>OY720383.1:16053828-17371328 GCA_963082945.1 Cerastis leucographa | reverse complement strand
TTTGAGCAGAATCCATTGTTGTTTTGTTACTGCCTGATCATGTCAGTATTTAGAAATTATTTTATCGTGTTCTTAGAATTGAAGAGTACCTAATCATTGTTGCTAAGTGTGTTTAAGATAGCAGAAAGACTGTTCTTAGTGTCTTCCGTCCTGCAAAACTCTGATTCCTTTAAGAAAGCGTCCTCAAAGCCTATTGTCACGGTCCATGTAAATTAATAAGTACCTTTCTCGTGTCCATCATCTGCCTGCCTTTTCCCAACTTATTCGGGATCGGCTTCCAGTCTGACCGGATTCAGCTGATGCTATCGTGTCCATTATGAAATAATAATCTCTAAATGAAGGAAGATGCAGACGATATGAGACAGTTCATGGTTCTGTATGAAATAGTATTACATCCTGTGTCAACTCGAAGTTTGCAAATCAAGTTCACTGAATTCTGTTGAATGGTATTGAGTTCTTTGTCTTAGAGATGATATCAAGGAACTCATTTTACCAGACCCCAATACCTATCCTATAAGCCTAATAGTTCTTACCCTTACTGACTTTACAGGTGTCCACCACAAAAATCCCACTATACTTTCCGTCCAACCTGCTTGAATTAATAACCTGAGTCGTGAGATATGATTGGCCCAAGATCCAGTGTCATTACCGCGGTGCAGGCGGCGGAGCGTGGCGCCCTCCGCTCCGCTCCGGTTGTCAGGCCATCCACCTCGCAGCCAAGACACCATTCAGTGATTCTTGCGAGATACCATGCTAGCAGGTAGCTTTATGGAGGTCTGGTAACTCATAACTTTATTTATTTATTTGTACGCTTAACCTAACCTAACCTTAAACATACATAATCTCACGCCCTTTCTCTCATGGGTATGTGTGAATCACAGGATGTCACCGGCTCCGATCCTTACATACTGCTTTCGCTTCGTTCACGTTCATACATCTAGTTATGCTCGCACGCTGACTGCATGGACTAGGTACTGTTTTTCTGAAGAACACCTTACGTAAGTAAGGTTTTCTCCATTGCATGTAGAGCTAAGGTTTGTAAGGGATGTCAGACCCGGACTGGGACCCGAAACGAGCCCGGGCATTTTAGAGACAGTCGGCCCTCCGGTCTAAACAGGAAGGAAATCTTGAATCGGCATCCGGCCCATCGGGCATTTGCCCGATTTGCCCGTATGGCCAATCCGGGACTGCTCCCTGTACTTTTCCAGATATGGAATCAGTGAAGGTTTCTGTATTATATGGCCTTTGCCTGCTTTAAGCCACGAAGTCATTGGGGAGGTGTTTATTTAAACCAGAAAATACTGAAATTTATTTGGTTTTGTCGTAGAAGGCAGTCTGTAGCCAGTTCACACCTTACTTCCATACTGTGCAGGGCTAGCACATGTTAGGAAAAGGTTACTCTGTTTTTGCCATAAAATACGAATAGAAAATCATACAATGCAACACTTTTGGACTTGGAGCTTTAGATTTAACTTAAGTACGTAATTTTATAGTATAAAGTGAAGATAACCGTCAGCATAATATTCCCCATCTCTGCAATATTAATAAATACGAGGTAAATGACCGCTTTAATTGCAATCATGTATAATTGACGAGCATCTTAAATATGAGTATGACTATCTTGCGAGTTTTTGTTTACCAGTTATGTACTTAATTAACAGATGGTTGGGATTTCCAGTAATAAATCTTTCAAATTAATCTAATATTAGTTAGTAGTGTATATTTTATAATAGCAAAGTATCATTTACTGGGATTTAAAACTACAGCAAGTCCAATATGACTTGGACAGAAATTCTCGTCTAATGCTATTGTGGCAGAAAACTCATAAATTCCACACTTTTTATTCTACACGCGATATCCTAGCCAAAGTGAGATTCGAGACCGTAGAAAAAGTCCAGTTTGACGAGAAAAGTGTCTTTCCCCGTTAACATGGATAAGAGAGATCCCTGCGTGACGTTACATAAAGTAACATCGCCTGCTATCCCCGAAGGGTTGGGCAAAGGTGTGTGCCTAATAGTACTCCCACATTTTAGTTTTGTTTAAGTTCCATGTCATTGGGGGCGACCCTATTGCCATCAATCGGGCACAAATCCAAACTACGTAGCTGCCACTGAGAAGTCCTGATGGAAAAACTAAATATCACTTTGCCTGACCTTTTTTTGTTTTTTTCGGATGGGCAATCATCAAATGACTCCTCTCGCTCTGGGCGGAGCGGAAGGTACCTAGAGTCAGACTTGTACTGACTAAAACCCATCCATGTTCCTTCTTAGCCCTTTGTGTTCCAGGGTCACGGTATCTCTTTCGAACAGTCTCGCAGCCCTGGCAGGCAACGGCCCTCTGGGAACCCTTCCGATTTGCTGACATCTCCTTGAGGCGCGCGTGGAACACGAACGCGCTGTCGACACGGCCTGTCGTCATAACTAAGACGGACGGACGGTGAGCTAGCCCATTACTCACCGTCCACACGCCAGCGCCTACGTGGCGCGCCGCCCGGGGCGTCTCCCTCGGCGGCTGGGACGTGAGGTTTTCTCCGTCTCACGTTCCGCCGCTTCCTTCGCTAGCATGACTGCTTCGCAGAAGGAGGTGACGGCTGCCCATTCCCTCTCACTCTGGACCATGGATTGAACCAAGGCCGGACGCGAGAGGTCGCCACCGCCAATCGCTGCTACGAGGACACGGCGGTGCTCAGTCCAAGCGGAGCAGACCTCCACGGTGTGCTCCACCGTGTCCTCCGGACGATCCTCGCAGTGGTGACAGCCGGGCCTTTCCTCCCGGCCGATTCGGTGCAAGAACCTCCCGAAACAACCGTGACCGGTGAGGACCTGCGTCAACTTTGCCAACTTTGCCTGACCTGGGACTCGAACCCAGGACCTCATGCTTAGCAGTCGCGACCAACTTGACCAACGAGGCAGTCAAAGGTTTTTAAATTGCGATATTATCGTTTTCCCTATGTTAAAAAAAAAAAACACGAAAAAAGGTTCTCAAATAAATGCACTTTTAATGATACCATCAGATACTTAAATTTTTCTTGTTTTTGATTTATTTATTTCTTATTAACAATTAAATAATGTAAAGGATCGTAATCAGGCTTTTATGAGGGTTTGATCAAGGTATAAACCTCATTTCTTTGTCCATTAATGATCGATGCTCGCTTTCGGTAGCCAAAACGATTCGAGATTCGTTTATCTTTGTTATATGACTTCTTATCTGCCTTTGCTTCAAGTACTGGCTCTTTTTAATACAGAAGTCATTTTGGTCCAGTGTTCCTTGCATGTAGAACGAAAGTAAGCTCATGAATCGATTTTTGAAATAAAATGGATTAAATGGCGGGGTACAAGAATGTATGGAAGTTCGTTATTGTTCCCGATGGAAAATCCCTCTGGAACGGCTTGTACCTACTCTTACCTACGTCAGTAGGTAGGTAGTATTTAATATAGTTGTTTTTTTGTCTTGTAATTTAGTACAATGTTAAAAAACGTCGTTGAAGTTCTAACACCACGTAAGTCAAAAATTGCTACTTCACAGGAAAGTGCAAAAACTGCATTATACCTAGGTAAATGGTACAATACCATTTTATTATCCAAGGTGTTGTTTTGCGTTCTCGTCAAAATTCAGGAGGTTGTCACAAATGAAATAAATAATCAATTAAAATTACGGTACCTAGTGAATTATTAATAAACGCTGAATTTTTGGTTGTGTATGTGTGTCAGTATTTCGGAATAACCCCCTTAACGTGGTTTGGGGAATAAGAAATGATCAAATAAATGCTTGAGATTGTTTGTTTGTGTGTAAGCGAGGTTATAAGGCGAGGATAAGATGGGCTATATTTGAAACACGGGTGGTTCACAATTTCAGGCTTCAGGAAAAAAAATGACCTACTATTTTTATTATTGATTCGGGACGAGAATCATTAGCATAGTTACCTTCTTGAATTTGATGAGGATGCAAAACAACACGTTGTTTATGTTCACTTCAAATAGGGACAGAGACGGTGCTTGTTTCTGATTGGAAACAACGCGTCTTCCGATTCTTTAGCAGACGGCATCAATTCAAAAACAAATGTCAAAAGCGCCAAAAATTTACTCACACGACGTTAAAACTTCAACGATGAAAAGTAAAATGGCCACGCTTGCTGTCATAGCCTGCGCCATATCATTGAAATATAATTCAGAAAGAAGAGTTAATAATCACTCAAACAATACACAAGCTTAAACAAACACAGTATAATTTTACTCGACTTTCTAAGAAATCAGCGACGAACAACAAAATAACGTCAGAATCAAAACAGCAATTTTCTATCTGTTTAATGTTAGCTCCTTCGTTTGGTCACGGGTGGGTGAACGTCACGCTCTGTAGACCGTCCCGGCTCGTGGAAACAGGTGCAATACTCCTTCTTTATAATTGACTATTAAGCTCATATTATGCTTACGTGCCCTTTAAGCCCGCCCTCCTTTCTAATGGCTTCAATTGTTTTATGACACTTTTATGAGGCAGTCAAGTGGAAAGTTCTTGTAGCTAGTGCATTCTGCCTGCTATTTTTATTCAGCTATGAATCAGCTGTAGACTTTCGTGTAGGATGTGTTTATGTATTTATTTATGTGTTGCGTGTTTTCTGGTGAAGGTATACTGGAGTTGTTCGATGAAGACAAATACTAGTTTAGTTGGAAGATTGTTTTAGTGAAGGTAACCTAAAAAGGTGTAGGTAATTGTAAAAAGTATGAAACTTTTCTCTTCTCACTTCTTATAACATCCGCTATCTGTCAGTAAAAGGCCCGTCAAAATCGATTTAGCCGTTTCGGAGAATCTGCAAAAAATAGAAAGACAATTTTTTTCCAAATTAAAAACTTTTTTAACCCCCGACCAAAAAAGAGGGGTGTTATAAGTTTGACGTGTGTATCTTTGTGTCTGTGTATCTGTGTATCTGTGTGTCTGTCTGTGGCATCGTAGCTCCTAAACGGATGAACCGATTTTGATAAAATTGGTGTCGTTTGAAAGGTATTTTAATCGAGAGTGTTCTTAGCTATAATAATAATAATAATAATAATTTCTTTATTCGAGTATCCATGACTCAAAAACTGTTAGTAAAACTTAAGACTATGTTAGTAAGCACTAATAAAATAAACAACACAATGGATCACCGCTGCGCCAACCCGTGAGAAATCGCACAACAGCGACCAACATAAACACAGTCTAGGCGACTTGCTATCATGCTTAGGATACTGTTGGTGCTGCCCCACACCCTGCGCACCAGGGAAGCGCACCTTTTACGCATTATCGTGTAAAAACAATCCACATGCGCATCTGCGAACATCCCCGACGCACTACAGTAGCGGGGCAGCCCCACCAGCATCCTAAACGCGTTATTATACTGAACGCGGAGAGCACTGTATGATCTTCGCGTACATCTAGCCCACAGGCTGCACGTGTAAAAAGAAGTACAGTACGCTCGAAAGAGCGTGACTTTGACTGGAAGTGAGCATCGTGCAAACCTGCGAACCAACATGTTCGCTCTAACCGACAATGCCCTCCGCTCACGTTCAATGTCATCATCGTCTTTGAGGTCAGGGGTCAACACATGACCAAGGTATTTAAACTTTTGGACTCTCTGCAATGGTGTGCCATACAACAGTACAGGAGGCACTCTGTCAGGGCTTTTACCCCCAGCCTCAAAGACCATGACCACAGATTTTTTACAATTATACGCCAATCCATGTACTTTGGCGTACGCCTCACACTGGGCAACCAACTTCCTCATTCCACAGACTGACGCACTCAGCAGCACCATGTCGTCAGCATAACTGATATTATTGACACAGATACCGTCCACGTAGCATCCAACCCTGGTACTGCTGAGCTCGGCAATCAGCTCGTTTATATACAGGTTAAAGAGCGTAGGTGAGCTCAACCCACCCTAACCAAGCTATGTTTCGAGAAAATCTGCTCAGCCGTTTGAAGCTCATCACCTCTTTTCCAGTTGATGAAGGGAAATAAACATCTTATACGGGTCTGATCGATTCGAAATTTGAATTCTTGTCACTTGTCACCATGGGCATCATCAGGAGGCTGCACCCCCTTCCTCCCCCCTAAGAGGTAGTGATTTTTTTAAATTTATAATTTTCTTTGTTTTCGTTAATTAGCGAGAAGAGACGCAACACCGATAAAAGTGGAAGGAATGGGAGGAGACCTATGCTAAGGCTAAGAAAAAATAATCTAAATTTAAAAAGCATGAAATAAAAATTAAGTTAAAAATTTAAAAAACCCCCGACTGAAAAAACCTCTACAAAAACCAAAAATAAAAATAATCCAAGCGTCGTAGCGTCGGGGGACCGCTTAGTAAACCGCTCAGCACAAACACTAAACAAAGCGGACCCCGACGCTACGACGCTTGGATTATTTTTATTTTTGTTTTTTTAGAGGTTTTTTTCAGTCGGGGTTTTTTTTAAATTTTTAATTTAATTGTTTTAAGTAACGTATTTGATTTTATATTATTCATTCAGTATAAAGCTGTTCTTTTGAAATTACAAACAGACACTTTTATTTATTTAATAAACAGACTGCTTTATTTGTAAAATACTTCAGTAATGCGACTTTGAGTTGACCACCATTAGGAAATAATAAATATTGAAAAAGTGGTTTTTAAAAACGTGAAAAAGTACCTAATCGGGTTTTACCTATGGGATGGGATTTAATATTTCAGTAATTACAACAGATTCCCTTCTTCCTTCCTCAAAGGAAGTTCATAAAAATGGTAACGTTACACTTCATAAAATTGTCCCAGTGACTCACATCACAACCGATTGGACTAAATGGTCGCCAGTGGGTGGGCCACTGACTAATGGCCTATAGTGGTTAGTGGCTGCCCACTGCGCTGATGATGGTGGCACTGTCATACCCTCGTTATAAAGCTCGTAGGTGGTCATTTACCTAATGACTGCATTGAACAGTTATTCACGCTTTATTTTAATGAAGCATGGACAGAGTGCAGATTTTTGAAGCTAGCGGTTATAACAAATCGGTAGAGGGACGTGTTTAGGTCCCTTTGTTACTCAATAAAACGAATTAAGCCGAGGTCTACTTAACAGACACCCACATTTTACCATGTAGATTTTTTCGTTCCCCGTGTGGAACGGTTGGTATCGAAAGGTTAAGTCCCATTTAATAAGGATCTAGCCTATTGCTATCGAAAGGCTACAAATCTAGTCTCCGTGGCTTCTATTGTGAAATTTCCGATGGCAAAATCCAATAACATTCGGGGAATTGAAGGACATCCCAGGACTTCATGTTGCGCAGTAGCGCTTGTGGCCATTAGACCAAAGAGGTAGTAATACTTAAGTCTAAATATTATTTTTAAAACTAGATGACTAAAACTAAAATAACGACAAATTATAAAAGGGTAAAACCCAGCCCTTGGGTCACGGGAAGTGTCAACTAGGCGTTTAGAAATTTCCTTGAAAAGGCTGTGAGCACTCGGACCCCACGGCCCAAGAGTTTCAAGTAAGTCTAAATACTTCGACTAATTTTGATCGAAGTCTAAATAGATAATAAAGAATCTTCGCTGAAACCAATCCTGGTTCCAGCGAAGATTGTAAGAGCATGTTATTTTTGATATACGTTCTTTTTAAAGGCAGATCTAAGGCAAAAGAAATTTACACAACGAAGAAAACAAATTGAAGATTTAAATAGTAGTTTTTTATTCCTTGTTGTGCTAGGAAAAGTAATACTTTAATCATATTTTAGCTAGGATCATCACTCATAGATCTATATAAATATGATGACCACATGAATGATGTAAGTCTACACTTTACAGGATGATTACTTCGTTACCCACAATGACTAGGTCATCGATTAAGATATCTAAAATTGTAATGACGTAATAACGTTACTTGTTCATTAGTAAACCTTCACTCAACCGCAAAACTAAATTTGTTTTTCATAGTAAGTTAATGAAAAACAAAGTTACTGCTGCAGTTTGGTGAAAAAGTCCCATATCTCAAAAGCTACATATCAAATCTTATTCAAACCAATTACCGTTGAAAGTTTTTTTTACGGTCTACATCCCCATATTTTTTTCAGATTTTTTCTCCTGTTACTTTAGAAATTAGAGGGGGGGGACACTCGTTTTACTACCTTTTGGAAGTGTCTATCTTTCAAACAATTGACTTTGCAAAAAAAAATTGTTTCAGGAACCTCAATGTCATTTTTAAAGACCTATAGACACCCCACACGTATAGGTTTGATAGTTTTTTTTTTTTTTTAGTTTCAATTTCATGTATGGGGGGATATCCTTATCTATATTTTTTTTTTAAATTTTGTACAAAAATCATAATGCGGTTCACAGAATACATCTACCTACCAAGTTTCAGCTGTGTAGTCCTAATAGTTTCGGAATAAAGTGGCTGTGATACGGACGGACAGACAGACAGACATGACGAATCTATAAGGGTTCCGTTTTTTGCCATTCGGCTACGGAACCCTAATTATATAGGCGAGCCTAGTGCCATCAACTGCGGGCTACTTTATTTTCAGATTAACCCAGTAAGGAATTTGTTTCCTTATCCCAACTTAATCTAAACCACTACAACAATACAATATCCTGAACAAACCAAGTCCACATACTTACGGGACCTACTTACTTGCAACAAGAAACGTCATATCATAAACAATGATTAAACTACTTAATGAAACCAACTACATCGGAATAGGCTGGCAACACTGGTCTACCCAACATTTCCCCTATTACTATGAGAATGTTGCCAAGAAGAAAATCAATAATTACCGGTGCTAACCACAATTGCGTGTGTACTCGTTCAATGCAGGGTGCGTTTAAATAGGCCTTAAGTCACACCGTAGCGTAAAGAAAGGATGACGCGAACTAAACTTAGCTTGTTAATGTAGACTACTAAGTAACTAGTAAGTTAACTTCTTTATGTCATACGTATTCTGTGATTTTAAATGACTAGTTTAAAGTTACAGCCCTGTTTCCTATTCCTATTTTTTTTTTCAAACCGACTTTGCACGAAGCGGCGTTGTGGTAATTCCATTTTGTGAAGTTTTGCCTTTGGACTTCTGAAACGGTGGTATAAAATGCCAATACCTACAATTTGGAAAGAGTAGGTTCTAAAACTTTATATTTTTTTAATATTTACAATACTTCCAGAATCAAGCGATAGATGACTTCTGAATCATCTATCGCTTGAGTCTAGAAGTGTAGCGAAGCAAGTAAAGCGGCGTTTCTAAGCCTTCTTATCGCGGCAGACGTAGAAAATCGAGCAATGGCCCGTATAAGGATCCTGATTGAAAGAAGTGGAAGTCATGGGGCGAGGTTTTGCCTAGCAGTTTGATGCTAAAGGCTAACATTAACACAATTCTCGTACAATTTTATCATATACGATAAAATTTTAAAGTGAGGTACTGTTAGTCAATGATCAATTAAATGAGTATCAATTTTACCGTACTAAATTTTTATATAATATTCTTAATTGACACCGAACGTTACGCTTCGGTGTGAGCGTCACCCATGATAATATATCGTAGCACGTGCGGTCTGGCTGCTCGTTAAGGCCACGTAATGAGCCAGCCATATTTACGCGGGCACCTAATACCACGCATCTTATCCTACATTACTTACGCAGCTGTTGAGTCGATATATTTGAATATCGATTAGTTTTTTAATCTATTATGTTAAGAGTATGGCTGATCATCTTCGTTTTCTGTTTATGTGAAATTGGGCGGATGTCAGACTTTACGCCTACATAGCACATGCAACCCTATTTGTAGAGACATAAATGCGAGATCAATTTGATAGCTGCGCTTTCAGATTTGCATAGAAATGGTCAACATCAAAACGGCCCGTAAGGATTAGTCACTGAACGAGAACTAGAAAGTCATCAGACCTGTATTAACCAAAAGGTTAGTTAAAGGTCGTAGAGCTGTACTTAACAAGTTCACCCAGATTTCGCGAGTTATGTTTACGTCCCATGTATAAGGGGGCGAGCCATTGCCATCAATCGGGCACAAATTCAGAATCCATGGCTGCTACTTGGAAATTCCTGATGGACAAACCCAATAACACTGCCCGACCTGGGAATCGAACCCGGGACCTCATGCTCAGCAGTCGCGCGTGCGACCTTTAGACTAACGAGGCAGTCTGTAAGAGGAAGAGGACCTTTTAGTGTCTATTGTACGATATTTATTTTGAAACTATGCTCAACTAGCTTCTTGTTCGCGTTTTTCGGTAATTGTCCTGCGGGATCACACTACCGGGATAAAAAGTATCCTATGTGCTATTCCAGACTATTATCTATCTCTGTGCCAAATTTCATCCAGATCCATTCAGTAGTTTTTACGTGAAAGTAACAAACATCCATCCATACTTACAAATTTTCGCGTTTATAATATTAAGTAGGATAGGATATTTCACCATTTTTACGGCTTAATCAGAAGGCAGTAATAGAAATAGAAATCAATCTCTAGAAAGACATGGACTTCCATTTCCAACTCAATTGCTCTTCGATCTTCGTTCAGTTTTTACCGTTCATCGATTACTCTGCTCAATCGATGTTGATTTAAATCGATATTAATTTAGACGAGTATAGGAAGAAAATATGATAGTGTCGCGGTGACTTGTTTAATGGTGGCGTTTATCTTAACTAGGGCTGAAAAATGTTGGCGCACTTGCGTGAGATAGCATCAGTCAAATGCACTTGTGGTTAAATGCCATTTCTTTGGTGTAGACCTTATGTCGTAGAGGCGGATCTTGTAAACTGGACAGGATAAAGGTAGACTAGACTAGACTAGACTATTATTTATATTTATTTATTAAACAATTTTAAAACAAACTTTTATTTAAAAACTAAGCCCCACAAAACCGTTTTCACAGTTTGTCTGTGGGAACGGAACGATATTTTAAAAATAATGTTAATATACTAAAATTAAAGTTGAAACTAACAATCAATAAATCTAAGCTGGGTAACCTGAAAGTAAAGGGTACTTATGTAGGTAATTCATTAATATTGATATGTGTCATCCATAATTCCGTAACACGCTCACTATGTCCTTTATTTTGAGCTGGTGAGCTACGCTGGGGCGGCTGCTGAAAACCTCAAATGGTGCAAATACAATAACTTAATTGGTAATTATGTGTTTGAGCCGTTTGGAGTTGACACACTAGGGCCCGAGTGCCCACCTTATATTTCGAGATATCGCCAAACGGTTGGTCGACTCTTCACGTGACCAGAGGGCTGGCTAAAGAATCAGCATTGCCATCCAACGTGGCAATGCGGCCAGCGTTCTGGGCACTTTTTCTGTTGCCAGCGATGTAGACGAATTCTTTGACGCCCTGTAGTTTTGATACCTTTTACATATTTTATTATTATTTTATATGTATTTGTAGTTTGTAAATAACGCATACAGGTAGAAAAAAAATGGTGTGTTAGTAAATAGAATTTTTTACAAAATACAATGTGTTATTTATGTTCTCAAGCTGACGCGTTTTTCTGAATATCTACATATTTTAATGAAGCAATGGATTAGGTAGTTCCTTTCAATATCTCCGAACTGTGATATGAATTGTTGTTTGTGCTGTTTAGTCCGATTTTGGTGAGAGTGAGACCAATTTTATTGTAGAGCAAATTTAAAATAAAACAGCTCACAACAGCACGTGTTACCCTCAATTCAAAGTCCACCACTTGCTTTCTTTAGGACAAAACGTCTTTTAAAGAAATTTTTACATCATCAATAAAATGTAGGGCAAAACTGTGCCAACGTTTGGGCGTGTCATTGTTTCTACATTTTGTGAAATAAAATTCCTCAAGAGAATTCGTCAGGCTACCGGCAACAAAACAGTTTTATAGTCACTGTCAAAAAACTAGGTACTAGGCATCTATTGATAAAACTCTGCGATGTTTGACCTTAAATGGAGACCCTCCTCTGTAGCGCACTACTTATTTACAGCACACCCCCTTTTCAATATCAGGTACAGTCATCCAAACTTGCGTCTGACCACCTTTAGGAATAAACCTGCATTGCAGTTACAAAAAAAAAATGGCCTAGAAGATTTTTTTTAAAGTGTTTATAGCGATTTCTCTTCCTTGGGACTTTTTTAGTTTTATTCCTATTGTTCAAATAATTATGATCAAACATCTGTTATCACTAACAGTTTCTGACATTTTTAATCAAAATATACGGGGTGTGAGAGACACGACGCGAAAACGCTTACCACGTACTGAGTAGGTACGTCATTCTGAACCTCATAGAAATTTTACTTCAGTTATTAAAAAATAATCTGCTGTTTTTTTACAAAGTGCAATACCTACAAGGTCAAAATGTATGGGTCAGCTGTTTTTTTTTTTTTTAAATCCTATAGGTGTTCAGAATTTCTGATCAAAATTAAAAAATCTGTTCACTTATATGGTATAGTTCAATATACCATGTAATTGAACAGATTTTTTAATTTTTGAACATAATTACCTATGTGTTTATCGAGTACAAGATTTTGTTACAAAAAAAGGAGTAAACGCCGCTTTGGTCGTCTGTACATTTTCAATAAGTAAGTTGGCATATGAGTCATGCAGCTTGAACGGTAATAGGTATCAGTTTCATTTGGCATTTGAAACCACGAGAGAAAACGTCAATTTAAATCCACTGAGATTGACTTTGATTTTATATTATTATCCGCAATCGTGTTGGTCGAAGTTATGCGCAAAATAAAGTGGTTTTAATCAAATATTCCGATTATAAGTATTTTAAAGTTATAACGTGGTAAAATATAGTTTCTTTTACACTTTTGATAAATCCATGTTTTATTTGCGCGACTGTACCGAAGTACAGTGGCGTTTGTTATCATTTATCAAATTCAATACTAAGGCAATTATTTTGTGATTGTGAAAATGTTTCGTAGAGAACACAATTATTTTGAAAAGTGCTCGATGCACCTTTTCACCTTTATTTTTAATTTTATGAATTAACTGAGATGTGTTAACTAAATAAATATGAGGATTTTGAGGTTGCGTTTTGTATCTAATAGAAGGTCAGAAGGTTTAGGCAGTGACATTCTACCAGTGAAAACGAATATGGAATAGCAGAATGAGAATGAAATGTGATTAAAACTACCAAAAATTTAATATCAATCCTGTTGAAAGTGGTTGCAGAAATACGGGATGCTTGGCGCAGTGGCTGAGCAATTGGCTGTTGCGCTGCGTGTCGTGGGTTCGATTCCTACACGGAACAAATATTTGTATGGCCTACAGGCAGTTTTTCCTGGTCTTGTTGTTTGTGAATGTGCGTTTAAATGTTTGTAAACGCACCCACGATATAGAAGAAATTACTAGTGTGAAGCAAAGTTTGTAAAAAAAAAACGAAACGCTTGAAAAGCGACTGCTACTGGTCTAGCTGTTAATAAAAGTGTACTGTGCTACTGTCGCAGAGTTTACGTCGAGTGACGGCCATGTTGAACAGACGCAATGCGTTGATTGGCTCTCATGGACTTAACTACATTTGAAAAAAACTGCAGCATGGATATATCTGACTTAGATAAAATATTATGATTTTGACGGTTTATTTCTTAAGAACCATGCGGATTTATACACAACTGATAAAATTGTATAAAAACTTTTTTTTTCCTTTTTTTTTGATACCAAAATCTTAAAAAATCTCAGAATTGGATTTATCCGAGTTTGAAGTTAAGCGACACAATAGGGGATCGGACTGGGTAAAGAAAACGACATTCTATTTTGTCCGTCTGACAGGTAATACAAAAATATTAGACACGTATTTTTTGTTTTATCAAAATATCAAAAAAATACTTAGTTAGAACTCATTAAAGTTGGAGAGTGGGGGCTCACTACGTCACAAGTAGGTATAAAACTTACCTACATGTGACGTCATGCGCCATTTCAACTCAATATATCTCCGTAATTTTATGACCACGTGAAAAAAGAAAAAAATACGTGTCCAATACTTTTAATAAACTACCCGACGGACAAAGAAAAAAGAAATAGGATTATCCCCTATTGTAGGTAACATTCAATTGAATATTTTTTAATTACTAGTGTGTCGAAGATTTTGAAAAAGAAAATGTAGTTTGTAAACACAACCCTCTTCCACATAATATAAAGGCTAAAAGCGATTTACGAAAACGAACAATAGTACTATCGCTATAATAACGCCCACTAGCTATAACATTATCTATTAAAGAGACCATGTTCCCTTCTAGCTATGAGGAAGAAAGACCACCACGTTATTAGCCTCTACCCCATGAAAACTTATTAGTAGTTAATTACAATATGTACTCTGTTAATGTTATCTGATCTTAAGGGATTAAGAGCAGCCATTTTATGAGAGGATTAATGAATTGTTAGATTGTTATAACTACTTAAGGATGAGCTTTGTGATGTAGTGATTTGTATTTTGAGAGTAATGTAAATAAAATGCGTTTAGACATTGGACTCAGATTATTGCTGGAAACTCGTAAATATTTGAATGTCTTTGGCTGGAAAAAAAGTCATGTCAAACAATGACACTGACGGACGCGTAAACTGTCTCAACTTTTCTTGTTCTCTAATTTAGAGCTTATTGTTTAACTAGCTGTCCCGCGCAACTTCGTCTGCGTCACATTTTTCCCGTTTTCGCAACATTATTCATTGCTGCGCCGCTCCTATTGGTCGTAGCGTGATGACATATAGCCTATGTCCTTCCCTAGGTTGAAATCTATCTTCTTCCCAAATTTCATTAAGATACGATCAGCCGTTTAGTCGTGAAAAGGTAACAAACAACAAACATACAAACAAACAGAGTGACTTTCGCATTTATAATATTAGTATGGAAGTATGGATTATGCCGTATTTATTTGCAACGTCTAAATTACCTCAAAGGTTAAGGTTTATTCCCGTTAGCCCCCACGGTCTGTCCCTAGTGGTGGCAGTTGCAACTATTTTTTGCATATACCAACACTGGTGGTGGTTGCATCTGACTCAGTCGCACTCACTCCGTACGTTTACCATCACAAGTACTTGCTACCTTAGCAAAACATATTTTTTGCTAAATGTAGGGTTATAGGGTTTATAGGGTAATATTACAACAGCCGTATGAAATTTGTGTACGCGCGCACGTGGCCTATCAGCTTGTGATAAAAGTGAATGAGTATATATTTTTTTTTGCCAAAGTTTGTTATCGTATCACGTGTTTAAGTATCGGTAACTAATTACCAATAATCCTATATAATAATCATGTTATTTTACTGAACGTCAAAACAGTATACTTACATAAAACGATGAAATATAACGGGAAACATAATTTAATAATAAATACCACTGATCAACTAAGTGATCGCGGCTTCCACTCGTCAAAGCTCCACATACATTTGCTCAAAATGCCGTGGATTCCGAAACATTTGCTTTAGTAAGCCGCCAATTATAAACGAAACATTCACACCTCATGGTAGGAATTTTTACGCGTTTTATTTATCAATGTGTCAATGTACAGATTTACGTATTTTGGCTGCAGCATATTTTATGCCCAACTCCAAAGGAATAAACAGACAAGTAGTAGAGGATCCGTTAGGTTTTGGCTCTTAGGGTTTGGAGTCAAATTTGGAGGAACTTGTGGCTAAATAATAACAGCCGCTGGGGTCGATGTTCTGGTTAAGCCGCTTGCTTAGGTTGGTCCGTGAAGGTGACCCACCCATTACAAACCTAATTTCTTCCGTGCCTCGGAAATAACGTTATAATGATGAAGTTTGACGGCACGGTTGGCGCAGTGGTTGAGCCAGAGGTTGAACGATCGACTGCTGCGCTGCGTGTCGGGGGTGCGATCCCCGCACGGAATTCATATTTATATGGTCTACAGAGAGTTGTTTCGAGTCTGGCTGTTTGTGTATGCGAGTTTAAATGTTTGTAAACGCACCCACGATACAGGAGTAATAAAAAAACTAATAAGTTAGTCCCGGCTGTCATTTGTAGACCTTCGAAAGTCGTTAAAGGTGACAGTATGGTACGGAGGTACAAGTTGTATTCATTTACAACAAAGGAGTTTTTGATAAAAATCTAATCTACTTACTTATTACTGAATGCTAGTTACTATAATTTACTTAAATTATTTGCTCAGGAAATGATAATTGAAAGTCTTTGCACAATTATTCTTATTATTTGCTTTTAAAAAAACGTCAAAGTTGAATTTCGCTCTACATTATATTTACCTAATTGTAAAATAAATCAATATTTTTGAATATACAAGAAAGTGATATACCTGTGTTACAAGAGCCAGTGGCCTCTCCCAGAAGGCGATATTTACAAAATCTTATGCAATAAGATTACCAAAAATACAGTATGTTAGTTTAAACGAGGGACATATTCAAACCCATAATAGTACATGCTAACATGATACTAATAAAAATATAAACAAAAAAAAAACACTGATAAATAACTGACAGAACCATACCAAAATTTTCGCAAATGTCACGCAACGTGTATACACCCTTGCGCTAGCGACTTAATACTATCGCAGAACATGTGAGCGGGACAAAGACTCTTAGGTATAACCCATTTTCCCTTCATACTTTAAACTTACCTGGCTTAGGACAGTCCAAAATATCTAGGCACTAAACAAAACATTAAAAATTCTTCTATATATGTTATAGGTTTTTTACATATTTGGGACGAGAATCGAATACTGAATACCCTCCCTCAATATGTCCCTCGTTTAACCTAACATACTGTATAAAGACTATGGTAATACCAAAAAATAAATAAATGAAAGACGGTTAAACGATGCCTGTACCTAATTGTCATCATGTCATGTTTGTGATTCCGGGATTTTTGACGAGGTATTATCAGCTCTACATATGTTTCTTCCTTCATCGAACTTTAGGTAAATTATCTTTACCTATTCCGATCACTGGTGATGAATGAATGATGATGTATCAATAATAAGGGTTGAAGTTTTGGTATCATAGTGACGTTTAAAACTACCTATACAAAACTTAACTGTTAAAACTTAACTTCACCGGCCAGCCTCAGCCGCGGCGGCGAGCTTCTCAACTCGCAGGCCGCCTCACCCCTCCGCCCTACCCTATTCTGAATTAAACTCTACTCTAGACATTATATAATACAATACTTAGGACGTATGACTTTATTTCATGTAAGATTAGGATATTTTATTATTATATTACTCGAAATTATGACAGAATAGTTTTAGAAGTAAAGATAATAAAACGAAATTTCGAATTTTTTAACATTATGGTTACTGAAGTTTATAGCAAACGTGTTATGGATAATGATTTTCGGACAAACAATTCTAGGAGAAAAAAGGGAGTACCACTTTCTTCGCGGTTGTCTACTTATTTTCCCCTTATGTATAGCCACATTGTATACATCTTGTCATAAGTTCTTCTACGCTTATATTGATTATATTATATTGGAAGTTACTATAGATCTATATGCACTCACAGTTCTTTGGATCGATGGTTGTTTTATATGTATTGGAAATCCTCATATTATAACTGAGGCATTCTATTAAACCTGTCAGATAAATTAGACTTACCGCTAAGAAATAACATGTAGTACCTCCACCTAAATATTACATAATGCTCTACGTGTCAAGCTTGCCGAGTCGCGACAGGCGCCCAACTGTCTTGTACTGAACATACAAATGATTTAATATGTTTACTGATGCAAATGTTGGACTTTCGCAAAATGTTCCTCTAGTATTCCAGTTGATTCTTACACGGAGGTAAAGATAAATAAATGTATCCCATTCGATTATTAAACAACTTAAGAGCGTTTATACCCTACCGCTTTTCATACAAACTTTCAAGTCGTTATTTTCCGAAATGACTGAACCGATTTAGATGAAACTTTATACGCTTTATAAGCAGGATACATAGATGTAAAAGTTACTAAGAAACATTTTCAAAATGTGTTTTATGAAAAGCGGTAAGGTATAAACTTGTGATTTTTTGTTTGATTTATGGACAACTTCTAATGTGACATTCGCAAGGAACTGTACATTTAGGATTTTTTTTTTATATTTAATATATCGATGCTCACAGAAGACAACGTGTATACATACCTAGTATTAGTAACCTACTAAATAGAGGATGTGAGACCCAAAGAAGTTAAAACGATTAAATAAAACGATACCTGTATGTAAAGGCCTTACGTTAAAAGATTCTCAAAACCCATTCGGTTAAACTTTCAATACACGAACAAGCAAGCCTCTATAGTTTTATAGCATAACTATGATGTAGTGCTAAATAAGGGGCATTGCGCTAGATATAAATCTGTCGTAACGCGGCGCCCGGCGGTCTTGCTGCGTCTGCGCACACCTTGTTACATCACGTGGTACATATCAAGAAAATTCCCCTGGAATTGTAAACTAGCGATTTATACGATGGAGTAAACATTGAATAATCTGGTGGATTTAGGCTTCGGTTGTACGTAATCTGGGTTTTTAGGATACAGGAAATATCGGTATAACCACAGCCATGTTGATATCTCGATCTGTGAGTACAATTTTACGAATATCTACATTGTTTGCTCTTCTGATGATTGGGATTATTTCCTAATCGCTGGCCAATATATGTATGTGTATGTATTTTCGTAAACTAGTAGTTATTTGTAAATATTTTTTTTGTACCCTATCACAAAGTTTTCGTATTTTACCCAAAGATTGACTGGTAGAGAATGCCTTGTGGCATTAAGTCCGCCTATGTACCACTATTGTACATGAAGTTTAAATAAATAAATAAATATGTTTGAAGATGGTTATAATCAAGCTTTTACTGCCTCTCTATTGGCTGTTAGTCACAATATACGGATATACCAACAATAAAGAGAAACAAGCCACTGTTACCTGCCCCGCCTCTTTTAAAACGGTGCTGCATTCCATCTCAGCTGCATTACTTCATATCGGTATTTCTTTATGGCACTCAAAGAACACAATTTAACAAGCTACATAAACTGAAGATTGAGTCAATCTAGCGGCAAACTGTATAGTGATATAAATTACGTTGCTAATAATAACTAAAGATTCGCTTGATCAACTTTTCTAACAGTATTATCAACCGCACAAAGATATAATAAAACCAGTTTATTATAGCAACAAACACAAGTTTCTAGGCAATAATCTAATAATTCTAATAAACACCGCGGCTTGTTCTTGAGCTCGTAAGTCCTGGAGACAAGATCGCCGTGTGTTCTCGAATGCTGGATCGGCCGCGGGACACAAATCATGGCGGTCCCGCCCAGTTCTTACACAACCGAGTCAGGAAACTGGCCTGTTGTGGACTTAAAAAATTGTTTAGTACCGTACTAGCATTGCTTGGCTTTTGTTGTTGAAAAAGTGGAGTAGATGTGTTGTACGGGAGAGAGGTAGGTTGGTAACCTAATCAATTTATCACTGGTGTTGGTCTACGAGTTGAGCACACTTTGGTTGCGACGTTGTCGGTTTTGCTGTCACGCCGATGTCGTACCGCGGCGGCACTTATGTTTTGTTAAGCTTACAGTATGAACGATAAGCGGTTCCGGAAAAATTACTTTATTTTAAAATGGACTTTGGATTGTGCAGTTTCAGCCCAGCATTCAAACAAAGTGAACTTGCCAAAATCTTCTTTCCAGAAGCATCTGCAACACGGACCTTAACGAGGTCATTAAGAGTCCACATCACTAGTTTGTTGATGGCTAGTGATCAAGCAGAAGACATAGTACTCGTTTAGTTCTCAAACGGACGATTTCACGTTTCGCTAGTTATCTTTAAGCCCAATGTAATTGGGGCGAGCCAAATCTTGACTCCATTACTGCTACTGAGATATGCCTGGTGAAAAACCCAATAAAACTTCGCTCATCGAATCCAAAACATAATACTAAGCAGTCGCGAATGCGAACAATAGACCAATGATGTAGCCAAAGAAGACGGAAAGAAGAAGAGCGTCAGAAGTTGAAAATTAAAATTCAACAAAAATTGATTTGTTGGTTTGGAGTTGTTTTTGGAAAGCGTCTTTTTGAAATGTGATTTATAAGGTATACTCGCTGTTGCCCGCGACTTCGTTCGCGTGGAAATTTTGATGCGGATGTGTGAGACAAAAAACATAGATAGCCTATGTCCTTCCCCAGGATATAATCTATCTCCTTGTCATATTTCATTAAGATTATCAGATGTTTAGTCGTGAAACTGCAACGTAATATTGGAATGTCTTTGTGAAAAGATAACAAACAAACAAACCGAGTTACTTTCGCATTTATAGTATGGAAGTATGGATTAGTAAATGTGTTTTGGAAGCAATAGAGTAGTGTTTTTTTTGCGTTGTAAGTACCTATGTTTATTGTTTTATTTTATTTTGTCCCTGCAACAAATAAATATTTTTTCTTTCTTCCTTACCTAATGATTTCTTCGAAATTATTATACACATATAAAAATGAATCCATATTTCCCTTGGTCACGCCATAACTTGAGAACGACTTAACCGTTTTCATTCACCTTTTTTTAATGTTTTTTAATACTTTGTATTCCTAAGTAGGTAGATAGGTAGTAGGTTGGTAGGTAGGTAAGTAGTGGATAGTAACAAGTGCATTGCAACGCATGCGGGCCATCAGCTAGTTAATAACATAAATAACTCTAAATTAGTAAATACATCATCACTTAAGGAGATTATCAGTCTATCGCATTATTTCATAATCATATTCAAACCAAACATCCTCGTGTCTTTACAGCCATATTCAGCATCTTCCTACGTCGTAGCTTATATCCTAATATTGGACGTGGATGGATCCTAACAACAATTTGTATGAAGCAACAGCTTGAAAGTGAGTGGCGTCAATAATTTACTCGTTGAAACTTAGAGGGATTTACGAGAACAACATACTATTATTATTGTGAACTAATTTCGAAGAGTTATTTTGCTTTGGATTGTAATTGAAAGATGCCCACGCGGTGATGTAGGACTTGCTATGTACAGACGCCAGAACGTCAACCTACAACAATAAATCAAGTAGTTTCTTTAGTAGTTTTTTAACCTTATCGTTAAAGAATACGGTTCAACGTTGATTGGGAAAATTTGCCAGTTTCGGGTAGGTTTACCTGCTGGCGTATGTACGTGGCTGTTAAGAAATGTGAAAACATGAACGAAAATGAAGTTTATTTTTAAAGAAAAAAAGGATATTATAGAGCTGAGATGATAGCATATAAAGTACCGAAGCAACGTTAATCAAATAATTCTCGTCAAAATTCAGGAGGTTGTCACAATAGACATGAATAATCAATTAAATTACGGTACTTATTTAATTATTAATAAACGCTGATTTTTTTGGTTGTTTACGTTTGTCAGTATGTCAGAATAACCCCCTTTACGTGGTTTAGGGAAAAATATATTAGAATAATCGTTTGAGATTGTTTGTTTGTGTGAAAGCGCGATTATGTAACGAGGATCGGACGGCCTGCGTTTAAAACACGGGTGATTTACACTTACGGATTTCCGTAAATAAATAAAAAATAAAAATTACCTACCCATTTTATTATTGAATCGGGATAAGAATCATTAGCATAGTTACCTCCTTGAATTTGACGAGGATGATAAACAACACCTTGTATTATTTTCCTTTAAAAACTAACATTTCCCGGGACTAATCCTATAATTATTATAACCCGTCTTGGTTCCAGTTTTTTAGTCATGGAGTTTTGATATGGTTTTAATATATGCCTCCACCAAGCGTCGCCACATTGATCGATCCCGTGTGAGTCGCATCCGTCGACAAACATAAAACAAGACAATCAAGCATCTCTGTTACACCCGTAAAACATAGCTACTGAACTAAAAACTAAATGAAAGTCTACCTACCGTAAAACAGTGTCTTATTCAAAACATTCGTGACTAAAACTGTCTAAAACAGTTCCATTCCAGTTCAAAGATCAAGATGGAAAATAAAAAAATTAAGCTGTTCCGATATTCTGCATGAAATATTCGAATCTAGGCAATTATTCGGCCGTTTAGACCAGACAGATATCGTTTTGAAGCGTGTGAGCGTTATCTGAACGTTTTGTGGAAACAATAGCTCCTATTCTCCTAAGCCGAGGCCTTGGCTTCAAAGCAAGGCGAGGCAATCAAAGCTTGCAATAGAACGCTAGGAACCGGAACGCGACAGTTATTCCGCTCTTCTCCAAGTAACGGTCCCACCATTTGCAGTACTTTTTCTTTGTGCTCGAATACTAATAGTGCAACTACGAAGAAACTCGATTTAATATCGTTTTGAATCAGTCTGATTTTGGTAAAGCTGTTATTATTGTTTAGCTTTTCGTGTTATGGGTCAAATCTTGTGATTAAATTTTAAAACAGATTGTTCAAACCGATTGAGCTGAAATTTTGCACACATCTTTGATTTTGGGAACAATATATTTTTATTACAAACATGATTATTTTTTATTTTTTTTATTACTGCTGGGGTGTGGAGGATCATCTTCTGACGAGAAAACCAATCCGGATTGTTCTGGCTGGTGCAACCTGATAACTGGTGATCACCAGTATTATTTATAAACTCTATTACTGCTAGCCTCAAATGTTTTTACAATCTGTACGCTGACGACTTGCAACTGTACGCTCAATAAGACATTACTAACCTTGACAATTGCATTTTATCATTCAATGGAAATTTGGCGTTTCTGTTAATTTCGGGAAATGTCAGGCCATCCTAGTTGGTAATTGGACATGAAACTTTGGTACGCATCTTTGGTTTCATCTTCTTATTAAAGGACTGGATTGTTTAAAACTAATCAGCAAGAGACCTTGCAAGAGGGACGCGTTAATTATTTCGAGCTAAGAAAACTAAAAAGGTAAATTCGACGGTTTTTTTTTAAACGGGCTTTTATTATTATGCACTGAATGACTATTTTAATGTGGTGACAAGGCTGTCACCAAAGGGCGTTTGTTCGGTTTCAGTACAAATAGTTTTCTTTACCTCGATCGAATAGCTATAAAAACTCGCAATAAGGGTTCTGGTTTCGTGCGACCGATGGTAGCGCAGTATCGGAGTACATTCACCACGCTTCGTTGCTGGCTAACAGTTTCGTTATTTTGGATTATTTTCTACTAAAATCGTGTTTAGACGCTTTCTGATGACATTGTTGATACTTTTCGCCTTTTTGTATAGCAAAATGTTTTTATGAGAAAGTTTGAATAAAGTGGAATCGTTTCATGTATTACTAGCTGTAGGTACCCGGTATGCGTTGCAATGCACTTTTTCCTACCTACCTACATACATACCCTACCCTACGCTACCCTACCCTACCTACCCTACCCTACCAACATACCCTACCTACCTGCCTACTCTGCCCTACCTACCTACCCTACCCTACCTACCTACCTACCCTACCCTACCTACCTACCCTACCCTACCTACCCTACCCTATCCTACCTACCTACTTACCCTACCCTACCCTACCTACCTACTTACCCTACCTACTTACCCTACCCTACCCTACCAACCCACCCTACGCTACCCTACGCTACCCTACGCTACCCTACCTACCTAACCTACCCTACCTACCTACGTACCTAGGGTAGGGTAGGGACCTCACCCTACCTACCTTACCATATCCTATGTCCGTCTCCTGGTTCTAAGTTACCTCCCCACCAATTTTCAGCCAAATCGGTTAGGCCGTTCTTGAGTTATAAATAGTGTAACTAACACGACTTTTTTTTATATATAGATTATTCGATGAAGAGGAACATGGAGATGGCACAAGAGAAGAAAGGTCTAAGCCCAACAGTGGGCTGCCTCGTTTGCAATCGTGATTGTTCAGCATGGGTTCGGTTCCCAGGTCGGGCAAATTTGTTATTGGGTTTTTCCATCAGTAACTTCTTAGTAGCAGCCACGGAGTTAAGATTTAAGCCCGGTTGATGGCAGCTCATCCCCTATTAGAAGTGACTTAAACATAATTGGCGAGTTGTGGGTGTACTATTTGTTTCACTTCTGCCTAACCTTTCGGGGATTACAGGCGTGATGTTTTGTTATCAGGGATCAGATTGAGTGATTGAAAATCACGTAAGTCTTGTCTGTCCTTGTAAGTTTCCTATCTGGTACTTACATACAGAATAATATTCCTATCCGGGATGAAATTTCACCACTTCAACTTTTGAACAATAGGGGTGAAGGCTGGGTAAAGAAAACGAAATTCTATTTTGTCCATCAGATAGGTAATACAAAAATATTATACACGAATTTTTTGTTTTATCAAAATATCAAGAAATTACTTAGTTAAAACTCATAAAAGTTGAAAAGTGGGGCTCACTACGTCATAAGTAGGTATAAAAATTACCTACATGTGACGTCATGCGCCATTTCAACTCAATATATCTCCGTAATTTTATGAACACGTGAAAAAATAAAAAAATACGTGTCCAATACTTTTCCATAATCTACACGACAGACAAAAAATACCGGAATTCACGCAATGCCATCTAAGTATTTACACATAAAGCACACTACTTTAGTATTTACTAAAAAAGAAGCACCCTGCCATCAATATCTCAGATTTATTCTAGACTATAAAGAGAACCCGCATGCCCTAAGTAAAGCATAGTATTAAGTTATTAGAAGGGTGTTTACTTTAAGTATGGTACTTATAGGTTATGCTTGGGGCCACTCGATACCCCGTGTTATAAATCTAAGCTATATCATAAAATCTCCAATAACCACCGACTACCGCGCGACCGTTAGCTGCTGCCTAGATCGAGGATAATACTAAAAATAATTGCGAAATCTAAAATATGATTTTTTTAGTTTTGAACCACTTTGTTAACTTGGTACTTAGACTTAGTTACTTGGATTAATGGGGCAGCAGTCAACTAGTGGCGATCACGGTTAAGTCTTCAACGTCAGCGTGACACTACTTCAAGCCCCAAAACTACAATAAGGCGAATCCATTATACAAGAGCCCAAGATACTCCTAAAACTTAAATAGACCGGAAAACTGTAATTGGATTAACGATCAAACATAAGGTATAATTAATTGATAAGATTAAGGAGTTAGAGAAAACCAGCTGGACGGAACTAGTCACGATGTTAAAAGCAAGATTTTCCTGCTTCACATGCCTGATAAACTCCCTTCGTCCACTTTGGTAACTAAAATTACCCTAAAATTAACCTAACCTAACCTAACCAGTTACAAGAGAAGATTTTTCTTTCGTTGTTTGGTAACTAGTTGTCAGAGAAGAATTATATTTCCATATCAGTAACGTTTTGTAACCAGTTACAAGAAGATTGGTAACTAATGAGAGAAGAATTATTATTCCATTATTCATATTTGTGAAGTGTAAGATGGAACCTTTCGTAGTCGGCGGGAACTTTGCTCATATATCTCACTTTCCTCATTCTGTTTATATGAGTGTTTCATGTATTGATGAGGACGAGATAGCCCTGTCTTGGATCTGTGGTGGTTCGATTGTGAATCAGGCGGTAGCGCTGACTGGCTGCTCACTGCTTGTTTGGATGTGGCCACAATAGCAACGACAGTGTGGCTGTGGGGCACTCCCACAGGAATCAGGGCGTGCCCTCAATAGTCCACAGTTTCCTGATACATGAGGACTATGATGTGGCTCTGACGAGTTGTGATATCGCACTAGTGAAGGTCAGCTCTATGATAATATTCAACGAAAATGTGAAGAGAGTGGTACTGATGAAGAAGCCGCCGTATTATGAAAAGGCGCAGATAGCTGGCTGGGAACATACTCATGTTAGTTATTTTGATTGGGTGGCTTATAGCTAACAATTATTCAGAAGTTAAGTGAACGACAACCCATTCACAAGCCTCCACAGTAAGAAGTAAACTATTGTAGCACAAACTATTAATACTAAGCATAATATCAAGTAACAAAGTATAAGAATTTTAGTATTAAATTAAATACCTGCACCTGCACAGACAGGAATGCAGGCACAGCCACTATTGGAATTCATCAGAAACAATATAGTTTTTTAGACAAGACTGTACTGATAAAATTGTTGCTAAACAGGGAAGTTATTTCTTTAGGAATTAAACTATTATGGACTTTTAATATGTCTTACAAAGCTTGTTTAGGAGCTAAAGGTTTCCACCGGCGTTTATCTAACTGTCATCTTCTGAATCATCTTGTGAACGTACGCCATTGTAATAGTGATTATTATTTATTCAATAAACTCTGCACAAATAGAATTGAAACTGTGCTTCATTTACTGCCTCTGTTGGCAGGAGCTCTTATGCGAGATTTGTGTGAGGAGTCATTTTCATTACACGTTTGACCTGATCAAGGTAGACAGCCATTAGGATTCTGTCCAAGATACAAAATATGAGAAAGCATAAGCAGCTTATCACGTCGGGAACGTTATTCACGTCGAACGATGGGCAGGACTAAGTTATGTCTGTCATTAAAATGTATTGCCACAAGAACCAAAGGTGTGTAATAATAGGTAAAGCTTTTACAGGAAACAAAGAAGACAACGACAGATCTACTGAAGTTCGTCGACCAGTACGTGTGGAATGGTGAATACTGCAAGAAGTACATACAGACGCCGCCCAAAGGCACCATCTGCGCAACCAGCGGGAACCATAATAATTATGCTACGCGGTAAGTTTCAAATCGTATTTTTTTTTGCTTGCAAACCAGTAGCTACTGGCACGCATGGCGACCAATCAAGCTATACAAAACCAGTATAGCGGATCTCTCAGTGTATTGGCAATTTATAAAAACCGGCCAAGTGCGACTCGGACTCGCGCACGAAGGGTAACATGAGCAAAAAAAAATCACTCTTTTGTATGGGAGCCCCCTTAAATATTTATTTTATTCTGTTTTTAGTATTTGTTGTTATAGCAGCAACAGAAATACATAATCTGTAGAAATTTCAACTGGTTAAGTATCACGGTTTATGAGATACAGCCTGGTGGCAGACGGACGGACGGACGGACGGACAGCGAAGTCTCAGTAATAGGGTCCCGTTTGACCCTTTGGGTACGGAACCCTAAAAACGTGGCCATGTTATACTGGAAATGTATGGCTTGTGTGTACGACTAGCTGTCTTGATGGTAAGTAAATAGGTGTGGTTGGTGCGTTTTTATAAAAGAGATATCACTGGAATGTTTTAACTGCACATTCTTATTATTATTATTATCGCATTGCAAAGTTGCTTGGCGGCACAAATAGTTTTAGCGACCCCTACAACTATGTAGCAGCACTACAAAAAGTACTACAGTGTAGCGACACTACAAAAAGCAACATACAACAAAAAGTACTACAGCGCCATCTATTAAAAGTCGGAAGAATTAAGATGGCTAACATTTCGCAAGCAAAGTAATATCTTCGACTTACGACTATACAGGGTGTTGTTTTGTATCCTCGTCTAAATTCAGGAGGTTGTCAAAAAAGACATAAATAATCAATTAAAATTACGGTACCTAATTAGTTATTATTAAAAGCTGCTTTTTTATGTATTTTTTTGTAAGTTTGTCACCATTTCAGAATAACCCCCTTAATGTGGTTTAGGGAATAAGAAATTATCGAATAAACGTTTGAGATTGTTTGTATGGGTGAAAGCGTGGTTATAGGGCGAGGATCAGACGGGCCGCGTTTAAATCACGGATGGTTCAAAGTTTCCAATTTACGTGTAAAAAAAAATATTATTGATTCAGGACGAGAATCATTAGCATAGCCACCTTCTTGAATTTGACGAGGATGCAAAACGACACCTTGTATGGTAAAAATCGACAACAACTGTCGGGCAGTAGGTCACCGGACACAACACCCGTTTGCTCAGAGGATCCTCCCTTTTCTATGGGGGATGAAGAAGTTTACACCTTGTTCTTCATAACCCTATAACTTCACAGAGAAACTCCGCACCACCCCGACATGAAACCATGTTCAACGTAAGCTGGGTTATAGATCTTTATGCTTGACAAGTTATATAATTAAATGACGCCTATGGATGGGTAAGGGTATGTAAACTTCTGCGGGCTGTTCGAAAGAGATACCGCGGCCCTGGAACACAAAGGGCGAAGAAGGAACATGGGTGGGTTTTAGTCAGTACAAGTCTGACACTCCCTCCCGCTCCCAGAGCGGGAGAAGTCATTAGATGATTTCCCATCCGCAAAAAAAAAAAAAAAAGGGTATGTAAACTTAAGATGAGCCGGTTAAACTGCACATTAGCCTAAACACAACGGCTTTGTTCGTCATTTCTTTTATTTTTTATTTATATTCATTTATTTCAGGCAAGCATAACCCATATACATAAAACTACATTGGCATAAAATTAAATACAATAAATTCATTATAAGAATACATTGCAAATAAAATAAATTAATAAAATTACAATAACAAAAATAATATTTGCTCCGGAATTAAATTATACATTACATTAATTATACATTATATTATCTTACACGCACAGAATTAAAATAATTTCTTAAGATTAGTCTGTACGTGAACCATGCAGCAGTGGTTCACATACTGACAGTCGAAACGTTCAGCAAAAGCGTATATATTAGGGTTTAGTAGAGTAGGTTAGAACTCCGACTAAACATGTGCGAACTGAGTGGTCGCAGTCACTAAGCTGGGCACCCTCAACAAAAACAAATGGGTTAGGTTAGGTTAGAAATGTGACCAAAGGCGTTGCACTTGACTATTTGCAGAAAATAATTGTATAACTAATAACTGGAGCTATTGTTGTTTAACCAGCCAATGTTTACCAATTTAATAAATTTACATTATTACCTGACATGTGACCAAGCTACCCAGCCGGCAGTAACACTATTTTCACGTCGCCGAAAGCATTCTTTGTTTATAGCCGGCTAATCTTAAGCTTGTTTTTAAAAAAAAACTCTTCTGTATTCCTATTTCGGTTAATATTTGATAACTAGCTGTGCTCGCGATTTCGTCCGCGTGGAATTTAAGAATTCTTTTAATTACATCAGCTATCTGCATGTGAAAGTCTCGTCAAAATAGGTCCAGCCGTTCCAGAGATTAGCCGGAACAAACAGACAGGCAGACAAAAATTTAAAAAATGTTGTTTTGGCATATGTACCGTATGCATGTTGTAAAAAGCGGTTAAGTATTATAATATCACAAATAGACACTTCAATTTTATTTATTTGTATAGATGGATAGAAGATTCGGCAATCATTATTCAAAATATTTAGGGGCTGACTTATAGGTGGTACGACTAGGAACCCCAACAACATGCGTGATAACCTTGCAAGAATTTTTTAGTTAAAATTAAACAAATTTATCAAAATCGTAACTATGTAAACTTCAAATTCAATGTTTAATAAGCATTCTTTTGTAACCACTGTTAATTACCTTTGTATTGGATTGCCTAGCGTTTATGTTACGTTTGTATGAGAAACTTCAGACATCCGTGTTCACCTTCATGATCCTATGAAAGTGGAGTCCTGCAAGCTGACCGAGCTATCACATTGTTTTGAACCGGCCGCGAGAAAGAGAAGTCATTTGATGATTTCCCAAGCGCAAAAAAAAAAAAAAAGGATGTAATGTAATGTAGTGGGCTGCAATATTGTTATTATCCAACCTATTTATTATTTGTAAAATTTATATTGTAGCTGTTTATTGTCCCATAATAAATAAAATAAAATAAAAATATCTATGTATGTGGGTTTGTAAAATAATCTATTTAAAACGGCGCTGCTACAATTAAGGTATCGTTGGATTTTTATCTGACTGTACAAACAGTTTCTCACTGGTGTCCGAGACGTCAGTGACTCACTTATTTTTGTAGGTAGAAAATTTTATTGATTCATAAAACAATAACGACCTTATGTACTGGCTAATTTAGTGATAAGGAATCACTTTGCGCACGCAGTCGACATTCTTGAAAAAAATAGACAGACGTTTCAGTAAAATAATGCTCGAGATAAGATATATTCTAGTTCTCATGAGTTGCACAACCTTCATAGAATGCCTGATAGAACCGTTCATTGTTGGTGGAGCAGAAGCACGCATTAAAGAATTTCCTCATTCCGCATTTATATATATTAAATGTTTCGAAGGCAACAACCCTGAAAGTATCAATTGGATCTGTGGCGGGTCTATTGTAAATGAAAGAATAGTACTGACGGCCGCGCATTGCATAAATGGATGTTCTCGTAGGAGCAACTACACCGTCTCCGTGGGGCATAGGAATAGGTACAAAGGTGTTGTATCGACTGTTCGCACTTACTACATACATAAGAGATACGATGATGAAACATTAGAGTATGATATAGGACTAGTGAGTCTCAAAACAGTGATACAATTTGGCAAGAAGGTAAAAAGGATAGCTTTAATGAAGCAGCCACCTTACTATGAGAAAGCGCAGGTAGCTGGTTGGGGAAGGATTAACGTGAACGTGAGTACATTTTGCCATCACTCTTTAAACACGTTTTGAGATACCACAAAATTCCTTTTGCAAGACTCGACCAATATAGGTATTGGTCGAGGCTATTGGCAATTAGGCCATTTCATGTATTGGTCGAGATCCTCCTCAGGAGGTGCCTCTCATTAGGCAGCTGGATCAAGGGCTTGATTCAGAAAGCGGTACTACTGGACACTTTTTTATATTGAATTGAACTCTTTTTTAAATATGTAATTAATGTGTACAGAAATAAAGGAAAACAGCTTGTCGATTCCTAAGATAGAGCATCATTTTACATTTTCAGGTAGAAAAGATACCAATGGGAAAGTACCTTAAGTACGTGGGTCAGTGGGTGTGGAAGCAGGAGGCTTGCGAAGGATTATTTTATTCGATGCCCATTGGCACTATCTGTGCCGGCATTGAAGAATCCAATTCCTATATTAGTCGGTAAGACAAGTGCAAAGTAACAAAATTGTACAGAAAATAAAAACCAATTCGATTTCCGAAATTTGGCGTTGCGCACAAACAATACCAACATTCTACCGGGGGTTCACTTATTTATTTTATTTATTTATTCAGTAGTACACATACATTTATTTCGTTTGAGATGGTGCCAACATAAACTCATTCGAGTTTTACCGTGCACCAAGATCATCGACTACATAATCTACATAATTAGAACCTAAGTAGGTACTTATACAAAAATAAAAAAACAAAATTATAACGGGTATTCGTCAAAAATGTCTGATGCTAACGAGCGAACTTCGGTGACCAAACCGACCGTCCGTTCATAGTGACAGATACAGGTTGTTCCAAGAAGTATATCTTAAGTGTTTTTTTTTTTTTTTGCTTTGTTTTATAATTGTACGTTTTCCTTCATTGTGTGTTAGGCTAATTTTATAATGAATAGAAATTTAATAATTTTTTTTCCTTCTTATTAATATTCAAACTATCTATCTTCGAAATTTAATATATTTAATAAAAAATGTTGCTTTAATTTGTATTTTATGTTTTTCTGAGTTAATTTATCCCTCAATGATATAGGTAGTTGATTAATAAGGTAAGGTATTATATACTTTAGCGATCTCTTGCCGTGCAGATTCGTGTACTTTGGAAGTAACAGCATAGCATTGTGGACGCTGCGGGTTTTTATCTCATTATTATTAATGGTTTTGGTTTTCTTTAAATTTTCATTGAAAAACTCTTCTTTTAACAGTACATATTTTGTTTTTTCATGTACAGGTAATATCTTACAAAATTCAAATAATTTATGGTAGTCATTTTTGAATTTCTTCTTAATGTTATGCGGGACAATTGCTTTTAATATACGTAGTTGCAGTGCGTAAATTTTATCAAGTTGAGTCTTATATGTCCTACCATAGCTCGACAGACCATAAGATATCGATGATTCGGCCAGGGCTTTGTAAAGTATTAACAGAATTTGATATGGAATTTTGTATTTTATAATAGAGAATTTAGCCAATATACATCTTAGCTTATCACACACCCCGTTAATGTGCTCCTTCCAATTAAGGTGGCTATCGATGGTAAGTCCTAGGTATGTTTGGCTATCTACGAGATCTATGGAGTCACAATTGCAAGGCTTGGCTACTTTATTTGTGCAACTATCATGCAAACACTCATGGCAGTGAGTTGTTAGTTTAGGCAAGGACGAGCTTCTATTTTGACTGGTACTGATGTACATTAACTTGGTCTTACTAGCGAGGTTGAGCCAGGGCTTGTTAGATAGATAGGTGGAGACCTGTCGCTGCCGACCGTTGCTCACGCGATGGTCGACAGCACAGAGTCCTGGGACGCGGTGGTGTCCTTCTGCGAAACCGTCATGTCGCAGAAGGAAGCTGCGGAGAGGGAGAGGGAGATCTCGAGTGCCTTCCCATCCCGCAGCAGACGCACCGGGCGTCGGCAGAGGGCGGATAACGCCCTCTTCCGGCCCCCCTAAACAGGTCCAGGGGCGACGGATTCGGGGACATCCGTCGCCCCCCATATACTGGACCCGAGACGGTGGCGCGTAGTGTTCCACGCGCGCCTCTCACAGACGTAACGGGGGGAGCACACCTCACTCCCCCCAGGGACGAGGCCCGCACTGGTCGAGCGGGCCGGCACTAGTCCGGGGCAGCGGAAGTCACATTCGTTCCCGCTGCCCCCAGACGCAAGTGTGCGAGGGAACACCGGGGTGGTTTTTAGTCAGTTGGAGCCTGACAGACCCCTCCGCCCTCCCCAGGCGGAGGACATCCGTTTCCGGATTTTCCACCTCGCAACAAAAAAAAAAAAAAAAAAAAAGGGCTTGTTAGATTCGGGGCATGGTTGCTTCAGGAAGTACTTGTGTCGCATAAGCAGGGAGCCGGGACAAACCGTGCCGTGCCCTCGTTACAGAGGTGACCTGTCGCTGCCGACCGTTATTCGCGCGATGGTCGACAGCAGAGTCTTGGGACGCAGAGTCGTGGTGTCGTTCTGCGAAACCGTCATGGCAGAAGGAAGCCGCGGAAAGGGAGAGGGAGATCTCGAGCGCCTTCCCATCCTGCAGCAGACACACTGGGAGTCGGCAGAGGGCGGATAACGCCCTCATCCGGGCCCTCTAAACAGGTCCAGGGGTGACGGATTCGGGGACATCCGTTGCCCCCCAACATAGTTGACCCGAGACGGCGGCGCGTTGTGTTCCACGCGCCCTTCTCATAGACGTTACGGGGGGAGAACACCTCACTCCCCCCAGGGACGAGGTCCGCAGTGGTAAAACGGGCCGGCACAATTCCGGGCAGTGGAAGTCACATTCGTTCCCGCTGCCCCCCGACGCAAGTGTACGAGGGAACACCGGTGTGGTTTTAGTCAGTACGAGACTGACAGACCCCTCCGCTCTCCCCAGGGCGGGGCACATCCATCGAGGATATACACATCGTTAAAAAATAGGCTTGTTAGATAGGCGGCGGAATATCGAGAAAACCAGGGTTTTCATGAGGCATATTTTGGTATTTTTGGTTATACGGCGGTGTCTCCAGATTTTGACCAACTTTCGTACAGTCGATCGAGTTATAGTCGAGTTATAGCGCAACGTCGTCTTATCTCGGCGTCACAGCCTCCGCAATTGGTGATGATAGAGCTCAAGTAGCTGTTGACGACTTCACAGTTAGCAACTGATGTGATATCTGGGTTGTTTTCGTGATCTGTATCCACTATCATCAAGTTGGTTTTCTCGCGGTGCAGGGCGAGTCGAAACTTTAAACTTTCGGGTACTCGCGGGTACTCGAAACCACTAGGTTTACTGATATTCTCCTTAGATGTCGCCAGGAGACTTGTACCATCAGTATCATACTACAGGGATATCATCCTACCTCCGACCAACACTCCTTTACCCAGTTATCCAAAATAATCTGCATTATGTATTCGGTGTATATGTTGAACAGCAAGGGTGATATTATACATCCTTGTCTTGACAACAGCTTGTGGGTTGAAGGATTCTGAATAGACACCATCCAAGAACAAACATGCTGCACCGTCCTCATAAAGTTTGCTGATAAGATGTACCACATGGTAAGGCACACCCATCTCCAGCAGTATTTCCTACAATTTGGACCAGATGTCAGTGTCAAATGCTTTACTAAAGCCAATAAAACAGATATATTATTATAGAGTATCATTGAACTCTCTGGCTTTCTCAATGATTTGTCTGAGGACAAATATTTGCTCACGAGTGACCCGCCCCGCCTGTTCCAGACTTTTGTCCCTATCTAAGTAAGCTTGTAGCCTTGTGTTTAGTATATGTAGTAGTATTTTGCTGCTCTGTGATATTAGGGAAATAATACGATAGTTACTGCATTTTTTGTGGATCCTTTTTTGTGTAGAGGTATAAACATCTAGCCCATTCCATCGGCTATTCGCCAGTATCCCAGACCTTGCACTGCATATGCAGTGCGTTATATCGACACCAAAGTCTCCCATAGCTGTAATGATCTCTATGGGTATCTCGTCAGCTCCCACTGCTTTACCGCATTTGAGATAATTTATAGTGGCTGATACATCATCTTTAAGGATAGAAGGTTTGCGGCTGGATACATCTAAATTAGGAAGACTAGGATCGACAAAAACAGATATTATAGAAATCAGAGAGCGTCAGTAATATTGCCAATCTGTGATCGCCTTAATCTCCGTCACCGTATCGCCTGTCGAGTTTTCGAAAATCCAGGTCTTTGGTTTGAACTGCCTGGTTATAGTCTTAATCTTCATATACAAGTCCTTAGTTTCATACCTTCCGATAAGCTGTTCCAATTCCGTACAGATGTAATGTGGCGCTGAATTACTGTATTTTGGACAAACCATCTGAATTGCCGCAATTATGCAAACTTCATATTAAAATTTTAATGCGCGTTCTATTACAACCGCTGTGAATTACCATTTTATTGCATTGCGTATCACGAAGGTGGTTACCACTTCTGCAGTGGCTGTTTTTGAGCCGGCCTAGAGTACTAAGTGGTTTCTAGTTTAGTTTGTTATCTTAGCAAATTGCAGCACACTGTAAGACATAGAGGCCTCTTCCTAACTATACCAGATCACCCTGTCCCAGCCTCCCTTTTAATCTCGCCAGTCCATCTAGCTGGGGGTTGTCTCACGATATGCTCACCGATACGCGATCTCCACGGAAATGTGATGGCTCAGAATAACTCGCTCGTCGGTGCTAGAGCACACTGTTTTGTAGCTCTACGAAGACTTTCAACGGCTTCGACGTAACCGACCGATGTGTTTGACTGGCAAAAAACGTCTTTTATCCGAACAGAACCGCAGATTCATCTAGTACCTACAGATCAATGGTCGAAGAAAATTTTATTGATTCATTAAACAATAACGGCCGTATGCACTGGCTAATTAAGTGATAAGGATTTGCTAAGCATAAGAAGTCGACATTCTTGAAAAAAATTGACAGACATTTCTGTAAAATAATGCTCGAGATAACATATTTTCTAGTATTCATGAGTTGCACAACCTTTATTGAATGCCTGATGGAACCGTTTATAGTTGGTGGAAAAAAAACACGCATTAAAGAATTTCCTCATTCCGTGTTTATGTATATTAAATGTTTCTAAGGCGACTATCCTGAAAGTATCAATTGGATCTATAGCGGGTCGATTGTAAATGAAAGAATAGTACTGACGGCCGCGCATTGCGTAGATGGATGTTCTCGTAGGAGCAACTTAACCATCTCCGTGGGGCACGGGAATAGGTATAGAGGTGTTGCATCTACTGCTAGCAATTACTAAGCACATAAGAGATACACTCGCGAAATATCTAGTACTCTCAATGATATAGCACTAGTCAGGCTCAAAACAGTAATCAAATTTGGCACGAAGATAAAAAGGATAGTTTTAATGAAGCAGCCACCTTATTTTGAAAAAGTGCAAGTAATTGGTTGGGAGATGATTGACGTGAGTACATTTAGCCTTAACTCTTCAAACAGGTCTAGTATTATATTGACAAATAAAACCTACTAAAGATGATGAGATAACACAAAAATGTATTTGTCTCATCAATGCATGTCAAAGCCTCATGACCTGTGATGGCTGACCGGAATGGTGCGAATATTCTGTATATAAAAAAAATATTATATATAGTTACAATAATACATCCATATTATATACTTGCAAGAAAAAAAGGAATCAATGGGAAAGTACCTTCAGTACGTAAATCAGTGGGTGTGGACGCAGGACTCATGCAAAAGAATATACGATAAGTTGCCCAAAGGCACTATTTGCGCCAGCAGTGAAGATTCAAAGGAGATGGAAAACAGTGGGCCAAAACGTAATAAGTTGAGATATGGTCTAAAAAAATTGTCATATTTTCTTATTTTACAATATCTAAAATCAGCTCATTTGTCAATCTGGAAGCGGAGAAAAATTAGAAAGATGGTTTTCTTGACATTATCGATTTGATTAATCGATTACAGAATTACAAAAAGAAAACCTTGCATTAAGCAATTAGTTCAAAGTAATTAAATGCACTATATATACTTGTATACAATATAGTGTATTTAATGACAGTTAAATTAATAAAGAAAATGTTAATTAGTAACTGAAAAACAAAAACGATTAACGATTCGAATCGATTAAAGTCAATATTTTTTGTAATAACTGTATCTCGTAGGGTATATTTTCTGTGGACTGCAGTGACTTGCCCATTGTTTGTGCTCCACTCGTTTCGTGATTTCAGATGCATTTTGAGTGTTTGACCGATTATTTCTTTTTATTTTCAACGGCCACTGCTTTGTTTATTATGGATTCCGACTGTGCCTACCTTGTACGACACTTGCTTCCACACTGGACACCGAAGATCCCTCACACGTTTGACTTGGAATTGTTTTTTGGATTTTGCCACCGGCTTTGATCGGATATTGTTGAAACTATGAATCGCTGTGTGAATTGTGGGATTGCAACTAATCACTGCAATACCATAGGTCGACGACCTTTGGATTTTTTCAACCCTTTTATAAAGGTTGTAACATAACCTCACTTTTATTAAACCTCTATTAACTCGGCTCTCAGATTGTCAAAACATACAGAATTTTCAGCAAAGGAAGGTAAGTCTGAATCTATTAAATCATACCATTTTCCCAACAATGTATGTAATCGTTTCCGTCTCCTTTGTATTCTAGTCGGTTAGACGAGTGAAAAGTAACAATATTGTCTAGCTACTAAGCCTAGCAACGGCTCAAGTTGTAGGTCTAAACGTCTAAATAGTTGATTTTGCACCGAGGGATAAAGCAGTCTTACGTCACGTTCATTATTTTGAACCTGGAACGCAGCGACGGATTGTAGGGTTTTGAAGCGCAGCAAAGGTGCTTTGAGTTCTGGCTAGAATCCTGAGAGCATTGAGAGCCCAAGACACTTTTATCCCCAAGGTGCATACTCTTCAAACCTATTACGAGGAAACAAAAAGACCAAATAGATTTTCGAAAAACGAGTATGTTCTACTGCGGTGGTACGCTAGTGTGGGTAGATAGATACAGCCGAATAAGTTATTTTTCATAAATATTTGCGTATTATAAGCCGATCGCAGTGTGTGTCGTGCGTGAAAGGGATAAGAGGGTCTACTCTCTAAATCCGTCAGCGAAAATACGGGTTCGTCCGTAACTAGCTTTATACTTCGCAATGAACCCTACTCCCTAATATTTTCTGATTCATGAGTTTTGAAAACAAATCGGGAGTAAGGAGAACTGTCCAATCGTGTTGTCATTCATTTTTAGTCCGGGCCCCTAACGAATCTTATGTCCGTAAGTGATACGGAGTAGGAAACGTCCGTAAGTTAGGCCGAAACTACGGATTTCGTGCTTAGAGAGTAGACACCCAGGCAATACATATGATAGACGGACACAAAATTCGATACCATGTGATACTTTTTGTGAATAATGCACCCCTGTTTTTGGTCGGGGGTTAAAAATAGTTTTGTTTTATCATATGTTGTGTTTGATTGAAAAGTTGCAAAACGTGTAATTTTGGGGAAAGAAACCATTGAATATGGGAAAAATTCAGACTCGAAATAGCAACACTGGGGTGCGCAGCATAGCTGCAGCCGATCAGCTATTGCGGTGACTTGCCACCATTATTGCTACAGATTAAAAGAAGCTTAAGGCAAGTTATCATTTTGGACTTAACCATTTGCAGACAACCATTATTTTTATTGTAATATTGTTGTTTTACCAATTTGACCGGCGGGCAGTAACAAATTTGGTACAATGTTACTGCCCGGCTAGTCTATGACAATAATGTCTTGCTTTCCGTTAGGTTTGCATGAAACATAATTTGATATTTGAGAGAAGACGGTGTGAAACATATTGTTATATCCTTTGTTCAGGTATTATAAAATTATGTTAATACTGTGCCAGCTACGCTACAATGCTGCTAATAAAGCCAAATTCAACATTTCCTTTGACTTTTCTGCAAACTGTAATGTTAATCCCAATTCTTCTATAATTTAATTAATTTTCCTTACTTCATAATTAATCGCTTGTAAACCGCTGCGATGTGTAAGCTTACCATGCCATCTCCCACGCTTGCCCTGGGTTTCCATTTCTTCATATGGCTTATAGCGCTACTACAGACATAGTATGTGGTTTACATAAAACCTACCGCATACTGGGCGCAACCTTGCACGCTTTTCAGGGTTTTTTTAAACCACCTGCTTCGTGATGACTTTCTGCTGCCTACCAACATCATCCAGAGCCGCTACAAGTGACTGATGCCCTAAACGCACCGTACCTTCTCTAACGTATGGGCAGGCCTGCCCTAACCACAGCACAGCTCGCAATGTGGAGGGGTCTTGCTGCCTGAGCGAGCGAGCGAGGAACTCAACATCACACTGGGCTCGACGTAAAATCCAGAGGCATGTGGCAGCTACGGACCACCGCTCGTAACCACCATCTCGTGCCCTACGACTGCGAAGCTGCCGTCTTCGGCGTTCATCGCAGGACAAAAATCCTGGGCAGTAACACTCTCTAACTCCTTCCAAAACCACCTAGAAAAACAGTGCTCAGTCCTTTACTAAAATGAACTGAAATTAAATGATGTTATTTGTTTTACTTCTCACCTACTACCTACCTAAGACCCTAACCCAGTTAGTACTGGTGTACCCCGTGCTCAGACTGGTTGTCAGTCTTTCAAAGTGACTACCTGTAACGACTGGCAAAGATCTACAAATGACAGCAGGAACCAATAGCTTTACGTTCTTTCTGAAGCTCGAAGTAAACTCAGTACGTAATTGATGGTCCCTATCACCCATCCACAGAACGATCTCTGCGAGCGCTGCTTGCCCTTTTTCATTTTTTTTCTTGCTGTTCTTTGTCCCGAGCGGCTGTTATTGAATAATTGCTTGCCAGTTTTTAAACTGTTCCGATTAGCAATAATACTAAATCATGACGAGAAAAATCCTAAATTACGCTTAATTTTACGTGTAAATGAAAAAAATTGTTAACATCTTTTTTATTTGTGTATGGAGGAATAATCGGCTTGCGCAGCCTTAATGCCACAAGACATTCGCTACCAGTCAACCTTTGTTTCAAATAGGACAGAATTGTGTTAAAGTGCAAAAAAACCAGCCACCTGCGAGTCGTATCTCGCGCACGAAGGGTTCCGTACCATAAATCTATATATATAAAAGAAAGTCGTGTTAGTTACTTCACTTATAACTCAAGAACGGCTGAACCGATTTAGCTGAAAATTGGCAGGGAGGTAGTTTAGAGCCAGGAGAAGGACATAGGATACGGTAGGGTAGGGTAGGGTAGGTAGGTAGGATAGGGTAGGTAGGTAGGGTAGGGTAGGTAGGTAGGGTAGGGTAGGTAGGTAGGGTAGGGTAGGTAGGTAGGGTAGGGTAGGTTAGGTAGGGTAGGGTAGGTAGGTAGGGTAGGGTAGGTAGGTAGGGTAGGTAGGTAGGTAGGGTAGGTAGGTAGGGTAGGGTAGGTAGGTAGGTAGGGTAGGGTAGGTAGGTAGGGTAGGGTAGGTAGGTAGGGTAGGTAGGTAGGGTAGGGTAGGGTAGGTAGGTAGGGTAGGGTAGGTAGGTAGGGTAGGTAGGTAGTAAGGGTAGGGTAGGGTAGGGTAGAGTAGGTAGGTAGGGTAGGGTAGAGTAGGTAGGTAGGTAGCGTCGGGTAGGGTAGGTAGGATAGGGTAGGTAGGTCGGATAGGGTAGGTGGGTAGTAAAAAGTGCATTGCAACGCATGCTGGGTACAGCTAGTTATAAATAAGAGCAAAAAAAACACTTTTGGTATGGGAACCCGCCTTAAACATTTGTTTTATTCTGTTTTTAGTATTTTTTTGTTATAACGGCAACAGAAATACATAATGTGTAGAAATTTCAATTGGCTAACTATCACGGTCATGAGATACAGCCTGGTGACAGACGTACGGACAGCGAAGTCTCAGTAATGGGTCCCGTTTGACCCTTTGGGTACGTAACCCTCAAAAGTACCATAGTGCTACCGGAACTTTATATATGTAGATACTGATACTGTTAGCCTGCGTCATTCCACTGCTGGGCAAAGTAAATAAAAAAGAATTGTGTGGTTTTATGAAACCACGGTAAAAGTGAAACTTTTTTTCACACTATACAAATGTAACTAAAAATTTTTGGAATAATATTCCATTAAGGATATAAAAATCGCTTTATCAATCTTAATTTTATACTTGGAAAATTGGAATGATAATGGGAAATAATAAAAGTTGGCTAAGTCTCCAACTAATATTTTTATTGAACTCTGAGTCTTATAGAGTACGACTTACATAATACTTAACAATTATTTAGATTATATACACATATTAAAAACAAACAAAATAGCGTGGAGCACTGGCACAAATGAGTAAAAGTCATATACACTACACGGTCAGCTGCTGCGAACTATAGGCGCCGCCATATTGGCCTTGGCTGCTCTGACGAGCGCCTTTCACTTTATCCCTACTCCGCGGCCGACCATCACGCGACATGCAACACACAGACGAAAAAGTCTGAGACGATGTAATAAAAGTTGCACTATAATAGCTTAATAACATCATCATCATCTTTCTGCTCTTGTCCCATTCTACTTGGGGTCAAACGTGTTGGGGTCAGCGCAACAAGTTTTCTTCTTCCATTGTCCTCTGTCAGACGTCACCTCATCATTTACTCCTTTCTCTTTCGTATCATTCTTCACACAATCCCTCCATCGTTTCTTTGGTCTTCCTCTCCCTCTCCATCCATCCACATGCACATCCATCACTCTTTTAGTCACATGCGTGTCATCCTCCACATCTTTTATCTTCTATAATTATATATACACACATCAAAAGTGTCTAGGGATCAAGCATTTTTATGCGGATTTCTTGAGATTGAGATGTGGCTTTGTAATAAATTTATGATTTTATAAATTTATATGGATCCTTTTTGGTGCATTTCATAATTTGAATCAGGAACTGTGAATCAAATTCGAGTAAAAGATGAAAATCAGCTGTCAATATTTTCCCTATAAAAACATACAACGCATTAAAGACATTATTAGTGCTACTGTTTCCCTACTACTGATTAAAACCAACGTTATTATGGAGCGGCGACGTCATTTAAGCAGGGAAGAAATGCTCAGAGCCGTGGGAATGATAGAAGCTGGTTCCCGGCAACGTACTGTGGCTTTAGCTCTGAATACAAGTCAGAGTGTTATCAGTCGACTTTGGACACGTTACCGAAGCACTGGTACCGTGGCTGAGCGCCATGGAGGACGGTATCGCTGCACCACACGGAGACAAGACCGATACATTCAAATCTTAACTCGAAGAGCTCCAACAATAACCGCCATGATGTTAGCCGTGAGGCTTCATCACTCTTCAGGGAACTTAATTAGCGACCAAACAGTCAGAAACCGCTTGCATGAAGTGAACCTTTATTCCCGAAGACCGCTACGGGTACCACCTATAGCAATGCACAATCGTAGGATTCGATATCAATGGGCTCTTGAACACAGAAATTGGGCAGAAGAACAATGGCGTTTCGTGTGCTTTTCTGATGAGTCTCGTTTTGGTATGAGACCGGATACAAGACGTATACGACACTGGAGAACCCCTGGACGCCAACAGCGATTAAAATCCTGCCAGGAAGTCCATCCTTATAGTGGTGGAACCATCATGGTATGGGCGGGTATTTGGATCGGCGGAAGAACTGAGTTGATTTGGATCAGAGGCAACCTCAACGCTCAAATTTATGCTGAGACGATTGTATCAGACGTCATCGTTCCTCTACAAGTGCAAATCGGTCCCTTATTTCAGTTAATGCATGATAATGCACGACCGCACACCGCAAGAGTTGTAAGACAGACTCTCGCCGCAGCTAACATCAATGTCCTGCCCTGGCCTGCTCAGTCGCCAGACTTGAACCCGATTGAGCATGCATGGGATATGCTACAGAGAAGAGCTCTGCCGAATATGGAGGGTATCCAGTCGCAAGAAGACCTTTTTTTGTTGTTGCAACGAACATGGGCGGCCATTCCACAGCGTGATTTGGATGAACTCATTTTGAGTATGCCAAACCGATGTTCTTGTGTTGTTAGTGTTCGCGGTAGAAACACGGATTATAAATTGTTTAAGTTACCCAATAAAATTTTAAAGAAAACTGTTATTTCAGTCTTTTTTTCGAACTTTAATGTTAGTGGTTCAAATGTCAAAAATCCCTTTATTAGAAAATGGCAAATTTCTTTATTAATGCAAAGGTGACTTGGTTTATCGTTACTGTGACAAACGAAAACACTTTATTTGATGAATCCTTAAAGAAAATTTTAATTAATATCAATCAGGAGAAAAGTTATTGCAAAAATATATGTTGATCCCTAGACACTTTTGATGTGTGTATAAAAATCAATTCCACTTTTCGTTGTAATTTTATAACTTAAAAAGAACGGCTGGGCCGATTTAGCTGATTTTGGTTTTAAAATGTTTGTTGTAGCCCAGGGAAGGTTTAGGGTAGGGTAGGTTAGGAAGGGTAGGTAAGGTATGTTGGGTAGGTAGTAGGTAGGGTAGGGTATGGTAGGGTAGGTAGGTAGGTAAGTAGGGTAGGGTGGGGTAGGTTATGGTAGATAGGTAGATAGGGTAGGTAAAAAGTGCATTGCAACGCATGCCGGGGACAGCTAGTTACATAAATAGTATTCATGTTGTGCTTAACGATGATTTGATTAATTCATTAACAATAACGACCCAATAAAATAGCTAATTAAGTAGCAGTAGTAGCAGTTTATTTAAATGACTTATACTATTACTTAATTAGCCATTTTAGTGTGCAAACACAGTCGATATTGTTATACCATTGGCAGAAAACGTGATAGTAAAAATTATGCTAAAATTAAGACATATTCTAGTTTTCATGAGTTGGATAACCTTCATCAAATGCCAGATGGAACCGTCCATCGTTGGTGGAGAAAAATCTGATATTAAAAATTTCCCTCATTCCGTGTTTTTGGTTAAGACATGTTTTAAAAAAAACATTAAAGCGGGTACCTCTTGGGGTTGCGGAGCGTCCATTGTGAATAATTTGATAATACTGACGGCGGCACATTGCACTACAGGATGTTCTTACAAAAGCAGCCTGATAGCCTTTGTGGGGCACGTTACTAAAATTAAAGGTTTCAAATCTACCATTCAAAATATCAGTATACATCCACAGTATACTGAATTCTATAGAGGCTTCGATATAGCACTAGCAAGGCTTAAAACGCCTATAAAATTTGGGAAGAACGTAAAAAGGATAGCTTTAATGGCGAACCCACCTTATTCTGAAAAAGCTCAAGTAGCTGGCTGGGGATTGATTAACGTGAGTACAATTTGCTTATATTATTTAAACAGGACTGTCTCGTTGTGACACAATAACGACGGCTGAGCATGAGGTCCTGCGTTCGATTACCGATTCGGGCACAGTGTTATTGGGTTTTTTCTTTAGGAATTCCTCAGTAGCAGCCACGGAACCTTGTTTTTGCCCAGTACTTTTTTCGCCTCCAATAGATGTAAAGGCCCCAAGAGACCTTTGAGCAAATTGGTAAACTATAGGAGACTTCGCGTCCGTTCTTAATTTATTAATTAGCCTTAAAATCAACAGCGTAGGTTTTTTACTAAACAATGCTTTCAACCAGCAGGAAGCTGGTTGTTTCACGTTTAACCAATAGGTATAATTCAAAATCTGCTCTGGCTGACTAATTCAAAAGAAAACTTCTGCATAACCATGGAAAACATGCAGTTACACACTGCTTTGCGGCATTTTCCAGGCTATTTCATTTGCCCTGTTTAAACGATGACAGAATGATCATTCAGAAAATTGGTTGAACTAAGCAGTCTAGTAAAAAGGCTAGGCTGTTAATTGAAAGGCATTTGCATCCTTAAACATTCACGAGAATGTACTTACAGGAGGACAAGAAAATTCCCGGAAACTACTTGAAGCACTTAGATCAATGGGTGCGGAAGAAGTCTTTTTGCAAAAAAACTCTGGTTTCAGTGCCCAAAGGCTGTCTCTGCGCAAGCAGTAGCTATGATAATCATTATATTAGTGGGTAAGACAAGCTAGACGTAATAATCTAATATATTAGGTAGCTACACGTTAATGGCGAGTACATCTCTCACCTGCGATTTGCCGACGATATAGTGGTCATGGCTGAGACCATGGAGGACCTCAGTACAATGCTCGATGACCTCAGTAGAGTTTCCGAAAGAGTGGGTCTTAAAATGAACATGGACAAAACCAAGGTCATGTTGAATGCCCATGTAACACCCACTCCTATCAAGATCGGAGACTCTACTATCGAAGTTGTAGACGATTATGTCTACCTGGGACAAACGGTCCAGTTGGGTAGGTCTAACTTCGAGAAAGAGGTCAATCGTCGAATCCGACTCGGCTGGGCAGCGTTCGGAAAGCTGCGTGGTATCTTCTCGTCCAACTTACCGCAGTGCCTCAAGACGAAAGTCTATGACCAGTGTGTGCTGCCAGTGATTACATACGGGACCGAAACGTGGTCGCTCACAATGGGCCTCATCAGAAGGCTCAAAGTCACCCAAAGGGCAATGGAGAGAGCTATGCTCGGAGTTTCCTTGCATGATCGAATCAGAAATGAGGACATCCGCAAGAGAACCAAGGTTACCGACGTAGCCCGAAGAATTGCCAAACTTAAGTGGCAGTGGGCAGGGCACATTGCTCGCAGAACAGATGGCCGATGGGGCCGAAAAGTTCTGGAATGGCGACCGCGAACCGGGAGACGATGCGTTGGAAGGCTTCCCACTAGGTGGACCGATGACCTGGTGAAGGTTGCGGGGATCCGCTGGATGCGCGTCGCACGGGACCGGTCAATCTGGCGACATTTGGGGGAGGCCTATGTCCAGCAGTGGACGTCTTTCGGCTGAAATGATGATGATAGCTAGTAATCCTACTAAGGGCTGAGCTTTTACGTCTTATTGTTTTTATACGGAGGTCCCCCGTGTGGTTCCTGATCTGGAGGACAATACGAACGTATTCCTCTTGATGCACTGACCGTCATCTGTATGTACCTCTTGAACACTTAAAATTGAGTCGGCTTGAGGTCTGTTTTGTGGTACACTTGAGGACCACACAGACATTCATGGCGGCATTCATTAAAGTAACATATAATGTGTGAATTCTGCATCCCGAACTTGCATCATTTGCTGAATAATTGTGTCTTCATAACACAACAGTTCGTTTTTCAGTAACTTGCGGTCTTTCGACGAGGTTCAGTTCATTTAAATTTGAACCGGGTGTTGGACGGATGGCGTAAGGCTTGTTTGAAATTCCTTATTCCTCACTAGCTAATTTTGTGCTGTAAAAACTAGAATATGGCTTACTGTGTTATTAGCAAAATTTTATATCACATCCAAACTACGTACTGAATATTTACTTTATCCATACTAATATTATAAATGCGAAAGTCACTCTGTTTGTTTGTTTGTATGTTTGTTTGTTTGTTTGTTACCTTTTCACGACTAAACGGCTGATCGGATCTTAATGAAATTTGGCAAGAAGATAGATTTCAACCTGGAGAAGGACATAGGCTATATATCATCACGCTACGACCAATAGGAGCGGAGCAGCAATGAAAAATGTTGCGAAATCGGGGAAAATGTGACGCAGACGAAGTTGCGCGGGACAGCTAGTATAATATAAAGAAAAAAAACTTGTAAGTTGATGTTTTGTCAACCATGGAATTTAGGTGTCAAAGTTAAGTTAACAATGAATAAAGATAGTAGATAGGTTCAGAAAGCGGTACTCCTAGACACGGCTCGTGTTGTTAGGAGGTTCTTTTCTCTGGAGCCCTGACCTGCCTGACCCTGACTGGTAGCTTGGGGCCTTTTCCCGATGTTTTGTTTGTTATAATATTAAAGGAATTTCTAAAAATGTATGAAATTTTTAACGAAATAAATAAGTATGATGACGCAGACTAACATTATCAGTGTGGGGAAATCCAAATCTACAAGAGAGAGACGGAAACTTTCTTAAAAAGGGCAAGTGCGAATCGCACTCGCACACGGGATTCCGTAGCAACAAACAATAGAAAACAATATTTTTTACGCTCATTTAAATTTGTTTTTCATAGTTTGTTAATAAAAAGTAAAGTTACTGCTGCAGTTTAATGAAAAAGTCTAATAACTCAATAACGATATATGAATTGAATTTGATTTTTTTTTAACGTTCTACAAACCTAAATTTACATTTTTTTTTCATTATTTCACATTATATTTGTTGAGCGGTTCATAGAAGGCACGTACATACTCTCCTCACTAATAGTCTCTGAGTGAAAATTCTGTGACATACGGACAGACAAACAGACAGAACAAAAGGTTATATGTAATCTATAAGGGTTCCGTTTTGGCAACAGCACCCTAAAAAAAGTAGAGTTTATTTTTAATGAGTTTACACTCTGTTACGATAATTTCATTATCATGATCTGCCTAGACTTTTATCAACTACGTTGGTGTCGGTTTCCAATCTAACCAGATGCAGTAGAGTACCAGTATTTTTTTATTTAAACAATATCATGCACTTGGCTTAACGTGTTTTCCGAGGCACGGAGGAAACTCGGTATATAGGGGGTGGTCACCAACCACGGACCAACCTATCCAAGCGCGGTTTTACCTGAATATCGATTTGAGCGGCTGTTATTATTTAGCCACGTGTTTTTTACCATTCCATTGTATCGGAAGAAAATATTTGGACAGTGGAAATGGGTATTTCATTAAAAAAAATTCCATTGAAAGTCCTGCCGACTTCTAAAAAGGAGAAGGTTATGTGTATCCGAAAAGTATTTGTTTTTTCCTTTTTTGTTCATTTATTTATACCGATTTTTTTTTTATTATTTATCCGCGTGAGACTGATACACTAATAGCCAGCAAAACGAAGATGGTGTGGACACTGGGTTGAATGCGCATTTTTGTACTGATATGTGAAGTTGAAGTTGTGAAAGTTGTGTTGTTTACTACTAACAGTTTGCATACTGTCATTATTTTATCGAAAATTAATTATTTCCTATCGTTTGCCGTATGTTATTATTTCCCAGTAATTGATCCTTAGTGGCGACACTATCGAATGGTGAAATAATACAGGGTGCCTTTTTTTTCAAAATTAACTAGTTCGATTCCTGGCTAGGAATATTGATTTTTCAAAAAATTATGTTGCAGTTTTGAATTGTGACTCCTTTGAGTTTTTTTCGCTATTCCTCATAGTTTCAGATTTAGCCTTCCACCCACTTGAAAAATTCACCCTGTATATCTCGGCTCCGATGCATTTTGGAAATAATTGTTAATAGAAGAAAATTAATGTCTTATTGTAACAAATTAATAATTTGTTATATTAATTAATGTAACAAAGAACTCGTTTTTTTACTAACACAAGGACAATGGACCAATGTCTGAAATAAAAAGTTTATTATATTCTTTCTAATGAAATATTTTTCATTAGTGACCGCTGACTTATATAATCATGCCACTTTTACCCAAACCCCTTTTATCATCTGTCACTTTAATCAGTGTCATGTTATTTTAGTCTTAAGATTTAATATTCTAATTGGGTTGTCTGAGGTATTGCACGAATTTGCTTACACGTTGTGAATGAATGCAAAGAATCCGGTACTAGATGTACCAGCGAATTATTGCTTTAGGATAATTTGATTAATTCATTAAACATTAACGACTCAATAAAATTGCTGATTAAGTGACAAGAATACTATCATGTAATTGGCCATATTTTTGAGTCGGGCACACACCACCGACATTGTGATACCAAGGCGGAACGCGTGATAGCAAAAATGATGCTAGAATTAAGACATATTCTAGTTTTCATGAGTTGGATAGCCTTCATCAAATGCCAGATGGAACCGTTCGTCATTGGTGGAAATAAGGCTGATATAAAAGATTTTCCTCATTCCGTGTTTATTTTTACAACATGTATGGATAAAAACGATAAGCCGATTAACAACTGGGTCTGTGGTGCGTCCATTGTGAATGATTTGATGATACTGACGGCGGCACATTGTATTCACGAATGTTCTCATAAAACTGTCATTACCGCCATTGTGGGGCACGCTGTTAGAGATAAAGGTTTTAGGACTAACGTTCTAACCTTCAGTTTGCATGAGAATTATGCTCATCACCTTCAAGGCAATGATATAGCCATAGCAAGGCTTACAAGGCGTATAAAATTTGGCAAGAAGGTAAAAAGGCTAGCTTTCATGAAGAATCCACCCTATTTTGAAAAAGCCCAAATAGCTGGTTGGGGAATTATTAACGTGAGTAAATTTTTTTTTTTTGTGAATGGCATCTCGCAGTTCAACCTATGAGGTTGTCGTCTGCTTAACCGGACTATCCTGTGGGTGCCTTTAGAGTAAGGCCTCCAGCCAGGGCATAAAAACTTACAAACTAAGCGACTGCACGCTAAGGGCACCCCCTGTGGGGTACGAACCTCGGCTTAGGGCGTCGCTGGGGGAAGACTGCATGGGGACAGGCTGGATCTGAATGGTATCATTATTTAGGGGCTGATTTAAAACTACTGGCACAGCATCGCGGGCTGGCTCGAGCGAGGGTCGGGGAGGGCATGGACCGGGACGTCGCGACGTACCTCGACGGCGAGGTCGGAAAGACGGCGGTTTGAGTCGGAACTTTTTAAGAGTGCTAGTCTCTTTGCTACTCTCCTGGAGGAGGGTGATAGCATCATCTGGAGTGACAAGGGTATGCCTAGGACGGCGTACTGTACTAATGCGCGAGGGTTCGTAACGGGCGGCCGCTGCGATCAGGGGATTACGGTGTTTAATGGCGTTATCGAAGAAACGCTTCGAAAGACGTTTCATAAACTGAAGGACGGTGGGCATTCTAAGGTCTACGTGTAGACGGTCATTACGGACATAAAAAGGGGCTCCCGTGACTCTGCGTAAGAACCGGTTCTGTAAAACTTGCATCCTATGGATGTACTTAGGCTTGGTGTGAGCGTACACGACGCAAGCGTACGTCATAATGGGGCGGATCACCGCGGTATAAAGGCGCAACTTGCACTTGAGTGACAACTTGCTTTTTGCCGAAATCATGAAATGAAGCCTACCCATAGCAAACGCAGCTCGGTCGCGAGCTGCTTTGATGTGCGCCGCGAAAGACAAGTGGTTGTCAAGTATGACTCCTAAGTACTTGGCTTGCTTCTCCCAAGGGATAGGCTTACCGTACATAGTGATCGGGCTGAGCGCGGGTGGCTTAATTTTACGCTGTTTAGAGTAAAGAACTGCCTGGCTCTTGTCGGGGTTCACCTCGATTCTCCATTTCCGGAACCAAGCGCCTAAGACGTTGGCTGAGGTTTGGAGGGTGCTATAGATAGCGTCGTGACTGCGGCCAGTGTAATAAATGGCCGTGTCGTCCGCGAACAGGGCTAACTGAGCCTTCTTGCTCTTGGGGATGTCACTGGTGAACAGAGTAAAGATAAGGGGAGAGACGACGGAGCCCTGAGGGACTCCGGCTCTAATGGGGTGGGGGGAAGACAGTGCCTTCCCGATGCGATAGCGGAAGGTGCGATCCGACAGAAAGTCTCGTAAGATGAGCACGAGACGGTCCGGCACTCCCAGTTTGTACAGCTTATATAATAAGCCGTTGTGCCAGACTTTGTCGAAAGCCTTTGCTATGTCGAAGTACAACACACCCGTCATCGCTCCACGCTGGAAGCCAGCGCTCAAGTGTTCTACGATGCGATGGGCCTGTTGAATGCAGGAGTGTCCGGTCCTGAAGCCAAACTGCTCGTTGGGGATGAGACTCTTAGCCTCGGCGAAGTCTTTGAGTCGCTTATAAATAAGTCTCTCGTAGATTTTGCCGAGTGCGTTCAGGAGACTGATAGGTCTGTAGCTCGAGGGCTCAGACTTGGGTTTGCCTGGCTTGGCGAAACCGATGACAGTGGCCTCTTTCCATATTTGGGGAAAGGCGTTGTTGCTCAGGGCGCCATTGAAGATGGCCGCCATTAACACGACGAGCTGAGCAGGGAGGAGTTTTAACACCCTATTGGTGATTCCGTCGGAGCCGAGTGCTTTCCGCGGTTGAAGCTTATTAATGATGTCTTGCACTTCGTCAGCTGTGACCGAAGGCAGAGGATCATCAGGGTCTTCTACGGGAGGGAGGGCGGCTTTACGTTCGACGAATGCGTTCACCTCATCGAGATGTCGCTTGTCTACTGGTTGAGAGCTGGGGGAGCACTGGGACTCCAGGCTGTCGGCTAGGCATTCGGCCTTCTCAGAGTCGTCGAATGCGACGCTCTTATCGGGTCGGGTAACGTGAGTAAAATTTGCCTAAATTATTTTAACAGGTTAAGTATTATATTGGCAGTTAAAATAAGCCTCCTGACTATGCTGAGATACAAATTTTCGTTTCATCAATGGATTTCAAAGCCACAATACCTATGATGGCTACACTGCGGCCAAAGTACTTCTCGAAGCAAAGTTGAAACTATAGGCAACGATTTCGTGTTTGTGTCGCAGGCAACTAGCTTTGAACCAACAGCCTTTGTACTAAACGGTGCCCATCAACCAGCGGGGATACAATATTTAATGGACCAGGTAGTGATGCTTAGGAAGTTCATAGAATAGACCAGCTTTGATGGTTTGTTCTTTAGCAAACATGATAAATTAAACGAAAGGAAAACTATACATATTTCCGATTCGGTACACACTCTGCCTAACCCTTGGGAGATTATATGAGCGATGTTATGTAAATGTTGTTCATAAATAAATAGTAATTTTCTTTTATAACATTCTGGTGGTTATTATGATAATCCTTATTTCGTACTTTTAGAACAACCCGATACAGTACACAGAATACCTTTTTTACACGGACCAATGGGTGTTGAAACGACAAAATTGCAAACAAATTCTGTATGCACTGCCCAAAGGCACTATCTGCGCCTGCAATAAAGATATCGATTCTTATGCTAGTCGGTAAGAAGAGTTACAGAAAATATTATATTATCTAGTTAATACAACGAATGGCTGAGATTTGAGGTCTCTAAGGTGCAGCAAAGTTCTGTTTTTTTTTTTGCGGAGGTCCGCCCTTTGGTTCCTGACATGGAGGACAATTCGCTCGTAGACGATGGACATTGTAGCAAGAGCCCAGCCAAGACCTCTTGCGGCAATGTCCATCGTCTATAGGTACGACCACTTGAACACACAGACTTTGAGTCAACTGGAGTCTCTTTTCGGTGGTCCACTTGAGGACTACCCACAGACATGGATGACTGCATTCATTATAGAAGTCGTCATCTGCCTAGCCTTTTCCCAAACTATCTTGGGGTCGGCTTTCAGTCTGTCAGATGCAGCTGAGCTGATTTGACACGAAGCGACTGCCTATCTGACCTCTACAACCCAGTAACTGGGTAATACGATACCCCTTGGTGAGACTGAATATCAGACTTTCGACTTCTGACTACTCGTAACGACTGTCAAACGTCGTTCGAAAAAGGAGGTCGCTCGAAAGACTGACAACCAGTCTTACCATAGGGGTATCGTATTAGCCTAGGGTAATAATCCAGTATCAGCTGGATTATGGAGGTCAGATAGGCAGTATAAAATACTGGCATTCAGTTGCATCCAGTTAGACAGGACTTTTTTTCTTTCTTTCTTTTGTGGAATCCATATTATGACGCCGGCTGTTTCTTTTGAGCAAAACTATCACTGGATTGTGACAGGTGAGTGAGTAGTTAGTGACAGTTTACGTTTAGTTATAAACCGAGAACGCAGTGTTTGTGAGTTAAAATGTTCCCGGTTAGCTTTTCAGTACGGTGGTCAGAGGAAAAAATACTGGTAAGCATTGATATTGTGCGTAACGATAATAGGGGATCGGACTGGGTAAAGAAAACGACATTCTATTTTGTCCGTCAGACAGGTAATACAAAAATATTAGACACGTAATTATTTTTTTTATCAAAATATCAAAAAATTACATAGTTAGAACTCATTAAAGTTGGAGAGTGGGGGCTTACTACGTCACAAATGGGTATAAAACTTACCTACATGTGACGTCATGCGCCATTTAAACTCAATATATCTCCGTAATTTTATGACCACGTGAAAAAAGAAAAAATACGTGTCCAATACTTTTCAATAAACTACCCGACGGATAAAGAAAAAAAAATAGGATTATCCCCTATTTGATTAATTAATTAAAGAATAACGACCTAATAAAACGGCTAAGTAATAAGAATACTATCACTTAATTAGCCATTCTACTGAGTCGGGCACACACAGTGAAGATTGTTGTCAGCAGAAGGCGTGATAGTAAAAAACATACAAACATACATACATACATTGCAAGTTAAATAAAAGATTTTAAAATGATGCTAGTTTTAAGACATGTTTTAGTTTTCTTGAGTTGGACAGCTATAATCGAATGCCAGATGGAACCGTTCATCGTTGGTGGGAAAAAAGTTAAAATTAAATATTTTTCTCATTTCGTGTTTATGTTTATGAGATGTTCTGACGAAAACGGTAAAATGACTGCCGCTTGGATCTCTGGCGCGTCCGAATTGATAATACTGACGGCGGCACATTGCGTTGAAGGATGTTCTGAAAAATTCCGCATAGGAGCCTCTGTGGGGCACGCTCATAATGGAAAAGGTTTGAAATCTTGCATTCAAACTCTCCGCACACATCCGGACTATACTTTTTTCAATAAAGGCAATGATTTAGCACTAGTAAAGCTCAAAACGCCTTTAAAATTTGTCAAGAACGTAAAAAGGATAGCTTTCACGGCGAAGCCACCTTATTCTGAAAAAGCTCAAATAGCTGGTTGGGGATCGACTAACGTAAGTACAATTTGCCTATATTCTTCAAAAGATTGGTATTATTTTGGCATTTGATAAGCTTGCTGAATGTGATGAGATAGTACCTAGTACATTTTTTTTGCTCCTTCAATGTCCAGACCTGTGAAGGCTACACTGCGGCCAAAGTACCTACTTTTTGCAGATTGGTAAACCATATGTATTTCATGTTTTTGCAATTGTATTTATGTCGCAGCCAACTAGTTTAATAAGCCATTGAATCAACGGCCTAGACTTTTACTTAAACGGTGCGTTTCAATGGAAAATCGATTGATTGAATCATATTCAATCAATGAGTCTAATGTTTTTTTTTTTTATGAACTTAGAATTATAGTATTTTTTTTTTTTTTTTTTTATAAAAACGTTGCCCCACACTAGGAATTTCTCCTGTATCGTGGGTGCGTTTACAAACATTTAAACTCACATACACAAACAGCCAGACCCGGAACAACTATCTGTAGGCCATACAAATATTTGTTCCGTGCGGGGATCGAACCCGCGACACGCAGCGCAGCAGTCGATCCTCAGCCACTGCGCCAATCGTGTCGTCAAAAATTAGAATTAAGAATGAAAAAAAGCGATTGTAACTATTTCCTTCCAGTCTGTCTGGGACTTACCATACACAGTTACAACTCAGTCCACCCTTAAAGTAATATCAAATGTGATGTTATATTTTGTTTGGCCAGTTTTGTATTCCTTAAAGACGACTTAATAGTCGTTACCTGACTGTTTGATTTATTGGTTGATTTTTTTTTTTTGTTTTCTGTAGCACGTAACTGTTTTATATCCCTAAATAAATAAATAAATAAATGTCATTCAAGAAATGGGTTGAATTGAGCCGTCTACTAAAAGGCTAGGCTGTGAACTAAAAAGCGTATGCTTATGCATCCTTGAAAATTCTGATAGTTATTACGATAAAATAATATTTTAGATTCTTAAAATTCATCCATAAATTTTTATACTTACAGGAACAAACGAATGCATTCGGAAATTCTCTTAATTACGTAAATCAATGGGTGTGGAATCGATCAAAATGCAGAGAAATTTTGTTTTCATTACCCAAAGGCACTATTTGCGCCAGTAGTGCAGATCCAACCTCTTATACTAGTCGGTAAGACGAGCGCGAAGTCATAAAATATCAGTAAAGTTCAAAAGTTTCTGGCGTACTACATTAATTAGAGATACGAAACTATCATGCATGACACTAAATTACTTAAGTTTTCTATAGCAACACACAATAAAAAAAATATTGTGCGAGGTGTCCCTCCGCGCGGAAGAAGTGAAACTTCGTAATACTACACGCATGCGTTCGAGTGCCACGCATTCACTCTCGTTATTTTAATGAGCTTCTAAATAATATTTTGTTGTATTATTTTTATTACATAAGATAACGAGGTTATTTTACTCATAGAAATTGAGCGAAGGCTGGTCACACCAAAGAGTCGAATGCATGACTGTTTGCACACCATCTTGCGTATCTAGTAGAACCACGTAGTCACAAATCTTGTAATACTGCCATCTCTTAGTGAGTTTTAGAAAATATTTCCCCTCCATGGTAGCGTTAAACTTGTTGGAAGTCGCATAAGAAGTTTCACTTCAAAAACACTTTTGTTCAATATAGTACATTTTTGTTTGGATATTAATCTTTAATCCTTCCTTTACAATTGAAGCCGGAAACTTTTGGACCTTACCATGTAGTAGATACTACATGATAGTATATACTACACATGAGATAGTAGATACTACACATGAGAAGACATACAAATGGCTAAGATGATGAGATATGAATGGCTAAGAAATAAGTTTGTTAGCTTGTTTAGCAAGGTTCTGTTTTCATAAGTAAGTCCACAGTCGATGCCTTAGGGTGAAAACCTCGTAAGTGTAATGCATTTCCGACAATCTTATAGTACTGAATCTATAAGATTGTCCGAAATGCATAAAGCAGCAGTGCAGTTCTGGATATAAAAGCGGGTTAAATTTCCATATTAATTAATAAAAAAACATAAAAGATGCCGTAAAAATTTTTTACAGCAGGCAGTTTTTACTTCCTCCTGAAAAGTTTCTTCTTTTACACTTACGAGGTTTTCACTCTGAGGCCTAAGGCATCGCCGTGTGGTATCTGACATGTAGGTTGATTTGAACGTATAGTCACCATACACAGATATGGATGGCGCCTTTCATCAAGAGTCGCAGACTTTATATCAGCCGATAAGTTTGTCGGGCTATTAATCGGTACGAACATGTATGCAAGTGCGAAAATTACAACGTTTTGATATCGGCCGATAAATCCGTTTGATGAGTCACACGATTGCCTTCAAACAAGAAATATCGGCAAACTGCTAGATCAATTTGTCGCTCTTACCTCGCGCGCACACTTGCCAATTGTCTAATGGGCTGACTCGAACGATAGTTCTAACTAGCACATTATTCGAGCGGAGTTGACCGGCTGTTGCTGTTGGTCTGGTTTGCGCAGTGTCGTCGCTAACCCGAGCGTTTAGTTGGCCTAGTGTGCTCGCTACCAGCCGAACTCGACTAAACTACCGGCCGATAGAAATCTTCTTCTTCATGCCCGTCAATAAAGCGCCAGAATATACTCGTTACTCTGTACGTAGACTGAGATCCTGTGAAGATATTATCTTCTCCACAAATACGAAGACGGAATAGTCGCCTTCAATTTTTGTTTAGAAAGGTAAGTTCTTGAGAGATTTTCAGGATGTATAGTTTGCGGCTTCGCGTTGGTAATGACAGCGTTAATACCAGCGAATGAGCATAAACTGCAGAACACAAGCTGTATCAACATAGTGTGAGGAAAATAGACGCGCAAACGGTTTCATTTGTTTCAGTTCATAATCATCCACCAGTGATGACATTTTTCTTCAAATATTAAGAAGAAAAACACTAAAACAGCTGTTTAGGGCTTTTGTATGACATCGTAGCTTTTTTTTTTATAAGGTTCACAACAAGAATTCGATTCCTACAGTTTGGCGATATTTGATTTTTGTAACGATATTGTGTCGATGAGTAAACATATATATTTTAAGTACCTACACTTAAATTAAAACCAAAATAGCCAATTTATAAAAACTCACGACACCCGGTTAATGCGGCGTTTATTTGAACACAACTCTTTGCTGTGTAATGCGTGTAATTTCAACAAAAACCGATCGCAGATTTGGTCTTGGGTTGATACAGATGCCGCGAGAACGCCTGATTTGGTACATACTATAAATCTCACTGTATGGTGTTATCATACGAGTTGTTTTCGTTGTACAACTGTAACTATTTTGCAAACGGAACTTTTAGTACATTAGTACCTACCCATATTGCGGTAAACGAAAAATTAATTCATTGAACAATTACGATCCACTAAAATGGCTAATTAAGTGATAAGGACACACTTCGTGCACAGTCGACATTAGGTGGAACGCGTGATAGTAAAAATGAAGGTAGAATTAAGATGTATTCTAGTTTTCATGACTTGGACAGCCTTCATCGAGTGCAAGATGGAACCGTTCGTAGTTGGTGGACAAAAAGCTAGTATAAACCAATTTCCTCATTCCGTGTTTATCTCTATCCGTTGTATTGAAGAAGGCTTCACCGAAGACAAAAGTGTTTACTGGATCTGTGGCGGGTCCATTGTGAATCAATGGATAATTCTCACGGCTGCACATTGCATTTATGGATGTTCTAGCAAAAGTGTCTTTACCGCCTCTGTTGGGCACGCTCACAATAAGAAAGGTAAAAAGGCTACCGTTCTTACTTACTATATACACCCGAAATATGTTGCTGGTGCAACAGCCAACGATATAGCGCTGGAAAAGCTGAAAACGCCTCTGATGTTTGGTAAAAACGTAAAAAGAATTGCTTTGATGCAGCATCCACCTTATTATGCTAAAGCGCAGATAGCTGGTTGGGGAATGATTGATGTGAGTACATTTTGAATTCTTTCATAACTTTTTTTTTGTTACATATTTATGTAACACACATGAGCATAACTTTTACTATCATAGTTTCGCCTCATCTCTTTCGTACCGTGCGTGGAAGTTAAAGCCTCATGAAGTGGATCTGGCCATCATCATCATCATTCTACTGCACTAATCCCAATTTATTTGGGGTCATGTCTTGTTCCATACTTCTTCTTTTCTGGTTCTATACATCAATAATGAATTACCATAAAACAAAATATGAGGATCTATTACAAAAATATCTTATAACATGTTTCTATGCATATTTCATTCTTGCAGGATGAATTAAAAATAATGGCAACTAATCTAAAGCAGGTAGATCAATACGTGTGGAAGACTGTAGCTTGCAAAGAACTGATTCGTAAATTACCCAAAGGCGCTATCTGCGCTAGCAGTGGGGATTCGAAAGCTTATTCTAGTCGGTAAGATAAATGTCTGCTTGATATTTTTTTGGGATTATATTTTTTTATCAATGTCCTCTGTCCGTTCTGTTTTCCTGAAAACAAAGACATTTCAGCAAAGTATTATCTGACGTTAATACAAGTAAGTTACATTTTATAGCTAATTTAATTTTTAGCAAAACAGAGGTAACTCTTGGAAATTATGTAAGGTTTCATAAACCTATGTCGTACGCGTTTTTGCTTGTTTGTATCTATTTTTTCCATATACCTATGAGTATTAGAGCTCATGATGCCCAAATTATGCAACGCTCGTGGCTAAATAATAACAGCCACACGTGTCGATCTTCAGGGTAATCAGCGCTTGCCAAGGTGAGAGACCATCTACTACATACCGAGTTTTTTCCGTGCCTAGGAAACAACAGCAAATGGCGGCCGGCTTAATATGCAAAAGACGTTTTGTACAGCATCTAAGCCGGCTGCCATTTGTAGATCTTAGACAATCGTAACAGGTAGTCAGTGACCCGAAAGTCCGCCAAACAGTCTTACCTTATGGTGTCGTGCTACCCAGTACTATGTGGGTTGTGAAGGTCAGATAGGCAGCCGCTCTATGTAAAATACTGGTATTCGGCTGCATCCAGAAAGACTGGAAGCCGACCTACTTTATCGTGGTAATACGGTCCCGAGGGATGTTATCCCTCCGATCTCTAGGCAGGTGATAGATGGGTTTATTGACAGTTATCATTACTTGTAGACGTATACCATTTACTTGTAGCCACGGATCCCGAGATCAGTGGGTAATTTCTATATTTTTTTTAAACCGATCCTGATTTCCGTGGAGACAAATCGGCGACAAATAATTTTACATTCATTCGGATCTCGGGAGTGGGGGAGAAAAAAAAAACCGATTTATAAAAAAAGACACTAAAATGTGGAAACTACTTTCGGCAGTCGGTGACTTGTTTGTTTCATTTACTTTTTTGCCACCGAATTCCGAAAGTAAAATTATTTTAGTCTTATTTGTTTTCTTTTTTGTTTTTTGTGAGTCAGTTTTTTTTTAATTATTATTTTACCCTTTTTAATTGTGCTATCTCACATAAATTCTAGTCAAGTATCAATTTTACATTATAATTAGACACTAGCACATCGTTCATTCATATTATACTAAAGCAAAAAAATGCATATTAAAGAGAATAACTCAAAAAGTACCTAAGCAAAGATAATAAAAAAAAAAATACAAACATCCGAATTGAGAACCTCCTCCTTTTTTAGAAGTCGGTTAAAAATGGGACCACCGGGTGAGCTTTTTCTACCAATACAAAGTGGAAGATATCAGCCTGTGACAACACCTGGAGATGTATTAGCTACTGTAACCGTTTTCATTGCAGAAGCTTCTTCTGGCTACAACTTTCTGACAGACTGACTCTTTGACAATTCAAAAGAGTTCATCATCATCATTTCAGACGAAAGACGTACACTGCTGGACATGGGCCTTCCCCAAGTGTCGCATTAACCGGTCACGTGCAACTCGTGTGTTCGAAGTTTGTTTATTTGATAATAAATGTATTGACTTCGAGTTCGCAGTCGTTTAAAATAGGCTCGTCAGGTAGAGCTACAAATTAATGCGTTTTGCTGCTACGATTTACGTCTCCCAATTTCTGTAAATATCGTTATAAAATAAAAATTACTCTCATTAAATATTGAATACCTACGCATGAATAAGATTAATAGCGCAGCTTGATCCTCATTTTCTTTTCTAGCGTCTAATCTCATAGTACATCTACTATTCTTCTATTATATATACTATTCTTCATTTTTGCGAGTTTTGTAATTTATTCTAAACGTTTGAGCCGGAATTCTAATAATTTATTCAAATAATCAAAAGCAGACTCAATAAAAAAAAATACCTACTGATTAAGACTCCTTCCACTTCTTGCGGCCTTCTAACTGCCAAGTTAGAAGGCCGCAAGAAGTGGATGAGGTTGGATTTTGAGCAACGAAAAGTACAAAAACCAAAAAATACCAATGTTTAATGTATTTCTTATCTTTTTCCTAGGGGTGACTCCGGCAGCGCACTGGTAGTTCGAGGCTACATTCAGATTGGCATCGTCTCCTACAAGATGCCGGCGATCAGCAAGAGTCTGGTAATCTACACCGACACCGGTTACTTCTACGACTGGATCGTTAAGAACGCGAAAAGACTTTATTGTGTCACTTAACATTAGAGAACCAAAGTTTCAATGAATTCATTTACGGTTTCTGTTTAAAAAAAAAGTGTATGCTCGATTTTTATTGGTTTAAAAAATAAAGGTAATCTCCTTATCTTTGCTTGAATGATGTAAGTAAGCGTGGAAGCTAATGTCATTTACATACCATATTTAATAATTATATAACTACCTAACAATTCCTTCGGTAGGTTTAGTCGCCATTTGATTGCTGTGAAGGAGCAAAATTACTGTCAACAATAAGACAAATATAATAACTTCATCCCGAGATTACTTTTTTTACGTAAAATATGGTTTAACAATAGGATTGCGATTAGGTACAACATTTCAGCATGGACTAAAATATGAAACAGCTGTTTAAATTAAATTCAATAAATGAGATTAGTTAATTTGTTAAGTTGAATAAAATTGTTTGAATTTGTAAAATTAATCAAGAATAGTTTAATCTTTAGAATTTCTTAGAAGTCATGTCAAATTTATAAACTTACCTTAGTTTGATTACCAGATACTATGTCAGTTGCGGTGAAACGTAGTCCTCAAAATCAAGCCAAGGTCAAGGACAAAAAAAAAAAGTTTTAACGTGGGTTAAAAAGAAAATTAGTTCACTCTATCAATAATATTACAATAAATATATTTAAGTGATGTCCCGAAACCCCGACATAAGTCCCAAAACAAGATTTTAGTCATAAAGAAGTCTCCACTGTTTTTGTCTCTCTTCTTTGAACTTCAGGTACAAACTCACCTTTTTCCGATCACGGCTTATGACATAGCACTACTAAAATTTAGAACTGATTTGAAATTCAGTTAAAATATTCGGCGAGTGGCTTTTACAAGAAACTAGCTAATTAAGCTAAAGTAAAAAAACCGGCCAAGTGCGAGTCGGACTCGCGCACCGAGGGTTCCGTACAAACAATTACTGAAAAAAAAATACTGAACAGAATAAATAAAAATATGTGATGTAACTAAAAATTTAAGGTTTTCGGAATTTTTCCTTTATATGTGCTATAAAACATTGCTTCATGCCAAATTTCAAGATTCTAGGTCGACTGGTCGACAGGTCGACCTTTTAGGTTTTGATTCCCTTGCGAGTCGGGTTACCAGATGAAAAAATCAAAAGTCCGGAGAAAAGACCTGATTTCCATTGAAAAATCCTGAGATTTTTTACAGTTTGAGAAGTTTCTCTCAAACGTACTTAACAATTTAAAAAAGTTGTAATAATATCGTTTATATATACTGCGGCCGTCGCTCAAGCGTTTGCATATCGCGGAACCCCCCCCCCCCCGCCCCCCTCCCACGCACCAGCCATTTCACGATTACCAGAGATAATACGTATTTGTCAATATGTATTTGCAATTACAGCCCAGAATGCAAACTTAGAAAGATTTTTTTTGTATCATGGTGGCTCAATGGTCGAATGAAAGAAACCGACTAACGGTGTCTTCAGTTCGAACAATACTTTTAATTCAATATAATTTGAAGAGCTTAAATAAAAAACCTTACTTAAAAATATATCTCCACATATTAATAAATAAGTACTGATTTTAATTTTGAAATTATTACCAAAGGAAGATTATTTTAGTTTGTTTAACTTTTTATTAAACAGATCTTTAAAATGTAAGCTGTATTTTATTGAAAATTCAAAAAGTCCTGAGTTTTCATGAGATTTGCAAAATCCGGCCGCAATCCTGAGAAGAGTCCAGAAATCCTGAAATCTCAGGACAAATCCTGAGATATGGTAACCCTACTTGCGAGTAGTTGCGAGTTTGAAAATATGCGGCTTTAATTGCTGTTTCTTTTGATTGCGTTGACCTAGAAGTTTGATTTTGTTACAGCTTAAAGGTATTATAGACTTGAGTATTTTATTTGAATTTCAATTTAAGACCTCTACGCGTTCATGAGGAAAGGGGTAGTAAGTTTAAAATTATTAAAAATATTTTTATTATATGATGTACCTAAAAATTTACGGTTTTCGCAATTTTTCCTTTATCTGTGCTATAAGACGTTGCTTCGTACCAAATTTCAAGATTCTGAGTTCACGGGAAGTACCCCGTAGGTTTTGATTCCCTTGCGAGTTTCGAAAACTTGCGAAAATTTGCGGCATAAACGGCTGTATCTTTTGATTACGTTGGCTTAGAAGATTGATTTTTTCACAGCTCGAAGGAACAGTAGACTTAAGTATTTGATATAAATTCCAGCTTGATACCTCCACGCGTTCCTGAGAAAAAGGGTCTTGACAGACAGACAGACGGACAACAAACTGATCCTATAAGGGTTCCGTTTTTTCCTTTTGAGGTAAGGAACCCTAAAAACGGGCAAAGTTCGAGTCTTACTCGCACACAGGGTTCCATAGCCCCAAACAATATAATAAAAATATTTTGAACGGTCATTCATTAGTAAACTTCCACTTAATCGCAAAACTAAATTTGTTTTTCATAGTGAGTTAATGAAAAACAAAGTTACTGCTGCAGTTTGTTGAAAAAGTCCCATATCTCAAAAACTAAATATTTAATATTATTCGAACCAATCGTCATTAAAAGTTTTTTTTTACGTTCTACATCCCAATATTTTGTCAGAATTTTTCTCCTCTTACTTTACCTCAATGTCATTTTTAAAGACCTATCTATAGACATGCGCACGTATAGGTTTGATGTTTTTTTTTTAGTTTCAGTTCCGTGTGGGGAGGGGATATATTTTTATATATTTTATTTTTATATATATATTTTTTTATTTTTGGTAATCAACCCAGAAACAGGTAAAGACCTTCATTTCGTCGATTTTGTAAGTATGGAAAAGATGTAGGGGTCGGAAGTGCGACTGCTGAACATGAGGACCTGAGTTCGATTCTCAGGTCGGGTAAAATGTTATTGGGTTTTTCAATCCTTAATTTCTCAGTAGCAGCCACGGAGTCTGGATTTGTGCTCGGTTTATGGCAATAGGCTCGCCCCCTATTACATGGGACGTTTAAATAACACTGGCGAAATGTGGGTGTACTAATAAGGTACATCTCTACTTAACCCTCCAGGGATTACAGGCGTAATGTTATGTGATGTGTGTGAAACACATCCACGTGTCTAACGAATTGATTGAAATAATGGATCATTCCCACTAGTTCTACTAAACAGTCTTATAGTAGAACTTGAATGGTTTACCCAAAGTAACGATTTGCGCGAGCAGTCTCAAAAGCAAGACTTACCCTAGTCGGTACGGAGTTGGTGAACAGTTGTGAAAATTAAATAATTTGAAGGGAAAAAAGTAAGTAGTATTTGAGTCTTGATAAACGTTTAAATAATGTATCAATGAATCGTATTTTATGTTCCTTTTCATTACATATTTTGATCATTCGATGTAGGTAAACCTGCGCTGTGCTGTGGGCCCGGGCCACTCAGCGTGATGCTGTGCTATGCACAGTATCACGCTGAGTGGTAACCTGTCAGCTTTGTCGTTACACCCTGTTGAATTTATATATACATACTAGCTGTCCCGCGCAACTTCGTCTGCGTCACATTTTCCCCGTTTTCGCAACATTTTTCATTGTTGCTCCGCTCCTATTGGTCGTAACGTTATGATATAGCGTATAGCCTTCCTCGATAAATGGGCTATCTAACACTGAAAGATTTTTTCCATTGTGGCAACCTAGTGGTTGTCGTCTTCCAACAACCCCAACTTTTCACACGCTTGTCGAAAAGTTTCTAGTTCTTGGCCGTCATTTAATTATTAAGTTTAATATATTATTAAACGGCTGTTTTACTAAAAAAAAAGGCCCGCCAATACAATAATAGGTACCCTACAGTGCGTTTTTAACAAATTGCTAGTGCCTTGAAAATTCACGTAATGGACACAACCGTCAACGACGTCTGCCCTCACGCGTCTGCCCGCGTTTGAGTCGCGCACTCAGCGATGAGCGACTTGATCTGCGCGTGCCAGTCTAGTCAGTCAACGACATGAAATTATTTTTTTGCGCGTTATTTGATTTTGCTATATCTCCTAAAGTATTTATTTAATTTGCATGGTGTAAAGGGAAAAAATAATCTTCATTAAATGTTCAAGCCAACCAATCTATTTAAAATTATAAGGATTAATAACGTATTTGTATAAATAGCTTTCCAAGTTAGCACTTTATAATTGCCTATTTTTTAAGTATTTAAATGGATATAGTATGTTATCCTTAAGAGCTGGACATATGGTATCGCGGACTTTTCTGTAGATCTATATAAGATACACAATTACACTATACATTATTTTGTTATATCTTAAAGGGTTTAGGCAGCGTTTTCGTTAAAAGCTCCCAGACAACTTATTTTTTTCCGTCATTGTCAAGAATTATCGTTACTTAAACGCTTTCACCCCTGTTGACCGGGATAAGAAGTAGCCTATATGTTAATCCAGGGTATAACCTATCTACATACCAAATTTCAACCAAATCGGTCCAGCCGTTTATGCGTGAAAGAGTAACAAACATCCACACATCCACACATCCATTCTCACAAACTTTCACATTTATAATATTAGTAGGAATCCAGGGTATAACCTATCTACATACCAAATTTCAACCAAATCGGTCCAGCCGTTTATGCGTGAAAGAGTAACAAACATCCACACATCCACACATCCATTCTCACAAACTTTCACATTTATAATATTAGTAGGAAGTAGGATTTGTTACTAATGTGCTTTCTATGTTACTTACAGTTTAAAAAAAAATTACATCTGCTCATGCGGTAATGTCCTCTGCGAAAAGTATTTTTTTATTTTTCTTTCTTAATAAAAAATGTTGGAATGTTCATGTAGTGTTTTTTGTATGTAATGTTTTTAATGCTTGAGTTGAGCTTGGGAGACCGGGCACAAAAGTAACGGCGCACAGTGGGCTGAAAATCGGCTTTCATAGACTTAGGGATTTCAGTTTGCAAGTGCTTGTTTTTATGTCGGATATCGCTTCTATTAGTCATTACTATGTACAAAAATGACACCCGAGTTAATTCTGCCCAAAAACGAAGGAAATATAATTTTTTTACGAAAAATTTGTATGAAGCTAGTATGAAAAATCGAATTATCTCCTAAACGGCATGTTTAACGGTAATATCCTTGGAGGTGGTCATAGTGCTAATTATTCATGATTTTTTGGTTGGCGATCGGACGAAAAATTTAATGCCGTTTTTTTTTTAAAAATCGTCAAAATATTTTTATTTGTTTTTACGTATGAAACGATTCCTTTTATTGTCCAAGTTAAAAAGTTCGATATGTTATTAACCCAAATATTAAGAACACACGAATCAAGAAAAAAGAAATAAAAAAATTGCTGTTTTTGACACATTTATATTAATTTAACTAAAAAAAGATTATCAAATTATTATTAAAGTAACATATAAAGTTATATTATATACAAAATAATTTAATTTAAGGAATTAATACTACGCATTTGTAAAATAAATAAAAAATAATAAAAAATATCATTAAATATTACAAAAAAACCCAAACACACTCAAATACAAATTTACAAATATGTACATATATATATTTTTTACATATTTTCCTTATCACTGTCGTTGTCAGACTCCAATTCTGAGTCAGCATCCAGATTGGATATATCCAAAAACTCGAACTCAGTTTCCTGAAATTGAATTAAGTCGAGAGTTTCAGCAAAAAAGCTCTGCTTTTTCTAGAAGAAACAACAAGCATATTTAAAATGTCTTGATTAGAATCCTGCCTACTTCTTTTCCGCGAATGATGTTCACGAAACCTCCTAAAATCTTTGTTTCGAGACTCTGAGGCTTCTTCCGAGAGAGTCCCAATCGGCACAATATTATTTTTCTCGATTATGTCAGCCCCATGGATTAATAACTTATGAACGGTTGACGACATGTAGTACCAGTCGTATAATAATACGTACTTTTCTGCTGTTTTGCGAGCATAATCTCTAAATTTTATTATATCGACCTGCTCTCCAGATGTAATTGCTTGTAAAATTACAGCAAATCTTTTGATGAGGTCTTCATCCAAACCGGTTATAGCTGCGGTTTTATTAGGAAACTCAAAGAATTTTCTTGCAGTATTCCCGTCATTGGTGGTTCCCGAGCCTTGTTTTACTATATCAATCAACAGATTGAGCTCATCTTTGAATTTATTTTGAATTATTTTCTTCCTTGTCTGTAGCATTTCTTTGTGCTCATCACTTCTCGCTGCCCACCGTTTGAAGTCGAGCCTGTATGCAATGTGTAACAGACATTCCATACAATTTATACGGGCGTGTAGGGATGACAAGCCAAACTCATACAGGTCCGAACACACAATTTTTGATGTTACAGCATCTAAGCGGTTCATTTCTGTAGGCTTTGCTAAGCACAGGTAGCACGATGCATTTGATCTAGCTTCAGAAAGGTAAGTGCAGACTTTAGCGTCGATCATCGTCATCATTAGTTGATGAGTCACCTTATTATTATTATTGCACTCTGTGGGGATAAGGGCCTCAATTCACACATTCAAATTCAAATTCAAAACTCATTAGAAGAGTAAACAATTGGTCATTTGGTTGTATGAAAAGTTTTAAAACTCATTTTGTGTTGATAATTATCTAGCTCAAACATAGTTGTCTACGTGTGGGTGTACTATAAACCTCTGCCAACTCCTACGAAAATATAGGAGTGATGCTATTTTATGTTATGTGTAGTTAAAAGTCCGTGTTCTTCAACATAAACACCAAAAGGAATCGTTTCATACGTAAAAACAAATAAAATCTGATTTATATATGTATTTATATTTGTTTATATATTTTAGCATTATGTATTTACATTTAGTTATATGTGTATTTATATTTAGGTAATAGTATAGGTTAAGTTAGGTTAGGCACATAAACATATTTTTCTTTCATTCTCTCACACACTATCGTCTACATTTCTTTTTCATTTTTCCTTTCGCAGGTCTGCTGGCAGAAATTTCGTATGAAATAAGCAGTACCTTTGTACTCAAATGTTTTATGTTTTTTTTCCTGTGTTCTCTACTGTGTGTACATAAATAGTAAAATAAATAAATAAATAAATAAATAAATAAAAATATTTTGACGATTTTTAAAAAAAAAACGGCATTAAATTTTTCGTCCGATCGCCAACCAAAAAATCATGAATAATTAGCACTATGACCACCTCCAAGGATATTACCGTTAAACATGCCGTTTAGGAGATAATTCGATTTTTCATACTAGCTTCATACAAATTTTTCGTAAAAAAATTATATTTCCTTCGTTTTTGGGCAGAATTAACTCGGGTGTCATTTTTGTACATAGTAATGACTAATAGAAGCGATATCCGACATAAAAACAAGCACTTGCAAATTGAAATCCCTAAGTCTATGAAAGCCGATTTTCAGCCCACTGTGCGGCGGGTCGAAAGTAACAAACGTTCTTTAGGTTTATCAAATGGTCGAAACGCCGCCCCACTACCGTCTGTGGATAGCCGGCGACGCTCCCCCGCTTACATTTAGTCGCCGCGCACGCTTCGTGCCGTAAATTTGTGCTAGAGGGCGCGCCACGTGATTTTACGAACCAAAAGTAAGTTTTTTGACATTTAATCATTTAAAGGTTACGTAGTATTAATTAAAATGATGATATCAATGTGCTATTTGCAGTGTAATTCTAGATTAGATTCATGTTTACACAGTGTTGTTATTGATTTTAGAATAGTAAGTTCCGTTTTTGATTAACAGTAAACAACAAATAATGAGAAAAATTTAGATACAAATTTGTAGAACACAAACAAAGTTTACATGTGGGTATATTCATATCATAAAAAAATTAAAACTAGCTAGAAACCAGTGAAAGTACAAAGTGTTACTTTTGTACCCGGTGTCCCCTACTTCATTTCGAAAGGCAGTCGTAAAATTTGTTTGCTTAATCAAGAATCATTAATTATCCATAAAAAAATGCGTCACAGCAGACAAATTTAATGGCCTATTAAGTGATAGACATATGTTTTCTTCGTCAAAGGTAATGGGTACCTACGTATAGTATGTTACAAATGAAGTATTATATTGTAATATTGAATTTGATCCGTCTGACGAATGTCGGATGACTGATCAAATCGTTGTGGGAGGTGAAGTTGCTGATATTAGTGATTACCCACATTCTGGATATTTGCGTATGTGTTGCAATGGAAAGGGTGTTGCTGGTTGGAGCTGCGGCTCATCTATCGTCAACCAGGTGATATTGTTGACGGCGACGCATTGTGTGTCCAGTTGCCCCCATGGATCCAGAGCGTCTGTGTCCGTGGGCCACATGAATAAGCATCGAGGGCCCGTGACAAGAGTCGTAAGTATATTACCACACAAACAGTATAACGCTCAGACATTCGAACTGATATAGCACTATTGAAAGTACGACCGCATTTAATATTCAGTTTAGTCGTTCGACGAGTAGCTTTCGTCAAACGACCACCTTACGCTGCAAAGGCCTTTGTAGCGGGCTGGAGATGGGTTAAAGTGAGTTGGTTTTAAGGGGCTACAGCGTGTCAAGCTATTATTGACACTATAGCACCGTACTTAACCCTAATATTTAATTTGTATGTGGACCAAGGAGTCTTCCCGGACCTTATGAAATACAGGAAGGTAATACCACTTTTCAAATCTGGGGCCAGTAAAGATACCAATAACTATAGACCGTATCCGTGTTGCCGGTTTTCAGTAAGATGTTTGAAAAGGTAATGCTTAATCAAATGCTCACCCCACTTTAACACCAATAAAATCTTACATGAGAAACAGTACGGTTTCACCAAAGGACGTTGTACGACTGGTGTCACTTTATTAAAACATATATACGGCGTGGGAAGAGGCACAAAATGCCATAGGAATCTTCTGTGACCTTTCGAAGGCATCTTATTGCGTAAATCACCAAACATTGCTCTTAAAACTTGAGCATAATGGTTTAGGTAAACTTGCACTCAGTTTAGCAAGATCGTATTTGAATGATAGACAGCAGCAAGTACAAGTAAATGGTGTAAATTCAATGGGTTTAAAAGTAAAAATGGGTGTACGACAAGGTTCAATATTGGGTCCTTTCCTCTTTTTAGTATTTATTAATGACGTACCCCATTTATTAAAAAACCAACCATAAATGGTGTTGTTTGCTGACGATACTTCTTTAACATTTAGGATAAGCAGATGTGCCACAAATCTTGACGACGTAAATAACGCTCTAATGCAGGTTCATAAATGGTTTGCCGCTAATAAGTTAGTATTAAATGGGAAAAAAACTAAGTGCATAAGATTTCTCTACCAAATGTCAAATGTAGTGACTGTGACATAGTATTGAATCAAAAGAAACTTGAATTTGTCGATGAAACTGTTTTCTTGGGGATCACGCTCAACTCAAGTCTACAATGGGGTCCTCATTTAACATCTCTTGCAGGACGGTTGAGTTCAGCAGCATATGCTGTCAGAAAAATCCGTCAATTTACTGACGTAGATACCGCGAGGATAGTGTATTTTAGTTATTTTTATAGTATTATGTCATACGGTATTTTACTAAGGGGACGGGCTGCAGACATCGAGTCTATATTTATTCTGCAGAAAAGAGCTATCAGAGCCATATATAATCTACGTAGGCGCGATTCTCTAAAATAACTGTTTAAGGAAATCAACATCATGACGGTACCTTGTTAATACATCTATGAAAACATCATGTACGTTAGGAAAAATCTGTATTTATTTAGTAAAAGAGGTGACCGGCACCACTATAATACTAGAAACAGGGACCAACTAGTTCAGTCAGGTTTCAGGTTAGCTAAAGTAGACTCATCTTTCATGGGGTACTGTTTGAAATGTTACAATAATATACCTCCCCCCATTCTACAACTTATGATCTAGTTAGTCAAAGTTTATTAATATTACATATGTACATTATTTACAGACTACAAATAAATATAAAATAAAAATAAAATATATACAAGTATCAAAATTACAGGGCGTCAAAAAATTCGTCGACATCGCTGTCGACAGGAAAAGTGCCCAGAAGGCTGGCCGCATTGCCACGTTGGATGGCAATGCTGATTCTTTGACCAAAAAAGAGGCCAGCCCTCTGGTCCCGTGAAGCATCGACCAACCGCTTGGCGATATCCCGAAACACAAGATGGGCACTCGGGCCCCATGGCCCTAGTGTTTCAACCCCAAACGGCTCAAATACATAATTACCAATTAAATTATTGTATTTGCGCCGTTTAAGGTTTTCAGCACCTGCAGCAGCCGCACCAGCGCAGCTCACTGTGCTAGGAAGATGGGATGGCGCAAGGGTGTCGACGCAAGTCGCATCCCACACCAAAGGCCTACCCAACTTCCATGTCATTATGGTCATACCATCTGGTCTCTTCCCATCGACACGTGCCAAGCCATTGGGTTCTAAGACAGCTGGCACCCCGGCGGTGGCAAGAGCACGACGAATGAGATCATTAATGCTAGCGTGCCGCGCTATCCGACCTGCGCTCTTACTGCAGGAAAGGCCATGGTGTCCGAGGCCGTCGACTGCTTCACCACATCGACAGCGATGTGGAGCCCCGCTAGGAGCGCCCAATCGCAGACATGTAGCGAGCCGGAATGTTGTGTCACCTAGCATAGTGCCTATGTTAGGTGACGGTAGTGCCTGAAGCCAGAGACCCGACTCCCACTCACCCACAGCCAGCAGGCGGGCACGCTCAGCAGTATTGGTAGACGTATTAATAAGGTTATTCCGTACCAACCTGCAGAGCGGCTCATCCCACTGACTCTGGGAGAATGGGTTCTCGGGCCGATCCGTGTCCGGGCAAGCCACTTTCCAGGCGTCCTCTGCGTCCGTCAAGCACGGCACTTCCGAATCAACCAGGGAGAGAGTTAAAATCTTCCTGGTTAGCTTTTCAGTGCTGTGGACAGAAGACAGGAACGCCGGTAAACTTATACTAGAAATTTTGCGGACGCCGAGGCCACCAAAACGAATTGGTAGGGTGGCTTGCAGCCACGCTCGGTCGTCCAAGGCCACATTAAGAATAGATGTTAATGTGTTGCGTATAATTTGATCAATTTTGTCCAAAAGTTCTGGTTTCGTCCAAAGAGAAGAAGAACGAAGAACATACATAAAATTTGGACCAAAACAACAATATCTGATAAGGGTGAAAGCCGAATGTAAATTAATTTTGGAGAGTCTATCCGAAATATCAATAAAATGTTTGATTTTGTCTTCGATGAAAGATGAAAAACTTTCTTCTAAAACAGGGGAACCTAGGAGGTGCAGGGAACTTTTTTCTAAAATTTGGATGTGTGGGCTATTGCATTAAATTTATCTATAGTTGATTGTCTGTCAGTCACGTCAGAGAGGTAAATTTCGCACTTTGAGGGGTTAAGGTCCAGGCCAATAGATTTAAATTTCTGTTTGAGGAGTTGTAGGTCATGCAAAACGGTGTCAACATCACCTCCTAGGGTTCCATCATCTAAATACCATACGTTAAATTTTGAATTTAGTTGTTCGATTATGGGATGAATAGCCAAACTGAAAATGACAGGCCCGAGAGGGTCACCTTGTTGGCAACCAACTGCAGATTCCAAAACATTTTCCTTGTATAATAATTTTGATGGATGCCTATAACATTGCCAGATAAAACCATAAATTTCGGGTAGATTTTTTTTAACTTCAGCCAACAAAGTGTCCCTATTTACGGAGTTGAATGCATTTTTGACGTCAACCTTGAGAATGACCTCACCTTTTTTTGCGTTGATAAAAGATGATAAGGCATGTACGGCAGCCTCACAGCCCCCTCTGGAACCAAAACCAAGTTGAAGGGGCTGGAATTTAGTTGCAAGCGATTCGCTGTATAGCTTGCAACAAATTTTGGCTGCCATACGCCTGTAGGTGCAACCCACGGCAATGGGACGAATGCCGCCGTCCTTCTTGCGCAGGGCACATAGGTTAGCCCCATACAAGACATCGACGACGGCATCGTTTACACCACCGGAGAGCATTAAGTTGATCAGAACCGTAAGCTCCTTCAAGAGCGACTCACCAGCTTCCCCGGCGCCTGAGCTCAACAGATCTTTCAAATGTTGTGGAGTCAGACCGTCGAGGCCGCCGGCAGAACCACTCCGGAAAGAGCCCACGGCTGCGATCAACTGCGGGGCTATAATTTGGATAAAAGTTGAATCCTGAAGGGGGTTGGGGTGGGCCGGTGTGTCGGGAAAGGTGAGACCATCCGTAGGCGCTGGATGTTTGCTCTCCAGGGCTGAAAGAGTCTCTGGAGAGTAAGGCGCCACCACATCACTGCTGAACAGTATTCTGGCCGCCCCCCTAATGTCACCCTCACTTAGCTTGGATTCCACATGAGCACAAATACCTTTCTGTGAATGGTTATTGAAAAAAGGTAATTTAGAATCTAAAATAAGGGCCGAATTGTTGCAATTTTCTTTAATTTGTGTTGTTAATGATTTTTGAGTAGCCAAATTTTTTTGGACATGCAGGATCCTGTAAGGGAAGGTGAGTAATTGCTCCCAAGCATGTTGTGAGTTCTCCTGGGTCGCGAGACGGACACATCGCGCTAAACTCAGTGCAACAGAGTGTCTCGCGCCCCGCGGAACTCTTTTTAGGACCGGGGTGGAATTTTTGAATTTGGATAATGTTTTCCACAAAGTTTGTTCTGAAGGTGTTGATGACTGGAATGTGGCTGGGGGGCACAAATGTACACTATGAGGTTTGTGGACCTTGCCATAGTGTATCTTAAGCCCCCGTTCGCCTTTAAAAAAACGTGCCTGGGAGCAATGAGGGCATCTTACCAGCTGTACATCCAGTGATGGGGCAGGTTGACTGGCACTAATTATTCCGGTGTCGCTACAGCCAGCGCTTAACATAAAATAAAAAAGGGAATAAAAATTAACTTACCAACTAACACAAACGTAACTTTAAAAAACCCTAACTATAAAATACACTTAAAAAACAAATATTTACAAATAAACATTTCAATTATGATGTTGCCTAGCAACGCGACGACGGAGAGCGGCGCAGTCGCGCTGGCGATGGCGGCCTGGGGCGCCGCGCTGACCACGCCAACCTTTTAGGTGTCGCGTTGCATCCAAACTTCAAAATTGCAAATTCACCACAGAATCTTTTTTTTAAATCGTTGCTTAGGCTCACAGCTTCGCGGACGTTGCAAACAGGCGCTGTTTATGTTTGCGAACAGCCAGCCAGTGAACACCCCACAACACAACTGAGAGCTGCTTTGCCGTTTACTCAAGTACTAAAATGATGACGACCGCAATCATAAATTCTGGTTCCACAACGACGCGCACGTGGCGTCTTCGAATAATTCGGTGCATCGTGCGGCAACGCGGCAAGCCGTTTGGTACTCTCTGGCGGCACTTATAGTTAATATCTTGTTTGTTTACAACCCACTTTTTGTCGTCGTCAAAATCATTTGAACCATACAGTTGAATTTAAATTAATTTTGTTATTTATTTGTGTTATTTCAATAAAACATTCATCCCGGTTGTGGAGCAGGGCAATATCTGAATCATCTAAATTACCGAGAGAAGTTATTGTGAAAGCTGCAGAAGATTGTAAAAAATAATAATTGCATTGTATAGATTCAATTTCTTTGTATTATATAATTGCATAGCACATGTGTGAGTACTATGTACTGTAAAGCCACCATTTAATGAGTACCTACATCTTTCATTGACGCGAAATTATCCTGGTGGTTGAGTAAATGTCATGCTCACTTAAATGTCACGCTGATGGTGGCGGCTGCGTCGGATCATTTAGTTCCCTTTAAAATGGTTGCGTTGAATGATGGCTGATACATACATCATGATCCTGAACGGGCGCTGTCAGCTGTGACTGGTCATCTCTTAGCTGCCATGGTTTATTTTAATTACTGATTAAATCTTTTACTCAGGACGCTCTTAACTTTCCCGTATTTCCACATCGTTCTCACATATTTGTAATTCTTAATATGAATGATATTACCAAGATTTTGTAACATATTTTGATTTAAAAGAGTGTCCATAGAATTTCTTGCCCATTTTTCTTCATAGAGGTCTACGCTACGGAATGGGCAACTACAGTACTTTCACAAGTTATTCTGCCTTGTGACTGGGACTGTAGCTTCGCGTTTTTTTTTTGACTTTCAATAGTGCCTGTAATGTTCTAATTGAAATAAATGCTTTGAGTTTTGAGTTTGACATAGCCCGTTTCTACGGCGGTCATGCTACGCGTGCTGGTGAAGAAACCACATAGGCGTGATCTATTTCGACACTCACACCATCTATCGGCCGTGCTAAAGACTCGGATCGCAAGAAGCCCCATGATTTCGTTATTTATCAGACAGAGAAAGTAATTTATTAAAAATATAAAGTTCACTTTGAGGTTTTGTTTCCATTTTTGTGCGTGAAAAATATAATACTTTATATTACAAAGCGAAATAAAAAAACAGGTGACCAACAAAAATTCACTTCGGACTGATCCTATTCTGTGCTAGTTTTTTTTTGGGTATTCGTTGTTAAGTGTTTCTTATTCGTAAACTTACGAGGACGTGTTATTCGGTATTACACTTTTCTAAGTCACGTATCACCCTCATTAAATGAGTATGGCTTAGGTAACTCACAAACAACTGCGGTCATTAAATCCCTTTTATGAGGTAATTGAAAAAAAGCGATTTGTTCAAAACGAGTTATTTACTTGATGTAATTATTGCCTTATTAAGCGACAGTTTACCCTAAAACCAGTTGAAACGAGTATAAGCGTGAGTGTGCCAGAGAATGTATTCTTTGATAATATTTTTTAATTTTTTGATACATCTTGCCGAAGGTAAACAAGAATATTTAATAGTGGGTGGTCAAGATGGGCAGATTAGACAGTTCCCTCATGCCGCGTTCTTGCGTGCTAGGTGCCACAAAAAAAATGAACCTGGATGGATCTGCGGCTCATCTATAATCAACCAGAAGGTACTATTGACGGCGGCGCATTGTGTGGACAGTTGCTGGCACCAAAACACCATGACTATATCTGTGGGACACAATCACAAACAAAAAGGCGCCGTATCTAGTGTATACAGCTTCTACATGCACGAAGAGTATATTACAAATAAAGTCGATAATGATATAGCACTTATAAAACTCAAAACCAATTTAAAATTCAGTTTGGATGTTAGACGAGCGGCTTTAATGAAAACGCCACCTCAATTTCAGAAGGCACAGGTAGCAGGATGGGGGTTTATCAAAGTGAGCAATTTGTATTTTTTTTAATTTGCGATTTGTTCGCTCTTGGCTCTAGTCTAGGTCAGAGATGACAGAGACAAAGACGCTGACGATGGTACGAGCTTACCCCGAAAAAGCTTGTTCAACTAACTTTGAAGAAATTAGGGTTGTAAACGTTTGGAACCACAGGCGCAGGAAGAGAGTTCCATTTCCTGTTAATTTTGCAATTCGCGAATCTTTGTCATTCTTCGGAAATACGGACGCTTGATGGCTCTTTCAACCATGAAAGTACTTGCCCATTTTGTACTTTTGAGTGGCTGATGCCAATCTGCGCCCGGGATAGGTAACCTGAAAAAGAAACCTTCATACGAACACACAATAATAGTGTACAAGGAGCGCTAGAACACAAGGTAGGAAGCTATTAATTTTGAATTGAACTATAAGCGATTGACTCAAAAACCGTTTACAGGAATCGCCGAAGATGCCAACGAATATTCTTCAGTACATGGACCAATACATATGGACGCGAGCTAAATGTAGGAAAATTTATAAAATGCCGGTGGGAGTGTTTTGTGCGAGCAGCAAAGGCAATTCTTTCATAAGTGGGTAAGGACTAAACTGCAATGAGTGCGTCTCATATTATATAAAGTTATTTGGTATATTTTCATTTTAATAACGTTCACAAGATATAATAAACGTGAGTTGGTCTGTTGATATATTTTCGTTAAAAATATGTATATATATATAGATATAACTTTATTTAATCGAAAATCATTAGGCCTATATTTATGGTTAACATCACGATTCAAAGCATTCCGACTCGGATGGATTATAATAATATATCGTTATAAGGTTAAGGCGGGAGCGGAGCGGAGTTAGGTTTAGTTAGAACAGTGACCATAACGCGCGAAGGCGAACGAGTATAGCGAGCGTGCTGCGGGAGCGGCGTGACAGAAACGAATTGCTGTTGCTGTCAGACTGTTATTTAAAATCGCGGAGGGGCAAGGCAGCCCGCGAGCTGAGGAGCAGCTGGTTTTAACACTCACCGCCGCAGCTGAAGCAGGGCGGTGAAGCCGGCCAGCAAGCCGAAGCCGCGGTGGTGAGCGTGAAACACATCTGCGACGAAAAGCTCGCATGGGACCGCCGGAGCCCCGCAGCGCCGTGTCGCCGGAGCCGTGTCAGAAACCATGCCTGCTGCATGTTGCATTCTTGCCTAGCTATAAATTATTATTTTTTATTACTAATAACACCTGCTATAGGCCTCGTATTAGACTAAATAGGTTTTATGTCTATTGAGTGGTATATCAAACGATTTTATATTCAATGTATGTTATGCTCATAAAAATTTGTTACTTTAAAATTATATCAATCGTTTATTAATATATTAACTGATCATTATATCGAATAAAATTAAAGATTCAGTTGTTATATCTTGTAAATATTAGAGATTTTGTAATTATATTATAAATATATTACTTACCCAACTACAATCGCTATCTCCAAATTTATGAAATATTGTTATAAAATGAAAATAACTCCAATTTAAAATTCAATACCTACGCATGAATAAGATTAATAGCGCAGCTTAAACCTCATTTTCTTTTCTGATTCTGTCTAATCACATGGTGAATCTTCTTCTTGTTTTCAATTTTTTAAATCAACAAAATATTTTTCAACTATTGAGCCGAAATTCTAAATATTTATTCAAATAATCAAAATTACACCATTTAAAAAAAAAACCTACCTACTTTTTAAGACTCCGCGGCAGATAGAAAAGCCTGCAAGAAGTGGAAGAGGTTCGATTTTGAGCAACGAAAAGTACAAAAACCAATGTTTAATGTATTTCTTATCTTTGTCCTAGGGGTGACTCCGGCAGCGCACTGGTGGTTCGAGGCTACATTCAGGTTGGCATCGTCTCCTTCAAGATGCCGGCGATCAACAAGAATCTGGTAGTCTACACCGACATTGGTTACTTCTACAACTGGATCTTTAGGAACGCGAAAAGACTTTATTGTGTCATCGAACATTAAACGACCTAAGTTTCAACGAATTCATTTTCTGTTTCTGTTTTAAAAAAAAGAGTAAGTTGCACGATAAAAAAAAATAAAGGCAATCTCCTTATCTTTGCTTGAATGTAAGTAAGCGCGGAAGCTAATGTCATTTACCTACATGCTAAGCTTGAATTAGGAAAATTAATCAAGAATAGTTAAATCTTTAGAATGTTTTAAAAGTGTCAAATGTCATGTCAAATTCATAAACATACCAGTACTTTGATTACTAGAGCAAATGTCAGTTGAGCTATAACATCCTACTAATCCTACTTAATATATAATATAATATTATAAATGTGAAAGTTTGTGAGAATGGATGTGTGGATGTTTGTTACTCTTTCACGCATAAACGGCTGGACCGATTTGGTTGAAATTTGGTATGTAGATAGGTTATACCCTGGATTAACAAATAGGCTACTTTTTATCCGAAAAAAAAAAGTAGTTTGATATAAGGTCTCTTGGCAAGCGCGTCTGGGGCGGCGTGTTCGGGATTGAGGTACTAGGAGAACATAGCTTACAAGGAGATAGTTGAGCGTGGAGTTGATGATTGATGCCCTGGCGCGTTATGTTCTTGGCGAGCGTGTCTGGTAGTATTATAAATGCGAAAGTTTGTGAGGATGGATGGATGTTTGTTACTCTTTCACGCAAAAACTACTGAATGGATTTGGATGAAATTTGGCACACGAGTAGTTTATAACCTGGATTAACACATTGGATACTTTTTATACCGATAGTATGTTCCCGTGGGACAATTATCGAACTCCACGCGGGCGACGCCGCGGGCATAAGCTAGTAGTCCATAAAATCAAGCCAAGGGCAAGGCCAAAAATATGTGGTAATGTGAAGCAGATACAATCCATACTTCCATACTAATATATGCGAATGTCTGTCTCACTCTGTTTGTTTGTTTGTTACCTTTTCACGACTAAACGGCTGATCGGATCTTAATGAAATTTGGCAAGAAGATAGATTTCAACCTGGGGAAGCACATAGGCTATATATCATCACGCTACGACCAATAGGAGCGGAGCAGCAATGAAAAAAGTGGCGAAAACGGGGAAAATATGACGCAGACGAAGATGCGCGGGACAGCTAGTAAACAATAAAACTAGTAACTACAGGAAAAAAAAATATCTACCCTAAACATACAAATATCCTTACAGGTTAAACCCAATACGATATTGTAGCACACTTAAAAATTAAATAATTCAACTGTTGTTGACATAGCAAATTCTAAAGGTAGCTATTCTTGTAAATTCACCCAAACCGCAACAGAATATGTCTAAAGGCGGAAACACACTTACGTGTCGTGATGCTCTAGAAGCATTCGGTTTCATACATCGTTGCGACACGACACGCCATGCAAATACGTCCCTAACCATATTAAATGTATGAAACCGATTTGCTTCTGGCGCGACACGACACGCCACGACACGTAAGTATGTTTCCGCCTTAAGTCCTCAGCAATGAGGTTGAGAGTACACATACCCGTCTGGCACAGCCAGCTCCACCCTTCGCAACACATCCGCATTGTGTATCTTCCCTCTAATTACCTTAAAGCTATAAGTCACTAGTATGAGTTGCCGCCTTCTGACCCTTAGTTCATTATATCCGACCATTCCCAAGACTATTTGATTTGGATACATCAATTTATAAAATATACCCTGAATTCCCACATATATTTTATTCATTTATATAAGAGCGGGAGGACTCGGGGATCTCAAATGATAACGATCAGACATCTTGTTAACACTTTTTATCTTAAATCGTAAATTTAGCTAGGTAACAATCATTTTATTTAAATGAAATAATAGTAATAATATTCCAATTTCTGTTTTAAAATAAATCAAACCTTAAAATTAACAAAACTTATAATGTAATGCAAAATCACTTATTTATTTTATGCAATGGTTCATGTTTTCGTTACGTCATCAGCTGATATGACGTTTGTTTTAGTCTGTGGTACTGTTTTTATTTGCCAGCGCTATCACGGCCATACTGACGAGCGGGCCTTGCTAGGGCCAGCGAATCTCTCTGAAAAACACGGCAATGTTAAATAAATGCAAAACCTTTTAGACCAGACTCAGAGGCAGCATTGCTTAGTCTGGTGAAACTGTCAAACTCAGAGGTCGTAGATCGTGGCTTGATCATAAAGATTCAGAGGCCCGTCTTTGACTTGGCTTGACTGAAATTTATTTAACCAACCAACTGTAACCATGGCCATGACCAAGACCTTTGAATACAACCATTTTTCCAGCTCAAAATCAAACTCAGAGGTCGCAGATCGTGGCTTGATCGTAAAGATTCAGAGACCAGTCTTTGACTTGTCTTGACTTGACTTTTATTTTTGTTCCAAAACAATTCAAAATTAAACGTTTCATTTTACTTTATCCATAAACTTAATTTTTAAATCATAAGCAATTTTATAAACAGTTTCTCACCTTTTTTGTTATTATTATTTATTCTTGCTATCACGGTCTATTCATTCAGTTAAATTTGGATTAGGGACCAATCTCATGTGTTCATGTGTGACTACAGTATTTTTATTTCGTAGTGACCGAAGGTCTGTTACTTCGTATCTATGGTTGTCAAGAACTTTTATTATTCGATAGGGTCCCAGATATTTTGGTCCTAGTTTGTTACCAGACCACTGAGTGTCTTTACAAAGAACAAAGTCTCCTTCTAAAAAGGGTTTAATTTTGGCGCACTTAGAATCGAAACGTGTTTTATTTTTTTCTGCTGTTTCGGCCATTCTGTGCTTAGCGTCTAAACGAATTTCATCTTTGTTAATGTCTTCGTTAAGTAGGGATATCTGTTCGATTGCAGGGGGAGAGCATCTTTTACCTAACAGTAGTTCTAAGGGGGAATATCCTGTAGCTTTAGATTTCGTACAATTTAATGCTAATTGTAACTCCCCTATTTTATTAACCCAAACTCGTGATTGCGTCAGAGATATGGCTGTGAGGTGATCTTTAAGAGTGCGCATTTGTCTTTCAGCTTGACCGTTAGCTCTAGGGGTACCGCGGGCAATAGCATGATGTTCGATAAAGAAAGATTTTAAAAAATCTTGAATTTCTGTGCCCATAATAGCAGATTCCCTGTCAGAAATAATTCTACATAGGGTGCCAAAAATATTAATTATTTCGCGGAAGCATTTTAAAATCATATTAATACTTTTATCTTTCAGTGGATACAGAAGTATAAATTTAGTAAATGCATCAATAGCTACCAGAACGTATGCTTTCTTGTTTGTGCCGGTAAGATTACCCATAAGGTCTACATATATCGTATGGAACGGTATGTTTATTTTATCAATAGGGTGCATTTCCATTTGTTTTTTTCCTGAAGGTTCTTTGCCAATTTTGCATTGTAAACAGTTATCACAAAAATTACGTACTCGTTTTGTCATGAGGTGTAAACCAAAACTGTTCCCGAATTTTATCCAAAGTACGTTCCCACCCCGTATGCAAAAGATTTTCGTGGTATCTATTTATTAATGAACAAACAAGTGATTCAGGGACTACTGTACGAGTTAATGATTCTCCTTTATGGTTTTGTATGGTTATCATCAAGAGATTCGATCTAATACAAAATTTTCTGTCATAGTCATCTTTATTCTTTATGGCATCGCGTATACTTTTGAGTTCTTTGTCCCTTTCTTGTTCAACTATAATCCACGCTGGATCTTTTACTAAAATATTGATTTGTGGGTTTCTGCTTAAAAAGTCGACGTGGGCCATTTTTTCCCCCTTACGGTAAATAATATCAAAGTCAAAATTTTGTAAGTATGCCCATAGTCTATGAACCCGAGGTGTAAGTTCCTTTTTATGTTTTGAAGCCTTAAGGGCATTGCAATCAGTTACAATTGTAAATTTGCGGCCATATAGAAAATGTCGAAAGTGTTTTATTGCTCTGACAACAGCTAAAGTCTCCAATTCGTAAGAATGGTATCTTGTTTCAGCATCACTAGTGCGCATACTAAAGTATTCAACGACTTTGCGACGATTATTGTCATTCTGAATGAGAATAGCCCCGAGACCTTTGGAGCTAGCATCTGTATGGACTTCTATTGGTAGATTTGGATCAAAAAATGCAAAGTATAGGTTCAGAGATCAAAAGTTGGATGACATGTTGCCTTCTTGTTTCGTGATCGGGAGACCATACAAATGGTACGTCTTTTTTTGTTAGCTGATACAGTGGAGCCATTAGTTGGGAAAATTGAGGGATAAAACGCCGAAAATAGCTTGCCAGACCATTGAATTGCCTAAGCTGCTTAAGTGTTTTGGGTGGTTCGGATAATATAAGTGCTGTTAATTTAGTGGGATTTGGCGTTACTTCACCATTCTTTATAATGTTACCGAGATATTCTATGGACGTCTTAAGGAATTTACATTTTGAGGGATTTACGGTAAATCCTGCGTCTGACAGTCTTTTTAATACTAAGGCCAGCCTTTCTAAACCTTCTTGCTCAGTAGATGAGGGAATTAATACGTCGTCGATATATACTAGTGCAATATTGTCGCGATAGTCACCTAAGGCTGTATTAATGGCACGCTGGTAAACTGAAGGTGCGTTACTTAGACCAAATGGCATTGATAAGTACTCATACTGGCCGTCAAGCGTAATGAAAGCAGTTTTTTCGATTGATTCTTCTGAAATTTTAATTTGATGAAAGCCCGATTCCATATCAAGGCTTGAAAAGAATCGAGCTTTACCAAGTTTATCAATATGATCTTGTATCAGTGGCAGAGGATAGTGGTCACGAACTGTATTAGAATTTAATTCGCGGAAATCAACACAAAGCCGGTCATCACCGTTTTTCTTTTTGACTAGCAAAATGGGACTTGCAAAAGGTGAACAACTATCTCTAATAATACCCTTAGTTTTAAGATCTTCAATAATTGTTTTAACTTTTTCTCTCTCTACCGGTGCTAGTCGGTAGGGCCGTCTTTGTACTATACGATTAGGATCTTTTAATCTGATAGTTAATTTGCCCGTGGTCACTTTTTTAATTTTATTGAAAGTAAATAAATCGTTGTGTTTTTCAAGGATACTTATTAACTGAGACGTATCTTTCAAATCAGTGTCAATATTAGCCAAAGATGATATTTCGCAATTAAAAATGTACCTTACCCTTTCTATTGATGTTCCTTCGTTTGTAATTGAAATTTTAATTCCCGGTATTTTGATAGAGTCTAGTCCTAGAATGACATCATAATTTAAATCGTTAACGACATGAAGTTTTACTTCGAATGTCACATCATTAAATGTGGCTACAGTATTTATTGATTCACTCGAAGGTATGCTACTGCCCCCAAAACCTCGTAATTGCAAAAGTTCTATTTGGCGTTTACCCTTAATTGACCCAGAAACTCTTTTCTTAATAAGCGAACATTCGGCACCACTATCAATTAAGCAAGAAAGAAAGATATCACCTATTTGTAGCTGGACTTCGTTAGGCGCCTTTTCCTTCTGGATTGTATTCACTTCCCGACGTGAAGTTTGTGGTGCAACTGTTGACGCAGCAGCAGGAACAGAAGTCTTCTCGGATTGTGTTTCGTTTTTCTTTTTATGCCAGCAGCGGTCAGATGCATGACTTGGTTTCTTACAGATTTCAAATTAAGTCTGTTCCTACAATCACGAGAAACATGCCCTTGTTTGTGGCAATTGTAACACGTCGCAATTGTTGCAGGGTCAAGCCTTGGTTGTTTAGCACGGGGTTCATCTGATATTGCATCGGCAGGTCGTTTACGGTAGTTTGCCAATGTGGCAATCAGTTCAGCTTGTGATTTTGGTGCTGACCTAAGGAGTTCAGCTTGGTAAAACTTTGGTCTTATGCCAGATATTACAGCTTCCACCATGAGCTCAGTTGGAGCATTCGGAGAAATTCTTGAAAACAAACGCCATGATTCGGCAACATATTCAGAAAAACATTTAGCCTGATTTGAAGTATATTCCCGAAATGCATTGACGTGCACAATGTACCTAGTTTCGCCACTAAATTGTGCTATGAGTTCCCTTTGGAGTGAATCCCAATTGGCAAGCGAGTGAGCATTAGTGTCTGCCCATTGCTTGGCGCGTCCTTGCAAGCATGCCAATCCTTTCATCATAGCAACGAACTGTGAACAACCTCGCATGGTGATTAAAGAGGTAACTTGTTTACACCACTCCTCAATTGTTATTTTATGTTCGTCGGGGTCATAATTAGGTAAATAAATTTCGCTTAGCTTGTGGGTGCTCGTGTTTGGGTTCCGAAAAACCATTCTTTCCAGCAACTTGATCTGGCAGCGAAGTAAATTCAGCTCCTCCGAATTTCCTGGTCGAGAGGTCGGCAGGACAGGCGAGAACGTTGATGGGTCCGGTTCAGGCTCGGGCTCATCCCTTTCTTCTGATATAAGAGCGGGAGGACTCGGGGATCTCAAATGATAACGATCAGACATCTTGTTAACACTTTTTATCTTAAATCGTAAATTTAGCTAGGTAACAATCATTTTATTTAAATGAAATAATAGTAATAATATTCCAATTTCTGTTTTAAAATAAATCAAACCTTAAAATTAACAAAACTTATAATGTAATGCAAAATCACTTATTTATTTTATGCAATGGTTCATGTTTTCGTTACGTCATCAGCTGATATGACGTTTGTTTTAGTCTGTGGTACTGTTTTTATTTGCCAGCGCTATCATTTATTTTAGAATATAATTCACGAGTCAAATATGCGTATGTAGTACAATCTTGAGGAACTACAGGAGTGATTGATGCGCGCACGACGATGCTTAGAATGCGAAAGACCTCTCTACCCCTCAACCCTTTTGTCATTATTTATCAGTGACAAACAAAAGATAGAAAGAGACAGCAAGTTATGGCTATTCTGGAAACGAAATCATGAGGCGGCCCAGTTCTTTACCCGAATTAATAACAATAGAAAACGTATCTCGTGGTATTTTGAGAACGTCCTCGTTGTTTTTGAAGTCGGTTGAAAAGGAAAATGGATACAATTAGTTTACTGTATTAATAACAATAATGTTAAATGTACTTAAGTGATGTCCCGAAACCCCGACATAAGTCCCAAATAAAACATTATAGTCCCAAGGAAGTCTCCACTTTTTTCTCTTAGTAGCAGCACCGGTATCTGGATTTGTGCCCGGTTTATGGCAATAGGCTCGCCCCCTATTACATGGGACGTTTAAACAACACTGGCGAAATGTGGGTGTAGGTACAGCCGGCGTCACTATGTCCTAACCCCTCATGTTTTAAAATGTTACACTGCTTAACCCACCGGGGATTACAGGCGTGATGTTATGTGATGTGTGTGAAACACATCCACGTGTCTAACGAATTGATTGAAATATTGGATCATTTCCACGAGTTCTACTAAACAGTCTGATGGTAGAACTTGGATGGATTACCCAACGTCACGATTTGCGCGGGCAGTCTCAAAAGCAAGACTTACCCTAGTCGGTACGGAGTTGGTGAAAAGTGTGTTGTGAAAACTTTTTTTCGGACATGCAGAAGAAGGTAAGCATACGTAGTACATAAGAAAACTTAAGTCACTTTTTTAGGGTTCCGTAGTCAACAAGGAACCCTTATAGTTTCGGTATGTCCGTCTGTCTGTCTGTCTGTCCGCGGTTTAGCTCAAAAACTGTTGGTACTAGAAAGTTGTGATTCGGCATGAATATACACGTTAATGACGCCGAAAAAGTGGTAAAATAAAATTGTGAAAAAAACCATTACCTTCCCTACATGTAAAAAGGGGATAATTTTTTTTTTTTGTCCTACCTATAGTGTGGGATACCGTTGGATAGGTCTTTCAAAAATATTAGAGGTTTGGGAATACCGTTTTTTGATTAAGTAAACCGTTCGTGACTTATCAAGCTTTAAAGTACCAATTTTCGTTAGAGTCAAGTGTCCTCCCCCTTTACCGACTAAACGGTTGTAGTTAGAAATTCAAATGTCACGGCAGTAGTACCTATATACAATGAAGTTTAAAGGAAAACTATCACACATAAGTGGGCTTTACAAGTTTAGTATACGAGTAATAATCGACCAGTTGTATTTGACTCGAAAATTTCGAAAAACTACATAGAAATATTGATAGATGGCGCTAAGCGTCAGTTGTACTAAAAACGAGTCTCATTTGCAGATCATATAATGGTGGTTTTTATAAATATTGGTACGGAACCCTTCCTGCGCGAGTCCGACTCGCACTTGGCCGCTTTTTTTATAAATACGTTCGAAAACCTTCGTGCGCGAGTCCGACTCGCACTTGGCCGGTTCTGCGCTGTGCTGTGCGCCCGGGCATAGCATAGCATCACTCTGAGTAACCGGGCTACTTTGTCGTACCGGCCTGTTGTATTTATACATATTTGTTACTTAAGTGCATTGTATGTTTCTTATGGTTTAAAAAAAATGCATCTTGTATGCGGTCATGTCTTTTGCGTTTTTTTTTTTCCTATTTTTCTTTCTTAATAAAAAAGTTGGAATAGTAATAAAATAATAATAAGATAAGCAATTCAAGTAGCTAGATCTGGCTCGCGAGGTTGTCGACATGTGGGACGTGAGTACAGCAGTCATTGTGCGATAGTCGTGTCGGCCAATGGCTTAATAGCCAAAAGCTTCGACCAACATCTGTAGAGTCTTTCGCTTGGCAGCAGGATCAAGAGCTTGATTCAGAAAGCAGTACTTCTGCTTCTTAAGAGGTTCCTCTCTCAAGAGCCCTGACCACCGGTAACCCGGACGACGGTTCCCGATGCCGGTGGGCTACTATTTTTAAATGTTTTAAATGTTTTTTTTTATATAATTAAAAACATTTAAAAATGAGAGCAGCGGTGGCCCAGTGGTGGCAGCCCCGACTTACGAGTAGTAAGCCGTGGGTTTGAACCCAGGCAGGCACATTACTTTGTGTAATGTATTTCATCACCGCTGCTCTCACAAACGGTGAAGGAAAACATCGTGAGGAAACCGGCATGTCCTCGAACTAAAAATTCGAAGACATATGACATCTACCAATCCGCACTGTGCCCGCGTGGTGGATTACAGCTCATAGAGAGGAGGCCTGCGTCCCAGCAGTGGGAACATTATAGGCTGATGATGATGATGATTTAAAAATGGAAATAATATGTATTTAAATGAGTAAACGAAGATAAAATAATAAAATAATTTATTCAAAATATATAAGGGATAACGCCACATGCAAGTTCTCTTAAATCTATGTCAAGTTCATTCATGATTTGTGCCTGAACTAGGTAATCCTGTGTTTCAGGCGATTGCAGGTAACGTTTATTGATTAAATATTCACATATCATTTTAATTTAATTGGTACATGTGTAAAAAGGTGTGTAAAATTATAATTAGTTAACTTGCTAACTAATTGAAAAAACAAAATAACAATAACACGAACAACCTTACTTTAGCACTAGTAATAACTTCTCTGTATAATCATAGGACAGAGCTTGAAGAGTTTCCTTAAGGAATTTCTTGGAGTTACTATAATTTAAGAAGTACATGTTCCCTTTTTCATTAGCTTGTTAAAGAGTAGCGGTCCGAGGTACATCTAATACAATGCTGCGAAAGCTTGTTTAGTCATTTTTTGAGAACAATCTATATCTTTCTGTCTCCTTTTAAGCAAATTCAGTGCTATAATATAATTCAGTGGATATAATTCAGTGTATATAAGTGCTGCGCGTTGTTTTAGTACAGTGCTCATTATAAATAACTGTCGAACTCTTAGTACTTCACAGAATTTATACAAGAGGTTTGTGGGGAAAAGGGCGGCAAGTAGCCACCTTGAGAATAGCTCTGTGGGCTCTTTCAATGGCCAAAATCAAGTTTTACTCGCCCCACCCCATGTAGTGATACAGTAAGTCAAAATTGACTGACAGAGAGCAAAGTATACTTGCCTAATTACTTTTGCATCTGCAATATAAATCTCTTGCGGGGCGGCTCAGTTCAGCAGCATATGCTGTTAGAAAAATCCGTCAATATACCAATGTAGATACCGCGAGATTGGTCTTTTTAAGTTACTTTCATAGTATAATGTCTTACGGCATTTTGTTATGGGGACGGGCTGCAGACATCGACACTATTTTCATTCTGCAAAAAAAAGCTATCAGATCCATATATAATCTCCGTAGGCGCAATTCTCTAAAGGAACTGTTTTAGGACATGACGGTACATTGCCAATACATTTATGAAAACATAATTTACACGAAGGAAAAATCTGCATCGTTTTAGTAAAAGGTGTAACTGGTCTCTATTTCTAGTATTGTAATTGTGTCAATTACAATACTAGAAATAGAGACCAGTTAGTTCAGCCAGGCTTCAGACTCGCTAAAGTAGACTTATCTTTCATGGGGTACTGTTTAAGATACTACAATAAAATTCCACAAAGTGTTCATGAACTGAGTGAGACGAAATTTAAAACATGCATTAAACGCACACTATGAAAGCAGGCTTATTAAAAATCGGACGATTATATCGCTAATAATAATGCTTGGCTCCATGCCAGTTCTGCTCCACATGGACAGGGGCGCATAAATTGATAGCATTCAATAGTATTGTTGGAGCTGCTGAAGATTGTACAACTAACTTTGCATTGTATAAAAACTATTTGTATTTGTATATTGTGTGAGTTCTATGTACTAGCTATCATTTACTAGAAACCTACGTCTTTTATTGACTTGAATGTGCCCTGGCGGTTGAGAGTATGTCATGCCCACTCTAATGTCACGCTGATGGTGGCGCGTGTGTCGGGTCATTTAGTCCCCTTCACAATGGTTGAGTTGAGTGATGCCTGATCCATTCGTCATGTTCGTGGACGGGCGCTATCAGTTGTGCCTGGTCATCTCTTAGTTGCTACGGTTTATTTCGAACCAATTATTTTATTTTTTAATTGTCTTTTTTGTTCTTAATGTGGACACTTTTAACGTGCACGTCTTGCTACATCGTTCTCACATTATGTATCATATCAACATGAATGATGTAACCAAGGTTTTTGTAACAAGATTCTGATTTAAAAGAGTGTCCATGGAGTTTCTTGCTCATTCTTCTCCATAGAGATCTACGCTTTAGAATTAGATAAGATAATTTATTTATTAAAAAAGTATTACAAAAAGTTTACATATATACACAGTAGTATTTTTCTCATACAATGGTATAAATAGTACTTATAAGTAAACTATAATTAAAACATATTCAAAAGTCGCAAGTGATTTTAATTCAATTCAGATGTTTGGCAGCGACCTGCCCGATCTAGGTTTATTTAAACCTGTGTTCCGGGCCATCACTTTACATAGCATAATTTAATTACGACGGTAAAATTATAAAATAAAATTAATCTATTAACAATAACAACTATAAGTATAATCAAATTGGTAAAATAAAGGAAAACACTAATAATAGCTAATTAAGTAAATATGTACAAATTAAAGAATGGGCAACTAAAGTACTTTCACAGTTATTATTTCTTGTGACTGGAACTGTAGCTTGATTTTTTTTATTATTGTTCGACTATTCAAAAGAGCCCGTAACTGGCCTACTTGAAATAAATGATTTTGATTTGATTTGAATAAATCCTAGCTTTTTGAATACTGAGGGTCCGTATACTGTTTGAAGGATAGGGTTTCATTCAATATTATACCCAGGTATTTTAATCTGTTTGTCTGTTTAATATTGGGACATTTACATTGGCTATCTTCAGTTATTGTACAACAATGAGCATGCAAAGATAAGGGGATATTTGATATTAGCTTGCGCATCGAAAACATAATGTAATTTGTGTTCTCTGCTTTTAGAGTTAGTAAGTTATTTTGAAGCCATTTATTTACAATAATAAATCCGAGTTGCGCAAGATTGTAGCGGAAAACAAAGCAGTATCGTCAGCGTAAGTCATAATAGGACCATGCTCTAGCTGTAGATTGCAAAGGTCATTTATGTAGATCAAAAACAAGGTAGGCCCTAAAATGCTTCCTTGAGAAACTCCAAAACATGTGCTTTTTTAAGCGCTGGGAACACTGCCAATATTTACGCATTTGGAACGATCTTCTAAATAACTTTTGGAACGGAAACTGTGTCAAAAGCTTTAGCGAGATCCAGGAAAATTCCTACTGTGTGGTTATCCTTGTCAAGTTATGCGCTAGATAGTCAGTCAGATGGTGTACCGCATCAGCAGTTGAAACTTTAAGCCTAAATCTAAGTTACCGTTCAGACAGAATTGATTTGTCTTCCAAATTTTTACCAAACTTTTGTTTATATTTTTAATATAAGTCAGTGGCAGTAGAGCAGTATCGTCAGCGTAAGTTATATTAGGACCATGTTGTAGCTATAGATTGCAAAGGTCATTTATGTAGGTCAAAAACAAGGTGGGCCCTATGATGCTTCCTTGACGAACTCCAAAACATGTGTTTTTTAAGCGCTGAGAATATTGCCAATCTTTTCGCATTGGGAACGATCTTCTAAATAACTTTAGAACAATTTCAGCTGGGTGCCACTTACACCCATGATCTCAAGCTTGCTACAGAATTAGAACGGCTACAGAATTAGAACGGAAACTGTGTCAAAAGCTTTAGCGAGGTCCAGGAAAATTCCTACTGTGTGGTTACCCTTGTCAAGTTTTGCGCTAGATAGTCAGTCAGATGGTGTACCGCATCAGCAGTTGAAGTTTTAGGCCTAAATCCAAGCTGCCGTTCAGACAGAATTAATTTTTATTCCAAATTTTTCACCAAACTTTTGTTTATATTTTTTCCAATATTTTAGATATAGAAGGCAGTAGAGAAATAGGTCTATAATTTGTGACTTGCATTGCTGCCTGATTTATAGACAGAGACAATTACAGCTGTTTTGAGACACTCTGGAAAATGACCTGAAGATAAACAAAAACGGAAAATATAAATCAGTGGCAGTACCAAAATGTCCTTAAATCCTTGCTCATGTTGTGTTTTATATGTAACTAGCTGGTGCCCGTGGCTTCACCCGCGTGTAGTTTAATAATTGTCCCATGGGATCGTACTACCGGGATTAAAAGTATCCAATGTGTTAATTCAGGTTATAACCTACCTCTGTGCTAATTTACATCCAACTCCGTTCAGTAGTTTTTGCGAGAAAGAGTAACAAACATCCATCCATCCATCCATCCTCACAACTTTCGCATTTATAATATTAGTAGGATGTTTTTTAATGCTCTCAAGCATTAAAAATCATTACTTATAAAACTCTATTTCGAATGGCAGTCGTAAAATTTGTTTTGTTAATTAAGAATTTAATGGCCTTATTAAGTGATAGTTATCAGTTTTCTTCGTCAAAGGCAATCGGTACCTACGTATAGTATGTTACAAATGAAGTATTATATTGTAATATTGAATTTGATTCGTCTGACGAAGTGTCGGATGACTGATCAAGTCGTTGTGAGTGGTGTTGTTGCTGCTATTAGTGATTACCCACATTCTGGATATTTGCGTATGTGGTGCAATGGAAAGGATGCTGCTGGCTGGAGCTGCGGCGCATCTATCGTCAACCAGGTGACATTGTTGACGGCGGCGCATTGTGTGGCCAGTTGTCCCCACGGATCCAGAGCGTCTGTGTCCGTGGGCCACATGCATAAGCATCGAGGGTCCCTGTCAAAAATCTCAGAGATTTTACCACACCAACACTTTAATGATCACACATTAAAAAATGATATAGCACTATTGAAAGTCACACCGCCTATAGAATTCAATAGTGAAGTTCAACGAGTGGCTTTGGTCAAACGACCACCTTACGCTTCAAAGGCCTTTGTAGCGGGCTGGGGGTGGGTTAAAGTGCGTTGTTTTTACGGGGTAACCTTTGATAATGTTTTATGAACGGTTTACGAATTAAATTGTTTAAATTTTTATTATTCGCACAATGTTTTCAGGAGAGCTTGCCACCAAAAGAAACGGATCAACTTTATTACGTCGATCAGCAAGTATGGGAGTCTAAAACATGTAAAAAAAAAGCTTAAGGACTTTTTAGAAAGAGGAACGTTTTGCGCGACCAGCAAGAAAGTAGAATCATTCGTTAGTGGGTAAGAAGTAGAGTGCTTTTTAGCAAAGATCCCATAGTAACTCGAGTGAGAGTGAGTAACGTTGTATTATTCGTAAATGTCCGTAAAAAAACACATTTCATATTTACATGCGTTTCGACAAAACAACGTTTTAACAATTGATTTCAACTTAGCTGTAATAAATAATACTTTCTATTACAGCTAAGTTTCTACGTATGAGCACATCATAGGGTGTTACTACACCAATCAATCGATCGTCGATCGGTGCCAGCGATCGATGGTAGAATAGATTAGTCGACTATCGATAAATAGGTTAACCTAGTAGAAACTAACGTTTGAGAAATCAGATAGAAATAAAAACTAGTTTCGAAAAATATAATACTTTATTTATTGTCATTGTAAACCGTGATTCGAAAAATGGTATGTCCATTTTCTTGTAGCCACGGATCCCGAGATCAGTGGTTTTTTTTTTTTTTTTTTTTTTTTTTTTAAACGTTGCCCCACACTAGGAATTTCTCCTGTATCGTGGATGCGTTTACAAACATTTAAACTCACATACACAAACAGCCAGACCCGGAACAACTATCTGTAGGCCATACAAATATTTGTTCCGTGCGGGGATCGAACCCGCGACACGCAGCGCAGCAGTCGATCGCTCATCCACTGCGCCAACCGTGTCGTCATACAAAATACAAATATATATAAATTATTATTATTTTGGAAACGGATCCCGACATCCGTGGATAAAATGGGCGGGATCATTATCCAATCCAATTGGATCTCGGGAATGATAGAGACGAACCCAAAAAAAAACAGACATGTAAAAAAATCTCTAAAAAGTGGTAAATTACTTTCGGCAGTCGGTGACTTATTTGTTTCATTTACACAAAAAAAACCAGCACAGAAGAGGACCACCTCTTCTGTGCTGGTTTTTTTGTGTATTAAATATGGCATAAGTAACTCACAAATAACGGGGGTCATTAAATCCGTTGTATTAATATAAAAAAGCCAGAGAATGAAGGTGGTCAAGATGGGCAGATTAGGCAGTTCCCTCATGCCGCGTTCTTGAGTGCTAGGTGCCACAAAAACAATGAAACTGGATGGATCTGCGGCTCTCTATACTCAAAAATCAACCAGAACGTACTATTGACGGCGGCGCATTGTGTGGAAGGTGTTCTCCCCTAGTTTGCAGCCAGTAGACAAGCGACACCTGGAGAAGATGGACGCAGTCGTCGAAAGTAAATTCGCCCTCCCCCCCGTTGAAGACCCTGATGATCCTCTGCCTCCCGTCACAGTCGAGGAAGTGCAAGACATCATAAAAAGGCTTCAGCCTCGGAAAGCACCTGGCTCCGATGGCATCACCAATAAGGTGTTTAAATTCCTCCCCGGTCAGCTCATTATACTTTTGGTAGCCATCTTCAATGGCGCCCCGAGCAATAACATATTCCCCCAAGTCTGGAAAGAGGCCACTGTAATCGGTATTGCTAAACCAGGCAAACCAAAGGCCGAGCCGTCGAGCTACCGGCCTGTCAGTCTCCTGAATGCAGTCGGTAAAATCTACGAGAGACTTATTTATAAGCGACTCAAAGATTATACCGAAGCTAAGAGTCTCATTCCCAACGAACAGTTTGGCTTCAGGACCGGACACTCGTGCATCCAACAGGTACACCGCATCGTAGAACACTTGAGCGCCGGCTTCCAGCGCGGATTGATGACGGGCGTACTTTTCTTGGATATAGCGAAAGCTTTCGACAAAGTCTGGCATAACGGCTTATTATATAAGCTTTACCAAATGGGAGTGCCAGACCGTCTCGTGCTCATCTCACGGGACTTTTTGTCGAATCGCACCTTCGGCTACCGCATCGGAGACGCATTGTCCTCCCCACACCCTATCCGAGCCGGAGTCCTTCAGGGCTCCGTCTTCTCCCCACTCGCACTATTTGCCGATGATACGGCCATTTACTATACCGGTACCAGTCAGGACAGCATCGCTGGCACTCTGCAAACCGCAGCCAATAGGCACTTGGTTCCGGAAGTGGAGAATCGAGGTTAATCCCGATAAGTGATAAGTGGAGTCTACCCATACTTGCTCTTGCAAGTTGTCACTTGAGTGCAAGTTGCGTCTCTATACCGCAGTGATCTGTCCAATCATGACCTACGCTTGTGTCGTGTCGCACACACCAAGCCTCGTTTCATTCATAGGATGCAGACATTGCAGAACCGTTTCCTAGGTAAAATCACGGGCGCTCCCTGATACATCCGTAACGACAACCTTCATGTCGATCTTAGAGTCCCGACCATCCTTCAGTTCATGAAACGTCTTTCCAAGCGTTTCTTTGACTCAGCTGTAAGGCATCCCAACCCCGTTTTTTTTTTTTGCGGATGGGAAATCATCAAATGACTTCTCCCGCTCTGGGCGGAGCGGGAGGGAGTGTCAGACTTGTACTGACTAAAACCCACCCATGTTCCTTCTTCGCCCTTTGTGTTCCAGGGCCGCGGTATCTCTTTCGAACAACCCGCAGCCCTGGCAGGCATCGGCCCTTTCGGACCCCTTCCGGTTTGCTGACATCTCCTTGAGGCGCGCGTGGAACACGTACGCGCCGTCGACACGGCCTGTCGTCATGAGACGGACGGACGGTGAGCTAGCCCATTACTCACCGTCCACAGGCTCGCGCCTACGGTGGCCGGGAGCCACTGGTTGCCCCCCGACGCCCGGGGCGTCTCCCGCGGCGGCTGGAACGTGAGGTTCTCTCCCTCTCTCGTTCCGCCACCTCCTTCGCTAGCATGACTGCTTCGCAGAAGGAGGCGACGGCATCCCATTCCCTCTCGCTCCGGACCATGGATTGAACCAGGGCCGGACGCGAGAGGTCGCCGCCGCCAATCGCCGCTACGAGGACACGGCGGTGCTCAGCCCAAGCGGGGCAGAGCTCCATGGTGTGCTCCACCGTGTCCTCCGGCCGATCCTCGCAGTGGTAACACCCGGGCGTTTCCTCCCGCCCGATTCGGTGCAGGAACCTCCCGAAACAACCGTGTCCGGTGAGGACCAGCGTCAGGCGAAAGGTGAGGGCGCCGTGGCGCCTCTCTAGCCACTCCTCAAAGAGGGGACTTATCGCCACTATTGTGGCGTGCCCTGCACGTGGTTGCGACAGTCGCTGTCGGCATCCCAACCCCTTGATCGCTCGATCGCGTATTAGTAGGATTCGCCGTCCACGGCACACCCTAGTCACTCCTGACAACCCTATTACCCTTTTACAAGAGAGCAGTAGGGAAACCAGTACCTTAAAGCGTAAGCACAGACACAGACCGCCGTCATTCCGGCCTCGCCGTCGAGGCCTGTCGCGACATCCCTGTTCACTACCCCCCCCACCCCTTGCCCGAGCCAGCCCGCGATGCTGAGTTAAAATTCTTTTTGGTTGTTAGACGAGCGGCTTTAATGAAAAAGCCACCTCAATTTCAGAAGGCAGAGGTAGCAGGATGTCAAAGTGAGTAATTTGTACCCCGTCAGCTTCATACATGACTTCGAATCTAATGTTACTGGTGAGTACCTTGAATGTGCATGGTAATTTCTGAGATGATGATTGCGTCGTGTTGGATTAAAAGACGTTATCGGTTATGGCTTATTATTATGGGCCACTTCCTCTTACATATTTCTATCTGTATAAGTCTTGAGCCCCTGTAATGGACAAGGTATGGTATAGTTATGCATTTCAATTGTTTTTCTTCAAAAATAAGTTGATATCTCGATTTAGTTGTTTGGTCATTTTTATTAATATTACATATGTACATTATTTACAGACTACAAATAAATATAAAATAAAAATAAAATATGTACAAGTATCAAAATTACAGGGCGTCAAAAAATTCGTCGACATCGCTGTCGACAGGAAAAGTGCCCAGAAGGCTGGCCGCATTGCCACGTTGGATGGCAATGCTGATTCTTTGACCAAAAAAGAGGCCAGCCCTCTGGTCCCGTGAAGCATCGACCAACCGCTTGGCGATATCCCGTAACACAAGATGGGCACTCGGGCCCCATGGCCCTAGTGTTTCAACCCCAAACGGCTCAAATACATAATTACCAATTAAATTATTGTATTTGCGCCGTTTAAGGTTTTCAGCACCTGCAGCAGCCGCACCGGCGCAGCTCACCGTGCTAGGAAGATGGGATGGCGCAAGGGTGTCGACGCAAGTCGCATCCCACACCAAAGGCCTACCCAACTTCCATGGCATTATGGTCATACCATCTGGTCTCTTCCCATCGACACGTGCCAAGCCATTGGGTTATTTTTTTTATTTGGGATGGGTTTGCTCGTGACTCTAATCTAGGTCAGAGATGACAGAGACGATGGTTCGAGCTTAACCAGAAGAAGCCTGTTCACTCTCACTTTGAAGAAATTAGGGTTGTAAACATTCGGAAACACAGACGCAGGCAGACAGTTCCGTTTCCTGTAAATTATGCAATTCGCGAATCTTTGTCAAATTTCGGAAATATATATGCTTGATAGCCCATCTAACCAAGGAAGTACTTGCCCATTTCGTAGTTTTGGGTTGCTGATGACAATCTGCGCCCGGGATAAATGACCTGAAAAAAAAAACCTTCATCGTACACACAATGACAGTGTACAAAGAGCGTTAGAACACAAGGTAGGAAGCTATTAATTTTGTACTGAAGTAAAAGCGATTGATTCAAACACCGTTTACAGGAATCGCCGAAAATACCAACGTATATGCTTCAGTACATGGGCCAATACACATGCGCAAGCTTGATGTAGGAAAATTTATAAAATGTCGGTAGACTCCTACCGTTTTGTGCGAGCAGCAAAGGCAATTCTTTCATAAGTGGGTAAGGACTAAACTGCACTCGCTATTAGTAGTCGCAAGGCAAGTCGTAGACGCACACACAGGGTTCTGTAGCGCTTAAGAATATAATAACAATAATTGCACACTTATTCATGTTTTAACTTAACAAAAAAACTAACTTTATTTTTGATAGTGAATAACAGAGGTACTGCTGCATTTTAATGAAAAAGTCCCATGTCTCAAAAAACTAAACATTAAATCTTATTGAAACCAATTTTCTTTGAAAGATTTTTTCACGTTCTATATACTTCCCTAATTTTTTTTTAATTTTTCTCTGCTTACTTTAGAAGTTAAAGGGGACACACAATTTTAGTAATTTTTTTGAGAGCAGATACATACACCAAATATACATTTTTTTTTTCAACCCTCAAATACTTACATTTTGGTATGGAGGGCCACCCATATTTATATTTTTATTCATTAAGTGACATCATATTTGTGGAACGGTTCTTAGAATGCAAATTTCAAACGTGTGGTGCCAATAGACTCAGAATAAAAAATCTGTGACATTCGGACGGGAAGACCGGATTCGGTCTGTCCATCTGTCATGGATTACGTTTTTTGGTAACGGAACTCTAAAAGGTTCAATTTAAACAATTCAGCTTGCTTGTGCTGTTAACTAACACAACGTTAATCATATTTAAAACATAATTTTGTCTATGTCATCTTCAAACAGGAACATCACGATGTTCTGAACACTACGTGTACGCTATGTTTTATTTATGAATTGAAATGAGATGAAAACTTCCTTGATACTACATTATTATGTATTGTTGGGTAGGAGTAAAATGGTTTTTCTATTTGTCCCTTTCTTTTGGAGTCTTCCCTGTAAGCTCTCTAGTTGTCATTCACCTCAGTGGTCTATGATCTCTCACACATTACATTTACATTTTACCTTTTTTTGGTCTTACAGTTATTTTTATACTTTACAGACACTTTTGATTTTGGCAGGTTTGTAGTTATTTAAATTAAACCCTTATAAAGACTTTTTCAGCGGAAAAGAAGAAATATTTGTTAGAACTGGAGACGTTGGGTCCAGGTTTTTGAACCTAACCGTGTTAGAAAACAGACGAAGATGTCGAGGATATCAGCCTGTGACAACACCTGGAAGATATCTTCGCTTTTGTGACCGGTTTCAGTGCAGAAGCTTCTTTTGGCTTTAACTTTCTGACAGACTGACTCTTTGACAATTCAAAAGTATTCATCATCATCATCATCATTTCAGCCGAAAGACGTCCACTGCTGGACATAGTCCTCCCCCAAGTGTCACCAAAATTAACCGGTCTCGTGCGACTCGTGTGATCGATGTTTGTTTTTTTTCATATAAATGCATTGTCTTGGAGTTTGCAGACGTTTAAAATAGGCTGTCAGGTAGAGCTGCAAATGGCGATTGGCGGCGGCGACCTCTCGCGTCCGTCTCTGGTTCAATCCATGGTCCGGAGCGAAAGGGAATGGGAAGCCGTCGCCGCCTTCTGCGAGACAGTCATGCTAGCGAAGGAGATGGCGGAACTTGAGAATGAGAGAGTCTCACGTCTCAGCCGCCGCGGGACACGCTTCGGGCGTCGGGGGGCATTCAGTCACCCAAGGTCACCGTAGCAGGCCTGTCGACGGTGAGTAATGGGCTAGCTCACTGACCGTCCGTCTTATGACGACAGGCCGTGTTGACGGTGCGTTCGTGTTCCACGCGCCAATCAAGGAGATGTCAGCAAATCGGAAGGGGTCCGAGAAGGCCGATGCCCGCCAGGGCTGAGGGACTGTTCGAAAGAGATACCGTGGCCCTAGAACACAAAGAGCTAAGAAGGAACATGGATGGGTTTTACAATACAATATCCTTTATTTCAGGCAACTAGGGCCCATAAATCACAATACATATATAAGTATAAAAACAATAACTATAAACTAATAAATATTCTATACAAAAATAACTACTGCACACGAAGTAACGGCGTCGTGTTACGCTGCGAGGTGTCACGTAGCTGGCCGCGGAAACGCCGATACAGCACACCTTTCGGCCAAAACTCTTCCTTGAGGAAGGTCACCAAATGGTGAGTCGGAAGGCGCACCACAAACGACTTGAAATTGGTGTTATGGCGCGCCTCCAGCTTCTCCACCCACAAGGTCCAGTTGGTCTTCACCCGTATGTACTCTACGATGTCCTCAGTCTTTGTAGAGTGGTGCAAACGGGACACGTACAGCTGCGTCGTCGGTACTGCAGTACGTAGTAGCATGTTCGATCCTGCCGGCAAGATCAGTTTTAGTCAGTACAAGTCTGACCCTCCCTTCTGCTATGTACATCAGAACGTTCGGCCAGTCGAGATAGGGAGCTGGCTGCTACTCCAGTTTTTAATGACGATTATGTGACGCATAAAGACGCCAGCCAAAGCATTTGTGACAGAACAGTTCGAAAGTTAGAAGCATTTATTTAAGGCCGAACGACCTGATATCAGAACGTTCGGCCAACCTGAATCTCCATAACTGAGGACCTTAGAGTAACTGTTACTGAATAAAGATTTATTGACGATTTAATGACAAACAACCAATGCTTTACTTTTACTCGTAATGCCACCGGTTAAAAGTAAAATGAATTTTGGTTTCTGTAACATCAGGACGTTCGGCCAACGTAATCTCCATAACTGTGGACCTGAGAGAAACCGTTAATGAATAAAGACTTAGTGACGAGACTGAAACGAACTTTTATTGTTTTATTTTTCTTTGTGATGGCCCCCTTATATAGTAAATTAAAAATTTAACATATAACCTCAAAACATTGGCATTATCGATTCCTCCACAAGGAAGAAGCCTAGAATACTCGTAAAACCCCTGATGCGTTATAGGTTTCAGTGCAATGGTGTCAGTATTCTTGTTGATTCCAGGTTAATCTTTAAAAATGCACTATGGCGGATGGCGACTGAAATAGGGTGACCATGTATTCCAACGAAACAAGTATTTATCGAGTACTAAATTACCTAAACAATGAAGCAAAACACGTTGTAATATTAAATTATATAGGTACAAGCAATGTTGAGCTGATGCCTGCATACCAGTGTCCACTTGTGAAGTTTTTGTTATATTAGTCGAGTCTATTTTGGCTAAAAGCAAACGAAAGTGGAAAGGTGACTGACATTGGAGATTGGGAAATTTGACTAAGTACAAGAATTCTTAAATAACTAGGTACCCTAATTGAAAAAGGCTTTATTTGTAATCAATCATCCAAAAAAAGCGGTAGGTAGTTAGGTACATAATAATTGATATTTTTTAGAATGACAATGAATAAAAATTAAATTAAAAATTTAAAAGAACCCCCGACACAAAAAACCTCTAAAAAACCAAAAATAAAATAATCCAAGCATCTTAGCGTCGGGGGTCCGCTTTGATTTGTGCTTGTAATTACTTTATTTTTTATTTTATGCTTTTTAAACTTATATTATTTTATCTAAGCCTTGACTGTCCCAATCTTGGATATAGGTCTCCCCATTGCTTCCACTTTTCTCGGTGTTGCGCGACTTCTCGCCAATAAACGAAATAAAAAAATAAAACGTTTTTGGGGTGAAGGGGGGTGCAACCACCACCCCTGGCGATGCCCATGTTGACAAGTGACAAGATTTCAAATTTCGAATCGACCAGACCTGTGGAAGTTGTTAATTTCCCTTCAACTAGAAAAGACGTGATTACCATCAAAAGGCTGAGTAGATATTTTCAAAACATAGCTAAGAACACTCTCGATTAAAACACCTTTCAAACGAAACCAATTTTATCAAAATCGGTACATCCGTTTAAGAGCTACGATGCCACAGACAGACACACAGATACACCCCTCTTTTTTGGTCGGGGTTAAAAAATGGGATTGAGATTTTTATAGAAAACCGCCGTAACTGAATGAAGCAAAACTTAGTGGTGGCCTATTGGTCGAAATTCGATCGATAGTTTCAATTATGTTTTTTCATGTGACAGTGACAGGAGGTCTACTCTCTTTCTCCGAAACGTAACTTCGGCAACGAACAAAAATTAAACGTAGATACGTTTGTGACCCTACTCTATATAATTTGCATTTTTGAATTCGAACTTCTTGTGTCCGCACACAAAAAATTCGAATTCACAGACAATTAACGTATTGAATGTTATTGTGTGCGTCCGCAAATGATATGGAGTAGGGTCACAAACGTATCTACGTTTAATTTTCGTTCGTTGCCGAAGTTACGTTTCGGAGAAAGAGAGTAGACCTCCAGACACGGAAAAATAATAAAAGTAGAAGCAAAGAGGCCACATCATAAAGCTAATTATAATTGTTATAAAAAAAAACGTTACACACACCAATGGTGGTGTGGGTAACGTTTTTTTTATAACAATTATTTCTAATGCATATTATATAAAATATTGGTTATCTGCACTCCTTCTCAAAGTCCTCCGTCCGCGTATCCATTTATTTTGTTGCAATACCTACATCGTCAACTTATTTCAACAATTCGACGTGTTTTGCTTCATTCAGTAGATAGATACCTACTCGATAAATACTTGTTTCGTTGGAATACATGGTCAACCTATTTCAGTCGCCATCCGCCATAGTGCCTTTTTATAGATTAATCTGGAATCAACAAAAATACTGACACCAGTGCACTGATACCTTTAACACATCAAGGGTTTTGCGAGTATTCTAGGCTTCTTCGTTGTGGAGCAATCGATAATCCCAATGTTTTGAGGTTATATTGTAAATTTTTAATTTACTATATAAGCGGGCCATCACAAAGAAAAATAAAACAATAAAAGTTCGTTTCAGTCTCGTCACTAAGTCTTTATTCATTAACGGTTTCTCTCAGGTCCACAGTTATGGAGATTACGTTGGCCGAACGTCCTGATGTTACAGAAACCAAAATTCATTTTACTTTTAACCGGTGGCATTACGAGTAAAAGTAAAGCATTGGTTGTTTGTCATTAAATCGTCAATAAATCTTTATTCAGTAACAGTTACTCTAAGGTCCTCAGTTATGGAGATTCAGGTTGGCCGAACGTTCTGATATCAGGTCGTTCGGCCATAAATAAATGCTTCTAACTTTCGAACTGTTCTGTCACAAATGCTTTGGCTGGCGTCTTTATGCGTCACATAATCGTCATTAAAAACTGGAGTAGCAGCCAGCTCCCTATCTCGACTGGCCGAACGTTCTGATGTACATCTTCTGCTGCGCCTAGAGCGGGAGGGCTCATTTGATGATTTCCCAACCGTAAAAAAAAGATAGAGCTGCAAATGCATTTTGCTGCACTACGATTTACGTCTCCAAATTTATGTAAATATTGATTGATTGATTTTTCAAGGTCTTTATTAGTACATGAGGTTTATAATACAGTTTATAAACGATCTTATTTTATTTGTACACAAATCACGATTTATATCGTTACACAGGCTGCTATCGCCTTTATAAACATTAGCACATATATTATATTATTTTACAATTTTAAATATCTAAACGCCTAGTTGACACTTCCCGTGACCCAAGGGCTGGGTTTTACTTTGGCCAGAGGCTAAGTATTGCCATACAACGTGGCAACGCCGCCAGTCTCTTGGGCACGTTACCAGTTGACAGCGTTGAGGAGGAGTTTTTTGACGCCCTTTTATAATTTGTTGTTATTTTAGTTATCTAGTTTTAAAAATAATATTAATTTGTACGATGTTACTGAATAAAAATTTTACAATGATTTAACTTACTTAATACTAAATGTTCAGTTACGGGGAATGTGCAAGTCTTAATACGCTCCATAATTATGAAAATATTGTTATAAAATAAAAATAACTCCAATTTAATATTCAATACCTACGCATGAATAAGATTGATAGCGCAGCTTAAGAGGGGACTCTAGTGGGCCTTTCTCCATACAAACGTATTCCGCTGTTTTCTTCGTGGATAATGCGTCTAGAGCAATGACTTTTTTTCCAAAAAAATCTAGGTCTTATTATTACATGCCCCTACCATTTCTTTTTTTCAAAACATAATCACTAAAAGAATTATGACAATCTAAAAACCCCAAAAAAAACCCGACTATCATACAAATTGGATAAGTTTTTAACAAAGAAGAAAATAATAGAAGCATAGATATACTTTTGCTCTTAATTTTGATACAAAAATTATTTAGATCAGTTTAGTTTTGAAGAAGAAAACAGCGGAATACAAAACGTCTTTTGATCAAGGTTTTTGTAAATAAAATCAGCCTGAGCTGCAGTTGTCTTTTTCGGACTTTAAGGGGGCTTGGTCGGGCGCAGCGTGATGGCAATAGTTTCTTCAAATACCTATTCTTCAAATTCCTCGGGGCTAGAGTCCCCTCTTCTTTTCTAACGTCTAATCTCATGGCGAATCTTCTTCATATTTCCGATTTTTTAAATTCCTGCGCAACGTTTGAGCCGGAATTCTAATAATTTATTCAAATAATCAAAATGACATTTTTTTTTTTTAAATTACCTTCCTACTGTTTAAGACTCCTTGGCAGTTAGAAGCCCGAAAGAAGTGGAAGTGGTTGGATTTAGAGCAAAGTACAAAAACCAATGTTTAATGTATTTCTTATCTTTTTCCTAGGGGTGACTCCGGCTGCGCACTGGTGGTTCGAGGGTACATTCAGATTGGCATCGTCTCCTACAAGTTGCCGTCGATCAGCAAGAATCTGGTAGTCTACACCGACACCGGTTACTTTTACAACTGGATCGTTAAGCACGTGAAAATACTTCATTGTGATTGAACATTATAGGAACTAATTTTTAACGTTATCAATCGAATGACGTGGGTCATGAAACGCATAGAAAATAAAGCTATTTTCACGTTCGTATTTGCTTTCTTATTCTTGGAATAAATTACTGTGGCGCCTTTTTTTGCCTTGCGATCGATTATTTAAGTATGTGCCATAGGGCTCATTTAATGTGCGGTCCATGGCCCTTTATGGGGCCCCGGTGTGGGCGCGTTATTTGAGGCGGCGAGCCGCCCATTACCTGAACGCGCCCCAGAGGGTGGTAGCCGTAAGGCTGATCCGGGGGTACCGCACGATCCCCGGCGAGGCGGCGAGCCTCTTGGCCGGATTGCCACCATGGGATCTGGAGGCGATGGTCCTCGCGCGCCTGCATGAATGGCGCGCGGAGGCACTACGCCGGGGGGAAACTCCGCTGCCGCGGCAAATTGTCGCTCAGCGGACAGACCTCCGGCGCGATCTCATGGTGGCATGGAGACAGCGACTATCGCAACCACGTGCAGGGCACGCCACAATAGTGGCGATAAGTCCCCTCTTTGAGGAGTGGCTAGAGAGGCGGCACGGCGCCCTCACCTTCCGCCTGACGCAGGTCCTCACCGGACACGGTTGTTTCGGGAGGTTCCTGCACCGAATTGGGCGGGAGGAAACGCCCGGGTGTTACCATTGTGAGGATCGGCCGGAGGACACGGTGGAGCACACCGTGGAGCTCTGCCCCGCTTGGGCTGAGCACCGCCGTGTCCTCGTAGCGGCGATTGGCGGCGGTGACCTCTCGCGACCGGCCCTGGTTCAATCCATGGTCCGGAGCAAGAGGGAATGGGAAGCCGTCGCCTCCTTCTGCGAAGCAGTCATGCTAGCGAAGGAGGTGGCGGAACGTGAGAGGGAGAGAACCTCACGTCCCAGCCGCCGCGGGAGATGCCCCGGGCGTAGGGGGCCACCAGTGGCCCCCGGCCACCGTAGGCGCGAGCCTGTGGACGGTGAGTAATGGGCTAGCTCACCGTCCGTCCGTCTTATGACGACAGGTCGTGTCGACGGCGCGTACGTGTTCCACGCGCGCCTCAAGGAGATGTCAGCAAACCGGAAGGGGCCCGAGAGGGCCGATGCCTGCCAGGGCTGCGGGTTGTTCGAAAGAGATACCGCGGCCCTGGAACAAAAAGGGCGAAGAAGGAACATGGGTGGGTTTTAGTCAGTACAAGTCTGACACTCCCTCCCCGCTCCGCCCAGAGCGGGAGAAGTCATTTGATGACTTCACATCCGAAAAAAAAAAAAAAAAAAAAAAAGGGCTCATTTAATGAGACGCGATGCGTTGTGCAGCGCAGCCCGCTTTTAATTCGTACATATGGCGATATATGACAGCGTTTCTGGGGATACGGTTTAACGCGGTTTAGATCGAAATGCGGCGTTGCTAGCGGCGGGCGACGCGGCGGGCACTGCGGCGGACGCCGTTGCTCTTCACGTACCTCACGAAGCGCCGCGTCTTCGGGTTTGAGTATGCACATGTGATAACGCGGGCCGGTGCTCGACACACCAAATGATCACTAAGAGGCAAAGATTTTTATCAGATATGATACAAATAAAATTAGTTACATGTGCTGTAACTTAAGGGCTTTACTCAAGTTTCAAGCAAAATGAACTAGTTGCAAGCACCTTTTTTTCTATCTTTGATGAACCGTTGAGATGGGTCAGTATGGCTAAACAGGAAGACTGCAGTCTCTTTTACTAATAATTTAAATGTAGCATAACAAATCCATAAAATTACGACTGTTGGAACACAGGCCCCGCTCTGTGAAAAGGAACAAGCCAAGTCATCGACCACGGGGCCTAGGATTGGTGGATTTTACGTCATGTATTAGAATTTCGATTCTTGGGCTTGCAGTAGTCCTCACGATGTTTTTTTTTTCACCGTTTTGAGAGCAGTAGTGATGAAATAAATTACATTACGAATCCACGACACATACTGTAAATGACATCTGAATATTGTACACCACATCTTGTGGTGGGATTTATTGAACTGAACAAAATACTAACACCATACTATGTAAAATTACATTCTCACAAATAAATAAATTCTAATTCTAAATCATGGCGGTTATTACTCATTGAATATCTCAAACTAGAGTTTTTGTATTTGTTCTTACTACCATCTCAACAGAGGAACACATCCACAGCACTCACTTTGTGCAGAAAAACACATAAAATGTTTTTACAAACATGAACGTCTGGTGCCACTTTTTATCAGTAAGCAAAGAATGTTACTTTTGTGTCACATTTTTCTCATTTTGAGGCATCAGGATACCAACAAAATTTCAGTATTAAAATATTTTTTCCTTTGGACTTCCATGTAAATTCACTGAATTAGTCTTTTAATCAAACCGTTAGTATAAGGAAATTTTTCGCTACTTATGACAAGGTTAATCTTAACCATTTGTATTATCTTCACGCTTCACGCACGTGGGTATAAACAAAGGAACAGGTGTATGTCAGCAATAATGTCATGCTTGGCATTCGAAATATACACTTGGCATAAGTGCCGCATTGGCAAAACTGTTACACGTGTCTTGTTTTTACCATTTATGTCATAGTCACATGTTTTCTGTAAGAATAGGCCCATCCATACTAATATTATAAATGCGAAAGTCACTCTGTCCTTTTCACGACTAAACGGCTGATCGGATCTTAATGAAATTAGGCAAGAAGATAGATTTCAACCTGAGGAAGGAAATAGGCTATATATCATCACGCTACGACCAATAGGAGCGGAGCAGCAATGAAAAATGTTGCGAAAACGGGGAAAATATGACGCAGACGAAGTTGCGCGGGACAGCTAGTTATATATAATGATACGTTTAAACAGTATGTCTTCAGTTACACATTATTACTAAGCTGAAGAACTGTTTTAACATTATTCTCTAGCTTTATTTCAGAATTTAAAATCGTACTGGGATTTTATATGGAAGTATATATCCACATGTTCATTACTTCCTTGAAGTTTAAGCAAACAAACTCAACCCCTTTATGCTGTAGTATCTTTCGGCCGAAATAATGATGATGATGATGACCAACCTGGGTCCGAACTCTATTCAAAGATTTCCAGGTCAGCCATGGCAACTCATGCCCAGGTGGGAGACTTTCAGAAGGTGGAACGAAAGGGTTGGGTCCGACCCCACGACAGCTTTAGTATTTCTGGCCAGTGAGTGCGGTGACAAAAACCTGTTTCGACCCTTTGCGACACGAGGGTATTTAGGTTAGGTGCAGAGGGTGTCGCGTGTCTGAAGTCATTTTGGCTCTTTCACAAGAGCTTACCACTGTTCTGCGAATATGTCCAAATCGGTTTCAATCAACTTCGTGTATTTCTTTCGTTTATTTATTCCATGGGAAATAAAAACTTGGATTTTTTTTTTTTTAAACTGATCTAATAAACTCTCGATCAGTTGAAAACAATACTTTACGATTATTTTTTTATCGGCGGTTGGTAAATTTGTGTGACAGTAAGACAGACAGTAATAAAAAAACAATTGGCCGGTTATTTCGTCTTACAATGTCAGTACTAAAAATGCGTAACTTGTTAATTAATTTAATTTACGCAGACGCAGGGCGTCGGGCGACGCGGTGCAATAGGCGTAAATAACATATAAAAATTAACCAACTTACGAAAAAACAACATTGGTTAAACATGGATTTAACTACGACATTGTAAAGCTTGTATTGTCCGCGTGACATAACGCCGCGGGGAACGCCGCGTCGACCGCTTGCAGCCCAACGTGGGACAATTTGCTTGCATTTGTTTGAAAACTGACAACCGTCAAATTATCATGTATTAAAATAGAACGTCTATTTTAGAGAAAGTTTCAGTAAAGTAAATGGCCTTGTGGTACTGCGGCCTGACTGCGAATAAGATGTTGCAGAATCAAATCATAGAAAATAAAAATTTACTTTTGGTATTTATTTTGTTTTGTTTTTTTTTTATGCTGTAAAATATTACTGTTTGTAACTAGGTGTACTGTTTTATTTTCATACATTATGTATGTATTTCAAATCATTATAAAATATGTACACAGCGGAATAAAAATTCAGCTGACCGACAAAAAGTCCACCTCGGACTGATACTCTTCTGTGCTGGTTTTTGTTGTGTTTTTGACCTATATATATGCCCAAGGGGTCGTAACAAAGGGCACGCCACAATAGTGGGGATAAGTCCTCTCTTTGAGGAGTGGCTGGAGAGGCGCCACGGCGCCTTTACCTTTCGCCTGACGCAGGTCCTTACGGGACATGGTTGTTTCGGGAGGTTTCTGCACCAAATCGAGCGGGAGGAAACGCCCGGGTGTCAGCACGGCGAGGATCACCCGGAGGACACGGTGGAGCACACCGTGGAGCTCTGCTCCGCTTGGTCTGCGAACCGCTTTAATAGAGTTTTTGTTGTCTCATATTTTGATATTCAGAAGATATATATCCAACCACTTCCACTTCTTTCGGGCTTCTAACTGCCAAGAAGTCTTAAACAGTAGAAAGGTATTTTTTTTTAAATTGAATGTCATTTTCATTATTTGAATAAATTATTAGAATTCCGGCTCAAATGTTGCGCAGAAGATTCGCCATGAGATTAGACGTCAGAAAAGAAGAGGGGACTCTAGCCCCGAGGAATTTGAATAGGTATTTGAAGAAGCTATTGCCGTCGCGTTGCGCCCGACCAAGCCCCTGTAAAGTGCGAAAGGGACAACTGCACCTCAGGCTGATTTTACCTACAAAAATCTTGACCAAAAGACGTTTTGTATTCCGCTGCTTTCTTCTTCAAATCTAAACTGATCTAAATAATTCTTGGATAAAAATTTAGAGGAAAAGTATATCTATGCTTCTATTATTTTCTTTTTTGTTAAAAACTATATGATAGTCGTCTGAACATGGCGGTAAAAACGGGCTTTTTTTGGGGTTTTTGGATTGTCATAATTCTTTTAGTGATTATGAATAGGGGGTACTTGCCGTGGGCATTTGGCGCCTCCCTGAAATTCCATGAATTGGCTTTTCGAGACATTATACATAAGGCCATGACTGACCGCATACTCCTCACAGATTTGTAACAGCTTGCCTAATCCACAAACCGACGCGCTCAGCAGCACCATGTCATCTGCACAACTCAGAAAGTTCACACATACATCATTAACATGGCAGCCCACATACTGACTACTGAGCGCGATGATGAGTGCGTTCATGTAGAGATAGAAATTTGTGGGTGAAGTTAACCCACCTTATCTCACTCCACATTCAAGCCTGTATGGCTCCGATAATGAACCCGCCCATCTGACATGGTTAACCTGGTGTTCGTACCAATACTTGAAGATGTTAACAAGTTCATGCGGCATGTTTATGTTCACAAGTTTTTGCCACAACACATCATACGAAACCAGGTCAAAGGCCTTGGACAGGTCGAGGAAGCACGCGTACACATTGGACAAAAAGACGATTTGACGAATATCTGATTTGACCAATGTCGTGCAACCCAGGTGTTTTATGATCGGTGTAGTATCTGACGGTATGCTTGAGACACAATATTGCACTATGACGTCTATCTCTGTGGGCCACAGTCACAAAAAAGCGGCCGTGTGTAGTGTCCACAGCTTCTTATATTTTATTATTTTTATGTGTCATTTACTGATTTGACATGCATATTTACTTTTTTATTATTATTGTGACATTTATTGATATTCGTGATTTTTTAAATTAATTTCGTAAATTATTATTAATTACATTTAATTATTGTGAATGTGAGGACCGTGCAGGTCACATTATTTTTCTCCCACCACTATCTGGCAGTTTGAGTACTTTAAGCGACCTACCCAAATGTCCTTTCTTTGGTATTGTTCGTCGTTTCGTTGAGCTCCTTGAGTTATAAGTCGAGCTACACGATAACTGACAAATGCTTGCACTGACTGGACAGGTCCACTCAAATCTGTGTGGTTCTTTCTTCAAAAGACCATTTCAGATACTAATCTGCATAGTCCTCATGTAAATTGAGCAATGTCTGGACTTTAAAAGATTAACAAATTAACAGAGAACCTCTGAGTTTGTTTCACCTGTTTCTTATCAGAATAGTCAGGTACGAAAAAAAAACAGGCACCATTTAGCTTAAAAAAAAAATGACGTGTAAAAGTGTTTGTAAAAACCTACTTGCAAAATAAACATCATTTATCATTCTACATGCACGAAGACTTTATTATCCCTGACGTCAAGTGTGACATAGCATTAATTAGACTTAAAACCGAGTTGGAAGGAGGAAGTGGCTTTAATGAAAAAGCCACCTCCTTATTCTAAAGGTTTATCTATTTATATATCTCAAGAAAAAGTACGCAATAACAAATCGTGAATTTATCGTCTGAAATATGGACGCTCAATAGCTCTTTCAACCATAATAGTAGTAGTTACCTATTTTTAACCAAAAAAGAGGAGTGTTATAACTTTGACAAGATTTTGACAAAGTTGGTTTATCAATAACTTACTAACCAGAACTCTTGATATACACACTTACAACAACATACAACTTATGCTAGCCTAGTACTTTTGCTGGGTTATTTTAATGTCTTATTATTTTTACTAATTGTCTTTGAGATGTGTTATTAGTATGATCAATAATTGTAATGTTTTCGTTTCTTTTTTTTGTTTGCAACCGCCACTAGTGACACGGGAAATAAATAATTTCCCGTGCTTTCAACTGCGGTAGTAACACGAGCAATCTTTTTGCCCGTGTTACTAGTGGTAGTAAGAATTGTAGTAGCACGGGCAAATCACGTACACAAAACTATATTCTAAAGGCAACTAACTATATTGTAACAATGCCAGAAGATTCAAAACGAATAAGATTGAAAAAAAAAAATATTGCGTGGAGTCCCGCCGCTCGGAAGAAGTGAAACTTCGTAATACTACACGCATGCGTTTGAATGCCACGCATTCACTCCCGTTATTTTATTGGGCTTCTAAATAATATTTTGTTGTTTTCTTGTTGTATTATTTTTATTACATACTAGCTGTACCCAGCATGCGTTGCAATGCACTTTTTACTACCCACCTACCCTATCCGACCTACCTACCCTATCCTACCTACCCTACCCGACGCTACCTACCTACCTACTCTACCCTACCCTACCTACCTACTCTACCCTACCCTACCCTACCCTTACTACCTACCTACCCTACCTACCTACCCTACCCTACCTACCTACCCTACCCTACCCTACCTACCTACCCTACCCTACCTACCTACCCTACCCTACCTACCTACCCTACCCTACCTACCTACCCTACCCACCTACCTACCCTACCCTACCTACCTACCCTACCTACCTACCTACCCTACCCTACCTACCTACCCTACCCTACCTACCTACCCTACCTCACCTACCCTACCTACCTACTCTACCCTACCTACCTACCCTACCCTACCTACCTACCCTATCCTACCTACCTACCCTACCCTACCCTACCGTATCCTATGTCCTTCTCCTGGCTCTAAACTACCTCCCTGCCAATTTTCAGCTAAATCGGTTCAGCCGTTCTTGAGTTATAAGTGAAGTAACTAACACGACTTTCTTTTATATATATAGATTAAGTTTATCGAGGTTATTCTACTCATGGAAATTGAGCGAAGGCTGGTCACACCGAAGAGTCGAATGCATGACTGTTCGCACGCCATCTTGCGTACCTAGTAGAACGTAGTCACAAATCTTGTATTACTGCCATATCTTAGTGAGTTTTAGAAAATATTCCCCCTCCATGGTAGCGTTAAACTTGTTGGAAGGCGCATAAGAAGTTTCACTTCAAAAAGCATGCGTTTCTTAATATCTGGGCAATGAACTAGTGCAAGCAGTTATACTGTGGTCTGTGGCAATACAGTAGTACAGCCTGCAGTCATCGAGTATCGACCGTTCGAGCAGGAAGGCCGGCGGGAAATGCTAATTGTGCAGATAAGAGCCTGCGGGTGACGTCGAAGCGCGGGTGACGGCGGATGTGACGTCACGCACAGGTGTCTACCTCCGTGCTGCTGATAGTGTAATAAGTGCGTGTTGCTTTGCAGGAGGTTCGGGTTATCTATTTGGTTTCGATAGGCGTACTAAGTTGGCCTGTGGGTGTTGTTTTACGAGTAAACTCTTGCTAAAACCACAATAAGTATTGTGAATATCTCCAAAGCAGTCTGTGATTTTTAACCGACTTCCAAAACAAAGAGGGAGAAAGAGGGAGGAGAGGAACAGTCAAATATATTTGACTGACGATTTTCAATTTTTTTTTATCCGAAAGCCTGTTCTCCTGAGGGGACCACCATTGTCACCAAGTCAGAATCTGATAGCGGGATCCCAGGTAAATCGAGGGCAATCTTCAAATTTTATAGGCACATACAATATGTTTTTCATATAATTTCTAATGCAATTCAGATATTTAGGCCTGGTAATCTTCATCTCATGTTGCTAAGCTGATGATTAAAAGTATAAGTCAGGATCTGACGATGGGATACCAGGAAAAATTAATCTGATCTAAATCTCAAATTTTATGGACATTGTTTGAAACAGTATACTTCTGACGTGGTCCCATGGTCATCCCGGTCAGGATCTGATGATGGAATCCTAGAGAAATCGAGGTAACTCTCAAAAATTTTACGGCACAAATAGGCATTATGCCTGGTAATCAGCATCGCATGTTGCTGAGCGGATGATTAAAGGTATGTAGGTGGTCCCGTTTTCGGTGAAGATCTGATGCTGATCTACGCAGATATACAATGGATCTCTTTAATAATAGACGGCAAATCTGTCACAATTGCTTCATTCGTTTGGATGTTTATTGTTTATACAATATCATAACAAAACATCACGCCTGTATGCTCTGCGTATGTAGATGTGTACATTACACCCACATTTCGATAGTTGGGTATGTTATGTTGCATTTTATTGGGGATAAGCCTATAACTATGACAATTATTGTTAACAATGTAAAATAAATTCATAGCAAATGTTTATAAATTACAACTAAAAAACAAAATCTCCCTCTCCATTCATCAACACATTCAACACTTTTTTTGTTACAAGCGATTCATCCTCTTTCAACTTTTCTGTAACTGGCGCAACTTTTAAACTTCCTTGTTAGGATGTGCGCGGGTGAATTTCAACAAATGCCATTTTTTTTATCATATCGGTGAACTTTTTCATTTATATTTTTTTTGTATATTTTTCAGGTTTAATGTAACGTTTAAGATATCAAATATCCCCAAATTTAATATCATCAACGTATCATTTAAGACTAAGGAGAAAATTCAGTTTGAATTCTGGTTTCCACCGATATGACAAACCGGCACCGATTATTTTTTCTGTACACCGGTATGATAAGTTTATCCACCGAAATGATGTACATATCCAGCGATATGATAATCTATTACTCTTTGAACATCAAAAAATGAAATAGTTAGTAGGTACCTATATATTTTTACAAGGGTGACTTAGAACTGAAGACCTGAACTGAGGGTCTTATGTAAGTAGATCCCATCCAAAGAGAACTGAGTTCTTAGAAATTCAGTTGAAATATATTTTTTTAAATTATGTACCTATTTTATTATATTTAGGTACTTTCTTTTTTATTATATTTACTATAGGTACTATGAATAAAAAAAAATATCATTGTAAATGACACGGGCTCTACCGATATGATAAAACGAATCACCGAGATGATAAAGATCTACCGATATGATAAAGTAATCCACCGATGTGACAAAACTGTGCGTTGCTCATGAATCAAAACACCGATATTAGATATAAGACACCGATTGATTTTTTCGGTGTAAATTATCACATCGGTGGTAATAAAGACCACCGATTACAGCGATATGAGAACAGCGACGTGAGAAATAAGACACTTTTTCGAAAATTAGAAAAAATGCATAATATCTAGGATAAATTCAATAACAGTCAATGAAGCTAATTTACTTACTACCTGTGTTAGAACAAAACAACAAAAATAAAACTACTCATTACACTAGAAAAATGCAGCCACCGATAATATAAAATAATTGTCCGGGAGCAACTAAAATGGCGTACTTATGTTATTGGCGAGAATATGCAGCGATTTGACACAAATCCGTCCTGACTGATATATATAATATAATATGGAATATAGGAAACCAAATAAAAATATGAATACATAAATAATAAAATACTTACCTAGTAATGAAAATCCTTCTAAGAACTTCTTATTATCCACTTTTAATAATTAATAACCTGCCTAGAGAAAATATGTTCTGAATCAAGGAAATAATTTAGGATAATGATATAACTAAGCAACTTAGATTGATCTCATTAATTATAAAAAAAAAATACCTACTATAATATAATACTATTGTTCTTAATAATTAATATTTTAATGTTGTTTTATTATTTTGTTGTGTTGGTTTATAGTGTTAATATTGTAGTACTATAATTTTATTGTTCACGATTTGTAATAAGTAATAATGTCACTCTTAACTATAATTATATTAATGATACTTATATTGCTGTGCCCTAACAGGGTCCATAACATTGGTCTTAGCTTTAAGCATTTTATAACACCTTTAAAACATTGTGGAACGCAATTAAATGAATATGAATATGAATATGACTGCGCACTAGCACACACTAACTAGGAAAATAAAATTGGGGTGGGGACGCTGTCGGACTCGTCGATGTAAAGTTAGGTTTAAATTACTTTTGTCCAGCGATATGAGAACATTTTTCAGGACAGGTACGTTTGTGCCTCTCAGTAATAATAATCGTTAATTATTTAATAAAATATGCTATATATTAATAACAAAACTAATATTCTATAAAATAGAATAAGTTATATACTTAACTTACTTATTTCTATTAGTGTATAAGCTTTTTTGTTTGTAAAAAAGTAGAGGGACAGCACCGATTTGAAAAAAAATAGAGGTTTATGAATTTATTTCAACCTTTGTAAATAGTCCTAGGAAAATTATATTTTTGCCACAATCCAATAACTACCTATTAAATACTAAAAAATATAATTCAGATCGATATTCCTTTTTACAAATACAAATTTCACCGAAGACAAAAAAATAAGTCATTTGGGAAATTCACCCGCGCACTTTTATATTTTTCGCACAGATGGCGGTGGGCAAAAATGGCATCCGTCGTTCTCGGACCAGACATAAAATCAAATTGATATCTTATATCTCTCAGTCGTCTTTCAATAACTTTCTCCCAAACTGCAGCTTTATTCCTCTATAGTTATTGCTCAGCATATCACATTTGTTTTTAAAGATGGGCACCAGCGAACTGTTGCACTATTCGTCAGGTATGCCTTCTTCCAGCAACAACTTATTGAAGAATAAAGCTAACCACGTCTATCCATCCACCCGTAATAACTTCCTAACTTCAACTGGTATACCGTCCAGTCCTAATGCTTTGCTTTGCCTACAAGCTACCTCCAGCAGCCTTCTTGATCGCGTCTGCTCATTTTGCCAGTGCGCTCCCTTGCGCGCGTTTATCTTCTGCCCGGACCAGTATTATAAGCCTTTCCAAACAATGCTTAGGCGAACGCATAATATGTGTAAAAAAAGCTGAGGGCACGCTACAAGCAGATTGTGGAAAGCCATTTGGTAATGTTGAGCTGCTCCAGTATGGATTCATTAGTTCTCATTGCAGTCCATGGTACACGCAGCAGTTTCCGCCAATACCACATCTTGAAAGGTCGATCTTACTGTTTTCACTATTTTGAATGCATCGCGGTTCAGCGCCATACAACAAGATTGAGAAAATTGAGAGGTTGTCTGAAAGATATCGCTATCAGTGATAAGACCGCCGTTGTAACCATAAAATTAGCAGTTTTATAAACCCGTTATGTTTCATTTTTGGTGTACAATAAAGTTTTATTCTCTTCTATTGAGAACACCAGTGCACGGATCAATCGTATTTTGGTGTTCCATGGATGCAACGGTTCCTCCAAATTTTCCCCAGGTCAGTCAAAGATATCTACTGGTCCATGCTATGTCGCTAATAGGGCGTTTCGTATTTAAGGACCACGTGCCATCGAATGAACCACCCACTTAAACAGGTAGCCCCAGCCTACCTAGGTATATGATAAGCAGGGTGTACAGTTCTTCATCGCTTAAAGAAAAGGAAGGATCCTCCGACCAGAGGTGTTGTCTCTGGTGGGCTACAGCCCAACAGTTATTGTCGGGTTTCTCTTCACAATCTTTAGTCGCAGACAATTTTTAACTGCGCTATTTAGAATTTTGGTGTTAGTTCTTCATTTGTGTCATAGGTGGCGCTGTAGTGCTTTTTGTACTATGTAGCTTTTTTTTTTGTAATGCCGCTACTAGTCTGTCAGACTGGCATTCTGTCTAACGGTTTTGCGGTCCAGTAGTAACCCGGTTATGAATCAACGGTTTTACACAATACAGCTTAATAATCAGCATAGCATTACAAGCAAATCGTACGTAATTTAAAAATGTAGGTGGTTATATGACGCGTTACTTTTGGTCAAATTGGCAGTATTAAATAATGCGACGAATAAAAAAAGGTACCTATCGTATCATCACTGAAAACTTACCTATGATTTACAGTTAAAGTATGGTGGGTCTAAAAATTGCACCTTTAAATATTTAATTTCATTAGGTAGATTAGATATCCAAAGATGGACTCTATGAATACTTGCAACCAAATTTAGGTATTACAAAAAAAAAGAACGGACTTTTATTCTCCAGAAATATTTGTTGCGGACCCTTTGTCATTCTCTCTCTTATTCTAATAGTACAGTTGCGTAGGAAAAGTGAAAGAAGCATCGAACGTGGTTCCGGTACCATTTCCTTTAGTCTAACATCCGATCACAAACCACACTTCATTGTGTTCTATATTTGTAACTCCCGCGAGAGGACCAATTGTGGACCTTAGGGATTACTCGATAGAAAGGAAACTGTGCTTATTTTGGAGAGAAAATTGCACTGCTCGATTGATATGGTAGGTAATGTTCTTGTACCTTATAGGGTGAGGCCCCAGGCGGATGGATACCACCTTCGCGTAACATGAGCATATATATAACTACAATAGGAATGTGATGGTAGACGAGATTGTAATAGGTTATTAGCACGCCTTGTACATACGTATGCCTTTGTGGGGTCAGTAGTGAATTAAAAGTTAGTTTTATAGGAAACAATAATCCGTAATATTTCCCGAAAGTTTGATGACAAGTCTTACTAACGAATATTGAATTTCGCAGTGCTAACTGCGTTATGGAGGTCAGATTGGCAGTCGCTCCGTGTAAAATACTGGGATCCAGCTGCACCTGGTTAGACTGGAAGCCGCCCTCGTGGTTACGCACATTCTCAAGAACCTAGAAATTGCAGGATTTCAAGAATCATAGCGACGATAACAGAGATAGTGAAAATAATTTACCTATTAATTATATGACTGTAGTTTCCCCTCAATACCAAAACTGAAAAAACGAGAAGACATAAATCTTATTCTTGTTTCCAGTCTTTAGTTCTTTTTTGTCATTAAACAATAAGCATAGAAAACAAACAGTCTAAACACGATCTTTGACTCAACCAAAGTTAGCTATCTTTTAATAAACAACACTGTCGAAGTTGTGCGACGAAGACAATAAATAACGTCTTATCAAACGTCCCAAGTGCAGGCCTACTTGTTAACACGTGTCTCGATGATCGATAAAACGCTGATCGATAGGGGCGTTCGCGAAAGTCGATAGTCAGGTCCACCTCTAGTAGGTACAACACTACCGCTTACGACTTTCTACGTGTCGGCCGATACGTCAATTGTCCTTACTGTTGTCGGTGATTGTACTTAATCAGGGTTAACTAATAGCTTGTGTTTTGTTTTATCTCTACTGGAGAGTAAGGCAAGGCTGTGTGGGTTTAAGAAATACGTAAATAGGGAATGATGCAGGCGATTATTCAAGCTGTCTAAAGGACTATAGAAGGATTTACGCTCAGATGGATAGATAAAAACAAACACAAACTAATACGACAAGTTGAATTAAAGCTTATAAAAAGAATATTCATTATTAAGTAAACCATAAAAATTACATTTACAAAAAATGACATTTCGAATAAGGTGAAACACAATACTACTTCACTTACCTATAATCTTTTCTATTTTGACTACTCTAATGGTGCATTTTGTTATGATCTTGAGTCTAATCAATAGAAAGATGGCCTTTAAGAGAGCTGATCAAATGCAAGCTCCGCTTATCACAAAAATCCTGTTAAACTGAACCTCATGACTGAGCTCTAACACTTTAAGAAAAATTACACAAACAACCGTAAACTTCCTCGCACTCGTGGTAAACCTCACCAAAGTCACAGACTTGTAAGTTCTATAAACAACCACCCTGAGCAATAGGGGATGATCCTATTTTTTTTTTCTTTGTCCGTCGGGTAGTTTGTTGAAAAGTATTGGACACGTATTTTTTCTTTTTTCACGTGGTCATAAAATTACGGAGATATATTGAGTTGAATGGCGCATGACGTCACATGTAGGTAAGTTTTATACCCACTTGTGACGGAGTAAGCCCCCACTCTCCAACTTTAATGAGTTTTAACTAAGTAATTTTTTGATATTTTGATAAAACAAAAAATACTTGTCTAATATTTTTGTATTACCTGTCTGACGGACAAAATAGAATGTCGTTTTCTTTACCCAGTCCGCACCCCTATTGGTTGCCTCATCGCAATCGCAGGCCGTCGTCTAACCAGCGTAACCCCTGCTTATCTCTCTCCTTATAAAGTACATGGGTATGTTAGTGTCACGTGGACTTGGAACACGATTTATGTGCACCATACAACTTCAGGATGTTGTTTCGTACGCACGGCGACCAATACACACAAAACCAGTTTATACGAACCTCTCACTGCACGGCAAATCAATACAAAGTGAGGCTATGTTATACTGGAAATATATAGCTTGATATGCTAACTTTTTATAGAGAGCCTGCGAGTAAATTTATAGCACAAAATGCCATACAATTTAACTTTGTAAATTCAACAATGTTCACTGCATTTTTTAGGTTACCCGTTTTTTTTCTTTCGAATATTTAAAACCCCTCCGGCCGTTTTCGCAACTGCGATTCGCAACCAGTTGCGAATTAAGAATTTTTATTCCTTGTTCGCAACCAGGTGCGAATCAAGAGAACTTTTTCCTTAACCGCAACTAAGCTTCCTGATGATAAAGTTTCGAACAATGTAGGTATTTCAAATTTCCCCCAAGTTACAAAATGTTGAATCTACTGAAGTTTCTGTTGAAAACCACGCCGGAATTATCAACGTCTTAAAACAATAAAATGGCAACGTCTTTGAAAATACAAATACGGCATTGTTTGAGAAAGATAAACATCCACACACATAATCCATTAACTCTCTGATTGAGAATTAAACTGTAGCTATCAGAAATTTTTGCACGCAAAAGAAATCGGGTGCACACAATAGAATAAAATAAAATAAAACAAAATGTTCTACTTAACCGCAGTTAACAAAAGCGAAGTGTAACGGCTCACAAAAATCAACCGTATCATTGAATCGTGTTGATCTTAAGAAAGATCTTTTTACGTATCGATTTCTCTGACACACAAAAAGTAATCGAGTCAGCGAAAAAATCGAGTGACTTTTTCGAGTGTCGCGTCGCGTCATTAAGCTTGGGTAAATGTAAAAAAAAAAGTATAAAGTGAAATCGTTACGGTATAGAGTGAGTCAAAATGATGCTTTTATTTTTTTCTTCATTTATTTTGAAAAGCCTAGTGCGTGATATCTAGGCCACGGTAAGAGCCTTGGTCAAAAATCTTTTGATCAATGCCATAAGTACTGAAAATTAGAAATGTCAATAGTTAAAAAGTGTAAAATAAAAAGTAAGTTCCAAAACAGCTTACCATCCAACATACAAAGATAATCACGACAAATCATTGAACCACAAAGAATCTAGCGCGCTCTAGTTTTACAGTAAAAACGGCACAATAACTATACTTAAGTTAAGCGAAAAAGTGGCTTCATAACGCTTTCTACATTCAGACGTGAGCCAAGCTGTAGCTCTGTGGGTAAGATAAATTGAAGAAATCTGAATAACCGCAATGATTATACTTAGGATGTTGGTGATAGCGGCGATGAACATCAGCATTATATTGATAGTAGCGGTGTTTAAATATCAATCCGCTTCTAGTTCATAGGCCGTTCTTATTAAGGATCCGAAAAAAGGAAACCGCAAACATTGTAGGTTGGACGTACAACAGGACACATAAATCACATACACAGGTAAACGATAACATATAAATAGATCAATACGTACTTATCAGAGTCAAAACCGAGTGAAAATATACTTCTATAGTTTATACTAAAACAATTTTGCAACAAGAGTTTATCGAATTCGGCACTTTTCAATCATTATAATTCATAATCCATACTAATAATATTATAAATGCGAAAGTAACTCTGTTTTTGTTTGTTTGTTTGTAACCTTTTCACGACTAAACAGCTGATCGGATCGTAATTAAATTTGGCAAGGAGTTAGATTAAATCCTAGGGAAGGCCATAGGCTATCTTTTTTTTCTTACACATCAAAATTTTCACGTGGATGAAGTCGCGGGCAACAGCTAGTGTATCTATAAATCAATTTGGAATTGAACAATAACCATCAAATTAATACAGAATTTAGCTAATAATAACTAGATAAAGTAGTATCATAGAAGTAAACTGATTATTACCTCTAAATTACGATAGGTTTAACAAAACTTACGATTTTGCCCAGCTGCTGCTGGATTCCGTGGGCGAAGGATACCAAACTGTCTAATATGTAATATTTCAAGCTTTTATAACAGTTTAACAGCTACCTACCTACATTCTTGATAAAAACATACAATGTAAACACGAGTTTCAACACAACAGCTTATAATTTTGCAAAGGATTTCAGAAGTTTTATAAAAATCCTCGAGGAGGTGGGTAAGAATAAATTACTAAATCAGTTACAGCCTTAAGGTGGGTGGGCTATAAGCATTTTGCCGCCCTCACCAAAAAACATTGATAATTCGGAAAAACAATTTCCCGTTCAATTAGGTCTTTTTAGTAGCTGCACCCACTATCGTTAGCAACTCGTTCCGAAAGGCTGGACGCTATCGCTGCTATCAGTGCGCGGGGAGTCGTTAGAGGAGGAAGTTGTTACTATCGGTCGTCGCTAGGCGGCAATTCGCTCACCGCGCGCCACGTAAGTAAAAATTGTGTCATACATTTATGACAAAACTGAAATGTAGACAATATTTTCTGGTGCATTTATTGGAAAAACTAAAAAAAACGATTATAATTTCTGGATTTAAAAGTACCACGTGATTAAAACGAAACATGAATTACAAGATGAAAGAATATACAAGTATTGACCTGGATAGAGGAAATGCCAGATTTTCTTTTATTGAGACATTAAATATTTCTTTGAGGACCCAAATTGCTAGCTTTGTACTTAGAAAACAATCATCATCTTCAAAGAAGGAGGGCAAATGAAGTATAATTATTATGTCTAACAACGAAAAAATAGGCGCACGAAAAAAGGATATTGCAGATGCTCAAAATTACTGTGCAATGAACATTGAACATACTTACGTGAAGAATGTTTTGCTAAAGTATATCCTGCAGATGTAGAAAATATACATTTATTTTTTATTTTTAGATTACTATTATATAGGATAATGTAGATTAAGTTTAAAAAAAAGTCTATTAAAAAATACGTCTTCTAAAACCTTTTATCAACCAAAGTTCCTAAAACAGAGTTCAATAAATGTGTTAATTTATCATTACTTATTTGTGTTTTACTTAAATCCTTAGAAAATTAATTGAATCAAATGCAGTATTCCTACATAAATTGGTCTATGAAAAGGAGCGGCAAAATGCTCCCCACGCGCCCAATCAAGTTTTGCGGAGAGACGCGCCCACTCTAGGGTAAACAAAACGTTCACACAATTATAACAAATAAGTTTAACTATAGTATTTCAAACCCAAGAGATGAAGGGAGTGAGTTAGGTTCAGGAAGTAAAGGATGAAATACATAAAAGTAACAAAAAGCATTAAACTAGAGAACACCTTATACATTTTTTGAAAAAGTGAAACAAAAGCATACCTAGGTCAAAGAATAACAAAAAAAATAGAATTGATCATAAAAAGCATTACTAGCAAAATCAATAAAAATAGTACGAAATCTTCGGAATTCTTGTCTTTGCAATCTTCAATTCATGTTATGGGTTTGATACAGTAGTACCGCCCAGCACCAGTGATGCCACTAAGAGACCACGGGACTATTACAATGTAACCCGTGAATTCTTCCAGTGCCATTGCCTGTGCATGGTGCGAGTTCTTCGCTTCAATTCTTGTCTTCTATCGATGTATCTTCCTGATTTCCTGTTTCTTTCTTCTTCGTAGAGCTTCGCAGATGTATTTACTGATGCTGAAATACAAGATTTTATGTCCGGTTGCTATCTACCTATCATCATCATCGTCATTCACCTGGCCTTATCCAATTTATTTGGGGTCGGCGCAGCATGTCTTCTTCTTCCATACTTCTCTATTACTCGTCATCTCATCAGACCCCTCTTTTCTTGCCATATCATCCTTCACACAGTCCATCCATTGTTTCTTTGCTACCTACCTATATGTACAAAAAATATAGTATTACATCATAAGCAACAATGTTTCATACGCTTTCAAAGTTACAAATATTTTACCGTAAGCGAAACGGGTTGGCAAATTAAGATACAAAATAACTCATAATCTTAAATCAAAAAATCTTCAAAAAACCTCTTAGTTTATATCTCGTCATTAATCTCGAAAGCTTCTTCATTTGTTTTGATTATCACCTTTCAATTCAGACGTTTGCAAATAAAAAGTGTGTACAGTTTTAAAATCTAATTCAACATAACATGTGTTAGGACGGTTAGTAGCATTATCAGTGTCGGTATTTATCTTAACAATCTTGTATTGGAGATCACATATCTGTATAAAAAAACAGCAAATCATTTAGTTTAACAACTTCAGTGTCTTGTCTGATGAAGTCTGATCCCAATTTGGCATCCAATAAGTATATGTGGAGGAGCTCGTGGCTAAATAATAACAGCCGCCCGGGTCGATCTTTAGGTTAAGCCGTGCTTGCCGAGGTTAGTCCGTGGATGGGTGACCATAATTACATACCGAGTTTCCTCCGTGCCTCGGAAAGCACGTAAAGCCGTTGGTCCCGGCTGTCATTTGTAGATCTTTGACAGTCGTTACGAGTAGTCAGAAACAAAAAAAGTCTGACATCCAGTCTTACCAAGGGGTATCGTATTACCCAGTTACTGGGTTGTGGAGGTCAGATAGGCAGTCGCTTCATGTAAAATACTGGTACTCAGCTGCATCCGGTTAGACTGGAAGCCGACCCCAAGATAGTGTGGGAAAAGGCTAGGCAGATGATGAAGTATATGTGGCTGATGCTGCGATTAAGCCTGCAAATATCACCTCTTTAGAGCCTTTTGTTTCATTTGGAATCCCTAAGAAATTGCATAGAATAAAGCTGATCATGTGATCTCAGTATCTTAGCTGCATTCAGCATTATCAACATAAATCAACTAAAAAAACCTCTGCTGTAACTAGACTTATGCCTCCTTCCTGGCCGCACCTGTCAGTCCTGTACTTAGCTGCTTAGTCACACTTACATATCCAAAAATTGGCGCTTATTCCTGAGCCGATTAAGAACTACTTGAATTTTTTTCGGCCAAAATTGCTATACCTATAATAAGTTGTAAGTTTTGAAAAACCCATCCCATATTACTGCAACCAATCAGAGCTTGCTACTTGTTTGTTGTTATGGATAGTGGTCAATAAAATCGCGTTAACAATTTTATTTACGACCGTCGAGCGTTTTGGCGCGGTAGCATGCACGTAAGTGGTTGTTTTAAGGACTCAGACATACACCGATTTGGCATTTAAAATTTCATACTTTCTAATTAGGAATGGATTTATAGAGATTTTTGATTGACCGTAGCAGATGAAATGACGAAAAAGGCAATGATATTAGGAATTATGCTTGATACTGATGATGATAGCTGATGGAGATGCAAAGGTCGGGCTTTTTAGGAGACTGTCTCTTGTAATTTTGCGGTTCAAAAAGTGCTGATATTCAGCCTTATTTGAAAAAATGACTTTTAATTTTGATTTTGATGTCTTAATACATTAAAATTACAAAATTGAAGTTAACAAACCAAATCCCCATATATTTGCATAACATCCCAAGCAAACGCCCTAACAGTAAAAACACATTGCTCAGTTGTACCGCGTCCGTCCTACGTGTTACGCCCTAAGAGATGGTTATCAGGCGCGCGCGCAGGTTGCAATTAAAATTAATGAATCGTACAAGTGTCGCTACAGGTTACATACAGTAAGCTAGTACACAACAGTTTTACTTGTGTGAATCACTATAGCAATTAGAAGGAAGCGAATGATAGATTCATCGATTAGAAATATCCCACTATTCGAGTTTTGTTTACTTTTGATTGGGGTTTTGATACGACTTCTATCATGTAAAGAAGTTGTGAAAACAATTAATTTTATGTTTAAATATAGCTGAAACATATGAAAAAAAAACAAGGAAAGAGGAGGCAGTCAAGTTCAGTTTAAAATAAGGTCAACAAAATCGTGATGATAAGTCTTCTGATAAAAGAGCCGGTAAAAAAGGAGATCAAAAAGTTAAAGAACATAAAGAAAAAATATTACATCGGCAATTCTTTGGAAAAACACAAGTTATAAATCGCGTACCACTTATAAGCCCGACTAAACGGTTTAATACTACATAATTTTAAGTATATACTTTATTTTAAATGTTTTATCATAGGTTATTCTAAATATGTTTCTTTTCACTGTACAATTACTTGGATTTTCTGTTATATTGTACATGTCTTTTCTTTTCAAATAAATAAAACCGATATACATTAGATGAACGATGCACATAAAAATAACGCCAGGTGTTTTCTTAGAAACCGATGCAAAAGACGATAGATGAAATCGTCGATACTTAAAATACCCACACGCGATCAGAAAGTTTTATATCTACTGAGTCATGTTGGATCTCAATTGAATCAAGATCTAAGACTTGGATGGGCATTACTCATCCAGATTTATGTCTTTGGTTCCTTCTTGCGAGCACAAATTCTGATATAGATTAGCAGATATTAACTTCAGTTAACGATGCGTTCCGTCTTAGCAGTTTACTAATCAACACCGTTTAAGTTAATAATAATTGTAGGTAATCCAGAAATCATATTGAAATTAAATGGGAGCGATTAACTAGAGACGTAAGAATGTCAAAACACTTAGCAGTAAGTAAGAAATTTAATTTATGGATTTCAAGCTATCTATTGAAATCCTGTCCTTTATCAGTGTTTAACAATCAAATCTTTAGTTTCCAATCTATTGCGGTGAGTTATTGGATTAATTAATGGAAAGATAACAACAATGCAATGCACCAGATTATGTAAGCTTGTCTGTATTTTGTTGGCCTACTGAATATTGACCACGTCAGTACACTTTGCTCGGGAAAGTTATCAATAAAATCTGTTCGGAATTAAATAAATCAGTGCGCTCTGTGCTTGTATCTGACGATGCATCTCTGTGGCCTGTAATTGGGCTTCTCTCCTCACTATATTTATTTAATAATACGCCTCTATTTCCGCTGACAACATCGTTCGAGATCTATCTAACGAAGAAATGCAAATAAACCATGTTCCTCCCGGGCAGACACAAATTAAAACTTAATACGTTAAGAAATGGCGGCAGAACACGAATCAGAGTTTATTAAACTAATAGGGAAGCGCTAAACATAATTTTAATCCAGATTCTAAATAAGACTGTGATTAGATTAAATTTTAAATGACTAAAGATGGCCCCGCTTAACTCTAAGCGTGCATACCTTAACCTTAGTAAGTAAATTGATTAACGTACGATATTAATGAAATTATATGCGAATGCAAAGCTCGCCTAGTAGTGAGATCAAGTATTTCCTTTTATAATATTAATTAGCTATAACCAGCTCAAATCGATCATCAACAATTATATATCTCTCCAATTAAAACAAATGATATCGATTAAAGCAATTTATATCGATTCCATGGGAATCGTGGTTGCATTTCCCAGTGGATTAGCTCCTCGCTCCACAGAGTACACTCGATATACTGTGCGAGTAACAGTCATGCTGAGATTTAATGCTCTGCTTACGAGGATAGACTCACGAACCGCAACACCGAGTCCCTAACACACACAGACACGTTTACGTTACAGTACAACCGAGAGTAACACGAAATGCGAACGCAAACGACTCAGGCGAGATGCAAAATTGTTACGCGACTAACAAGCGCTGGGAAAAGAAAATTGGCAGTGAATTGAATAGCAATAACTAAGTGCGAATTTGCATTGTCCGTAGCGGGTTGTCTCCGATCGTTATAAATAGATCTATGGCAATAAATAAACGTTTTATCTTATCGTTAAGCGGACGGCGATAAATCTCGGTGTATCAGATAAAGTGGCTTATTTATCTATGTATATCATATCATTCATTGTGTGAATCATTCATAATACCTACGTACTGATGATAAAAGTACGCCACCTACGGGATCTCTAAGTTGGAAGCAAATCTTCAGAAAACAGCACTATAACAGTTTTACAAACAAATCAGTAAATCGTATCCAGACGTAATCATAGGTGTGTCCAACACAGGAACACAATAAACAGAGCTCATACATAGAATACGAAGAAAATCCTAAAACTCATCACCATAAAGCAAGTACTTAAATCAACTCAACGGTAATTTCAACAACCATTCTCAAATAGATACACACAAGCACGACAATCATCAACAACGACAACATAAATTGTACGGTGTCTCCTAATACCGGCAAATGTAACCCAACAATAGATTTATCTCATTACGGATTTAACCGCTCGCGACAGCGGTTGTCACGACGCTAAAATATTTGCATTGTAAACCACCCCGTTTCCTGATATGTCTGTTAAATTATTCGCAGTGTTTGGTAATAAACTTGAGGCGAAATTGTGCGCACGCGCCGCGGGAGGGAGCCTCGCACACATGCATGTGGGACTTTAGAGGAAGATGCAGAAGGTCTATCTTGTACTTCAAGAGTGAAGTTCAGTATTCTTCACTGTACGCAGTCAAATTGTAAAAACATAAAATAACCCGGAAATCAAGGAAACTGTCTATAGACTTGGAGGTTTTTGTGGAACAAGTGTAACGGGTTTTTTATCATTCGCTTGTAAATTCTATTCTTTTCCTTCAAATACTCAAAGCCGTCTTTCTGCCACATTATAATCATGGGATTTCCAACTAAAGGCTACTTACGTGGGTTACTGCAAGTAAACCTTTCATTAATTTCTGTAATGTACAGTTGTACACTCACTCTTATCGTATCGTTTAGGTGCGTTTCAAATTAGACATGTATGAATAGGTATGATGAAATTCATAATACAAATCTACATGCAAACCTTGTAAAAAGGTAAAGTTTGCAAACCGTAAGGATGTGCTCATCTCCGGGATTATAGAAAGTCTTGACTGTGAGTCTGTGAGATATCTTATGCATCAAGTTTTTACTTAAGAAATAATGTATTAAATCGAACATTTTAACTGTCACTGTCATGCATGAAAAACATCGTATTGTTATAAATACTTACATTGTCTTTTTGAATACTATAATCATCATCTTCCTAGGCATTTATCAACTAGGTTAGGTTCAGATTCCAGTCTTACCGGATGCAGCTGAATACCAGTACTTTAGGTACATGGTGCGACAGACTGCTTAGCTGACCTCCACAACCCAGTTAGTACTGGGTAATACGATACTCTTTGGCATAACTGGTTGTCAGACTTTTAGGACATTGATTACTGAACTTACTTTTTGAATACTATATCTCCAAAATACTAAGATTAAATCTTAACTACAAACAATTAGGAACAATTACCGTCCCTCTTTTCTCTTATGTTTATTTCCTCTTATCTGTGACCTCTCGTTTGTGTACAGTTTCCTCCACAATTATGCAGTTTCGCCTTGTCCTTGTAGATGCGGTCTTGAATACCGTTACTTCGTTAATTTTGTTCTGTTTTCAAAACATTTCGCTTGCTTACGTCAATCGCTCAGCGCATGCATAAGTGAGAATGCATTTTGAGACACACCTTTGGAGATGGTTTTGGGAAGTCTTCATTTAAATTAAGCAAACAGCAAGATATTTATTATTTACAGCAAAACTTTAAAAAAGACCAAAATCACCAACGAAGCTTACCGTGATAACCTGACAGCTCTTGATGGCGGTTTAGATCTGCTGATCGCGTTCATTGGTCAAAATTTGCCCTAAGACCGCTTTATTGTGTACCAGTGTCAACTTGTATCTAAAATGCTATCATCCTATGCTTTATTTCAAATAACTGTCCTAGTAGAGACAGAGCACTGTTCTTAAAAAAAAGAGTTTCGAAATTTTCCCATAGGCCGTGTGTTGTTGCCGTCATTTCGTCAGAGGGCGCGACAGGATGGGTGGGCGTCCCGAACGCTACCGTGCGTCGTTGGAACTAATTAATTCGAACGGACCCCGCAGGCGTCCAGCTCCCGGCCTACGCTGCGTCTGCAACCGTTTGTGACAAAAATGGACCTATTGCGGCTAGATTATTAAAAACATTGATTTGGAATATCGTCCACTTTAGAATAATATTTTTCAGAATGTTAAACTACGAGAATTTTAAACCCAACAATTTTAAAGAAAGCTAAACAGAAGACCTAAAAGTATATTTCAAAATGTGTTCAAATACAGATATTTCTGTTGCTTACTTTTCCGCATACTTACCGCTTAACTTTTACTATTTCCTTCATTTCATTACAAAACAAACCAGCAAGAAAATCAAACTTAACATAAACTACAGTAGAAGAATAAATTATGAACAACACAAATCATCGTTAAACGCTAATGAGACCAACAGTCGGTGCTCTGCCCTTAAGGGGATACCAGGACTACAGAGCGCCCAGGAGCAAATCGTTAAACACCAGGAACTAAGGAGCTGGTCATTCATAATTCAGCTTTATGTTAGGACTTGTCCCGCGGCTAATAGTTATGAGCATTGATTGAAAAATATTACTTGGAACATCCATTATTTATATTGGAGATGGAGGAGACTGTTTATTTTCTAGGTAACTAAAATAATACGCGATACAACAAATGTTTTTTTTTTCGAAAAATTCTTTCGACTATCCTCTACTACACTCCTATATACAAGATGTTGTTTTGCATCCTAGTCAAAATTCAAGAGGATGTCACAAAATATATAAATAATCTATTAAAATTACGGTTGGTACCTAGTTAATTATTAATTAATAACCCCCTTGACGTGGTTTAGGTAATAAGAAATTTTTGAATTAACGTTTGAGAATGTTTGTATGTATGAAGGCGCGGTTATAGGGCCATGATCAGACGGGTTGCGTTTAAAACACGGATACCGATTTTCGTAAAGTAAAAAAAAAAAAAAAATACTTTTCCATTTTATTATTGATTCGGGATCAGAATCATTAGCATAGTTACCTCCTTGAATTTGAGAGGATGCAAAACAACACCTTGTATAAACAAGTTTATATTTAGTTCAACATCCAATTCCACATTCAATTAATGGAAACCACAAACTGAAAGTGCCAGGCTTCCATAAATCATTTGGAGCAAAAATAAGACAGCTTTAATTAAAGCAGGCGAGTCATAAACTGTCCATATCTCGTGTTGAAATTAATCGAGTTTTTCCATTAAATCGACTTCTTCATTCTGTATGATTGAGTGTTATTGAATCAACAGCCTATTAAAAAAAGCTTAGTATCCCTGATAATGATAACGCTTAAGATATTAGAGGAAGACCAATGACAAGACGGATAAATTGGGGGGGGGGGAGGAAATCTATGTAAATGTGATGATTGATGGGGGAAACAAGAAGACAGTCTTAAAGTTTTTGAGAAACAGAAAATTCAATTTCTGATCTTAAAACTAAAAGCAAATTCTCATTTTTCTTAAACCCCAACATCTTCCTGCCCTTGTCTCATGTTACTTTGGGTTGACGTCTTTTTCTCCATTCTCCTCTGTCATCGTTTCCTAGGTCTTCCTCTCCGGCTCCATCGATCAACATTTATATTCATCACCTTTTTGTCACATGCGATTCGTGTCTCCTCATCACATGCCTATCATGACAGACGATATAGAACCCTTTTTTTTATGGATGGGAAATCATCAAATGACGTCTCCCGCTCTGGGCGGAGCGGAAGGGAGTGTCAGACTTGTACTGACTAAAACCTATCCATGTTCCTTCTTAGCCCTTTGTGTTCCAGGGCCACGGTATCTCTTTCGAACAACCCGCAGCCCTGGCAGACGATATAGAACCCTAAAGTTAGGTAAATGTTTAACAAAATCGTGCAAACTATAGTTGAAAGAATTTTCAGTAGTATAACCAAAACAGCTTTGGTACCAGGAGACTACGGGCATTAAGGAGATTATAATGTATTCAATTTGCCGTACATGGTGTGGTTACGGAGTGAGCTTTCTTAACACATGGCTTCATGGCCGTGTGGTTAGGCTTAGGTTACATTAATGGAATTAGGGAAAAGAAAATTTTGTAGAGCAGGAGTTATTGGTTTGGTAATTTGGTAGTATATACGATTACAATAACGTTCAAAATTTACCGTAATGATTTAGAAACAATCGCAGTGGAAATTGGACCACACAATCATTGGTCCATTGGATCCTACAAAACATATTTCCACAGGAAACAAAGTAGAACTAAATTTGCCGTTAACAACCGGCCAAGTGCGAGTCGGACTCGCGCACGAATGGTTCCGTACTATTAATTAAAAAAACGATCAAAAAAATCACTTTTTTTGTATGGGAGCCCCCTTAAATATATATTTTATTCTGGTTTTAGTATTTGTTGTTATAGCATCAACAGAAATACATAATCTGCAGAAACAACTGGCTACCTATCACGGTTCATGAGATAAAGCCTGGTGACAGACGGACAGACGGACGGACGGACAGCGAATTCTCAGTAATAGGGTCCCGTTTGACCCTTTGGGTACAGAACCCTAAAAATGAGATGATGTAATAAATTAGAATAGAAATAATGAGTTTCTTTTAAGTTTCAGAGATAAGACAAAAATATCACCAAGAACCATGACCAAGAAAAAATATCGATAACTCTTTAATGGTCTATGAACTAAAACTAACTCTCCTAGCTCAACATTTGTAGTGTATTCCTTCCCTAATGAAACCAAACATAAACTAGGCCTTAAGGTCTATTTAGACGCGTTCGTGACTCCCCAGCAATTCCATGTCTACGCTATGCCGTGGGAGTCGCGTCGCCATCGACAATATTCCGTGCTATTTCGAATATTGAACTAAATTCAACGATTTTGGTAAAGCAAATGTAAATATCAGCTTAGAATGGTTTTGTAACGACGTTCTGCAAAGGTCTTGGCTCTTCTGCCTGTGATCATGTTAATAATGGTTGTTTAGTGGCATTTGTTGAATGCATATTTGCACATTGGGGAACCTTTACTTTTGCCATAAAAATAATTTGAAGCAGTTGAAGGTTGGTAAATACTCGTAACGAATCACAAATCATTTAATAATATTTTTTTTTAAATATTTCATAATATTTTATTCAAAGTTTAAATTAGTACAATACAACATAAATCTTAGAAATAATATAGGTATAACAAAGTTCGATGCCTGTACTAGGCTAAACCTGTATCACAGGCGAGTTATGCTCTATTAATAACTATTTGGACAGCATATTTCTAAACAATATTTAACTTATTTTTGTTTTTTTTTTTTTAATAGTGAAATATTTTGTTAATTTATTATGAAATTAGTATACCTTATTTACTCTATAATTAATTCTAAACTCTATTATTAATTATATTAGAACAAAAATAATGATGGTTTTACATGTAGGTAATTGCTATGTTAATTACGCAAATAACTTATTACAGTATCATCAAATCAAAACCATCTCTGTGTTTTGTTTATTTTTTTCTGTAAAGAATTTGTTGAATAGTTTAAAATAGTTGTGTAATGTTCTACTAAGAACCCACGGGCGAATTGCTTTGTTTTATTTTAAGCCAGGAAGCAAAGATTGGCTGGGAAATACAAATGATCATCAGACTTTTACGTTGATCAAGATGTAGGACCGCTTTAGTTTAAAGAGGAACATAGTATTATAACATCACGCCTGTAATCCCAAGGGTTGGGCAGAGGTGTACCTAATAGGCAGGCAAGTTTGATGTACCTAAAATCAGTAATTATTTTGCCGACCGAACGCTTGATAAAAGAGTACCATACCTTCTCAACCAATTGCCTGCTGATATAAGAAGTCAGAAAATGAAAAGTAAGTTTGCAAACTCGCTTAAACTATTCTTTCTCAGGAGTCTGTAAACCATTTTTTTTTTTTTTAGGAAGGTGTTTTGCAGATTGCTGGGCGAGGGTATATAAATAGTTTCTAAGATATAATATTAGTTTAACATTGTTTTTTTTTTTTTTTAAATATCGTTCCGTTCCCACAGACAAACTGTGAAAACAGTTTTGTGGGGCTTAGTTTTTAAATGAAAGTTTGTATAAAAATTCTTTAATAAATAAATAAATAAAAATAATAATAAAATAGCCACATTTCGCAAGTTATGTTAAAGTCCCATCTAATAGAGGGCGAGCATCCATACTATATACTATATTAATATTATAAATGCGAATGTCACTCTGTTTGTTTGTATGTTTGTTTGTTACCTTTTGACGACTAAACGGCTGATCGGATCTTAATGAAATTTGGCAAGAAGATAGATTGCAACCTGGGGAAGGACATAGGCTATATATCATAACGCTACGACCAATAGGAGCGGAGCAGCAATGAAAAATGTTGCGGAAACGGGGAAAATGTGACGCAGACGAAGTTGCACGGGACAGCTAGCATTGCCATAAACCAGGTATAAATCGAGAATCCGTGGCTGCGAGTGAGAAATGCATGAAGGAAAAACACTATGCCTGACCTAGGAATCCAACCCAGGACTCCGTGCTTAGCTGTCGCGATGCAAACCTCAAAACCAACGAGGCATTTTAATAAGTATCAACCAACATAATTTGAAATCTTGGTCTTTAATGATATATCAAGCTATAAACTGTCAAAGTTTATTGTAAAAGATCTTTCACATTTTACAAATTAAAACTGAAGAGATTAATAAAATTATCATTTCAACATAATCTTTCATTATAGTTAAGTTAAGCAAACGATAAATCTTTTCTTTTATGGAGGCCTTTAGATATACGACACTAATAAAAGTTTTTAAGACTTAGCGATCGGTAGTAGCTATTAAATAACTTTTCTGTTAACACTACGTACTGTATATGGTTAAGTGTTTTGTTTCAGCAAATATTTACTTCAATGACTATTTACAAGAAAACAGGGTAGTTATAAACATTAACATTAAAATAACAGCTGAATTTCAGGCTTAATAGGCAGAACTCCCGTTTAAACAACCAATTCCGTTGTCAAATCATGTTTTAATTTTTTTGTTTTTGGTATCACTTCTTTTTGTTTCTTTCGCCACCACTTCTTATTTTTTTTTAAATTAAATTATTGGCTTATTAAAACCTTTTTAAGCCTTAATTTTCTATAAAGGAAATGTTTACAACAATTACTGAGAAGTCAATAGGTAATTAATTCCCAAAAACAGTAAATATTTAGTAAACAACTTATCGCGGACAAATAGCATCGGTTTTGTCACGTCGCATCCATGGAGCTCTGTCCGGCGCGCGCGCAGGTCTGCGGGACGAGTTCCACAGGTTGTTTGAAACTGGTTTCAATATTCATATAGTACGAGTGCCAACAGCCGCCACACTATGCCGATGACATAATGAATCCGAATCGATTTATTGGATCCATTCGATATTGACTTTGTTGTGAACTTGTGACTTAAATGTGGTAGGAATGTTTTAATGTTGTTAGAGGTGGAGTTAAGTGGTTGTTTTAATTTGTTAATCAAATTTTTATTTTATCTTTTTTTTTTTATTTATTGGTTCCTATAAAATAAAGTTTAGCATATTAAGAAAAACAATACTAATGCAAGAATTCATAGGTAGAAATTGTACGTTTAGCCAAAACGAAAACGAGAATAATTTGAAACCGAACATACACCCACAGGGTATATGACATTGTCCACGTAATGGTTGTCAGGCAGAATTAAAACGCGATGATTTATTATACATATCTACCTGTATACGAATACATGAAGTCAGGAAGAAACTTTAGAAAAAATAAACGTAATATTAATAAGTTATTGACACATCGATGTTTCATAAACAGTTGCACATTTTTTTCTACAGAAGCAAGAAAAGTTAATCAAGTGTATATTATTAACTCAATAAATTGTGTGATCATCTCGCTTGACAAACTGGCCCCCTCGTCTACTTACATTATAATGAGCGTCACTTGAGAAATTACGATCACTGTCAATAATCATTTGACAGCAACTAAAGGAGGTATTATCGACAGCTCAAATTAACTATATAATTTGTTATAAATAACATTAAGTAAAAAAATAAGCAAAATCAAACAAGGCACTTAACAAGATCGCTGTTTTTTTGCGACATTACATCAAATTAATTAAAAAAGAATTAATTACCGCATCGGGTGTGTTCGTTTTTCGCCGCTCCGTCGTCGTAAGCGACCGGTTTCGCAAAAATACATGAGCGACGATGCGCGAGCGCATGACTCACTGGCACACGGGCCGGTACTACGAACGAGCGAATTTCGGACAGATAAATTATTCACTTTATCAAGATCAAGGACTGCAGTCAACTTCGTCAACACGAACGTTTTAATTACAAGTAATTTGTGGAACGTGGCGTCATTTGAATAAAATTTACCGTCATGTGGAATAATTATTTTTTACCGAAGAACGGTTCATGGTCAGTTAAATACGGACGGAAATATTGACTTATATGTTAATGGAAATTCTTTGTTTAAATCTTAATTAGGTGAATTATTTAACTTTACTGGCAACTATAACCTAATGAAAATAGGAAATCTAGTCAAAACATTAAGCGGTTACTGACAACTAAATTAGACAAAGGAATTAGTCATCGACGTCCGATCCTACTTCATGTTTTGTATGACTGACTATACGACGATTGATTTCATTGATAGCCTGGGCAGCAAGAAGGTATAAGCATTGGCGGAAATAATAAATAAGCTGTATCCGTAGCAAGGTATCAACTATAATACTGCCTCGTTAGGGACATAGTGTAATTACTACAGTACAAAGCGCGTAGTTAGGACTAAAGTAATATGCTCATATGGCTCTATTGTACGCGATCCAGTTACAGTATCCAACTGAGCGAGAATTCAAATTCAAATGTTTATTGCTCAACATAGTACATAATAATACATTTCCAGATGTCAAGCGACTGCGCAGTCCACTGTGTTGTTTGCACCAATTCAGGCATGCAAAATTTATCATAATATACAATTTTATTAATTCAAATTAATACTTTAAACAATGGCATAAATTCATTTTTTAGGTTCCGATAAGTAAATTATGTACATCAAATATTTTTTTCATAGGAACTTAAAGAAAAAAACTGCTGTTTTCTACAATAGTGTCAAGGGTGTACTTTTGTAGAAAACAGCAGTCTTTGCAGTGCTGGGTGTAAGTACTTTTAGTTACTTTTTTTAGGCGATTTTTAAATGTACATTTAAAGATCGCCTCTCATGACGGTAATTTAAATGCACCCTAGTGCGACAAGCACAGGTCAGCGTAATATTTATATACAAATGATATTGTCAGGTAGCGTCCACGGGTTATTAGTCAGTGGGTTGACGCGAAGCGACGGGTTAAACGAGTTCGTTTCCCTCCCGGACGCGAAACGAGTCGGATTGGGGTTCCTTGACGTTTTATGTGGGTACGGAAGCCTTTTGGGTGAGAATTAGGAGTTTAATTTGAATGCCATTACTATTTCGGAAAGATGAAACTACATAAACAAGCTGTTTTGTTTTGAATATATATGATCTTATACTCGTAAAAGCATTGCGTTTCAAATACGTTTATTTTTCTGTCATCGAAATCTGAGGTTTATTTTTATGTTTGAGTTATAAGTTATAATACACCTCGATTTATTTACCAAACAATGTATTTAATTGCATGAATGTAAAAAAAAAAAAACAATATTATAGAAATGAGCTACCAGCCTACAATACTAACACTTCATTAGGTATCTCATCTCGTGTCAATTAATTTGATGGCATTTCAAAATATTTATACATAGTAATACAACCGGTAAGAAATATAGACTTTTTACGATACACATATTAACATAATCCTACTTTATTGATATCGGAACAAATAAATAGTCGAGTTACACGGAGGAAGCATTTCGTCGTCTATCTACATTCTATTTACAAGTTTATAAAATATTACCGCCGTGGGAATTAATGCTTGTATAAAATATTTTTATGATTATTGACATCACAATGGCAGGTGCTTGACACGTGAAAGTTTTCACTGTTACTTACTTTGGTAGTGTTCTTTATTTGTATATGTTTTACTAGTCATAAAAACATAATTATTTACAAGATAAAGTGTCTACAACTGATAATGATTGGACTGTCAGAACTAACGTCTCGAACTGCCAGTATTGCTAAAAACATGACTCCTTATACGGGTGTACGATACAATAATGATAATGAACTCAGAAAAACTACTACTTGCTTACAAAGTTAGTTACAGACATACCTATAATGTCTACTAAACCTGTTTAACTTCTTAATCAGTATTATATATATTTTTTAATCATTTACTTACTCCTATAGAAAATTTACCTAAAATACTAACTTGACATCAATATCAATAGTGGGTGTGAATATAACCTTAACTAAGCTGAAAGGCACTTTTTCTTACCATCATTGCGATACTTTTTTGAAGTGAAACTTCTTATGCGACTTCCAACAAGGTTGCGTTAAACTTTAACGCTACCATGGAGGGGGAATAAAAAGAGACAGAGCGAGAGTGAATGCGTGGCACTCGAACGCACGCGTGTAGTATTACGAAGTTTCACTTCTTCCGCGCGGACGGACTCCACGCACTATTTTTTTTGTTCTAGACTATACCTGGGGACCAACTACTTACAGAGATAAGGGGGTTACTACGTGACTTTTTCAAAAGTATTTTTTTTTATATTATCACTTTATTTTGAATACTTCCACGAACCCCGTACTATTCAATCATCCATCAGCACAATGTTTTGAGTGCGTTACATTGAGTCTTACCTATCGTAAAACGTTATTTTTAGTAGAGTTAATAAAGGCTTCGTGAAGAGTTCGTTTACACGTTACACGCTTTTGATAATAATCATAAACAACTTTATCGTCTCATCTGACACAAACTTCCTGATTCTGTCAGGTAAGACCACCTATTCCTATGTCCTACCATTCATGCAAAACGAATGAAATACAATTATTATCAAAATTGGCATCCCCTATAAAATTATGCATTTTCACTTCATCAACGGAACCCTTTCCCACAAAATGGCGCTTCCACCGACCGGTCCGGGTCGCCCTCGTAACTTTGCCGATCGGTTTTCATAAATCGTCCATGTAAATGGGTCCAGGGTATATGTAATTAGTAATAAATGTAATTGAATAGATAACAGCCTGCTCTTGAGTTATGAAGACACCCGTTCTAGATATTGTGCCGCATTAATAAAACATTTTCATTTAATGCTCTCTATAAATTTGATTAAATTTCTGTAGGCCATATTTTGACAGGTTATAAACATGGTAAATTTGTTTTTGTTTGGATTCCTTTTAAACAGCGAAATATACTTAATATGGCTATTTAAAGTTTATTGTTAACTGAACAATTAGGCTCAACCTCCAAAACTACAATTTACTAAATATTGAATAAATAGTTATTCATACATAACCTTATACATTTTCAGTTTATTTATTTTTTCTCTACAGCAATTATCATCTCAATTTTAAACTTCAACCGTATCGATTTACCACTTCCCACATATCCATATTCCATAGACAAGTCTGTTTATATATTTGACATACCAACTACTTGTTGACCCGGAAACCATAGAGTCGATCGTGGAAATGGTTTTCTCTTCCCCTGCAGCCTGAGGTGAGGAAGTGGCCACTTGTGCCTGATTACCATACCGGTACCATAGCAGTAAATGGGCCATCAATCATTGGTTTATGAATGTATTAACGATTTGTTGAAGTTAGTTTTAATGTCAAATGTTTAATAAGATATCCTGGAACTTTAAATAAATAGTTTTGAGAGTAACTGGCTGCAACACACAGCCTAAATAAACCACTGAAGGTACAAATAAGAAGATTATAATTTTTCATTAGAACCTACTTAGTTAGAGAGCAGCGGTGGCCATGTGGTTGAAGCCCCGACTTACGAGCAGTAAGCCGTGGGTTTGACCCCAAGCAGGCGCATTACTTTGACTATTTCCATTTACTTTACACTATTTTTATTTTATCACCGCTGCCCTCAAAAACGGTAAATGAAAACAACGTGAGGAAACCGACATGTCCTAGAACTAAAAATTCAAAGACATTTCACATTTACCAACCCGCACTGGGTCCACGTGGTGGATTACAGCCCACTCCCTATCATAGAAAGGAGGCCTGCGTCCCAGCTGTGGGAACATTATAGGCTGAGGATGATGACCTACGTATTTTTTTCGTGAAGTTACGACTTAAACTTTGAGATATATGAAACCTAGTCTACATAGTTACAACATTTATGCTCAATAAATACTCAGAAAAAGTAGCTTTTACAATTTGTAAGCATAGGTAATACATATTTTGATTCGTGACTGTACTACACATATCTAGAAGTGAGAACACTAAGAAAAGAATTCCCGAAAATCAAATTCAAAGCACGTCTAAAGGAGCCTCGGAGGTTTTGTGCCCGTTTGATGGCAATAGGCTCGCGCCCTATTACATGGGACTTAAACATATCTGGCGAAACGTGGGTTTGCTATTAGGTACACCTCTGCCTAACCCTTCGAGGATTACAGGCATGATGTTATGTATATATATATATATATATATACATTTGTTAGCAAGTCAACAGTCCTCAGAGTTTGTTTCGGCTGTTTCTTCTCGAAGTAGTCAGGTACGAAACACCGGTCCCGTCTAGTTTTAAAAGAAAAATGACGTATAAAAGTGTTTGTAAAAACCTATTTGCATAATAAACATCATTTATCATTTAACATGGAACTTCGAGTGTTTAAATAAATTACTTTAGTAATCCATCAAACAAGTCGGTTTAACAATTTGTTGGTGATATCTTCAGTTGACACCAACATAATCAGTTTGATACTTTGATGACATCAACTGAACACAATGAGTCATTGATTGAATGTTATAATTAACTAGCTGTCCCGCGCAACTTCGTCTGCGTCAAATTTTCCCCGTTTTTGCAACATTTTTCATTGCTGCTCCGCTCCTATTGGTCGTAGCGTGATGATATATAGCCTATGTCCTTCCCCAGGTTGAAATCTATCCTCTTACCAAATTTCATTAAGATCCGGTCAGCCGTTTAGTCGTGAAAAGGTAACAAACAAACAAACATACAAACAAACAGAGTGACATTCGCATTTATAATATTAATATGGATAATATGGATTGCACCTGACAAGTGTAGGTATTGGTTGATGATGACATTATTATGAATTGATTCGTGTTCTGACGCTCCTGTCATCTTTATAACGAACTTTAAAACCAAAAGTCGAAATGGGTTTTTCCTAACAAAATAGAGTTAGTTTTATTTTCAGGTGGAGTAAACCAGTTTTTGGACCACGTGGTTGATTACTGCTCCCCATTAGGCATTGGGAACGTTATTGGCTGATTATCATCTGCCTAGCCTTTTCTCAACTATGTTGTTGTCGGCTTCCAGTCTAACCGGATGCAGCTGAATACCAATAGTTTACCTGGAGCAACAGCATCTGACCTCCACAACCAGTTAATACTGGGTAATACGATACCCTTGGTAAGACTGGTTGTCAGACTTTCGGACCACTGACTACCTAACGACTGCCAAAGATCTACAATTGACAGCTGAGACCAACTGCTTATCGTGCTTTCCGAGGCATGGAGCAAAAAGGGTATGTAATGCATCCTCGTAAAAACAACGTCTCCTCTTAATTTTCTAACTTTCCCACAATGACTTGAAGAAATATGGCGTCTGACATAAGTCACAGCGTATGCCTACGTCACTAAGCGACACGAGGTCAAAGGTGCCAGCTGCATCGATATTTTTCTGACGCAACCACATAATTGTCCGTAGACAGTTTGACAGCCCAACCGTGCGGTATGTGGGCGTGTGTCGCTGCCTACGACATGTTGAAAAACCCACCCAGCTATTCTTGAATACGTATTTCTTAAGGATTATATTTTGTTCAACATACAGCCTGGCAATGTCCTGCAAATTACAAAAAAATGTAAGAACTTTTGAATTTTCTGGTTACCCTGGCGCTTCCTCTTAAACATGCTTTTTGAACTGTCAGATTTATATGCTTGGCATTCGATTTTTCGAATTTGTTTTAATTTTTTATTAACTGATCCAGTTTTGTTGCTGACCATACATAAAAAGATGCCTTGGCCGTTACAAAAAAGCATTCGCAGCGAATTTTGGAAAAAAGAACTCTTGCTAAAACATTGAGCGCGTTCCTGTCACCTACAAAGATACCAAGCCTGCCGCATAAACCGCAATAAAACAATAAGACTAACGCACTTCACGCGTAATGTGGGGCACTAATGAACTGAAACATTAGCGTTTTGGGGAACACATTGGCCGAATGCACGTAATGGTAATGGTCCCTCGGACAGCGAGGCGTGAGAATAACCGCTAACGCACACATTACTGATTATCTACAGAGCATTAACGTGCCTCGTTCACAGTTTATTTTTACCCACAATTAATTTAAAATAAACTTTTAGTGATATCGGTTGCTTTCATCTTTTAAAAATAGCATCAGTCACTCATAAAAGTGATGTGCAAAAATAACGGTTAAATCGAAACATTATCGTTAAATTTTAATGAGTTTCACATGAGATACACTAGTCGACGAACAATTAGATAAATAAACAGTAAACTTCCTTTCTCATCATAATATAAAATTGATAGTTAGCCTTATGGGAAGTCTCAAAGATTTACGCGACGTATGGCTCCTAAGTAAGCTATGGTGTTTTGTTCGTGGTTTGTTTAGTACTATAGAACAATACCAAAATATAAGAAGTAATTAAGTTATAAATAATTAATTGGCCGTAAAATATTAATTACCAACATTTTATTAGTTTACCATGATTTCTCTGTAAGTGATTAACAGCCATTTCCGACTCCCGAGATTTAAGCACAACGTGTATGTACAGTCAAACTAAACTATAATGCGGCATACCCATTAACCTAGATAAGATGCAATATTCACTATAAGCAAGGCGTGCCTGAACGAAAGCCACCTCCGGAAGCCATGAACTTGGAGACAAGCCGACAAGCCGACCGGTACTGATACCGGTATACCGGTGCGACAGGACGACTCGTTTCCCAACGGAACATCCAATTTCGAACGCCTGACTGTCCGGTACTGACTATCGATATCTAGATTTACCTGTTGAGTCACATCACTATCACTAAAAATAAAATAAAGTAGACTGGCTGAAAAAAAAAGGTAAAAATTGCTATAGAAAACTGGCCATGCAGAAAATGACGAGTTATCAATGGAGGATAAAATTGAATATAGAACGAGCATTGAAATCTGTCAATCACACCATTCTCTCTTGTGTAACCTATGGTTCCCAGATAAAGTGCCATTCTGATTAGCTCAACATAGCTACGTAACAACGACTGTCTATCAAAATGTTACCCTTTTCAGCGCTAAATCAAATTATAACTGCCTTGTTAGTCTTGAGACCGAAGTTTATTAAATAAGCTGAAAGCTTTGTAAGCAAATACCATAAGCAGCTGGTGTATAACCTGATTTATTATCATGTTGTTTCAACTAAGATGTTAGTATTGTTAGTAGTGTGCTGGTTAAGGCGGAAGAAATGTAAAACTTAAGTTAGTGGCAGATAGGTACGGCTAAGTAAATTGTTGAGACAACCAAATATAACAAGTTATGTATCCAATAAGTTAGTGTTTATTTGTAAGTGCATTGACACCGAATTACTTTCAAGCCTTATTATTTAAAGTGTTAGTACAAGTTAGTATATATTTTATGATAATATTAAACGTCATGTTAGTAGCGTTAAAACTGTATTAGTGTTTACTTTGTTAGTCATAGGGTTTTACGTCTACAAACACTTATCGTCTAAACATAGCCTTAAGATACGAGCAGATTCCAAAACACAGATTTCCATAACGTGCCAAAAGGCTCTAGCTGTGGGCTTTACCATATTAAGGATATTGTACTTTATAACATAGACATTCTTCTCTCACCATTACAAATATTCACACGGCTGTATGATTATCATCGAAATTACAAAATTTTGAGCGTAGGCGAGTAATTGGTGTGCCCACGGCTTTTTATTTGATTGACCTGACCTTTATTGCAAACGGTAAAAATTGAATACGTCTTGTTTGGAAGTACGCGCTTATGGCAACATTGGAATAACTGTCATTATAATTTGAAATTGGAATTGACGAATGGTAATGATGCACCATGAAATTTGTTTGTGATAGATGGCTTTCTAACTGTTCCTACGGAAATTATTATTTTTAATAAGTTTGCCTTTTTCAATGGTTGGGCCATACGGCTTCTAGTTTTTTAAATATTCATGTAATTTTATAAAAATTGTAGTAGGTTCAAATAAACGAAAAAATAACATGAGTATCCCTAATATTTTATCAAAATGACGTGCTGCACTAATCATTCTTCTGAATTGATTGATTTATCGAAACAACAATACCCGCGATGAGAAAAAATAAAATAAAGTTCGTAAGTATTGTTTATTACACGATTAAAACGTAATGTAGTTTCTTATCTAAAATCTTTTGTTGATATTGATAGCGATATCCTGCTAGAGTTACAGAAAACACAGCAAAATAAAACTACGGAAGATATCGCCTTGTGAAATAATACCTTCGTTACTTTATTACAGCTACACAATAGTTTCTAGGAACGTCGTAACATTAGTGTAATGCTCATTCCCACGTGTTCACGTTAAAGACCTGCGCAGACGAGGGACCTCCTGTCCACGGAAGAAAAAAAACACCGAGACATAACTGGATAAATGTGGTTGTACAATTTACTCTCTATTATCACATTTTTGTCTCTTATGAAACAATCATCTGCAAAACGCATTCATATTGCTAGAAATTAGCTGACAAATAGATTTCCTATACACTTTAAAACCGACCAAAGTCCAAGTCAAGTTAAACCATTTATTTCAAATTATTATTCCATTCAGAAGCACTTATGACTTTATGATTGTCAAAACAAGGAAATACAAATAGTGTTGATTCTAGTTGATCATTCGTAAAGGTAGATTCATATCGAAAAGACTGAGCAAGATACTACATAGTAACTCTTTTAACATGTTTCCCTCGTCTGTACCCGCCTTTAGGTGGGCATAAAAATGCGCGGGTCGTGAACTCGACTGAGGACACTCTTGCAGGTGGCCATACAGTTATATTTTAGTAGTTTTAGTGTTAAAATGCATTACTCAGGTACTTACCTATTCATGTTCTAGGAAGAATGTGAAATAAACTTTCGAAGAACGGGGAGGTCACTTTTTCTTCGTATTCGGTAGTTTCCAAAGATGGACTCACAAAAATGTTGGTTGGTGGACACTTAGCGGATGATGCAAAATCTGGAACAAAAGAAAACAGTTTGTTAAAACTTTTTTTTTTTTAACATTTATTTGTTTATTTTATGAGCATTACTTTCGCTAACTAATTAACTATGCCTCTATTAATATTGGAACTAAACTATTTAAACAACCTAAGTACTAACCCAATAATTTGCAATTTTCTGGTAAAATGCTATGTTAAGAGTTTCTTAATAAATGTTATTACTTAAGAGTATTGTTTAAGAAATTATTCTGTATCGTCTTGTATTTATGTATGTATGGGTATTAAACAACAAAGTAGAGATCCTAGCAGCAGATGCGTCTGCCTTGCAACTTAGTATTAAGGTTAGGTGTTTTTAAGTAAAACTTAATTTTCAACTTTGAGCTTTAATTCAAGTAAATTTTAAATAGGTTTCTCCTACAATGTATTAAATGAATGTATTATACCTACGCAGAGAATGATTAATATTCGAATTTGCAATATTCATCAGCACACAACCACAATTCAGTGTCAAGCGAACGTCACATTGCCGTCATCATATTTGCATAGCGCGGCCTGACTTAACACTTCAACAAGTTTTATCGATAAATCGATAGCATAGCACAACAACATTTTGTATTCCCATCTCTAACAACTTTCGATTCTGCATCGATCATTTAGAATCGGCGTTTGAGCGAACCTCACGTGCACAATTCGAAATTTTCCGATTACGAAACGGTTGGATTCGATTAGACTTTCGCTGCACGAAATTAGTTGAAAATTTTCTCCGATATCCATCAACTTTTGCGTTGCAATGATTGCTGATAGACGGATAAAGAAAGCCCACATCATAAATGCAATATCTCTTTTATAGTACACGAATAAATGCAGCGGATAATGTAGTGTCACACTTTTTTTCTTTTGAGTAGAAATTATAATCTGACTTTCGTTTAATGCTTTCATAAAAACTATTTTTAATTATATGCATGTATACTTATAATGTGCCTTTAATAATCATAATAGACTTTGTATCTATTGTTAACGTGGTGCTAAAAGGTTTAAAAAATACTTAACGTGTTTAAAAAAAAAAACAATTTAATGCAAAGCTCAATGTAATCACCATCGGATTAAGTTCTCAATTTAAATATCCAACGCCTGTTCCACACATCGGCTCATTACTCCACGATTAGTGCTATCACAACACCTGTCAGCGGCAGCATGACTGGTCGTAGACTCGTAGTCACGCATCGTGCTGCCTGCCTTTAATGCAAATCAAGGTCATGAACCTATCCGATGTATGGAACCGCCATGTTTGATACCCGGATTAGTAAGTGATGGATAAGAAGCGACTAATAGAACAACGTTGTTTAGTTGATGTATTAGGTGCTAGAATTAATTTGTCAACGTTCTCTTTATGTTGTTTTAATTATGGAATCGAATGTTTTCTTGATATAATCTGACGTTTGAATTAATCCAATAATTTATTAGTTAGCGTTGATTTTTAAGGAAAACAAGAGGCTATTAAAATATAGGTACACAGATTTTCATTTACTTAATGAAACAAGATTAATATAAGTGGCATAAGTTATTAATTCTGATAATACCTATGACTAGGAAGAAGAAGTGATCACGCAACAGAACGCGCCACGAAACTGACAAACGTCGACACGACTATCTCGTTCTTACGATCTAAGATCAACACTTCTCTTAAATAGCTTACGGTACATCCATACGCCAATTATTTTATTAATTAAATATCTGCCGAAGCCCCAAAGACGATAACACATTCGATTCAAGCTTAATGTCACAAATTGTGACCAGTATCTTGATTGGTATATTCTTGATAGCGAACTTCGAAGAAATTTAAGCAATTTTACTGCAATCAATCACTCGACGATTGATATTGGACGTGGGCCTTTTTTTCGGCAAATTATGGCTGTCAATCTTGAGTAAAGCTTGGATAATAAATTATTACATACATGTTTTAGTAAGTAACTTTAAGTGTAAGTATATTTATTTAAAATAGGGGTAAATAAGGGTTTAAAAATGGGGTTTCTCTGAAAGATCGAGTTCGTAACGAGGTGTTCCGACAGAGAACTAAGGTTATCGACATAGTCCACCGCATAAGCACGCTGAAGTGGCAATGGGCCGGCCATATAACCCGAAGAACCGATAACCGTTGGGGTAGACGAGTTCTTGAGTGGAGACCACGGATCGGTAAACGTAGTGTAGGACGTCCTCAGACTCGGTGGAGCGATGATCTTCGCAAAGCGGCTGGCAAGAGCTGGATGAGAGTGGCCGAGGATCGTGCTCAGTGGCGTTTCATGGGAGAGGCCTATGTCCAGCAGTGGACGAGTACAGGCTGATGATGAAGATGATATTTATTTGCCTTCCACGCTGATCTGGGAGAAAAAGAAAAACAGAATACATCAGCTGGTTTTCGTACCGCGCATGTCGTAAAAACCGACAAAGGGAAAGGTTTACTGTTCTCTTTTACATCTTCAAGTAAACCACAACCAACATATGCGAACTGCCACACTATGCAAATAGCCTAAGTTGGACAATTGGCGTTAAGCCAGAACGTCAATTTAGGGTGGTAACGGAGGAACATTATCTGAGTGTCAACGTTAGCACCCACGATCTAGTAGGTTCATTATTTACCCATCAACTTGCACTGGAAAAACGTAAAGGGTTAACTGTCTAATACCCTCCATTCACATGACAAAGAAAACGAAAAGCAGGCCCCTAGTGCCTGGCGTCTCTAGTGGTACTGCTGCTGATGACGGTGGGCAGGGGATGCTAAGAATCCCCGGGCAAGATCGACCTTCCATTATACGGCCCAGGCTGCGCACAAATCGGACAACGAAAAACACTTCACATTTTAACTTTCAATAAACGAATATTCAAAACAGAAGATCGTTTACTAGAGATTGAAAATACTTGAATGACATCAAATGGGACATGGTTGGTCTATCAGAGGTGAGAAGAAATGGAGAAGACTTCTTCGTTCGGTTGTTATGCCCATAAACTTTTGCCATTCGAATATTATTTTGCTGCATAAAAAGGAAGCTGCATGAAGAGCTCGTGGCTAAATAATAACAGCCGCACGGGACGATCTTTAAGGTTAAGTCTTGCTTGCCGAGGTTGGTCCGTGGATGGGTAACCATAATAACATACCGAGTTTTCTTCGTGCCTCGGAAAACATTGCTGCAAACACGCTGTCATTTGTAGATCTTTGACCGTCGTTACGAGTAGTCAGAAGCCAAAAGTCTGACATCCAGTCTTACCAAGGGGTATCGTATTACCCAGTTACTGGGTTGTGGAGGTCAGATAGGCTGTCGCTATATATAAAATACTGTTACTCAGCTGCATCCGGTTAGACTGTAAGCCGTCCCCGAAATAGTTTGGGAAAAGGCTAGGTTGATGATTGATCGACGTCTCTTTTACTATATGAGTTATTTGAGACATTTTTAGATTATCGATGTATCATGTGTTTTAGAATTATTTTACCGAACCTTATTTCGCCGATTTATAAAATACCTTTTTCCTCCATTGCCTCTTTTAAACTCTTTTCATTTGCGAAATGATTTATTTGTCATATTGAAACCACACTGAAACAGCATTTTACGAAATATTATTTGGTCATAACTACACCTACTTGGTAGCATTTTCTATATTAAATTAAAATAATGTCATAAAAAGTCAAAATTTTGTGACAGAAACGAATCGCTGCAAAACCGACTTCACGCAGTCTTGTCTGCCCTACCCCTAGAGTGTAATTTAAGCCCTCGTAGGAGTGGAGGGGTGGGGCGGCCCGCGAGCTGAGGAGCAGGTGGTTTGAGAAGGCCCGCTGCGCCGCCGCGGCTGAGACAGGTGGTGAGCGTTAAAACCATCTGCGACGATAAGCTCGCGTGGGGCTGCCCAAACCTCGCAGCGTATGAGCATGCCCGCTTACATGTTGCATGCCTACTTGCATGCTGCATGCCTGCTTGTATGCTGCATGCCTGCTTGAAACAGTGATATAATGAATGTTCGGAAACATAATACTTCGAACAAATGTTAATTTGGCTTAGTATAACTTCTGTAAAAAGTTTTTCGATCAACAGAAACAACGGAGTAACGAAAAAAATCGAATTGATAATAGGTCAAGTGAGACAGTAGCAGTCGGACTTCGAAAAAGTAATAAAAAAACGAAACGAAAATAGTTGAAAAGTTTTAGGTGAAATGAAAATCGGCCAAACATTTTTCGAATTTATGATAGGTAACCTCTCTACCTAATATTCTTATTACTCCAGTCACTAAAGTTCATTGATCTATACTTCATTTAAGAAAACCCAACGCCCATACATGACAAACAAACAAAAAACGTAATCCCTCGTATGTAGGTAGGTATTGAATAAAAACCAACATCCATGAAACCTCAATTATATTGTATGATATGCAGCACAGATTATAATGATTAGCAATATAATGTTGAGAAAATGCGAAACAATGCAATTATATCAGTAATAAACGCATTGCGCATCTTGTTTTAAAATGATTTATGCGAGACGTCAGCCCTCTCGCTGGGTTACTGCAAAATTATGGCTGATGCCTTAATCGAAGCAGACAGTTAAGTGTTTACTACATATTAATAATATAATAATAATAAAGCCATTTATTCCATATTTCTACTGTACATAAATTTCAAATTTTGTTAGTAGTTTGTTAGTAAGTTTGCTTAATTTATGTTAGTAGTATTAGTATCTGTTGTTGAAATATGGACCCCTGTAAGGGTAAAGGCCTCCTCCATCTTCTTCCATAACTCTCTGTCTTTACCAGAATTTATCCAGTCCTTTCCTGCTACTTGAATAAAATCATCAGCCCACCGTCTCATTGGTCTTCCAACAATTCTTTTCCCTGATGGGCCTTTCCATTGTGTGGTTTCAATGGTCCATCTCTTGTCTGTATATCGTGAGATGTGTCCGGCCCACTTCCATTTAAGTTTGAGGGCATGGATAAGAGCGTCTGTAATTTTAGTTTTTTGTCTGATGGTCACATTCTTCACTTTTTGAATTTTCCTAATCTTCAACATGCTTCTTTCCATTGCTGTTTGAGTGCGTTTAATTTTCTGTCTTACTTTGTTTGTGTATATCCAGGTTTGGCAACCGTATAGTAAGCATGGTAAGAGACATGTATCAAAAACAACTTTTTTTAGATGCATGCTGTAGTTTCCTTTTAGGACTTCTTTCAGTGACCAAAATTTCTTCCAAGTTATGTTGATTCTTCTTGTTATTTCCTCTTCATTGTTTAGCTTGTTAAATGATAATTGTTTTCCCAAATATATATAATCATTGACATATTCTATGTTGTTACCTTTTATTTCTATGGATCTTTTATAGCTGTTAGTCATTATCCTTGTTTTGTTTGCATTCATTTCTAAGCCGACTTTAGAACTTTCATCATCAAGTGATCTCATCATTTCCTCTAGGTCTTTCGAGGTTTCAGCAATTAAGACTATGTCGTCTGCGAACCTTAGATGGTTTAGATAGCACCCGTTTACTAGCACTCCATTGTTTGACCAGTCTAGCTTCTGAAACACATGTTCAAGTACAGCAATAAAGAGCTTTGGTGACAGAGGGTCTCCCTGTCTAACTCCTCTTTCTATCTTTATCTCTTCTCCTCTTTTTTGTAATTTGACTTTACTCGTACTGTTTGCATATATATATTTTAAGATGTTAATATATTTTTTGTTAACGTTTGAACACTGTAGTGCATTCCATATTGAGCAATGGCTAATGCTGTCGAAGGCCTTGCTGTAATCAATGAAGGCTAGATACAGGGGTCTGTTGAACTCTCGGTATTTTTCTATAATTTGTTCTAGTGTTTGTATATGGTCCACTGTGCTAAACCCCGACCTGAAGCCTGCTTGCTCTTTTGGTTTCAGACGATCGATATCATGTGCTAATCTTTCCAGGAGTATAGATGAGAATAATTTGTAAGTGCTGGCTAGTAGGCTTATGGGTCTATAATTCCCTATGTCTAAGGGGTTACCTTTCTTGTAAAGCAGAATTATATCTGATGTGCACCATTGATCAGGAACTGTTTCTGTGTCCAGCACCATGTTAAATAAATATGACAGGTGTTGAATTAACGCAGGTGCTCCTATTTTGAGAACTTCGTTGCATAGCCCGTCTGAGCCAGGGCTCTTCTCAGATTTTAGCCGCTTTATGTGTTTGTAGATTTCTAAGTCTTCAATTGGTTTGACACCGTCTGGATCTGCATTTTCTCCATTTCTTATATTATGTATTACAATTTCACTGTTATCTCTTTTCTGGTATAGATTCTTGTAGAAGTCTGTTGCAAGAAGTATTATGTCGTTTCTTGATTTAGTTTCTATTGAATTTTGTTCTAATTTTTGTATCCATGTTTTGTGTGTAGTTAATTCTTTATATGCTCTTTTAGTACTTCTAAACTTTTGAATGTTTCTTGTAATGATTTCTTCTCTATAGTTTCTGTAATCTTTCTTGATTGATTTGTTGGTTTCTTTATATATTCTGCTGAGTTCATTTTTCATGTCTTTTGTTTTATTCTTTGTGTGTATTAGTTCAGATCGCCTTTTAATTAGTTGGTCTGTATCTTTACTAAATATTTTCTGCCGTTCTACCTGTGTTCTCTTTATTGATTTCAAACTGTCCGTTATGCCCTTTTCCAAGAAATTATAATAGGTTTGTATGTCTCTTGTGTCTCTTTTCTTGTCTTCCGTAAGTCTTTGTAGGTTTTCGATATATATTTTGATTTCATTTTCTGTCTTTGGAATATTGAGTAATGTTACATAGTTTTTTCTACTCTTTTTTGGAAGATTTAGAAGTAGTGTTGCTCGCAGTGGTCTATGATCGGAAGGGAATTGTATATTGTTTAGTATTTCAACATTTGTTATTAGATTTGGGTTATTTGTCATTATAAAATCAATTTCATTCTTGGTTTTCTGGTCTGGTGATATCCAAGTCCATTTACGGTTTCTTTTCTTCTTAAAAAATGTATTCATTATAGACAATTTGTGTTCATAGGCATAGTTTATAAGACGGTCTCCTCTTTCATTACGTTCTCCAAATCCATATTTACCCATGACTGGATAGTGGTCTGCTTTGGGATGTCCTATTTTAGCATTGAAGTCGCCTATTACTAGGACCTTCTCATCAGCTAGTGCATGAGCAGCCTCAATGTCCGTATAAAACTGATCGATTTCTATTTTAGGCGATTTTTCTGTAGGTGCATAAGCTTGGATGATTGACACAGAATAACATTGAAACTTCAGCTGTAGAAGAGCCACTCTTTCGGAAATTCCTATAAAGTTGTTTATGTTATTTTTGTATTTTTTCTTAATTAGGAATCCCACTCCGTGTAGGCCCTTGGTTTGACCTATATAGCAGAAAATGTAATCCTGGTGTTCTACAATCTTACAGCCCAATCTTCTTACTTCTGAAAGCCCCAAAATATCGAAGTTAATGTTTTGCAAGGCATGGTTTAGTTCAAGGTATCTTTCTACAGATGCTAGTGATTTTACATTAAAGGTGCACACTTTCAAAGTTTCATTTTTATTTTTGTTACAATTAGGTGGAGGGTTCCGGTTCCGGTCGTGGTATCGTAAACATCACTGTGCCTGACGCTCCAAAGAAATATTATAAACTAATAGAAAAAACTACAGTTTCACAAGAAAACTACATCTAAATTGAACATCTGAGTGAGAAAAAGTGTTCGTGATAATAAACCATAACTTATCCACGGAATTTGGCGAGGATTGTGAAGGAATAAAACCGAAGAAATTTTAAGGTTAGAAATTCTCACCTATCTCAAGCTGTCAGGCATTGACATTACCTGTCAAGTGTCAACGGTCACATAAAAAACTGACAGCGCCATCCAAGTGTTGCCAACAAAAATAATTAACTTCCCCATATACTAATATACCAACAGAATGGATAACCTCCAACAATTATTTGATCAAATGAAATCTGAGATGTCAAACCAAACGAAAGTAATTATTGCACAATTGGACGAGAAACTTATACCTTTTACCCAGGAAATACAAGAATTGAGATCTGAAAATAATATATTAAAAGAAAAAATCTATTACCTTGAAAAATCTAAAAGAATAAATAACATTATTTTATACGGAATAAGAGAAAGTGAAAACTCAACCACCAGTCTTTTGGAAGTTTTAATAAAGAAAATTAGAGATGACTTGAACATCAATATTGAACACAGGGATATAAACACGGTGTATAGAATTGGCAAAAGTGACACTAAAAATGGTAAGGAAAGACCCGTGCACGTATCATTTGTCAACAACTGGAGAAAAAATGAGGTTATGAAGAAAAAGAAGGAATTTAAAAACGTCTTTGTTTCTGAAGACTATCCAAAAGAAATCCTTGATAAAAGGAGAGACCTACTTCCAAAACTCAAAGAAGAAAGGGAGAAAGGCAAATATGCATTCATAGATTATGACAAACTAGTCGTCAAAGAGGGGAAATTTGATAACGGGAAGCGCAAAAGAAACCCATCAACTTCACCTAACTTAACGGAACAACCTCGTAAACAACAAATAACAGCAAAAACAAACAGACTAAACGCATTTGATATTATGAGGAACAGAAGCAACTCTATGCCTACTGAAGCCCAACTTCCTGAAAAGAAGATATAGGACACAATCATCAGCCACCGGAACAAAACAACAAGCAAGCAACAACTAAATGACATTAAAAACAAAACATTTCCCAAGCCGACTGGTCATCGTGGGGAATTAGACCAATACCCTCCACCTAATTACTACATATTAAAAAGGTTTAATTGCCTACATAGGTGGAACGAGAGAGAGAAGCTTTGTAGACCAGCAAGCGCTCAATTAAGAGAAAATCATGTAGTCGTACGGACAACACTTACATCTGGCAATTTGACTTCAGCAAAAAAAAAGAATGCAAAACACTTACTGGATTAATCCACCCTACATTACAGTAAACTACAGGATCATCTCATAAAGCGACAAAAATTAAAAAAATAAAATAAGAATGAAACGTCATTGTGACATCTGTCATCGAGATAAAACACACACGGCGCAACAAAAGTATAATCCGTTCATTTGTAGTTCCGCGCGTATTCTGACAATCAATCAGTGTGCTCGAAAGTCTTGAAACCACTTGGAGGTAATCTTCCCGAAGCGTGTGAATGCGGTCACGATGTTGCTCGGAGGCGGTCTATATTTTATGGTCGGTGTTGAAACTCTATGGGAAACGTACCAAAACGATGAATGATTAGAACGTTCGCCGTTTCCAATTTCTGATATTTGAATGTAACCGCTTTAGATATGCCCTAAGGACTGGTCCGGTAAATTGCGGTGGTGCAAAATTGGTAACCACCGACAAAACATAGCGACAGTTATAATTTGACGTAACAGGAACAACGAGTCATCAGAACTTTAAGAAATACTTTTCCTAACTGCTTGATAATCACCAAGGCATTTTTTTTATCTGTAATTACGAAAATGTAAAACGACAAAGGCAAAATAATAAATTCATAATCATAGGCTTGTAGAATTACAACTTTACAACCTGGCCCAAGACATAACCAGTTAAACTTATTATTCGCAGTCTGGTTATATAATATTTATCTCAATAACATCAATTAAGCCTGTTATTATTGTTACGGAATTAAGCATCCTGAGATCAACATAACAGGCAGGATGTTACGACCACATCCGCGCTGGTGACCAAAACTAAGTATACAATTACAATACATTTATGGCATTCATTGAAATTGGAAACGTGAAATTATTAACGCTTTACTCATTGAGATGAGGCGTTAAATAGCTCTTGAATGATAAAGGTTGACAGCGACGCAGTCGCTGTCAATTTATAGTGAATTAATCAGACCTTCTTTTATAAAGTTTTCACAAAAGTTGATAAATGATTTGATCGTTTGTCAAATGAGCGCAGCACTACACTACTAATGGTTTATAGTACAGGAGCATGGTTCACAGCCTCGCAGGGTCAGGCCTATGGTCTAGAGATGTGCGTGCCAAGTCTCGCCCGTGAGGCCAGGCCCAAGATGTACGATCACTGCCGACGCGGATAAACGACGCGAGGCGAGAAAATACTACGGCTAGCATGCAAGGACTGCATGCACAGGGCCGAATTTGAATTGGTAAGAGGTGCATTACTTACATCAATCTTCGATACGGTTTTAAAGTGATGGGTTGGTAGAAGGTGCAGGTTTAGAACGGGACGGTTTACTGTTTATAGAATCTCATATTATAAAGGAGGAACGTAATGGTTTTAATGTATGATCTGCCGTCGACATGACTTATTTCAGCTTGACAGTGGCTAGACCTGCTAGGGATATTCTATGTTGTCTTAAGGCTTCCTTATTTTGGCTTTATTTTTTTTATTTGAAATGATTTTTAATGATAAACTTTTTTTTATTTGAATTGATTTCTAATGAGAAACTTTTAAAGTTATTTTAGTTTTAATTATTTTATTTGATGAAATCTAATTAAAAAAAGATAGGGTCAGTGCTAACTGACCCTATCTTTCTAACTTGCAAATCGATTTAGTATTTTCTGCGGAGTTAAAATCATTGCTATTACTGAATCTCAACAAACGCCTCTTCGATATCGCAGCCTTATCTTTCCAACTTGAGTATCGATTTTCAATTTACACAGTTTAATATGGACCTGTCCCCTCTCCCGTCGGGGGACATTAAATACGGCAGCAACGTCATCATTTAGCGTGCATCCGGCACGCACCTCGCACGTCCGAGTGCGGCCCTGGCAGTCACGTCCATAGACGAACGAGAACGCGAACACGATTGAGAGAGCATTTTGACTCCTAAATGAGTTCGTTCACACGACTTAGGTTCATGGTCGACTGTCTCTGTTTAGGATTCTCATGTAGGATGTACTGCTGTATAAGTGTGACTTATAATGGTCATTAGTGTTTTATATTAATGATTGTAATTAGTGTTCCTATTGTTTATTTCCTTGCCGATCTGGCTTTCGAAACAGGCTGTGGATTGCTTGTATACTCTTATATAATTATAATAGCAGCGATAATGTGGATAAAAGAGTTACATGTTGGCTTTAAATTCTCTACCGGTGTTACGTCAAATGTTATCTTTATTTAAATTTTATTTAGCAAAAATTTGTGGTCTTGATACGCTTTCCCTCGATGAGAAGATACATAAATAAACGAATTTGCCAATTTGATCGAAAATCTGCAAGAAGCCCGATACTGACGATAAACATCATCAGACATCAACACTCTAATGATCAGTAGGTTCCAATCAGTATAGGAACAGAATTGTCGGCGTCGAAGCTAAGAAGGCAAATATTTCATTAGCGGTAACGGTATCATGAAGATTTAAAATAAAAGATTGAGAGTGGGTTGCATCAGTTTATCCCAACGTATAAGATTACCTACTTTATGAGCAACACCATTCTTAAACCACGTTTTCTTTTAGTTCCCAGATTAGTTTGAAGGCATTGTTAGCAGAAGAATGACGAACATGTAATTTAATTAGTCGAATATTACTTTAGATGACGTAGCAGTAAATCCGTCATTCTTCATCTCGCCCCACGCTATCATCAACAAATTCCATCAGAAGTTCATTCTCAATGATGATCCTATTCTAAACTTTAATTACAAATGATAATTAATTTTGGAGTGACTAACTGTGTGAACCTTTAAGTTATAAATATTTATAAGTTTTGTTTTGGACACTGAACGCTAGAGTTCATTGACCATTCTATTAATCGTAACGCTATTGTCTTTCATGATGAGAATTTTTGTAAGAATACCACATTTCAACAATTCCTTGATTGCAGTAGTCCACCTTTAAGTTTCTTGTCAATATCGAATGTGATTATTGGAATATTAATTCCAATAATCACATTCGATATTCGCATTTTTCACCTGCCCCAAGACTCAATATACAACAAACGACAAAGTGATTCGAAAGCAGTCGATATGGATGTTTTGTGATTAAGTTATATATTACTTACAAAACAGAAAAGAAGATGGTAAATCACAGCACTTAAAATAAATATAACTAGCACAGCTTTGAAACTAGAACCAGTTGTACAACACCGAACATATCAATTACATAAAATTATTTTTTGTTCAACTGCGGGACTTAACAACCGGCCAATTACGCGTTCCATGTCACCTACAAATGCAAATCAGTGTGGAAACCAGTAGCGACCGCGCGGCCGAAATCGATTTGCATAATAATACGCTATTACCGAATATTATCACGCGTACCCATTGATCGTGTTTAAACAAACGGTGCAGAGATGGGAATAAGAATTCGGACGGGACGATGCGTTTATCGATTGATACAGTGCATGTACAGCTCTATAGTCTAGTGTTATTGAGTTCACTATCGCAAGACAGACCTAAGTGACCATATCTCTATTCAGAAATACAATAATAACAACTCGAGGTTTCTTGATTATTGTTTCTACCGTAATATGCCTTGAAGATTGTACGAATAAAGTAAATTATTACTTAGATTAGTATTATCTTCAAGAATTTGAAATCCAGTTTTACGCTCGCCGTCTAGTTTTTCTGGTTAAGGCTTCATCTTTTATTTAGATTTGTATTCCTTATCATATCAATCATTGCTTCTTTGTGTCTTATCAGTTTTCTAAACGCCTTTTACTTCTAAAATAACAATGAAAGTCCTTAATTTTATTGACATAAAATTTCTTTTAATATCATATCCCACGGTTTCTCGATCGTACCAAGGTATAGCTCTCCCCATTGTATATTTTTCCCACAAAGTCTCATGAAACGTGAAACCAATACTCGTTGGAACGTTTTACCAGCGATTTTCAAATTAATTAAAGAAAAAAGTTTTGATATTCCGCTATACCTTTTGACACATGAATTATTTGAAGTTTTTTCTCATACAATTCTCAAAAGCTTTGTCAATGGTATTTCATTACTAGATTAAGTTACTTGAGGAGAAGTAAAGACAGATCTAATTGATGTCCACAATAGCCCACGTCTACTTCGTGACAACGAAACAAATCGTATCCAATGAATAAAAGATGATGCAAAAAAATATTGTAGAACCAAAATTCAGGCAGTCGAATTTCTCAGAATGTATTGTATACTAACGGAGGAAGTAAATATGTTCTATAAATATAAGTATTAGTCATTGCTTAGACTATTATTTCCTCGTTTATCGAGATCAAATCTCGGTAGTCCACCGTGTTGGTATTGTAATCGATCCAATTTAAAAATAACAGCCTTAAAATAATAGTCGTTTGCTTGTTCCCAATACGTGCAAATATGATTTTTGATCGCAAGGATTATTTTTTAATAGTCTGATAACCATAAAGCAATGAAGAAATCCGCGTCTAATTCAACAATCGAAATTCTAATTCAAACATCGGCTGCTAAAAAGATCCGACGGATGAAAGTGCTAACTATTTTGTAAAGTGTAGACAAGCCGCAACAAAATCATAAAATTTACATACCACAGAAACTACAACCTTATTTCTTGCATATAAGAATGATATTCGATATTTTAGAAGCAAAACATACATTTGTTTTACGAGGAGTACAAATCGTGGACGGCAAACAGAATTGGAAAGCAAATACGGCTTTGTGGTCGATTCACTGTACAAACATTTCCATCCATGGACGGGCAGAATGCTCGGTATTTAGCCCAAATATCCTAGCGGTGCATAATTGCATAACAATCAAACTATTGTATCCGAGTTTATGTGGGAGATTCTCTAAGCATTCCTAAAATTTCCATCTCTGTTCCCACATTAACAAATTCTTGTTTCAATAACTTGAAATCATTTTGGAATGATTCTGGGGTGCATTCTTGATTTTTTGGAATTGCTTTTGTTTTAACTACGCTGACATACAGTCTTCTTTCTGTTGCTCTGAAAGTATTTTCATTATCATTAATTTACTTTTGGTTGAGTCATGCGCAAAGACTTCCATAAAATGTTTTGTGTCCATAGTCTATTTCCACTGTATAATATAATTTAAAATCAAGCACACACTTACCTCCCATGAATCAGCACCCAATAAAATTAACAATTTAATTGTTAATAAAATACAAATCAATCACAATGTAGATATTAATTTCACACTAATAATTGACGACACTCAGGTGCTAATAATAAAGTCTTTTAGTCTTAAGTTTAGCACTCACTCACTGGATACAAAAGCACCAAGTTATAATAAACAATCTTAATTTTCTAAAACGTATCATTTGGTTCGACAATAGAGGTAATGGTTTTAAACTTGTCCATTGAACTATTACAATGTTGACTGCCTCTTATAGGTGGCCCAAGCACAGTCGTATTGCCAATCTAGTCACGTCCTCCGACGATTTACTAAGCATAGTTACTGAGCAAATGAATAGTATTTCTTTGATTTTCCTTCCTTACAATATCAAATTTATCATCGTTAATTTAATTTACTTTGTGAAGTTTTCCTTGATGACCTAAATCGTGCTGAATTTTGTTTATAATTGATTCATCTACGTGAACTTGATATTAGATGGGTCCTTTTCTATTCAGATTTGGTTTTCTTTCTTCTGCATTTTCTTTTAGTTTCACGAAATCTTTCTCTTTTTTTTGTATATCGGCTTATAATCGTTATACGAGTATTGCTATCTCTTCTTTTTGCTTTGAACTAAATACAAATAAGCTATTTATGTTCATGAGTATGTGTGATGTTCTACAAGTGTTTCACAGCGGAAAAATCGTTTACCCTTTTAGATGACTGCTCACAATAAGATGCCAGTTACGTCAGTGACCGTCAGTTCTGACGTCACAATCTCACACGTTCAATATTGACAATCAACATCACAAACCGTTTGCCGCAGTGTTCACTTGATTTTGTAAAGCAAATGTTTAGAATGAACCCAACGCATATCAATGACTGGAAAATAAATACTTCTCATTCAACTTTATCGTATTATTAATATACTTTCTAAACAAACAGCCGTGTTAACTGTCAGTCCCTATTACGAACTATGTTTGCCTTCGGCCAGTAGTAAACTTTATACTTATGCAGTTGTAAAGTATTAGTAGATACTTTACAAGTGCAGCTTTCTCTCGTAAATGTATATAGAACTAAGAAATATGGTGGAACTACACGAGAAATGTGCCTAACGACCCTTGTGTACTAGGTACGAGCAAATGTTATGCGGAGTTATTTCTAGGTTGTTGTAGTACATGGCATTACCTGCGACCTTTAAGGTAAGGACGGTAGTCGGGAACAGTTGGCGGACGGGTGCGAGCACACCTGCGCAGGCACATGTCGCCCCCCACCCGGCGCACACGTGCCCACAATGAACGTGTCTTTTTATCTTTTTTTATTCGAAAAAGGAACTTCGCATCCTGTAGGTTAGATGTTGCAGCTGATCTTTAGCCACCTTTTTATTAAATATGCTAACGTCTTTGGATAAAAAAATATTAAAGATGTCTCCACTCTCCATGGAAGTACGTGTGAATGTTACTCCATAGAACGGGTTACTGAGGTCATAAAAGGGTCTTTCAAGGTTGACCATTGAATATTTATCATTATAGTACGCAGTCGGCATTGAGCTAAGTGTAGTTTTTTATTTTATTTTATGATTGTGACCGGTTCTTTTTGTACTTTAACAATTTTTTTAATATGAGCATGAGTAATGGTTCAGCTTCCGAATGAAACTAGATTTTTAAGGCAAGCGGAATTCTTAAGAATTATTTTTATCTGAATATTATAATAAGCTTTACAGCACTTTGGTTCAAGATCAATCAAATTCATTTCAAATTACAATACACACAAAACGCATTGAATTCGCGCCCTTTTTGCAACTATTCATTAGGAATCAAAGAAACTGTTTCACAAAAAAAAAAACAGTATAAGGTCTTAAAACTTTCTACGTTACATTGATAAACTCAATTAACGTTTAGCCGATAACTAGAAAACACACGAGAACTCGTTGAGCTAACTATCACCGTCAGCACACTACAGTGACACACATAACAAGCTGCCATGTCACACACTGGATAAAAACTGGGAAAACTGGACAAAAACGCGTACAGACTAGTAGTTGCTATTAGCTGAATATTAATGTTCTACTACTAGTGTTATAAGACTGATTAATGGAAGCACCCTGTTTATGTGATGGGTGTGACCAGGTACGATCCAATCGTTGGTTTTTGAGAACAAGTAATTTAGTAATAATAGCCATCAATTATGTTGGCCAAATGGATGGCTATAAGAGTAGACGAAGGCCAATGAAACGATGGATGGTGTGAAAGATGATGTGCCTAGAAAGGAAGTGACTGCTGTGAGATACCGAGTACCTACAAGAGTATGCAAGATGAAGACATGCTGTACCGACCTCAAATAAATTGGAATAAGGGCAGAATAATAATAATAATAATAATTTGCCTAAGGATTCCAAGTGTCGTTTTAATTGAATTATAAATGACTAGCTGGTGCCCGCGGCTTCACCCGCGTGTAGTTTGATAATTGTCTCATGGGATCCTACTACCGGGATGAAAAGTATCCTATGTGTTAATTCAGGTTATAAATTATCTGTGTTCCAAATTTCATCCAAATCCGTTCAGTAGTTTTTGCGTGAAAGAGTAATAAACATCCATCCATCCATCCTCACAAACTTTCGCATTTATAATATTAGTAGGAAGTAGGATATAGTAAGATGTATTTGATGATATTTTTAGTTTTCAAAATTCAATAAGATAAAAAATGAGTGTTTAAGAATATGTCTTAAACACTTTAATGTTAAAAGTTTACATAAGCTCAATAATTTTAAACGTTGCAGAAAGTTTTCGCACTTAAATAAGAATTTAATTTAATAATCCGTACGTAAGAGTTTCGGTTAGGTGTGAAATAAACGATTTTATCGATTCAATGTGTTGAAATCGATACTTCTTTAATATTTTAAAGTGATATTTCCACACCAAAAGTAATGCTGGCACAGCAGGTCACTTGTAAAAACAATAATTGCCAATAAATGGTACATTTTTAATATTATAAGTGTCTGTTATCACAAGAACTGTCAAAGTTAAGTCATATATTTACTAACTCTCTACGGGAATGACATTTATGAAAGTACTTAAATTAATTTAACTCAAAGTTTTGAATATTTTTGTATGGAGCTTGTCCTGCCTAACTTCCATCATTTTAGTTTATTGTCAAAATAACAGCCATGTTTTTTCCCAGATATGAGACCTAGCTAGATCGATATCTATTTTTCAAATCGATCGATATCTATTTTAAATCGTTAGAGTCGTTTTCGAGAACGTGTTTGCAAATATTGCTCGATTAATAATATAGGATATAAACGCGGAAAATTAAAACCACTTTGTTTTAACTAATAGAGCAAAAGTAATTCAATTCTCTTATGATTCATACTTATACGATATAGGGTTTCCTTTCTAAAATATTACTGATAAAAGGCATTTATAGATGAGCCATCGACCTCACGCGCGCCAAACCGAGAACGGGATTCAAATATCGAATGTCGGAGGCGGCCGGGTTCGAACACCGATGATATTAATTTACTTTTAAGCTTTCCTTATTAACTTAAGGTCTGGTGTTGTATAACCTCCTTGGTATTATTAAAAAAAAAAAAAAAGTAAATATGACTCGTTCAATATGCTTGTTTTTTAATGTTTGTTCAGATTTGTCAATGGAGTTTTTGTTGGTTGGAAAAATTATGCAAGAATTTATATCAATTAAAAACTTATTCCGTATGTCTTAAGAATAGGCTCGATTTCAATACGCGAACGCCTACTGGCATTTCGCAATTAGTTATTGCTTAGCAAACTAAATTATAAAATGATCGAACTTTGGCCAGCGTGACTGTGAGTGCTAAAAATTGCACCCACTGTGCATTTTAATTGCTTACAAAGAAATTGTTGACGCGAAACTGTGAACATTTATTTGTATTAGGTACATCGTTAGCACTCCTTAATTATCATAGTACATGGTAAATAAAGTAGGTAAGAACACAAAATCTATAATAATACAATAGAAACAAGGATAATTAAAAAGTACTAAAATGTACCTACTGAAGCATACAACCGTTGTTTTAACACTACGTACGTTATACTTTCATTGCATAAACATGGAACTGAAAATTTTTACTTCAAATGGCTTGTAAATCTGCCCACCTCATCAGAAAATGCTAAAAGAATAATTTAAAGAGTCTTCGTTCAGAGTATTTTTCCTATTCAACAATGAAACCATATATTTTATGGGTACATTAAAAAAATACGTTTCATTCACGACACTATTACGTTTTATACTTAAATATTTAAGTAATATGTGATCCACGTGTATGTATGAGAGAGTAATAAACTTACCTCGATTCATAAAATATTCTAAAACTCTTACAAAATTACTTACATACTTAAACCGAAATATACAGCACACCTGAGACCTTGGACTTCGATTAGACTACCATAGCCTGCACTTAGTTCACAACAACTCGGTAGAAACAAGTTCTCAATCCATTGCGGCACAAGTTAACACTAAGCACTAGAACACACGACTGACCTCTTCGATGTACAGCGTAGAAGGGAACGGAATCGTTTCGGAATGTTACTTGAAAGTGTCGTGGTAGGGGCAGTCATCGTTGCGTGACGACTAGGTACGTTCGGAAACACGTCACGGCAATTACCATGTCCCTCGATTATCATTCTAGGCGAAGCATTATTCGTCTATCGAGCATTTTTGGTTAAAAACTTGAATCGGTGTGATAGACATAAAATGGATTTAAGTGGCTGTCAGAATTATTTTTGGAACCTTTATTTTCAAGCGGTTTTATTATAACTTAGTGGTTTATTCAACCAGACTTTTACATTATTCAGACACAAGATATAGTACTTACCTACTTAATTACTTACAGCATCTGTTTCATAAAATTGAGCACATTTTCTTCACTATTTAGGTATATTGTTCAGTTTTCCATGCGCTTACTTTTGATGACATGTCAAAAAATTAGAGTTGTCATCGACAATTCAAATGGGTACATTTTTAAATCTAAATGGCCAGCAATTCTGTGTTCTCATTTGAAATTGTTGGTATGACAACTATTTTTATTGTTGCTGGCCAGCGCGATGACAAAAAGTTAAATGTTTTGGGGCCCGCATCAATGTAATGAGTTTGGATGACGTGTTTCTATTTCGAATGCACTACAGTCTACACTGAGCAACTTGAAAAACTTGTTCGAAACTTACCAAATAATTATGAATTTGTTATCACTTCGCCATGATGTTAGAAATCCCATAATTCTGAAAAGAAAGAAAAAACATTAGTTACAGCGTAAAATGGCTTCAAAATATGTTCAAATGTTTTGCTCGCGAAAAATTTTTTTTTATTTTTTATTATAAATGATTAAGCTATTCAATTTTGACTCTAAACAGTGTCCTCAAAATGGCTGTTACTATTTTCCCTACGTAAATCAATGACTATACACGGTGTAAATCACCTCATCACGAAGCCGTCAACCAAGCATTCTGTACATGAAACTAAGTAACTTTACGCAAAAATTATTGCTGGGAAACGACTTTTTTTTGGGGGTGTAAAATCATGTTTTGTGGTAGAACTCAAGGTAACACACTCAAAACATTGTGCCGATGGACGGATTGAATAGTACGGGGGTCGTGGAGGTGTTTAAAGTAAAAATGTTACATTAAAAACTTGTATTTAAAAAAATACTTGTCAAAAAGTTGGAACTTTGACCCCTAATATCTCCGTAACTAGAAGGTTCCCAGGTATGGTGTAGAACAAAAAAATGATCGCAATGACAGGAAGAACCAGTGCCTTTCGGCTTCGTTAAGAGGTGTTTTACACCCTTTATAGGTACTGCACAGTATATAAGTACCAACGCCACGTGTCTATATGTAAATATTTAAGTAAAACGTTCATTGTTTTATAAATCCACTCAAATAGTTATGTAAATTTTAACAGCAATAGAAAAAACTTTGTAAGAGATCGAAGTTTTTTTTATTGATTGAAGTAGCCAGCAATCATAGAGAATGCTAATTTTATATCGTAAATAACTTAAAAATTATGGCGTTGTTATGTTAAGCTTACTGTTACTACTGTCGTAATGTTTCTATTAATAGAATTAATTAAGCAATGAATAGAGAAATGGTGTTTTATGTTTTAGTATCACATCGCCTGATTTATACCTACGGGATATTGCAGAAGTTTTACTAACTTAGAGCTTGTTTATACTTTCGGCGCAATTAAAGAATTGTCAAACTAAGTACCTAGTTATTTAGAACAAATAAATCCTACTTACATTGTACTACAAACGATGTCTCAAGTATATAGGCTAAATAAAGAGCATTTGATAGTCCATAAAACCGGAATATTCGTTTCCATTGGCACTTTAAAATTCCCAACCAACACCATCTCCTACCAAAGAACAAAGCACTATCATATTTTCCAATTTAACAATGTTTTCTAAAATTTCCCAACAAGACAAAGGCGCAACACCGCTAGTAAAACGTCTTTAATTCAAAATTGTTATTTATCGGTCCATTATCGGCGCGCGCGCATGCTGATGTTAGGCTCGCTATTGTGATGCACTCGCCACCTCATTCCTATTGTGCTTCTGATATCTGCCAGCTTTATTATCTCTTGGTATTGCCGAAAGTCTGACAACCAGTCTTACCAAAGGGTATCGTGTTCCCAGTACCTAACTGGATTGTCGAGGTCAGACACGCACGCCACTCCATGAGAAATGTGAGATAGAACTTGGGAAAAATCTTGGCACATGATGACGTCCTGGTATTCCATTATGCAGCTTTTATCAAATTTTTATTTAAAATCTCATTTTTTTTGTTTTTTTAGAGTGTACGAGAGTAGAGATACCTGTGGTGTTGCAAAATCAATTGTAAAGTTACGTTAGTTCTTCCAAGATAATGTCCCACTTTATGCCCGACTAAGGCAAAGACGAAAACGTAGCGTAAACGCTACGATAACGCTACGCCACGTAGCTAAGGTAATTTTAACTCCAAAATAAGAAAATGTGTCAACAAAATGGCTGCCATTTGCAAACTCAATCATTATTCAAATTATTAGATTAGTCATAATAGGAACCAATTCCATGAAGTACTAAATAAAGTAGCAGTAGTCAATAAATTTAACAAAATAGCCTTAATAAAGCTTAATACATATTTTCCCTAACAGATCAGCGGTTCATTACGATCGCTTCCATTCAATAAATCTATAACTGCGTCGGCGCCGATGCGGTGGAGCTTTCAAAGCTTTGTCCCGAGGCATACGCTAGGATCCTTATAAATGATAACGCATTGTATTATAACCTAACTGTTTTCTAACTACGAATTTGGATCATAAATTCTATACTTGATCCAATACAGTATATTTTGAATTACGGATATGATTTTCTTCTGAAGATTTACGATGTAATTGAAGGAAAGCTGAGGAAAGTTATTGATTTTAGTTATGTAGTAAATATGTTCCCACACGTGGGGTAGAAGAATAGACTTTATCGTATAATCCATCTAAAAGTTTAATTTCATTCTTACTGAAAATATGATTTTATTCCGTTTTTTATTTTTTTTTGTAAACCAAGGTAATTTAAGCCCATTGCACAATTTCCATTAGAGTAAAAGGTTCTGCCCAAAAACAAACACACAATTCCTATAACTGCATTTCCGAGCCCCGCGGAACCAAATAAAAAAAAAAACACTGGCAACCGGGAAACGCTAGAGTTTCGCGTCATTTCTTTTTTTATTTAAAAAGGCGCGAGTTCTCGTGTGACCTTTCCTCGGCTTCCGAACACGACCAGGTTTTTGCACAAAAATGAATGGCGGCAGAGGATAGAAATCTTTCTCACGCCTGATGCCCTGGGAAATGAATTGAAGTGACGCTCGCTCTTGTATCTTTTAAACTGCACTGACTTTTATATGCCCGTGTATTTTGGACTGCGATAAATATGTTTTTGTTAAATGATTCCTCCTTTATTTTGACTTTAAAAATGTTTATATAAGGCTTGCCATCAAAAAGTTTCGACCTGACCAAAATAAGCAAGGTCAAAGCAGACATATTATTCGGGCATTGCCTTTTGAGAATTCATAATGCAATCGATATCTAATTGCATAAGAGTCATTAAATAAACACCTCAACAACGGTCAGTTTTGATAAATCGATTCTAAAATACACTAATCCCCGTTCGCACTTAAAATATCATAAACGTGGTGAAAAAAACTGAGCTACAAAGTTAAAATTATTTGCTAATCTTGCCGTTTGTAGGTATGTTTTTTCATGAAAAACGTCTAAAACCGCAGCAAGGCTAGATGCGGCAGTAGGGATAGGATAATTAGGGGAAGTGGTGGGGCCGGGTCATTGACCGGAAGCCTCCGTTGATCCGCCAGCAGATGGCGTCACCGACAGAGTAGTTTTGTTTTTTACCGAGCCTCACTTTGTCTCCCACGTTCAGTTCTCAGGTAGGTATAATTATGATGAATTTGAATTTTATTGACGTTTCAGACTATTTGTGTTTAACTATGACTGACGTTCTTGATAATAATTCAGAGCTTATTAGTTTAGTCATTCATTTTTGTGATTGATGAATCAGCTTTAGCGAAAGATATAGCAAGGACTGTGGCTTAGTTCTTTATCTAATCTAAGAATCGTCAAAAAATAAATAGAGAACCTTACCCTTTATGCAAATCTTTAATTTTTATTCACTGTTACCAAAGTGATAAACTAACTTATTCAAAACATCACCGAATCAACATGACGCATCACACCGAACAGAACGCGTAACCGTACTCTTCATTCGGTAACAGCCGATTGTTTCGTACGCTACACACCAAAATTCACACGGCTCATTCGAAAACAATTACAAATCTATTGTACACCACTCAATAACACTAACGTCATCCAGTATACAAAAGTTGATTGGCAACCGTAGTAGCTGGTACTAGCTGGATCGTAGTGCAATACCACAATAAAACATCACTCTTCAATACGCCTGTAATTCTCTTTGATTATGATTATACGGCGCTTATTAAGGCAATTATTGGAGATACGGACAGTATCTATTGTGAGGGTTAGATTAGCATAAGGTTACGTCAGATGGACGTGGGAAAGATAGCCAGTTAATGGATGTGGTGCTGGTATATGGTAGCGGTGCCAACAATTTTCAGGTGGCCGAAAGGTTGTAGGATCGCTATCTGATTGATCTCGAAGGCCTACAGCTGTTACTATTAATGAACTTAGTAGAGACTGCGTTAAAAGATCCTCAGTGGGCGATGATAACCACAGAACCGAAATTTGGCGCACCATGAACAGTCAATGTCAATTCTGCCAAATAGCTGAGTGGCCGATATTTTTGCCGATGCAAGACCTATGAGCTCATACTACACTGATAGTACCTATTTATTTCTACAAAAACACATGGGTATTACCGAAATATCAGGGTCTTATTAAGCAACAAGACAACCTCAACCATCGCACTCTTCCATTTCATTTGTCTATACCTAGCCCACCCCTGATTTTTTTCACAAAAACCGGTGAGCCTCATGTTGCTCTCATTTTGACGCCTGAAAGTCTTCCGAAATGACTTTATAACGTTCAAAAAAATTTGCTGTCCTTAATGATATTAAATGTGACCACCGCGGGCTTTTTGGGTAATTTACATTTAATTGTAAGGAAATATTTTGTGTCCGGTTAAAGCAGATCTAGCTTTGTTAGCCAAATTGCAGTGATTTTAATATAGTGTATGTGCACCTGCAAAAAGTCAATCTTTGCGTTGTGTTATGTATGCATGGGGACATCGTCTAAAATATTAGATTTAATATCAACCTTATAATAATCATAATAGATGATCCTTCGTTCGTAATTCATTAACTCCAACGCTCCGTGCCTCGGAAAGCACGTTTAGCCATTGGTTTCGGCTGGCTGTCAGTTCTAGATCTTTGACAGTTGTTACACGTCTTGTCAACCAGTATTATTAAGGGGTATCGTATTACCCAGTAATAACTGGGTTGTGGAGGTCAGATAGGCAGATCCACCATGTAAAATACTGATATTCAGCTGCATCCTGTTATATTGGGAGCTGACCCCAACATGGTTTAAAGGCTAGGCAGATGTTGAATCTCTTCTTCAAACTTTTTAGGAATTGAGTTTCAAAAGTACTATTTATAGGCTCTGGCAGATACTTTTTTCGATCCTCAGTTGTATAAATTGTGTTTTCTCTCAGTCGGGCACAAAGAACTTTTTTAAACATTTCAGCAATATTTTTGTCTATGGCCAGTGAATGGCTAATAGTGTTGTGACAGCAACATTAATAACATAAACGTCGGATAAATAATAAACTTCATTTGACACCTTAACGTGTGTGACGCTTTCCATAAAAACGACCCTATTATTTTGATTAATTTGACGTAAACAATTTATCTTTTTTAATATAGTTAACCTGGTAGCGAATAATTGTATGGCAATTCTAAAGACTATTATTTAAGCTGTTGGGGCTAGATAAATTAGCCAACACCAAGATATTCCAAACGGACATTGTTCCCTTGCCCTACGGAAGTGCGGTAGACGGAAACTACCCTTACCCCTGTGTTTACCCACTGACCTTCGGGTAACCTGTATTGCTAAACACAAAAGATACACACGCTTGCCAGAAAAATTATAAGAACGTAAATATTTAACCTGTTCTACTTTTTTTTTAAACAAATGATTGACAACACCTAACACTATGAAACTAAACCTTATTGACACACTGGCCATACACACAATAAATCCTAATTTCAAACTTAAAAGCAATGGCATTAAACAAACAACCATCTTTTTTTCTCTTCTAAATTCAAAAGCTACATACGGCCAGTCTGGCCCTGTCATTGGCATAACGGTACCCCAATGGATACTATGACTGCGCATGATTCCTTTATAATTGAGATTCACTCTATGCCTGTACAATTTAGTTTTGGTGGTCACGAGTTGTCCACTTATGTGTTGGTACAATTTTGGGTTTTTTATTTAGATGCTTGTTATGAAAGATTAACCATAGGTAGGGCTAGTTCACTTTAGGTACTTGTAAGTTTAGGTACTCTTTTGTGTGATCCTCTATGGTCGGACCACAGTTTAGTACTCAGATTCTATAGTTCGACATAATACCTACCGAAAGTCTACTTTCATCGGAATATATATATATTTTTAGTATCTCAAGAGATATCTTTTTAATTAACAATTTATGTGGTCCGGCCGCCAGGCAGTGCTCTCTGGCAGCGCCACCTCAAATTAAATAGAGTATAATGAACTATAAATAAATCAATATCCCGAAAAAAACTACCTAAAGAGTACCTTGCATACGACAAATATGGTCCAATAAACCCCTTTAGTTAAGGAGTTATTAGTCGTAGGGTGTGGTCCGGCTGGAAGGTATACTCTGCAGCAAGTCAATTTTGCTATATTTAATATTAACTATCCATAAATCAATTTATATAGTAGTACCTTTTCTCTACTCATCGTTGATACTTTTTTCTCTCAAGAAACTATTCATTTCGATTAATTAATCTTAAAAGTATGTGGCGCGGCTAGGGAGGATTACTTTCAGCTAATATAACGAAAAATGCTTTATTTCTTTTTGCTGCATACTAAGTACTTTACTGTACGTGTACTTTATAAAAAGACCTGCACTTCATCTATAAATACAAGGTATTGTAAAAGACAGAAAAGTGTTTTATGTAACAAACTAAAGTCAATATAGTCTATAGTCCTGTAAGCCAGAATCAACAGTGACGACCACCAGAAAAGCGCCGAGAAAGTGAAGCTCGACGAAGTTCCAGAGCACAATTTGACTGTCTTGGATCCCGCCACGAAATTAATCAGAAAAGAATAGCAGATGAGTAGGAAACAACATAATTCCACTTTCCTCCATATCAGCAGGAGACAGAACGAAACAAGGCCAGTAGACACAAAGAGACGTTTACAACTGAGATAAGCCCAGTTGCCTAGCACCATGGATAAATATTGTCTATGGGCCCTAAGTTGTGACCTGTTATAATAGGGATGGTGACTCATTTTTTTTTATTTGTCTATCGGGTAGATTATTAAAAAGTATTTGACACGTATTTTTTCTTTTTCTCGTAATCGTAAAATTACGGAGATATTTTGAGTTGAAATGGCGCATGACGTCACGGCTTAGTACATTTTATACCTAGTTCTGACGTAGTTAGCCCCCACTCTCCAACTTTAATGCGTTTTAACTAAGTATTTTTTTGTTATCTTGATAAAACAAAAAATACGTATCTAATATTTTTGTATTACCTGATTGACGGACAAAATAGAATTTCGTTTTCTTTACCCAGTCATCATCCCTATTGATTCCAATAATAGGTATGGCAAAACCGGAATCATTGTTATACACCGTGTAAATCACCTCATCACGAAGCCGTCAACCAAGCAATCTGTACATGAAACTAAGTAACTTTACGCAAAAATTATTGCTGGGAAACGACTTTTTTTTGGGGGGTGTAAAATCATGTTTTGTGATAGATCTCAATGTAACGCACTCAAAACATTGTGCTAATGGACGGATTGAATAGTAAGTACGGGGGTCGTGGAGGTGTTTAAAGTAAAAATCTTACATTAAAAACTTGTATTTAAAAATATACTTGTCAAAAAGTTGGAACTTTGACCCCTAATATCTCCGTAACTAGAAGGTTCCCAGGTATGGTGTAGAACAAAAAAATGTTCGCAATGACAGGTAGAACCAGTGCCTTTCGGCTTCGTTAAGAGGTGTTTTACACCCTTTATTATGTCAACGAAATGTCTGTTGCTAAACGTACCATCGTCCCAATAAACAAACAATCAGCACTTGCCTATCTGACCTCCACAACCCTATATATAGCACTGGGTAATAGGCAACCCCTTAGTAAGACTGGATGTCAGACTTTCGGGCCACTGAGCTTATTTATACCTATTTTAAATGAAGCTCTTAGACGCGCGTATAGACTCTGAGGTACTTTAAAATTTGAAATAATGAATGCACCAAACAATTTGCTTGAAATAGCAGTGGGCACTCCCACTTTAGAACTAAAAGAGAAGCGTAAAGCTAGAAACAATACCCCGACTATCCAATGCCTAAAGGCTACCTTTCTCCATACCTCACCCATAGACAAAGAGATCTACAGCCTATTCTACAAGGGACCACACGTTTAATATTTATTACCTATTACTAACTATACACTAAGACAAATTAATTGAAATTTAAGACATGCACCATAATTTCAGGTAATATATGACTTCGTTAACGTTGTAATTTTACGGTTTAGCAGTTAATAAACCATTATCTATGTTCTTGAGACATCAACATAGACTATAGAATGACATTGAGGTAAACCTATGAATGGGACACATTTTACTGGCTGGAACTAAATAGCAGCCGCCCGTTACTAGTTTTGTATTATAGTTCAGTACGCCGTCGAGGCATACCCTCGTCACTGCCGATGATGCTCCCTGCCTCAAGGAGAGTAGCAAAGAGACTAGTACCCTTAAAAAGATCAGACACAAACCGTCGTCTTTCCGACCTTGCCGTAGAGGTCCGTCTCGACGCCCGATCGTCGCTAGAGGCAGCCCGCGATGCTGTGCCAGTAGTTTTAAATCAGCCCCTAAATAATGATATCATTCAGATCCAGCCCGTCCCCAAGCTGTCCTCCCCCAGCAACCTAAGCCGAGGCTCCTACCCCACAGGGGGTGCCTTTAGCGTGTAGTCGCTTAGTTTGTAATAGTTCTATGCCCTGGCTGGAGGCCAAGGCACCGACAGGATAGTCCGGTTAAGCAGACGACCTAGGTTGAAAATCAAACGCCATAGACAAAAAAAAAATCCGTTAAACTAAAATGCAATTATCGACTGCCCGAATGGACACTTGTAACTTCAAAGCTAGGGTTATCCACGTATTCTCGACCTTAGGTTTGAAAGTCTTACGTGAATGTAGATTTACAATCCTGCATCCATAATAGGAATAGCTACACTGCTTATAATCGAAAAGTGTCATGGTAGTTTTTCCCCGGCCCAACTTTTCCGTACAACTAAACTTTGGACTGTCACTAGTACTGTTGACAACATAACCGTTCTAAAACTTAACGAAACGTAATCCAAACTATTCTTAGACAACTACTAGTGTAAATTCTTGGATTTTTATTATTTCGTCCTTCAATCGTACTAAAAGAAACATTTTCATATAAAAAAAAGCGATTAACTTCCAACCATGTTTAATGTAAGCTAAAAAGAACCTGTTTAGATTCAACTGAAGTATTGTATAACGCCGTGAGAGCTGGCCCGTTTCCGCCTATTCAGAATAGTAACCCGAACGCGTTAAAAAAAACGCTGTTGTGTAGACCTTGCTTCATAGACAACTTCGGCTTCGTCATTCGGTCGGGTTGTACGCTGAATCACGATGTAGAGGACTGAATTCAAACTCATTATAGTGTTGACTGCCTCATCATCATCTGCCTAGCCTTTTGCCAAACTATCTTGGCGTCGGCTTCCAGTCTAGCTGGATGCAGCTGAGTACCAGTATTTTACATGAAGCGACTGCCTATCTGACCTCCACATACGATAATAATACGATACCCCTTGGTAAGATTGGATGTCAGAATTTTGGCTTCTGACTATTCGTAACGACTGTCAAAGATCTACAAATGACAGCCAGGACCAACGGCTTAACTCGGTATGTAATTATGGTCACCCATCCACGGACCAACCTCGGCAAGCACGGGCTAACCTTAAAAATCGACCCGTGCGGCGGTTATTATTTAGCTACGAGCTCCTTATAGTGCTGAGTGACTACAGGTAGGTTTATTGCTAAAGTAGCGCTAAATGTCTTTGTTAGCGTTATGTCTGCATATTTGTCAACCCGTATGACGCATGTCGTTGTGTCTTTTATCATAGGAAACGTCAGTCAGGGTCAGACCTACGTCAGGTTAACTTACTTTTATGGTTAATTCAGAAATTATGTTATAAATTTTATGATAGGTCATATCATAATTAAATATTTTACAATGGCTCTCATTTGGTACTCGCGAAGTCCTGGCCATAAGCTACAACTGTAGGTCCGTTTAGAATTTAATTATTGCCACTGTGTACCATACCAATAGCATGGCGTACTTACTAGTATTTCAAATGAAGAACATGCATGTTATGCATTCGCTTACTGTATTTTTCGATTACTATACTTGATTGCTTTTACTTACACTAATTCCAGTAGGCTTAAACGCAGCACGATGAGTATCTAGTGTCTTTTATTAGAAAATTCATCTTTAAGAGCTTGGCAATAAATACTCATTTGATTTACTACGGCTTTACTAAAGGATATTGTCATACCCTTTAAGGCCTTCGCTGTAATGACGATAATCACAATAAAGTCTTGTTCAGATGGTAATAGTAGTAAAATTTATATCAACGTGATGTAGTAATGAAGTACAAGTAAAGTGTACAATAAATGTTAACCTAAGTTTAGACTATGAATTTTACTAGCTGTTTTGAGCGTAAGTGATACTTGATTGTTTACTTGCCTGTTAGAAGTACAGGTGCTCATGCTGCCTAGAAAAATGAATATTTATTGATGTTGGTAGTGATTCTATTTTTACGCGACTGGCCAGAAAAGGAGTGTTATGTTTTATTGAAGCTTACCGCCAATATTGATTACTTATTTGCTTCTTCTAGCTTTAGTGTAATCAATCCATTGTTTTATCAGTTCTGATAAATTTTGATGAAGATCTGAAAATCCAGAGGCAAAAAAGTTCATTTGATTTGATTTGAACCTGTGATTACATGAACGCCTCTTACATATTAACTATAAGAAATACTTAGTATTTGGAAATGGCTTCTGCTAAACATAACTCATGTTAATGGTGTCTTAAACCCACCAGAAAGATCTCTATATTATTTACCACAATATTTTTAACAAGAAACTTGTTGAAACAAGTTACAAATGTACATGTAATTACAATTAGCTGGTGCGCCATACATCTTGCGCCCGCGCAGTTACCCGCCCCGTTAAAACCGTTTCACGGCAACGATAACCGTTCCGGTGCGGTACACCCGGCTTACAGGAATAAAAACGGAGAAATTATACTTCGTAATAATCTAAATTGTCTGAAAAATTGTACATGGAAATCATTTCTGTTAACTCTACAAAACTACCTTCTCAAGTTTTTAGTATAAAGAAGAAATAATTATATTGTACTTATGAGATTTACAAGAGACGAACTGTTAATTCTGCACAAAAAAAGACGCACATTATAAAATAACACTACGCCTCGTAAAGCATATTAATTTTATTTCAAGCTATTTTAGTACGCACGTCAATGTTGTATTCGATAAATCACAATATAACTTAATCGGTATAAACCAACCGCGTTCAGACATCATACAATGACCGCCAGCACTAAAAGTCGGTTAGCAATCGACAATTGCCAATCGCCTACTAGGTTTAGTCGAGTCCTACAGATAAACGCGAATAACGACTGCGTAGGATCATAAATCACTATCTTGGTCCCGATCGGTCGGTAAAACTTTTAATACGATGTCATCGGTGAATGTCAAACGGAACGATACATCTGTATTAGGTACGATACTTGATTTGAATCGGACGACGTGACGAGATTGTTTCATCGATGTAGTAGAATATCGGATTGACTTGGAAATTTTGTGTTTTTGTGAATGAATGAAGCTGTTGTCGTGTGTGGTTTAAGGTATATACTTTTTAGGGTTCCGTACCTAAACGGTTAAACGGGACCCTATTACTGAGACTTCGTTGTTCGTCCGTCCGTCGGTCACCAGGCTGTATATCACGAACCGTGATATTTAGCCAGTTGAAATTTCTACAGATTATGTATTCTGTTGATGCTATAACATCAAATACTAAAAAACAGAATAAAATTAATATTTAAGAGGGTCCCATGCAAAAAATTGTTTTTTTTGCTCGATTTTATAAATAATGGTACGGAACACTTCGTGCGCGAGTCCGACTCGCACTTGGCTGGTTTTTCTTTATCATGTGGTTAGTGCATAACCTGGTGTCAGAGTTGCAGTTAGTTAACAGCTGGTGGCGTTAGTTGATTGTGGTGTCAGTTAGGGTATATTGAAATTTGGTGGTTTACACTTCAAATCCTGAGACAAGATTATCAGTCTTCTATTGAAACGTTGGGAAGACATAGGATCTGCTGACACAGCAAATTAAAAAATACTTTAATCTAAGAGCCATATTCTATTAACTTTTTTATTGCTTAGCTCTGCTTTACTCGGCCTTGCATATCCAACTCCTGCAGCATGATAAATATTTTAAGAAATCAGTCCTATAGATATGACCTCCATTCCTTATTCATTTATTCTGGCGGAACGAACCTTATCATGAGCAAATTCTGTTGACTACGTACCTACAATAGTCGCATAATACTATTATTTGATCGATACACAATTATTGTCAATATTTATTGCAAAGAATGCACTCGACACGCCTCAATGGACAATAGCACTACAGTTCCTGTATCCACAGTCATGGGAATGAGGTCAAGTTGACTAATGGCTAATTTTATAATACGTGAGTTTGTTTAAATTAAGAAGAAAGTTAAGGAAATATGTGCATGATCAAATTAATGTCAGGTAACCGTACATAGAATAATAAGCGATGTCTTGTCTTGGTTTCAAAATAATAGAAAGTTCTATTTTTTTACAGACTCATATTCGTAACACTTGAATCCTCTCGATTCCCATACCAAATGTCAACTAAATTCATATAGTCGTTTTCGAGTAATAAACCTCACAAAATCCACACTTTAGCATTTATAACATAAGTTAGGTTAGCCACAAGAACCTAAATGCAATCCTAGCGGCAAGGAAATTAGTAATAACTGCCTGAATCGCTATAGAACATAAGTACAAGGCATATGTATAATCTTTCGCTTGAGAACTCCTTCACAACCTGTTTCCCTCATTGGACCCTACTTCCGCAGCTCGACAGCGGCTATGACATTCCTTATATTTTCCCATATTATAGAAAATAGTATATTATTTTTTATAACTTTTCCAAAAGTTGTATTTTAGTGTTTGGCGATCGGAAATACTAAAGGAATAAAAAAGAAAAAAATACTTTTAGCCAATCTAACAATCAAACAATAATAAAGAAACTGTTTAAACTAATAGCATTATTAGCAAAAGATTTAAACTACTAGCATATATCAAAGGCAATTTCTGCAATAGTTACTAAAAGAATAACGAACAAAGAAAGAACAAAGAACTACAAAATATAAAGAACCGTATAGACAGTAACGCTTAAATTGAAACCAAGTCGACTGCAGATAATAGTATAACGGTTTCAAATTAAAATTACCACCTGCAGTGACTGCAGGCGATTCCGACGAAAACCACATTGCCACCTACTACAGCTGAGGTCGTAATTACTAAGCCAGTTCTATCCCATTAGGTGTACAGTTCCAACAGTAGTTAGGTCTACCCACGGTCAAATCTCCAGAGAGAAGCAAATACAGTAGCCGATAGCCTAGTCCTTCCTACGCTTGATATTTATGGCAAACGAGGTTTCAAGTGTTTTGGGAATCGTTAAAACAAATACAACGAGTGACTTTGCGGATAAACTGATACGGAATCGCATAGCAGTATACATGTATAACAGTATTTGATACAAATACATTATACTAAATTTGCTGCACAAACCGCTACTCAAACTATTAAAACGGAACATATAGAAACTCCCTGAAAAAAAGTCTCATTCTTTAAATGTAAACTTTCAATGACTACATTTACACAGTTAATGTCCACATAAATCATTAAAGTCCACATGTAAAACATTAACGTCTTCGTGTAAAACTTCAACGTTTACAGGTACAGTTTCAAGAGTAGCAGCTACCCCGTATTTACTAGGCAGTAAACACAATCTGATAGCCGCGTCATTAGTAGCTAGTGCCGGTGAGCCGGTGTCGAGTGAGTTCGTCCTACGCGCTTCCACGGGTCACTAACTCGCCTCTACACCTGTCGCTAACTGTTGTATCTGGAGTTACATCTCTGTGGGAATTAGTTTGAACTAGCTTGACGTAATAGAGATAAATGTTGTTTTAGTGCCTGCGGTTTTCGCTGAAATTGTGTTTCCTCTGTCATAATAACGAGAAGTTATTGGTTCGATGCATAATATTTTCGGATGTGCTTATTTAGTTTTGGATTGTCCTCAATTAATCAAGTAACTGCGACTGCTGCAGTCAGATATGTAACAAAAACTTCTCTAACAGATGAATCTTTAAAGTTAGCAATAAAACTATCAGTTACTTTAACACCACACATGAAGATTTTACTCACGTACGAGTATATTATAGAGTCAATCTAAAAACTAAACTAAACTTACTTACGCCCTATAAACTGTAAACCACTTAACTCCACAACAACAAACAGCAGCATATACAACCTGCCATTAATAAGGCCACCTACAGACTTGGAAACAATTGCACCACATACCCGCGAATGTTGCCGGCGACACATACAAACGAACCGATAGTGAAACAACCTAACATAGGACCGCGTAGCAAATTTTACGAGTCTATTAGGTTATGTTCGTGCGTCGCGGGCCTTCATTCTCTTCGTGGAAAGAGACTCATTTAGACGTTAGGTATTGCATTTAGAGATTGCAAGGTTTGATTGTGTGTTTTTTAATTTACTTTTAAACATGGCGGAAGGATAAGTCTGTTTTGAAAATTTGTGGAGATTATTTGGCAATCGTCAACGTAATTTCTAATCAGTCATGAATAGTCATAATTGTGTGTGTATCTTTTTTCTTCTTCATTTATCTTATCAAACTAACAGGATTAGTTTCATTGGGATTTTTGTTTGATATAGGTTTTTCTACTTCTGCTACCTGTACCTAGTCGCCTTTATGTCTGGCCTGAGCATTATGCTATTTCACTTCAACACATAGAGAACGTCTTATTGTAACGATATGCTAAGAGAGTGTGTGCCAAGTGGGTGGATTTTCGAATGGTAGTAGATTCAAATGTTTCTATATTAGTAGGAATTTGTACGAGATGGCTTAAATTTCTCAATTTTGTATGAATAGATATTATAAAGCCAATATCGTATACCTTATCACGTAGGACACGACCGTCTGAATCACAGATATATAAATACAGGTCAGAATAGTCCATTGAAGATGGCCTTTAGTTACAAGGATTATATGTTCATTCTTGGAACGCTAGATAATCGAAATTAATTAAACGATTATTTCAATTTCTCAGAAGAAACAATGCTTTTATTTCGTTCTTGTCTCCCGTCGCACCTTGAAATTGCACTGGCTTGCCTGATTCCCAAAACACTGTCTATCGATCAAGATAACGTTATCGTTATCTTACAAAAATGCACTTTTTGAAGTAATTTTTTATAATATAATTATATAATATAATTTTGGCTAATATTTTTATACAACGATTAAAAAGGTATCTATTATTCAAAATAATTAAATATAAATAAAAACCTTGATACTTATAAAACTAAACGGATAGGATATAAAACGATTTATCCTTCCAACGCACGCGGCAAGCGGGCGCGATAAGATAACATTCATATTAATTACCTTAATCAAACAACCAATAGCAATAAATACATAGTTTCTTTAGATTTATAGCATCCGTTTGAACAATATCTTAGGTATAATCTATCATTAGACCTGTTGAAGAATGTGTTATTAATTCATTTGTCTAGTTACGAGTATACAAACAAAACGAAGTTTATATTTGCACATTTTGTCTATTCCCTGTTTAAAAAATTGTAAGTATTTATGATTCCATTTTTGATATCTTTTTTATTTCTGGTGGCTCGAAAACTTATTTGATTTATCGACTCATTTCGACAATGGCGGGAAATGTCATAATTTGAAGTTTCGCCTATTAGAAATGTTATTCGTTTATTAACGAAAAATAATTCCAGTTATTTTTTAATAACCGTCCAATTTAACGTGCTTCATGCAATAACTGAAGAGCGTATTATAAAGAAAAATAACGCTGAAATGGACGATTTCTAATTAATTTCATTGCTAACGTTTACGACTACAGGCGTTCCGCTTTGTTTCGCTACAAATAAAATATGGCGGCAAAGCGGCCATTTTATTGTTAGCGTGATTAGAAATCGGTTAATGAATTTATTTATTAATTTTATAATGTTTATTAATGAAAGATTTTACATTTTTTTTTCTTTTTTTATTGTTGTTATGATGATGGTTTTTTTAATGATCCAATAGTGATATAAACCCTCTATAAAAATATAGTGATCTAGTACAACCAACGAAGAAATTAATTTTAGTACCTTAGTTAGTAGTTATATTGTTGCTATTATATATATATTTTTCCACGTCCAATGTCAGATAAATGTTTAACACTGGATAATAAATTTTGGCATTGTGTCTGGGTCGTTATGTAGTCGGTCGTGGCTTGGTAGTTTTCCTCCTCATCATAAATATTGTGTGATAAAATCGGTGATAATTCAGCTGAACAAGAAACCATTCGACATCTTCTCACCAAATAAGATAACAAGTTTTTTTTTTTACGTAACCGTTTGCTGCAAATTTTTAATTGTGGACAAAATATCCAGAAATCAGCAACAGGTGTACCGTTGTAAGTGAAAATTGCTTCTGCATTTTACAAAATAAAGCACACCAATGACCATTTAATTTTCACAAAGTTCTTTTATAATCGATACCCACAATTGGCGTCATTATAGATTATGAGATATAGTACCGACCGAGTTTCAAACACACATGCCCAATCCAACAATACTCGCCGCTGAATGGGCCTCTATCAAAAATATAATTGTTACCCGCGAAAGTGGCATACGCAATATCCGCCAAGGAAATATCAGCTATCGCTCATACAATCATCGGCAGACAAAAGGGCCGAAACAGTTAGACTATTTGTTGCAACAGACCGAACAACGAGCATGTCATTATGGAGCAACTATCTACATCTGAACTTCCACGCCTCCTCAAGATGCTCGGATTAAGTCGCATCGGACGCATTCGGATGATTTTTCAGAGGCCTCCGTCACTGGACAAGCACGAATATCAAGCATTTGTGGTGGCCGAGTAGTTTCTCCCAATTACATCGTCTCTAGCCGGCGATTGGCCGTTCCACAAGGAATCCGGCCTGTCGTGACTGTGATAAAAAAAAACTGACGCAAATTGCCGATACGCCTCGTGCACACAATTTCATGCTCCGGCTTCTCAACGAACATTCTAGATTCGTCATATTCCCGCAACAATGCGAGCACATGAAACTCGATTCTGGCGCGAATCTGCTACAGATTTAATTAATGAATAGTTCCAAATCTGAAGCTAATGACTCTTTAATGCGTGTCGGTAAAAAAGAGTCGATAGACTTTACGAATGAAGTTTTATTCAATTGTTCTAATTGGTGTTTTTTGTCGACATTTATCATTGATGCGGCTGAAGGCATTATGGCACTGACAGTGATCTTGGGAGGTACATTAGTCTCGTCGAAAGGTTATGAGAACGGAACGCGACGCTTGCGAGTCGCGAGGACAGCCACGTCTCTTATTAGTTCATTTCCCGTCTCATTACTGTTTGCCTACTTTGTGTTTAATGTTATCTTATTCTGCTGATTATTATTTATGCTATATTCTATGCATTTCTCCGCAATCAAATTATTCTTGTCATTAAACTTGTCAAGCTTTGTAGCTACTTTGCTGTCGGTACTTTATAAATAGGCATACAAGTTCAGTGGATGCTTGTGATTACGGCCAGTGCTACAACAGTGAGATTGACAAGTCATCGCGCTTCGTCACGGCATGGTCCGATTTGTCGCAATTGTCGCAAACAACTAAACGTTTTTGTGTTCAACTGGGTTGTCAAAGCTTTTAAAATAAACCATCAAACTTGTGATACTCATGACTTTTGACAGTTATGATGATACACATAGAAGATGGATCAGGTAGATATACCAATTGTTCGGCATTTGCTTACCTTAATTTGTCCACAATTTTTAGTTTGTCAGCCGAGTATTATGTTATGAACAAACAGGTCTTTGTAATCGAAGTATATTGAATGTCACTAAAATGATTATCAAATGTTTTGTCTTTAACTTCTATGATTAATATTTATCCTTACAGAATCTCACCACCGAATCTAATATTTCCAAGGTTGGATCCTCCCTTTTCAAACTCCTCAAACAGGCTAATCACTTTACTTCAAGTACTTAATTTTTGATCTGATTTCGACGTTGTTTTCTTCCAATTAGATGTGGCAACACAGCTAGATGGTTATCTCCGACAATTCGTTCCGGGCGGGAGACGCAGCGCGTGACGCCGCCGATTAGAAATCTCGGCTCGGATGCCAACGCAACGTGCTGACGATTGGCTAGCTCTATTAAACTGCTCATGTTCCTATTGGCTAGATTATTTGTGTTTTTTTTTTAATACGATTTGTTCGTTTAGGTAGCTTAGCCATCGACTTGGCTTGGGAATTGTTGTCGTGAATTTCATCTTTGGATCTGATTCAATTTTGAACAAACTTGAAAGTTTCGGTAATAGTAAAGTGAAATTCGATAACAGTAAATTTTCTAAAGCTTATAAACTAAGTGTTGATGATACAGACAATAAATAAAAATCAAAAATACATAATTAAGATACAAAACAAGATATAAAAATACAAAACATAAAAATAATTCGACATTAACATATACACATTCAAATTGTGGGCGATATTTATCATTCATAATCAAGTAATACCTCATTAATGCTGTTTGGCATGCTGAACGTATATTATTAAAGTGGAAAGAAGCTATTGACCTTGGCAATGAAAATTCATAGGTTCAAAGTTTCTTCATCTGCAAGGCCGTGTGATTTTGGAATGGCAAGTAACGGAGCGTTAAGTTGGATTCGCGTGGTGGAATTAATAATTTAATAATTAGTAAAGTTATTTTTATATTTTCAATGTAGTTACTAATACTTTGATAAACTTATAATATATCTTAATTTTCTTGACGACCACTTCTCCACATTCAAGATCTTTCAAGATCTAGCCATAGTTAACTGTTTTAAATTTATTTTGCTACTAAAGTGACTGGGCCCAACTGTTTTAATAACACGACTCTAAAAGAAGAAGATATTTCGCACAAGCATATTTGACTTTTTAAATTCTTCAAAGTCATGATCAACATAATCAAAATTATCCTAAATTCTTTGCCATGCGGTTAATTTTATTTTAGAAAAGACTTAATTTTTGAAAATAATACATAAGCAGTCGAAGCACCAGACCAAAACGACAGGAAGAGAAACTTATTTGTTTCACAAGTATGTAATGGTTTCGTTACAATTTTAGCCAATTAATATCATTGTTAGTCATCATCTGCCTCATCTGCCTAGCCTTTTCCCAAACCATGTTGGGGTTGGCTTTCAGTCTAACCGAATGCAGTTGAGTACCAGTATTTTACATGAAACGGTAATACGATAACCCTTGGTAAGACTGGATGTCAGACTTTTGGCTTCTGACTACTCGTAACGACTGTCAAAGATCTACAAACGTCAGCCGGGACCAACGGCTTAACGTGCTTTCCGAGGCACGGAGAAAACTCGGTACCTACCTATGTATTTATGGTCACCCATCCACGAACCAAGAACCTCGACAAGCAAGTTTAGCCTTAAAGATCGACCCATGCGACTGTTATTATTTAGCCACGAGTCCCTCCAGAAATGTGAGAATTGGAAGTGTTAGTACAGAAATACGTAGTTAAAGTAGAAATCTTAGAAGATGACGAGACTGTTCATGATGATGAAGAAGAAAAGATTAAAGACAATAATAAAAATGCATGTTTAGGATCCCGTCAGGCATATGCATGCATAGACATATGCACAGGCAGACCATATTGTAATACTCTTTATGAAATCGAATGTAAGCTTAGGATAATAATTTGGATTGACATGGCTGATACTGTAAACATAAACCATAAGACAAAATCCTTGTATAAAATAATGCCTTTACCTTTTTCATCGAATAACGGGATAATATTTGAACTTTTAAAATAAAGAAACCTTACAAGTCGTTTCCTTAATCGAATTTGAGCATTCGTTTAATTTTCCATAAAGCTTTATCATAATCTACATATCTATAAGAGCCTACAACACCGCCCACACTGCCGTTGCCATGGTTACCTCCCATTCACTTCAGGTTATTTTTGGTGATTCGTTCCTGTACACGAAATAATCGATTTGCTACGATTCAAAACCGAATTTTAACACCTGTATCTATTCTCCATAAATATTTTTCTAAATGGTCTCCAACACTTCAAAAGTATCTACAATTTTCAAATGAGTGAATGAGTGAATGAGTTCCGACAAGAATAAATTTCATTGTAATAAGCATTGTTCAGTTAGTAGATAGTTTTGTATAAATAAATATTTTACTTAATTGTATATCTTACCGGTTATGTTGCGACACTTGACAAATAGGTTTTGCTCGCACATTTAAGTATCCGAGTGTTTGTTACTTTTTGCTACATAGTTGGTAATGACAATGACGAAACAATTCCGAACTTTAAATAAATAGACACAAAGATAAGTTATTCAGTAGACCCGCATGGCAACTGGGTACGGTCGGCAGAAAAATTTAGTTTTAAAGATTCCAGACCGTTACAGATGAAAGAAAAGGCGTTCAGTGCAACATTATGAAACAACAGTGCACGAAATACAAAAGAACAATGACCCAGATCCGCCAAAGATAACCATCGAAGTGACGCATGTGTGGAATCGATAACAGTAGTGTACACGCACGCACTCGCGGACGTTATCGAACCAATATTTACTCAGGTAACAGAAACACGCGAAACGCCGCGACCGTGTGAATGCGCCCGACTTCTACACTCCACTAATTGTGTTAAAGGGAACCCTTAGATGTCGTTGTAAGGGCGAGCCCGTTCAACAAAACGTCACGACATCGTTGTTGAATAAAAAGATTATACCTACCTATTCACCGACCAACAGCTGCACCGACACGGAACGGCAGATGCGCCTGAGCAGCCGACGCTGTTATTATAGAAACTACAAAAAGCGGCGGCCAGTATCAAAGTACGCGTGGATTTTTCATAGTATGGAAAACTTACCGTGGCTCATGAAGCAGTGCTGCGGTGGTGCGGTGTTGCGGTGGCAGCGCCGGCGCACTCACTAACAGCACACGTGCACGAATGCCGCGGGCGCGCACCTGTCGCGGAATGACTGGCCATTTCCATATTAGATAGTATTTATGAACGGGCGAGGCGCTCGCGCAGCCAGACGCGCCGAGGTGGACTGACTGCCGGCGCGCGCGCTACCTGCGCCCACCTGTCCCCCCCGCCCCACCACCAGGAACCGGATGGTACTCCAAAACAAAACGGCCAACAAAGGACGTGCCGCGAATGTTCGCGCCACTGGTCCGCTCCATATATCGACGAGGGTCGACGAGCCCCCGGCCGCCAGCCCTTGTGACTGTTTACTCGCAACACCTGACTCACGCGCCGAAAACCCTGCCCCCGTCGATCAAAACGATGATTTACGATGGACCGAGGCTGTGATCAACTCACATTCGACCGTTGTTTTTCTTACTGAAGTGACTTAATTTAAGGATGACGTTAAAAATGCAAATGTATTAAACGGTGAAGTGAAACACAAAGAAATTGTTGACACACGAGGTGACGGCGACGCTCGGGCACCTGCTGAATTTGCACAATCGGAAAGAATGATTGCTCAACTAATTGTCGAAGTACTTGTAAACACAAACAATGCTTTAACACCGGGTGGAAATCCGAGGCCATTTTGTTCATAACAGTGCATTGGTTACGTTAAATTTATTTACAAATCGGTTCCTGTGTTATTTGTAAACGGCCGCCGCCGGTGGACGCCACCCGTTATTCATTCTTATCGGTTGTATCTATATCTGATATGATAACGGACTATCCATTGGTGCTATAATCAAATCTTTTCGTGATTTTGTCCGCATTAACGTTCAACGACGCCATCCATCAATGGCTGTTCCAATTGTTTGAAATATATTCAGTTCGGTTTCTTTAACCGTGAAACTGCTTCAAGCAGTTACTGTAAATCTAATTTCCATTAATCCCTTGTGATCCAAATGCTAGTACGTAGCCATTAAATTCTCATCATCTTTCGTTTTTTTGCGTTGACACTGCGTGTGTGTAGGTATGCGACCTCAACGATTTTGTCCCATAATTACGACACACGTCCTACTTACCGCTAATCGACTTGAACTTTTTTTTTATTATTTTTATTTAAACTTGAGAACTTAACAAAGTAGGCTTAAGTTTTCTTTACTTAAATAAGGGCCGGAGAGAATTGTCATTTTTGTAATCATCTTCTTTCATTTTCCGACAGTAGGTATACGTTTAGAGAAAATAATTGTCAAGAAAGATACCATTGTTATTGAAATGCCAATGAGCTGCACAATGACTACAGGCAAACAAAAATGAACAGCTGTAACTCCAAACCCGCTGTAGTTCATTTTGCATAGAATATTTTCATAATCACCATCGCTTCTGTATTTGCAGGACAGTATCAATTATGATAGACATAACACAAGTCTGATAGGTTTATTGACAGCTGAGGTCTTTTAGAAGGTAATTAGCTCACAATATGCCAACAATTTGTTCTCTTAGCACAAACTCAGAGCAAGCTAGCTTCAAGTATTTCGAAGAGTGAGGAGGATAGTAGAATATAAACTTTGAAGGAATGTTCCATGAAATGAATCAACGCTGTGCGTGGTTTCACACCTCGTAAAGTCCCACCATTTATTGCACATTTCACGCCACAGAGATCCAGCAAAACATACAAACAACACGAAATATAAACAAAATGTTCATAAGTAAAAATATCTTGTCACAGCTGGAGGTTATCAGGCAGAACGCAGTTCGTAGGCACAGGTAGTGGTAGGACTTACATCAAATTCACTTGGTGTTCATGTTCATGGGAGCGATAAACGCCACATGAGGTGCGCAGGCGACGATAGCGCTTCACGTCACGGCACGGCACTTGCTGATAACGGTGACTGAATGCTGAATTTTACGAACTTTTTTTAAAGTACCATGGCTTAAAGTAATACTATAGGCTTAAAGGATTTGTCTACTTGTTCCTGTCCTACGATATTTAATGAAGCAATTCTGAAGATATTTGTAGTAAAATTCTGGCGCATTAGTATATAGTTCTTCAACAGTTGACCTGATACTTTATCTGTATTTCTTCTTTGCCTTCATTTCCTTATCGGTCAATGTAACTTGTTATAGATATAGTGATAGTTCTATCACACGTAATTCCTTAGTCACGTTTAAGTTAAAGCTTCGTGTTCATTTCATACTTTTATTTTTATTTTATTAAACAATTTTAATACAAACTTTCATTTAAAAACCAAGCCCCACAAAATATATATCTATATCTCCAACTGTACCCAGCTCATCTCATTCAGAACCAATTTCCTCCTGCTCACATATCCGCATATCCGAATCAGCTAGATTTTCACTCGGTACTACAATACCGCTGGCCATGGTCGCGATCTCAATGAACCGAGCACAGGATGTGGCCCTTCCGGAATTAAACAAAAACTACGCGCAGCCTCCGGGACTAGGCATACTGAGATGAGCGGAAATAAATCTTACGTAGAAGCTCACATAACTAAAGTTTGCATATGTATTGATGAGAGTACAATTGTTTTTTATTCAGTTTTTTGATCGTCCTTGGAAGTTATACTTTTAATCAGCAGCATAGTTTTTATTCGCCCGTGTCGTTCAAAATTAAAATATTCATAATACTCCTTTCCAATACTTTCTCAGGCGTTCTTTTCCTAACACGTGTATTTTTAAGTAACACAGATTTTTCAAAGATATGCAAGATTAAAAGTTGATACCGACTTGATGATTCTGAGTTTCAATTTTATAGCAATTCTCAAAGTTGCACTGAAGTCAGAAAAGCATTTAGTAAAGCTAGTAAACTCAAATATATTGATGACTTAGCAAACAGCACGTCTAATTGAATGCACTGTTATCATTAGATATAAAACCTTTTATGGAGTTTCAGATTTATCAATAAATAATGTTTGACATCACATAAAAGCACATTCATTGCTTTAGTTGTGACAAATAACATTAGATCATACACGGAACTCTGTCTGTCAACACATACCTATCGATCGCAATTTATTTATTTATATAACAATTCATGTAGGTACACACTTCATACAGAAAAGAAGAAAGGAACAGAAAGTATGTACAAAGGTAATGCTTATTTCTTGAGAAATCTCTTTCAGCATACCTGCGAATGGAGATATTAAAAAAAGAAATGCAGACATAGTATGTAAAAGACGAAGAGAGAATAAATAACTAGTTGAAATATAAAATACAACCTAAAAATATACTAACTTACGTACGTATTACATTTGTTTAAACGTACCTAAGTTAGTATATTTAGACCAATAATATAAATACAATAAAATAAATACCTGTGCAACTTTAACGGAATGGAAAGATAATGTTGACAAATAATCTACTGTGTAAGCTTTGATTGCCTAGTCATTCACCCCAAATGTGGTTGGGATTTTGGAGAACTGCGTATGTCGATAATCTCTAGAACTTCTGTAACTCTTCTTCTTGTTTGCTTGTCGACGGGCTTAAATAATAGCCGACCACAGCACACAGCTCTTTCGTTGGCTTAGTTTAATTAAATCCTGGAAGGTGCAGGTGGCTGTGCAGGATGGGCAAGAAAGAAGCAGGGAGAAAGGGCATTTCCTGCAAAGGGGTGCCACACTGTCACAGTTAAGAGATTCACAGACTGGGCACTGCAGTTCCTGTCCGGAGGAAAAAATCAAAAAAATCAATAGTACATTGTTACCCTAGGGGTGAAAGTAACTTATTTAGTCCCGAGACGGAGTTTGGCGCACGAACGAAGTGAGGGCGCCAATAGTTCGAGGGACTAAATAAGTATTTAACCCGAGGTAAACACTGTGCTTTTCATTACGAATACGAGGAAATAAAAACATGAATTAGCTAAAGAAAAAAATAGTAAATTTTTCTTTTACATAAATCAACAACTTTTCCCGCCTATTTTGTTTTTTTTTCTGTGGCCAGCCAGCTATTCAGCCATTATTTTTAATTTTCATCTTTGATAAAATGGTAAATATTTTGCCCAAATCTATGTTATTTTAAAGCAATTGTTTAAACTAAATTTAAATAATAAAGTTATTAAAAAAATATAGATTCTTTAATCAATACTTAACTTTAAGTTATTACAATTTTACATCGTGGCTGCATAGAAAGTTGGAACATGGTTCAATAAAAATGTGAAAATAGAACTAGTTTTTTTTTAATAATTTGACATCTGTCAGTTGAAAGCGATTCTCCCTAGGCTAGGGCTGAAAAGTATTACTTTCAACCCGCTCTTCAGGCAACTTCAGATCTACTTTCAGAGTATGAGTAATGAAATAGTACATTGTTCACCGAGAGGAGAAAGTGACCGATTACCGTCGAGGGTGTCGTTTGGCTTTAAAACACACGAGATCGGGACATAGTGCTTTATACTACACCTACGAGGAAAATAAAAAACTAAATCTTTACTAATTGAAATTGTTGCAGTTAGTGAAGCTTAATGTAACACTTTTTCCATTAATGTTTGTTTGAGATGTTTGCGACAATGTGGGAGGAATAACTGGCTGTGCTGTTGGCACTGCGCTCGTAGAAAGCTGTGGTGCCAAAGGGGCAACTGGCTGCTGAGGGGCATCTGGCATCGCCGCGCTCGTTTATGGTTGAGGAGATGAGTCTTGATGCACATTAATGGATCCCGATATTTGGTTATTTATTCGTGTTTTGTTTTCTACGGAATTCTCTATGTAGCTTTCTGCAACAGCGGACGATTTCCAACCACCGTGACGTTTTATTGTGGTTAAATCAGCACCAGTATCGGCAAGAATAGTCGCTGAATTTCCCAATTACTTGTTTCGTACATTTTTTGTTTTTATATTGTAGTAAAAACCGATTGGTTTTGGGGTCACTGGGGCGAATTTCGTTATATTTCTTCACTATCTCATAAAATAAGCCCGATATAACAAATGATCGCTGAATTTTGGTTTTTGTGTTAGTAATATTGACGATTATTCCATTTTCTAGGATTTCGATATCGTCTGTTGTCATATCCACAAGTTCTTGCGAACGACAGGCCCCATTTACTCCTAAAATCAAAATAACCTGTAAACAAAAATATCAAACATGAAAACCCAGTAGATTTCTACTCATAAATAGGTACGTAATAAATCATAAACCAGTGCATTTTGTTCATAAACTTACCTTCATCAACAAATATTTGTCATCTGGAGCATTCTGCAAAAAGGAATAAACATCCTTTGTAGTAAGCACTTTTGATTTCTTACTACGGAATCCCTCCGACTTTCTTTTCAGAAATGCTGTAAGTTTTTTGTATTCTTGAATATTTATGTCGTTTCTTGTCAATATAGTACTTTTCAACATAGAGTACATAGACCATAACGTACTTGGTTTGTATTTTTGCGTTTTTTTAACTGAAATAAGCTAGCAAAACAGTTTCAGAAAAAGATGCCGCATTTTTTTCACTTTTCCATTGCAAAAAATCGTCATAAGTTTTATTATATTTTTTAATTGATTTCTGTGGTAAAAGGTTATCAATCAGTATTTTTGCTGTTTCCTTCAACTGCGGCGGAGTTAAAAAATCTTCATCATCACTATCACTACTTATCATTTTGACAGTTTTATTTTACTTTTCTACGAAAACTGAATCCTCAAACAACACACAAATTGAAAATGGCGCCAATGGCGTCTGCAATTTTCACATGTTCTTTTTTCAAATTGTTTGACACCATCCAACACACAGCTAGTGGCCGGTGTCATTTTGCGAACTTGGAGATAAAAACTCACTGTAAAAACTTTTTGGCTTTTGATATTAAGGTTACCAGCACATAGTCTTACCCAAAATTAAAAAAGAAAAACCACGTAAGAAATGGATTTTCATACACTTTTCTCTCCCGCTCAGATGCGTTTTCTCGCCGCATATTTGTTCGATATGCAATGACGTACTTTCTACCGTAAATTTGATAAAGTATCAAGGTACTTTCCGAGCAGGTGTAGTATAAAAGTCATTTATTCAAACTAGGCTGATAATCAGCACTTTTTGAACGTCAAAATCACATGAGACAGTCCCCCAAAACGCCCGCCCTTCGCCACTTCCTAGTGTTTTAGCTGGGAAGAAGAAGTGGCGGAATAAACTCCTAATATAATATATAATAATAATAATCATAATTTAATGACCTGAAACTCTTTGCCCCCAACAACTTGCAATTGATGGAACTACTGAGGGTAACAGAAACTTTCAGTAGCGCCATCAGTATGGAATTTGGTGTGGACAAATGTGCGGCCATGCATGTAAAGCGAGGGGAGATTGTGGAATCTGAGGGAACCCAGCTCTCAGATTCCATAAATCTTAGATCCCTCTCAGCGACCGAAACTTACAAGTATTTGGGTATGTCGGAAGCGCTGGGCATCAATTCTGTTGACATGAAGCAATCATTGAAGGAACGCTTCTTTGGCCGCCTGAGAAAAGTATTTAATAGTCTTTTATCAGGTGGAAATAAGGTGCGTGCCTTCAATGGTTGGGTCATGCCGGTTTTGATGTACACTTTCGGCGTACTCAAATGGACTCAAACAGAACTAGACGCCCTGGATAGGAAGGTCCGTACATTGTTGACGGCATATCGAATGCATCACCCACGTTCTTCGATTATGAGACTGTATATCCCGCGGAGTTGTGGAGGTCGAGGCTTTTTAAACGCTAAGACTCTCCACAATCGCGAGATATGCAGTCTCAGGGAATATTTCCTAGAAGCCGACGTGGGGATGCATCGAGATGTGGTCGCGATGGACAAGGCCCTCACCCCGCTCTCCTTGGCTAAAGAGAACTGGCGCAAACCTGCAGTGCTTGACACTAATGACCGCAGGGAAGTATGGCAGAGTAAGGAGCTTCACGGACGCTACTTCAGTGCCCTGCATGGACCTGATGTAGACCATGCAGCGTCCGTAGCCTGGCTACGTTCCGGGGAACTCTTTGGAGAAACCGAAGGTTTTGTTTGTGCAATTATGGATGAAGTTATGATGACGAATAACTACCGGAAATTTATTGTGAAGGATGGCACGGTTGACATATGTCGGGCATGCCACCGTCCGGGCGAATCGATCCGTCACATTATCTCCGGGTGTTCTCGTCTGGCCAACGGAGAATACTTGCATAGACACAACCTTGTAGCCAGGATTATTCATCAGCAACTTGCTCTGAAATACAGCCTTGTGGAATCGGAAGTGCCGTACTATAGGTATGTGCCCGACCCAGTTCTCGAAAATGGCAATATCACACTGTATTGGGATCAATCCATCATCAGGATTATTGATTATTACAGGACTATTGTAGCCAATAAGCCTGATATAGTGGTGGTGGATCGATCAGAGCGGCGCGCAATGATTGTTGACATAACGGTTCCACATGACGGGAACCTCGTGAAGGCCGAGAAAGATAAGCAAATCAAGTATCTTGACTTGGCTCGCGAGGTTGTCGACATGTGGGATGTTGACTCAGCGATCATTGTGCCGATAGTCGTATCAGCCAATGGCCTAATTGCCAAGAGCCTCGACCAACATCTGATGAGGCTCTCGTTAGGCAGCTGGATCAAGGGCTTGATTCAGAAAGCGGTACTCCTGGACACGGCTCGTATTGTTAGGAGGTTCCTTTCTCTGGAGCCCTGACCGCCGGTAGCTTGGACCCTGTTCCCGATACCGGTGGGCTACAATTTTTTATATTTTCAAATGTTTTTTTATTTTTTTTATTTATGAGAAATATTTAAAAATGTATTAAATTTGTATATATTAATGAATAAAGGGAATAATCATAAAATAATAATAATAATCCTAATATAATATATGATAATTTGACATTCTACCTTACTTCTGTATCTTCAAAGGGGCAGAACTGTAGGGGGATGGTAGTACCTATTAATGAAAGTTAGCTATCATCATCTTTTCTATCACCTTCTTTGCTAACTATGATGAGGTTGGTTTCCAGTCCAAACAGATGCGCCTAAATACCAGTGTTCATATAGCGGTGTAGACCATCATATCCGAATAGTCCAGTCCTTTGCAAGAAGGTGCGAGTCGGCAGCATTCGCAATATTCTCCATAATTTCGTTCAACTCGGAAATGCACAACGTTTTTCAATATTTTACATATAAACAGACATACATTGGCACTTGTTTATTCGCACTACAATGATAACAAAATGATTCAGTGTCGCCGCCTATGTGTCAATGCAGATAAAATGATGGAAAATATTCGAAATGCATTTGTTTTTTTTCCGACGTGATCTGACAAATTAATCAAACGGCTCTGTGGATGCTCTATTAGGCCCGATTTACATTATCAAGTGTTTAGTGAAATTGATAAGTACAGTGGGTAAGAAGAGTGGTGTAAATCGATCGGACAGTAGCGAGTCATCAGTCATTTGTCTAAGTTTTCGCCACTCGCCACTATATTGGTAAATTAAAAGCAAGTTGATGGATGCAGATTTTAAAAAATAAGTTTGCTCAGTAATGCGTTTTTTTTTTGTGGCAATTACTAAATTTATTTCATTATAAGTGTGTTTGCGATAAGTTCGCGACACCCGTAATCCGAATAAATAAAAATAATACTGACAATGTAAGTGTTAACAACAGAGACATTTAAATATGACGAGTCTTTTAAATCACTTTGGATAACATTAAAACGGCTGTTTAAGATTTTCTATCATTTCTTGCCTTTGCCAACCGTTTACAGTACCATTTCCAACCCAGAATGGCGCTCTAAAATCGTTGAAAAAAGTAAAAAAAGCATCATGGGCAAGAATAGGTCACAGTCTTTATCAGAATCATGTTCAGCAGGCATAACATGAACTGCTGCATAAATGCAGTTAGCGTGAAAGAATGGCGTGTCCATAATTTATACAACTACAGAATAAGTCATGTAGTTTGCGGCTAACTTTTTTTAATTTTTTTTTTCAAGTACTTGGAGTGTGACTTTAATGAAACAAAAAGTCTGTCACAGAGGAGGTCGTGGCTAAATAATAACAGCCGCACGGGTCGATCTTCAAAATTCAAAAGCCACGCTTGACAAGGTCGTTTTGTGGATGGGCGGCCATCATTACATACCAAATTTCCTCTGCGCTTCGGAAAGCACACTAAGCCGTTGATCTCGGCTGTAATTAGTAATTTATTGTTAATGTGGATCTTTTAAAGTCGAAAGTCTAACAACAAGTCTTAGTAACCGGTACCATATTACCCAGTAATCAAATAGTTAAATAGTCAGTAGCATGTAAAATATTGATGATAATGATGACTGACTTAGTCCCGACTATGGCCACATGCAAAAAAAAACTACTACGTGTTGGTACTATATTAACATCTAGCGTACATACCAAGCTATAAGTTTCCAGTAAAGGTAATAAGGCCTCGCTTGTCATGCATATTTGAGTACAAATCCCAAACTGCGACCAAAAACTGGGTCGGCCCCCTTCTACCATCCGACATCTAGACGCACTGCAAGTTACCATCCCTACCTTAGTATTAGCTATTCCACCAATTCGCACTAAGCCTTTTCAAACGTCTTTCATAATGCGCACAGCAAAGGAGTGGAACTCTCTGCCTGCGTCTATGTTTCCGAACGCTTACAACACTAATCTCTTCAAAGTTAGAGCGAACAGGCTTCTTTTGGGTAAGCTCGTACCACCGTCGAGTTTTTCTCTGTCATCTCTGACTTGAGTCAAAAGCAAAACCACAGCAAATTTAAGAAAAAACGTACAATGAGATATCCGCCGTATACTAGTTCTGTATAGTTTGTTTGGTAGCCGTGCGTTCTATACATAATGTGTTGTGTTTTACATTGTACAAACACAGACAAATATTAAGTGATAATGAGACAGTCGTCGGCAAGTCCAGACTCTTCCGTGGGAACTACTTCCACGGCCCACAATCAAATGTCACTCGTCGAGAAATCGTACCATGCGTCATAATAACACTTAGAAAATGGTGTGCGAAACTGTCAGTTTATTCTATTGTATGGTAGTTTAACTTAGACTTTATTGTAGCTGTGTAAGACTGCTTGTAATCTGTATATTGTTCTTTTATTAGATCACTAGCTTGTGCCCGCGGATTCACTTGCGTTAAAGTAAAAAAATATATTACGGCCACGCTTAAAACATAGCCTATGACACTCGGAGATAATGTAGGTGTAGCTTTCCATTAGTGAAAGAATTTTCGGAATCGAATCGGTAAATCCGGAGATTATCCCCTAAATATAAATTAAAAAAAAAAAACAAATAATAATGCTCATCATCATCTGCCTAGCCTTTTCCCAAACTATCTTGGGGTCGGCTTCCAGTCGAACCGGATCCAGCTGAGTACCAGTGTTTTACATGAAGCGACTGCCTATCTGACCTCCACAACCCAGTAACTGGGTAATACGATACCCCTTGGTAAGATTGGATGTCAGACTTTTGGCTTCTGACTACTCGTAACGACAGTCAAAGATCTACAAATGACAGCCGGGACCAACGGCTTAACGTGCTTTCCGAGGCACGGAGGAAACTCGGTATGTAATTATGGTCACCCATCCACGGACCAACCTCGGCAAGCACGGCTTAACCTTAAAGATCGACCCGTGCGGCTGTTAATATTTAGCCACGAGCTCCTCCCAAATAATAATGCTCATCACTAGCAAATTCCTAATTGATTGATGCTCACTGAACTCTGTGACACAAAGTAGTTAACACCTTGCGCGCAATAAGCAGGAGGTCCACCGAGCGAGTGTTCCAGCGATCGAGTCCCGGAATCATACAGCTGCCTTCCGGCTGCGCCTGCGACTGAATACCAGCATTCAATACTACAACGATAAAACAAGGTAATACCTTCAGCAGATGTATTAACATATTTAGAACGGAATTTTAATGCGGGTTTATTGGAAATACAAACAAATAGCGGCAATGACCGACGTCTTACCTAAGTATCTACTTTACCGTCTCGATACTTCTATATGTTTCTAGTAACGACAATAGGTACCAAAGTATGGATTACTTTTACAGATCTATACTAAAAATAAACTGTATGAGATGTCACGTTTATGATGGGAGACTAAAAGTTTATATTTTGTCCGAAGAACCATTTCGACAGGTTTGTTGCTGGTTTTCCGTAAAGCGTAGAAAGTGTAAAATTAACAAGCTGATAACCGCATCTTCACCGAAATGGAGTTTGGTTATTGTCCCAAGGCATCGTACGGCCAGGATTAAAAGTGTCCAAGTTACAAACTATCTTTGTGCCAAATGTCATCCAAATCCGCCTTACAATTTTTGCGTGAAATAGTAACAAACATTCGTACATACATCCTCATAAACATTTGCATTTAGAAAAGTAAGTAATAAGATGACAACTGCTGACAAAAAATAAATGCAATAATTGTTGCCATTTCAACCTGTATGTATATTACCATTTAATCTCCAAAGTGAAACGCCATCTTGAAATCCGTGCAACAGAGTAGATAAAAAAAATTGCCATCACTATTCCAATCCACAACCCACGTTCCAAAAGCTTACAATTGAACTTGAAACCTATGCAAACTTATTCATTCATTTTCGTTCAAATCTTACTTAAATTACATTATGTACGTGAGCCTCAGAAATCAACGAATAGTCCATACAATCGTGATATATTGACAGAGTTAACAAAGAAGGTTCTATAAATTACTCTTAACTCTGTTCTCCGTTCGGTTAAATAGGACATACGGCTTTGTGATATCAATAATCCGGATCCCTATTGGTACAAAGGATAGTTACGTTGCAGAAGATTCACTCTACGCAAAATAATTCACCATTTCCAGCAGGATAGGTTTTCTTCTTAGCGTGTTTATGACAATTTAAATTGGGTGAGCCCATCATTAGGCGACGAGTTAGGCTCTTTCGGTTATATAAGTTGTCCTATCCGACGGTATCACTCATGGCGGTGAACACTGGTACAGGTGCTAGGTCCCCCACGTAGGTACGTAGGTAGGTAGGTAGGTACTCCACGATTTTGAATGTCTACTTTCAAGGATTCTGATAATCTAGTACTCCTACATCTGGCTCAACCGGTGCACCTGATAAAAATTGAAGCAAGTGGGATGAAAAATGACATTGAAAGTTCCCAAAATCTGTAAGCTGTTAATGCCATATGCATTCTACATAAATTCAAAATTGTCGGATAACTTTCAAAGATAGTTCTTAGTGGCAACAGGGTTCGTACCGCCTATAAAAGTTTATTGTCTTTCTACATAATCTTTACTATTTATTTAGGTAGCTGCAAATCTTCTGACAATCCTCATCTTCGTGTCTCAAATCCGTGTTATTGGCGACGGCCCTACGGGTGAGACGCGCGGGCAGCGCGCTGCGTAGGCGCATCTGCGTGCGCAGCTGTCCCGCGCACGCGCCGGGCAACGTGGAGCCTCCGCGCAAAACGGTTAAAAGGACAATAAGGTGTTTTTTTTTAATTCAATGTAAATAGGCCAATGAAAACAGCTGGTTTGCTCCAACACGCGGCCTTTGCTTCTAAGGGATGGAATTAAAAGAAGGAATGTTTGAAAGACGTGTTTAAAATCCTGTTGAAATCCTCTGCTATAGAAAACCGTTAATTAAAAAAACAGTCGACAATTAACTTAAAGATAACTTATTTATATCAATTAGAACAAGACGGAAATTCTAACAAATCAAAAGACAAGCGGTATACAATCAACTTTCTAATTGTTAGTAAATAATTTTATTACAATTACTAGCTGTACCCAGCATGCGTTGCAATGCACTTTTTACTACCCACCTACCCTATCCGACCTACCTACCCTATCCTACCTACCCTACCCGACGCTACCTACCTACCTACTCTACCCTACCCTACCTACCTACTCTACCCTACCCTACCCTACCCTTACTACCTACCTACCCTACCTACCTACCCTACCCTACCTACCTACCCTACCCTACCCTACCTACCTACCCTACCCTACCTACCTACCCTACCCTACCTACCTACCCTACCCACCTACCTACCCTACCCTACCTACCTACCCTACCTACCTACCCTACCCTACCTACCTACCCTACCCTACCTACCTACCCTACCTAACCTACCCTACCTACCTACCCTACCCTACCTACCTACCCTACCCTACCTACCTACCCTATCCTACCTACCTACCCTACCGTATCCTATGTCCTTCTCCTGGCTCTAAACTACCTCCCTGCCAATTTTCAGCTAAATCGGTTCAGCCGTTCTTGAGTTATAAGTGAAGTAACTAACACGACTTTCTTTTATATATATAGATTATTGGTCAAACCCAACATTAGGGGCGAGGACAGCAATAGTCCACAATTGTACGCAATTGTAAACCATATTTCTCGCATCCGCTGGATGCACTAATAGCCCTATTATAATTTCCTTATTTTGCCTTATTAGTTCTAATTATGTCTGTGGTGCTTATACAACTTGAAAGCAGTCGCTGCGCCTTATATTATGACGCTACTTCATAGCCTTTTGCCTTACTTTGTAAGGGCAGGCTTCCAATCTCACGGTTGGTTTTCTAAGCGAATTAGGTGATTAAATGGTAGCTATCATCCTGAATACATCCAGCAGAATTTAAGGTTGATATAAAGAAACACGGCGAGGAAGAAACCGGGATATCACGATATAAAAATCTTCGTCGACATGTGACAACCATCTAACGACACCGAGGTCCACAACCACTCACAGACAGAGAAAAAAATACAGCAGAGAAAAGGGGTTGAAACATTAGTAAAACAAATATAGTCTGCACAGCTTGAAATTTACTATTTGTGTTTCTCGATGGAATTGATAAACACGTATCAATAAAGTTTTTGGAAAACCCACCCCTCAGACGATAACAGGGGTGACAATTTTTTTATTTTTGTTTTGTGGTGTTAGCACTTTTGTATGGACAAATACGCTAAAAAAAACTTTATATAAGTTCACACTTCTAGGGAATCTGGGTCATTTATGCAAAGGACACTTGCGGGACGAAAATATATTGCGCGAAAGACACTCACGCGACTGGACACTTGCGCGACTCAATGGCTTCATGGGTGTCGTTTTCGTGGTTTTAGCGGGTCTCGGTCTCGGTTTCGGGTCGGCAATGAAAATGAAAATCCGAGATGGCGCCGAGGAAAATTTCCTGTTTTTCGTTCATTGGTGTCGTTTTCGTGGTTTTCGGGGTCGCTGACCAAATTGACGCCGAGGAAAACTTTCGTTTTTTCTTTCACGGGTGGAAGTGTTTTTGTGGACTTCAGGGTTGCCGATAACGAAAATGATGACCTCATTTTCTAAGTGCAAATAATAAAATTTAAAATACGCATTGTCTGAATATCTCCCCTAGGCTATGTCTGGCATTGATTATTATCTATAACATTTAAATGACTATTTTCGACATTATTTTGGGGGGTTAACGTATACGTGGGCAATTGCCGAACTCCACGCGGGCGAAGCCGCGGGCACAAGCTAGTTACTAATAAAGTAAATTAATATTTTTGTGTTTTGTTACAGAAAAATGGTTGTAATGTATGGTCAAAATTAATTAAATTAAGGAATTAAATGTTAATTTATTATATTTTATCTCCCAAAGTTAATTTTGTCCATACAATGTTGATATTGGCCCTTGATCGAAGACTTGGAAGTCATGGGGAGAGGCCTTTGCCCAGCAGTGGGATGACGCAGGCTAACAGTATCAGTATCATTATAAGATTTTTAAAAGTACCGTTTGTTTCAGGCGTAGCATCTTGATAAACCGTGCGTACCCGTAATTAAAAAGAAACTCGTGCGTTTTACATTACAATAAAGCACAAGTACGTAATGAGATATTACAATACGGTAATGAGATATTACAATACGATATTGAGATTAGTGAAATAAGAGACCCTTTACGAGCAAATCTGTTTTACTTGTAAGTAAATAGTAGTTGAAACAAAATAAAAATACGGGGACTAAATATTATGTGAAACATTTTCTGGGAAACTTAATTCTGTGGAAATTTCTGTCTGCGAAACAAGGTGACACCGGATTCAGAATGATGTACTAAATACGTGGTAAACTTTGTAGTGTCTTTTGTATCCTAACTAATATTATAAATGAGAAAGTAAGTTTGTTTGTTACCTTTTCACGACTAAACGGCTGATCGATCTTAATGAAATTTTCAAGAAGATAGATTTTAACCTGTGGAAGGACATATATCATATCACATATATACATATGTGATGATATATGGCTATATATCATCACGCTACGACCAATAGGAGCGGAGCAGAAAACGGGTAAAATGTGACGCAGACGAAGTTGCGCGGGACAGCTTGTAATGTACATATAATGTTATGGTCTGTCTTAATAAAGTTTTTTTTTAAATCCACAAAGTCCAAAGCAAAAGAATCGTAAGTAAAAACAAGCTCAGTTACGTTTACAGACCTTTTTTTTTTTTTTTTGCGGATGGGAAATCATCAAATGACTTCTCCCGCTCTGGGCGGAGCGGGAGGGAGTGTCAGACTTGACTGACTAAAACCCACCCATGTTCCTTCTTAGCACTTTGTGTTCCAGGGCCGCGGTATCTCTTTCGAACAACCCGCCGCCACGTTTACAGACCTCAGCCTCAGTCCATAACGGTCATCCATCAAACTACTAATTCCATCAAACGTCCACAATTCACACAGCCCTCACATTAAACCTTGAAGACTTCCATATTGAACTGATATTATAAAACCCCACTTATGGTATTTAAAAGCTTAATCAGGGATATTAATGACTAGCGGTAATTAAGTATATAATCACTTGGAGTCAATAGCACTAAACTATGTACTACAAAAGCATCTACAGGTTTTATGGGATGTATAAAATGGAAGTATTTGTTAAAAGCTAGCTGCTGACAAGTTTCCCAGATCTTAAACCCCACACAGAAATTTTAACTAAACTATTTTTTTTTATTTGCTGCTCCATACATTTTGACCGTTTAGGTATTGCAGTTTTGTAGGAAACAGCTGTTTTCCTGTGCCCCCTCCCCCCCCCCCAGAATCAGGTCAGAATGGTCTACCGTTGTAACCGTTATAGCGTCGGGTCTATTCCACCCTGTATACTTTGAATAGGGGTGAAGACTGGGTAAAGAAAACGACTTTCTATTTTTTCCGTCAGACAGGTAATACAAAAAAATTAGACATGTATTTTTTGTTTTATCAAAATATCAAAAAATTACTTAGTTAAAACTCATTAAAGTTGGAGAATGGGGGCTCACTACGTCACAAGTATGTATAAAACTTACCTACATGTGACGTCATGCGCCATTTCAACTCAATATTTTATGTCTATGTATAATTTTATGACCACGTTAAAAAAAGAAAAAATATGTGTCCAATACTTTTCAATAATCTACCCGACCGACAAAGAAAAAAAAATGAGATCATCCCCTATTGTGGAGTGCACTAACAGCGCAAAGGTACGCGTCTTTTTAATGCCATTTTTTAGGTTGACCATCAAACCACCAAATCCTGCCACTGTCAGCAAATGGCAGGATTCTGAATTAACAGCACATAGACGGTACTATTGACAATTACTCTCTAATTTTCTTTCCATTCAGTCATAGCTCGTAATCTATATTATATAAAAATCCAATGCCACTTTTCGTTATAATTTTATATAACTCAAGAACGGCTGGGCCGATTTAGCTGATTTTGGTTTTAAAAATTTTGTCGTAGTCCAGGGAAGGTTTAGGGTAGGGTATGTAGGGTAGGTAGGAGGGTAGAGTAGGGTAGGTAGGTAGGGTAGGGTAGGGTAGGGTAGGTAGGTAGGGTATGGTAGTATAATGGTAGGTAGGTAGATAGGGTAGGTAAAAAGTGCATTGCAACGCATGCATGGGACAGCTAGTAGTAACATAATGTATAAAAAAAAATGTACTTGCAATCTGTTCGACTTCATTACAAAACGTCTTCTTTAGCATGCAACCTCTTTTAATGTGCGCATGCAAGACGCACTAACCGCCGGACGCATAAACTATAATAATGATTCAATCGTTTGCAGGAAAATGTGCTCTGTTTTATGTTCACTCACTGTTATTTACGGTATCTTGCCTTTTCACCCAAAAATAATTTACATCATTTGACATTTCATTTTAGATATTCTAATTCATGCCCTCATCATCACTTTATGACTGGTTATGAAAATTTATTATAAAATGATATAATTAGATTAAACGTGATTTTGCCAAAAGCATTTATCAAAATATTAAATAAAAAATGTATAAGTGATTAATTATCATGTGAAACTTTTGTAAAGAGAAGTATTTGCCAAATAAATGTTTGTAAAGCGAGTGTTTATAAAATAAAACATTTGCGGAGTGAGTTGTTTGTGAAATAAATAGTATTATGAAACGTTGGTTATAAACTAAAAAAAATGTAAAAGGAGTTTCGTTGAAACATTAGTCAACCGTTATTTACACTTACATGTCGTATTAATAATAGGGCTTAAAGTATGAAATTGCCGTTTTATTGTAATAGGTACTTCGATTTGACATAGAACCTTCATGGTTTTAAAATGTTTGGGTGAAACTTTTTTCACATGGTACCTATAAAGTTCTTCTTTTTAAAAAATGTGCAACATTCGATCATGACTTTCAGTTGTTTTTTTTTATTCGGCTTAGACAAGAAAGATGATAGACAAGATAGATACTTCAAAAAATCGAGTGATTTTTGAATACGAGTTCCGACGCGGAACTAACGCAGCAGAAACAGCTCGCAATATCAATGTAGCGTTTAGAGAGGGGACTGCTAATGAACGCACCGTGCGATTTTGGTTTAAACGATTTCGTGATGGAAACTTTATTTTGAAGAACGAACCACGTGGAAGACCGCCCACACAGGTGAATAACAATTACCCAGAGCGGCATGGTTTAACGTTACCTTACCAACAATATAGACGCATTTGCGTCAAAGAATAAAAAAAAAGGAGAAAAATGGGTGCCTCATGATTTGACTGATCTGCAGAAAGAAACGCGTGTTGAAACTTGTGTTGCCTTGTTGAATCAATACAGAAATGAAAGAATATTGGATCGAATTGTGACATGTGACGAAAAGTGGATTCTTTACGATAACCGTAAGCGAAAAATGCAATGGCTGACCCCAGGTCAGACGCCGCAACATGTCCTAAAGCAAAGCTTACCAATAAAAAGGTAATGGTAACTATTTGGTGGTCTCAGCATGGTGTTATTCATTATAGCTTTCTCCGATCTGGTCAAGCAATAATGGCAGATGTCTACTCTGCCGAATGCCGAACAATGATAGCAAAACTAGCAGTGAAACAGCCCCGACTCATGAATCGATCTTCACCATTATTGCTCCATGATAACGCGAGACCTCATACAGCACGAGAAACCGTTTTAACTCTACAAGAACTGCAATTAGAAACAATTCGTCACCCTCCGTATTTGCCAGACCTTGCTCCAACGGACTTACATTTTTTTCGTGATTTGGACAATAATTTTCTACGTGATAAAAAGTTTTCTTCTCAGGAGGCAGTACAAAATGCTTTCACACAGTTAGTCGAATCTAGATCACCAGAGTTCTATCGCAAAGGCTTAAATGATCTTCCTATTAGATGGCAGCAATGAATAGATAATAATGGTAATTATTTTGATTAAATAAATCCAAGGTGTTGTTTTGCTTCCTCGACAAAATTCAATAGGATGTCACAAAAGACATAAATAATCAATTAAAATTACGGTACCTAGTTAATTATTAAAAAACGCTGTATTGTTTGGTTGTTTAAGTTTATCAGTATTTCAGAATAACCCCCTAAACGTGGTTTAGGGAATAAGAAATTATCGAATAAACGTATGTGATTTTTTGTTTCTGTGTAAGCGAGGTTATAAGGCGAGTTTGTGCGAGGTGGTTCACACTTTTCGATTTCCACAAAAAATAAAAATTACCTACTAATTTTATTTTTTTTATTTATTATTGATTCGGGTCGAGAATCATTAGCATAGTTACCTCCTTGAATTTGACGAGGATGCAAAGTAACACCTTGTATGTTAAAAGTACAAATCGGCAATTTCATACTTTAACCTCTAGTATAAAGTTCTAAAAGTCATCTTAATAGAAGTTAGTAGAAGTCTTTCGGAAGTTTTCTGAATTTGTTTTGATTTTAATTCCCGTGGTAGGAACAATAACATATGAACACCGACGCTAAAACGGTAACCCCAAATTCAGCAAATCATTCTGAACCCCCCACCGCGCACATAATTTTTTTTCGTCGGTTATAAAAATACAGCTGTTTCCTGCATAACTGCAATATCTAGGAACAAGGTCAAAATGTATGGAACAACAGATTTTTTTTTTAAATTACCGATGAAAAATTTTATGTGAGCGAGTTCAGGATTACACAACCGTTATAGCTTCATTGTCCCTTCCATCTTGTACATCTTTGTATTGTGTCGGTGATAGATTGTTTTAAAGAATATTTATGGGTGTCGATAAAGTTACAGGCAAATACATTTTTCCAATTGATTTCAGTTTCCAATTTTTCAAGCATTTGCTGGCCTACCATGACGTCTTAAAGCAGTATGGTTTTACTCTTATTCCAGTGTGGGAAAGAGACGGAGCTATACAGGATGTCTAGCACCATCTCTTTCCTATACTAGGAAAGGAGAAAAAAAATACCTTTTTCATCCCATTTATTCGAAAAGGACGACTTGGTTCGCCTTTAAGTGCACCCAAAGGTAGTGTTTTCTATAAGGAACTTTTAGCGGGCAGTAATGAGTTTTTATTACTCTTTATTTCAAAAAGTGCGCCGCAAAGATAATTGCGGCGCACTTTTTGAATTTGGAACATCTTAGTGTTCACCGCCAAAGAAATCGAACGCAAATATTGTTTGAATAAAGACTGGCTGGTACGACGGCCCATAGCCGCGTTGCCAGCTGAATAACAATACATTTTCATAATTGCGAAAATGTCTAAAATGTTGATATAAGTTTTTAGTTGTTTTATTATTAGATACCATTTAATTTCAATTTAGTTGTATCTATGTTTTATTAAATAATAATATTACAATAGAATGCGAGGCGCCTGTTTTCTCATAGTGGGTGATGAAAAGCAGAGTGAATCACTCGGGCGAAAATATATTTTTGGCTCGGGCGACGTACTTTGAATCCCTCGCTACGTTCAGGATTCTACCAAAAAATCCCTCACTTCGCTCTGGATTCAAAAAAGCGCCCTCGCCGTAAAAATATTATTTTGCTCCCTTATGATACAATCTACTATTTAAGACGTCAAGGTAGGCTACCAGCAACCACTTTGTATAACCCAACCTTATTATATTATACAATACAATAGGGATTTTTGAATACTTGATTGATTTATGAGAGCTAGGGTAACCGTCCGACATGGTGAAAATGAGAAATTTAAGTCTGAATGCAAACCAAGTGGCGGACAAAAGCCAGCACTCTATATTTTTTTTAAAAGTAATCGTAGCTCCGGTGAACGATCTAAGCTTCACGGCGCATGCACATGTTTAATTACATAAATAAAATGGCCGCAAGTCTATGGTCAGTGATCTATGGCAGCCATTGTCCAATCCGTAACTAGGAATTAGCATTTTTTGCCGTCACATAGATGGTATTTTAATAAACTAAGCTTCTAGACGGTTGTTACTTGAAGTTTTGATAAGTATCTTTATTTTTGTTATATTTATTGAAGTTCTATTTAACTTCTATAGCTACATATCTTCCAACCACACACATCTACAAAGTGTTGTTGAAATGACTAAAAACTACGCTAGTAATATAGTTCAATGCTGAAAACCTTTTTTTTTTACTTTTCCCCACACTTGGAATTTCTCCTGTGTAGTGGGTGCGTTTACAAACATTTAAACTCACATACACAAACAGCCAGACCCGTAACAACTATCTGTAGATCCATACAAATATAAGTTCCGTGGGGGGATCGATCACGCGACACGCAGCGTATCACAGCGCTACCACTGCGCCAGCCGTGCCGTCAGATAATCATACTAATAATGATGCTTAGTCACAGCTGGTCCACAGGCTTCTCCCTGAGCGGGAAAGCCACAGAGCACCAATACATGAATAATCCACCATGAAGATTCAGTGCTGGATATTCAGACAATACTGAGCTATTTTCAAATATAGTGGTGCGAGACCAGTTAAAGGCCAGTGATTGTGCTGTCAACTGACCTGACTCTCGAACTGGCGTCGTGTCCGGATAGTTCGAGTCTTACCACTGCTTTCTGGAACCAAAATCATTGACGCGTCAACATTCAATAGTAGTCAAGAGTTGTGGCTGTTAACAACAAAGTTTTCGGTTTAACGAATGACGCACTTGTAGCTGTTTTTGATTTTGGTGTCAGTCCCTCGGAAAAATTCTTGATTCTCATAATTATTAAGGAGGTAGATAAATTATTGAATTTCTTTTCAGAAACCGTACGCTTAATTTTTTTTTGATACACAACCAGAACCTTTGAAAATGGAGAAACCGCTGCTTGAAAGTAGGAAACAAAAACCTAATGAAAATCGAATTTAATATTTAACTTTACGAGAAGAGGAAACAGAGCATAGACAAGCTGCGAGTAAGTCTTTGTGAACAAAAATGTACATTAAGGTAAAATTCCCGTAAATACCCCAGTTAATGTTCTGTGGCAGCACCGTTATCTTTAAGAAACTATCAAAGCATAACTACTAAAGTTTAAACCAGTGCTCATTTATGTTACAATGGAGGAAAATGTCGGGCTTATAAAGAACTATCTTTTGACCGCGGCTACGCTCGCGTAAATTTATAATTTGACAATAATCTTCTCGGACACGTGGCGACATCTATTATGATAACAACTTTATTGGTGTTTTCTTCGGGATCAATACTTTTTTTCGGGATGAAAGGTACCCTATGTCCGTTTCTGTACATCTGACAACGTATTATATGCAACATTTCAAGATGATCGGTTAATTAGTTTAGGCGTGAAGAGGTAACAAACAAACTTACTTTCGCATTTATAATATTAGTTAGGATTAGGAAGTTATGATTTGAAATGAGCAGTGAAATCAATGCTTGTTCCGAAGAGAATCTCATAGAAGGTGCCTTGTCCTCAGCAGTTATTACCTGATATTGTATTGGAGACAACAAAACATTTTATACGTGTCTCATAGAAAATAGCTCTTTGTCCGCGCAAGTGTGCGGTGATTTCGTCTTTATTTGTTTTGTTTTGAGCTTTATTTACTGTTGACCAGATCATTAACTGTCTTGGGGTTTATAACATAGACAAGTTTGCCTTACCGTCAATGCGCAAATATCAATGAGTATATTTATTAATAGTAATACTTTTCTCATTTTAACTAAATAACTAAAAACCTCATGGTTTGGTGGACTTATGTATTGGACCATTCGCGCTCGCAGAAAAGCCTGTGGCCCAACAGTGAGAGCCAAACGGCAAAGGCACTAAACTGGCTCACAAACTGGCCTTTTGCCTCGAAAACATACCCGCATAGGAAGTGGTTCTAGATATCAATCATAGCTCGAGACACGAAGCCTAAGAAAAGATTTCTTTATACTCAGGAAACGCACGGATTGCCTTACAACGGAGTGGTCATCCTGACTTATAATTATAGTTTTTGTATTGCACCTATAAGATCATTTCCTTTCACTTGAAATTGCTTAATGTTCTATGCTTTGTTCAGAGAAAATGGGTATTTTATAAATAATTTCCATGCCATAACTGTGTTTAAAGAATAATTAGCTTTGGACTTACCACCGGAATCACTTAAATTTTATTAAGCTTTAATATTGTTACTTCGTTCGAAGGCTTATAAACCACAAAGGTTCACTTTTCCAAAGTTCGAGAATAGATAAATCCCACCGTCATTAACAGCAGGACTATCGAATTTATGGTCGAAAAAAAAAGGCTTCAGTAAATTCTCTTAATAGTCCATTAGGTGTTGACCCATCAACCGTCAACATCACTTATATTACCTCATTTTAAATATGTTAAACTGGTCAATAAAATAAAAATGGTATATCCTTCAACTCTTCTTTGGTGCTATCTTCTTCTGTTTCAACCTTTGGCCACCCACCCATTGCTGGTCTCTCCCAAATCTCCCCATTTTCGGCGGTTTCGATTGTATCTTTTGCTATCTAATTTTATGCTATGTATATTGTATATGGAGTTGTAATCTCTTCTTTACTTTTCACGCACAAACACTTTTGTGTAAAACGTATTTTTTTTGTCCTATGTTTTACTCCTTAGTCATTGCCCATAATATCTCATTACAGCGACTTTTTCGTAGTTTTTATGACCGCCGTTAACCACCAAGAGAGCGCCACACACCAAGACACCACACCACATCATACGCTATAGTTGGGTGATCCCTACTAATTAACGGTACCAGCCATTAATATTATTCGGCTCTAATTAAAGGAAGTATGAAGCGGTAAATTAATTCATTCATAGAGGCCCTTGATGAGTGATTCTGTGGTGAGATAGAAATACTTAGAATGTTTTCAATTTAAGCAAAGTGAATTATTATAGAGACTACGTTATTGAGTTTGGCGGATTTTTGGTAAACCTAAGATGATTTAAAAAAAGAACATTTAACTTACTTTCACAATTAGCAGGTAACTCTTGAAAAAATGACTGCTTTTGCCATTCCCAACACTATTACAATACGTACACGGCCAGAATGCATACATAATAATCGTTTGTTATCCATAACCATGCAACTACTCGTAGGTCAATATAAACAGGCAAGTTTGTGTACCTGAAATCAGTAATTATTTTGGCTATCGAACTCTTGATAAATGAGTACCATACCTTCTCAACCGATTGCCTGCTGATATAAGAAGTCAGAAAATTAAAAGTAAGTTTGCCAAATCGCTTATACTGTTCTTCCTCAGGAGTTTGTAAACCATATTTTTAGGAAGATCATTTGTTGGTTTTTGGGGGAGGGTAAATAAGTAGTTTCTAAGATTTGGACAAGTAATATTAGTGACTATTCTTTAAACATATTGTTCCGTTCCCGTTTGTGCGTTGGTGTCCCTTCCAACCAGATTGAATTAAGGTAGAAAGAGTCCTCAAAGGCACCATAAACCCACCAATTACAATAGAATACTAGATAACCACTTCAGACAACCGTGAAACGTTGTTTAAAGTTCAATAACAACACGGTTCTATAAGTAAAGCCGAAGACAAACTAACGCCCACCATCACTTGAACCCGTTCCCTACACTAACTCAGCCTCGCGTGGGATGACCTGACTCTAAATTTCCAATTTAGTGTGGAAAATTAACGTGTAGTTTATTGTGGAACCCTAGCTTTCTCAAGCGCCGAAACCTGACGCTAGATTTTATGCGTAGTGCAAGAGTAGAAAACTGACGCAATAAACCTACTCCAACATTACAAAATATATCTTTAAAAACTACCATCATCTGCCAGGCCTTTTCCCAAACTATTCCAGTACTATTCCAGGCTTCCAGTCTAACCGGGTGCACTTGAGTACCAGTATTTTACATGAAGCTACTGCCTATCTGACCTCCACAATTCAATAACTGGGAAATACGATACACCTGGTAAGACTGGATGTCAGACTTTTGGCTTCTGACTACTCGTAACGACTGCCAAAGATCTACAAATGATAGCCGAGACCAACGGCTTAAAGTGCTTTCCGAGACACCGAGGAAACTCGGCATGAAATGATGGTCTTTTATTCATCTTTCCTCTCATTTTTTGTACTTTTATATATTCCTCAAAAAAAAAACATTTAAAAATATAAAAAACAGGTTTCCGCCGAAATCGGGAGCAGGGTCCAAGCTACCGGTAATTATGGTTATTATTATTATCTTTAAAAACTAAGATCAGGTGAAAATAAACGCTGAGAGGGTTGATGTGCGTAGGAGGACGCCTAAATTCGGTATTTTGGGTGAATTAGTCTGCAAAGCCCTTGCCATTCCAAATGCCTTATACCAAGCCAGAAAGTCTTAGCCAGACTTTCTGCGAAAAACCAAAAAATTTGATGCCCCATTTTTTCATTACTGTAAGATCTTGAATGACATTAGCTCAGCTTATGAACGTTTACTGAAACTCTCTTCAATTTCAAACCCAAAATGAATGAAAAAACGTTTTCAAGTCAAAACATCTAATCCCAAAAAAAAAACAGTTTAAAAATTGTGTGCAAGCGCTGCCAATCACAATGAGAGCACATTCGTGACACATCGCAGTTCGTGAAACAATCGGGCGCAATGTGCCGAATCGGCGCGAATCGGGCGGTTTCTAACAAGTGCGCCCGCGCCGTGTGAATGAACCCGCTGTGATGCAACGTCGACAATTAGGTAGGTTTGGTAACCATACTTTATATTGTTATTAGTAAATGAATTCGTATTGTTGAAGGATTGGGTCCATGAAAGTGCTTCCACAGCTGAATGAGTTAAGTTGGGTTGACGAATTGATTAGGCATATAAAAAGAAGGTAATGAGAATGTTAAAAATAAATAATAATTTTATTGATTGATCATCATTCGACCCGATTTAGTTCAGATGCGACTCGTCACCTCTTTTGAACGTGTCTTTCTGGTCGGCCCAAGTCACTCCCCAATATGCTATTTAGTGCTGTTTTGTGTAGAAACACGATATGAGAGAGATGATAATCGATACATCTAGACAAATAAATAAAAATAAAGTGTCTGTTTGTAATAAATTCCAAAAAAACAGCTTTTAAGGAGTATCGTATTACCCAGTTTCTGGGTTGGGAAGGTCAGATAGGCCGTCGATTCATGTAACATTCTGGTACTCAGCTGCTTTCGAGATAGTTTAGGAAAAGGCTAGGCAGCTGAATGCTTTTTTATGAAATATTCATTTACTAGCCTTTTTGATGGATCATAGACAACTCACTCTCAAGAGCATTAATGTGAGAACGTTAAGGGCTAATTAAGATTAAAAGCTCGGTTGATATTAAACCTAACAACTTGCTGTCAGGAAAGTAATCAAGCAAAACAATTATGTCAATTAATTCGATGTCTATAATAAAGAGCAGCAGAGAGCAGCGGTGGCCCAGTGGTAGCAGCCCCGACATACGAGCAGTAAGTCGTAGGTTCGAACCCAGGCAGGCGCATTACTTTGTGTAATTTATTTCATCACCGCTGCCCTCAAAAACGGTGAAGGAAAACATCGTGAGGAAACCGGCATGTTCTAGAACTTAAAAAATTCGAAGACATGTGACATCTACCAACCCGCACTGGGCCCGCGTGGTGGATTACAGCCCATTCCCTCTCATAGAGAGGAGGCCTGTGTCCCAGCAGTGAGGCTTGTGATGATGATGAATAAAGAACAGAAAATTAGTAATTCTCACAACATCTACGGAACGTGGTTGTTAGGATTCAAAAAATATCTTAAGTCTCGTAATTCAATCCAATAACTGTGATTATTTTATCCAGTAGATTGCGTTATCATTTATTGAAAACCACGGAACAAAATAGAGCATTAATGCTACAAAGGAAACCTATATCCTTCTCGATAACAAAGTATAGGAAACATAAGGGGCCGTCCATTAATCACGTGTTGTTTTTTTTTAGCATTTTGAACCCCCCCCCTCCCCCTTGGTGATATTTGGTAAGGTTTAAGACTAACCCCCCGCCCCCACCCAAAATCACGTGTATTTTTAGTACCTACACAGAATCTTATTTTTTTTAGAATATTATCTTTATATACAGGTACTTTGTTCGTTGCCTGGCAACGGCGAGTCAAGGTCACACTACAAGCCGATTTTCGGTTTAGAATCGCGCATTTGACGAAAAAATAAATACACGTGATAGCTTACTACACCCCCCTCCCTCCTTGTGATATTTCGTGATTTTCGCTAAACCCCCTCCCCACACTTTCAAGCCTCACGTGATTAGTGGACGGTCCCTAAAGAGCAATTAATGTTATCGATAACTACAGAATACATACATTACAAATTACTCAAGACTAATTTGTATAAGAGTGTGTGTAAGAGAGGTACTTTCTTCAATTAGTACCAAATAACAAGTTAACACCATCATTCTCTTGCCCTTGTCCCAATTTATTTGGGGTCGGTGCAGCATGTCTTCTTCTTCCATACTTCTCTATTGCTTGTCATCGCATGAGACACCTCCTTTCTTGCCATATCATCCTTCACACAGTCCATCCATCGTTTCTTTGGTATTCCTCTACTCTTATAACCATCCACATTCATACTCAAAACTTTCCCCAAATAACAAGTTAACAAGTGCCACTAAAGTAGGCAGAACAAAAACGGCTCGGCGTCACGAGTTCTAAAACTGATTAAAATTTCAATCCGTGCCGAAACTCTTTAAGCTTCAAAATGTAGCGTAAACGATAAAATCGTGCGGTCGATGCACTTACCGTGGACTGAAAACTTTGATGTTGGATCAGTAACAGTCACTCCGCACTGTGAATGTTCTAGTTATATGAATCGCGTTTGAAATAAAGCTGTTAAATTAAAATACTAAATATCATCATCTGCCTAGGCTTTTCCCAACAATTTTGGGGTCGGCTTCCAGTCTTACCGGATGCAGCTAAATAACAGTATTTTACATGGAGTGACTGCCTATCTGATAAACTCCTCTACACCGTGTAAATCACCTCATCACGAAGCCGTCAACCAAGCATTCTGTACATGAAACTAAGTAACTTTACGCAAAAAATATTGCTGGGAAACGACTTTTTTTTGGGGGGTGTAAAATCATGTTTTGTGGTAGAACTCAATGTAACGCACTCAAAACATTGTGCTGATGGACGGATTGAATAATACGGGGGTCTTGGAGGTATTTAAAGTAAAAATCTTACATTAACAACTTGTATTTAAAAAAATACTTGTCAAAAAGTTGGAGATTTGACCCCTAATATCTCCGTAACTAGAAGGTTCCCAGGTATGGTGTACAACAAAAAAATTATCGCAAGGACAGGGAGAACCAGTGCCTTTCGGCTTCGTTAAGAGGTGTTTTACACCCTTCATACCGAAATCCCATCATGCTCCACCTTCTACCATCATTAGTGGTGTTACAATACTACTTCGACATGCTTTTGCTCGCGGCTTTGCTCCCGTTATGTACAGAAATTAACCCACGGGAACGTTTTAAACGTAGCCTATGACAGTCGAGGTTAATGTAGCTTCCCGTTAGTGAAAGAATTTTCGGATCCAGATCAGGAGTTCTGAAGATTACCCCCAACATACAAACTTACAAACAGGTTTTACCTCTTTTTATATTATAAGTAAAGAAAAAGAAATCTTACTATATCATTAATTTCTGTAACTAATTTAAAGATCAAATATCAAATGACATGTAACGCAAGCCTCTAAAGCCCCGGAGCTGCACAGTAATGAAAGAAGCATTGATCATTCCCTGTTTGTGCACTATTGCGCCACGTATTGCAGATTCCAAGTTAACTAATCAAACATTATAATAATAGTCTATTACAGCATTTAGTTTTCGATCCACTGTCATGGGAGCTATCGTTTCTTATAATACTCTTCAAATCTCGGTCTATAATTGTTTCCCACAGAAAAAACAAACGATTACTGTTCTGTTCCACCTTGAAAAGAATTCGGGGAATCGAAAATGATATTGCTAAGCCAGATATTCTATTACCTGTCCTTGATAGAGAAAGTTTCAAGAAAATCATGGACACACGTTTATACCATTTTCTAATTACTACTAAAACATATTATTATTGTGTATTTTCAAACTGATTTCTGACGTACAAGACTTACAACTAAGGTGGCTTATTACTAAGGTGAAAATATTTAGTAAAAATTACGCTACTTCTAGAATCATCCGAGGTATAACGCTGTAACTTCAAATATTGTAAAACCAAATGATTTTAAAAGAGTAACCATGGAGTTTCCTGCCGGTTCTTCTCCATAGGAAACGACCGACCCGAACCGTGCACCGTTTGTTGACGTTTTACAAATAAGTGCCCATGTTGGCCTATGTAAAATAAATTATTTTGATTTTTTGATTTCCTTCACAAAGCTGTGAACCAAGCATTTTGTACCTTTATCAAACGACGACAAAATAAAACTCAATTTAACGCACTCAGAGTATTGTAGTTAAGGTTGCATTTAATGGTAAACGGTCATAGAGGTATTTAAAGTTAACTTCAAAATTAAATTGTTAAAAAAAAAATCTTTGACCTCCAATGTCTCCGTAACTGAAAGGTTCCCAGGTAGAACAAAAACATATTTATCACAATGACGGAAAGAACAAGTGGCTTGCTTCGTTATGGGTATTTTTATACCTAGGTATTGAATCCATGGTAAAAATTTGTACACCGTGTACGAGTATTCTCATGAAACAAAATTAAAATTGATTTAAAAAGTAACATGTGTTAAATCTGATTTCATAATGATGTGTCACTTGTAAATACTAATAAATAGATTGGCATGAATATGTTACAGAAGCAATAAACGACAATATCGCACTGTTCTCTTTCAATCGACCGCACTCCGTTACGAAAAAACTTTCATATCAACTTGCCAGATCACATCACGCATCTTATTCTCGAAGAGTAGGGCAGATGTGTCGAAAAGTAAGCTAATTTTGCTATTAACAGCTTACGGGTTATTTATTATTAAGTTTAACTTAAGACCCATCACTAAAAGTTGCAAAAAAGACACAACAGCATGTCCTTAAAATCATAAAATTTTAAAAATTAACTTACCAGCTCAAAATTTTATGAAACGGCATAATTTAGGACTATTAAAAATATCATGACGCCCTGTATACATTACGTCAAAGGGCCGCTTGGCCGCAATGACACCTTGATCCAGACGAACTAGTAATATCGCACGATAATTATACTCTTTCCAAGTAATGAGCTGTGTCGACCGTCGTTATGCCAACGAAGGCGTTTTAGCGCAAAAGTCACACCGTTTGGGGGTAGGGTTGTACGGAATAAAATAAATGAGATGATGCTATAAGTCTTGGTCCCAAAATCACGGTCATAGGACGTTACTAAAATCTGTCATTGGAGTGCTTGCTGGAGTCGAAAAACCTATTTTGTAGATATGGACGCCCGTGTATTTGCAACATTAGATATACACACACGACGACACCACTTTTTTGACCCAAGTTTATGTTAAATTGATTGGCTCAGCAGCCGCAGAAAAACAATACTGTAAACCTGGAAGACAATCAGATTTTGTTTTTCTGATAGAATCACGCATATTCTTATTAAAAAAACTCAAAGTCAGTCAAGACCGCCTTTAAATTCAGAAGGACCCAATCGCGTTTCCAATACAAAAAAAAACAACTAACAATTTACAACATCAAGTTTTCCAAATGCCTGTCAGCCCTACAATGCAAAGTGTCAGCCATCGAAATAAAACTAAACTGGTCTCAGTTCGGGATTAATTGCCAGAAAGCCGACATTGGGACGTTCCCACGGCTGCACCGATACGCTGAGGAACGGGAGACATTTACTTAGATCTCGCCGGAACGATGTTAGAGAATTGTTAGATTACCTCAAAAGTATGTTAGAGGATATCTTCGTTGTTTTCGTTTTTAGAATTCGTGCTGCCTGCAGCATAAAACCTTTTTTTATAAAATTCTTTGACTAAGAAATTCATTCTTTTCTTTTAAATTAAATTCTTTGATCATTAAATTATTATTTTTTCACAAAAAATAATGTAAAAACAAAAAAAAAATGCATGTCGTAGAATGAGCGAAATAAGATCAAATCAAATCTGTGGGCCTAAAACTTACCTAGATATTTTACCATCATCACTAGGTACTCAAAAAAAAGAATCATACTTTTTTGTTAAATGCAATGTTTTAAAACGGAAATACACACACAAACAAGGCTGCATACCAAAAACATACAACACTTAATTCAAAACAAAACGCGATCAACACTTACACCGGAAGAACGCAGCTCCAGATTCCTGCACAGAATAGTTCATTAGTTTCTTTATCACGTCGACTCTGCTCCAGATGGGAATACCAGTGATCCGTTCCGCTCAGCGGCCGTGCCCACCAAAAAACACCTTCACAGGAATGTCACTTACGCAACGCCGGACATCTGTAGGGCTGACGAAAACGAAGAAATTGAAAATGGTGTCTTGTCCGTAAGGGTAATCAAATCACCCATTTGGATTTACATTTCTTATTTGATCTAATGTATCCTGGTCAATTCACCTAAATTGCTAGAAATATCGTATGTATTAAAATGCATTTCTGGAGCATCATCAAACATCCCGCCTAGCTTATCATAGCTAAATGCCACATGACAATTTTAAGCGGCAGCAAACGTCATCATTTAAAATTACTCCTGCCCTTTTTTTTCCGGATTGGAAATCATCAAATGACTTCTCCCGCTCTGGGCGGAGCGGGAGGGAGTGTCAGACTTGTACTGACTAAAACCCACCCATGTTCCTTCTTCGCCCTTTGTGTTCCAGGGCCGCGGTATCTCTTTCGAACAACCCGAAGCCCTGGCAGATTACTCCTGCCCTTATCGCAATTAATTTGGTGTCGTAGCAACATGTCTCCTTCTTTTATCTTTTCTATTACTTGTCATCTCAGCAGTCACCTCCTTTCTATTAGCCATATCATCCTTCAAACAGTACATCCATCGTTTCTTCTTCTACTCGTACAGTACTTAAATCTCTATATACATAAAAATCAATTTCTGTTCGTTAGTCTCACTAAAACTCGAGAACGGCTGGGCCGATTTAGCTGATTTTGGTTTTAAAATGTTGGGTTGGTCCAGGAAAGGTTTAAAAGGTGAGAAAGGTAGGGTAGGGTAGGGTAGATAGCTAGGTAAGGTATATAGGTAGGTAGGGTAGGTTGGGTAGGGTAGGGTACGGTAGGGTAGAAAGGGTAGGTAAAAAGTGCATTGCAACGCACGCCGGGGACAGCTGTGACTAATAAAACGAAACTTTGACTGAGTTTTCTTTTTTTTTCACGATGCTAAAGTCAAAGAACGATTGGATTGACATAAGCTATCGAAAGGCCCATATCAATCCGATTGAAAATAGTTGTTGAAATACGAACTCTTTGATTGCAGTTGCCAGTATTCTTGGTCCTCTCCTTCTTTAGACAACCCTGTGGTGCCTTGGCCAATTGCAGATGGAATGCGAAGTCTAATCCACGCCATCTACTGCTGCTCACGCTATTAAACAATATAATACGGCAGAATCGTCTCCCATAGCTCTACACTTGTTAAATACTAAATTACTCACTTCCTCTTATTACCACTGTATTCTAATACATATAATTATGAAGAGTGTAAAAAATATTGTATTATGTTCGTGCAATGACATACAAATACTGCATAGATCGTGTTTGGACTTATACACCTTCCAAAGTAGCAAAATTATGACAGGTGATTGATCCCGGAAAAAAAAGAAAAGTGATAAGTTTCGTCCTCCCTACCTACTGCATATTTCATACAAGGGTTGTCTTATTGTCAACTTGCCAGCAACCTTTATATTATGTAAATACTTAGGTACCTACCGCTCCTACCAAAAAAAATCTATATAAAAACATACTTTGAAGAAATACCTACTTACTTAATGGAGATAACCTTTCGTTGAGGAATAATATGTTTCGGAAAAAAAGCAGTACCTAATCGATCCGGTACGTGGTGATCCTTCGTCAGAAGTTGGAGTAAGCTACAACGAATGCTTTGATTACAAAACCTTCAAATTGTGGCTGGTTTTTCAACCTTTACTTTTTTTGTGTATTCTGTGCTTATGTAAAGTTTATGTTGACTATCAAGTCTCATGTCGTATAGACCGTACCGAATAAAACCTTCGCTTAACTTCGACAGAACACTCTCTCAAGCCGAATCTTTTACAGGACACGGATCTACTTAGAGAAGTTCTCACAACCGTAAACGTGTGGCGGCAAATTACGCGCAGAGTCCCCACGGCTGCGCGTGAGTCGATCTCCAGCCCAATCGCAGCTCGATATCATAACGATATTATTGCGATATTGAAACGTTTCTTATTAGGCGACAGAGGATGTTCATACGCGTTTTCTATCAATTTATTTTTATGGTTATTTAATTTGAAACTGGCGGACATAAAATTGAATTTATTTTTAGCAATAGATAGATCAATGGATGGTCTAGTGTGCCTGAAAGCACATTTGCTCAATATTTTCATAAGTTAATGATAATGCAGCAATTCAAATTAAATTTATAATAATCATTGGGAATTTGTAATAGGAAGTTGTAAAGTTGCTTCAGATTTAGAAAAGTTGAAATGGAATCGACTGTCATGGTATGAATCGCATGTGACTAAAAATATAAGATAAGTTATTAATAAAGTATTATATAAAGTTTACATTTAGGCACAGTAGTATTTTTTCTCATACAATGGTATAAATAGTACTTATAAGTAAACTATAACTAAAACATATTCAAAAGTCGCAAGTGATGTTAATTCAATTCAGATGTTTGGTAGCGACCTGCCCGATCTAGGTTTATTTAAACCTGTGTTTCGGGCCATCACTTTACATAGCATAATTTAATTACGACAGTAAAATACTAAAATAAAATTAATCTATTAACAATAACAACTATAAGTATAATTAAATTGGTAAAATAAAGAAAAACTCTAATTATAGCTGATTAAGTAAATATGTACAAATTGATACGAGAGGATATGACATAATCATACTACAACTTCTAGAAAAAAAGAGTGATGCATATAAATGTTGATGGATGGAGAGGAATACCAAGGACACGATAGATGGCTTGTGTGAGAAATGCTTTGAAAGAAAAAGAAGTAAATGATAGAGTTACGGTTGACAGAAGAGACTAGAAGAAAAAAAAACGTGTTGCGCCAACCCCAAGTAACATAGGACAGCGGCAGGAAGATAACGCTGGGTATTTGTATATTACCAACAAACCTTAGCTTCACACATCGAAACGTTATTTTCAAAGAAAACTCTTTACAGTAAGACAAAGAAGAACTGTAACTGGAAGTACTGTAGCTGGCATACACTTAATCTTAAAATCCATCTCCAAAAGTCAACATGTAACTTCACGTAACTCATTATCATTGAAGAAAAAAAAACAAGCACCCTAACAGCGCAATTCGGAAAAATGTATTCAACAACATTTTTTCCCGAAAAATTTAAAAACAAAATGGCTGCCGCTGCGAATGCGCTTACAGTTACGCGACGATGCCGTATTCCGTTAAAACCGCGAAACGATCTACTTTCAAAAGAGTATTCGATCAATTTTATATGAACGATTGTGTTATATTTACAACTACCGCAAGACTGAATTAATGTTATTACGTCATGATGAGATAAAGGGTTACCTTCTTACTTTATCAGAGAGCTAAATAATAACAGCCGCACGGGTAAATCTTTAAGGTTAAGCCGTGCTTACCGAGGTAAGTCCGTGGATGGGTGAACATAATTACATACCGAGTTTACTCCGTGCCTCCGAAAGCACGTTAAGCCGTTGATCCCGGCTGTCATTTGTAGATCTATGACAGTCGTTACGAGTACTCAGAAGCCAAAAAGTCTGACATCCAGTCTTACTAAGGGGTATCGTATTACCCAGTTACTTGGTTGTGGAGACAGTCGCTTCTTGTAAAATACTGGTACTCAGCTGCATCCGGTTAGACTGGTAGCCGACCCCAAGATAGTTTGGGAAAAGGCTAGGCAGATGATGATGCCTTTAACCTTTTTTTTTTTTCTCTGGGAACGTCATTGTTATAACGTAGCATCATAACTAAGTAATGCAGATGTTCAGTATTCGCTTCAATAACTGCGTGTAAGTTGCCATAAAATTAGCGATTTTATTAAAATACTATCATGGAGGTAAAGCAGTATAAATAGTCTAGTTTATGTGACTGTCGGACTGCCAATTCATAGGTCTAAAGTTCGAACCCTAGAAGCGAACCTCAGATTTTCGCATTGATATGCGTATTTTATAATTATCACTTGCTTCCGTGAAGGGAAAAATTGTGAGGAAACCAGCGTGCCAAAGAGATATTTCTCGACGGCATGTAAAGCTAAATCAGAGGCCTATGGTCAGCATAAAAACTATGACACCAGGATAGGTACTAACTTACCGGGTAAATAATGGAGGTAATGGTTATCGTTGCCAGAACTTGCCCGTAAGAGTCGGAGACCCTACCGGTGGTTGGAATAGGTCTCCACCCCCTCCATGACGCGCCAGTCAACGACACGCGGTGACAGAGCGGGGCTAGCGAACGAGATGTCCACCACCGACTAGCCCCGCATCCGCACACACGTGGGGACAGAACCCCGATTTAGGACGACCAGGCCCACCTCCAGAGCCCAGTCCTCCACCATCCTACCCCGCACAGATGTGCACAGATGTGCAACGAGAACCCCAAGCAAGTTTTTGGCATTGAAGTCCCCGAGCACAAGCATGGGGAGGGAATAGCTTCGGACGACTACACTCAACTCCATGAGGGAGTTGTGGAACTCGACGAGAGTTCGGCTCGAAGAAGAAGAGCGGGAGAAGTCATTTGATGATTTCCCATCCGTAAAAAAAAAAAAAAAAGGGTCGGAGACTGTTGCGGACGCCGAACTAAGACTTCTAAATCACTTAGAGTTATGAATAGCGTTAAGATAATGTAATTAGAATAAGGAATAAACGATTTTATTTAGTATATAAGAGAACATAATGTTGAGTAAAGTAGGTTTATTTACCCCTAAATACTGATATTTAATAAAGGGAATCCTATATAAACGGAATAAAACACGTAGGAATGTAAATAGGCTTTATTAGACGAAGATTGAATTGTATACTTTACCATATAAGGTCAGGAAAGAATCCGAGCCCTCTGATTGGCCAGAGAATGGAGACCGATGAAGCCACAGGTCATGTCAGATTCGAGTCTAGACAGGTCGAAACCTGTCCGTGTGGCTCCAACGATCTTCACTCAAAGTCGAGCCACGCTATTGGTTAGCGCGCCAAAGTACGCCGCACGCCAACCGCTTCACGCACATCACTGTGCACAGTATAAATAGGGGCGATCTAGGAAAGCTAGAACGTTTAGACCGGTTAAGCAGTAGCCAGCCTCAGAGGCTGAATTGCGAGATGCCATACATAAAAAAAAAAAAAGCTAGAACGCAGTCGTTACTATCGCTTCAAGAAGAAACTATGTACATATTATGAAGAATAAAACCAAGTAAATCATCAAGAAATCTTTTATTAAATACAGTCCACCACAGTCTGGTCCATCGACACGGATAAATAAAATAAAATCAGTGCTAAAAGTGATATAATACGTCCTAATTTGCAAGTAAGTAAACAATAAACTGTAATAAACTGTATAAACTGTATGTGCCATATAAACTGTATGTGCTATAAACTGTATGTGCTATAAACTGTATGTGCTATAAATCTATGTAAAGTATCAGTGCGCGATTTTAACCGAAAGTTCAGAGTGCGGGAGTATATACGCAAAGTGCGCGATTTTAAACCGAAAGTTCAGAGTGCGGGAGTATACACGCAAGTGCGCGATTTTAAACCGAAAGTTCAGGAAGAAAGTACAAAGTGCGGAGTATATACGCAAAGTGCGCGATTTTAACCCGAAAGTTTATAAAGGAAGTACAAGTATATAAACGTAAAGAACATTCCCGCGTAAAAGTTTATAAAACGATCCGCGTTCATAGTAAGTACATAAACTATAACTAAGTAATAAAGTGAGTAAAAGTGTTAAGCACATACAGAACTATTTAATACTTGCAAACATTAAGTGGACGAATATAAAGTGAACAAGTGACTATATACTGGCAAATAGTGCTTATGTATAAGAAGTTTAGGCCTATATAAAGCAAATAGTGCTTATGTATAAGAAGTATAGGCCTATATACAAGCGAATAGTGCTTATGTACAAGAAGTTAAGGCTTATATAGAGCGAATAAGGCCTATATACAAGCCAAGAAACAATAGTAACGACTGTCAGCGGAGCTACGACGACCAGATACTAAACAGTGCCGCCGTAACTACAACCAGAACGTCGGTAGCCGAAGCAGCAGTGCCTGTACCGACTTGTCTGGGGCCCGTGACGACCTGAACGGACCCGGACTAAAATATTACAGTGCCTGTACCGACTCGACTGGGTCCGTGACGAACTGATCGGACCTAGACAACCTGAACGATGGTTGTGACAAGAAGCCAGTCAGACCTGGCCGAAATAGAAGAACAGCGACGCGTCCAAGAGCAGGAGGCCGCGCGCCGTCATGAAGAACAACAGATAGAACAAGAGAGAATAAGAAGAATCTCTCTGGAACCACCGGCCTCACCCTTCTCGAGGCTGGCGGACATCAGCACGGCGGGACCATCTGCACTTCGGACAACAACGACCGCACGAGCGCGGTCACCGACGAGGTCACACCGGTCAACTACGAGCGTGACTACGAGGCTACGGGTAGCAGAATTGAACGCCGCCGAGAAGCTTGCAGTGCTGCAAAGAAAACAACTTGAACTAGAAGCAGAGCTGGTTAAGAAGAGGTTAGCCGCCGAGGTGTCAGCCATCAACGATGAGGAAAGCATCAACGACGAGCCCAACAATGAAGAACCGCATCAAAAGGTGGACGAGTGGCTGAGAACGAACAGACTCGACACACGGGGGGAGGAAGCAGCGCGGGATACACGAGAGGAACCTAAACAAATTAGGTTCGAAGTACCCCGGGCCCGATCGCCGACTCCTACCAGGGCGAAGAATAGCATTGAGCAGTTGGCCGTCACGTTGGAAAGAATGGCCAGACCCCGACCGCGACACACCGACTTACCTACTTTCAACGGAGCCGCCAGTGAGTGGCTACCATTTAAGGCAGCATTCAGAGATTCAACACACATGTACCAGATATCGTCAGCAGAGAACATACAGAGATTAAGAGGCTGTCTGAAGGGAGAAGCACGGGATGCGGTAGCCGCGCTACTACACACAGCTACCGACCCCGATGCCGTAATGAAGACACTAGAACAATGCTTCGGGCGCCCAGAAATAATTATCGATCGGGCGCTCGATGACCTGAAGAAACTCCCGAAGCCTGGAACAGCGGCGGCAGATTTAAATAGTTTCGCCGTGAAAATACAAAACATCATCTGTATCCTGAAGACGATCGACAGAAAAGGGTACCTATTTAACCCACTGCTAGCAAGAGAGGTATTGGACAAGTTAAGCCCGCACCTACGTTCACGGTGGTGCGACTACGCCTACGATAATGAAGGAACGGCCGACCCAGAGATCGTCGTGATTTCCCGGTTCCTGATGCGGGAGGCTGACAGGGCGTTACGGTATACTTACGCCCCGTCGACAGGCGCCACTGCAAACCCAAAAAAGGAAACACGACCCGCCGTAACCCTAAAGAAGAAGGCGCAGGTGTACAACACCGTCAATGAAAACCAAGAGAAGCTACAGTGCCCCGGGTGCGAGCAAGAACATACTTTACCCCAGTGTCCTAAGTATAAGGCGCTCACCATACAACAGCGTTGGGAGTTCCTGAAGGAGAAGAAGGTGTGCTTCAAGTGCGCTCAGCAAAGACACCGACGCCTGATCTGCAAAGCGAAACCCTGCGGCGTGAACATGTGTCGCCGACCACACCACGCGTCCCTTCATCAAGAACCACAACAGAAGACTGACGTCGACAAGACTACAGAAACACCGAAGGAGGAAGTCGTCCTATCAATAACTCCAAGACCAACCACGGGGCAGCGAACGGTGTTACTCAAGATGTGTCCTGTCGTCGTGTCCGGACCAAGAGGGGAGGCACAGACGTACGCGCTCCTAGACGAAGGGGCAACCATATCGCTTATTGACAAGGGACTGGCAGACCACATAGGAGTGGAGGGGCCAACACAGCCGCTGCACTTAAAGGGCGTCAACATGGCGCAAGAAGAACACGAAAGTCAGATGGTCACGGTCGGGGTCCGAGGTATGAAAGAAGAAAACAGATTCAAAATTAAAGCGAGAACAATAAGAAACCTGCAGCTACATCAACAAGCTATTCCTGAGAACCTACTGCATTACAAGCACTTGCACGATCTACCAACGGACGAGGTGTGCTACGAACGCGCGCGCCCCGGGCTCTTAGTGGGAACTGACCACTGGGAGTGTATCGTCTCGAGGGAACTACGGATTGGCGGCCCGAATGAACCAGCCGCATCCAAGACCAACTTAGGTTGGGTGGTGCACGGAACGGCACCACGCAGTGCCATCATGCAAGAGGGAAGAGTGCTGCACGTTTACGAGCCTGACCGAGCGACGATCGCGAGCGACTACGAGCTCCACAACTTGGTCGAGGCTCACTTCAAGATCGAAGCGCTCGGCGTCTACGGCAAGCCACGCGTCAACGAGGCAGAACAAAGGGCCGTCAAGATCGTCAAGGCTACAACCAAGAAGATAGACGAAGGGTACGAAGTCGGACTTCCCTGGCGACGAGACGATACAGTCCTGCCGCCGAGTTACAACCAAGCCTTCCGACGCCTCACAAAGGTCGAGCAGCGAATGGACGCCGACCCAAAGTTCGCCGAAGAATACTCCAAACAGATCGACAACCTGCTGAAGAAAGGCTACGCCACGCCGTGTGACGGCTCAGAACGAACGAGCCCGGTGTGCTGGTACCTACCACACTTTGCGTACAGAACCCGAACAAGCCCGGCAAGTGTAGGTTGGTATTCGATGCAGCTGCAAGGAGCCAAGGAGTATGTTTGAACGACGAGCTACTGGAGGGACCGGATCTGCTGTTATCACTGCCAGGAATTTTATTCAGATTCAGAGAACGAGCGGTAGCAGTGACAGCAGACATCCAGGAAATGTTCTTAAGAATCAAGATAAGAACCGAGGACCAGCCAGCTCAACAGTTCCTGTGGCGAGGGGCAGAGAGAGAAGCACCTCCGACAAAGTACAAGATGACCAGCATGATCTTCGGCGCCGCGAGCTCCCCGTACATGGCCCACCATGTTCGCAACCACAACGCGGACAAGCACGGGCAGGAGTTCCCGCGAGCGCTGTCAGCTATCAAAGAGAGTCATTACATGGACGACTTAGTGGTAAGCTATGACGACCCACAAGAAGCGTGGAAAGCGATCGAAGAAATAAGAACAGTACACGCCATCGCCGGTTTCACACTGCGAGGTTGGAGCGCCAGCGACAAGACGACACTACGCGACGTGCCACCTGAGCTACACGCCACAACGCCCACACAACTGGGGGGAGAGCAACCAGAAAACAAGATCCTCGGGTTGTTCTGGAACGCAGAACGAGATGAGCTCGGTTTCAATACATCTATGAACCGAGTACCAGCAGAGGTACGAGATAGGATGCGCGCACCAACCAAGCGAGAAGCCCTCAGCGCCGTGATGTCAATCTACGACCCGCTCGGGCTGCTGAGTCACTACACCATCCGCTCCAAGATCATCCTACAGAGCCTGTGGCGTCTCCAAACGACGTGGGACGACGAGATACCGGCAGAAGAAAACGAGATGTTCGCGTCATGGTTATCGCACCTTAGCGAGATCGCCCAACTTAGATTGCCACGCTGCTACACCACTAAGAAGTACGAACACATCGACCTACACATGCTATGCGACGCCAGCGAACAGGCCTACTGGAGGATCACATACGCCGACGGTAGTATCAACGTTGTGCTGGTAGCCGCCAAAGCCAAAGTAGCGCCAAAACAAGCGCAGACCATACCACGGCTGGAGCTGCAAGCGGCTGTCATCGGAGCAAGACTCGCCAGCACCATTAAGAAGGAACACAGAATAACGATCGGTCAGACGACCTATTGGACCGACTCGTCTACGGTGGTACATTGGATTCACCACGACATGCGACGTTACACTCCTTTCGTCGCTCACAGATTAGGAGAGATCGCAGAGTTGACTCAGAAACAAGAATGGAGATGGCTTCCCACTAACCACAACGTAGCGGACGACGCAACGAGACTCAACAACGAGCCACTAAGTACGAACGACCGATGGTTCCAGGGACCTAGCTTTCTCTACCAACCAGAGGAGCAATGGCCCACGATGTCTACAACAGAAGATGAAGAAGAGGAAGTACTGCACACGTCCGAGAAGCTAGGACGAGATAGCTGGCTACCAGAACCTGCCCGCTTCTCCCGATACGAGGTCCTAGTAAGGGCCACAGCACGAGCACTCGCCTTCATAGACATCTGTCGAAAGAGGGCCACGAAGATGGAACATCGTCACGTCCTACGCGCCGAGCTAGAACTGATCAAGCAGGCGCAGAGAGAGAGCTTCGGGGAAGACATCGAGCGACTCACATCAGCTCGGCCTGTATCAAAGTCGAGCAAACTATACAAGTTAGATCCGGTAATTGAAGACGGAGTAATGAAGGTACGAGGGAGGATCGAGGCTTCTTCAGTACCAATAGAAACGAAAAGGCCTGTCATCTTGGACGGCCGCCACCCGCTGACAAGACTCATCGTGCTACGAGAACACTGCGCTGCGGGGCACGCCAACAGAGAACGCGTGACGAACGACCTACGGCAACGCTACTGGGTCATTCATCTACGACCCACTGTACGTACGATAGAGAAGAATTGTACCTTTTGTAAGAGGTTGAAAGGAGTGCCTCAGACGCCGGCTACGGGGGACCTGCCACACGCCCGCCTAGACCCGTTCCATCGCCCGTTTACCAACTGCGGGGTGGATTACTTCGGACCAATGATGGTTAAGGTGGGCCGACGTCGAGAGAAGAGATGGGGGGCCCTGTTTACATGCCTCACCTCCCGCGCCGTGCACATAGAACTCGTCGCATCCCTTTCTACCGACTCAGCGATCATGGCGTTAAGAAGGATGGCAGCAAGAAGAGGATGGCCATCCATCATGTATTCCGACAACGCGACCAACTTCCGTGGGGCTGATCAAGAACTTCGCAACGCCTACACCGAGTGGCTACCTGCATTGAACGACGAGGGGCTACGAAACCGAATAGAATGGCGCTTCATACCTCCTGGCGCGCCAAATCAAGGCGGCGCGTGGGAGAGAATGGTACGATCAGTCAAGACCGCCCTCAAGGCGACCCTGAACGAGAAGGCACCTGCAGAGGAGGTTCTCAGCACGCTTCTCACTGAGGCTGAGTTCTCCATCAACGCGCGACCCCTGACCCACGTTAGCGTGGACCCCAGCGACCCTGAGGCCCTGACTCCTAATCATTTCTTGTTGGGGTCATCAACCGGTCTCCCGACGACGGGGCCATGCGACGAGGCTGATCGACGACTATGGCGAGCTAGTCAAGCGCTTGCCGACCACTTCTGGCGGCGCTGGCTGCGAGAGTACCTACCTACCCTGGTACCCCGCGGCGAGCCCAAGAACGAGACACGCCCGCTGCAGGAAGGCGACGTGGTCATGATCGTCGACCACACGCTACCACGAAACACCTGGCCGATGGGAGTCGTCGAGCGAGCGCATCCAGGAGCGGACGGCAGCACGCGAGTCGTCGAGGTACGCACCAGAACCGGCACCTTCCGACGCCCGGTGAGCAAGCTCGTCGTCCTAAGGAAGAAAGAAGAGGCTACGCGAGCTGCGCCGGGGGGAGAACTGTTGCGGACGCCGAACTAAGACTTCTAAATCACTTAGAGTTATGAATAGCGTTAAGATAATGTAATTAGAATAAGGAATAAACGATTTTATTTAGTATATAAGAGAACATAATGTTGAGTAAAGTAGGTTTATTTACCCCTAAATACTGATATTTAATAAAGGGAATCCTATATAAACGGAATAAAACACGTAGGAATGTAAATAGGCTTTATTAGACGAAGATTGAATTGTATACTTTACCATATAAGGTCAGGAAAGAATCCGAGCCCTCTGATTGGCCAGAGAATGGAGACCGATGAAGCCACAGGTCATGTCAGATTCGAGTCTAGACAGGTCGAAACCTGTCCGTGTGGCTCCAACGATCTTCACTCAAAGTCGAGCCACGCTATTGGTTAGCGCGCCAAAGTACGCCGCACGCCAACCGCTTCACGCACATCACTGTGCACAGTATAAATAGGGGCGATCTAGGAAAGCTAGAACGCAGTCGTTACTATCGCTTCAAGAAGAAACTATGTACATATTATGAAGAATAAAACCAAGTAAATCATCAAGAAATCTTTTATTAAATACAGTCCACCACAGTCTGGTCCATCGACACGGATAAATAAAATAAAATCAGTGCTAAAAGTGATATAATACGTCCTAATTTGCAAGTAAGTAAACAATAAACTGTAATAAACTGTATAAACTGTATGTGCCATATAAACTGTATGTGCTATAAACTGTATGTGCTATAAACTGTATGTGCTATAAATCTATGTAAAGTATCAGTGCGCGATTTTAACCGAAAGTTCAGAGTGCGGGAGTATATACGCAAAGTGCGCGATTTTAAACCGAAAGTTCAGAGTGCGGGAGTATACACGCAAGTGCGCGATTTTAAACCGAAAGTTCAGGAAGAAAGTACAAAGTGCGGAGTATATACGCAAAGTGCGCGATTTTAACCCGAAAGTTTATAAAGGAAGTACAAGTATATAAACGTAAAGAACATTCCCGCGTAAAAGTTTATAAAACGATCCGCGTTCATAGTAAGTACATAAACTATAACTAAGTAATAAAGTGAGTAAAAGTGTTAAGCACATACAGAACTATTTAATACTTGCAAACATTAAGTGGACGAATATAAAGTGAACAAGTGACTATATACTGGCAAATAGTGCTTATGTATAAGAAGTTTAGGCCTATATAAAGCAAATAGTGCTTATGTATAAGAAGTATAGGCCTATATACAAGCGAATAGTGCTTATGTACAAGAAGTTAAGGCTTATATAGAGCGAATAAGGCCTATATACAAGCCAAGAAACAATAGTAACGACTGTCAGCGGAGCTACGACGACCAGATACTAAACAGTGCCGCCGTAACTACAACCAGAACGTCGGTAGCCGAAGCAGCAGTGCCTGTACCGACTTGTCTGGGGCCCGTGACGACCTGAACGGACCCGGACTAAAATATTACAGTGCCTGTACCGACTCGACTGGGTCCGTGACGAACTGATCGGACCTAGACAACCTGAACGATGGTTGTGACAAGAAGCCAGTCAGACCTGGCCGAAATAGAAGAACAGCGACGCGTCCAAGAGCAGGAGGCCGCGCGCCGTCATGAAGAACAACAGATAGAACAAGAAAGAATAAGAAGAATCTCTCTGGAACCACCGGCCTCACCCTTCTCGAGGCTGGCGGACATCAGCACGGCGGGACCATCTGCACTTCGAACAACAACGACCGCACGAGCGCGGTCGCCGACGAGGTCACACCGGTCAACTACGAGCGTGACTACGAGGCTACGGGTAGCAGAATTGAACGCCGCCGAGAAGCTTGCAGTGCTGCAAAGAAAACAACTTGAACTAGAAGCAGAGCTGGTTAAGAAGAGGTTAGCCGCCGAGGTGTCAGCCATCAACGATGAGGAAAGCATCAACGACGAGCCCAACAATGAAGAACCGCATCAAAAGGTGGACGAGTGGCTGAGAACGAACAGACTCGACACACGGGGGGAGGAAGCAGCGCGGGATACACGAGAGGAACCTAAACAAATTAGGTTCGAAGTACCCCGGGCCCGATCGCCGACTCCTACCAGGGCGAAGAATAGCATTGAGCAGTTGGCCGTCACGTTGGAAAGAATGGCCAGACCCCGACCGCGACACACCGACTTACCTACTTTCAACGGAGCCGCCAGTGAGTGGCTACCATTTAAGGCAGCATTCAGAGATTCAACACACATGTACCAGATATCGTCAGCAGAGAACATACAGAGATTAAGAGGCTGTCTGAAGGGAGAAGCACGGGATGCGGTAGCCGCGCTACTACACACAGCTACCGACCCCGATGCCGTACTGAAGACACTAGAACAATGCTTCGGGCGACCAGAAATAATTATCGATCGGGCGCTCGATGACCTGAAGAAACTCCCGAAGCCTGGAACAGCGGCGGCAGATTTAAATAGTTTCGCCGTGAAAATACAAAACATCATCTGTATCCTGAAGACGATCGACAGAAAAGGGTACCTATTTAACCCACTGCTAGCAAGAGAGGTATTGGACAAGTTAAGCCCGCACCTACGTTCACGGTGGTGCGACTACGCCTACGATAATGAAGGAACGGCCGACCCAGAGATCGTCGTGATTTCCCGGTTCCTGATGCGGGAGGCTGACAGGGCGTTACGGTATACTTACGCCCCGTCGACAGGCGCCACTGCAAACCCAAAAAAGGAAACACGACCCGCCGTAACCCTAAAGAAGAAGGCGCAGGTGTACAGCACCGTCAATGAAAACCAAGAGAAGCTACAGTGCCCCGGGTGCGAGCAAGAACATACTTTACCCCAGTGTCCTAAGTATAAGGCGCTCACCATACAACAGCGTTGGGAGTTCCTGAAGGAGAAGAAGGTGTGCTTCAAGTGCGCTCAGCAAAGACACCGACGCCTGATCTGCAAAGCGAAACCCTGCGGCGTGAACATGTGTCGCCGACCACACCACGCGTCCCTTCATCAAGAACCACAACAGAAGACTGACGTCGACAAGACTACAGAAACACCGAAGGAGGAAGTCGTCCTATCAATAACTCCAAGACCAACCACGGGGCAGCGAACGGTGTTACTCAAGATGTGTCCTGTCGTCGTGTCCGGACCAAGAGGGGAGGCACAGACGTACGCGCTCCTAGATGAAGGGGCAACCATATCGCTTATTGACAAGGGACTGGCAGACCACATAGGAGTGGAGGGGCCAACACAGCCGCTGCACTTAAAGGGCGTCAACATGGCGCAAGAAGAACACGAAAGTCAGATGGTCACGGTCGGGGTCCGAGGTATGAAAGAAGAAAACAGATTCAAAATTAAAGCGAGAACAATAAGAAACCTGCAGCTACATCAACAAGCTATTCCTGAGAACCTACTGCATTACAAGCACTTGCACGATCTACCAACGGACGAGGTGTGCTACGAACGCGCGCGCCCCGGGCTCTTAGTGGGAACTGACCACTGGGAGTGTATCGTCTCGAGGGAACTACGGATTGGCGGCCCGAATGAACCAGCCGCATCCAAGACCAACTTAGGTTGGGTGGTGCACGGAACGGCACCACGCAGTGCCATCATGCAAGAGGGAAGAGTGCTGCACGTTTACGAGCCTGACCGAGCGACGATCGCGAGCGACTACGAGCTCCACAACTTGGTCGAGGCTCACTTCAAGATCGAAGCGCTCGGCGTCTACGGCAAGCCACGCGTCAACGAGGCAGAACAAAGGGCCGTCAAGATCGTCGAGGCTACAACCAAGAAGATAGACGAAGGGTACGAAGTCGGACTTCCCTGGCGACGAGACGATACAGTCCTGCCGCCGAGTTACAACCAAGCCTTCCGACGCCTCACAAAGGTCGAGCAGCGAATGGACGCCGACCCGAAGTTCGCCGAAGAATACTCCAAACAGATCGACAACCTGCTGAAGAAAGGCTACGCCACGCCGTGTGACGGCTCAGAACGAACGAGCCCGGTGTGCTGGTACCTACCACACTTTGCCGTACAGAACCCGAACAAGCCCGGCAAGTGTAGGTTGGTATTCGATGCAGCTGCAAGGAGCCAAGGAGTATGTTTGAACGACGAGCTACTGGAGGGACCGGATCTGCTGTTATCACTGCCAGGAATTTTATTCAGATTCCGAGAACGAGCGGTAGCAGTGACAGCAGACATCCAGGAAATGTTCTTAAGAATCAAGATAAGAACCGAGGACCAGCCAGCCCAACAGTTCCTGTGGCGAGGGGCAGAGAGAGAAGCACCTCCGACAAAGTACAAGATGACCAGCATGATCTTCGGCGCCGCGAGCTCCCCGTACATGGCCCACCATGTTCGCAACCACAACGCGGACAAGCACGGGCAGGAGTTCCCGCGAGCGCTGTCAGCTATCAAAGAGAGTCATTACATGGACGACTTAGTGGTAAGCTATGACGACCCACAAGAAGCGTGGAAAGCGATCGAAGAAATAAGAACAGTACACGCCATCGCCGGTTTCACACTGCGAGGTTGGAGCGCCAGCGACAAGACGACACTACGCGACGTGCCACCTGAGCTACACGCCACAACGCCCACACAACTGGGGGGAGAGCAACCAGAAAACAAGATCCTCGGGTTGTTCTGGAACGCAGAACGAGATGAGCTCGGTTTCAATACATCTATGAACCGAGTACCAGCAGAGGTACGAGATAGGATGCGCGCACCAACCAAGCGAGAAGCCCTCAGCGCCGTGATGTCAATCTACGACCCGCTCGGGCTGCTGAGTCACTACACCATCCGCTCCAAGATCATCCTACAGAGCCTGTGGCGTCTCCAAACGACGTGGGACGACGAGATACCGGCAGAAGAAAACGAGATGTTGTCCGTCTAATAGCGTTTTCATCGCAGTCTAGCGTAATAGAGGGTTAATTAAAACCCTAAAAATCCACATTATTTTATAAATAAGCGGATAGCAGTATTTTACACACTTAGGTACGTTTCTGCTCGCTATAGTTACGTTATTAAAAATATTTTTGAAGGTAAGTAGGGATAGTAAAACTAATTCCCAATTCGAACAAGACGTAATGTAATTAATAACTATCTGACGTGTTAAGTAGAAAGAATAGTGACTGATACTTCATAAAAAACCTCCAATTCGTTACGTATATAACACATTGTACACGACGAATCGCAAACAGATGCTTTTTTACCCGAAGCACAATCTAAAAAAAAATTTACGCACTTACTATATGATTACACCTATTGACCCTATAATATCCCACAAAAATATTGACTTAATCGAAACTTTCATGTTACCACAAAATGTTGACAGCAAAAAAGTTAGGAGCTAGGTATTCAGAAAGTTCATTGAACTACAGATGGCTTGGCCGACTCGACTCCTCAACGAATCGATTGAGAATCGAATAGTCGGACACAGATCGATTCGACGCGAATCGAGATGATACGACGTTAATTTAGAAATATTTAGAATAACTTTTTGTGCTGTGATACCTATTAAATTTTACTGGATTTAGACACGTTTTGGTATGACATTAAAATACTTAGGATAAGGCGTTGGCCACAAATCGAATAAAGCCTATTCATAAACATACATTACGTATACTACACTATAGAAACAAAATTGCAACCGATAACTTCGCAGAGTTTTTCATGTTTCCTAAAAATTTAAATAAAAATTTGTCGCTGTCGACAAAAGGAATTTGGGGGAAAACCCATTAATAATCTGACGAGATAACTTGAAGCATGTATAACAACACATCAACAACTTATTCGTATCAAACTAGGTCTGACTTATAATTCAATGTCGGTTCTAAGCTTTATTTTCAGCCATCGCTTCAGCCGCACACCTCAATTAACTCAAACGCTTCTAAAGCCTTTTGAAGCCAGCGCAAAACCGGACAAAAATGCGGAACATAACACCCACCATAGTAACAAACCAGCAAAGGCACTTTATTAGTGTGGCCCACAACAATGTGGCTATAATCGATCCATATCGAGCGTGATGACAGATTGACCGCTTCCCGCGTAATGTGGCGCGCGGAATGCGCCCGCGCACAGATCTAGCGGCGGTCGCCATCGCCATTACTTATGGTATGTGGCGGGAAATGCGATCGGTAATGTGTTGAAAGCTTAAAATGTGATGATGGATGATAGATGCGTGATATCGGTAGGAACGTCGAAATGTCATGTTGCGAGTTTGTCGGGAATTATAAAGATGTGTGCATGATGTGTGTGATATTTCAATTGGTGGCAGTTGAACAATAATGAGCATGTCTTACAAGACGACGTGTTTCTTTTTCTGGTACATAAAGTAATGCATTAGCTAATGCGTCGTTGGAGTGTCTAAATGCAGCGCAGAATAAATTAATTTCACTATTCTGTTTTGTGTGGTTATATTAAATGTTAAGTTAAAATTGCCCAAATCGTATATTTGTTATGTGCCAGATTTTGGAAGGTGTCGTAGGAAAGTGATAGAGAGTTTGATAATGATACTGTTCTCGTGGCTAAATAATAACAGCCGCCCGGGTCGATCCTTAAGGTTAAGCCGTGCTTGCCGCGTTTGGTCCGTGGATGGGTGACCATAATTACATACCGAGTTTCCTCCATGCCTCGGAAAGGACGTTAAGCCGTTGGTCCCGGCTGTCATTTGTAGATCTTTGACAGTCGTTACGAGTAGTCAGAAGCCAAAAAGTCTGACATCCAGTCTTACCAAGGGGTATCGTATTACCCAGTTACTGGGTTGTGGAGGTCAGATAGGCAGTCGCTTCATATAAAATACTGGTACTCAGCTGCATTCGGTTAGACTGGAAGCCGACCCCAAGATAGTTTGGGAAAAGGCTAGGCAGATGATGACTGTTAGCCTGCTTCATCCCACTGCTGAGCAAAGGCGAGAGGCCTTTGCTTCAATCACAGGCCCATGACTTCAATTTTTCTTCGATCCAGGGCTAATGTAGACCACACGAGGACATCAACATCTTTTACGAGGTCTGCCGCGACTCCTTCTGACTGTCTGGCTCCAGATTTAGTGGCCCACTGCTCATTAGGCATGCGGCAGACGTTGCCAAGATCTCTCTTACTATGGACTAGGGTTCCAGATAGTATATTCTTCTGCCCATACCTATGTTGAGTCGCTGAAGAGCCTGTAAAAGGTATATTACTTTATTAAAAACATACAACATGTCGTTCTCCTCTCCGTTAATGTAACAGTGTACGATATGGAGCATAAATCTTCATTAACAGTAATTTCTCCGTAACGGACGCTGAGTGATGCTATCTTGACTTAAGTGTAACAAGACGAATACACTCTTGGCTGCCGTATTATTACTTATATTCTTAAACTAGCTGTCGACCTTCTTCCGCGTGAAATTATTATTACGTAAAAAAAAACAGAGGCAGTCTTAAGGACTGCCGACAGAAGTGAAAACTCAAAACAATGGAATTACTGTGTTCTTTTTTTATTTTTTAAATCTCTACACAGTGCACAGGCCGCTATATTAACTGTCGCTAGTCTGGCGCAATACGTCACGAGCATGTCGAGGTTATCGGTGACGCGAAACATAGTTTTGTCCCCTACCAAAAATCGCTCAACGCGGCTTAAGAAGTTTTCACTTCAAAAAAATATTACGAAGTCGTTTCGGAGATAAGCCGGAACAAACAGACAGACATAGTGTCATTTTTTTTTCTAATTTTGTTATCATAAGAAGTAACCATTTTATTATGCACTCTGTAAAAAGCGAAATAAAATACAGACACTTTAATTGTATTTATTTCTATATAAATAAATTTCAGCATGAGTATGACATCTATAGAATATTATTTCTATAGTCATCTATAGAAATAAATAAAAATAAAGCTTGCTGAAATCCGGACAACATAACAAACGGGACAATAAAATGGATGCCAAAATAATATTGCGCTTTTCGATTTTATGCATTCATAGGCTTCGTGATAGTAGAAATAGGAATAGGGAAACTAGTCTAGTAAACAAGGTTTCTTTCTGAAGACTCTGGAAATAAAGATTACTCCTGAAAAGACAGTATTTGATCTCCATAACCCAAGGGACTAATATTTTCAAATTACATCATCAGCCTACACCAGTTCGATGCTAGACGTAGAATCCAGTTGCTACCAGCGTTGCGAAGATCGTCGTTCCATCGCGGCTGATGTTTTCAAAATTCCACCAAGTAATAGACTCCCTCTCCTTTCTCCGGAACGTTACTTTTCCTTAGCGTTGCTTTCCGTTGCTTCATAAAATCGTCGGTACAATGTGTGTTCCGGCTATGCTCATCACAGTGTTTCTCAAAGTTAAAGATCATATTCTTAAAATAAAAGAACAAAAATAAATCTCTGAAAGATTAAATTACGAATTTTATGTTTTACAAAAGCCAGGGCAAATATAGGTGGAAGGAAAGCCATAAGAGACGGCTAGAGCAGTCTAGATGAAGAAGGCAGAGTTGGCGGGCATAGTAACTGAATTCGCAGTGGCGTGCCCAGCATGTCAAGTCTGTTCAGAAAGCCTAACGTCATGAAGAGTCGTAGGTTATAAGGGCAAGCCAAGATTTTAGGCTTGGGTGAAAGTACCGCCACTACGAACTTGGGAGAGGCCCAGGATCCAGTAGTGGATTGCTATATCCAGATTTGATTGATTGAAAACCAACCTCTAGCCACACACGCCGATAACAAAATAAAGACGGTTTGGAAAATTATCAATAGTGAATCCAATAGAAATAAAAAATATAATAATGATATCAGACTAGAGACTTCACGTGGTCTTCTAAGCTCTAAAAACGAAGTAGCTCAAGAATTTGTAGATTTCTTTACCAATATCCCACTTAAAACTACCGAAACCTTAAATTCCTCACCCTTGCTTTCTATTGATTTATTAAAAGCGAACGTTTCAGCATGCCCGGTTGAGTTTCAATTTAAGCATATAAACCCCATAGCAGTCATTAAAGCTTTTAAGGAAATCAAAATCAAATTAACAGAAGATCTATGGGGATTGTCTATCAAAGTGTGTCAAGCTATTATTGACACTATATCACCGTACTTGGCTTTAATTTTTAATTTGTGTGTGGACCAAGGGGTCTTCCCAGACCTTATGAAATACAGCAAGGTAATACCACTTTTCAAATCTGGGGACAGTAAAGATACGAATAATTATAGACCCGTGTCCGTGCTGCCGGTTTTCAGCAAGGTGTTTGAAAAGGTAATGCTTAATCAAATGCTCACCCACTTTAACACCAACAAAATCTTACACGAGAAACAGTATGGTTTCACCAAGGGACGTTGTACAACTGACGCTGGTGTCACTTTATTAAAACACATATATACTGCGTGGGAAGAGGCACAAGATGCCATAGGAATCTTCTGTGACCTCTCGAAGGCATTTGATTGCGTAAATCACCAAACCTTGCTCTTGAAACTTGAGCATTACGGCTTAGGTAAACTTGCGCTCAGTTTAGTAAAATCGTATTTAAATGATAGACAGCAGCAAGTACAGGTAAATGGTGTAAATTCAATGGCTCTGAAAGTAAAAATGGGTGTACCACAAGGTTCGATATTGGGTCCTTTCCTCTTTTTAGTATATATTAATGACCTTCCCCATTTATTTAAAAACCAACCACAAATGGTGTTGTTTGCGGACGATACTTCGTTAATATTTAAGATAAACAGACGTGCAACAAACCTTGACGATGTAAATAACGCTCTAATGCAGGTCCATAAATGGTTTACCGCAAATAATTTAGTATTAAATGGGAAAAAAACTAAGTGCATAAGATTTTCTCTACCAAATGTCAAAAGCAGTGACTGTGACATAGTATTGAATCAAGAGAAACTTGAATTTGTCGATGAAACTGTTTTCTTGGGGATCACGCTCGACTCAAGGCTACAATGGGGTCCTCATTTAACATCTCTTGCAGGACGGCTAAGTTCAGCAGCATATGCTGTCAGAAAAATCCGTCAATTTACTGATGTAGATACCGCGAGGATAGTGTATTTTAGTTATTTTCATAGTATTATGTCATATGGTATTTTACTATGGGGACGGGCTGCAGACATCGAGTCTATATTTATTCTGCAGAAAAGAGCTATCAGAGCCATATATAATCTACGTAGGCGCGATTCTCTAAGAGAACTGTTCAAGGAAATTAACATCATGACGGTACCTTGTCAATACATCTATGAAAACATCATGTACGTTAGAAAAAATCTGCATTTATTTAGTAAAAGAGGTGACCGGCACCACTATAATACTAGAAACAGAGACCAACTAGTTCAGCCAGGTTTCAGGTTAGCTAAAGTAGACTCATCTTTCATGGGGTACTGTTTAAAATGTTACAATAAAATACCTCCCCACATTCTAGAACTGAATGAAACGAAATTTAAATCTTGCATAAAACGCACACTATGTAGGCAAGCATATTATAAGTTGGGGGATTATATTGATGATAAAAATGCTTGGCTCAATGCTGGTCCTGCTCCACAACCATAGGGGCAATCGGAATCATCAGAATTAGAAAGTGAAGTTATTATGAAAGCTGCAGAAGATTGTAAAAATATATTTGCATTGTATAGATTCAATCTCTTAGTATTATATAATTTCATAGCACATGTGTGAGTACCATGTACTGTAAAGCCACTATTTAATGAGTACCTAAATCTTTCATTGACGCGAAATTACCCTGGTGGTTGAGTGAATGTCATGCTCACTTAAATGTCACGCTGATGGTGGCGGGTGTGTCGGGTCGTTTAGTTCCCTTCAAAATGGTTGAGTTGAATGATGGCTGATACATGCGTCATGTTCGTGAACGGGCGCTGTCAGTTGTGACTGGTCATCTCTTAGCTGCCACGGTTTATTTTAATTACTTTATTTTTTTATTACTGATTTAATCTTTTACTCTGGACGCTCTTAACTTGCTCGTATTTCTACATTGTTCTCACATATTTGTAATTCTTGACATGAATGATGTAACCAAGATTTTGTAACATATTTTGATTTAAAAGAGTGTCCATGGAGTTTCTTGCCCGTTCTTCTCCATAGAGATCTACGCTACGGAATGGGCAACTACAGTACTTTCACAAGTTATTATGCCTTGTGACTGGGACTGTAGCTTCGCGTTTTATTTTGTTTTTGTTGACTTTCAAAAGTGCCTGTAATGGTCTAATTGAAATAAATGCTTTGACTTTGACTTTGACTCGTAAAACCAAGTAAAACGGGATCATGCAAAAACCCCTTCTTTTTAATGTCCTCCAAAAATTACCCTTTTCATTACTAATCAAAATACTTTCAGAACCTCGTGTTACAATAATGAACGCGTGCACATACGAAGCCGAACGGAGCCGGAGGTTCCCGAGCGTGACGGGCGCCCATCCACTCATCTAGCGAGATAATATGCTGATTACATCTAAATTACGAAAGCGCACTTACAGCGACCGACTTTGTTTCGACTATCAAATAGTGAAAAAAAATGGAAGGGCAACTCTACGCAAGTACCTAAGTAAAAGAATGCAGGATTGTGAAAATGCTTATTTTTGGAGTTGGCAAATCCCTAGGACCAAATTTAATTTTATATCTAAGAATAAAGGGAATTCATTCAGCCGTGGTGTGAAAATGTGACAGCAAAAACTGACTGCATTTTTCGCAACTTTCGCATTTATAATATTCATAATAAGAGTATTATACGCACGCATAATATATTAGTATTACACGTTGATTTACCTACTGAATAGGCTTTCAGAAACCGGATTTATATTGGTTGCATAACGTGATTGGTGAAAGCTTTTCAAATTCATCCAATAATTGACGAGAACAGCTTTAAATCTTTGATTTATACCTGCTTCTCTATACATGGAACCAATTGGTAAACTTTATTTTGACACAGTTCTCGTAGTTCATTGAGTTCAGATTGAGTCATTAATATGACGCCATCATCATCATCATCATCTGCCTAGCCTTTTCCCAAACTATCTTGGGGTCGGCTTCCAGTCTAACCGGATGCAACTGACTACCAGTATTTTACATGAAGCGACTGCCTATCTGACCTCCACAACCCAGTAACTGGGTAATACGATACCCCTTGGTAAGACTGGATGTCAGACTTTGGCTTCTGACTATACAGGGTGTAACGGAAAGGGTATATACATCCTTAAGGGTGTGCTACAGACCATCAAACTGAACATGTTTCACAACATAAAAAATTTTTTGCAGCAAAAGAAAATATCAGCTGCCTATACATTTGGGTCGAATAGGTATTGTAATTTTCTATGGGGCAGCAGATATTTTTTTTGCTGAAAAACATGTTTTATGATGAGAAACATGTTCAGTTTGATGGTCTGTAGCACACCCTTAAGGATGTATATACCCTTTCCGTTACACCCTGTATACTCGTAACGACTGCCAAAGATCTACAAATGACAGCCGGGACCAACGGCTTAACGTGCTTTCCGAGGCACGGAGGAAACTCGGTATGCAATTATGGTCACCCATCCACGGAGCAACCTCGGCAAGCACGGCTTAACCTTAAAGATCGACCCGGGTGGCTGTTATTATTTAGCCACGAGCTCCTATCATCATCATTAATACGACGTTACGAAGTAATATACTGCTTTTACATTTTCTTTGTAGTGTTTCTAATTCAAAATTTCGAAAATTAACGCACTCGCCGTCCAAACAGGAAAATAATACGTGGACCTAAAGTCAACATTCTTTGAAAGAAAAGGATATACTCAAACAACACCTTTAAGAAAATATTACACAAGCTGTACAGCAATATAAACTTAAATAAATAGACTAGTATGTATATTTTTCTAGGAGGCATTCCTAAGTACTAGTTGTAAGGTAAATGCAAATAATCCAGTTTTAAATGGTCTACAAAATTATTAAGGCTCCTCATTTATTCTAGGAAAACTCTTCACTGCATGAAATAGTCTAAAACTGGTTGTTTTATTTAAGTAATAAATAGAATCGTTAGAAATAAACTCGCGTGTGTATTTTCCCTCAGAATTTTAACTTGGTACTGGATCTCATCAACAACTTTTAAACTGTTATTTTTATTAAAATATGTCTACTGAGAAGGTCACCTGTTTCCTTGGAATAATTCATTTCTTCGGGTTTTTTGTTTGTAGAAGTAACAAGTTGAACTGCCACAAAGGTACCTTAGTAAAAGTGGCGGACGTTAAATGGTAAATTGGCCAACGTATCGCGTTATTCATATGCATATAGTATATTAAAAACTTTTATTAAAACCTAAACTAACGAAGCGATTGAAAATTTTAGATTTTATTTGGCGCCCTTTGTAGCGTCCATCAGTAAAACAGTCTAAAAACAAAACGACTAACTAATTATTTACCTACCCAGTTCCTAAATGCAAATCCAAATATACATTTACATGCCCCCGACATTCATTGTTTTAACCCTTGGGTCCACACAATTATGATTAGGGCTAGGTATTAGCCAAAACTTAATTTATCGAGTCTCAATGAGCCTTCTATGAAATCGGTGCAGGGGGTCCAAATATGTTTTGTTCTTTTCTTCATTTAACACCGAGGCTAATTTGCTAATTCACAGATTATAATGTGGATGAGGATACATATCATCATTCATCATGTTTCACCTGCACTTATTTCAATTAGTTTGGTGTCTACGCAGCATGTCTTCTACTTCCATACTTCTCTATTACTTGTCATCTCAGCAATCCTTCTCTATTTCTTGTCATGTCGTTTCTAGTCATATCATCCTTCATACAATCCATCCATCGTTTCTTTGGTCTTCCTCTACTCTTATGGTCATCAAAATCCACCCTCAATACTTTCCTGATGACATTTCCTCATTACCCCAAATCACATGACCTGACCACGACGACCGATTATCACGCAAGTTTTCAGTCACCTGCGACGCCGCTTTTAGATCTCCTCTTATGTACTCATTAGGATGCGAGTGTACTGCGGGTTGTTCGAAAGAGATACCGCGGCCCTGGAACACAAAGGACTAAGAAGGAACATGGGTGGGTTTTAGTCAGTCAAGTCTGACACTTCCTCCCGCTCCGCCCAGAGCGGGAGAAGTAATTTGATGATTTCCCATCCGCAAAAAAAAAAAAAGGATGCGAGTGTACACAAACTCTAGTAACCGCATCTTATTATGACAATTGATGATATTTTCAAGATGTTTTCCCTCGTTTCTTAGCTATTTCTCTACTCACATACCTATCCCCACTTATTAAATACTCAAATACACTATTCATACCGTCTACCACTTTCCAACCCTGACCAAAAGCACCCCAAAATAAACCGCAAAATATAATAAAAGATGAAATTTCTCTAAATCCTGCGTAGGTACTGCGTCTCTATCCAAAACCAATCGCAATGTCAACAAAAAGGATACAAGCTTTTACTAAATAAACAGGCTGCAATATATTTTAATCTGGCAACCCTGGTTATGATCAAAGATACAGTACTTCACGCCCCGCGGATTGCTTAAATGCTACTCAGGTACTAATGGGCTTGGCTTACACGCTGCTATTCGGCCATAATTTATGAGCTGTACGTACACCAGGGAATTTTTACGGAGCAGGGTGTATTTTTGAATAATTAATGGAATTAAATTCTTTAGTTACTTTGGGACCGTTTTGAAAAGAATTAATTATTATAAATTAATAATCATTATTAGTAACGACTGCTTACTGTAGGGACTATTACCGACTAGGGCAACTGCTGATTGCCGACAAGGAAGCGACTAGCTATCGATCATTTTCGTTTATAAAACGTAAAAAGATTCTAAATCCCATGCAAGTAGATATAAATAGTAGATCTCTGACTGTTCCACAAGACTGTTCACACCGCCCGTTGGCAGCGACATTCCTGTTAATCATACATAATACTCATTTCTAGTTGCTACCTTTACTCGCTCTATTCACTCTTCTCGCACCAGTTTATAATAATCTAGAGACAGATAAACCGGCCATAAAGCTTCCTTGGGAGGTCCGGAACCCTTAAAACAGCAAATCCTTATTAATAGATTGAGTGTATCTAATTAAATGATTGAAAGGCTGAAAGACCGAATATAATATTTCAATTACATTTCAGTACAACATTTTCGTTGTAAAGAACTACGATTATCCCATATCTCTTATCCTATCAAGTAAATCGTTGAATGACCGGTGATTAACATTTACTGAGAAATAAAAAAAAAAAGCAAAACGATTAGAGGTTATGAGATTAATCGATTCCAGCAATTTGATTTAGGACGAATATTTACGAAAAAAAAAACAATTGTATACCGCTAGAATTTGTATAATAAAGGCGACAAAACAACAGAAACTAGGGTTACAAACTGAAATGTTTAGAAATTTTACATAATTATTGACATCACAATCTTGGACTTCCATTCTGAACAAATGAGGCCAATGTTTGCAAGTGAGTCAGTTCAGCTGAATAAGCCGATGGCTGTCGTTTAAACGAAGCGAGTAGTTAAGTCTGAGGCCAGCAAGGAGGCCAGTCACTGAACTGTCAAACTAAACAGGCTGGCCAACCACAGAAAAGAAAAACCGCTGCGACGCCAGCAGCGTCTAGAGAAAGCAGTACTAATACATTTCATAGCATTGAAATTGTGTTTAAACGCGCCAATTCTGTCACGAAGTGCTTTTAAATCCAATTGTTTCTACACTTCATTAGTCTTGACTTTTTGAGTGTATGGGAAAAGCTGGCAATGCCACTTTTAGCAGTGTACTCCGTGGCCGGAGCACATGGAATCACTGCAGCCAGTGTGGCGTTTCCAATACAATATGATGAGCCTCCTGGTGCGTAGGAAAATCTATATCAATCAACTGAGCTTGTAGTAGTCCACAGCTGGTTACAACTTCTAGCAAGAAGCACCACAACACCCTGTCCTCCATCTTTTACATCCAGTAAGCCCCAACTAACTTTTTAAGGTCGTTGGGCCCATCCACCAGGGGATATTCTCAAACACTTAGTAGATAATTTGACAGTGTGAAAAGGGCCTGACGCCGCATCGCCACGCTACTGTGATTTTTCGGCAATTGTCTCTGACGTTTCACACCGCTGGCTACCCACAATCAGTTGACACCTGCGTAGAAAATCGGTCCCCGAACTTTACTCTGACTGCAATTAGTTTTATACAGTCGATTGCTAACCGAAATGTCATCACCGGAAACTCGTTGGAGCTATTCACAATTTTAATCATTTTGTAATCAATGCCCGTTTTACAATATAATTGTAGCTTAATTTTTACACAAATTATGCATAACTGGAAACAGCGTCTACAGGACCAAAAATTTGTTGAAAAGTAAGATGTAAATCTAGCCTAAACTAAGCAGCGATATTTTTGCCAACGTGTCTAGGTTTTAAAGGCTTAAACTTTCTTGCAGCTGTTAAAAATAATGCAGTAAAAGTAAGTTTGCTGAATTTCTTAAATATTAAAGCCATTGTCGATCAACGTCGGTTCTAGCCTTAGCAAGTGCATAAAATAGATGAACAAGCAGTAAACTGCCTTGGTACTCGCAAATAAGTGGATATCATGGCAAACTTACGTTTCACCATAAAACGTATGGGAAAAGCGTGACGATACCTACTTAATATTATTCTAAAACAACATGTTTTATTACGTTTTCTTTTACAACAGCTCGGTTGCTGTAGCTGTAAACTACTTTCTCAAACTCAACAAATTGATCTTGATAAAACTGTAGTTTACAATGGAGGCTTACTATGTTAATTACAAAGACTCTGTTAATTACTAACAATGTATAATTTAATGGAAACTTGTATGGGCACTAAAAGATTGATGTGGTGATCAACAGTAGAGTACCAGAGTGGTCAATAAAGCCTTCAAAATACGCTACCTGATGTATGAATTGGCATTCTGCCGGATGACCATTGGTGAAGACGTTTTCATGAGCAGACAGGGTTAGAACTGTCTTGGACAAAAGAATCAAGCGTAGGGTGGCAGTCGTTGGATAAGAGTAATCCCCGAAGGGTTAGGCAGAGACCTGCCTAATAGTACACCCCCACATTTCGCCAGATATGTTTAACTGCCATATAAAAGGGGGCGAGCCTTTTGCCATCAAAATTGTATTAATAATATCAGAAATGTGAATTACGACTTACTCTGCGTCTGTAACAGCCAAAGATCTTTCATGAACTTGTATGAATGGATAAAAGGAAACTCCCAACCAAAAAATTGTTGGTGTATTTAAAAGAGCGTGATAGACGGTTATCCCTTTATCGACAACACCGTATAATTAGCCACGCTCTTTGATCAACAACAAACAATTAAAGGAAAAGAAATCGTCACTATCGGTGCATGTCAAACCATAGCTTTCGACTGCACTCACCCGCGGCCAACACTAGCAAAGACTATATCTCAAAATAATGGAATAGTAGGCCTTTGAACAAAGGTTAGATTTCACTTTAGCTTTAAACACATTAAATGGCAAGTCTAGAAAGGAAGATGGTAGCTTGTTGTAAAATGTTATACCAAGCCCTACGAATGAATTATGATCCTTATGAAGCTGGTGAAAGGGAGCACGTAGTGTATGCTTATTTCGAGTGTTTATGTTGTGAATATCACTATTTTTACAGTACAAATGGATATTTTGTCTAATATATAACTCTCTGTCTGTGACCAAATATCAATGAATAACCAATCACATCATCTGCCCACAAAATTGAACACTTAGAATTGACGTAGTAGTAATGGTTATTCCATCCCAATTTATTTTTGGAATTGCTTATTCAAACCTCAATTGAAAGGCCTTTTTGATTGTTTTATATATTTTGTCTTTCTCTATTCGATATTTGGGTTTTCCTCCTTCGTATAGGTAGCAATTAGGATTAAAATTACTTTTGGGTTTACATTGGAGCACGTATTCGAATTTATCTTTAATAATCTACCTATACCGTACCTTCTTCAGATACTTACATAAGTTCCAAGTAAAGTTTCATAAATACACAAAACGAATTTCAAGAAGCCATCTTAAAAATTCTCCAAACTAAAAATATTACAAAGTAAAGAATGTGCCAGAACGTAGCACGCATCAGCCATCTCGTTTACATGCTTCATAATTTAAATTTTCCAAAGATAATCTTGTTGAACTGCCTCGGCCAAGGCTCTGGGCAGCGGCCCGTTACGCACCACGGATCGGGCGAAGACCTCAACGACAGTTTTTTCGACAATCTGAGGAAAAAGTCAAAACGAATAAAAGCCACCGCTTACGAAATCACGAAAACTCGTGTCGGCGAAATTGCTTCTGAAACATATTTTATTTGCGTTTTGAAATGGTTGATTTTACAGAATTATGAGCTGTAAAGGTTGGTGATAAGAGTGAAGGGTTTGTGTTTTTGAGGGCAGGTGATGTTTGTTCGTTCGTGCGACGGCAACAAATAAATTGCCTCCATCAAGCGACAGCTAAACGCATAGAAATTTGTCCGTAATCCCAATGGTTAGTAACACGTCTTTCCACAAAGGGATTTGATGTTAGTGGCGCAATTTGGACAATAAATGCACCGTAATGTGCTCCCGTTTCGACCACGTTTTGCCTCTTAATCTTTTGAGTTGCTTTAATAGTTTTCCTTTTTGATTTACTTTAATAGCTAACAGATTTTAAAGAGGCTGTTGAATAACAAACGCAAATTGACTGTAAGATAAACTGCATGCGATATCATACATGTCTATTTTTCCATCACTATCATTTTCTTACAACAATGCCTAAACGTTTCATATTCCTTCAATTCGTGTTCCATTATTTCAACGGCTACTTTATTCTAAAGCTAGTCTAGTCCATGTTATGTCTATCTTAAATTGGAAAAGGCAATAACATTTTTTTCTAAGATTGAAGAAGTATAGTCCGAGCCTTTTGCAAAGCCTAAGCTTTGATCCACCTGACTGCGAAGCCATTGATCTCCCTAAATTATACGCAAACGAGACGTAAATGTCGTGTTTTTCAGTAACTAATAACAACGAATTTTTCTAGTTTTTTCACAAGACAAAATACCAACAGAAGCTATTCTTTATAAAATTTCGTTCGTCGAGTGTCTGCGCGGTTGATGACCGCGCTCGTCATGGGCGAGCGCCCAGCAACTCCTGCGCAAGCCACGCTCTTGCCATCGCACGCCGACTTTATGATACATTATTATTAATTTTAGTGGATTAAGGATACGTTAAAACCGGATTGTAATTAAAACATGAATGTGTAGCTTGTATGAAGAATGTTTCCTTGCGTTTGTTCAAATTACCTACTTGAAACAGGCTGATGCAACACGGTAGCAGTTGAATGTTACTTGAGGAATATTAGAAATATTAAATGTGAGCATTTTTTTTTTTCTTTCATGTGGCATCATTAGTTGCGTTGCGTTCGCTTTACTGGACAAATTATTGTTTCACTGCTCAAAATAGGTAGGTACCTACCTACTAATAAAATTGATGCTGCCGAAGCTTTTGCCATTGTTTCCTACATGAAATTATCTCTGCCTGTGTCCCCACCCCGAATCTCCTTATACATAGACACATATGAATGCTACCACGGTAACACCCATTGAGCATGTTTTTTATTTATGGGAATTTAATGACAGAAAAATTCCAAAAGAGCAGCTAAGAATGTATGGTCCACTGTGTTTCAAGATTCATACTTTCACATTACACTTCTTGCACATTGCGTCAGTAAATTAAGATCGCTTATGAAACGCTACTTAGCTGCAAAATATGACCTGTCAGGTGACAGGTTGCCAGCGCATCCTTTATTTATTATCAGATCAAGTCTTTTCCTTCCGAAGTTCCGACATATACGACTTGCAGCTGAACATAACTCAAGTACTCAACACATCAGTGACATTATCATAACCGTCAACTCATTTTAACACGAGGGTCGTTGCTCCAAAAATATATGTTTAATCAACTAGAACATTCAATATTGGCAATAAGTAGGATGTAGGAAAAGTAATGTCATTTGAGTTGTCAGTAAATGCCAACAACCCGAAGGGGCGCTGGTGTTGCTTCAAGCGTCACGGCCAGGCAGGCGCATGGACATGGGCATATTATGCACCCTCGCGTAACAGTAATTAATGGTAACCTTTATGATGCTGCTGGTTAACTCATAACTGGTTTATTTCTTCTTTGGTAATGGTGAAGAGTGACTTAAGTAGTAGTGTATTTTATGGTATAATTGAGTTGAAGGAAGACTGGCTTACATACTATTACAACACCGAACACGTCCAAATCGATGGAATGGAATGGAATCAGGATTTTTTCTATTCATAGCCAGTAGCCATATTTTAACCATTTATTTTTACACAAGTTTGCTAATTATAATGTTGTAGGAGAACCAGTAACAGTACGGAGGCATTTCATACTTCGTTACAGGGTAATTTCGAACTGACGTACATCGCACTCGTATGCTTTCTAACTAACGATACGTCGGCCTTGCATACTTCGCTCCAGTGAACTTTCGAACTGGCGTACATCGAGATCCTGTACTTTAGAACTAGCATACGTCGACATTTCAAACATTCGACATTCAGTAGCGGAGTGCCACAGAACGCCACCTGCTACGATCCATACATACTCCTTTTGCCTCATCCACGTTCACACATCGGTCATACATACACGTCGGTGGAGTACTACGCAGCTAAATCTAAAATGATATAATCTGAACATCACATCAAACGAGAGAATCTGCTGTGTGTGCAGCACATAGGGGGGTCTAGCTATATAGTAGGTAAGTTTAAGTATTTTATTCATAAATCTGTTGAAGGAAATATCCCGCGGAGTGATGTGTGATGACTGATGTACAACTTCTTGAAGTCAGCAAACCATCTACTAAGCTATTATTATCATTTATTCGTGGTCAGCATTTAAAAAAAGCAAAGTTTTCCAATTTATCCTAACTAATTTTATAAATAACTAATATTATAAATATCGAATTTATAATATTAGTTAGTAAGTTTGTTTGTTTCTCTTGAACTGAAACGATAATCCTGAAATTTTGCAATATACGTTGTCAGGTGTACAAAAACGGACAGGGTACCTACCTACCTTTCATCTCGAGAAAAAGTACTGATGCCAAGGAAAACAACAATAAAGTTCTTATCATAATATATGGCGCCACGTGTCCGAGACGGTTACTGTCAAATTCAAAATTTACGCGAGCGTATCCGCGGGTAAAAGCTAGTATTTTCATAATTTTAATAACTTCTCATAGAATACTACCTACCTAGAGATAAATATTATCTATGTTTGAGCCTTTCATTTTCTATTTTATGGGAAATATAAGTACATAAATGGAGCTATGGAGCTACCGGAGCTATACCCATGGAACCATAACCTCAAATTGAATTCAACGTTACGCCAAGCACGTGGTAGTTTTGACAGGATTCGGTTACAAAGATATCTATGGGTTGGTACGTGCACGCATTGCAACGACAATTATATCCCCTTGCTATAACCAATGTTTAAGAGTTTCCAGTACATTAGAGCCACTGCTACTAGAAGTTGCAAACATTATTGAGGCTATTCTAGGACAATCCTCTCTATGAGAATGGACCGAAAACCAGCACGTGCGCCCAGTGCGTGTTGATGGATGTCAGATGACTTCGTTTTTTGGTTCAAGGCCATGCAGGTTTCTATATCTGTCTTTTTTTACAATGCTGGTTGAGAGTTTGAAGACAGACGGTGGTTCACAAAGCAATTGAAATCAAAGTGTTTATTAAACTTAATTAGGTAATAATCTACACATAAAATATGATCTCTTCGTTTGAAAGCATGGCCCTAAAATACCAATCAAAACCGAAACATCCGAACCTTCATTAACAAAAAGACAATAAAACAAGGATCTTCGTAATTAAAATTAATAACAATAGGCTGCAAGGACCGTCTGCGTCGTCGCAGGATCGTCGACCGGACACGCGCGAGCAAGTCCGCGCGCTCATCGTGCGGGGTGCATGACACCGCGCAGGTGGAGTGCCCCGCACCTGCCAGCCTGCCTGGGAAGGGCCTCTGGACGCTCTGCTGACCTTTATGACGAGTACAGGGCTTACGTAAGGGTAAATAGTTGGGGTCGTCAGCTGTAAATGTCAAGACCGTTGGGAAGTATGGCTGCTTAAAGTTCAAGGACCGTGGTCGCTGTTAGGAGGTTTTTCTTGTGGGTTTCTTATAAATATACATACTAACGACTGACGAGATAAAGAAACCACGAGCTTTTGAAAATAACATCACATTCAACTCAATAGATAAAGCCATGATACATCTTGGACCACTTCAGTTTTGTCCCCGTCTTTATCTGACCTGTACTGCCCTTTTACAACATCTAAAACCATAGTGTATGCCGATTATAGAATCCCAGCTTTAACACAAATAGAACTCGACTGGTGCACTGCTAAGCAAAATGTTCCGAGTAGGGGTCAGACTTACGCTGTTATGATAAATTAAATAGATGCTTGACGCATTCTCGATTTTTTTGTTTGGATAGACTTTTTCCTCGGATATGTGCAATCCGAGATTCATTAATATTCATGAACATAAGGACCTACTGAAAACGTTTGATACGTTTGGTAAACCAAAGTTCTAGAAGCTAGCGAATCATGAGGTTCTTCTGAAGTAAAAAGGTTGATAACATGAAATCCCCCCTCCAGCCGTTTTCGCAACTGCGATTCGCAATTAGTTGCGAATGCCCGTTTTTTGGCTCGGATAATTACCTACTACTGAAAATAAAGGCAAATGGTACAAATCAAGAAACTGTATTGAAGTATCATTTTTCTAAGGGTTCAACACCTCTGGCGAAACTACTGAATATTTCTGTTATTCTACGAAGTTTTCGTATAGACACGGCTTGCTAACTGGGAGTGCTCGAGTCGACCATTACCGCGAATGACATCATAATAAAATTACCAAGTTGAACGATCCCTGACTAAAGTGCGCCTGAGGAAGTCATCTCACTGCCAACTGGTGGTCGGAGTAACGGATTCCTTTGCTTAGAGTAAATCCCCGTATTTGGGACGCACACCATCAAATTATAATTAGCTAAGTACGTTGTAAGTAAGTTGTATTACTAATGCAATTAACTTCTTAGAAAGTTGGTAACAAAAAAACCAAAAGAATTGACACGTGTTTGCTTATCAACAAGACAACAAACTTCTTGATTAGTCTTTCACCAATCCACCGCGAACTTGATTCCAAACACGTAAAGGCGATTAAAGACTACACGAATTAGCATACAATTACGAATAATTCAATGTTTCGCCAGTATCAGCGAAGTAGTTAACAAGCAACCGGCAACCAGCATGAAACGATGGCAGCTATGCATAATATCCGATGAAATTGTGCATAACTAGTCAATGACTTATGACGAACTGTGCATAATAACATTTTTACCACAACGCATCGTGAGGCAGCCTCGGTAATTAGTCAGCTAGATATAATTAAAATTTATCGCGTCTTTCATTAGAAGCTTGGCCAGTCGGCGTGGCGAGGCAGCGGACCGCGTAGCTTTGTCTTGCTTTCTTGCACCGCGGCTTTTACGTTCACTATCAACGGTAAATCTTGGCACCATACTGTTCAATTTATCAAATAAGCATCTTTCCACGCGACTGTAATGAGATAAAGGTAGAAGGAGCGAAGTTGCAATGATAGCGTTTCGAATCAATAGCTTTCCTTATGGCATAGGCATTTCCTATACTATTTTGGACCCTAAGAGATAATGTCGCCCATTATCTTCTTACTGAGACCAATGGATTGTTCAAAGGTGATAATTGCATTGAATTGCAATAAATTCAGGCTCCATTAACCCCTTTAACATTTTTACAACACAGATTGCTCAGACGTCAGCATCGTGTAACCGGATACTACCAACGGATATGCCGCTGTCTAAACAAAACTGTCCAAGTCCAACGAAAAGAGAAAAATGGAGCATTAAGTTTTGTGGGCAGCGGTCGGCATCACGATTTCACGGAGAGGAGGTAATGGTGGCTATTAGATGCGTAGCGACACGGAAAATGGCGGGCGACGACCCGACCGACGCGATTTATCGTAGCCAAGACGCTTTAATTTGAACAGGTAAGTTTTTCCACGGATGTTCGGGACAAGCGATTGACTGACGGTAACCGCGATGTTTTGTGATATCCTGCGCCGGCGCCGCCGCAGCGCATCAAACTGTCTAACGCTTACCATTGCAGGGTTCGCAGGACTGTTAGGTACATTTCTTTTATATCGTTTTTATAGGAAAGGTAGGTATTCAGTAAGCTCGGGCTCTGGTTTTAAACTAAAACTAATTAAACCAGAGAAGGAAGTCTGTCAAGTCCAAATTGCCGGTAAGTCACCGTCAAAGAGAGTTACCTAAAGGAATCTATCTACACACTAAAGCCGTCGGACCCGCAGACATGTGCCGGTGGCTTTAATTCATTCCAAGTTTAAAATCTTCGTCGTACAACTTTTTTACCGACTTATAAATAGGACGTGATTATGCATTCCACTAGCATCTTCTCCGTGATAACTGGGCCGATTTAATTGATTCTTGCAGAGAAAGCCCACGCGGTAGTCAAATATTACCTACAGGGTGAATTTTTGAAGTGGGCGTAGATGGCCAATTCTGAAACTATGACGAATAGGGAAAAACACTCGGAATTTGAGTCTCGAGCCCGGTCTTGATGAAACTAAATATTCCTGCTGTTTGAATTAAGGGTGGGATTGAGGGTGCAGTTTTGAGTATTTTCATCCATTTGTAGATAATTGCCGTAGTCTTTCGGCTCTTCCATTCATAACCTGACCGGTATACCCTAGCCTCTACTCAGCTCAAGCGTACCACAGGTGGGACACTTGTTGTGTGGTAGGACAGGTGTACCTGCGCCGGTAAAACTGTCAGGTACACCTCGCGTGTAGGTATAGCCAGCTTAAGCACCGTAAGACGTTTAGCCTGCCTATCCAGAGAATTTTCGACGAAGTTAACCCCTTGCATAGCTCTAATTAAATTAAAGCGAGTTAGGGTCAATTTATTCTAGCGCAGAGTCGAAGCGCATCGAAGCGTCCAATTCTTTACAACAAAAGCGAAGCTGCACGAACGAATGAATGCTTTTACGTGTAGTAATGGGCATCAACACCGACGCAGGCCAATTTCCGACTGATGACGCAGAGGTTCGCTAGTGGGCGCATGGATACGCGAGAACACGCGCACACCAATCAGCGTTGTTCACGCGCAGACGCGCGAATTCCGAAGAACGCGTGAGTCTTTTTATAATCTCAGAAGTAATGTGTGCGTTATGCTGTGGAGTTAAGTTTGAATTTATTATGTTCAGTTTTGGATAAACGCTTCGACTCTGCGCTAGTATAAATTGAGCCTTATGATTTATGTGCCTGCACATGTAAAACAATAGGTTGACAAGTGACACTTGAAATAAAAGTACTGTAGGTTAATATCTTCGCTCGAGGAGTGCCCTGCATGGGACTCTGAACGAAGGATCCCGGTCACCAGGATCAGCAAAACCTGTCTCTGCCAGCCATAGTTGTGGCTTTGCCTTCTGACAACTGGAGGGAGGTGACCTCGTAATCTGAGACCGTGATGGTCTAAAGAAGAGCTGTCTAGCGGGACCGTGAGAGGGCCAATCTCGGTATGAGAAGAAGTCGTCGGGGAGGCAACCACCTCGACGCTTAACACGTCGAAACCCCGCCCGCATTACTGCAAGAAGGTGGGACTTTGGAGTTACGGGCGTTCAGAGTGGGAATTGACTGCAACTTAAACGTTCGAACTTGTTTATGTTACCGTATACTCGAAATCGATATTTGGATTCCACATTTTTCAGCTCATTCAACAACAAAAAAAAACCGTCAGTTAATGTAAAAAATATTTTATTTAACCAGTTCAACAATAAAATTATTTACACCTTACAAATAAGGGAGAATAATTTACTCCATATATACAGAAAGTGATAAGCGGTGACATTGGACCCAGCATCTGCTTCTTTATATAATCACCATTGGTTTTGCATACACGGCGACAAAACAAGCTATAAATAACCAGTATAACCTGATATCGCTTTGTATGAGCTTCCCGTACAATGAGAGGTCAGGTTATTGGTTTTGTACAGTTTGATCGATCGACGTGCGTACAACCACTTTTCAACCTTATTACTTCGTTCATAAGAGTCAAATGTGGTTGCACCACCATCGTCCGGAGTAGTGCGTTCCTTCAAACCTCCCTTTAAGATAATATGCTTATTATTTACCTGGGTTTATGAATTTTATAGAGCGCACATGCGGGTTTTTATCATGTTTTCGTTGATTGAACAGAAAACAATTTAAGAATCACAGAGGACGGATACACCTTCCCGGTTATTCCCTGTTTTGTGGCTCTTCCTTTCATAAATAATAATAAAAAAAACTCACTAACCGACAGGAAGACAGAGATATTTTAACCCGAGAATCCGTTGTACAAGACTTTCCTTGAAATCCTCTATATCTTCTCTACAATTCGCTGGTTTGCGACAAGGACGACATAATTAAAAAATTTAGATTTTTCGATGTTGTTTGTAATAATCAAATATAATAAAAATATTTTTAGTCTAACTTAAAAAAAAACGCTGTCCTGTATTTCTTACTTTCCGAGTTACGTCAATAGTCGCAAACAAGCGAATTGTCAATCAACGTGATCTGTCAAACTCGTGGCCAAATATGACAAAAAAAAAACAAAACATCGCATATGCGCTCTTTGAAATGATATCGTTATTGGTAATACATAGCGCTAAGAAAATACTGAGACAACTACTTGATCATCTACGTATTGAAAACTTAAGTAAGGTATCAATCGATAACCCCGGAGACGGGATAATAGGGGATAATCCATTTTTTTTTTCTTTTTCCGTCGGGTAGTTTATTGAAAAGTATTGGACACGTATTTTTTCTTATTTCACGTGGTCATAAAATTACGGAGATATATTGAGTTGAAATGGCGCATGACGTCACATGTGGGTAAGTTTTATACCTACTTGTGACGTAGTAAGCCCCCACTCTCCAACTTTAATAAGTTTTAACTAAGTAATTTTTTGATATTTTGATAAAACAAAAAATACGTGTCTAATATTTTTGTATTACCTGTCTGACGGACAAAATAGAATGTCGTTTTCTTTACCCAGTCCGCACCCCTATTATCATGTTTACTATTTGTTTTGAGTTCCCGATATTACCATTGTTAATGATAGTGTTAGTGTAGAACATTGTAGTAGTTTAAAAACTTGAGTTTTGTAGCAGTGTACTACCTAAAATGGTTTTTAATGACATATAGGCTAGATAATATGATACAGCGGTTTATTACCCCATGTACTAATCTAAGCGATTGGTCGACCTAACTCGCTGTCATTTATTTGTTCGGAAAATCGGAAGGCGCCCTCTGTCGGCAAATTCACCGAATGAACGCGACGCAGCGTTTGTGATCGGCCGATGATCGCTTCGATTAGGACGTGGCTTTTAAAATGCATTTCTTACCACAGTTTCTAAAAGGTTATTTAAATTCATTTAATGTTGTCCTATCTTCAGTGCTCTGTATGGCTGTTAATTGAATACCAACCAATCAGAATAGTTAAAATGAGATTTAGAGTATCTATTCAGAATCTACATAGGCCTTTCGAAACTGGTGTAAGAAAATTTCGTTTCACATTCCTTTCATTCAATTCTCTTAAAGACTCGGTTGATCGAATATTTTAAATAATAAATCGCTGGCAGAGAATGTAATAAATCTTTAAGATGATGTTACTATTCTATTCATCGTTTGAGATAAAAGTAGTCTATGCGTCTGCACATATACTCATTTGAAGACAGCGATTTTACCTAAGATTTTTCCTCAGATAACTATTTATGTGCTATATTACTGGCAGTAAGAAACAAAATATAATGAAACAATGCCGCCTTCGATAAATTATTATAATCCCCTCTGGAATGACTTTTAAAAAGCTATGTTATGGCATTAATCCTTTGTTGAGTATATAAAAAAATATATCTTATACCTAGCAAAACATATCGACACTTAATCTACATTTTTAGTTTGCCCTCTTACATAATATTTACAAGTAAGTACATTGCGTTCAACGAAACAGCAAAATTAACAATAATTTTATCACACCAACTGTACAAATTTTGATCACAGACCAATTGCTATAATTTCATCTCGAAATATGACACATTTTTCTTTCAACAATTTATCATGGCAACACCAACTTATTCAAAATTCAAAGAAAGAAATATATTTTTTGGCATAAAATAAGCCTAAAATGTTGCTGTTCCATCATTTGATACTAAAAAATCTAAGCACTTCTACAGATTCAATTAAATAACTATGGTTAAACTTATAAGTACTAATGTCTGTGTAAGTAAGTATACAGAATTCCTCTTAAGCTATATGACTGGTTTTAAAACTGAAAAAAGAATTATCTACTGTTTTGTACAGTTACGGGAAGAAAACATTCGATTAAATTCATTATTATGGGGCTATTTTATTGAGTTAACTTACGTACTTTCACAATCTACACATAAATATTTATTTTATGAATAAAACCAGAAGCACAGTAAAAACTTATTTGATGGAAGTGTTGGATTAGCGCTTTGGTAATAGGCTTTGGTGGCTGAATAGTTTGATGTCCACTTATGAGCGTTTACGCCTTACATTTCATACAAACTTTCAAGTCTTTATTTTCCGGAGTGATTGAACTGATTTTAATGAAACTTCATACGCATAAGCAGGATACATAGGTCTAAAAAGTTACCAAAAAAAAAAACATTTTCGAAAAACAGTGTTACAGCTAAATTAGACCGATTAAAAATTATCAATAGAAACAGAAATTTCCAGTTTTTTTTAACACATTTCACACACACTTGGGAACTTTTAATTAAAATAAGTTTTTAGTGTACATCTTGGTTCACATAGTATTTCTTACAGGCGGTTCCAAAGACGCTCAATAAATATCCTCCAACAATACATAATTACAAAAACATAACACAACGAACATTTAAATAATATTTATAAAGCTAATTCTTTTTAAATACACATAATCTCGTTTGCAACCAAGTTTTATTCATAAAAAAACCTAAACAATTATTAAGACTTCATATTTTAGTATCAAAATTAATTTACAACCATATTTGTAATAGCATTTGGTTTTTAAGTAATAAGTTGTGTTAAAAAGCGTCTACATTTGTCTTTTATAAATCAATCGCGAATAAGACATCGCCATGACAAAGGTGAATAAGTCTTTAATTTTCTTTTTTCTCGATCACACTATGATAGCATCACAAATAACTATTATTAGTGATAATACCGTTATATTATCGATGTTTCCATACCGGATACGCTCAACCCTAAAGCATGGCTTTTATTTAAGGGGAAGGCACCAGGATGGCCCGCAAAATTCAATTTATCTTAGGTTTTTTGCAATTTGCTCACTTTTTAGCGTTCCTGGACCCTGTTACTGAGACTTCGCTGTCCGTCTGTCACCAGGCTGAATCTCATGAACCGTGATAGTTAGCCCGTTGAAATTTCTACAGATTATGTATATCTGTTGCCGCTATAACAACAAATGCTAAAAACAGAATAAATAAATATTTTAGGGGCTTCCAAACAAAAAGTGATTTTTTTGCTCGTTTTTATAAATGATTGTACGAAACCTTCGCGCGCGAGTCCGACTTGCACTTGGCCGGTTTTTCATAAAATAGTCATTCAATGCGATTAAATGAACTTGGAGGGTTGTACTGATGATTTTTTAACTATAATACTGTAAAGCCATATTTATTACGGCCGTGAATCAAATTATAATCAACATACAACCTGACAGTAACCTAGCTGTGACATACCAAGTTTCCTCCGTGCCTCGGAAAGCACGTTAAGCCGTTGGTCCCGTCCCTGTCATTTGTAGATCTTTGACAGTCGTTACGAGTAGTCAGAAGCCGAAAGTCTGACATCTAGTCTTACTAAGGGGTATCGTATTATCCAGTTACTGGGTTGTGGATGTGGAGGTCAGATAGGCAGTCGCTTCAAGTTAAATACTGGTACACCACACCGCTGCATCCGGTTAGACTGGAAGCAGACCCCAAGATAGTTTGGGAAACGGCTAGGCAGATGATAATGAGTGACCTGGCCTTTTATTGTAAAAAACTTAAGAAAATTTGAATTTCGCGATCTGCCTTGGCGCATTCTCCTTACCCCGGCTCCACACGTTGGTCCCAACGGTGGTATCAATGTCGGTCGGTTAAGTTGGTAAGGCGTTGAAACGTTGGCTATTTTACTAGTTCTGTCCCGTCAAAGCCAATATGAAGATGTCCGATACGGAAATCGAAATAGCTCTAAGCGCTTTTACAGTACTGCTCAATTATTTTTATTTGCTGTAAAAATGATCCCCCCGAGATGCGTTCAATAATATTGGATGCGCCTGGTACAATTCTATAAATTAAATTGCTTTTTCATTTGTCCATGCGCGTGACGACTTTGTGGATGAGGATGTCATTCTTGCTAGACTACGCACTCGATGCATGTTGCAACAGGACTGAGTAAAACACCAATATGTGGACGGAACGCCAACGTTTGGCACAGATTCCTTTGATATAACCGACACGCGCCGGCCAACTACCAACGCTCGTCCCAACGTTGGGGCCAATGCTGTTCTCTACATCCACACGTTGGACGAGTGGCGTTGGTGACAACATTGGGGCCAAAGTGTGGAGCCGGCCTTAACAAAACCTTTGCTTCGCCAATGGTATAAAAACATTACCGATACACAGCACTTCCGTAGGGTTTCAGCCCAAAAGGTTGAATCTACACACACGCGCGCACTGGAAAACCGCCATTCATTCTAACTAAATAAGGCGTAGTTTCCCTCACAGTCTGTGTCACTCAAGTCTTTACATCGTCCAATAAGGATTGGGGACGTATATGATTGCACAGCGACGGTTCTATTCGTCGCTGCTCGAGTCCTAGCTGTCGATATGGTCGGGTTCCATCTTGGGACTGGGGCGGAGGACCATTTTGTCCTCGCCGTCTCCATCGTTGTGCACTGTCTCTATGGTAAGCATCATTTTTTCATCGCAACTGTCATCGCCGGAGTCCGAGTACATTGATTGGGTTGACGTTGCTACCTCCTGGAAAAATAAAATCAGTTTTGTTAGGAGCTAAGTTTTCGAATGACAAGAAGGTCCAATGGCTACACATTGTAATAAAATTTGAATTTCACATATAAAATATTTTTAGTGGTCAGTCACAACAGTCTGTCACTGTTTTCAAAAAAACCCACTCTTTACCATTGCGAAGTGTTTATTGCAGGGAAGAAATGGCACAAAAATCTTCCCAGCAACCGCTGTTGTGGCCACTCACGTAGCCCATCTACGTGGACACCTCCAGCTTTTAAGCTGTGCTAAACAAGAACAATGTTGTTGGTGATAGTGTGACCATCGGACTGCTAAGTCATTAGTTCGAACCCAAGACAAACCCCGGATTCATGTGCGTATTGTATAATTATCACTTGTTTCAATAAATGAAAACATCGCATGAGGAATGCAGCATGCCTTTGAGATATTTACTGACGGAATGTAAAGCCAAGACAGAGGCCCACGGGTGGCATAAAAACTCTGATCAAGATAGGTACTAACCACTTGATAAAAAAGGAAGAAGATCCCGTTCATGTCCCTTTTCTTCAAAGGCTTTAAGATTGTCAAAAGGTATAGTACTCACCGTAATTCTATTCTTGGTGTGTATCCGCACATGCTTAGCGAGGTGGTCCGATCTCATGAACCGTTTCCGACACTCGGGACACTCGAACCTCTTTTCACCCGTATGTGTTCGCCTGTGTCGTTGTAGCTCGTCCGATCGGGTGAACCTGACGACAATAATATAACTTTTATGTACTTGGCACATTAAAGGGGATGCGCTAGGTTAGCCCGCGAAATTCAAACTGTCTTAAGTTTTCTGCAATTTGCAGGCTGTATGTGATTGATTTGACACTGAGTTAGTAATTTTTACCCGACTGCGGCTGAGGACAAAAGGATGGTTATTATTTTATTTAATATAGGAAAATGGACTAGTCGCATTCTGACGCTCTGTCGCTCGACAGAAGATGGAATAACCATCCAACTGGCTTGCGAAAGATAGTTACAGTAACCAAATTGTTTCTAAAGCGATATCTACAGTCAATACCAACTTTTGACCAGTCAGTTTATATTTAAAAACAGGAAATTGAGTGAGAGTGATATAATATAGCCTATGTTACTCGGTAAAGATGTAGCTTTCTAATGGTGAAAGAATTTAAAATTGGTCGAGTAGTTTTGGAGTTAAATCGTAACAAAAAAACAAACAAATCTTTCCTCTTTATAATATTCGTTTAGATGAAACCAACCTTGACGTTTGGCTATTACCAACCATTTACAAAGAACTTTTAAAGCATAACTACGGGCAATACATTCACACCTAAAAGCAACTACAACAAAAAGTGACTAGACGGACCAGTCAATTTCTGAATCATCAACAACGATTTGATAGCAGATTTTAACGTAACTACAACTGTAATATTGTCCTATATCTGTGTAAATTTTGTGTGAAATAAAGAATAAGAAAAAATAGTGCGTGGAGTCCCTCCGCGCGGAAGAAGTGAAACTTCGTAATACTACACGCATGCGTTCGAGTGCCACGCATTCACTCTCGTTATTTTATTGAGCTTCTAAATAATATTTTGTTGTTTTCTTGTTGTATTATTTTTATTACACAAGTTTATCGAGATTATTCTATATTCTACTCCTGGAAATTGAGCGAAGGCTGGTCAAACCAAAGAGTCGAATGCATGACTGTTTGCACGCCATCTTGCGTACCTAGTAGAACTACTTAGTCACAAATCTTGTAATACTGCCATCTCTTAGTGAGTTTTAGAAAATATTCCCCCTCCATGGTAGCGTTAAACTTATTGGAAGTCGCATAAGAAGTTTCACTTCAACAAGGTAAAAAGAAGAAGTAAGTTAGTGTAAGAAAAGATGATTCGAATTACCTCTTGCCACAGAACAACCAGTTGCAAAGGAAAGGTCTTTCGCCCGAGTGCCACCTGAGATGCGCGCGAAGATGCGACGTCTTCCCGTACACTTTGTTGCAGCCCGCTATATGACATACGTGCTGTTTCTTGCGATCCACCAGGCGACTGCAATTAAATGTTCTTGTTAGTGTCATACGATCTTCGAACTTAAGAAGTAAGCGAGAAATAGGTTAAACTTTTTTTACGTGAAGCATGGTTTTTGTTAAGGGTAGACTAGAACCTCATCTGCACGCGTAGTATGACCGCCGTAGAAACGGGTTATGTCGACGCAAGAATCGACAAACTGACACAATGTCATTGTCTTTCTCCGTATAACACACCTCGTAGGATACTTAGCAACTAGATGAAAAATGAAAAGTTTGTCAGTAAAAAAGGTAGATATGTTTAGTGTATTTCCGTTCTTGGCAAAGATCGAAAAGGAAACAAGATAGAGATACGCGAAAAATATTAGAAGCATACGCCTGGGTGTTAATAACAAGAAGTTCCAATTAACATGGTCTTCTACTGATGAAGATAGCTATGACGATTTTTTCAGAATTGAGAGGCATTATCACAAACGCGCGAAGTAAACGTAACCTAAATTCGAACGGCTCTAACGACCGAGCCAAAATTTTTTTGTTCGATTTGCTACATTCACGCTATGCGGCAGAAAACGGTATGATCAAGATTTGTACAACCCTATATGAAATGTATTGCCCATGGCTTACTCTGAAAGCAGGATGGCTGCACCGATCGGCTTCGGTGACCCTGCTGCATCGTTGACGCTAAACCGTGCATAAAGTCAAGAATTTTCGTGTAATTGCGACCTCGACCCTTCGACAAGTGGTGTTACTTTTTTATTTTGGCAGAATTGCGAAATCTCCATAGAAACTATGACTTCCTCAAAGGTTGTGAGACAGTCGGCAATCATCATCATCAGCCTATTATGTCCTCACTGCTGGGACGCAGGTCTCCTCTCTATGAGAGGGAATGGGCTGTAATCCACCACGCCACGCGAGGCAATCCCGGACTCGAACTGGCTAAAAACTGCTTTTCCCCAGCCTGTGTCCCTCTGACATGAGGATCAGAGTCCTGCTCGGACTTTTTGCCTTTTCATGCTGATCGAAGGCTGAAGAGACAGTATTAAGCTCGCTGCGTTTTACCTTTTAACAGTGGTGTTATCGTTAGCACTTTACTATTGATTACAGTACAATTTTAGTGATAGTACTCACTTCTCGCCCTGGTCGCAGTTGGGACAGGTGCAAGCGACGCGCTTCATGAGCCGCTTGCCCTGGCCGGGGCTGGAGGGCCGCAGCTTGGCGGCCTCGCATTCGGCAGGCTGCGGCGTGGTGGCCGCGCTGCCGTTGCCGCTTGAAGTACTCACGCTGACGACTTGCCACTTGCCTGGTTCGTTAGGGTCTTGCTGGATTTGTTGGCCTGGAAATGAACGTTTAGGATAAACTATCAGTCTTAAAGCGGTCCCTAGCGATATGCTGACATCTGCGACGGAGCGCAGACGCGGATTTCAATAACATATCTTGGAAGACTGCTACTCGTATTCTGGTTTAGACAGACCCCCGCACGGGCCGTCTCTCCACCTAATGGTCTAGATACACTTTACAAGTCTGCTGTCGCTGGTCGTATCGAATTCGTCCCATCGTTATATTCGCGCACATCGAAATTCGGTCAGGATTCGTTTTCGCTGACGGTTATAAGACGGGGCCTGCGGACATCTAGACGGTAGGCTGCAAGTTTAGATGGTCCGACTAAACGTTCCGTCATGCTTGTGCAGTCAAAATTACACAAGCAAGACATTTGAGAACACGGATCATGTAACCGAGGGTTTAGACAGCTGACGAACTACGACGAAGACTTCATGTTCCGACCCCTATTTATTCGGATAAATAAGGGAAAGGCTACAATGATTACGTTGAGAAACCCTGGACCATGGTTGAAACTTTGCAGAAGTTCCTAAAAGTGTGTTACTAAATTTCGAGTATCTGGGTCACTGGGTTTCCGAAGACCTAAAGACAGCCTATAAAATGCAAGCGAGCAACGGGCATTAGTTGGCCGCTGCAAAATATTGGCGAGCTGATTTGCAAAATGTTTGACAGAAGTTAAGGCTTACTGTCAGTCGTTCTGGTCTAAATATGGTTTCGCTCAATACATCCCTTAAGATGGTTCACACAAATTATCTGACTATTGTGTCTGCTTTTTCAGGCAGTGAAAGTGTTCAACCAGTTACTGACGCAAGGATACATAATTTATACACTTTCTCACTTTTTTTTAACGTTTTGTCAGCAGACAACATTGCTATTAACATTCTAATCTCCCAATATATGTAACTAGGCTGTTTCTAGTGCGACTGCTCTTATTGATAAGTATTTAAAAACAAAATATACGAAAGTATGTGCCGTGAAAAAAAAAACATAGTATGGTCAAGGCTTACACTTATTATAGCAGTCTATTTCGCGTGTACAGGGGAAACAGTAATTCAGGGCGTTAGCTCTTAATAGGGTAACTGACAACTCGCCGTTTTCCTTGCAGGATGTCCTAGTAGGGTTAAAATGGAACAAATTAAGATTTTGAAATTTATGGAAAAGCCCAGGATTAAATAAGTTAACGCCAAGGAGTTTTCATTAAAAAAAAACTAATTTGCATTTTAACCACACTCCAACGTCCTCCAAAGAATACGTCGTGTTACCCGTAACTCTGTATAATACACAGACACTTTTCACCAGCTGTGTTTACTCAAAAACCAATACCAAACTGGTGTTGTTTGATTGATTTGAACTTATTAGTTCAAAAAACATTCTTAGTTTGTAAACATGTCTTTAATTGTATTTTTGAGTTTGATTGAAAAATAAAATTATAAAATTTGCAAAGTATGTAAGAGACTACACATTTAAATATGAAATACTGTATTTGCAATATGTCCTATTATTAATTCCTTTAAGCAACTATTTCAATTGCTTATAGTTTATACAGACTTCCTTGTTTAAACAGAAGAATTCATAACTATTGTCCTCGGGTCAAAAATTAAACTTCTATCCTATAATAAAATGTTCGACCAACACCTAACACTATCACAACTTTTTATCACACAATGCATATTTATAATATCAAGTAGGTACCGACTTACTTACCTTAACCAAAATTAAAGTCATTAAAAAAAAACTCAATGCTAAAGTGCATTATCTGGAAGCATTATAGACTCAGTCTAAAAACTTACCAATAAGCGGCTGTGCACTTTGAGGCTGTGCCTGTTGCAGTTGAGCTAGTTGCACTCCTGGCAACCCAAGAGCAGGCACCAACTGGACCGCTCCACCCAATCCGCCAACACCCAACGTTGGCACCTGCAAAAACACCACACTATAGCCTCACAGTCAACCAACCAACATCACACACACCCTCGAACGAGTTTCAAGCCGCCGACACACAAAAGAGGTTATGTTTTCATCGTAAAATATTCATGGATTCCAACATAACCTCAAACTCTATTCACAACATAAAAATAACATGAAATACGTCATCTAATAAGATATTCCATCGCCGGAGTTAGTCTTGTTAAGAAATGACGGAAATGTCATTGTTGGAACTGTCAATTAAAGTATTGGATCCGCCCCGATAGAAATAATACACATAGATTGACAAAGTTTTCTACCACAATATTCATTGAAATCACTAACTAAATAAATAAGCGTAAAACGCATACAAACCTGTATTTAAAATATTTAACCTCACAAAAAACAATCTAGAATATAACCCACAAATGTCGCGCAGACTCACAGAACCGACCGTCGGCAATAAACTCGTTCGAAATCTAACTAAACTCATGACGAACAACAATAACGGTTACGCTCGGTAATATTCGTGCGAGAGCGCCGAAGATAGCCGAACGCAATACCTGTACGAGGTTCGTGGCGCGTACATTGCTTGAAGCTGGTATGACGGTGACTTGTTGTCCGGTGCTTGTTATGATGGCCTGGGAAGGTTGCTGCTGCTGCAAATTCCCCTGATCTGAGACCGCCTTTATCCGTATCCAAGCAGCGTAATAGATATAAATATTGGGGTTTTTAGACATGGGTGGACTAGTTACTTACAGTAAATAGAGTTAATTAGTATGATTAGTATATTCAGCATTAATTAATGAAAATTAATAGTGCTTAAAATAGACTTGCTCCAAACCTGACAGACTGTTTTTAAAAACCATTTCTAACAAAACAATTGAATATGAAACTACTTATCCGCCCTCTTGTTTTTAGTTTCAACTAGTGAAACCGGTAATACATTTAAAATCCCCATAAAAATAAAATATTCTAAAAACACAATAGACTGCAGTGGCCGTAGCCAGCATTGTAACTGACCTGTACTAAAAAAATTAACGAAAGCCAGGAGACAAAAAAGCGGGAAAAATATTCATTGATAAAACCAACTGTGCTGTCCTTCAGATATAGCTCCATCTCGCTTCAACTAGGCAAGCAAAATGAGACAAAAAGTAACTGCTGTGTGAAAGAATTCCACACCCTTTTTTTGTGCACTTTAGAAATTGGTATTATTGAAAATTTACGTTGCTCTGTTTTATTTACCAAGTTAAAACTTTGTTTTATTTATTAAGTTACCAATTATTTGAACTTTAAAAAACATGCACAGCAAGCAGTTTGAGAAGAATTGTAAAAATCTAAATGAGTTACTGAATATATACCACACTAATATGGAAATCTGAATACTTTTAGAAAAAGGAAAAAATATGGTAAATAAATAAACAAAAAGCAAGCATAAAAACAACGAAGCTTAACCTCAAAAGAGAAATAGCCAAAATTGATGATCAATGATTTCACGAACTTTCAGTAAATTAGTTTAGTCAGCTTATAGAAGTAGATCTCACCTGCAGTGTGATGGTGGTGGGAGACTGGCCAGTTCCTCCGCCCTGCGCGCCGCCGCCCTGCTACCAAACCAAAGCCCAGCTTATATTTACAGCATTATGTTACTTATATAATTATGTGTCAGCGTCCAAAAGTTTCCAGTTTCAACTATAAAATTGATGATTGTAATAAAGGCAGACTATATTGAACAAAAATATTACTTTTTTACTGTGGGTAACTAGAGAAAACTTCAGTAACTTAGTGATATGATAGTTTTGTATCTCTGTACGTCTACTATGAGTTGTCATAGTTAGATCGCTTGACGTAACTGCAATAGTTCCGTCAATACGCAAATACTATAGTCAGCTTTTTCAATGGTACCATGAGCTGTGTTGGTGCTTACTACCAAATTCTAAGCAAATGAAGCCCAAACTTGCAGTCGCTGTAGTATAGTTTACTACACGGTGACGTAGGATAGATAACTATAGTGACTCATACTGCGCATTTTAGTACCCAACTATCCGCTAGAGGCGCTGTAAAAGTTTCCATACATTTTTTTAACTACAGACGCTAGCGAGTATAGATAGTTAAAACTCATGGTAGACGCACTGATTAATCTAATGTGTGTAGTCTGTGCAGACCAGAAACTTTTAGATCTTACCATATATATGAAATATGTATACAGAATATGCGATGAGAGATGAATGCTCCCAGAGTTTATAATCATCATCTGCCTAGCCTTTTCCCAAATTTGTTGGTGGTCGGCTTCCAGTCTAACCGGATACAGCTGAATATCAGTACTTTACATGAAGCGACTGCCTATCTGACCTCCACAACCCAGTGACTGGGTAATAAGATACCCCTTGGTAAGACTGGATGTCAGACCTTCTGCTTCTGACTACTCGTAACAACTATCAAAGATCTACAAATGACAGCCGAGACCAACGGCTTAACGTGCTTTCCGAGGCACGCAGGAAACTCGGTATGTAATGATGGTCATCCATCCACGACCAACCTCGGCAAGCACGGCTTAACCTTGAAGGTCGACCAATGTGGCTGTTAATATTTAGCCACGAGCTCCTCTCCCAGAGTTTATAATAATTAGGATATACAGTATGTTAGGTTAAACGAGGGACATATTGAGGGAGGGTATTCAGTATTCGATTCTCGTCCCAAATATGTAAAAAACCTATAACGTATATAGAAGAATTTTTAATGTTTTGTTTAGTGCCTAGATATTTTGGACTGTCCTAAGCCAGGTAAGTTTAAAGAATGAAGGGAAAATGGATTATACCTAAGAGTCATTGCCCCGCTCACATGTTCTGCGATAGTATTAAGTCGCTAGCGCAAGGGTGTATACACGTTGCGTGACATTTGCGAAAATTTTGGTATGGTTCTGTCTGTTATTTATCAGTGTTTTTTTTTTTGTTTATATTTTTATTAGTATCATGTTAGCATGTACTATTATGGGTTTGAATATGTCCCTCGTTTAAACTAACATACTGTATAGGTGAAATAGTGGTATAAGTAATAATGTAATGTAATATATTATTGATTAAAGTGGATATTTAGATCAAGGAAAGAGATATATTTTGCATAGTTTAGACTGCCATATAAGTATTGTTTTGGTTCTGATGTTGACAATTCTTACAACAGGATGTTTTTTTTTTATTTGGCCATCCAGCCCCACTTGAAAAATTAAACTTACAGGAAGTTTATGTTCGTACTAACGAAGCATTCACATTCATTCTGGCCATTTTTTAAGGAAACAAGTTATGTCAGAAACTCTAGAATACTAAATGTATTCTAGGGTTTTTTTATACTGCTACTAGGCAATATTATAAACCTGAAAAGTTTTTTTGTCTGCTTGAACGCACTAATCTCAGGAACTACTGGTCCGAATTGAAAAATTATTTCAGTGTAATATGGTGTTTTTATCGAGGAAGGCTATATATTATCACACTACGACCATAAGGATCGGAGCAGCAATGAAAAATTTTGCAAAAACGGGGAAAATGTGACGCAGACGAAGTTGCGCGGGACATTTTAATATGAAGAATATAATTTACCTGCACATTAGCGAGCGACGCTATCTGTATCTGTTGTATTTGTCCCGAAGGTGTAAGTACACTCGCCATTTGAGGTTGAGCTTGCATCTGTACAAATATAAAATCAAATAAGTCATGATTCATTGTCTAGCTAGGATCCTCAGCTGGGAAAAGATAATTCACTACCCTGAATTATCTTTTAGATATTTTAGCCTGTTTTTAGGGTTCCGTATCCAAAGGGTCAAACGGGACCCTATTATTGAGACTTCGCTGTCCATCCGTTCGTCTGTCACCAGACTGTATTTCATGAACCGTGATAGTTAGCCAGATGAAATTTCTACAGATTATGTATTTCTGTTGCCGCTACAACAACAAATACTAAAAAGAGAATAAAAAAAAATATTTAAGGGAAGCAAAAAAAACACTTTTTTGTATGGGATCTCCCAAACAAAAGTGTTTTTTTTTTGCTCGTTTTTATAAAGAATGGTACGGGAACCCTTCGTGCGCGAGTCTGACTCGCACTTGGTTGTTTTTTTTTTACAAAATGTTATTTCTACTACACTACAGGCCCGAAGGCTCCTAAGAAGCCGATTCCTGCCGGCTTCCCTTTGGGAACAAGGCACTATACGTAGTGTCTAGTGTCTACTGTAGTCAAATAGTAAATTATGTACACATCTGAGGTTATCACATCACAGTACAGATATTAAATACATCATAGGATTGAAAACATTACATAAATGCCAGCATTTTTCATGTCAACAAAGAAAGCAACATGTGGTGCCAGTAAGCCGACGCTCGGGTGTCAGAATTCAGAACTAAATTCGTATGAACGCGGACACGTGACTTCGCAGCTATCAGCAGCGTTTTGTAAGGACTAGGTAAGCCGAAGATTTTCGAGTTACGACAGGGAACTTTCAATGTTTGTATGTATAGCAAGCTAAATTAGAACCACTTCCCGATGCCCGATTGAGCTGAAATTTAGCGCACACCTTTGGTTTTAAGAACAATACATTTTTATGACAGACATAACTTAATCCTGCAGCCAGGATCGTCTCCTCACGAAGGAACTCCTCAACGTTTAATAGCACAGACACGAAAATTTGTGTACAAGTTCATATTTGATGGATAAACATGAATTCTATCATGATCTCATCCTGCAGCCAGGATTGTCTTCTCACGAGGGAACTCCTCAACGGTAAATAGCACGGACACGAAAATTTGTATGCACGTTCATATTTGATGGATAAACACGAATTCTATCATGATCTCATCCTGCAGCCAGGATGGTCTTCTCACGAAGGAACTCCTCAACGTTTAATAGCACAGACACGAAACTTTGCATACGAGTTCATATTTGATGGATACACATGAATTCTATCATGATCTCATCCTGCAGCCAGGATTGTCTTCTCACGAGGGAACTCCTCAACGGTAAATAGCACGGACACGAAAATTTGTATGCACGTTCATATTTGATGGATAAACACGAATTCTATCATGATCTCATCCTGCAGCCAGGATGGTCTTCTCACGAAGGAACTCCTCAACGTTTAATAGCACAGACACGAAACTTTGCATACGAGTTCATATTTGATGGATACACATGAATTCTATCATGATCTCATCCTGCAGCCAGGATTGTCTTCTCACGAGGGAACTCCTCAACGGTAAATAGCACGGACACGAAATTTTGTATACACATTCATATTTGATGGATAAACACAAATTCTATCATGATCTTATCCTCCAGCCAGGATCGTCTTCTCACGAGGGAACTCCTCAACGTTTAATAGGACAGACACAAAACTTTGCATACGAGTTCATATTTGATGGATGATCATGTTTTGTATCATGAACTTATCCTGCAGCCAGGATCGTCTTTGCACGAACGAACTCCTCAACGTTTAATAGCACAGACACGAAACTTTGCATACGAGTTCATATTTGATGGATACACATGAATTCTATCATGATCTCATCCAATAAATGCATTCTATTCTATTCTATTCTATTCTATTCTATTCTATTTGATGGATAATGACGATTTGTATCATGAATTCATCCTACCGCCAGGGTCCTCTTCTCATGAGGGAACTCCTCAACGGTTAATAGCATAGACATGAAACATTGTATTTATACGCGTTCACTTTTATGAATAAACATATTTTCTATAGTTCCTGTGCATTTAATCGTTACAATACATAAGTTATGAAAAAAAGATCAAGTTGGGTCCTTCGAAAATTTTTGTGTATACTGATCATGGGTGACATTTTCGTGGTTTTCGGGGTCGCTGACAATAAAAATGAAATTTAAAAATGCGATGACGAATAAAAGGAGGATTGTGTGGTTTTATGAAACCACGGTAAAAGTGAAACTTTTTTTCACACTATAGCGCGGAGTAGACCGCGGGACCGATCGTCACGCGACATGCAACACACAGACGAAAAAGTTTGAGACGATGTAATGTAGTTTCACTTTAAAAACAAAATTAATGATCTCATACTTTTCGTCGGCTTCCCCTTACAAAATTTTGACCCTTCGCCACTGCTACACTATTCGAAGAAACGTGTTCCCAATCCTCCATTCATTGGAGACAGACTCATTGTAAGGTTTCTGTCAGTTGTCTAGATGGGACTCCCAAACAGAATATTAAAATATGAGAAACATGGAACTAATCGCATCAATTATTCAATTAAAATTTGACCAAACGTGATTTACCGATGTGGAGTTTCTGCGAATTTCTTCGAGAAATAGCAAAGAGGTGTCCATTCGTTATTTACAAATTGTGGCTTACTGAGAAAATTCGGTTTTCAAGTACCTGCTGCAACTGCGGTATAATCTGCAGATGTTGGGGCGCATGTACGGGTAGATGGACGGTCTGGTACACCGTGTGTCCGTTGGCCACGCTGACTGGCACCTGGACGGGCACCATGCCCATACCGCCGACCCCGCCACGGACTGCGATGCCGCCGCCGCCACCTATGTAGATAGTTGAGGTTATAGGATTGCTGGGGCACAGTTCTAGGTGAGAGACAAATGCGATATATTTCATTTCCTTTATTAAGGTAAACCTAACCTAACCTTACTGTAAGCTTCGGAAGAGTGAACTATCCTAGGCATTTGTTGTCTAGAAGGTCATTTCAAAATAGCTTGTGTATGAAAATAAATTAATTTTATTTGTAAACTATTTCAATAAGATCATTAAAGGGCGCTTTGGACTATAAACTTTAAAAGAAAGGAAATTGAATTGATTCTGCACCCATTCGAAAGGGTCCTACGGAGAAGAATGGGCAAGAAACTCCATCGTTACTCTTTTAAAGCGCGATACATATAATATGTTACAGAATATGTCTATTACGGTATGTTGACTGGAGGCTATTCTCAAAGACCCTAATTATCATCCGTCTGTTAGGGGAAAGTTCAGGAGCTGATCCATTAATGAATGAAAAAAAAATCTTTATAGTTGGAGAATTGAAAAATCATTTTCGCTTTTGTCAGTCACCTAGGACAATGTGATAAAAATATATATGTACAGAAGGACCGATACATAAGCTCACTGACACATTGAAGTTAAATATGAGTTCTTTGTAAAAGAGTCAATACTTGAGACTTAAGTGGTTCGCTTAACGATTAGTTTCGTCTACCGAAAATGCTGTCAATGTCTTGTAAGTAGGAATGTTTACGTTCCGTGTAATATGGCGCTTTTTGAGATAACGATTATCTGAAACTTATTTTTTTTTGCATATTTAACTTATAAAGTTCCCACTGCTGGGACACAGCACAGCCCCTATTCATAAATGCTTTGAATCGACAAGTCGTATGTCTATTTTTTTCGGCATTACGAAAGCGAGCGAGAAAGACAGACAGACGACTTTCCGAATCGAAATCGAATCGGAGCGATTGTGAATCCCCCTATTCACAATCGCTCCTATTGGCTGGTAACATCTTTGTGTGGTACATTCGACCACATGCGACCCCAATCCAGGATGAATCGTTATGCATCAAAATTTAATAATCCCATATTCCTATGGCATCATAATTCACTATAAGAGACCACATTTTAACAACGCTTTAAATATTCGTTAGCTAAAATAAATATAATGTGCCTATGTTCAAAACAAAAGCTTTCTAATTGTGTGCGAGCAATACGTAATGTGCCGTAGTACTAGATAGATAGCCGTAGGTACCCCTTGATAATAAGGACCCCCACTGACACGAAATCAATCAAGAATCAAATAGTTAATGATTCAGTTCAGTTTTGAGGATCCTATACAAGCTGATTGGTTAATTAAACTTGAGCAATACGTCAAGGGAGTGAAGCACTCATAATGACCAAGTCTTACTATGACTTTATCTACGACATATGATAAAAAATTCGAAAAAATGTAGGCTTCCCTAAAATTTTGAGTTCCGCGACCAACGAAATATATGGAGCAACTGCTATTTTTTTCGCGATTTTCTGTTGCTCTCATAGTTCATGACTTCATGAGTACCTACTTCACACCCTTAACGTAATGCTCGCTTTTAAAATTATTTTGTAGAGCGATGTCAATCGGTAATAGAAAGATGCAGGTAAACCAATTCATTGTACGTAAACCCCAATGTAAAACGAAGGGATCCGCAAGGAATAAAAATCGAAAAATCTATTAACCGCAAACCTCTGCATCTCCCTTTGTTGTTAATATCACCCTACAAAACATCCTGTTCATGGTCTTTATATATTTTTTTTTAAACTACTTTTGGCACTTATCTAGATACTCAATGCAATAAATGATATACGACGGAGAAAATGCCAATGTCGAAAGGGACATAGAATTTAAATGTCTCTTACGACTTTTGAATTTTTCGCCGTCGATGTACTATTCTTATCATAGTTAATAATTATGTAATCTAATGACAGCGATAGTGCATGAGAAATTATACACAAAAAGCAAATGAAAATGTACTTGCATAAAATGTAAGCTTGGGAGTCGAAATAATAAGGATGAAAGTATGGAGAGAATTTTATAGTCACAGTTGAAGACTGCATTTTAGGATGTTTTTCAATTATTTAAGAGGAGACTTACCTAGCTCCTGTACTGTTTGTGTTATGGATAAAGGCTGCGATGTTACAACTCGAAAAAAAAATACTTAAAAACCTGTTCCGTCAAGAAACAGAGAGCTCTATCAAGTTGATAGCACATTTTCAAAGGTAAAGGAACAAATTGGAATAGCTTCAAATTTCAGGCCTTATTCCAGGAGTCTGAAGGTACATTATTGAACGCAAATTTTACCCGTAACACACACAAAGAAATCAAGATCGAAAATGAAGTTGAAAATAGTCTCCACACGTGACCGAGGCACCAACCTTGTCCGTTGGGGCTCCCCGGCTCCTTCGCGTCTTTCCCGTTGGCTTGCTTGTCGACAGAAGTGACGCCCGCTGTACTACACGGTATGGATATCGCTTGACTGGTCGGGATGCTTATCGTCTGATTCCCCTGTAGACCCGGCAACGATATATTCGTGCCGGGTATCGTAATCATTTGTTGGTTCCCGGTCAAAGCGCTTATAGGAATGGTAAGGTTAGTGCCGGGGATTGTGACGGTCGCCTGCTGCTCTGTTAGCGGTGGGGGAAGGGGGGCGGAAAAACACAGATTAGTATGACAGTAGTACGTTAGAAGCCAAGAACATGCGATGTGGTGATGACTAGTTGTGATGTCTTGCACAACGTCAGTACCCGACATTGTTTTTCAATGTTTTTAGGAGTCTGATAATCTAAACATCGTCTGATACTAAAATGTATAAATAAAAGGACAGCCAAAATCATAGTCAATCAACTTTTTTTTTTCTAATTTTACATCAACTAATAACTTTATAGACACACATGCGTTTACTACTTTTTTTTTTCAAATATAAAATCCTTTTTTTTTTCTATATTACATCAAGTCTACAGAAGTGCCTACCTCATGGAAATGTTTGAAAAGAGTTTTTAGTCGGACTTAATTTCAAGAGAGAAATGTATGAATATTTTAGTTTGAAAGCAAAGCCTTTGAATGGAAAGTTAATCCCAAAGCAATCCCGAAGCTGACTGTGAAGGTTTAGTGAGACCAAAGCTTATGAAAAACCTATTGTACAGTACCCTGCCTTAAATATGGCACATAAGAGTTCGGTTTTGTAAAGCAGTGTTTTTGTTTCTCATACCCATACCTGGTGGAGTATGGCCCAAAGTGCCATTTTAACACACAGGTACTATACTCTTACTTAGAATCCTACCTAAATAAGCGTGGTCATACTCTCTTTATATTTAGTTTCTGGCAGGAGATGAATATTTATAACAAGTTAAATTAGATGAATTGTGCAGGTTGTAATGGACCCTTCACGCAGCCATCAACCAAGAATTGGTGTATTGGCTGTATTGACCCATTGTTTTAAGCAATTTTTTGCCATAAGTTTTTAAATACTCAACAGTTCTATTTAAAATTTTGATATAAATCCTGGCTGGCTCAAAGTATTGGTCTAAAATATTCATCTTCTACACAACTAAGCTCATAAAGAGAGTTTGATTAATATTTATCTTAATTTTATAAATACATACCAGTAGGTAAATGCATGACGTTCTGTAGGAAGCCAGCGGGCAGGACGGGTGTCCTCACCAGCTGGCCGTTGACAAGGCTCACTTGGCCCATGCCTGAGAAATTCTGAAAAAAAAGACATGTTTAACACAAATCTCTCATTTCTGCAGGAGTTAAATTAGTCTTGTTGGTCTAGTGGTTGCAATCGCGACTGCTTAGCATGAGATCCTGGCTTCGATTCCCGAGTCGGTCAAGGAATTTCTAAGTAAAAGCAACGGAGTCGGGATTTGTGCCTGGTAGATGGCAATAGGCTCGCCCCCTAACATAACTGCGGCGAAATGCGGGTGTACTATTAGGTACACCACTGCATAACCTTTCCGAGATTACAGGCGTGATGTTATAAGGGCATACTTGATGGTGTACTGAAACGACTAGCTAGCGAACAAAAGAGAATCTGTTAAACCTTGTTTTTTCACCTCTGACAGCATCGTTATTGTAAAGAAAATAAATTATTATTAGATAATTATTATAACTTTTTGTTACACGTACATATAACGTGTAACAAAAAGTGTATAAATATACATACTTAGGGGTGTGCTACAGACCATCAAACTGAACATGTTTCTCCATCGGACAGACATCGTAATAGCGAAAAAAAATATCAGCTACCCCATACATTGGGGTCGAATATGTATTGAAAATTGTGTATTGAAATTTTGTATGGGGCACCAGATTTTTTTTGCTATTACGATGTTTGTCCGATGGAGAAAAATTATCAGTGTGATGGTCTGTAGCACACCCCTAAATATGTATATACCCTTTTTGTTACACGTTGCATATGTGACAGAACTGTACTGTCTATGGCGTCGCAAATAAAAGAAGGTAAACAACCACGTCGATCGATTGATAGTGAAGGTCACGTACAGCAGTCGATAGGAGTAATTATTACCCGTCAGGGTGACCAATATAAGTTCAGTTGGCCTATCATGACGTCTTAAAGCCGTATTGTTTTAATTTTATTCCAGAGTGAGAAAGATATGGCACTAGACACCTCTATAGCTCCGTCTCTTTTCCACGCTGGAATAAGAATAAAACAATGCTGCTCTAAGACGTCATAGTAAATCCCCTGGTCTTAATTATTATTTAATTTTCTAAAATAGAAATAGCTTAAGCTACTCCTTATTACATCACTTATCTGCCGGTGAAAGTCCCGTCAAAATCGGTCCAGCCGTTCCAGAGATTAGCCGGAACAAACAAACAGACAGACAAAAAATGTTATTTTTGTATATGTACCGTATAAACATTAATATGCATGTATTTAAAAAGCAGTTATTTTCATATTACAAACAGACATTTCTGTTTTATTTATTTGTATAGATATACTCGTACTTTCAGAAAAATGCCGCTCGGCTTCTCCAACTAAAACTAATAGGAATCAACGATGATACCGAGTTTGCTGATCAGCACCGGCCTAAATAAATAAGAATATATATGTAAAGTACATGCAACAATTTTTCTTTTTGTCTTTCTGTCTGCCTGTTTATTTCGGCTAATCTCCGAAACGGCTGCACCAATTTTGACGGGACTTTTACAGTCAGATAGTGATGTTAGAAGGAATAACTTAGACTACAGCTGGCTACAATAACAACTACAGTAATAAGTAACAAGTACAGCATCTACAAAAACCTTTTTCATCTTTTTTGCCAAAAACATCATCATCATCAAATGTTATCATCTGAAATTACCTGTGCGTGTTGCGCGGGTATGAACAGAGCATCTTGTCCATCCACGGTGACGGCTTGCATGGGCGCCACGCCTCCCACGCCGCCGACTAGACATCCGCCGTACACGCCTTGTTGTTGCTGTGACAAAGTAAATAGGTCAAGGGCTGCATTATTATGATTCCGATGTGAAAAAAGGGATAACCTTATCGGTCCTGTATACTCCGTCTGCTTCTAGCACTGGAACAATTATGGTATTCGAGCTCTTGGACTAGAAGTATTGCGTTGGTGACGGTCATTTCTATTGGTCGAGTTTAAATCGTAATCTGCCTTTTCCCAGCTATGTTGAGGTCGGTTTCCAGTCTAACCAGATGCAGCTGAATATATTTTACATGGAGCGACTGCCTTTCTGACCTCCACAACCCAGTTAGTACTGGGTAATACAATATCTTTTGGTAAGACTTTCTTAAATGGTATTCTAGAGCTTTATGACATATATAAAGATATTCAATATATCTCTATTGGTAATTCATAATGTGTTAAAGAATAATGCAGTAAACAGTCAGATCATTATGATAATCATGACTGTATTTTTTTTTTCTGTTTTTATTTAAAAATAAATATTGTGCTTTTAGGAAGATTTTTCTTTTGCAATACTATGACAAACTGATGATATACGATTCTGAATTTGTAATGAATACTGATGAGTTTCTGATTTGATTTGTATGTCTTATAAATGGTCAAACTTACAAAAATAACAAAGAATACATACTTGTAACAACTGTGGGTGTATTTGCAACAGTTGCTGTGGCGAGTTCTGATACGTTGCGCCTTCTCCTGAAACGACGCCCCCTCCTAGCAACGACTGGAGCTGTTGCATTGATATCACCTGAAAAGAAAACGTCATCATTATATTCTACGTTTCAATGGTTTAACATCGTAGGAGCAAGGTAAGATTGTGGTAGAGAGGATTGATACAACTTATTAATAGGTTCCAAATTTTTCACAAGTTTTCTTTTAATTACAATTTAAAATGTTTGTTTGCTTTAAATAACTCCACGACCCCTGTACTATTCAATGCATCTATCAGCACAATGATTTTTCAGACCAGTTTCCCAGCAATCATTTTTACGCATAGTTACCTAGTTTAATGTACAGAATGCTTGGTTGACGGCTTAATGGAGGTTGTTGAATTTTGTTTATAATCACCTGTGGCTGTTGTACTTGAATTCCATTTGGAACTGAGTTTGCTGCATTCACTATAGCCGCTGATAACTCATTGCCCTGAAAACAAATACAATTACCATATTTTAGTCACAGTTATTTGCTAAATATTGTAGTATACATATAAACTATTCAAAACGGCATATAAACCTCAAGAGAAATAAAGAACCCTTCATTTATTTTAAAAAGTCTAACAAAAATAACATAAGAATATCAGGAGTTCATCAAAAAAAATATTCTCTTTGCTGTCCATAACATAAGGCATTAAGTTCGCCTCTATAATACCTTCTCTGTCAGTAGATTTGTACACATTACAAATATTTTTTTAAACTAAATTATGTTGTTTCTTTAATGCTGCATAAAATCAAGGTAAATGAAACTCACCGATAACCCCTGTGCCCTCAACTGCTGAACCACAGCAGAACTAATAACCCTAAGCTGTGGTTGTTGCTGCTGCTGTTGCATGTACTGTTGCTGTATCGCGGCTATCGTCGCCGCATCGCCTTGCACTTGTTGCTGTATCAGTTGCGCTTGCTGTTGCGCCTGTTGTTGCGCCTGTTGCTGAGCTTGTTGCTGAGCTTGCTGCTGAGCTTGCTGCTGAGCTTGTTGCTGCTGCTGCGCCTGTTGCTGCTGTGCCTGTTGTTGTTGGGCTTGTTGCTGTTGCTGGGGACCTGGGAATAGAATTCAGGATTTTAGGGGCAAAACATTTACATGGGAAATCAAATACCAGAAAAAAATATAAACAACTTATTTAATTACAATTTAATTTTATGGGTCTTACATTCTCCTAACAGCACCTTCAATACAGCCATCTTCCTATTACCTCTTTCTCTCCTATATACGCTTGTCCTCTCAATACTTCCACATTTAAGTGGACAAGTGCACTTACGTTACATTAGTCAACATATTTGAATAGATTTGACATCTAACAACCAGGAGAAAGTAATGTTACTGCAGAGAGTATTAATATCAAAAATTATCTCATTCATAGATTGAGCACTTGGTTTGATTGGTTGATGATCCCTTCCAAATTTAATAATTTGTCTATCAATTTATATGATTGGATGACTGTTTTTACTTTAGTAATCAAATAACACGAGATTTCACAGTTAGTTTTCTCATCAGAAACAGACTGAATACAGCAATACCTAGTAAGCGTGAAGTAACTACAGAGATGAGGACTAACATAGATGTATGGACGGAGACATGCTGCACAAATCCAGAGTTCAGTAGCCAATGTATTGACTCTGGTCTACTACAAACTCCAGTGTCCAGTGCCATCATCTACCTAGCCTTTTCCAAACTATGTTGGAGTAGGCTTCCAGCCTTACCGGATTCAGTATAACAGTATCTAGCATAAAGCAACTGCCTATCTAACCTCCACAATACATCTATTGTCCTTTATGGTGCTTTTAAATAAGAAAGATGAATGAACTTTGGTTCATGTAAAATGTGGTCTCACTCATCAAGACTACCAGGACTGGTTTCACCCAGTCTCCTTTGGCTCCAAATTTAATTTTGTGGAGCAACATTTCATTCGGCCACAATGGATAGCAAAAGGTCATTGCAGAAGCTGCAAAAGTTATAGAAAGTTACTAATGTTTGCAAAATGTTCTTCTACCAAAAGTGATGACGATGCCATCTAGCCGATTTCGGCCCAAAGGACTGAATTCAATGGGCTTCTAGGGTGATAGTTGAGAGCTTTGGTGTGCTGCTTCATGTGCTGTCAAGTGGCTAGCATATCCAACTTTGGCCGAAAAGGTCCAAACACAAAGGTGATATGTCAGACAACCAAAATGACCTTTGATGTGTATGCAGTCTAAGAAGGCAGATAATCACTTGTTAAGTTGAATGAGTGAAACAGGTGTTAAATACTAACTGAAGTGCTGTTGTTGGTCCTTGTTCTCTTGCTGCTGCTCGGGACCCATGGTGGCGGCGCCGAGCCGACTGCAGGTCGCCGCCAAGAGCGCTAACGGCGACTGCGTCCCGTTGCCTTCCTGTAAACACATGCTGCTTATAATACTTCACTTTTATCTATTTGACAAGACCCTGCTGAAGCCTACAAAGTGTCCCTGCCTTAAGACTTGCAGTTCAAAGGATAGAAAATTCGCCAATGATGCCACTATAAAGCAGCCACATACTGGGTCCTAGCGATTTAATAACAAAATAAGACATCAACATTGTTTATTGAGGGCCTGCATTCCTTATGCTGGGTACACATTGGTGTGACGTAATGTGAAATTTAACACAAATGTGCTGTCCAGAACTCCAGACTAATGCAATGCAACATGAAATGTAACCCAACAACAAGGCGAAGTAGTTTCAGTGTGTGCTACATTTAATGTAACATTTGACCAATGTGTACCCAGTATTACAATGTATGTACACAGGTATATTCCTGCTAAATTAATAGAATTCTTTTCACATAATTGATTCAACAGATATAAAGTTTCTTTTATGCATTATTATTATTAAATTTAACTACATACTTGTATGTCCTGAATGCAAATGACTTTTTGCAATCTTTTCTAATTTAAATTTTAAAACATTGTGATAAATTACTGTTCTCATGCTGTGAATTGTTAGCAATGTAGTATGTCTTACATATGACATTGCCTTGTCACAAGAGGATTAATTAGCATAAAAACATATCTACTGGTAAATACTCACAACTGGCTTCAACTATTAAATGCAATGCCTTTACCATTTTCAAGTAATAAAATTACCATGCAGTAAAAAGATTTAACTCAGTTGAAAAATACAGTTTTCATAATAATTTGAATTTAAATGTTAAGGAAATTTGATACGACAATGGCTAGGTTTTCGTTAATTGCTGTTTCATTTTATACAATAAGATTGAGTTAAATTTTAAATGGGTTTTTGACTTTTAAATCATAGGAATTTGTAAATTAAGTTAGCTAATGCTGACTCACGATTAGTGTCTGGTTTATTTTAGTTATTATTTACTAGATATGAAATAGTTCAGCTATGTACAGAGTTAGATTTCAAGCAAAGCTTCAAGATAAAACTTTGATCAGACAGTCATCCTCTTAAGGTTGGGATGGTATCTTTTGTCTCTACATAGACATGAAAATTTATTAAGCTATATTACAAATCAATTATATCAGACAGTTCTTCTGGTATGGGAAAGTAGGTAAGTATATGATTTATTATTGAGATTTTACCTTGTATCTCTGGCATTTTAATTTTATCCTCACTATCAGTTAATTGATTTATGTAAAGCACACAAGTACACATACAAGTAGAAAAAAATACTATGAGAAGTTTCACTTTTTGGGCTGTTAATAACTCTTCATATTGGGTTTAACTATAGCAGTTTTTATACGTGTATTATTATCGAAGGTCGGCCGCGTTGCGCACAAAGCAATTGGGGACGGAACAAAATGGGGGAAAATGTCTGTGGCGTCGCCCCGGGCCCCTTTAGCACGCTTATAGGGAGAACGCCGAGCGAACCCTTTTTATTACAATACGAAAATCTAGGTAGGTTATACAAATAACACTTACGGACTACGTAAGTAAGATAACTATGCTCACCTCATATAAATGTGAAGTTAGCATTCCATAAAATTAAGAAACAAAGTAATGGAAATCGGTTTGTTTTTCTATCATTTTGTATTTCTGTCATAAAATCTGTCTTAACTCATCCGTCAAAATTTCTTGAAAAAAAGAATGATTTATTTAGTAAACAAACAAAAATAGATAATCGCATAGACAAGATGTTCATTTTCATTCATTCACTTTTATGATGGTTCTAGTTTTGAACGATTTTTTGCACGGACTGGAATTTCTTCCATTATGCCTTTTATGCTAGGAAAAGTTAGTTCCACGAGTGTGTCATGTAAAGTTGCAACAGTTCGCAAAGTTTATACATCGTAATAGTTGTGAGTCGACACGCCTTTTCCTAACAAGTGCCGGGAGTCGTCGCAGGCAAGGCCGCCGCCGCCCTTTGATCCACCCACCTCAAATCGCGTCACAGATTTTTTAATTCACCTGCTAAGTAGGCTATCACAGCAACATATCGAACACGTTAATTATTATTTTAGGTATGTACGCAAGTTTCCTTATACTTTACGATTTTAATTTGCATGAAACTTTTAATTCGTCTAATTTAAAATGGCTTCTTGTAGATTTTCGATATTTTCATATACTTGTGGCTTTTTGTGATGATTGCTTTTTATGTTGTAGTACCAGATAGTTTTTTGAAAGGTGCATTAGAAATGGGTGGGAATTAATTGTGTAAACCGGAGGAGGACGCTGATGCTATTTCGGCAAGGGAGTTGCTAGCAACACGGTCACAACCTCCTGCGTGTGGCCTGGCGGGCCCCACACGGCCGGGGCCGCACTCGCCCCGCCCTCCCCCTGCACCGACCGACACGAGACCGCTGCCCGCTGGCGTCCGATCTGTTACACAATAACACTGCATCCTTTCACTTTGCACTCTTTACCTTGCTAGTTTTGTCCTCGTTTATGTATTCCACCTTCACTTTTGTGGGCTCAGACGACATCATCTACTTTACACTTGCAAACAATTATTTCCCTTTGTTCACACACAGAAAGCACCATCCTCACGACCGGCCGCCAAACTGCGGCGAGCGAACTGGCAAGCCGCGCCGAACGCGCTCGGCAATTGTCGGAGATCCGCCTCCTATCGCGTTTGGATTTACATCTTTTAAACACGTTTTTTTCAATAATATTAGACTCTCAAGGGTTTCGAAGTTGCTTCAGGGGTCATATAATTAATGAAGTTGTCGTTTTCCAGTTTCAATCAACAGATGGGCGTATAAAACTTAACAAAAGTTTATTTTTCAACTTATCCGAGGTTATCTCTGTCTCACTCTAACCGAGACAGGTCTTGATTATTGGTAGGCAGCAGCTGCGCCTCTCTCCTCCTCCCCGTCGCGGGTGCGGCGCCGCCGCCCGATAATAATAATTGAAAGTAGGAAGGACGTAATAATGGGTGTATAACCTCGCGCCCGCGGCCTCCTTGGGCGGGCAAAAAATGCACACATGTCGTGCCGGTCGGCGCGCCAGCCGCATCGTCTAACAAGACGTGGCCTGTAAACAAACGATAAGCATACGCCGTTGCACTTACGATTCTTTGTTCACTTGACTCCCTACCGTATACTAGATTACAACACACTCGTGTCTGAGAAACTCTTATCAGTGTCGGATCGAGTTCACCCATTGTATGGTTATTGAAGGAATTTAATATCTTGCGGTATAACGTGGAAGAGCACTTGGCAACCAGTAGATACGCATGATCAAAATCTGAAACAACGAATACTCTCGAGACTTATTTTCCTATTTAACCATTTTTTTATTAACTTTGATTTTAGAACGTATCTATTTTTAGAGCCCACGTGGGTAGTCACGTATGTGAGCTATGTCAGTCATAGAGGAAAAAATAACTGGAATTATCAATTCTGTTAAAGCTGTGCTTTCATCTTGTATTTTGTAACTCATATAAAAATATTTGTTTCTAAAACTGTCATTATTCCCAACACCATTAATAAATTAGCATTAGCAAAGTGCCTGCTCCATTAGAAGATGACTAATTGCATTTCCGAATTTCTACGCCTGCAAATATAGCGACCCCATTATTTATAGGTTTAGACTGGTTTGGAGTGAGAGTGAAAGTCGGAGCACGTTTTGTCAAGCGTCAGTCGTGTCGCTTTGCTCGAGTCCATTATGCACGAATGAGCAGCCGCCCCGAGAGAACGTGTGTCCCCAGCTTAATTATTTCGCATATCTAACGGACCATTTCGGACTTAAAACTATATCACTTAAAGCTTAAACTTCTATACAAATAGACGTCGAACATGCATACGCAAGTACGCAGTTTTCTATTAGGCTGTTGTTGCATTTTGCATCTTCATTAAACGCAATAAGGTATAAATACGTTTGGCATTTCTGTGCATATACGCCGTTCTCAAATGTACTAAAATCTATTATGGGTGTACCTCGTCGGCGTGGCGCGGCATGCGGTAGCGGAGTGACGTGATGCTGTTTGCGTATAACGATTTTAATTAGTCGATGAATTGTGTTGATGAAATCATCGGCGTTCATTGTTTCGGTTCATTGTTCGGCTCGGGCCGCTACTAAAATAAGCTACAAAACAGATAATTAGTTATGTGAGTATTTGAACTCTGAGCCTTACATTGGTAAGACTTTTTCGCTAACATTAATTAAAAGAATAGAATATAAAAGAAGCACAAATGGACCGTACTTCCAAAAAAACCCAGCAGTCCCTGTGTTACTCACGGTTTACTTTCTGATTTACTCACCACAACCAGCAATACAGTAAATGCGCTTATATACCTGGACCACATTTTGTGACATTGCAAACGCAGATTAAAAACAAGTTTAAGCGCGAGTAACTTTATCCGTAAGATAGCAATCAAGATTAATCGCTTCCTCTCAGGTTCCGAGCCGTATGGCTCAAATTGAACCCACTTACATGATTTGATAAGAATGCGTAGAGGAGTTACCAAAGTTTGTTCTGTTTTGCTTGGGTAATGGAACTGAACAAAACAAAACATCACGCCTGTGATCCCTGAAGGGCTAGGCAGAGGTAGCTCACCGTCCGTCCGTCTAGCTCACCGTCCGTCCGTCTTATGACGACAGGCCGTGTCGACGGCGCGTACGTGTTCCACGCGCGCCTCAAGGAGATGTCAGCAAACAGGAAGGGGCCCGAGAGGGCCGATGCCTGCCAGGGCTGCGGGTTGTTCGAAAGAGATACCGCGGCCCTGGAACACAAAGGGCGAAGAAGGAACATGGGTGGGTTTTAGTCAGTACAAGTCTGACACTCCCTCCCGCTCCGCCCAGAGCGGGAGAAGTCATTTGTAGATTTCCCATCCGCAAAAAAAAAAAAAAGGTCTAGGCAGAGGTGCACCTAGTCCCATGTAATTGCGAGCCAGCCTATTGCCATCAACCGGTAACAAATCTAAACTCCGTGGCTGCTATTGAAAAATTTCCTGATGGAAAAACTCAATAATACTTGGACCGACCTGCAAATTGAACCCAGGATCTCATGCTCATTAGGCGCAGTTGCGATCATTAGACCTAGACTTTAAAAAAATATCTACAATTGCATAGAGTCATCATAATTCTGGAGATCGAAACACTGAGACAGAGACCCGCACGATCTCTCCAACTCACTCGACTCATCAACTTTAATAAATGAATCTGAAACTATGAAACTTTTAATACTTGCCATGTATTGCGGTAAAGTCGTACAACTACAACTATGACCTTCAACTACTCAACATTCTGAATCATACATAATTTCCATCCTACTCCTCTATGATAATAGCCCTAAAAATATTCGATACAAGCGCATTCATTATCGAGAGGGCTATCAAAGGAACCAATTTATTTCGTTCTTTTGATAGCCCCCATTTAATACGTTAGATTTCGTTACTGGCCCATCCGTTAGGGGAAGCTAGTGCCCTTCAATCCCCCATGGCAACGCCTATGCCCTGCAGTCTTTCTTTTGTCGGTCAGCACTGCTATTATTATTTAATTTCAAGGCTACTTCTTGTACCCTTATTTATTATTTGAACTAAAGCTACTGTTTTTAAACTTTGAATGTATGGTCCATAACAAAGTACAGATCGGCAGTATAATCAATGTTTCAAAACATTTCATTGTTAACATGCTCAAAGAATGCCGAGTTTATATTACATATAAAGTTATCTGTTCAAAGGTTAAGCATCGTGCATTCGTACGTCAACTTCCTCGATGAAATGCTCACGAGTAGCCCTAACCTAAGTAGACCTAAATGTCTCCCTGGATCTTCAAGGATCATAAGCTGGGCGCTTATAATATAACACATCATTACCATGTCTTCATCTTGTTGCTTTTACAATATATAAACATTCAGGATTATTATATATTTTGCTCCTCCCCCCTCCTCCCAAATCCTGACTACGCCCATGTCTATGGGCAAATGCATATAATATGGCGTTGGAGATTTATCAGCAGGTGCACAAATATGGAAATGACGAATAGCATTGTAACTATGAGAAATTTTAAATGCTTCTCTTGGAAATCACTTGACAGAATTCTCAGGACCAAAATATTAAGCATAACGTTATAGAAATTCAAAACAAAAATTTGACTCGCTCAACCAACTGCTTTTGCGGCAGGAGATTTATTCAACGACTTTGATCAACTCGCTGACAGTTTGTGGTAGTAGACGCCAACTGCTTACTGAGTCTGTAACTAAGGATTTGATCAAAATGTGATCCTTTCAGGTTCAGTTACTGCGATGGTGGTTTCGTTTAAACAATAGTCTGCAATTTCCGAATACAGAAAAGTCGTTTATCTAAAATTGTGTGATTAGATAAGTGCACCAAAATCTTAATCTCCTCCTCATACCATATCAGCTCATAAACAGAAACAGCTATTAGTGATCCTACTAATGCCCGCTTACTAGGTTCTGTCAAGTGAACGAACTTTTTATCTTAGGTACAAAAATCACCACGTTCATCAAGTAAATTGGTGCAACAGTTTATTGTAAACCGCCCTGATTCACCTGTTACCCGTAACACCCCTTTTTCGCTGAATTCTTCAAACTGCTTTTTGACACCCACGCCCCACAGCAAGCGGGCTATTGTTCATCTACTCAGTAAGCGGAACCACATGTCAAGAAATATATGTTCGATGTGATGATGAGGGATGGAATTGTCTTTTTGAACATTATGAATCATCATCCTCAATACATCCACCAATATCTTTTTCAAATGTCTCTATTATATGCGCTGAACAGTAAGAAGTCGTGTCAACGACTAGGTATATTCAAATCGCTTCTAAACCATTTATTAACGTAGCTTCCGTAATATTGCGGTTGATCGCGGAAACTAATAAATATACATAACACGTTTAACACCTAGCAGTTTATTTGTTCATTCTACAGCCTACTGGCATTTGAACCTGTTGTAACGTCGATGGTTTATGTAACGCCCTTATCCTAGCAGATCTTAAGTTTAGTGTAACCTCCCGTTTGGTACCCGTTGAATTTTTAGGCAAAGAATAGGGAATTCGTAGTTTGGTACATAGAGAACTTCGTCAAGATAGATACAGACTCTATAAAACTCGCTTTACTGAGATCAAACAAGAACAAAATTGAACCACACTACATCCGCTATTGCGTAAGACTCAACTACTGTTAGTCAATAACCTGTCTCATCATCGGTTCTACACCAGCAAGGTATTTTTAAGCTTTTTAGGGATCCCTTTAACTCCAGTCAAGGAACGGTAGGGTTTATGGGCATACGGAAGCGGAAGTGACGGTGGGCGGACCGGACCGCCCGCGCCACCCGCCCCGCGACCAGACACGCCCTAGCTCTCACGAAATATACTGCATCTCAGTAATTAGCACATCAACATGACACGTGTTTGAGTGATTTCCTCAAAGTAAGTAACATTAGGTGAGTAAGTGCAAAAACGCGAGTGGGCGACTCTCCCCTCCCACTCACCGTTGGTTCAATGCACGGGCCCATTAATCACGGTGCGTATGTTTTTGAACGTCGTCGATGAATATTTGCTTCAAATTGAGGAAAATTACGATGTTCCCAATTATGTTTATTTATGAATTCAGAGCTATATACGTAGATATGAATGTGATGATAATAATAGTATAATAAATAGTTATTATGTAATGGTAAAAATGCTTTTTTTCTTGCCCTACTAACAATTACATGTACAAAACTTAATTCAGATATTCAATTTGAATTGTTTTTTTTTTATGTTTAAAAGTAATATGTAAGTAATGTAATTTATTTTTAATTTTTCTGTCAATCCGTAATCATTTGCAATAAAAATTTATTTATAGACTAGTGACCCGCCCCTACTTCGCGTAGCGCCATCAATAGAGTCCAAAACTATCCTATATTTCAAGCGGTAGGTTGGTTTCAGAGATCAGCGTCTACAAACATAGGTACCTACTAACAAGTGATTTTTATCTTACCTTAAAACAAACTTCTTTTTGCACTGCGCAAATTTTATTTAAACATTTGAAATGCGATCTTTCATAAACTAAAAGTACTAAATTCGATTATCAAGAAAACCTCCAAATTGCATAAACCGTAAGAAAATTTGAATTTCGCGGGCTACCCTGTCGCTTCCAGCTTGAGTTTCAAAAGTAAAACAAAGTGTTCTGAAATTTTCATTAGATGTTAAGTTTTCCCCAATGCTAACAATTTGGCATTCCACGAATCACCAGACGCTACCTATCATTCAAAACTCAATCCGAATCCCAACAAAAAAAAAAACTTATTTAAGAAAAACACTTACCCAATTAAAATACTTCCTCGAACCCTTCTCAAGTTAATCATAGCTCATCGAAACCCAAAATACCCCCTTGTAATGTTTCCCTTGGTTCCCGAGTTCAAAATTCATAAGAACGCGGAAAAGACGCGCCCACCCACCGCCCGCCCGCGACATCAGCCGCGGGGGCGTAACCGCCGCCCTACGCCGCGCCCGAGGTCGTGAAACTTTTTCCCTCCAAATTTCCAACAACTCTTTTCAGACTAGTTTACTTTGTTCCCAAATGTATGAGAGTACGAAAATCAACACGAGGAGCTTACACAAACTCTCGAAACACGACTAAATCATAACCTGTTCCTATAAAATGCAAAGTATTACTGGACGTTCTATAAAAAGTACGCGCGTATTGATTTTCGGATCGATATAGTACTGTGTGTGTGACGTCGTTAGATATTCATGTCAATGAAAAACAAGTTCACGATGATTGTGTTGATTGATAGTGAACGATTTATTGACTTTATAGTAATACGTTCATTCATTCATTTCTTCTAGATATTTGTCTATGATACGGGCTTGTTTTATATACTTTACGCTTTTTAACGGAAGCAGGGTTAGCAAGTTACATTTCTGTTATTGTTACTGTTTTTTTAGTATTTTAGATTTTTTCAAACGTAATTCCTCAAAACTAGAAGGGTTTGCCAGCGGCCGACTATACCGTATTAACCGTATTTCCGTATGTCGTATTGCGTAATTATTGAGATTTAAAAGAAATAAAAACTTACCATTGTCCAACCCGAGAATCGAATCGAGGAGTTAGCCATCGTTGAAGCCATTTGTTCGCAAGCGTCCATTGAGGCAACAGAAGTAACCATTTCACATTGACACCTTTTACCGCCGTATGTCGTAGCAGTAAGAGCGATTTTCGCCGAGCAAGTGTTATTTTTAAATGTACTAGCTACATTCTCCGCTAGCGATAAATCTATCGGCTAGCTGATTTATTATGGTGTACAGGAGTATTATATGTTTCTTTATTGAGATGTAGGTGTTGTGAACATAACTTATTATTGGCTTTTAGTTTTTTTTTTAAATAAGTAGGTTTTGGTTCTTGACCGAGAGTTTGCATACCTTGGACAAAAGTTTGCTTTATGTTATGATAGGTTAAACAAAAGTCTGTATTGTTTTGTTTTACAAAGCAAAAGTCTATAATATTTTGTTTTACTGTATGCCCCTAATGGGTGTGTTAAGGCCGAAACACAATTACGTGTCGTGGCGTGTCGTGAACTCGTGACGCGCTAGAAGCATTCGTTTTCATACATCGTTGCGACACGACACGCCATGCAAATATATCCCTAACCATATTAAATGTATGAAACCGATTTGCTTCTGGCGCGTCACGACACGCCACGACTCGTAAGTATGTTTCCGCCTTTAAAGTCTTATGTTTAAATGAGCAAGTCACGTTGTTTTTTGGGTAGGTTTGACCTAACATAACATAAGATCACGCCTGTAAACCCCGAAGGGTTAGGCAGAGGAGTAGGACTACCTAATAGTACCTACAGACCCACATTTCGCCATATGTTTTAGTCCCATGTAATGTGGGGCGAGCGTATTAGTATACTTTTCATTTTGATTATATTCTCAAGGTACGTATTGTAGGACGCACGTCCTAATCCAGTGTAAACTGGCCTCGCATTCTATTGAAACTTCATACTGGGTAGGTTATGATATGTGTGTTAAACTGTAAGGTATATATCTATATGGGCCAAAGTTGCCTGAAAATTAGTGTATGTTGTTGTTTATAAGCCAGGTCAAGGTCAAAGTGTTTTAGCACCGATGTACACGCACGACGACCAAACAAACCAGTTTATGCGGACCTCTCGTTGTACGGGAAATCCGTACAAGGCGAGGCCAAGTTATATTGGAAATTTACTGCTTGATGTGTCATTACTTAGTTTATCAGGTTTTCAACTGTAGGGTCTACAGGTGGCCTACCATTACCTACGTCTTAAAGCAGTATTCTTTCATTCTGATGCCATTTCATGGTCTAAGATACCACACGGGAGGCCTTGCGTTTACTATCTTATACTTTGTATAAATTCTGGTGTGACGTACCAGTATTGTTTTAGGTACTCTTATTCCAGTGTGGGAAAGAGACGGAGCTATACAGGATATCTAGCGCCATCTCTTTCCCACACTGGAAATGGAGTAAAACAATAATGTTTTAAGACGTCATGGTCGACCACCAGGTCACAGATGAGGTAAATAAAAACATAACTGTGATTCAAAATCAATTTATTTGCACAATAAACACAACAAGAACTTTAAAATACATTGTAAATTGTACCTATCGTTCGATAGAGAACGGTGTATTGCATTACAAGTGTAGTGTAATTTCTAATGTCTGGCCCACACTCCGGAGATTCCGTATTTGTGGACTTTACCCGCAAATATTTGCGTAAATGAAGCCCAGGCATAATAAACAACGTGATACGCGTCTTGTGAAGGCCAAGCTCCAGCAATATATATAAACAATCTATATATATATATTATATTTTAATATTAAAATATATTAATAATAATTATATATAAATTAATATTAAAATATATATTACCATAGAATTAACTTCTGTATTTTAGTTTACCTAATTTCGTTGCTTGCACCAATTTAAACCTAATTTTCAATTGACTAGGTCTGATTTTCCTTTGCGATGCCAGAGCTCAACACATACAGGACAGCACTAACTAAAATAGTAACAAATTATAAAAATCGCATTCCGACGGTATGAATAAAATATTTAAATACAGGTTTCATAACAAAAAATCGAATAAATAAATCTTGTCTTAAAATTAAATCAATCACAATATATCAAATCCATTTTATCTTATAACTAGGGAACAAGAATCAAAATGTCGTTACATGCTTTTTGTCAAACTAAGTAATAGAATGACCGAAAAAATAATTTTCTATAAAACTTTGCTTACTTTGTCTACAACAATAAATAAATATACAGGGTGTTACGGAAAGGGTATTTACTTACTTAAGGGTGTGCTACAAACCATCAAACTGAACATGTTTCAAAAAAAATATCGGCCGCCCCATACATTTGGGTCGAATAGGTATTGAAATTTTGTATGGGGCAGTAAAAAAATTTTTCGCTATTACGATGTTTGTCCGATGGAAAAACATGTTCAGTTTGATGGTCTGTAGCACACTCTTAAGTATGAATATACCCTTTCCGTTACACTCTGTGTTATGGACGTACTTAATTTTATATAATTTGATAGATTGGTGTCAAAATTTTGTAACAATGAGGGTAGTTATTTATAGAAATCGCAATAAATTGTACTCTAGATTTGAGAAATAATACTTGTGTCTTGCTTAGCGCCTACTTTGTTGCGATGATTTTGGGTACCTGAAACAGGAAAGTTATATTAGTAATCAATACAAAAAAACCGGCCAAGTGCGAGTCATACTCTATAAATATATAGGCTATATAGGTTTTTATAGTTTTTACTTAAAAAATCTTATACAGGGAGAACAGAAAGGGTATATACTTAAGGGTGTGCTACAGACTATCAAACTGAACATGTTTCTCCATCGGACAAACACCGTAATAACGAAAAAGTTATCTGCTGCCCCATACAAAATTTCAATAGGTACCTATTCGACCCAAATGTATGGAGCAGATGATACTTTTTACGCTATTACGATGTTTATCCGATGGAGAAATATGTTCAGTTTGATGGTCTGAAGCACAACCTTAAGTATGTATATACCCTTTCCGTTACACCCTGTATACCTAACGGGTTAGTTCGACCTAATACGATTGTCCTAGGTTTAAACAGTAAATGAATTACAAATAACAGAATTATCCTAGTAGTGATTACTATTATCCTAGTACAGGCATCTAACATTGTAAAACCTTCATTGTTTAATTTTGTATTTTACCCATTTTTGGTTCAAATAACTACTATGTATACATTACAACGATTAACAAATTAGCAAATTAAATAACTAAAATAATAATAAACTTTAAAAGGGCGTCGAAAAACTCCTCCTCAACGCTGTCATCTGGTAATGTGCCCAAGAGACTGGCAGCATTGACACGTTGTATGGCAATACTAAGCCTCTGGCCAAAGTAAAAGCCAGCCCTTGCGTCACGGGAAGTGTCAACTAGGCTTTTCGAAATTTCCTTAAAAAGGCTCTGTGCACTCGGACCCCACGACCCCAGAGTTTCAACCCCAAATGGCTCGAAAATATAGTTATACTAGCTTATGCCCACGGCGTCGCGCGCGTGTAGTTCCATAATTGTCCCACGGTAACATACAATCGGGATAAAAAGTATCCTATGTGTTAATCCAGGACTCCAGGTTATAAACTACCCGTGTGCCAAATTTCATCCAAATCCATTCAGTAGTTTTTGCGTGAAAGAGTAACAAACATCCATCCATCCATCCTCACAAACTTTTGTATTTATAATATTAGTAGGATTTAGTCTTTGGTTCTGAGTAAAGATTTATTTAATTGTTAAATCTCACCATGTAGTCATTGACGTCTACAAGCCACCACCGCTCCTCTCTACAGAGATCTGTTTCTTCAGCATCTCTTGTTCGTGGTGCTCCTCTTCCATCTCAGCCATGCGCGCGAACCGAGAGTACGCTACGTGACCCGACTTGATGGCTGACATCATCTGTGTGTTGGAATAAGGGTGAGAATTGTTTGGCATAGCACAGGTAGTTAATTCTGTCTTCGCCACTGAAACTTCGGTGTTAGAATAACAACTCTCGGCGTCAAGTCGAGTGTTGAAAATCCAATAAGGTGCTAATTGAACTTACTGCGTTTTCAGTTGCGAGAGCAGAATTGGAATGAGTGTGTAAGTTTTATCAGTAGGAAAATTATATTGATATTAGTAGGTATGTTTTTTTTTTTAATTTAAAGAAAAATGTTATTGTTTAGGAAGTAGGATAGTTTATTATATTTATCATTTTATAGATTGATAAATTATAGGGGATTTAGAAAATGTAAATTAAATTGATTTTAAAATAAAACTCTTTTTATCCAATATTGACTTACCTTATACTTACCTCATCCTTAATCTAAATATGTTACTAAAGCAAAATTAAATACAGAAAGCTAACATCACCCATGGAAAATGTTAATGAAAACATAAAATTAATAACCCTGCTTTTTATGGCATGGTGAAGCAAGCAAATCATAACATACTTATATTTAAAATATATTATAAGCTATAAGTAACCATATTTATACTCAAATTTATTTACATCTACTCTAAATAATTAATACCCTGTGATAAATAATGAGATTACTTTTGTGAGATCATGTTTTAAAGCTTGAAATATTGGTATCAATGAATCATGGTTATTTGCATATGTATTATTTATTCAGTTGGTAGACGAACAAAGCGCCTGTTTGAAAGTTGGCGGCAATGTTTTTGAAAGGTTGGCAACAACACAGTAATATTTTTCTGACCTACTTACTTCTCGCTAGTGTGGGAAGATAAATGATTGGAAGACTATTAGTCTATTACTGATTTGAACGAACTGTTGTATAAGTCTGCTTTTTGTTTCGTATTGATGGTAAGTTATCAAATTAAATTGGCCGCATTAATCGCGGCGTCAATAATATACAGGGTGGTAGTCAGCGACGCGAAAACAGTTGCCGCGTATTCTAAAGGTTGTAAAACACCTCTTAACGAAGCCGAAAGGCACTGGTTCTCCCTGTCATTGCGATCATTTTTTTGTTCTTCACCATACCTGGGAACCTTCTAGTTACGGAGATATTAGGGGGTCAAAGTTCCAACTTTTTGGCAAGTATTTTTTTAAATACAAGTTTTTATTGTAAGATTTTTACTTTAAACACCTCCACGACCCCCGTACTATTCAATCCGTCCATCAGCACAATGTTTTGAGTGCGTAACATTGAGTTCTACCACAAAACATGATTTTACACCCCCAAAAAATAAGTCGTATCCCAGCAATAATTTTTGCGTAAAGTTACTTAGTTTCATGTACAGCATGCTTGGTTGACGGCTTCGTGATGAGGTGATTTACACCGTGTATACATCACTCTTAGCCCCCCCCGCACAAACAAATTTTATATCGATATTTTTTTTTTAAATCAGCTGCTCTATACTTTTTGACCGTCTATTTCACTTTAGTAGCAAAATAGCTGTGTTTTTTCTTCAGAATGATGTACCTACTACATACGTGGTTATAGTTTTCGCGTCAGAGTTCCTTCCATCTTGTTTAATTCCTCCGCAGTGCAGGTGTAGAACTTGTTGCGATTGTCAACAAGTTCTGGAGTGGACACAACAACAAGTTCTAAGAAAATCTAACGGACGAATGTACTGCTATGATTATATAAATAGAGGGAGCCAATGGTACACACATTTGTTGACTCTACTCTAACAAACATACTAACAATAATACAATACTATAAAATAATACTATTTAGCCTACACATTTAGCTTCCTATAGACTATTCTGGACAAAAATTGTTTAAATAAATAATAATATAAAAATAAATAATATTCACAAAATAAATCCGGCCATTCACATTCCATCAAGCCAAGCAGAAAAAAACTGAGACAGAAAAAGATGGAAAAAAACATAACACTACAATCGGTTCATTCGCGTTATTTTGCCAAAACAAAAAAACACCCATTCACCTTTCCAATAAATTTCATATTGTAATGGCAAACTAACGCGAAGTTAAGGTGAAAGCGCCAAGGCAGCCCGCGAGATTTAAATTTTCGTTCGTTTTGTGCAATTTGCCGGTCAATGTCAGGTTTTATGTTGATCGAAATATGAATCGCGGCCGTAACAAATATGGCTTGACAGACTTATAATAATAGGGTATGATCACATTTTGTTTTCTTTGTCCGTCGGGAGTTTATTGAAAAGTATTGGACACGTATTTTTTCTTTTTTCACGTGTCATAAAATTACGGAGATATATTGAGTTGAAATGGGGCATGACGTCACATGTAGGTAAGTTTTATACCTACTTGTGACGTAGTGAGTCCCCACTCTCCAACTTTAATGAGTTTTAACTAAGTATTTTTTTGATAAAACAAAAAATACGTGTCTAATATTTTTTTATTACCTGTCTGACGGACAAAATAGAATGTCGTTTTCTTTACCCAGTCCGCACCCCTATTAAAATCATCAAAAAACCCATCCAAGTTCATTTCCGATAGAATGACCGTTTCTTATAAAAAACTTGAGAGGTGTCAAGGGACACCCGGATGGAACGAAGTTCCTTTCACGTACATAATATCAATACATTTTAGATTTAAGTTAGTGTGCGAAAAATAAAATATTTAATTTAAGGAAGATTAATCCTTAATTCGAAGCAATACGTCTTACTTAACTGCACAACCGAATTTGTACTTTGTAGTTTGGTCACTCAAAATAATAATCATATCTATCCTTACTCACATACACACCCTAATTGTACGTAATTTAAGGAAATTTCAACTTTATTTTAAAGAAATAAAGCTTACAATAGCTTACTATAGCAAAAAGTGTCGTGACAACTTTTCGTAAGATTTTTTTCCGTCTAGCCCCCTTTCACAACGCGCGATAAGGAACTTCGTTCCAAAATCTTTATCTAAATCAAAAATCTTTGTCTTTCAATGGGATTAAACGAACATGGTATGTTTTTAATAATTTTTACTCGGTAAATCCATATTTTTACGGTCGCAAATTAAATTTGAATCAACATGCAATCTGACCTGAAAATTGCAAAAAACGTAAGAAATTTATAATTTCGCGGATTATCCTAGCGATTTCTTCTTATACAAATGCAGTGCCACCAAAGAACATAAAAAAAAACAGAAGGTACAGTCAACACGATAAAGACCTGCAAGTACTCGTCGAGTTCGACTTGTCCGTTCATGTTAGTGTCGATCTCTTTCAGTATTTCGTGCAATTGTTCCCCGGTCACCTCCTCGCCGTAGTTCTGTGGACCATGTGGACATTGACAAGCGTGGACATGACATGGACAGTGTTGCATTCAATCTTGGGAATAGGTTAGCTTGTGGTCTAAGCATTGATACGTATTTTTGTGTTAAAACTTCTGTATGCATAAGTTATTGAATATATTTTATGTACGGTAAAAAATAGTCCGTAGCTCCGGAGTTTAGTAGTAATTACGTGTTTTGATATTGCCTTAGTCAGGCAATTTCGGACTCGAAGTAAGCGTGAAACTAGATAGAAAATCTCGAAACCTATAAGTGCGTTTAACTGTACAAAACCGCAAACAAAATATCAGTTGGTCACTGTAATTTCTAAGGTGTAATCACTCAAAAGCTGTGAATGAAAACAAGTGGATTTATTAGTTTAACCAAGTAAGTGCCTATAACAAAGATTCAGTGCAACATATTGACATAATTGTATTGAAATTATGCACATATAAAGTACAAAAGTATCTCGTCTCAAAACGTTTGCACTCTGATCAATTCATAAAAAATAAAGACTGATTAATCCAATATTTAGTGAATCTTGTAAGTGGCTTTCATATAAAATATCTGCATAATTTCAAAGTTACAACCCAGTTATATCGCTTAAGACGTGGACGCAGCATGATGACTTCTACCCAATTAACCCGTATATTTTCTCTACCTGCAGGTAGTCCTGTAATTCCAACTGCCCGTTATACGTGACGTCAATCTCGGACAAAATGGCGCTTAATTCCGCGTCGCTAGGTTTCAGCCCCATACTCTAGAATTGGCATTAAGTTTAGAATTGTTTAAGTATAAAATTGACCTTCGGTATTTGGCCCTCGTTCGGCTAGGTTTGGAAAACAGCTGTTTTTACAGGTAAGTACAATTCATCATCCATTATATTGGTAAGTCAGGCTGGAGTATCGAACCAAAGATCACAAAGTCTTTAGCATTTCTGGGGGGGTACTATGACGCTTAAAACATTATTGTTCCATTCCTATTCCAGAATGGGAAAGAGATGGAGCTAGACGACCTGTATAGCTCTGTCTCTTTTTCACTCTGGAATGAGAATGGAACAATAATGTTTTAAGACGCCATGGTACGCCACCAGATCCCTCGAGTCATCAAATTTAACATAGAAACATAATCAGAAAAATCTTTCGATATTAAATTCAGAAAACATATTGAAATTTTCAATATTTCAGAGACAAAATAATTTTAATACAGACGAAACTACTTTATTATTTTGTTTATTCGACCCTCCTTTTTCCCTGATAATTGTCTATGCTCAAAGAGCGTTCATAAAACCCCAAAACTTCATAGAAGCATTTTAGACTCTATTTTTTGTCTATGCCCTAAAACACTTTCTCTCTGCCTAGAATTTTCCCAACTATATTGGAGCAGGCTTCCAGTGTAACTGGATGCATCTCTTACCGACATTCCACTATCCATACCTTAAGACTCCTCCTGATATCGTTGATGGAAACGAATCCCTTCCTGTCTTTGTCAATGATCTGGAACCGCTTGATGTACGTCTGGATCTCGTCCTTGCTGAGGTTGATGGGGATCTTGTCGCGACTGGCACGGTTCACCATTTGACCCATCTCGTTGGCCAGAAAGTCGCCGGCTTCTTTGATTTGTTTCTGGAATAACGTTGGCAGATATTTTTCATATATACTTTCTTAATTTTTTGGGTAGGACAGGACAGGCACTATTTGCAAAATGTTGCGGACTAATTAAATTTGTAAGTAAGACAAAAATACTTTCTTACTTTTATCTCAAAAAGTAGAGATAGCCGATTAAAAATGGTACTGGCCCAAAAACAATTTTTTTTTTGCAAAATAAAAACAGTAGTATTTGATACTTACTGTTTTTATTTTGCAAAAAAAAAAATACATAAAAATAAAGCAAGCAAAACATTTTTTTTTTATATTGACTATTAGTACCCCAGAACCCGTTACCACTGACAATCTTTTCAAAATCCCAATGAGAAAGTTGTATACCTTCTTCTCCGCCTCGCTCCAGTTGAGCTCCTCGGCCATGATGTCCACGATGGTAGGCAGCGCCTCAGCCGCGGCCTGCACGTTGAGGAAGGCGAGGCGCAGGCGACGCGCTATCATGTCCACGGCCGTGCGCGCGTACTCGCGGCAACCGTACCTATGGAGAACAGGAAAATAAAGAAATATTGTTAAATTCATAAAGCAAAAGACCCAAAAAAAATCGATGAATATTGGTTGGTTCTTTGAACACAGGTCTATCACCTAGCACAGGAGTCAGGGACTTCACACAATTTTGTAACCAATTTCTTGTGTAATAACGATTATTATTGAGCCTCAGTATCTCCGCTTGATAAATTGAATGTCAAAGACTCAAATTTTAACCAACATCATCCTGAAAATCCACCTGTTCACCTTACATTATTGTATACCGGGCTGGTGTCTGCAACTCTAAGTTTAAAATGTGTTTAACGTATGGAACATTCATTCCAAGATAATATTAGCTTGCCAGGTAGACATGTTATAGCCTAGTTGGAGCCTTTTAAGTATTCATCTATTACCTAGGTCGAGACCTACTCTAATGCTCGGTAGAGTATGGTTATTTCAAACGTTGTTATTGGTTTTAAGTGGCAAATGGAAGTATAATACACTATAACTGGATTAATGTTGTCCATCAGTAATTTTAGACCACACAATAATCAACAACTGCTTACCTAATTTCGGCATCAATGTAGGGGAACTCTGGGTGGACCTTCTTGCCGATGATGGGCCATCTCTTGCCAGTCATGGCCGCCATCTTTGCGACGGCGAAAGCTCTGTCACCATAGGACTTGGCTAAGTGTTGTGCTACCTGGAATGCATAAAGTTAAAATGTATTTCTGCACAAGCAATACATCACTGGATTCTGCGGTCTAGAAGTCGTTGAAACTATACACAAAGGTGCATCATATTTGGATTTATCTGTTATATTGTGTCTTTATGTCTTCTCAAATAACTAAAAATATCACGAATACCATAATAACGCCTTACTAAATTCACCTTTGTCCTGTCGAAATCTTCAAATATTGGTATGGATTGTCCTAGGACACTCGATTTGGGCAGACAAGCTGTTGATGTACTGTGTAGGGGCACAGATTATATAATAGGGTATTTTATAGGTGCTGAGTTAAGACTTTGCCTACAGCTCCAAACACGTATAAAATGCAGAATCTTAAAATTAAAGTATAATCTCTAAAATGAAGGAGTTACTCACCTCCATTTCAAGACCGAAGTCCTGCACTAATCTAATGTACATGGTGGGCGTCCAGCCATGCGCGCCCTCTATTAGGAAGCCATCAGTCTGGCACTCCTTGTACAAAGGCTTCAAGTTCGCGCCTGAAATATATGACGGTGAATATTATTGGTTGAAACTGGCTTAATTTTCCTGGAACCTGGGATCAATAAATCTGGGAGTGTCGATCTGTTTATATTTAATTTTGTTTAATAATACCCTTTCCAACAAAAAAAGAATTTTCCAAATCGGTTGGCAAGCGACGGAGTAACGCGCGAACAAACATAAAAAAAAATAAGAACATCCTCCTTTTTTAGAAGTCGGATAAAAATGTTGATTTCCGTTTCAAAAGTTTCAAGTAAGTTAAAATTCAAACTGGAAATTAAGTTTGAGTATGTGGAATTCTATAAAATTAAAGCTGCGGGACGGGTACCAGTCCGGTCGTTGTCGATTTAGGATGCCTGCTTTAGTTTGTCGCCACACATGAACTGTGACATAATTATTCTACATCGTACAAATGTCGTTCTTAAGTTAAAAACGGGTACACAGCTTCACAAAGGGTGTAAGAAGTTTAATTTTATGTCTGGTATCCAGAAGAAACTTGAAATGCAACGACTAAAGCAAAAGGCTAAAATTAAGAAAAAGTTTTCTCAACGACAAATCTTGTATCTTGTAGAGAACCTTCATGCAATGCAAGTCACCTGTTCTTCATTTTTCTACTCACTCTCAATAGCAGCGTCGATGGTCTCAGACGCCATGGACCTGTACGTGGTCCACTTGCCGCCAGCGATGGTGACCAGGCCGGCCGGGGACACGTGCACGATGTGGTTGCGAGCCAGCGACTGTGTGTCCGGCTTGTTCGGGTCTGAGACTAGGGGCCGGATGCCTGACCAGGCTGAGAGGACGTCGCCGCGACGTACTGGAAGTTGGGAAGGGGAAATTATTCAAGTGAAACTTCTTATGCGACTTCCAACAAGTTTGCGTTAAATGTTTAACAGCAACCATGGAGGGGGAATAGAAAGAGATAGAGCGAGAGTGAATGCGTGGCAGTCGAACGCATGGGTGGTATTACGAGGTTTTTTATTTAACTGTTTTGATTAAAAATTCCCACCCCGATCGGTTAATATTACATAAAATAAAACCCAAGCATATTACGTTTATCTAAAAGTATTTTGTACAGCTCTTCTTTAAAAATATTTTCAATATCGATAACACAGCAACTCATTTCGTATACTCTTTTGAACAATGTGAATATCGATAGTTTGATTTTCAATATTTTTCTTGGGTCTAAATATAATTTAAAAAAATTACTGAGCGAATCTAGCCAGTATAAGTAAATTGTTAACTATCAATTTCAAAATTAAATCCTCCTTACATGATTATCGTATACATGGTGTGAAAAAAATCAGTGGTGTGACAAGCGAGAAAAAAAATCCTGTTTGTCACACTGGTGTGACAATCTGGTGTGACTACGAGTCGGCAAGGGAGACTATTCCTAAATTTTAATGGTCAAATTTTTTTTTTTATTATATTATTATTGTAGGCTTGAACGAGGCAAACGACAGAGCTATGCTGCGTACTGATTGGCCCATAATACACCATCGAATCAACAAACAAACCTTCAACATCCGGGTTCAAATAGTTCTTAACCTCAGTGAGGATGAAGAGGATCTCGTCTTCAGTGGGCTTAGGGTTGTGTGTGACCTTGCAGGGGAGGTCGGTGGTGCCGGCGATGGTACCCTTCAGCCAGGGTAGGAAGAAGATCACGCGGCCGTCGGACGTGGCGGGGTCCAGGAGACCCATATGTTCCGGACTAGAAATAGATATTTTTAAGGGTTAATCTACTGTGGTTTTAAGGAAAGATCGGCGGTTCCCTTAAGCCTCGGCAGGAAGAAGATGGCGGGATCCAGGAGGCCCCCCAAAATTTGCCAATGATGTTTAAGTCCGGTGAAAACACATTTTTTCTTAACTGCACGAGCGTTTCTCTTACGCACGCCCCAGTGACGTACCATGTAGATCGCACCTTAGATCCATCCTTAAATCCTATCCTCACAAATCCAGCTATTACTCCTATTCCTTCTCTGTTCATGCTGTAAGGTTGTGGAACTCACTTCCGCCTAGCATTCGTGACTTAAAAACCATTTCGCTTTTCAAAAACCGACTGAAAGAGCATTACCTTTCCTCTCAAATCTGATTTATATTATGTATTTTTATTTGTTTATATATCTTAGCATTAGGTATTTATATTTAGGTAATAGTGAAGTTAGGAAAGGCACATAAACATATTTTTCTTTTCATTCTCTCACACACTATCGTCTACATATCTTTATCATTTTTCTTTCGCAGGTCTGCTGGCAGAAATTTCGTATGAAATAAGCAGTACCTTTGTACTCAAATGTTTTATATTTTTTCCTGTGTTCTCTACTGTGTGTACATAAATAGTAGATAAATAAATAAAAAATAATAAAAAAAAAATCGAGCCAAAAAGTTATGTTTAATTTTAAGTAGGCCCTTAAATCCTCGTTTACCTTTCGAATGACAGTTTAAATGATCGATTAAATAGGAAACCTATTAAAATATTACTTTAAAATAGTACCTCGTCCATCGTTACGTTGTAATTGCCTCGACTATCAATAGTTCACCTCATTACCGGCCTTCAGTGATGTAAGACATAATACGACGCCACGGTACCATAGACACTTCTTGCTATCACAGTATATAGTACGCACGACGACCACTCTTGGTATGCCCTGATCTCTTATTGTACGGGAAGCTCAATTTTTTTATTTTTTATCAGGAATAAATAATATTGATACATAACATACATCATTATTAATACATACGAAGCTAGGTCAGTTTATACTGGATAGCTTGGTGTGTCGCCTTGTAAACATAGACAAAGAGTATTAGAGAAATGACTCATGATAACGGTACGGTCTACAAAGTGGAACTTTTCAGATGATTGCTGTATGTACTATGTATTATTTATCTATGTATGTAACGAAATCTTCGAACGTGATTTTGACCCACTTCAAAACGTCGAATTAAATTGAAACTTTGCTCACTTATAAAGGACCGATGACAATGCAATGCATAATTTAAATAGTTAATCCCATTATCCTGACGAGTACGAAAAAATTGTTTTAATTTTTTATTTTATTATTATTTTTAACAAAAATCTTTAATTCAAAAGTTCTTGAATTTATGCTTATGATATCGTTGAACGTGGCCAAGAGTGCAAAAATATTGACGATGTCTTACAACAGATCACGAAGAGTCCTAAGAACGAAAGTTTAATAATAGTGAAATACAATTTTTGAAGGTTCAGTCACACCTGTAGTATTTATTTTTACTATATATTACTATACGTGATTTTTGAAGTTATATTTCGTAGTTTAACTAGCTTTACCTGTAATATCCAGGCAACACGATGTGTACTCCGGACGAGGGACAGCAGATGTCCTTGACGGTGGAGTCGTCCATCTTACGGATGCTGTCTGTGAAGGGTCCCGTCGCGTTGATGATGCACTTGGCTTTGACGTCCCATTCCTTGCCGGTCAGCTCGTCCTGGGGAAATTCGTAGAGTTAGCATTTAAGGTCATTTAACTTACTCTCTAAAAGCTGCGGTAGCTATTAGCTAAGCTTTTCTCCAGCCTGTGCATTGCCATGCAGTCAAATGCAGAATACACGTAGAAGTTGGGGTTACGGTCGTTATCAATTGACGCTAAAAGATGGCCCAAAACTACTTTTATAATACGCGCTTTAGACGTGAAGTTCCTATATGACACAAAGTATGAGATGTTTTTTATTTTGTATATATTGTATTTTTCTACATTTATTTAAAGGTCTAATGGATTATATAATATTATCTTCCTCTTTGTATTTGTTTTATTTTAAGCCTGTTTCGTGCCACAGCAGGACAAAAACCATTTGTAAAATAAACTGTTGATACAAACAGTTTATTTTACGAATTCCGGTATATTGTATAATGTACTTATAAAGTTACCTTTAGCCTGGCCCCGCTGAGCTTGCCAGTCGTCTTGTAGAGCTTGGTGACGCTGACGTGGTTCGCGATGGTGGCGCCGTGGCGAGCTGCCGTCAATGCTATCGCTAGGTTCATACGCGCGTCATCTTGTTGGCCTGTGGGTAAGGAAATATCGGTTTTAAAAGATTTTTTGTTAAATTATTTAGTTATTACGAGTATAACCACGACAATTATAAAATGAAAATAAAGTTAGCAACACCTAAAGTTTTTAGTTATCAGATAGTAAGTACCCACTGAAATAAACTGGATTAAAAATGTATGTTCACTTAACTATGTCCCTGTCGCTTCCACCATAAAGTCGATATAATCTTCAACGTGATAATCATAAGTCAAGCCGCTAAGTACTTATAATAATTATATACTTCCTTGTTTACTTAGTAACTAGTTGATTTATTATAACAGTACCTATCTACTGTTGCGATTAATTAATATGCCTATGTTATATAATCTCGACAGCCGCCGTAAGTACAGAAAATATTGTAGTGGGTTTTTATATATATATAAAAAGTGACGCCTATTTGTATCTTTGTTTACAGTGGTTGTCATTTCAGTTAAAAAAAACTTTTAACTGTTTCTCATTAAATAGGTCTTAAACGTATGGTAGTATTTAAACATATGGGTGGACGAAGCAATCAAATCCATACTAATATTATAAATGCGAAAGTACATTAAACTCTATTTTTTTGTTACCTTTTCATGACTAAACGGCTGATCAGATCGTATTGTAAATTGGCAAGGAGTTAGATTAAATTCTAGGGAAGGACATAGGCTATCTTTTTTTTTCTTACACATCAAAATTTTCACGCGGACGAAGTCGTTTGCAACAGCTCGTTTTTTTGGCGTCGAACGAAATTAAATATGACTTCAAAGAATGTTGGTTTGTATCCTTTTTGCTACAGGAAATAGCTGAAAATACTGGTCTGATTACATCATTTTTTATTTATAGACTACTAGCTTTTGCCCGCGGCTCCGCTCGCGTTAATTTAGAATTTGACGATAACCAGGTCGGACACGTGGCGCAATCTATTGTCTTATGAACGTTATTGTCATTTTCTACGGAAACAGTACTTTTTTTCGGGATGAAAGGTACCATAGGTCTACACATAACAAGGTATACGCAAAATTTCAGGATGATCAATACAGTGGTTTAGGCGTGGAGAGGTTACAAACAAACAAACTTACTTTAGCATTTTTATAATATTAGTTAGGATTGCTCCCGATTGGCAAAGAATACTGTTTATGCCAGAAATATGGACGGTTTTTTTTTTTTGTAAATCTCTCGTAAGTGGTGCAAGTGCACTAAGTTAACAACACAGCAACCAAGACTTACCGTCATAATAGACAATGCCTCCACACAGGTTGTCGGACTTCAACATAGGGAACAGTTCTAGAGTGTTCTTCTTGGACAAGTAGTACGAACTCTTGACGTTCCTGTCGCCCGCTACCACGTCGTACATCTTGATACCGAACCAGTAGTATGGGACTTGCCACCATCTGCGAATTGGAGGAGGTTTTATGTGAATAACGAGAGCTAGGAGTGTCGGGTATCAAAGAGATGAATGTAACTGCAGTAGAGAACTAAATAGGCTCATCATTAAGTTTGGTCGATTGACTTGCTATTCGTTAATAGGCATCAAATTAGCAGCTTTTGGCTGTTTTGTCTCAAACTAACAGTACCTAAAGATACGCCTAAATTAAAGTGCACTGTTGTATATTCAACGCGGGTCAACGCCGAGGGTTGAAATAGTTGAAATTCCAACAGAGGTTTTTAATCATATAAAGGGATTAATTTAGGTGCTGTTTAATGTTAGTGGAAAAATATGCAGAATTAGGTTTTTTCGAAAAATAAATAACAATGTTAAAGTAATGACATATTTTGGCTGTTGCCCATCTTTTATGAAGATGCACAACAGCCAGAATGCATACGGTTCAAATCTGTTTAAAATTATGGGAGAGCCCTACGTATCATTGCACTGGAATTTTGGCTCAATAGTGGTAGGTATACAGATTCAAAACCATTGCCAAATTATTGATTGTAAACAAAGCCAACCCCAAATAAAGCGAGTTATAGGTGAGGCCAAAATAATGAACAATACGGTGCCAAATTCTTGAACCAATAAAGAATTAATTTACATTTTAATACCGACACGTGCCGCTTGGTGGCGCTTATTGAATAAGAATGTCGGGTCAAAAACATTGTCTGTATTTTTATCGATACGGAATTAGAAAGTACATTTGGCGAGAGTCGAGAATGCAACAATGTTGCTTTAGACACAACTCCCGAATTGAGTCTTTATGTAACTTTATCGTTGCGCCTACTTTATTTTGTATTTTTTTTTACAAATTAAAGTTCAGAGGTTGGTACTCCCACTTACAATTTTAACAAAATAACAAGCTCGTTATTTTATTATCAAATTGGGTAACTCTACGCAAAAAATATTGCTGGAAATCGACTTTTTCCTTTGAGGTGAAAAATCACGTTTTACAGTAGACTCAATGTAACGAGCTTAAAACATCGTGCGCTGATGCATTGAATAGATTGGGGATCATGGAGGTATTTATTTAAAGTAAAGATTTATCATTAAAATCTTATATAAAAAAAAAAGAACTTTGACCCCCAATATCTTCATAACTAAAAAGTTCCCAGGTACTGTCTAGACCAAAAAAAATACCACAATGACGGGGAGAACAATTGCCTTTCCGCTTCGTTACGGATCTATTTACACCATTTTGATTAAAAAAGAAAAAACTCACTTATAAACAGGTAACAAAATAGGCAGAGGCCTAGTCAAGTGCGGGGCCACCTCCAACATATTAGCTCTCTCATGCAAGGCCTCCTTCACCATCTTATACTGGTCGTAGTCCAGCTGCATGATGGCCTTCTGAAGGTACCGGACTCCTCCGTGGATCAACTTGGTGCTGCGACTTGATGTGCCGCTCGCGAAGTCGTCGGCTTCGACCAGGGCTGTGCGGAGACCTGGAATGGGGAACTTGGTTTAGATTGGCTGCAAAGTTCTCTTAACAGAGTATGGGTGCTTACATAAGGATACAGATTTGCAGTACGGATAGCTCAGTATGAATCGGTTCGGGTGAAATAGTCCTATAGGTACTTTTTGTATGCACTCATGTCTCTGCGACATCCATTTTTTTTCTTTTTTCCGTTCGCCTAAAAAGCACGCTGGTCCTGATAGCCTATAGAAATCTGTTAGCCAAGGTCTTTGGTTAATTTGTTTATTGTGAACTATTTGTCGAAACGTTTTGCCGCTAAGATAATAGGTATATACAAGTGTTATGATTTCTTCTATAAGCTGTCATAAAAAAAGTATCAACTCTTTTGTGCACGTAATTAATACGATACAGATACACTCATAAAAAATTACAAATACGTCTTTGATCGTCCATCTACTCAGTTTAACGATCCAGCTCTTAAAGCGATATCTCGATATCCGAGATATCTCGGTAATCAATTGGACTAACAAAACGTTTAAGTAAGCCATAAAGCGCTAAAATTCAATTCTCGTACATTCCAATTACTGCAATGTCTTGTTTCAGAATAGATAGATACAACTTCCAGACAATCTTTGGGTGAACTGAACAAAGAAAAAGTAACTTTGTATTTTAGCTTAGTAGCAGGAAGTTAAGGATAAGGAAGACAAGGAAGGACGCACATTGCTATTCACCGCACCCAAAGATACCTTGATCCAATTTTCATTAGAGACCCTCTTCCTTCGATACGGATGTCATAAACGGGTCCGGCTTGCAAGGTGAACAATCTACTATTCTACTTAAGCGTGTAAAGGTTAGTCTCTTCTAACGCTCATATCCCGTAGTAGGTAAGGGTTATAGTTGGTTACTTCTCGTACACGTATCTAGAGCGCATCCTACGCCAGTGGCGCCTCCAACAACGATGAGGATGTCAAAGGAATGTCTAGCTTTTCAGGAAGCAATTGGAGTGTGGCGCGTCGACAAAGACCGTTCCTAATGGCTCCTATCAGTTAGTTAGTAAGGGCTATAGTTGCTTACCTCTTGTGCAGGCATCTAGAGCGCATCCGACGCCAGTAGCGCCTCCACCAACGATGAGAATGTCGAAGGTGTGTCCTGCTTGTAAGGAAGCCACCTGGTCGTCACGCGTAGGTAGAGGTCGCTTCTTGCGAGCTGTTGTAGCTTTTACCGTTGATGGCTTCCACCATTCCTGTTGACGGAAAAGTAGCAGATTTAATTAAGGTCTATAAGATTCTAGTTTATTACTTTTCTAAATATTTTCTATAATATTTAGTATTCTAGGGCGAACAAGATAACTTAGAGTCATGGAGATTCTGACAAAAAAACCCTATTTAATTTTATAGTCTATAGCCCAGTTTATGGTCCCAGAGATCCAATTTCTACTGTATGCCTTTTGACATGTGTGATTGAATAGTTTTAGCAAAACAAAACCGCTATCCTTATCACTAGCAGACAAAAATAACTTTACCGAAATATCTTATCTCCAAATAATCCGAATCTGTCGGCCGTTACACACGGCTGATATTAAAACCGGCGAAAGGAAAGGCTGTGTTATCTGGAGGACCAGATAATACCGGGTTTCCTCGGTACATACCACGTGTGAGTCATCGGCTGCGACGGCCCATGCGGCCAGGGCTGCGCCTGCGATGCCGGCCGTGCCGCCGATCAACAATTTTCTGCGAGACATTATTCTGAAAGAAAAAAATAAACGTGAGTTATACATGGCATGTGGCAAACAATGGCCTGAGATCGCAGAAGAGGTTTAGGAAGGAGACAGAGGAGTCGTTTGACAAACAGTGGCGAACAACGTACTTACCCAGGGCAAAAGTAAGTGGGTTGGTAATTGGTATGTTATTTTGTGGATATTTTCTGTTACAGTAGGCATCTCTGTATTCGTTAGAAGGTATCTATAATTTCTGCGGGTTGTTCGAAAGAGATACCGCGGCCCTGGAACACAAAGGGCTAAGAAGGAACATGGGTGGGATTTAGTCAGTCAAGTCTGACACTCCCTCCCGCTCCGCCCAGAGCGGGAGAAGTCATTTGATGATTTCCCATCCGCAAAAAAAAAAAAGGTATCTATAATTTATTATTTTCTTCTTTATGGTCTTATTCTCATTCTTTTTCGTGTGGTTAGTGCCAAAGTCCGGGGTCAGAGTTTATATGGCAGGCATATTTGGCATTACCGTATTTTCTCACGATGTTGTCCTTTGTTAGGGTTCCGTACCCAAAGGGTCAAACGGGACCCTATTACTGAGACTTCGCTGTCCGTCCGTCTGTCACCAGGCTGTATCTCCTGAACCGTGATAGTTAGCCAGTTGAAATTTCTACAGATTATGTATTTCTGTTGATGCTATAACAACAAATACTAAAAACAGAATAAAATAAATATTTAAGGTGGCTCCTATACAAAAAAGTGATTTTTTTGCTCGTTTTTATAAATAATGGTACGGAACCCTTCGTGCACGAGTCCGTCTCGTACTTGGCCAATTTTTTTTTGTAATTTATTTGACAAGGCTGTTGATTACGCATTTATCTATTAAAAACTTGTGTGGGAAGATACGGTCATAGGGATTTCCCTTTTTCAGGAAAACAAAATATAAACGAGTTACTGTCCAGTTTTTAGAGTTGGTGATTGCTTTATTTGACTTGCATGTTGTCTCATGACCGGCCAACCATATATAATAGGATAAAATACAAATAATTGAAGTATAAGTACCTACCTAGTTGTTATCAATTGCTATTTCAGTCTTATTTTCCTAGTGTATATTTAGGGTGTGTACAATGATGCTATAACATGTTTTAATTATTTTTGTGATTAATGACTAATGACCTTTGAATTTTGAAAATATTATGTATTTCCATAAGGAATTAAAATCCGGTTTTTTTGCTATTCTATATTACGAAAGGCCTTTCTCCTTCCAAACCTTTGAAGTGTTCTCCCCGCAAACATGATGAAGGGGCCTGTGATAACGTCTTAAAACATTATTGTTTTACTCCTTTCCAGTGTGGGAAAGAAATGGCGCTAGACACCCTGTATAGCTCCGTCTCTTTCCCACACTGGAATAAGAGTGAAAGAATACTGCTTTAAGACGTAGGTAATGGTAGGCCACCTGGAGACCCCACAGTTGAAAACCTGATAAACTAAGTACAGCACACACTGTGACTCATCAAACTATCCATTTCCAGTATAACATGGCCTCGCTCTGTACAGATTTCCTGTACAATGAGAGATCCGCATAAACTGGTTTGATTGGTCGTCGTGCGTACATCGGTGCTAAAACACTTTGACCTTGAGCTGGCTTATCAACAACAACATACACTTATTTTCAGGCAACTTCGGCCCATAGATATATACCTTACAGTCTACCACACATATCAAAACCTACCCAGTACGAAGTTTCAATAGAATGCGAGGCCAGTTTACACTGGATTTGGACGTGCGTCCTACAATACGTACCTTGAGAATATATCAAAATGAAGTGTACTAATAGGCTAGCCCCACATTACATGGGACTAAAATATATGGCGAAATGTGGGTCTGTAGGTACTATTAGGTAGTCCTACTCCTCTGCCTAACCCTTCGGGGACTACTGTATTTATAAGAGATTAGAGATAAAGTATGCAGAGATGCTACACAACTTTTTAGATCAGGGTCAGGATCTTTTTACTATGACGCTTAAAACATTTTGTTCCATTCCTATTCCAGTGTGGGAATCAAAAATCTTTAAAAAAAATACTAAAAATTATAAAACTCATTGATAAAAAAAAAAAGAAAAAACAACAAAATAATTCAAAAATGATAGATGGGTTATTTATGTCTTTTGTGACATTCTCCTGAATTTTGACGAGGATGCAAAACAACACCTTGTATAGTTATTCTATCAAAGAAAACACCTTAAGATATGTAATTGCTCACTTAACTTTACTGAAATACGATCCATGCATGGCTGCATGTGTCTAAATAAACATGAGAATACAATAGCGAAGTGTTTATGTAACACCATCATTTTGTAGTAATTAACATGACCTTCTATTATAGTTGTTGAAATAACAGCGCGCTATTGTACTTAGATATTATTTTATATTACTGCGATTTTCCTGCAGAGGGCGTTCAAAGGTTGGATAGAGTGATTTCGTATAGTTTTGCTGGGTATAACCAAACCTAACAAAATTAAGCTACTGGAGTCTTAACATTTCTAAATTAGAAATGGTAAGACTCCAGTAGCTTAATTCTGATCCTCGCCCTAAATTAGAAATTCTAATTTAGGGATGACAGAATAGAATTCAGACAGTTAGGGGGAGGGTGGAGGTGGAGCTCGTGGCTAAATAATAACAGCCGCACGTATCGATCTTTCGCTCTTTTGCCGAGGTTGGTCCTCCGCGCCTTGGAATCCCGGCTGTCATTTGCAGTCTGTAGATCCTTGACAGTCGTTACGAGTAGTCAGAAGCCAAAAGTCTGACATCCAGTCTTACCAAGGAGTATCGTATTACCCAGTTACTGGGTTGTGGAGGTCAGATAGACAGTCGCTTTATGTAAAATACTGGTAGTCGGCTGCCTCCGGTTGGACTGGAAGCCGATCCCAAGATACTTTGGGAAAAGGCTAGGCAGATGATGATGAGGTAGGGAGTATAGGGCGCAGGAGCAACACCCGCAGATATTCCACGAACATTGTTGATGTAAATTCATAATTTAATATAATTACTCACTTTACGATAAGTAGGGACTTGACGATAATTTAATCCGGAGCCCACGTCAATTTTTAATATTTTACAAAGTCAACATAGTTTCACTAATAATAGCACAATTAAGTATATTGCTATTCACTATAGTTTTTTTTTTAATTATCATGGCTTATATGGCCAATGCGTTACCTACTACTAAATAAAGGTGGCGTCTACAATTTAGTCTACTTACTCATCAGTTATCAATTCATTTATCATTATCAAAGTTACACGCGAAAATAATTCCTTATCTCTCGTCTTACGTCAGTCGACGCCTTTGTAAATGATTACTATGAATTTCATCATTTTCACGTAACTTATTCTCACTGGATTAAGGTTTTGCCACACCTCTCGACCAACGTCATCGATCATTGCTCTTCGAGAAAATTACCAGCTGACTAAAACCTTTTTTTTTTCGAATTTCCGTGGTATCCTTCGTAGTTCGATCCTGATGGCCTGATGATCCTGATGGTCTTAGACGAAGTGATACATTATATCGGCGATAACGTTGTTAAAAAACATACATAACATCACGCCTGTAACCCCTGAAGGGATAGGCAAAGGTGTACCTAATGGCACATCCAGATTTTGCCAGTTATGTTTTGTTGTCGAGTGGCCGTAAGTGCGACTGAACATGAGGTCCTGAGTCAGATTCCCGGGTCGGGCAGTGTTATTGGGTTTTTCCATTAGGAATTTCTCAGTAGGCAATAGGCTCGCCCCCTACTACATCGGTTGTTGGAATTGTTTTAAAAATATTCGAGAGACATTAACTACCAAAGAGTTTATGTCAATCCCGTTAAAAAGTGATCTAGAAACACGAAATCCTATCAAAATGATTGCGATTTGTCAGGGTCCTTTAGACACTGCTATAATGTTGATCTGAACTGTGCCTATGATACTAGTGAATGGTGATAAATAAATTTAGGGTATGCCCCAGAAAGAACTTATATTGCCGTCAATAGCCAAAAGTTGAGAAGGAACTTTATCTAATCAAGTTACACATAGGATAATTTAACGTTCAAAGGGATGGTCGCAGCAGAGCCGTTAATTTTCCGCAATTAACAACAGATTAAGATACCATGTCTATAGTTATATTGTACGTTAAGATACTAACGATGAAGCATGCGTTAGACGATATCGATGGTAATCTATCACGGAGCGATCACGCGCAGAAGGCGCAGCGTCAGTGCATGACGCTTCGCCGCGGCGTGATAATACACATACATCATTACATGATACAGTATAACTGATAGTAATTTCGTCTATACGTAATGACTAATCATCCTAATAAAAGTCAAGTTGATTGAGGGAGTTGCCGTGTGAAAAGGAACTACTGAGTGCAAACTAGCATCGAGTTTTCTCAACGTAGTGAGGGCCTTGAAGAAAAAGATTGCTACAAACAAATAACACAACAATGACAACAAATAGATACTCAATGATGGAAACATTGGTTTAGGACCGCACAACTCGTACATAGAGTTTTGTCCAATGCTCCATGATTTGATTTGATGATTTTTATGCAATAGGGGATCGGACTGGGTAAAGAAAACGACATTCTATTTTGTCCGTCAGACAGGTAATACAAAAATATTAGACACGTATTTATTGTTTTATCAAAATATCAAAAAATTACTTAGTTAAAACTCATTAAAATTGGAGAGTGGGGGCTTACTACGTCACAAGAAGGTATAAAACTTACCTACATGTGACGTCATGCGCCATTTCAACTCAATATATCTCCGTTATTTTATGACCACGAGAAAAAAGAAAAAATACGTGTCCAATACTTTTCAATAAACTACCCGACGGACAAAGAAAAAAAAATTGGATTTATCCCCTATTGAAAAAATATTTCAGCGGCAATTTTATAACCGGGATATTTCTAAGTTGGGTGGATGGTAGAGTAGGCCTTATAGATTCCTAGATCCTTGGTAACTTTTTATCTTGTTCTATACGTTTTGTAGTAAGCAACGACTTATAGGCGGGCCTACGATGTCCTCCCATATTTAAGTACTAACGCTGTTACATAGAAATATTGTAAAACCAAATGATTTTAGAAGAGTTACCATGGAGTTTCTTGCCGGTTCTTCTCCATATGAAACGACCAACCTTCCTTTTTTGGATATATGATGAAGTACGGTCAGCACCAAAGTCGCTTTACATAACCAAAATTATAAGACGTCTTAGTTTTAGAACGATCCATATTAACAGACAGGAGTAAAAGACATAACAATATTTTCATCAATGGTTACACAAATTCGCAAAACAATATAACATCAGATCATACTGACCAGCACAAAACTTGGTGTAATATTTATAAGTGTTAACCGACTTTTGATGCTGACTGTACCTGCCTAAAAAGTAATTATTTTTCTTTTTTATCGGCTAAGGCCGTTTGGCAGCCTGCTATCGCGCGGTATATACCTACACGGTCGCAATTGTAGAATAATTGCTTGACCGTATGGTCATTCTTGCGCTATTGCACACGGGTTCTGGGAGAACCACGGGCGATAAAAAAAATCCAAGTCATCTTTACTATTCGTTATCCATGATTCAAATGTGTTATCAAATGACTTACAAAACTTAACCATACATAAAACAGACGTAACCATGCATAAAATATGACGCCATAGATACAACACTTAGTAACTACCTACGCAGATCTCTGATCTTGTACCTAAATATTATACATTATAAGCCCTAGATATAAACCTGTATGCTATTGCGGATAAAGGATTCGTTTCCTGTGCTATGATTGCAGTCGTTACTCGTTTGAATGCAATATCCAAGCGTGTAATTCTGTTTATAGTAGAGTTGCATTACAAATGATATCATCCTATTCTATTCTACTACTAGATCGGGCTAGAATGAAGCTGATTAATAATTTAATTAATTAATTAAAGAATCAACTATGACTACAATAATTAGCGTTATGCAGACGGTAAATCTATCATTAAAACAGATAATATTGTTCATATTTTTAGTGCTATTATCTAAGTGGAAAATTGCTGTAGTAGGTATCATGAGGATTAGGTACATGTAGAAGCCATCCCTATTATAAAACACTTAAGTTTATTAGCTACTGGCCCATCAGCCATCACGTTTTGTTTTCTCAATAAAAACAATAGAATGACGTTTTCACACCTAATTTCTATACTCGATACCTAGGTATATCGAATCGATGTCACAGCGATTCCTGATACACTCAACTTTATTACATGAAAAGTAAATAGTCTTGAAACGCTTGTCGCTTGGTTTTGCTTTAAAAAAACTTTAGAATTATGGTTTCCTCTTACACTTATGATATTGTAGACGTAGTTACTAGTTAGCTGCTGACAGTATTGAATGGGGACAGGCGCGAGGCCTGAATTTTAATGGAGACCTTGTACCCATGAGACTAGTTGATTGACATAATAATATAGTAATAAGTAAGCGTAGTGTAGTAACACAACACTACTATACCTATTACTTATGTCAATAAACTATAATGAACGTAAAGGGCTTATTCGGTCTATTCTGTTTACGTAGTGGGAGACTATTACTTGGACAACATAGGGCTGATTGTGAAAAAGGGAGGAAAAGCCCCACACTGTTACTTAAGGCAAAATGGAATGTAGGAAAAACAGAAGATAATGATGATAAGCAAGTTATTAGTGACTACTTACTTATTAATCCGAATTCTGCATTTATGTCTGAATAGATAACATTAATTACGAGTAAAGATTCATCATTGTACCTAATAGGTAAAAATAAGGATTTCTTAATCACACACAGTCTTGCCTAAAAGCAATTCTTCAACAGGAATTACTTAGTATGGCGTTAGTGTAAATAGCATTGCTACTTACTTACCGTTCTTCCTATGTTCAAACAAGATCTCTTTGTTTAGCCTTTGCCAGTTATTGCCAAACTGGGACTTCAAAATAAACTTGGACCTAAGCCAATCATACGAAAGTGAACATTACAGTTAAAACGGAATTTTAGTTCCAGAGACATTTAAATTCAATGACCTTAATTTTACCTTTATAGAGAACGATTGATAAGATATACGAATCAGTTATTCTAACTATGCACTTAACGACACTTTAAAACTCGATAACTTTACTGATAAAAATGACGAGACAAACAAAACTTGACTTGCTTATCTCCCGAATATTTGTAGCTACAGAAGCAGGAACAAACCGCATAATTCTTACATAACACGCGTAACAGACTGATAAGAACGGTCACGGCCACGCAGTTATTTATGGCAGAAATCGATCTTGAGGAACATCAAAGCAATCTTGTACAATCACGAACGTGTTGAACAACACATTACGTCTTTTCACGCCTTGAGGACTTGAGACAACGACAGGATAATAGTAATTTTCGCTTCGTACTTATGTACTGGAAATAGAACATTCATTTCTAGGGTCTGACAATATTCAAAAGGAAATGATTTGGTTGGGGAAACCCTTGCTTTAACACCTGAAGTGTTTCAATGAGTTAGGTAACTAACCGCGTTGCTTAGAAATCTGTACAGTAACTTCTTTTGAAAAATTTTCATTTACCTTCACTCGAGTAGCTTAGGCAATAAATTAAAAGCACTAGGGATTCATCGCAAACTGCCCCTTCTGAGCGGGAATTGGACTATTATTAAGACATAGCAAATTAAGGCAGGGCTTAGCATTAATCCTTGGGGAACTCCAACAGTAAAGTAGTAAACGGGACTACTCATGCCTACTACCTTGCAAACCGTAGACATTTCGTAACTATTATTGGTCATGGATTGTATTGATATTTGAAGTGTTATGAGTTTATGACATCCTTCTGGAATAATTGTAATTTACCTAATTATATTGTTTACACCAAGTTAAATGCAGGAGCTTGTTCAAACTGTTCGTCTCAAGCAGTGTGTAGATGATAGCAAAAAACACGGTCGAAGAGCATGACGACCCCAAGGTTTCTGGTTTATTTCATTACATTTTTAACGCGTCTCTCGTAAAACTTAAATTCTAATTTAGTCACTCAACATGTCTTGTTGACAAGACGCTCCTACTGAAATGTGTAGAGATTACTATCATTACCTATTCATTGTTTAATTTACACAAGTTTATAAAAAGAATGTGTTTCTTTATACGGCATAACAAATTTTGCATGATAAATGATAATAAAAACATTGAACATTGATTACCCGTACTACTAAATTGTACGTTAACACCGCCGCGTGTTCTGATTAAATTCTTTATAACCTTTATCTATGCTTGTAAACGGCAAGTTAGTGAATAGGTTTATTGCTTTCTTGAATTGATAGAATGTAGAGCACGTTTACTGCATGGACTGAAAAAATGATTCATATTCTCTTGTCCTTATCCCAATTCATTTGGGGTCTGCGCAGCTTATCTTCTTCTTCCATACTCGTTATCTGACCAGGTACCTCCTTTGCAATGCCATTACCATATCATCCTTCACACAGTCCTGAGCCCATCCTAGCTAGGTTTCTATGGTATTCTTCTACTCTTATACCCATCCGCAATCAAACTCCAAACTTTCTTCACGATATTTTTTTCGATTTGTTTTTGGAATGAAAAAGTGATTGCTTTTAATAGGTAAATCGAATTCCCAAGTTCGTAAAAACATAGCAAGTAAATCGCCTTCCTCTGATTGGTCTTTCCTTTCACCTCTTCTTCTGATTGTTCGTCTAGAAGCTTTTAGCTGTTGTTACCAGTATCATAAATATAAAAATACCTCTGCATAAGACCTATTAACTCAGCGCAATCGTTTCTGCAATGTCTTGCCAACCATCATCAACTATGAACAGTTCCATAAATTTTCTTCACTTCGTTTAGCCTGTCAGTTTATTGGCTCTTGATTCTTAAACCAGTTGATAAATCATAATTACAATACTAATTATGTATTGTATTGTAATAATAGATTTGTTATATAACATGACGCTTGTGATCCCCGAAAGTAGGGTTCGGCAGAGTAAATTCACATTTCGCCATGCAAGCGTGAGCCTATTACCACTGACCGGCAAATCTTCTACATACATACTTCTGAACATGAACTGAACACATAAATATATATATATATATATATTTATGTGTTCAGTTCATGTTCAGTTTGATGGTCTGTAGCACACCCTTAAGGATGGGTATACCCTTTCCGTTACACCCCGTATATATACACACATCAAAAGTGTCTAGGGATCAAGCATTTTTATGCGGCTTTGTAATAAATTTATGATTTTATAAATTTATATGGATCCTTTTTGGTGCATTTCATAATTTGAATCAGGAACTGTGAATCAAATTCGAGTAAAAGATGAAAATCAGCTGTCAATATTTTCCCTATAAAAACATACAACGCATTGAAGACATTATTAGTGCTACTGTTTCCCTACTACTGATTAAAACCAACGTTATTATGGAGCGGCGACGTCATTTAAGCAGGGAAGAAATGCTCAGAGCCGTGGGAATGATAGAAGCTGGTTCCCGGCAACGTACTGTGGCTTTAGCTCTGAATACAAGTCAGAGTGTTATCAGTCGACTTTGGACACGTTACCGAAGCACTGGTACCGTGGCTGAGCGCCATGGAGGACGGTATCGCTGCACCACACGGAGACAAGACCGATACATTCAAATCTTAACTCGAAGAGCTCCAACAATAACCGCCATGATGTTAGCCGTGAGGCTTCATCACTCTTCAGGGAACTTAATTAGCGACCAAACAGTCAGAAACCGCTTGCATGAAGTGAACCTTCATTCCCGAAGACCGCTACGGGTACCACCTATAGCAATGCACAATCGTAGGATTCGATATCAATGGGCTCTTGAACACAGAAATTGGGCAGAAGAACAATGGCGTTTCGTGTGCTTTTCTGATGAGTCTCGTTTTGGTATGAGACCGGATACAAGACGTATACGACACTGGAGAACCCCTGGACGCCAACAGCGATTAAAATCCTGCCAGGAAGTCCATCCTTATAGTGGTGGAACCATCATGGTATGGGCGGGTATTTGGATCGGCGGAAGAACTGAGTTGATTTGGATCAGAGGCAACCTCAACGCTCAAATTTATGCTGAGACGATTGTATCAGACGTCATCGTTCCTCTACAAGTGCAAATCGGTCCCTTATTTCAGTTAATGCATGATAATGCACGACCGCACACCGCAAGAGTTGTAAGACAGACTCTCGCCGCAGCTAACATCAATGTCCTGCCCTGGCCTGCTCAGTCGCCAGACTTGAACCCGATTGAGCATGCATGGGATATGCTACAGAGAAGAGCTCTGCCGAATATGAAGGGTATCCAGTCGCAAGAAGACCTTTTTTTGTTGTTGCAACGAACATGGGCGGCCATTCCACAGCGTGATTTGGATGAACTCATTTTGAGTATGCCAAACCGATGTTCTTGTGTTGTTAGTGTTCGCGGTAGAAACACGGATTATTAATTGTTTAAGTTACCCAATAAAATTTTAAAGAAAACTGTTATTTCAGTCTTTTTTTCGAACTTTAATGTTAGTGGTTCAAATGTCAAAAATCCCTTTATTAGAAAATGGCAAATTTCTTTATTAATGCAAAGGTGACTTGGTTTATCGTTACTGTGACAAACGAAAACACTTTATTTGATGAATCCTTAAAGAAAATTTTAATTAATATCAATCAGGAGAAAAGTTATTGCAAAAATATATGTTGATCCCTAGACACTTTTGATGTGTGTAGTTTGATAGTCTGTAGCACACCCTTAAGTATGCATGCATATACCCTTTCCGTTACACTCTGTATATAAATGCGAAGGTTTGTGAGGAACTGATTTGAATGGAGTTTGGCTCACATATAAGTAATTTAACTTGTTTATAACCTGGATTAAACACATAGGATACTTTTTTTCAGGTGGGATCTCGTGGGACAAGTACCGTACCTACTACACGCGGGCGAAGCCGCAGACATATTAAGCTAGTTTAGGGTTACCATACGTGCGGATTTTTCAGAATTTCGGCTGTGTCCGGAAATGGGAAGGGGGGGTCTAAAAAGCCCGCAATTAATAAAAATAGAAAACAAACCCTTTATAATGAATCAATTCTGACTTTACGTGGAATGTCCGGAATTTCCGCCAGAAAAAAATGATGCATCTAGGAACCCTAATCTAGTTACACAATACATTTGCTGTGGGTACCTATACTACATTTATTAGAGAGCGTCCTGTTAAGAGCAGCTCCTAATTAAATTGATTATCTTCCGACATGACTATCTGTTGTTGCACGGAATGATAACGCTCAGCAAGGTCAAACACGTGTCTGCCTTATCAGTTTATCTCCGTCGTGTGTTTATGTAACGAAGTAACATACGAGGAAATTAAAAACAATGCGGTAACGAGTGGAGCATGGAAACTGAGGAGGACTGCAAAAATGTAATAGCGTCGTCTGTTGTCTTGTCTATTAAAGTTAAACCATTTGTCTGTTAAATATTCCTATTGTAATTATTTTCTAGAGGTGATTGTTTTGTTCATCTCTTTTTGTGTCTTAATTGGAATGAAGGGTTCTTTTTCAGGACTTAAAAATACAGGCGAGTAATACGTAAACTGATGTTTTTTTTTGGCATTTCTGTATAGACGTTGTCATGCTAAAGCTTTTTAGATATGTGCAAAACAGGTGATTTTGCTCATAAAGCTAAAGAAAATGACCTACAGAAAATGTTATATAAGAATTTCTCATCGCTAGATAGCAGTTGCGCAACAATGTAGTTCATTGAAAAGAAAATACAGTAGAGTAATAGAAACTCTGCTATTTATTTCTTGCGGAAAATGTAATTGAGAATGATTATTTTATTTTCCTCAATGCAATGAAATATATAGATCTATGCGACTTGGTAAATACGCAGGTAAATCATAATATTTATCAGCTTTGCAAACTTCCTTTGCAAAATAACAGGAAATTATTCATAAATATCATAGAACTATCATAGACCATGACAATTTTGAATAATTTCCTGTTATTTTTTTATTATGACTTAGAAGTACCTTGTTTGGAAGTCGACATAGTAACAACCAAGATTTAGAACCCGCTTCCCGCTATAGACGGTAGATACATCTCTGAACAGTTTCCTTATTTTTTTTCGAAGTAATTAAATTAATCCACTCGCATTATTGCAGAATGAAAATATTTTACTCGCTATATCGCATTTTTTGCGCCATCATTCCAAGCAAATGTGGGAGACAGTGTGGTTAAAATGTTGGCAAGGGTTCGATACTCGCCGAATTCAGTTCCAATTTTATTTGAGTCAACGCGGCGCGTACATTTTACGAAGTACGCATGCTGTCACTATCACGTAACAGCGTGAAAACGAGAGAAAACAAAACGCTATTATTACTTGTTACAGGAAATACGTAACACCCTGTACCACCTGCTCAGCGCAAATAGATGGGGGAGCGAAAATTCCAGCTGACAGGGGTCAATGACTGGTGAACCCACGGCTTTTGCAATTCGGCCGGCATTTCAAGGTCGATCGCGAACTGTGTTACTGTATTTTGCACTGTGTGCACACAGTGGTTTAGTGCGGCCTGTATGCCGCGCGTTGATACTCTAGCCAGAACTAAAATAGCATCGTCTTGTGAAATAATCTTTGTCGTACGGGTTTAATACCTAGTTAACACGTGCAGTCAGGTGACTAACATTCACTGAGAACATGCAGTGTTTTAAATAAACAGACAGATTGCCTGCCTAACAATGTCTTCATTTAATTGTTAATTACAGTCACGAATTTAGCAACTGTTCATATATCTTTAATAGGTTCCATAATAATAGAACAGTATATTTAGCTCCAATCCTCAGCTGACTGGTTGCATTTAAATGAAATGTTGGTTTCGTTACGCCTGCCTAACTAAACATGTGTGTGAGTAATTCAACAAAGTTGGCAAAAAGTATTAAAATTACAATAAAAAAAATAAGTAGGTACCATCAACAAAAAATAAATAAACGTATGCGGAAATGATTACTACAGTCACTATTAAAACGTATAGATAATACGTAGTGGGTCGTAATTTGTGAGTCCTTGGCTTAGGTCATTGTGGTGATGTCATAACATCTCCGGAATCACCTCAGCTTAGTGCTACAATCTTTACAAGCAAGCTATTGATTTACAACAGAGCCGACTACAAAGGCGACGCCGAAAAATATTGATCCAGAGAGTCTAGAACTCTAGACGTAATTTACCGTCTTATTCATTAAGAAAAAAAAAAAGTTCTTTTGACACTAAGTTCTGCATCGAAGCGTAAATCAAATAGGATTCCTATTTGTTTTCGTTTATTTATCACATAAAAAATACACCGTATAATTATTTATGTTATAATATTTTAGTACAGCTTACCTTAAATAATATAAGTCCAAGGAAAACTACGATGAAAACATGTAATATATTTTAGGTAAATTTAGTTTGCAAGGCGCTTGAAATTCTTCGTATTTATTTTTAATATAAAATTTGAGCGATAATAGCACTTATTGTTTCAGTTTCACATCACTGTTTAATTCAACTTTTTAGTATAAAACTATTTGCACTAATGTTACTTAATTCTAGTACATATTAGCTAATCGTGAGTGATCCCACGACGCCCAGCGGTTCCGACCGACCTACTGACTGACCGTAGCGCATTCGATCCTGCTCCATGCCGTCAAGCGTGAGTCATTGTTCTCTTGACATTGAAACCATCAACACAAGCATACAACTTCACGCCTAAAACGCGGAAAATGCGGCTAAAACAAGAGAGCCCTTCGTGAGGACGCTATTGCTAAAACCGTTTGATAAGCAACTCTATATCGTTCGCGTAAATAGTTCGTGGAAATTCCGCAGAATTGTATGCTCTACATATTTTGGTACCGTTTAGCGCGCTAGAGACATCTGGCGGTACATGATAGAACTAACTCACTTCTTGAACACCTACAGTATGCTCTTTAATTGAGTTTGAGCTACAAGAAACAGGCTGATATTTGTACAAGCAATGCTTAAACGAAGAAAGCATTGGAAAAATTAGAATGTTTTTGTATTTAAATGAATGTCCTTTTAGATGTGAGCATGCACTAGCTATTTTACAGAACAGCGCCATCTAGTGTCTACTATAAACACTACAAAACAAGTTTCTACTCTACTAAACGGCACTATGGTCTACTTGACACCAAACACATACCTGAATGACAATATGGGGTCATCCTGAAATAGCAACTCTATTATCAGGCGCACCTTCAAAACATTTTAGGATATATCTCACATCTATTTTCAAACATTCAAAACAACCTGGGGAAACCAAACGAGAAAAACATAAACAACAAAGCACAGGACATTAGTTTATTACGAGTAATAGTATTACAACAATGTCAGACCTTATTTTATTTGTGCGAGAGGGATAGAAAGATCACTTGTCTTTCTTTTCAGAGGACAGGGTGTTGTATAGTTTAGTGATCTCATTGATGACAAGGGGTTGCACGATGGTTCCGTTGGTGTCGATGAAGTTGGCGAAAGACTTCGTGATGGAGGCTTCGCGGGACTTGCCAGAGGCATCGCGCATCACTATGACAAGGTTGTACTTGTCATCGTGCCTGTAAAAGAAAAAGGCTTTTATATATCTCAACATTTTTCATTGCTGCACCGCTTCTATTGGTTGTAGCGTAATGATATATAGCCTATAGCCTTCCTCGATAAATGGGCTATCTAACACTGAAAGAAATTTTTAAATCGGAATAGTAGTTCCTGAGATTAGCGCGTTCAAGCAAACAAACAAACAAACTCTTCAGCTTTATAACATTAGTATGGATTTGGGCTGAGAATCATTAGCATATTACCCCCTTGAATTTGACGAGGATGCAAAACAACCCCTATGCAAATAAATAAAAATTAAGTGTCTGTTTGTAATTTCAAAATAACATATTCTTTACAACAAAAAAAATAAGATGTTTTTAAAAATTTGTCTGTCTTTTCCGGCCAATATCCGAAACAAAATGTCTCGTAAAAATCGGCTCTCTATTTTTATGGTCAGTAAAAAATCATACTTAATGCACTCTCTTGATGTCAAGCATGGTAGCCATGGCAATCCCCCTCAATTATTGGGGAAATTGATATGCATGAATGGTTGACTGCATTGCTGTTTACAATGGCTGCTTTCAATTATTGTTACTTGAAGGGTTCTTATAGGTCTGTTGATATATGCTGGTGGTCTTAGATGAAAGTTACATTTTATACAAAAGGTATGGTTATAACAATTGTTTTTTTGTTTCTTCTTTCTCATTCTTGACTCCCATTGTAACCGCTTTTATCTAGCCTGCCCTGCTATGGCATTGACAGTAGTTGGACTCTATCAGTGTTTTTAGGGTTCTGTTGCCAAATGCCACAAATGGAAACCTTATGGATTCGGTCTGTCCGTCCATATGTCAAATATGTTTAGTTTGAGAATATAGGCAATTTAGGACCACACAGTTGAAATTTGGAGAGTAGGTGGCTACTATGAACCGCTACCCAAATATGATGTGAAATAATGAAAAAAATAAAAACAGCTGTGGCCCTCTATACATGTAACTTAGAAAAAGGGAAAGAGAACTAAGCAAAAGTCTGGTGGAATATGATTCATAATAATGAGCTGAATGCATCCTGTCATTTTGCAGAAGGATGTCCCTTTCTCTCCGTATATTTGTACATCAAGGCCTCTCTTTAAGTATGAAATATACCTCTGTGAATTTGTTAAAATTATACTAATCAGTTAAAATAACTTACTTCTTGACATAAGAGCTGGCTTCCCACACCCTGTTGTTGTTTCCAGTCTTCTCCTTGGCCACCACAAAGACACCCTTCTCTTTGAATGTGGTGTACAGTGTGAGGATACCCATCAGAATGAAATATGAGGACACGCAGATTATGAGGACCAGTCTGTAACAAAAAAAGGGGAATGTATTATCTTTAAACAAACTGGAAATGTGGGTGTACTATAACCTTCTACATCTCTGCCTAAGTCAATGGGGACTACAGGTGTGCTGTTGAAATGTGTGAACTGGAAGCAGAAGGAATTAAGTCCGCCTATGTACCACTATTGTACATGAAGTTTAAATAAATAAATAAATAAGGGCACGTAACGTAAAGCTTACCAAATAAGCTTATTTAAGTTTAGGAGACTGTTTCACTACCTCCAGATAAGTCAGTTTCTGCAAGCTTCCTCAATTCTTTTATTTTGTATTGAGTATTGTTTAATTGAGCATGTTCTGTGGTGTTTCTTCTGGCTCAATGCATCCTTTGCCCAGAGGGCTGTCTGTCACACCTATGGTAAATAGGTGTTTGTTTACGGGACAGTGGCCGGTTATGATATCTATAATTGTGCGAATTTTGTCCCGTTACAGTCTAGTGATGCTGCCGGCAAGTCTCTTTGATGCTTTCGGAACTGCATACTTTGTTAATCTGTTTCTCCATTCCATTTGATGTGTTTCCTCGGTTTTCTTATGCAGCCATGATTTTATTTGGGCTTGGGGTTGTAACAAACTTGCTTATTCCTTGATGAAAGGAGTAAACAGATTTATACATTAAAAAAGTAATTAGGGGAAAATGAATTTAATAAATGATGAAATGAAAAATACAATAAATTAGTACAAAAGTGAAGGGCAGGTTAACCGAGAACGTTTTAAATATCTCCGCAAATCTCTGAGCGTGATAGTAACTGAAGACAAACTTGCAGTCGTAGAAAGCTGGCTTGATTAAGATGAGCTTGACCACGACGAACTTGATGCAGGGCGATTTGGTAGGACCCACCAGCAGACACGTACCGCCCAATGCCAGGCTCGTCAGCTCGAAGAGCAGCTTCCAGCAGACAGGTAATGAGCCCCAGTGCCAGGCTCGTCAGTTCGCAAAGCAGCTTCCAGCAGACAGTTAGCAACAGCCACGGCAGCACTAAACGAAGGCCGCTCTTTGACTCCACCAGGCTGTGCTCAAAACTCAAGATATGACAGATCTTGACTCCAAACTAGACTTAGCTGTTTTCTTGATTTTAGACTATACTGATTTCTCGTGTCCAGACTGAACCGACTCTTAACTCCAGACTAGCACCAGGGCATCCGTCAGAAATCCCTTTTATACCCTGATCTTCCGTTTCTTTTCTTCCAATTTTCTTTTTCAGATTCAAAACTGCTGCGCTCTAGTAAGACGCAACCTGCCAGTATTCAAAGCAGCCAGTAGCAATTGGTCAAAAACCTTGCGCATAATATTTTTATAAATATAACTCAGAATATCTTTACACAGCAAATATTCGCAATTAATTATAAAATACAACAATTGAACTAACGAATTGATGATAATAATTTTTAGTAATATATAATCTAAATGAAACCTTCATAGAGAGTTTGGCTGGTAAGAATCAAAAATAAAAGTAAATGACATCTGACAAATTTGAAGTAAACATGTCACAACAAAGGATGTATAGAAAATATTTATAAAAACGAAATGATTGGTAATATGCTAATGTAAAACCAATAAAAGTATGAATATGGATGATAAGTGTGAGTATAGAGTGTCTGTAGTAGGCAGATACTATATTTCCCCAACGACCCCGAGAAAATTTTTGGCCTAGAACAAAAATTTTGGTAAGGTTAAAGTATTACAGCATTCACAAAACTTTCATAACTCATTCAAACATACCGACATCTTACGAAGTTAGGCCAGGTAGGATTCACATTCAATGATCACTACTCCACCTGATAAATCAATAACAGTAGGCTTATTTTTGGAGTTGTAATCCGCTCGCGTCTAAAACCCATAATAAGATGAAAAATAATAATAAGGGATCCACCCCAATCAACTTTTAGAGTTGAAGATTAGCGAAGGCTTATTTTAAGGAAGTCGCAACCCGCTTCAGTCAACTTTTAGAGTTGAAGATTAGCGAAGGCTTATTTTAAGGAAGTCGCAACCCGCTTCAATCAACCTTTAGAGTTGAAGATTAGCGAAGGCTTATTTTAAGGAAGTCGCAACCCGCTTCAATCAACATTTAGAGTTGAAGATTAAAAAAATAGTTATACCAACTTATAGTATAGTTAGGTATAATAGAAGGTTAGATAACTTGTACCTAAAAGCACTTCAAAGAGTTATCTGATAAGAACAGATATAGGAGAAGATTAAAAGTAATCTTTTAATGGTTTAAGAACCAATGAAAGAACATAGTTAGAAAATAAAAACTATAGAGTTTAAATAGGCCAAATAAAACTCTACAGTTAGAAGAAGGGAAGAGGATAGAGATGAGTCATGAGTAAGTATAAGATAAAAAGTTAAAAATAAAGTGTATAAAATTAAAAGGGAGAGAGAGAGAGAGTCAAGACAGTCTGAGTTATTATTAAGAAAGATTCTAAAATAGCCTATTTGAAATATTCAAGAGCGTTGAAGGACTGTCATGTGTGGTAGTCTATACTTTTGCGCTGAACCAGCGCCGATAATAGTTCGAGCCCACGACACTAAACCTATTTTGATGAGATTCATAGATGATATAGATAAATATATGATGAAGTGTTTAAGAGTATAAGTAGATTAAGTGATGTAATATGATGAAAATATGATGAAAATAGTTACCAAATATAATCTCTTGTGGAAGTTGTTTTAGAATTTAGAGAATATGTTTAAGATCAAGACTTGATTTTGCGTTAGGCGCCAAAATGTAACAAACTTGCTTATTCCTTGATGAAAGGAGTAAACAGATTTATACATTAAAAAAGTAATTAGGGGAAAATGAATTTAATAAATGATGAAATGAAAAATACAATAAATTAGTACAAAAGTGAAGGGCAGGTTAACCGAGAACGTTTTAAATATCTCCGCAAATCTCTGAGCGTGATAGTAACTGAAGACAAACTTGCAGTCGTAGAAAGCTGGCTTGATTAAGATGAGCTTGACCACGACGAACTTGATGCAGGGCGATTTGGTAGGACCCACCAGCAGACACGTACCGCCCAATGCCAGGCTCGTCAGCTCGAAGAGCAGCTTCCAGCAGACAGGTAATGAGCCCCAGTGCCAGGCTCGTCAGTTCGCAAAGCAGCTTCCAGCAGACAGTTAGCAACAGCCACGGCAGCACTAAACGAAGGCCGCTCTTTGACTCCACCAGGCTGTGCTCAAAACTCAAGATATGACAGATCTTGACTCCAAACTAGACTTAGCTGTTTTCTTGATTTTAGACTATACTGATTTCTCGTGTCCAGACTGAACCGACTCTTAACTCCAGACTAGCACCAGGGCATCCGTCAGAAATCCCTTTTATACCCTGATCTTCCGTTTCTTTTCTTCCAATTTTCTTTTTCAGATTCAAAACTGCTGCGCTCTAGTAAGACGCAACCTGCCAGTATTCAAAGCAGCCAGTAGCAATTGGTCAAAAACCTTGCGCATAATATTTTTATAAATATAACTCAGAATATCTTTACACAGCAAATATTCGCAATTAATTATAAAATACAACAATTGAACTAACGAATTGATGATAATAATTTTTAGTAATATATAATCTAAATGAAACCTTCATAGAGAGTTTGGCTGGTAAGAATCAAAAATAAAAGTAAATGACATCTGACAAATTTGAAGTAAACATGTCACAACAAAGGATGTATAGAAAATATTTATAAAAACGAAATGATTGGTAATATGCTAATGTAAAACCAATAAAAGTATGAATATGGATGATAAGTGTGAGTATAGAGTGTCTGTAGTAGGCAGATACTATAGGGTATGGGCATAAGCAGTGGTTTCCAACCGTATATGTAGCTTCATTTTTATTGTTGTTTGACTATTCAAAAGTGCCTGTGTGATTGGCTTACTTGAAATAAATGATTTTGATTTGATTTGATTTATACTTTTGTGTCCGCTCACTTTCACCTTTTAGCCAGTTCATCTGATGCACCATTAACCAGTGATTTAATGTGCCCTTTTAACAATTGCAGAGTTACTTTGTTTATGTTTGCAATGTGTTGAAATGCATTGTGACATTTCAATACAAGGGCAGAAGTTAAAATATTGTTTTGTAGGGCTTGGAGCACTGATGCACTGTCTGTGATGATTCAAGATCTCTGACGTCTCTAGCTGCAACTGCTTGAGCCTGTCTGGTGATTCCAATGCATTCTGCTTGGAAGATTCTGTATTGTTTGTCTAAAGTGGTTGATATTTAAGCCATTTGAAGACGCCAGCACCAGTACCAGTACAGTACAGTACTACAGTACTAGTATATGGATTTAGAGCCATCTGTGTATATCCTAACTTCATCAATGCCAGAGAAATCTTCAGCTTCCACTGTGAGTCGGATATCATATCTTCAATCGAAGACGTGGTGACATACAGTTCTGTCCTTGGGTGCAGCCAGGAATGTCTTGTTAGTTCATTTAGTATCCCTTGCAGAACTTTTGAGTGTGTTGTCTCTGCGTTTAGTGCCCACAATCCGTTCAATCTTAATCTGGCTATCTTCACGTCTTCCTGTATGCTTAGATCTAGAGGCCTCAAGTTTTAGAGGTACTCTAAAGGGGCTGGTCGAGTGGTTTTCATGCATCCAGTAGCTCCGACGCTCGCTAGCTGTTGTAGCCTCTGGAGTTTCGTTTTTACTGTTCTGATAGTATAACCTAATTTTTAATGTTCTGATAGTATAACCAAATTTTTACTGTTCTGATAGTATAACCAAATTTTTACTGTTCTGATAGTATAACCAAATTTTTACTGTTCTGATAGTATAACCAAATTTTTACTGTTCTGATAGTTAACCTTATTTTTACTGTTCTGATAGTATAACCTAATTTTTACTGTTCTGATAGTATAACCTAATTTTTACTGTTCTGATAGTATAACCTAATTTTTACTGTTCTGATAGTATAACCTAATTTTTACTGTTCTGATAGTATAACCAAATTTTTACTGTTCTGATAGTATAACCAAATTTTTACTGTTCTGATAGTTAACCTTATTTTTACTGTTCTGATAGTATAACCTAATTTTTACTGTTCTGATAGTATAACCTAATAACACTATGCCTGACCCAATCCAACCCAGAACCTCTAGCTCAACAGTCACACTTGAACAAAACTGGCGAAATATGGGTGTGTACTCAAAAAATCAAAATCAAAAGTTATTTATTCAAATTAGGCTGATATTCAGCACTTTTTGAACATCAAAATTACAAAAGCCAGTCGCCCAAAACGCCCACCCTTCACCACTAGTATTTTAGCTGCTAGGTACACCTCTGCCTAACCCCTGGTCGATTACAGGCATGATGTTATGTTAGATCTAAATGTAGCCAAACAGGTGTTCAGCTGCAGCTTGGTATTAGTGTCAGTCATGTCAGACCTAACAATGTGAAACAATAATATAAACAGTAAAAAAAAAGCAGTGGATATGGACCTATAAACTGGGAACTTATTACATCTTAACCTGATTGATTTAAACATTTTTGGTCCTTATTACGCCATTGCAGTTAAATCAATTTTAGTACTGTCCAGTGCATCAAGTTTTTGTTTATGGAAATGAAGTCAACACAGCTTTTTCAAGTTAATGCATAAGAATAGAAGAAAAATCATTAAAAAAAAATACCGATAGAATGAATAAGGATAAAATGTTGTCTAATATTACTTGAATTTCTTTTTTCCATGAAAATTTTTTTTTTCCTATATTTTTAACTGGATAAGAGTGGCCTATACTCAGCTGTGGGTGATGATGATGATTTTTTAAGTAATGTGGACACAGCAAAAAGAAAATGACAGGAAATCCAGATGGTATTTTGTCATTTCTGCTTACCCCATCGGAAAAAGGCGTGGGTTTATGTTTTAGTGTATGTAAACAAAATGGAAATGTATTCAATTGGTTCAAGCGCACATGACTATATACATACCTTGACTGCGGGAATGGGTATAGGTAATCCCAGAGCAGAGCATATAGAGCCACACCAACAGCCAACGCACATAGGAAGAGCCGTCCGTCGATAAGGGCGAAGCTCTCTTTACACTTCAGATCTCCTGTTAGAACCTGTAGTCAAACATCATGGGGAATGAATGAAATAATTATCTAAGGTAGAAAAATAACACATATTGTAGATATATAGGATGAAAATAATAGTTACCTCTCTGATAGCATCATCAATAGCATTTTTAGCGGCAGCACCGTCCCACTTATTGATTTTCACGGTCTGAAAATAAACATAGCAAGCTGTTGTTACCGTTGTGGAATTTGTTTATTTGTCTGTAAATTGAATACTCATTTAAACATACATCTGTACTTGAATATTTCAGGTCCTTATGAATATGAGTATCCGAAGAAATACTTCACGCTACAAATTGAAAAATATAAACGTGACGTGTCTCAGAGGTTTAGAGATTTTAGCGAACGAGCAAAAGTAAATGAAGTAGGACTCAAAATTACCTCTGGAGTTTCAGCCATTTTACAAGTAGTCTTAAAATAAAACTAAGGAAGTATTATCAATAGAATATATTAATTTATAAAATATCCTATCTTTCCGCTTTCCTCGGCAAGCTTGGTTAAATGTTTGACACTTGCAAAATTTGACGTATGACGTGAAACTTAATATTTTGGAACGTCATTAACTTGCGTTCAAAATTTACATAAAACCAAATATTAGTGGAAAAACAATCATCAGCATATTCTTCTTTCTCATTTCCATGCAACGCTAAGACCATTTGAGAATATCACCAAAGCTTTTCGTAGTTTTGTTCTTTGGATTTATCAGACTATCAGGATCCAGCTACTAGGTAGGTGCTTGGATTCCTAGCAACCGGAACCTAAATTAAGGCCAAAATCCTTCAGTAACTTTATAATTTAGAACAATATAACCAACATGTTCACTTTATAATGTGGAAAGTTTATTATTTTATTTTATCTGCATTGTTAATTGGTTCTAAAATGTCCGACCTGTCTTAATTGTCTATGGCAAAGTCTTCAACAAAAAAAAGCAATGAACTAAAATGAGAGAAAATGTAATTTGCTTGCAAATAATGTATAATGTAAATTGTGAGAGAGTATAGTAGTTTTACATTATTTTTAGTATTTCAGTAAATGCAAGATATACTATAAGATCCAAAAAGTAATGGTATGTAGTCAGATTGTATCATGAAATGTTATTGCTGTACCATCAACACCAACCGGTGGCTTCATTGCATGAATTCATTGGAAACTCAAACAGAGCGTCCCGAGCCTAAAAACTATAGTGATAATGTTAGTAAACTTGTTGCTAATAATTATGCCTCACGTATTTATAATATAACCATGTGGCATTGACAGCAATGAGAAACAATAACGATCGAAAGAGGTCACTATGTCCAACCGTGTCCTGAGTATCTGTGATATGAAAAAAATATGTTTTTAGGTTGTATGTTGCTGCTTTAAAATAGCACAATGGCGAAAAGAAAGAAGGCAGCAACGAAAACCGCAGCAACGCGTCGTACAACTAGACGCGCCAAGCAGCAGGCCGATGCTGCATCTTCCGCTGACGGCGAAGCCTCTGGGTCCGTCGAGGCCTCCACCTCCGAAACCAATCAGCAAGACAATGAACCTGCGCCTACCGATGCCCCTACTGCACCTGACCCACAAGCTTCAGAGACATCACAACCAAAAGACCTCCTTACTAAGCCCTGCCAAGTCCCAGTTGTAGCATTGCATAAGAAGTTTGGTAAATATCGCTGTCTTTTCAATAATGATGATAACACATTTACTAGAAAATATGATATTGGTAGTGACAGTGAAACAAATAGTAGTGTAGAAATAAGGGTTGTGGATCCTTGTGCGAGTTCTGAGTCAGATTCGAATGCTGCACTAGATACACAATCTGATACTAACAGTGGGGCTAATTATAGTCCAAAAAACAGTACAACAATGACTCAGAGCAATTCTAGAGACATGTCACCTGTACCTGGACTGAGCAAACCATCATCCAATAGTGAAATAGCATTAGCAAATACAGATGAAGTTAATAAGAAGTCTGTAGTATTAAATACAATTGATTTAACAGAAGACTCCAAGCTCAGTTCTGTTGCTGAACCTGAAAACAAAGATGAGGGTCAAAATAGTGATGAATCTTCTAAAGACTCAAAATCAGAGGAATTACGGATTGAAGACATTCCATTGGAGGAAGATCAAATAGAGTTTACAGGAGATGATGATGAAGTCATCACAATTGTGCAGATAGTAGAGGATGACCACCCGGAGCTATATTATAACATCAATATTGGGAGTCCACAGGAGCATGTATCTGAACCAGCTGATAATGAAGACAGTAAGGATTTATCTCAAAACAGAGACTTCCAGAAACATTTTGAAAAGTTGAACCTTGCATGTACCGTGGAACCTGACCCTCCAATGGATTGTTCAGAGGTTAATGAAGTAAGAACTCCACCTTGTTTAACTCCTGACATACCATTTATAAAATCTGAAAATCTGACTGAAGCTCTAACAAGGCCAGATCCCAGTCTTACACCAAGTTCCACACTGTCAGATGACAGCAATTCATCCAGAGTAACAGAACAAACCCAAAATAATTCAAATGATTCAGCTGAGTCATCTCCCTCTGGTGTGAGGCGATCCAGTAGAATAAAGACAATAAGTAACCTTAAACAGAAAACAAAAGGCTATGGGTTGGTCAAGACACCATTGAAAAAGGCATTGATCACACAGGCAAAGATTAAACTTGAAGAAATTGGATCTGATAGTCAGGAGAAGATGAGTGAGTCTTTGCCGAGTACCACACCTAACTCACCCTCATTTCCTGTGCCTTCTGAGATGCCTGTGAAGGTGAAGTCTCGTTGGCGCAGGTCTAGTGAGCTGGAGATGGGTGCTAGCTCTCCTGCCAACTCGCCTTTAGCTAGTCCCAGCCTGCCTCAACGATTGCCCCCAGTAGCAGAAAGTCCTAACCCCCCTGATGAAGAACAGAGTGTAACTCCATTGAGTAAAGAGGATTATGACAGGATAATAGAAGAGAGGATGAACCAGTACCAACATTTGGATGAAAATGAGTATTTATGTGATAGAATGATTAGTAAAGAGACCAAGAAGATGACTTGTGACTGCTTTATGACCAAAGAAGAGCTGGAACGAGGAGAGCTGGCTTGTGGAGAGGATTGTCTTAACAGGCTGCTCATGATTGAATGGTATGACTACAATTTAAATTCTATTCTGTTCTAAATGCAATGATTTCATTGATCCGCTTGATATCTTATCATATAACTAAAAATTATGTTTCCAGTAACTCCCGCTGTCCAGTAGGTGATCGTTGTACTAACAGAAGGTTCCAGTCAAAAGAGATCGCTCCTCTCAAGGTTTTCTATGCTGACAAGAAGGGCTGTGGAGTGGAGGCTAGTACCGATATCCCAATGTAAGTAATACAAAGAAATATCGCGTGTTTTGTTAGTGTTGTTAGAGCAATAGCGAAAATACTTGATGCCATCCTTGTTTATTCCATTGTAATCATAATCAAGGTTATCCATTTATTGTACTCTGATTTTTATGGTTGGTTAAGTCATAGTAAAAGTAGCTGTAGAAAAGTATTAGAAAATAATCTATGTTAAAAAATATAGTCTTATGAGATTTAAATGAGCAACACATAGTGCCCACAGTAAAAATGTACTAAAATGGTAATAACTCATAAAAAATCATCTCAAGTGTTCAATAAAATACATCTATAAGAAACACTTGTACAGACATAACACTATTTTCTTTCCTTGAAAACTGCCTCACATATTCTAGATACAGATATACTAATAGCCATATTTACTAAATAAATTATCAAGTTTTTATGAACACAAACTATATTTGTGACTTCCTAGTCGGAAGTTACAAATATTGTACTCATCAAAAGCTAATGATGATTAAATGTTTTTTGAATTATTGGATTGAACACCACTGTTTTGGTAGATTAAGCAAAGCACTAATGGAAATTTGAAATGCACCTTTTATCGATGATTTATAAGTGCCCATGTAGTCATATTTAAAAAAAAAATTATATGCTGTACTTTAGTCTCAAAATTGCGACACTAATTTGTTGCGTGTGTAATGCCCGTTTCCGCAAACATAAAGCGACTAGGTGTCTATTAATTAATGTCATAATATTGTTGCACAGCGTGAATTTCAACTGTCTGTCTCTAACATTGAAAATCAAACAGATAAATTTTATTCAACTATTTATATAAATGTCACTTATCGTTAGAAAACCGTGTTTAAATTTTGATTAAACATTAAAAGCACAATGAAATCATCAAAATATACATACTAATAATCAAATCATCTTCCAGGGGCGAATTCCTTCTAGAATACGTAGGCGAAGTTCTAGACTATGAACAATTCTACAAGCGTGCTCAAGCATATTCCGACGAGAACAACCTGCACCACTATTTCATGTCACTGAAGGGTGACACAGTCATCGACGCGACGCTCAAAGGCAACATATCACGCTTCATCAACCATTCCTGTGATCCCAATGCTGAAACTCAGAAGTGGACCGTGAATGGAGAGCTGAGGATTGGGTTCTTTAGTAAAAGGGATATTGTGGGTGGCGAGGAGTTGACGTTTGATTATCAGTTCCAGCGGTTTGGGTAAGTGAATTTTTTAAAGTTTCTGTCTTAAGCTGCTATGCATGCTGTAAAGACTAAGCATCTAAAAATCTTAAACAAATAGACGACACTACGAATAATGCGTGTAAAGGTGGATACAGACTTTGCGGGGCATGCGCCACGGACGGCGCACAACGAATGCCCCGGCCATACGTTGGTTCGCCCTCGCACGTACGTAGCACATGCCTCGCCACGAATACAAAGGTACACCTTGTGAGGCATTCGCTGTACGCATGCCTCGCAATGTCTGTATACGGCTTATTAAGACTCATAACGAAGCCGAAAGGCTTTCTTCTCCCCGTCATTGCGATTGTATTTTTTTGTTCTGAACCATACCTGAAACCGCTTTCCAACTTTATCAAAAGCTTAAAAAAAAAAACCAGTTTTTAATGTTGTTTACTATACTTTAAATACCTCCATGACCCCTGTACTATTATTCAATGCATCCTTCAGCACAATGTTTTGAGTGAGTTACATGGAGTCTTACGTTAAACCGGGATTTTTCACCCCAAAAAAATTTTGTTTCTAGCAATAATTTTTGCGTAGAGTTACTCAGTTTTATGTATAGCATACTTGGTTGAAGGCTTCGTTCGGGGGCCGTTTACACTTTGTCTGTGACTAAAACGCGGTATATTCGTGATGCTTAAATATAAACTGCGGCAAATATAAGTATAAAGCTGGTGCCCATGTTAAAATCATTACGGAGCACGAGATTTATACAAATGTTAAATATTAGCACACGATAAAGCGCGTTAACGCTTACGTAAAATAAACAAATAAAGAGGCCGTAGAATAGGAAAAATCTGAAAAAAAACATTTGTTTTATAGTGGCTGTAAAGCTTTTTGTCATAGAAGTCAGAAATTAACAGAGGGGAATTTGTTAGGCAATACAGATATAGTGAGATCGACTGGCCTAACTGTAACCTTCGAATTAATTACATGTAAATAATCTTAAGCACTCACCGTGAATGGCATTAACTTTTTTTACACCCTATATATGTTCATTCATAAATACCTGAGTCGCTTGTTAAGATTTCAGGTTTCCAATCAGATTAAAGATGTCGTGCGACAAATTAAAATCCCAAAATAATAGAATACTCTTACCTTCGTTGCGTTACATGTTTGGATCGACCTGATCAGGCACAGGCAGGGCTGCTAGATGTATATTGTATATTTTGTGGCCCGGCTAATCCGAAAAAAAAACTTGTAAATAGATACCAAATCAACACTACTCTTTTATAACATTCATTTTAATTTTTGTGCACTATTTCTTTTATATCCATCATCATCGTCATGCAGATGCCCTAATGCACCACGTCTTCTTCCATACTTCTCTTTTACTGGCCATCTTGGCAGTGACCAAAAAAAAATATAAAAAAGTAAAAAAATAATCAAAAAGAAAAATAATAATAAAAAAAAAGTTTTTTTTTTTTTTAATATTAAATGATGTTATGTTATATATATTCATATAAACATATAAAAACCATAAACATTAAGCACTAGTAGTTTTAGTTGTTCCAAAATTAAACATCCTAATAATAATATTATAAACGCGAAAGTTTGTAAGTATGGATGGATGGATGTTTGTTACTCTTTCACGCAAAAACGACTGAATGGATTTGGATGAAATTTGGCACACGGGTAGCTTATAACCTGGATTAACACATAGGATACTTTTTATCCCGATAGTATGTTCCCGTGGGACAAATATCGAACTACACGCGGGCGACGCCGCGGGCATGAGCTAGTTTAAAATAAATGCAACAAAGAATTCATGAAGCCAACCAAACCTTTGCTATCTGACAATCCGGACTTGTGGTTCCAGCGGGTGTAAAGCCGTAATGCTGTATCGGTGATTGGTGGGTAACAGAGATCTATTGTTTACGTGCAGAAAGGTTGCGCAGCGCTGCTACTGCGGCGCGGACAACTGCCGAGGTTGGATCGGTGGGGAGCCAGATTCAGACGATGAAGATGACGAGGTACGCGCTCAAACGGTATATATGTTTATCTTATTCTTTGGGACTGCTTACTCGCATGCGGAAATGAAGAAATGATTGTACAATGCTGTTTTGAAGGTATACTGCGGTGTATGTGTATCTTGAAACATTCATTGTTAAAATTAAATAAGACTGACATAATAATGCTGCCGCCGTAAGCAAAAGGGCACAACTGCGGAAATAATGTTTCCGGAAAAATAAGCCTATAAATCACCTCATTTTGCTGCATTACGTTTTCTCAGATGTGCCCTTTTGTCTTACAACAGCAGAATAGGAACATCAGTGTTTTTTTCCTATTATTTCAGTGTTACTTTTCTGTGCATTTTTTACATTACTTATAATTGAAGTAAATGATTCACAAAGTCAATTAATGCATGCTATTTGATTTTATGTATAATTGAAAAAAAACACGTAGCATGCCCCACACTAGGAATTTCTCCTGTATCCTGAGTGTGTTTACAAACATTTAAAACAGCCAGAACCGGAACAACTATCTGTAGGCCATACAAATATTTGTTACGTGCGGGGATCGAACCCGCGACACGCAGCGCAGTCGATCGCACAGCCACTGCGCCAACCGTGCCGTCCAATTAAGGACTGACTAAACAGGACCCGTCTTATAAAGCGAATAGTCCGTCACAGTGTCCAATCGCGTCGTCCGTACCGAAACGAACACAATAACGTTATTTTTATTGCATGCATAAACCTTTTTTTGACCGTTTCAAGCCTGTCCTCGTCAATAAGTTTGATCAATGTATTGGAAAACATTGTAAACAATGTGTTATGGTGAAAACATCTAAAATTAATACTAACACAACACTTCACAACTTTCGCAGGAGGAGGAGGACGTGTCTACCTCAAAGTCTGGCACTACGGAGTCTTCAGAGGAGTCCCTCGCCACGCCTACAGAACAACCGAGGCCGCGGGTCCGTCGACCTAAGAAGGAACGCACTTACAAGCCGAAAGCACCTGATTTGGTTCAAGATGCTGATGTGAGTACAGTACACACAGTTTTAATTAATAGGATCCAAAAAAAGCTTGTCTGGATGTTATAATACGAGCAATCTACAATATAGAATTAAAAACACAAGTTACCCAAACTTTGTCATCATACAGATCGAAGAAGACCTGGAAGCCTTGAACCGTACCGGCGTAAAGAACCAGAGCCACACTCTCCGGCTGTCCCGTACCGTGGTCCGCGCTAAGAGCCGGCGCGCGCAGGCGGCGCTGCTGCGTCTGCTGCGCGACGCCGACCTGCCGTGCAGGCGGCTGTTCCTGGACTACCGCGGGCTCCGGCTGCTGGCGCCTTGGTGTAGCGACGCGCCGCTTGAATTCAAGTAACTACAGATATAAAAACTAGCCTATTATATTATAGTTAAAAATATGACAACATTGATTAAACTCTAGCATAGACTGTGATCCTAGCTACAGAGTGATCTGGTAGTATCTTGAACATAAAGTGCTCAAAGATAGACCTTCACTGGGAACTGAATGAGGGCAACACACACGAAACGACATCGTATCGTGGCACGTTGTGACGTCATGTACCGATGCGATACTGTTTTCTGTAATTTACGACGTCTATCGTCACTCACGACCCGTGATCGCAAAATGTCACAATGTGTCGTATCGTTCCTGATTAGCTCATATACCGCGTGTTTGATTTGCTTCTAGCAAGTCGAGTCTGTTCATCGCATTCTTTCAATTTGTAGTACCTTCTAGAATCAAACAGGGAGTTAAGTTGTTGAAAACATCCTTTAACTTCCACAGGCTAGAAATGCTACTAACAATAGACCGGCTCCCGATCCCCAACAAGACCATGATACAAGAGAGTCGCTTCTTTACCATCGTGGAGCGATGGCTCAGTGCAGCCGACGCGCCACAGCCTACACCTGATACAGTATTCATTGATGAGGCTACCGGTAAGATTCATAGTTATTCAAGCGATAACTAATTGTACGTGATGATATGGTGCAAGAGTTTCCTGCTGGGCACAGGTCCTATGCCCAGCAAGCACGAAATGTTCGCGAGTGGACAGTGAGTTGCGTGTGTCGGGAACAGAATCGAGTTGTGAGTAACAGTGCTAGTGGTACCGAACGCAAAAAAACGAACATACACATGTGCTCATAAACACCTACCCGCAATAACTTCAGTTTATCCGTGATCATGACACTTGCAACAGCGCCGAAATATCGGGAACTCAAAACAAATAGTAAACATCCCGTTTCTAGTGTTATTGATATATGTCCTTTGTTCTTTCAATCTGTGAACTTTTTTATTTTCCACAGGTTTGCCTGTAGACCTACCTACCAGTGGCAGTCTAGAGAACCTCTCAAGTCCTGAAAAGGCGAAAGAGAATATTAATGTATTAGAGAAGATCAAGGATCTATCTACTCAGCTGCTGGAGAGATGGTCCAGTTTAAAGGTTTTACATTCTCTATTACTTGTTTACATGACTGTGTTATCCGACAGCCTTTAATTATATTCTTCAGACCCTGGTGCAACAATTAATTAGTCAACAAGTTTATTAATCAAATTGGCTGTCCAGGGCAATCAAGGTTGTAGTTTGGACTATTATTGACCCAAATACTTGTCTTTACAGGAAATATTCAAAATACCGAAAAAGGAAAGAATACAACAGATGAAAGAGCACGAAAGACAAGCGAATGTCGAGAGGCGAGCGGCTGACTCGAGCGGATCGCGCGACCGTGACCGCGACCGCAGGGACGAACGTGAACGCGACAGAAGAGAAGAGCGGGAGCGCGAGCGGGAGAAAGAAAGAGACAGGGAGAGGGAGCGAGACAGAGAAAGAGAACGAAGTGACCGTGATAGAGGGGAGAGGGATCGGGGGGAAAGAGATCGCGATAGGTATCGAGACCGGGATAGAGATCGTGACAGGGATAGAGATAGAGATGATCGGGACAGGAGGAAAAGAAGAAGCAGTCCGGAAGGAGGCAGGAGAAGTATTAGGTAAGATAATGATTGGATTTTTATTGCGAAAGAGGAAGATTTAAAAAAAAAAGTTAGAAAGCTGTCGATATGTTAATTTTGTCGTAAATGCAGTGATTATTACTTAATCAATGCGCGCTTCCACGAGGCGAATTTCTACTCTCTTTCTTCGAAACGTAACTTCGTGAAGGAACTTAGGCCTTTTTCTATTATTAAAAAATTTAACGTATGACATGTAGTTTATTAGGCATGCAATATTCATGCGTAATAAAAAGATAATATAAATAAACTTATACTGTCACTTACGGGATATGTTTCATGATTATTAATTATTGTTGTGAGCTCCTGCTATCCGTCATCCCGCGATCATGGCGCTTGCAACAGCGTCGAAATATCAAATCAATATTTAATCCAAATGAAAATGTCAGAATTCAAGTGATAATGAAACGCATGTGAAACTTTTTAATCTGCAAAATGTATCTTAAGATGATGTTCTTGCCAACTTCACGCAGAGCAGCTTCGATTAAAAACATTCTTGCAGCTATTTTGACCAAGTTTTTAACAAAAGTTAAAAGTCAAACGGTAGCACATGTGGTTTCGTAAAAAAAGAGGTTAAAATTCCGCTCAATGATCGGTTAAATTCAAATCTTCAGCCGCACTTTCCAACCAAACGTTGGCTGTCCGAAATTTCGAAACGAATAGAACCGTGGTAAGAAACGTTTGAAGTTTCGGCCGCAACTTCATTTTTCATCGAATAAGAGTAGACCCCCAGACCCCAGACCCGAGGCGAGTATGTCCTTGCGAATCTCGAAGGGGACAATTGCTAGACAGTTTATCGCACTCATATGTTTACAACATTTATAAGATGCGTGTAATGTTTTGCGACGGCTGTGATATTTTCAGATCAATACGCCTTACAATAAACCTATGCCCAGTTTTTGTTCTCCTTATAAAGTGTAACACACACAGGGAAACGGCGCGGTACGGGCACGAGAGTACGGTGGTTATAATATTATAATTCCATGTACTTATATGGACGACATCACACAACACGCGGGACGGGAGCCGCGGCCGTCGCCCGCCACCACGAACCGCGGCTCGGGAGCGGGACGGGCGCAGCTCCCGGGCTCATCCAGCCGCGCCCGTCCCGTGCAACCCGCGCCTTCTTTCTGTGTGATTTTAGCTTAAGACACTTCAAAGCATAATTCTCCTCTCGCAGACTAAGCGAGCGCGTGCTAGCGGCCGTGCCGCCCATGAGCAAGGAGGAGCGACGTCGCGCCTTCGCCGAGGCAGCCGCCGCCGCCGACGAGTCGCGGCGACAGCGCGAGCGGCTGCAGCACGCCTGGCCCACCTACTGGCCGCAACCTGACGCCTTCCCACAGGTGTGTATGTTCTCTCTCTGTCAGCAAGGAGGAGCGGCCGCCGCCGACGAGTCGCGGCGACAGCGCGAGCGGCTGCAGCACGCCTGGCCCACCTACTGGCCGCAACCTGACGCCTTCCCACAGGTGTGTATGTTCTCTCTCTGTCAGCAAGGAGGAGCGGCCGCCGCCGACGAGTCGCGGCGACAGCGCGAGCGGCTGCAGCACGCCTGGCCCACCTACTGGCCGCAACCTGACGCCTTCCCACAGGTGTGTATGTTCTCTCTCTGTCAGCAAGGAGGAGCGGCCGCCGCCGACGAGTCGCGGCGACAGCGCGAGCGGCTGCAGCACGCCTGGCCCACCTACTGGCCGCAACCTGACGCCTTCCCACAGGTGTGTATGTTCTCTCTCTGTCAGCAAGGAGGAGCGGCCGCCGCCGACGAGTCGCGGCGACAGCGCGAGCGGCTGCAGCACGCCTGGCCCACCTACTGGCCGCAACCTGACGCCTTCCCACAGGTGTGTATGTTCTCTCTCTGTCAGCAAGGAGGAGCGGCCGCCGCCGACGAGTCGCGGCGACAGCGCGAGCGGCTGCAGCACGCCTGGCCCACCTACTGGCCGCAACCTGACGCCTTCCCACAGGTGTGTATGTTCTCTCTCTGTCAGCAAGGAGGAGCGGCCGCCGCCGACGAGTCGCGGCGACAGCGCGAGCGGCTGCAGCACGCCTGGCCCACCTACTGGCCGCAACCTGACGCCTTCCCACAGGTGTGTATGTTCTCTCTCTGTCAGCAAGGAGGAGCGGCCGCCGCCGACGAGTCGCGGCGACAGCGCGAGCGGCTGCAGCACGCCTGGCCCACCTACTGGCCGCAACCTGACGCCTTCCCACAGGTGTGTATGTTCTCTCTCTGTCAGCAAGGAGGAGCGGCCGCCGCCGACGAGTCGCGGCGACAGCGCGAGCGGCTGCAGCACGCCTGGCCCACCTACTGGCCGCAACCTGACGCCTTCCCACAGGTGTGTATGTTCTCTCTCTCCAGATTGTGCAGCACCTTGAGCAAGGAGGAGCTCTCTTTCATTTTGAACTGAATTTCTTAAGAAATTATTATTAGTATTTCTTAGGAGGAAGGAAGAAGGCTTCGGCCGAACGAACAATAACCTAAGTGAAGTAAGGAATCGTAATACTAAACGCAAGATATTATTTGGGTCATATTTTTTTAAGAATTATGCAAGCTCCCAAAAAATAAGGCTTACTCGTCTGTGGTCATACTGCTGAGTTCTAAAACGACTTATGCAGTTGAGGTTGACATTTGGATAAAAATAAGTCTAGATTTGTTATGTAATTTTATTTTATATTACATCACAGTTTGCTTTTTGTCTCCAGCAAATGTTCCCTGGCGGCATGGTTGCTAACGGGCCCAACATGTTGGGCAACATGCCCAACATGCCCAACCTGGGCAACTTGCCCAACATGGGCGGCATGGTGATGGGCGTGCCGGGGCTGGTGCCCGACATGCCGGCCGACTGGTTGCCGCACGACTTCCCGCCCGCACCGTTCTGCCCGCCCTTCTGTATGCCGCAGCCCAAGTGAGTAAATAAAGAATATTTGTAATATTCTTCAATAAAAAATATGGACATCTTTCTTCTGTCTTGTCCGTCGTGCATAACTACTTGTACCCTCCTGGGCTTCAATATGTGAAACGAAAGAGTTGTTCAGGTCATTAGGTACTGCTCGGACAAAACATTAATCATCGCTACGAATAGAACGATAAAACCAAAAATCACAAAAACAAAGAAAATGACATCAGATAGTCTATGTAGCCATCATCACCAATTTGCATTCATGCTGTGTTCGTATTTATGTCCAAAATGAGTTCTGTCTTACAATATAACTATAATAACTCTTGTGTCCTCAGTATGATGGGTATGCCCGGGTTCCCGATGGGCGGCTTCATGTTCGGTCAGCAGGTCGGTCCTCCCGGACAGCCGCCCTTCCCGCAACTAGCCTCGCAACCTGACCAGCAGTCTGTAAGTACAACACGTTCTGTACCAGCAGAATTCCTACTACTTACTCTCGGTTTGCACAATGAATGTGCTAGCATAGGACTTTGTTCGGGTTTCCTGGAACTTCAAACATATAATGGTAAAGCTTCCTTCACTGGATGTCTGCTCGTCCGATGACAGGATGGCGATGGGAGAATTAGATTTAAGAATTCCAAAGCACACTCTGAAATGTAACCGATAAAAAAAATCTGTATGTGGAGTCCCTCCACGCGTAAGAAGTGAAACTTCGTAATACTACACGCATGCGTTCGAGTGCCACGCATTCACTCTCGTTATTTTATTGATCTTCTAATTATTATTTTGTTGTTTTCTTGTTGTATTATTTTATTACATACGTTTATCGACGACTACTCGTGGAAATTGAGCGAAGGCTGGTCACACCGAAGAGTTGAATGCATGACTGTGTGCACGTCATCTTGCGTACCTAGTAGAACTACGTAGTCACAAATCATGTAATACTGCTATCTCTTAGTGAGTTATAGAAAATATTCCCCCTCCATGGTAGCGTTAAACTTGTTGGAAGTCGCATAAGAAGTTTCACTTCAAAAACCGTTAGGCTGGCAACTTTGCGGCGATGTTCAAGACTTGTAGCTTGGCTTGGACAAGAGAGTCGTTGTCAATGAGTCTCTTGGCATTTAGCGCAATAGCTTCCAACGCTTGCATCTAGTACTTGGTTTTCCATCCCAAAGGTGCGAACAGTTTTCCATGCGCAATCGAACTTGTGCTTGGTAGATGTGAGCAGCTGTTCTGGCGTAAAGTACTTTCGCACCTTTGCGAGAACATCCAGCTTTCTAGCGGCTAATTAGGCCTTGGACTCAATATAAGACCTAAAGTTGAGGGTCGACGTCAGAGTTACACCAAGAAGTTCAAGATGGTCAGTGTCCACTAGGATTTGTGGTCAGTTAATCCTTATATCCCTTGAAATAGCTCGTTTCATTACTATATTTTTCCACCTCCCAGGGCGCAGTATCTGATGACCCTAAGGACATAGTGTTACCATCTCTATGGCGCAGCGCTACGGACGCTCGCGGTCGCACGTACTACTACCACGTGAAGTTGAGACAGCCGCACTGGATACCACCGCCTATGCCTAGTGAACCTGGTATGTAGCTCATAATAATATATACTAGCTATAATAATAATATGTACTAGCTATAATTATTTGTAATGAAGGAAAACAAAATTATTTTCACTAAACATGACGCATAAAAAAATATAAAAATTACAAGTTGCGGAAAAAATGCGTCACATCCACACAAAACAAATGAGTTTGTATTAGCAAATCTGAGTTACATTTGTACTGAAGCTGCGCGTTCGTGGGATATTCGCTTCCAAATAAAATACAATTTCAATACACGAATGTTTACAAATATATTGAGAAGTTGAGATGCTTGCTATGCTATGCATGCATGCTCCACTGCTTGCGTCTTCGGATATTTTCTTGTATTTATTTTTCTACCAAATATACCTAGGCTTTTCCTATTTTGGGCTCTGCTAACAGTCTGGACTGGTAGCAGCCGAATACCCGTATTATTCACATGAAGCGACTAGCTATCAGGTGGCTTACCATGACTTGCAAACATTATTGTTTTACTCCATTTCCAGTGTGGGAAAGAGACGGAGCTATACATGAAATATAGCGCCATCTCTTTCCTACACTGGACAATTATATATACAGGGTGTAACGGAAAGGGTATATACATCCTTAAGGGTGTGCTACAGACCATCAAACTGAACATATTTCTGAACATAAAAAAAAAATGCAGCAAAAAAAAATATCAGCTGCCTATACATTTAGGTCGAATAGGTATTGTAATTTTCTATGGGGCAGCAGATATTTTTTTTGCTGTAAAACATGTTTTATGATGAGAAACACATTCAGATTGATGGTCTGTAGCACACCCTTAAGGATGTATATACCCTTTCCGTTACACCCTGTATATAATTATATTTCAATTAGAGTAAAACAATACTGCTATGAGGTCATGGTAGGCCAGCTGATCTCCACAATACAGTTGGTTGGGCTGGCTGTCAGATTTCTGGGCATCTGGCTACGCAAAAAAAAAACTACGCGTCATATACTGTCAAAGATTTTCGAATAACATGATGATGATGATGTTCTATTACGCATGCACAATTTATAACTATGTTTTGTTGTGTAGAAGAGAGTTCATCAGAGGAGGAGGAAGAACCACCATCCTCAGGACTGGACAGTCCATTAGTTCGACGGCAGACCAAAGGCAAAGTGGTGGAAGGAGTCAATGGCATTTACGAAGGTGGGGGCACTGACTGTATGTATTTGTAGCATATTTATTGTTCACTCGCCGAACGAAACGATTCAGCATTCGAATACTTTCACACTTTACATGCAATAAAATGAAAAATCAACTTTTCAAACAGTTATGTTGACACTTGGTCATTGAAAGAGCGTAGTAAATGTGCTTAATATTTTCATTCCGCGATTGTACCTTATTTTTGTTCCCAGCGAAAAGCAGTTTTTTAATAATTTATTTTGTAGTATTTTGTAAGAATTTTACTAATTATTTTCTTGTATTTTATTATGTATGGCAGAGTAAGAATCTTCTACTTATGAAATAACCTCATTTATCAATATCGTATATATTATATCGATTAGACTTTCAACTATAACGCTGCCATTTTCATTTTGTCATATCACGTTTGTATGTGTCTGATTACAGTGATAAAGGACGATGGTCACAACGGTTTGATTCCTGACCATGCGCTGGTCAGCATTAAGCCACGGAAACGAAGACCGGGATTAGTCTCCGAAAGACCTATTAGCGTGAGTGTTACACATAATTATATTTATTATACGTTTTACAGTTATTACCAATGCTTTAGAGTCTTAGACGATCTTGTTAGTGGCGATGTGAACATGGCCTGTTATTTAAGTATTTTTTCAGTCTTGGCCCTTGCTATCAAGTCAGATACTATCGATTAGGGTATTTACTGTCCCTTAGCTTGCATTGAAATAGCGATTTCACTGTGTGAAATAAGATAATACAAGTTACTTAGCATACACTTTCGCCCGTTTCATCTACTCGTCTTTATACAACCTGTTTTTTTTTTTTAATCCCATAACTCTAGGGTTATAGGAGGTCTGTAGGAGTTAACTAGGAGTTTTAGTATTATTTTTAATAATACTAAAATTCCTAGAATAGGTGGTCCAAAAACATAGTTTCAGAGCTATCATCAATCAAAATTTACTTAGGTCAAAATTATCACCAGTAGACGAATCTTTACTTTTGCAAGGTTGCCAAACTTCGCAGTAGTGTAGTAAAATAGTAGTAGTTCATATTTAAAGATAAGAAAATGCGAAAAAAACGAAAAAAAAAAGTATAATTGAAACATAATTCATATGCCAGTTGATTCTTTGATATGGTCTCAATCTATCCTAGAGTTAAGGGATTAAAAAAAAAATGTTGTATAGGGTGACTGGTAATTAGTGAAGTGACCGATACTTAAACACGTGATTATACTCATGATAAAAAAACAGCTTTCCTAAAAGATTTTTTTTTTATACTTATTCTATATTATCACAATAATACAAGTCCACCACATAAATACTAAAAGTCGCGTTTGTTCACCTCTGTGAATCGATTCCAATGTGAACAAAGGTCTCCGCTTAAGTCGAATTAATTCACCCGGGAGATATCACTTAGGTGAAATTCTTCCGAGGTTAAATTAGGACACCAAAAGATTACTCACCCAGGTGAATAAAGTACATCTTTTAGCGGAGGCCTTTGGTCACTTTGGAATCGATTCACACAGGTGAATAAACGCAACTTTTAGTATTCATGTGGTAGACTTGTATTATTGTGACAAAACTGAATGAGTATAAAATATTTTTCTTTTGGAAATCTGTTTGTGATATACCCATTCTCTCCTCACTAACTCAACCGTCTCCCTCCAGCCTCGCACTGAAGAAGATAAGCTAGCCGGCAGGTTAGAAGTAAAACGGTACAAGCAAACAAAAGAGAAGCTACGACGTCGCCGCGAGAAGTTACTACAAAAGGTTCGACTATTAGCTGCTAACAAGTCGCAGCGACGGCTCAAAGGCAGCATGCTGGATTTGAAGGTCAGTTGCGTAGATCTTAAGGACTGTTTTCGTGTGACATGCTTTTCATTTCTGTTAAGTGGTTCTGCTAATCACAAGAATTGTTTTGGGCGTGGATGGCTAAATCCGCTTTAAAAATTCACCCTATAAGAAAAAGCAGCTCGGCTTTGCTCTAATTGTACCCACCCGATTTGGGGTTAGTGACGGTTGATGCGAAACGGGGTTTTTTGATCGTACAGAGCCGAATATAAAAATGAAGGCCGAATCGAACAAATTTTTAGTACCCATTCATTCGATTAGCCAAAATGTATTTAAATTCGATTTCAGCATCTTGCTAGAAAAGTCTATTTTGTTTCTAATTAAATTAATATAATAGACAGCCTAAAGTCTGACTACTTAGGTCCGACATATTTTCGTCTTGTGGCTACAGAAATAGTAATTTACAATTTTCCGTCGGTGGTACAGTAGTAGTAAATTGATGAGATAGTCTATTTAATCGTAAACTAACTCTACTCTTTAAATAACCTGTTTTCGTGCTTAATTAACTAAAGGGAAAATTATTTTTTATGTAATGCAAGTCTTTTCTATTGAACTCACTGTTAAAACGTACAAATAGTGTGTTAGTGGTGTCTTTTGTAATCTTAAATGTTGATTTACCTCCCGTCATTTATTGTTAATGCTAACCAAAAAGGACTCGGAAAAAGATAAAGAGTGGGAGAATGAGAAAGAAAAAGTGTTGCAAAAGGAAAAAGAAAAAGAGCTAGAAAGGGATAAAGAAATAAAGAGGAGAATAGAATTAGAAAATAAGAAATTAGAATTGGAAAACAAATTAGAAATGGAGAAACAGTTTCTGCTGGAGAAGAAAAATAAAGAGTTAGAGAAGAAACAAGAAGCTGAAAGGAAAAAGGTATATCTGTCGCAGTCGTTTAGAATAAAATCACACATTTCATCGGCTGTCGGTTAGCTAGCACCGTGGTCGCAGCAGCGAATGTACTTTTTAATGCACCTATATACTTCACCGCCGGATTCATGGTCCAGCTGGCGTACCATGACGTCTTAAAACATTATTGTTCCATTCTTATTCCAGAGTGAAAAAGAGACGGAGCTATCCAGGTCGTCTAGCTCCATCTCTTTCCCACTCTGGAATAGGAATGGAACAATAAGGTTTTAAGACGTCATAGTAACCCCCCTGGTTAGCAGAAAGCCTAAATAACTTCGTTATAAACGCCTTCGACAGATCTAACAAAAACGTATTATTTTTTAAATGTGTTACATAAACTTTTTTCTAATGTATGTTCAATTTACTTTTGTCGATTCTCATATCAGCTTATGACTTCTTTGTTACTTACAGGTTGGAAGGTACACCGACGCACAAACGAATACCACGTATTCAGTACAACATTCTGAACCAACCCACATAGAACTTTTTGTCGGTAACTAGCTTGCTCACGGCTTCGCCCGCGTTTTTTCACACCGGAATCACAGTACCGGGATAAAAAGTATCCTATGTGCTATTCCAGACTATTATCTATCCCTGTGCCAAATTTCATCCGGATCCATTCCGTCTTTACGTAAAAGAGTAACAAACATCCATCCATACTTACAAACATTCGCGTTTATAATATTAGTAGGATTAAAAAACAAAACAGCTGTTTCCTACAAAAGTGCGATACCTTCGCGTTCAATTTTTAGGGTTCCGCACCCAAAGAGTCAAACGGGACCCTATTACTGAGACTTCGGTGTCCGTCCGTCCGTCTGTCATCAGGCTGTATCTCATGAACCGTGATATAGCCAGTTGAAATTTTTAACGGCAACAGATTATGTATTTCTGTTGCCGTTATAACAGAAAATACTAAAAACAGAATAAAATATATATTTAAGGGTTATACTATACTATACAAAAAAGTGATCTTTTTGCTCGTTTTTATAAATAATGGTACGGAACCCTTCGCGCGCGAGGCCAACTCGCATTTGGCCATTTTTTTTTCTTAAGTTACTTATGAAAATTTTCTGTGTGGTTCAGAATGATGTACAGAAATATGTGGTAAACATTTGTGCGTCGATGTCCTTCCAATTTCTATTTATATCAAAAGTAGTTGGTTAATTTATAAGTAGACCTAGAAAATGTAGACTAGATTAGAACAGCTTCCAAAAAGACTTATCCATACTGCTTGTAGTCACGGATCTAGACCACCCATTTATAAACGATTTAAAGTATATTGTCTAACTCAAACAATCTATCCAACAGCAAATGGTGGACCTGGTCGACTCAGAAACCGATTCCGAAGACTCTTCAAGCGAAGAACCCGCACCCGCACCAGTTCCTGAAGAAAAACCAGTCGAGAAAGCCGTAGAAATAGAAGCGTCCCCATCTCCTGTCGTGGTGATACCACCGTCTCCATCACCAGATAATACTAATGTTATGAGTACTGAAGAGGCCGCAAGAAAGATTAAGGAGCAGTTCCGGTGCAGCATGGCGAGGGTGATGGTACAACACCTGAATCCCTACAGGCATCCCGAGGCACCTGCTGCCAGGATCACGTGCACGGCTGATTTTAAGCATCTGGCTAGGAAGGTGAGTTAATCAAGTTTTTACCCAACTTCCCAAATTAGGAATGTTAACTGTCAGGGTTCACTTACTACCGAGTTCATTGACTGTCTGCCACTTTTCCCACTTTAGACCGACTGTGAACTCGGTAGTGTGTATGTATGTGGGTTTCTTTGTTCCACGTTAACTTGTTGCAGTTTCATTGGTTCTGTATTGAATAATAACTTAGGGAGCGTTCAAGTATTATGTAACGAATTTGGGGGGAGGGGGTCTTCTGAAACGTTATGATGCGTTACAGGGGCGGGAGGTGGTTTTTGAACTACGCGTTACGTAACATTGCTTTAACCCATCTGAACGGTCGCGTAGAGATTCTCTTTCTCAAAATTTCAAATGGAATGACCACTTCAAATTTTTTGTATCTTCTCAAATATTTGTGGTTACGTAACGTTTTACTAGGTGGGAGGGGGTTGTGAAAAACGTTACGGCGCGCCACATGGGGGGGAGTGGGGTGTCTAAAATCTCCAAAAATTGGGTTATGTAATATTTGAACGCTCCTTAATTACCTACTGAGCTATATGTGAAACGTCTAACAAAAGAAAGACAGTTGTTTGTTGTAGTTTGAGTTGGGAGAGGCTCTATCCAACAGTAGATAAAATGCGCAGATGATGATGCCAAGCATTTTTATACTTATTCATGAACAGCAATCACCATGCCCTTTTGTTCTCTGCTACAGATCATCATCTGCCTAGCCTTTTCCCAAACTATGTTGAGGTCGGCTTCCAGTCTAACCGGATGCAGCTGAGTACTAGTATTTTACATGAAGCGACTGCCTATCTGACCTCCACAACCCAGTAAATGGGTAATACGATACCCCTTGGTAAGACTGGATGTCAGACTTTTGGCTTCTGACTACTCGTAACGACTGTCAAAGATTTTAAAATGACAGCCGGGACCAACGGCTCAACGTGCTTTCCGAGGCACTGAGGAAACTCGGTATGTAGTTATGGTCACCCATCCACGGACCAACCTCGGCAAGCACGGCTTAACCTTAAAGATCGACCCGTGCGGCTGTTATTATTTAGCCACAAGCTCCTCTGTTCTCTGCTACAGATGACCATCTTATATAGGCAGTAAGCAAATATTTCAGCAGAAGTCATGATTTTTTATTGAAATTTACGTATGTATTTACTATCAACTTCCTCCAATCAAATTTTTTTTTTTTTTCCGGATTGGAAATCATCAAATGACTTCTCCCGCTCTGAGCGGAGCGGGAGGGAGTGTCAGACTTGTACTGACTAAAACCCACCCATGTTCCTTCTTCGCCCTTTGTGTTCCAGGGCCGCGGTATCTCTTTCGAACAACCCGCAGCCCTGGATCTGCCTAGCCCTTACCAAATATTTGAAGTCGGCTTCCATTTTAACCGAATGCAGCTGAGTACCAGTATTTATTTATTTTCTCCACGGTCGCCTTTAAGAACTAAAGGAAGGAGGAAATCTGTCTAGGCCCCGTCTAAAATATCTCGTAATGTCTATAATAATAACGTCTTTATTTCCTTCTACAGCTAACACACTTCGTGATGCTAAAAGAACTGAAACACTGTCGCACCGTTGACGAGCTAGTAGTTACTGACTCCGTTCGCTCGAAAGCGAAGATGTTCGTCAAGAAGTACATGGCCAAGTTCGGACCAGTCTACAACCGACCTGCTGAGGAAGTGGACTAGCGCAGGAAGGCCGCTAGGTGGCCAAAATCCTAGCGCTTGCAACGCTCCTGGCAGAAACTATCAATCATTGAAGATGTATCACTTGCAGCGACTGATTGAAATAGTCCGGTAGACAATCGAATCTGAACTAAGTGATTATCTCCACCAGGGGATACATTAACTGCATAGTTAGTGCAATAATGACAGTAAATGTATTTTTCTAGATCGTCCAATGGAGTGACGGTATAATAGTTTCATTAAGAGTCAAACTGCTGCGATTCTATCGGCCGATAGTCGGGCTATAAATCAGTATGAGCGTGTATGCTAGTATGCATATCACAACGTTTCGGTACCGGCAGATAAATCAGTTTAATGGGCTACACGAGTCCAACTAAACTATCGGCTTACTGCGAGATCATCGGCCGATTCTGCGAGCGTTCTCTTCAAAGTCCGCCTACCAACTAGCAAAATGTTCGAGCGTAGTCGGCCGACTGTTGCTTTAGTTGGCGCAGTCGGTCTGCCTGACTGTTTAGTTGGCCTCGTGAGCGCGCTAGCAGCCCATCCCGACTAAACTAAAAGCCGACAGAATGTCAGCTGTCTGTGGGGACTTTTAGACTACTATTAAATTTAGTGAGGATTTAATTCAAAGTCAATATGTATTCGTTAATGACACTTCATGTGATTCTAGATTTTGTATGACGATCGTTAAGTTTTCCAGTGAATGTAAACGAAATATTTGCAGGACAAAATAATTAAGGATGAAAAGATACTGTCTAATGAAGTGGACTTCTAGTTTCGAAAAAGTATGTACGGCATAGAAAATTTTTAACTGAACTAAAATGTAAATATAGCGTTAAGTCCATAGCTCTATCTTATATTTAAGGAACTCCTCTTTAGCGTTAAACTGTATTATAAATTAGACGATTCTATGTTCTTAGACATGATTTTAATATAAATGTTCACGGGATTAATGCAAGAGAAAAGTATTTATGCTTATATTATACTATGATCTCTGGAGTTTTGCTAATACACGATCGCAACTCGAATATGAACTGCAACGGTTTAAGTACACAGTATTATAAATAGATTTTATGTTGTATGCCACTGCGTTTTATCTGTTTGAATGTTGAGACAGAAATGATTTTATAGAAAATGTCGACAGTTGACTCGATTTCACTACATATGTTTTTGTTGTGATGAGATGGTCCTATACAAGTTGGAAGGAATACCGATGCAAAAACGCTTACAGACATATTCAGTACTTCATTTTGAACCGACGCGACACCTAGGAATAAAAATAATACATTTTGATTCATAAGGCGGTACTCCTGGTCACGGCTCGTATTGTTAGGAGGTTCCTTTCTCTGGAGTTCTGACCGCCGGTAGCTTGTACCCTGTTCCCGATACCGGTGGGCTTCTATTTTTATATTTTTAATGTTTTTTTTTTTTTAATATTATTTCTTACACAGAAATATTTAAAAATGTAAATTATATTTATAGAAATAAATAAACGAGAAGATTACATTTTGAAAGTGTAGGTATTGCAGTTTTGTAGGAAACAGACGGGGGGGGGGGGTATTCATATTATTCATGAATATTCATTTATTTATTGTTCTTCAGAATTATCTATTGTGGTTCAGAATGATGTATGTTATACGTGATATACGCTTAAATGCGTCGGTGTCCCTACTATCTTGTATATATTTACGTGCTTGTTTAAGTACACTAGACTGAATTCTATAGAAAATTTTAAATTGCGATTGATAGTAGATAAATATACCTAATAGGTAATATTTTATTTCGAATTATACATCAATTTAGAATTTTTGTGATTGAAGTAGCTGATCATCATTTCAAATAGTTTTTCCTGCCCAGTTTCTGGCAATTTATCAAAGTAATAAAGCAATATGTATTTAAATATGTATAATGGTTTCAGTCTGCAGATTTCAGTCTGAGGAAATACTTCTTCTCACAGAAAATTTTTATACTCTATTATTAAATACGCAATTCCAACCTTGATCCGTGCTTTTTGACGGCTACTCACTAATTTGCCCACTTGGAGAGGGCTGAGTTCTATAGAGCAAACTTGAGCTTAGCTCCATACGAAATAACCCTTATTAGTATGAAGTCCATGTGAATATTCCAACTAGTGACTGTGGTCAAGCGAATCACTCGAAGAAAACACTAACTTCATGCGTATAAGCTTCATTTCCGGCTGTAGCGCGAATGTTCTAGATTTGTGTGTAAGACTCGGATTGGCAAACCCGGCCTTTGATTGGTTACAGACAAAGATCGGGATCAAGATACGTTATTTATTTCGGGCATGAATTGATTAATTATCCAATGACAATACGACGTATTTAATATTTTCCACTGTATGAAGACGATGAGATTTTCCTACTATTTGACACCTTAACTTTCCGCTATTCTAGCGAACAGAGAATATAAAGCTTAAAAGGCTTCCGCTTGTAAAATTATATTTTCAAAAATACTATTTGATTATGTAAGTAGTGATAGTTGCTCGCAACCGCAGTTGCGGAACAAAACCAAACATGAGTTTGTCGTGAAATTATATAGTAAGCTGATATGAAATTATGTAAGTAAAAATCTCCGATATTGAGATAGTTTTTATGTGATTCACCATGTTGTGTGTAAATAGTTGTAAATACGAGTGACATAGAACTATTGTCTGTTCGGGTTATAGAGTGAACGATTTTATTTTTATGTGCTGATGAGTGGTCGCGATTGTCGCGTCGCTGACGAACGATTTCATACTTTAGTTTGGCGATCAGATCGAAGCCGTCGGAACAAATAAAATGTTATTTCTTTTAATATGATCTTGTTTTATTTATTTACTAGCAACACGCCCCCTTTTTTTGAGTGGTATAATTCTCATGCGTACCCTTCGTAAGGGGGGCGAGCGAAGGGTTACGTCGGTCTCTGACTAAAAACCTATTGTTCCTACAACTCCTATGTGCCTGGGGCCCGGTAGATACAAGTACATTCATGCACACCCCCGACTGTTATCAGCCCGCCATTCCCGGCACGCAACATGACCAAATGTGGCCTATTTAGCGACCGCACGTTTTCCATAAAGGCACGCAGGAACTACTGCGTGCCACCTTTTGAGCCTGGCTAGGTCGACGACTCGCTAGCAACCCACTCTTGCTTCGCACGGATGTAATGGAAACATGACAAATTATCAAGATTTATATGAGACAACAGCTCCACCTATGGGCTCCTAACTATCTTATCTTTCAATCACTGCCCAACCTGGAAATCGAACACAGAACATCGATGCATATGTGGATATAAAATGCGCTTGAACGTGGAGTTGCTAACACTTTAGATATTTGTAGACATCTCATCGGAGGCTCAGAAGTCCAAAGTCAAGTTTGCCAAAGAACAGTGGAACGTAGCATTTTATAAAGTCACCGATCGAATTCGCAACAACACAATACGCTCCAAGAGAGGCATCGCTACTAATGTAGGCCACAAGTCTGCGAGGTTGAAATGGGACTGGGCGGTTCACATTTCCAGGATGGGTTATTTTTGGGTATGAGGAACAGGGTGTAAAGTTCCTCAATACTCCGTAGAAAAGGGAGCATTCTCCGTCCAGACAGGTGTTGTCTGTTCGGCTTCTGCCCTACGGTTGTTGTCGGGCTTTGCTATAATAATATAGTCTTAAGACCAGGTAAACTTTGCTTGCGACTTGTAGGAAATTGATGTTAGTTCTTCCTCGTGTCATAAACGGCGCTGTAGTACTTTTTGTCGTAAGTTGCATTTTGTAGGTAGTAGTTCGGAGGTCGATAGTAGAATGAGCCTTCTTGCAGTAATTTACCGTGCCAGTTGCAAGCTCGTTGCCGCATTGTTCACGGTGAGTTGGAACAGCCTGCGGTGGTGATGCGAACCCCAGTGAGTCGGGGCCGGCGCTGCGTTTGCTTCGGTGCGTCGGTCGTGGCACAGAGTCACAATGTTGTCATACAGCTAGAGGTGTCGACCGGGAGGTAAATAAGCTCTCGACCGGGCGAAAGCGCAGTGTGCTGTGCCAAGAAGACATTTGGCAATAAGGAAGGAGGAAAACAGAAGGTTTGGCATTTGGCAAGGATTCGACATAAGTACTACTAAAAGTGCATCATCAACCTTTTTTATTTCGGCTATAATTAACTACTTCTGAAAAACACAGTACTTATTAAGATTATTTTTTTACCTACACTTGATAAAACAACAAATAAATGTACCCTTTGATGGCGCAGGTTACGTGGTAGTTTGCTGCTGCCTCCAAAACTCTTCGCGGTTTTCCAAAAACCGTATAGCTTCTTCCGCTTGTCTCATGACAACGTCGTTCTTTTTATCCGCTATAGCCAAGTCTGGATTCTTCAGCAAGTTCTCAAGGTAGATCTTGTCGGAATACAATTGTCCTAGAACTGGTTTAGCAGATTTTGACCTCTTTTTCGAGGTTTTCTTTACCACTTTGACGGAACCGATCGTGTTTTCTATGGCCTCCTGAAAATGTAAACCACGAGTTAGAAAGTAGATACTCACTTGTTGCTGGCTCTACTAATGTCTAAATTCAATTTCTATCGGCATGACTCATCATTTTCCTCGGCTTTTACTGCCTTCGTTTACAATATTAGGTAGGCAGGTAATACATTGCCTCATTGGTTCAGTCGTCGCCAGGCCTACTGCTGAGCACTAGGTCCTGAGATCCTGACACTGCAGTCTGACATCGCGATTAGGGAACGCCCCCCAATCGCTGCTCTAGACCGCCGGAATTTGTGGGGCATTTTCATATGCAAAATTTTCCAGACCAGCAACAAAAGCAACTGTTTACTACACTTGTCTTTGTTGCTCGTCTGGACAATTTTCGGTACAAACCTACCTAAAATAAAGAATATTAACTTGTAGGATTATTCACCTGCGCTTTCTGCACTCCAAGTCTAAAATCATTCAGATCTGGTCTCGCCCGTAGACCTCGATGATAATGCACGAGACTCATCTCGAACTCTCCGCAGTAGTAAAGGGCTTCGGCCTTCCGAAGCAGGGCCTTGGCGTCCTTAGGATCGAGTCTCAAGGCTGCCTCTGCGTCGACCAGTGCTGAGCGGGGCTCTCCTAGCAAAAGGTAGCATTTACTGCGGGAGACGTATGCTGCTTTCTCATCAGGAGCCAGTTCGATTGCCTGGAAAGAAGAGAACAATATTTACTTGAGACATTTTCGAACGAAGCGCACAAAGACCACTGACTAGAAATCTCTCCTACAAGAACCGTGCATTTTTCTGGAATAAAAATCTTTGAATGCAGTTATTCGTAAATGTGCTCGTAATATCGACGTCGTACTTCCTGAGTATAAACTGTGGGAATTGTCTCTGTATACTAGGATATCTTACTGAATAAAAACACCTCATTTAAAATAACAAAACGCAAACCGAAATATACCTTACTGACAAACAAAACAGCAGTACGGTATCGCTCCCTCATCATCTCAGCCCTGGCTAGTGCCAGCAGCGTGCCGGCATCCGCTTCATCAGGTAACTGCAACGCGCTACTCCTCTCCGCTTTATCCTTCAAATTCAGAGAATGCTTGATGTCTTTAGAACCCATCACTACAGCGGCTGCACGGTCTTTATCAGTGTACAGTTCTTCCTCCCGTCTCCTTCGTTCCCGTTTCGGCTTCCTCTTCCATTTTTTCCTTGCCTTGACGGACTCTTTTCTCTCTTTGATAGCGAGCTTCTCATCTTCGATCTCCTGCTCCCGTCCTTTGTCAGCCGACGGCGGGGCTCTCTTGCTGATCGATGCTTTTTGGACTGGAGTTTCTTCCTCCTCATCGCCGATGCCAACTCGGACGAAGCTTTGCAGGAACTCTGCGTCTTTTGTCGATCCAATCCAGTCCATCAGGAATACGGGATGTTATGTCTTCCACTAGTTACGTAAAGTGTAGGTGTGTGGACAGGCGTCAGTATCGACGCCCCGGCTGTCGTTGTCATGGTGACTGAATGTGTTTTCGCACCCACTTCTGGGACACTAGTGGTGTATGGGCCGTTCTAAGGGGCGGCTGTGTCACCGGGCTATGGCATGGCAGTTTGGGTAAAAGTTTGTTTTGTTACTGACTAATGCACATATTTTATACAAATACCCACGTAAGATTATTTATCTTCAAGTACCAAGACAAAAACGAATCTGTAAATCTGTATATATGCCCCTATACATACCTACCTATATCTACCTTATCGCTTCGTGTAGCGAGGAAATTAGGGTAACAAACGATTTTACGACATGATGTCTTTTAGATACTCAAAGATGAATCAACACAACAAAACATTATCCCTGTAGTCTCTGAAATGTCAGGGCAAGCCTATTGCCATCAACCGCTAAAGCACTGGTTGCTACTAAGAAATTCCAAATGGAAAAACACAATAAGTCTACCCGACCTTGGCCTTGAACCAGAGGCATCATGTTTAGAGTAGCGCTTGCGACCACTATTTAACTAGACCAAATAGTCAGTTAAGATGCTAATAATAGCTGAATAGAGCGAGAGAGAGCAGCGGTGGTCCAGTGGTGGCAGCCCCGACTTACGAGCAGTAAGCCGTGGGTTCGAACCCAGGCAGTCGCATTACTTTGTGTAATTTATTTCATCATAGCTGCCCTCAAAAACGGTGAAGAAAAACATCGTAAGGAAACCGGCATGTCCTAGAACAAAAAATTCGCAGACATGTGACATCTACCAACCCGCACTGGGCCTGCGTGGTGGATTACAGCCCACACCCTCTCATTGAGAGGAGGCCTGTGTCCCAGCAGTGGGAAAATTATAGGCTGATGATGATGAATAGCTGCATGAAACGTCTTGCTTCAGGATATCATCATTATCTGCCTAGCTTTTCCCCAACTATGTTGGGGATCGGCTACCACTGTCACCGGATTAAGCTGAATACCGGTATTTTACATGGAGCTACTGCTTATCTGACATCCACAAGCCAGTTAGTACTGGGCAATAGATACCCCACGGTAGGACTGGTTGTCAGACTTTTAGGGCCACTGACTATCTGTAACGACTGTCATAGATCTACAATTGACAACTGGGACCAACGGCTTAACGTGCTTTCTGAGGCACGGAGGAAACTCGGAATGTGGAGGTGATCAACCATCCACGGACCAACCTAGGCAAGATCAGCTTAACCTGACGATCGACCTCGAGGGGCGTTTACTATTTAGCCACGTGCTCCTCTTCCAAGTCTTGCTTCAGAATACATAATCTCAAATTGATATATTCGGTTCCTGTAACAAGTTCTCAATGTAACTTCCATTTCTTCAAGATTGTTTTAAATAGCATTCAAAAGCTGAACAGACATAAGAATGAATATCAGTAAACAAAGCCAGTAAGCAAAGAGAGCAGCGGTGACCCAGTGGTGGCAGCCCCGACTTACGAGCAGTAAGCCGTGGGTTCGAACTCAGGCAGCTAGGCGCATTACTTTGTGTATTTTTTTTCATTACCGCTGCCCTCAAAACGGTGACGGAAAACATCGTGAGGAAATCGGCATGTCCTAGAACTAAAAATTCGAAGACATATGACATCTACCAACCCGCACTGGGCCCGCCTGGTGGATTACAATTTTCAGCCCACTCCCTCTAATAGAGAGGAGGCCTGTGTCCCAGCAGTAGGAACATTATAGGCTGATGATGATGAAACAAAGCCTAGCGTTGGTCATAAAAACATCATCAGATTTAAAGCGAGATCAAATCTGCTACGACTGGTACGACCTTACGATACATATTGCAATACTTGTAGGTGCAATGTTACGTGTAACTTGCTACGTTGCTACAGGATCTGGCGTAGCGGTTACACCGTATACTACGCCGTAGCATGCATAGCTATCGGCGGCGACGGCGTAGCGTATGGAACGAGATTTGGAAACCCTGAATATTCGCGAAAATAATTTGGCGAAACAAAAATATGATATCATTCATATTCATACTCTAAAGGTCTTCTAAATAATAGTACCTTGGCCAGTGAATTGAGTCCTCGATCGTAGTTCCCGTTCTTGATATGGCCGGTGGCTTCATCACGATGTTTCTTAGCCTCTACAGGGTTTGTGATCGGTAGCTCGGGTTCTTTCCCTCGACCCATTGTGTATTATAACGAATGTGGTCTACAGGAACTCTCGTAAGGACGATCTGTAAGCAAAAATCAACATTTATCCCTTTGCAAAATTGTCAATGATGTGAGTTTTTGTGCTCACATCAATTGTGAAGAACTTTACTATTAACCCCAAATAAACTTAGATAATGTTCTGCAACAAATGTTTTTCAAACATACGATCTCTCGGCTGCCAATCTGCAGCATTGGCCAAGAATAAACTCACGTACAGCGTTTACGCGCACCTTGAATAAAGAAGTAACGTTACAATATTATGATTGAGTAGCTAAAGCAAGCCGATCCAGTTACCAAAAAATGATTAAACTGTCCCCTAAAGTACTTGGTAAATATTTTGCGTAAAGCTACCTTCCTGTAATGAATTAGGTAAATGTTTGCTTAGTTACCGACCCCGGAACATGATGGATGATGGGCTGCCATAACAGACCGTTTTGTCGTAAATCTTACTATTTCTGCCTATTCGTTCCGTTCTAATCTGATAATTTTGGCGTTGGGCTTTGAAGGGAGCGACCGCAGCACTACAAGAGGTGCACCTAAGTTATGAAGGCGCGGCGCATGGGTACTTAAAATCGTGAAAAGGAAAGCGTATCCTTTTCTGAGAATGACCCCATTTACAGTTTGGCGGTTTTGTTGGCGGACTTCAACCAATTCAAGTTTACTTATCAAGTGATATATGATTGCACCCTGAAAGACAGCTTAATAAAAACAAACTAAAAATCTTGCCGTTTTTTCAAGCTAGTTTTTTTTTTCAATTCAAAATAGGCTTGCGTTTGGCCGCATCTCGCCTGATGTGAAGCGATGGTGAGGCCTAGAGTGGAGCATCCTTGCCTAGAAGAAACAGATTCACTCGAACTTATTCTGTATTTATTTTCGTACGATTTAAGGAACATTTTACAATTGCCGCTTGTCAAAATCAGGAAAAACCAGCACCTACGCTGTTCTCATGGCCACACTCCAAACCGCTGTAGAATCGTAATCGCTTCCGTGATGGTCGCCTATTACTCTCCGCAGTTATCGCGACATCTTCGGTTCAATGTCATCATTGCCATTTACCGACCTCATTGGTAGAAGGGTGCATTAATTTTACTTTTTTGTCATACGGAAATGTATCGATAAATATTGGCTTTTATTTGGGTTGGTATAAAATAGGGTTTCGTTTCATAGGAGCCGGAACATGTTTGACTTATTTGCTGACATGGATTTTAGAAAATAGGTTGACAGAAATTGCAGGAACAGCTTTTTCCTTCGTCTTGTTCGGGTGGTTAGGGCCTCAAATGGTGCAAGAGTTCTTATGTTACACATGGGCTTTTTGGTTTTACTATTTCTCGACAGTATGTCGAGAAATATCTCTCAGGCATGCTGGTTTGGTTGCCTCAATATTTTCCTTCATCGAAGATAGTGATAATTATATAACAATACGCACATGAATCCGAAAATGTTTCAAGTTGAATCCGAAAAGAGTGTCCTTAATTTGAAAATTCAGGTCCTGTTTCCCAATGAATGGAATAGAATTAAATCCCAATTCTGGGTTAAGCTCGCCGTTGTACATTTTTATATTGCAATCTGTATGTATATTTCTTTTTAAAGTGAAACTTTTATTACATCGTCTCAAACTTTCTCGTCTGAGTGTTGCATGTCGCGTGACGGTGGGCCGCGGAGTAGGGACAGTAGTTCACTATATCCCTACTCCGCGCTATAGTGTGAAAAAAAGTTTCACTTTTACCGTGGTTTCATAAAACCACACAATCCTTTTTTTTTATTTGGTGTGCAATAAAGAATAAGAATGGGCATCTGCATATATCTGCGGTGTTATTGTTAAGAGAATGAAAAAGAAATGGCTAAATGTAAAGCATAGCAGTAGCATTAGCATTTGTGTGTTCAACATCCCCAAAAAATAAAACCAAAATGTGGAGTTTTGCCTGTTTTTCGGCATTAAACTACAGCGATTTTCTTTTTAAAGCAAACTGGCGTGACATCTCCCACTTTTCCCGTCAAGGGAAAATGTCTCCGCCTCCAAAAGTAGCATTATGAACATTTTTTGTTGCAAAACTTAATTTGTAATCTATTGCTTCATTCTACTTGCATTCCGTTGGCTACGTGGTATTTTAAACTTTGTTAGTAGCTACGTTTGCGTGGCTTAGCTGACATTTATTACAACGATCAGATTATGTTTTGAACTTTTAAATAATTGTTTTCAAGGAAAATTATATTATATTCCTTACATTCGAGTCTTTGGGACTGATGGTGTCAGACCGCGATATACCGACCAATTTTGAAATCACTCTTGAAAGTTCTACCTGCATTTATGACTTCGTGTAATTTATTAGTTGATGGTGGGTGAATCTCCAAAGGTCATCATCTCTACTACTTGATAGTACCTATGTCTCTATTTGGCGGTAGGTACTTAGAAATGTTATACAGCAGTGCATTATCTCTCTATATTGTTGCTATTTAAATCCTGTTTACAAAACGTACCATTTAATTTCGCCGACAAACCTGACAAAAAAATAATGAGTTTGATTCACGATTATGCAACGGACTCATAAATAATTGTGTACCAGCAGGCAAGCTATAGCTCATAAATTTGGCATCCGTGGGTGCTCATTATCGTGGATATTATTCATGCAAGCTTGGCAGCTAGTCGGTACACGGCATGCCACATCATACTGCAGGGGCAGGCTATGCAACCGTAGCTTCTCTATTAAGATTTTTGATGGCTAATTAATGAGGTTTTGGTATGAGAGTTAGATTTTAGGCAGCTTCAAATCTTGCTGTCATATCTCCGCTTTGATTGTCTTGTGTTTAAATAAAGCGAGGGTCCTTAAAATTTGGTTTTAGAAAATGGCGAAGAATTGTTATTTTCTATCTGAATTTGCTGTGAAATATTTAAGAAGGTAAACCTTATTTCCATTCAAGTTTATAATTTAGAGAAGTATCACATCAGCTGAAATATGAACATTAGCACCATTTATGAGGTATACCATCATGCGTTATCATAGCTATACGATATCTAGGATCGTGAAACACGCGAGCCCACGATACGGCTCTTTTACGACCACAAAAATAATGAAATTAACCATTATTTGCTCAGTAAACGGGCTCCCGACGTCCGCGGGTAAATTCAACCGGATCGAACTAGATATCTTTTGAAGATAGCGCATAATTTAATACTCAAATATAGGCGGATTGACGTTTTGATTTGAATTGATAGCGTTGTGATGAGCACAGTCATTTGTTTTGGTCTTTATTGTGTAGTAACTTAGAAGGTCTTGGAAAGTCAAGGCAGTCTGATTGATGGTCGAGATAACCTCTCGACCATCAATCAGACTGCCATGATCTAGGTATTCGAAAAAGGAAACTACGGATATTTCGCTTGTGACCTAAAATGATTGGTAGGTAGATTCGGAACCGGAATCGTGTGGTGATTTATGGCTTCACACTTCGGGTTAACTTCGGTTTTGTTATCTACATAATGATGAAACCCGATGATAACTAGGTACTGCACCCAATCAGATCGTTTAATCTTATCTTAAAACCGCATCAGTTTTCAATTAGTAAATCTACTTCATTTAAAAGAATCCTTCGAAAATACATATTTTCTCTTCCTTTTCCCATGTGACCAAGTATTGTAGTGGCAAATCCATGCAAAAACTTAATTTCTTTTCTAAACTACTTTAATACCTACATTTTTAACAGATCATGCAGCTTTTGAGTTAAAGACGAAGATTGCTGCAGCCCTCATTCTTTGTTTTGGTTGATGTAATCGAACGTTATTAATAACTAGACTCGTAAAATCTATCTACTGCACCAATAAACTCACCTCTGATTTTTCGGATTCTTTTTTAAAAAAAAAAAAAAAAAAACATGCGCGTATTGTATAAATATCACTTGCTTCGGTGAAGAAAAACATCGAGAGGCAACCAGCATGCCTGACAGATATTTCTCGACGGCATGTAAAGCTAAGTCTGAGGCGCATGGCCGGCATAAAAACTCTGACATCAGGTTAGGCGCTAACCAAACGATAATAGGGATGATGACTGGGTAAAGAAAACGAAATTCTATTTTGTCCGTCAACCAGGTAATAAAAAAATATAAGATACGTATTTTTTGTTTTATCGAGTTAACAAAAGAATACTTAGTTAAAACGCATTAAAGTTGGAGAGTGGGGGCTTACTACGTCACAACTAGGTATAAAATGTACTAAGCCGTGACGTCATGCGCCATTTCAACTCAAAATATCTCCGTAATTTTACGATTACGTGAAAAAAGAAAAAATACGTGTCAAATACTTTTTAATAGTCTACCCGATAGACAAATAAAAAAAAATGAGTCACCATCATAGGGATGGTGACTCATTTTTTTTGTAAAGACAAAGTCTAGAAGAATAATTTTACTTCGTAATGGATTTAGCACGCAGGCAAACGTATCATCGAATTATGCCAAATTCTGAACATCTGCACTTTAAAATAAACCGCATATTTACTCAGGATTCCCAAATAGGTATACTTTACCTTTGTTTCTCAAGATCTTAATCTGATCACGCTCAAATCACGCACGCACTTCAATTTTCAATTAATTAATTTGATTATTTTTAATGACAAAATTAACTATTAATGAATTAGTTTAACCATATTCTGAGTAGCACCGTAAAGGATGAACCACAGTGAGTCACAGCAGTTTGCAGACTGAACCACTGAGCCACTAGTTGATCGGGTTCGACTTACCCCTAATGATAGGGTGGTTTACACTGCACGATACTGCAGGTCTCACGACTTTGGGTACGATTTGGTATTTTATAAAAAAGAAAATGACGTTTTTGTCCAGCTATGGAACAGTTACCTTATGAACAAGTTAGTTTTATATTGAACTAGCTGTCCCGCGCAACTTCGTTTGCGTCACATTTTCCCCGTTTTTGCAACATTTTTCATTGCTGCTCTGCTCCTATTGGTCGTAGCGTAATGATATATAGCCTATGTCCTTCCCCAGGTTGAAATCTGTCTTCTTGCCAAATTTCATTAAGATCCGATCAGCCGTTTAGTCGTGAAAAGGTAACAAACAAACAAACAAACAGAGTGACATTCGCATTTATAATATTAGTAAGTATGGATATGGTATATTTGTAGTTTAGTAGTATTATAATGAATATGGAATAGTTAGTATCATAATGATTACATTACGGTTTGAGCACAGAAACTAGCTAAGCCTAGAACTTAAGTAAGTTCTGGTGAATAGAGAATCATTAAGATACCTGAAGTAAGTATATAATACTACTAGGCACCTACTCACCTCGTTTCCTTTCTCTTGATGATAAGAACAACACGAGTAGTCCCTTGTTCGTGTTGTTCTTATCGTTAACGAAAATCTAAATTAGTTTCAATTTTCTTCTGCTGCTATCGCCAGGCTATCGATATATTTAAAAACTTTATCCAGCAAAAGTCCTTTTCAAAGCTTTTATATTATTTACGGCCAGTAGCACACTCTAAAACGCCCCAAAATATTAAACAAAATAATCCGATAACTTTTTCTAAACCTTTTAAATCCGTCGTTCAAGCAAAACAAATGAAAACGTAATTTGTGAAGTTTCCCCAAAATGACGTCTTTGTTTATTTTTTGCTACATAACGGGGTACCGGGCCGTGTTTATTTCAATAAAGAAATGAGTAAGGGCACGCAACGTCAATAATGAAGCCTGTAATCTGTTCGCTACGGAATTTACTTATGAAAAGTTTCGATTTCAGTGAATCAAATTATGCGGTGAACAGAAAATATCTACATTATGACTATAAGCTTTGATTGAATATTACTAGGTAGTGATAGAATAAATAAGAAAAAGCACGAAGACACGAGGAGTGGTGAGACAACCCCACTTAAAGTGACATAGAGCTAGGAAGAAGAAGAGAAAGAGTGATACCACTCAAAAATATTGTATGCCAGGTTAAACCTACGAACAGATTATGGCATCAGTCACAAAAACGGTTTCAAATCCGAATACTGCTATCACCATATTTGTTGGTAATAGTTCTAATGTTAAAAATAATATATCACCGCCTGTGCCTGTAACTGGCCTACTTGAAATAAATGATTTTGATTTGATTTGATCGAATAAACAGTTCTTTACCTGACATGTAATATCTGAGTTAGGTACTCATCTAATTGATTTAGCTCCGTTTTGGGAAGTACCTATTAAACAGCTTGTTGCAAAAGCTGAACGACATCCTCTACTCTCAAGAGGTATCATAGCAACTTCGTCTACATCAGATTTTTACGATTCAGTGAACAGCCATAATCTCTTCGTCAAGTTTTACGCAAAACCAATTGTTCTAGACCAAGTCCCGTACAACGAGATGAAAACCAAAGTTGCTGAAAAACCCATTCTTGGTTTTTGCACTTTAAGAAATTTAAATGTGTGTTTTAATATCCTCTTATCACTGTTCCTATCTGATACATTTTAAATATAGTATTAGCGTTCTCTCATCATCTAGTATATTCAGCTGCATCCGGCTAGAATAGAAGTCGACTTGGGAAAAGGCTAGGCAGACGATGATGATTTGGCGTTCTCTCATCAGGCCCTACCAACTCAGCTAATAAGTTTTCTTGCTGAATATGCTTGACATGGTCTTACAAAGTGAAACCAATCGTAAAGTTAAACCAGGGATTGTGTTGGAATTGGAACCAATTTGTTGTCTTTCACCAATCAACCTCCGATCAATTTGCAATTACTGCTTTGACACTACTCAATTGCAACGCTGCGCCCTCGTTTGCAGGCTGAATCGTTATTTAAATTATGGAATATTAGTCGCGAAGACCAAACTTTATAAGTACTTCATATAGATCTGAGATTGGAAGTTGTACATACCTACATAATGTCTGACTGAATCGTAAAAGGGGTGTGTAATCATCGATCCAACCCAGACTAAAGGTACATTTCGGTAGATTAAAAACCTTACTAACCAAAGTAAAATAAAAGAAGTCGAGCAATACCTACTGAAAAACTGCACCGACTGTCGTAACTTTCTATTAACTTTGCACCAATTTCCTTGTTCCTTAAAACTAGCCTTATGACTATAGCATAGGTTTCAAAATCCCTTAGACGAGGTGAGTTTCTAAGTTGGTGAAATGTTTTCTTGTCACCGCGTTTGATGCACGCAAGGCCAACATAATAGAGTTAATCAGTGTCTCCAAGATTGGCGTTTTAACTTAATGATTGGTTCAAAGAAATGTGAAAAATACAGGGTAAGGTAAGGTGACTTCCTGGTTTGATCGTGAGTAATTATAGTGGTGACGTTTCTGGGTTTACACCATAAATGATAAGGTTATATTTTTAGGGGTGTCATGGAGATGAAGCCACAATTCAGGGGTTGATTTACTAAGATGCTCCCGGTATCGCCATTGCGCATTTGGTTGAAAATTATTAAAGTAAATACGAAGATTTAGGTGCTGCCTTTTTGGTGTGTTGGTCACAAGCGCTAAAAGTGAGCGTGAGGTCATGGGTTTCATTCCCAGGTCGGCTAAAGTAAATATTGGGCTTTTCCATTAGTTAGTCGGTCCTTTTTAGCACCTAAGGAGACTGGATACTGTAAAGCCGGTCTCCACCAAAGCGGATACGAGAGATGTGCGAAGCGGACCTGCTTAGTTGAAAAATACATTACCGGTTCCACTCCCTTACCGAAGGACTCAGCACTTGTCATCGTATCTGAGGGGCCTAGAGGTTGCCAGGGCTGCGGGTTGTTCGAAAGAGATACCGCGGCCCTGGAACACAAAGGGCTTAGAAGGAACATGGGTGGGTTTTAGTCAGTCAAGTCTGACTAAAACCCACCCATGTTTCCTAGAGGTGAGCCCTTAGGCCGAGGCCATAGGGTCCATATTGGCTCACCTAAAGTTCTTTACCCGAAATTGTTCTTCCTAATGATTTGTAATCCGAATGATCACTCTTCCTAAAATTTTTCATCCTAAAGTTTTCATTCATACTATTTGTAGTGCTACCGGCGATGTTCATAACACTCATGTTTCCGAAAATTGTAATTAATAATATCATTATTGTAAATATATTTCAACTCCTACTGTTTTTTTGCATAACGCTATTATCCCTAAACATAATAAACATAATATTTTCACTCATACTCAGAAATAAACATTTACCAAGTGTAATAAATTATATATGTGAGTAGAAGATGATATTTATAGTGCCCCCACCATAAAAAAATACTCAGAAAAATTTCGCGACCAATTTCGAGGTAGCGCTCGCCGGCCGCTGCCGCGGCACCGCTCGCTTCGCTCGCTCGGCTCGCGCGTAGTTGGTCACAGTTCTAACCTAACCTAACCTATGGATATCTTTGCGGGTACACACCGCTTTAAATAAAATTAAAGAAGACGCTTTAATTAATAAAAAATACATCACAAAAAAGATATGACTTTGAATAATAGTGTAAAAGATGGTTATGTTGAGAAAATATAGGAAAACCAATAAAAGTATAATAAATGATTATTGCTATTGAAATTATGAAGTTGAATGCTTCGGAATTAGAACATTAGAGACAGAGTAGTTAGGAATTGCGATTGTTAGGATGAAAAATGTTAGGAAGAACATTTTCGGATCTCCAATTATCGGAGTTGAAAATTTAGGTGAACTTTGGCGCACCCGAGGCCATAGGCTCGCTCGCTTTTACGTTGGACTGTAACATAACTACAGCAAAATGACAGGCGTGATTTTTTATTGAAGATTTAGTTATTTGTCACACATCGCTAATTTTTAAGGTGACATTGTCCGAATCGATCGATCAAGTCATACATCCTTGATGCCCTTCGAATAATTCTTGTTTTTATACTATGAATAAAAACGAAACCTTTTATCGCATGATCTTTATTTGACACATCAATACATGTAAGTAGTTCAGCTAGCACATCAAATAATGATTATTTTCTAATATAAATTAATAATAAAAATAACGGTTAAAAGTTTTACGAAGGTACAGATTGAGCTTATTCATTATAGATTAAACATCGATATTTTGGTATGAATATATTCAAAAAGGATTACAGCAGATTGGATGACAAAATGTTATTCTTAGTTTATGCTATGAGATTAATGTCTAAACAATTTAATAGTTATTTAGTCACTTAATATTAGCTTTTAATACTTTAAAATACCATCGAGAGAATATCGAAAAAGATATAATAGGGTACAACGTGAATCTTTTTATTTATGGATAAGGTAAGGTAAGTACATAATTATGCAATATGCAATCGTTTCATATTAAAAGCCATCCACAAAGAGTTTACGGTATAAGTACATATATGTCACGAGTATATTCTTCAAGACTACGTTTACATAAGTATTAATACAGGATTAAATGTATATCGTATACTAATATAAAATAATCGAGCCTGTAGACAACTCATCTCCTTAATCTTTCAAGACCGTTCTTCAAAAATTCTTCTTCCGTAATGCACACTTTTAAGTCTTTTCTATTACCACCTGTATTTTCGAGATCCTAATTAAATTATTTTTGGTTTCGTAGTCAAGGGTCGTTAGTTTAGTCCTCGGAGTCCCCGGAGAGTACAATCGTTGGTACCGGGGTTCGAGCCCGGTCGCAGGATACCTCCAAAGTTGCTGCCTGTAAAGGATAAAGTTTTTTTTAATTAGGTACCGACTTCTTTCTTGTCATTATCTAATAAGCCAACAAATTCTGGTCTGAATTTGTTTCGGTGTTTCTTCTGTGTCATGGTTTCACATCGTGAGTGTATTTGCGTGCCTTCCATACATCGTGGGTTAGTATGTGCACTGTACATACCTCATCATCTTTCTTTGTGCCTTCCTGGTCGCCAGTTTCAGAAACAGCAGACAACCTCCTCCTAGACATGGCACTAGCCGATCTCTGGCGCCTCCCTTCAAGCGCTGTATTTGAAGCGATTGATGTATTAGACATCCGCCTGTTGACATTAGGCTGATCTTCATCATACATGCAGACGCTTTTCTTCCATTCGAATTCGAGCAAGCGCTGTTTCGTTTGACGTGCAGCGTTTTCTCGGATGATTTGGTCGGCCCTAATGCGTAGTACTTGAGCGGCTTGCTTGTGATGTTCCAATGCAGCTTCGAGATCGCTTCGGGAAAGAGCGAATAGGCTAGAGTAGCCGCGAGATCTGAGGAGCATAGAATTGACTGTCAATTGAAATCTAACCTTACCTTAATTTAAAACCGAAATGGATTGCTGTTATTCCAGCATGAAACTTTCAAATCAAACATAAACATTATTGAAGATGTAAATAATATTTATTTACGTAGTTTTATATTTCCATCATAAATATTGTAGTTAGTAATTATTGCAAATAATAAATATGGTCCCATGTTGGGCGCCAATACAAGTAAATATGACTGAAATAAAATACAATTAATTTATTAGTATAATAAATTAACATTACGAAATCTGGCAATAGTTGCTGTTGCATACTACTTTACCTAACGGTAGCAGTTCGTCGTCGCAGTCCTTCAATGCCCAGTAGACTGATCTCACCAAAGACAGACCCCTCTTGCAGCGTTGCCAGAACTTCAGTCTCATCTTGTGACATCACCTGAAAATATAATCTGTTAGGTAGGTATTTATCTTTATTGTGCTCCAGTCTTCCTATTCCAAAACAAAAAAGTTTTCATAAGTAGGGAAAGAAACATCTAGTTTTATTAAATGAAGGTACAATTAATTCGAATAGACGGTGGAAAATGTGGGGCTTGTTTCAAAATAATCAACTTGATACGCACACAACACTCGCCAGAAGAAATGATGTACATCTGATGGCCAACATCACCGCGCCTTACGACCACGTCACCGGGGAGGAAGCAAACTGGACGTAGCTGGAGAACCAGATCACGTAGAAGAGAGGCTGAACAGTCACGGAATAGTTGGACCTAAAAACATAAATACTTAGTGTAAGTGCTTTTATTTTCCATAACTCGCTGTTAAAATGAAATGAGATTCAGAATTATTATTATGCATGCTTTCGAAAAAACGCACCCACCTTACTAAGTGTTGTCATATGTACTTCAAGTGCTACATCCCGTTTCATGTTAAATGGCAAGGAATTCAAAATACTGGGTTCATCTACAATTAAAAGAATAATTTAAGTACCTACTTCATTTTTACAATCGCTTTTTCTTGTCTTTATTACTTGGCGCCTTACGTGGATTAATGTTTATGTTACTTGGCGCCTAAAGTAGTTGGTTTCATTATTACTCGGCGCCCAACGTGGGTCAATGTCTATGTTACTTAGCGCCCAACGTGGTTCAATATCTACGTTACTTGGCGCCCAACGTGGGCCAATGTCACATTATTTGGCAAACACACACCTTTAACCAAAATTATTGACTCACCAAAACACCTTTGTCTACTCCAAGTGTACTCAAAAAATGATGCCACACGTCTTTGCATATGGACTGGCATATTCAGCCGACGAAGGTAGCGACTACTGCCATCCAGTGTCTTACGGTATTCCGTCTGTGACAAAATGATTTTTATAGAGAATGGACTAAGCATTATAACACAAAAATTGCTCAGATACACCATAAATGCAATGATGATACTCACTTTAGCTCTTGTAGCAGTTGCAATAATATCTCTTATTTGTCCTATGAGCAAAGCGAAGACAAACACGCCCATCAACCAAGCAGCAGTCATAAACAAGTACTCAATAGTGTTCTCAGGCTTAGGGTTCTTGCCAATGGATGTGGCAGTCTTGGTCGCGAAGTAGAAGCAGCGTATGTAGGCACAGCCTTGGTTATCGTAGACCCAGCCGTTTGTGCCAAGGCCTATGTAATCACTCATAGCGTAGTAGGCACAAGCGTTCAGGTGAATCAAGTAAAATATGTAGAAAAGAGTTTTGCCGATTCGCACCTGTGGAAGAAATTTATGTGTAAATGTATGTTAGTTCATACATATATATGATACGGTTTTAACATAAGTTGGCAAATTTGCTTATCGCAGTTACTTTACTGTAGGGGAGGCGCACTGGAGCTCTGCCTAAGCTCGTGGGCTGGCTTCAATTATCACCCCAAATATGGACAATGGATGGCAGTAAATGAAAACAATAATCAATTTATGGATCAGAATGTTGGGCCACAAAAGGGATGAATGAAAGGCATTTTCATGTGGCTGAGATGAGAATGCTAAGAGGGATGTGTATTGTTACCCGAATGAATAAAATTTGAAATGAGTACGAGGAAGTCTGAAAGTGGCGCTGGTGACTGAAAAGATGTGTGGCAGCGGTTGTCATGGTATGGGCATGTGATGAAGAGGAATGAGGAAAATGTCATGAGGAAAGTTTTGAGTATGAATGTGGATGGGCATAGGAAGACCAAAGAAACGATGGATAGACTGTGTGAAGGAGGATATGGTAAGTAAGGAGGTATCTCATGAGATGCCAAGTAATAGAAGAGAAAGTATGGTAGAAGAAGACATACTGCCCCAATCCCAAATAAATTGGGATTAGGGCAAGAGAATGATGTAATTAATGAATGACTCTTCTGCTTTTAATCTATTTTTGCTGAGCCTGACTGACAACTTACAATTTTATGAGGTCATTGTGGGGTGTCCACAATGACAACATAAAATTGTTGTGTATTGAGCAAAATATCACACCCCACAATTAAGACAAAATTGTTGTGTATCAAGCAAAATATCACAGATTATATCATCATCTTAACAAGTAAATAATTGTAATTCAACATTTTCATTATACAGAGATATAAAATAAAATAATCATCATAAACACAAAATATGTAGTAGTTAAAGTACTCACAACATAAGGTGAAGCAAGCACTCTGTCCATGGCCTGGTGGAACTCCCAGAATGTTTGCAGTTTCAAAAGTCTCGGTAAGCGAAGGATTACTTTCTGGGTACCGAAATAAATGTACAACAAGTCCAGAGGAAGTAATGATATCACGTCGAACTGAAAATTATACGTTAAGTCAATAGTTAGTACAAATCCGCAATTATTGTGGTAATCATTTTTTGATTACTCACTTATGTACTTGACAAATATATGTTAACTATGAAAAAGTTAAACTTTTCTTAGACAAAAGGTGTAAATACTAATTAATTAGGTAAGTGTGAGTTAAAATTATATTTGGATATAGGAACTTCTTGCCATAACATCGCTATTAGTCTTACCTTATACTGCGACTTGCTTCTATAATTTTTCCTTGTCTCACAAGGGTCGTCGACCCAAAATCCTTCACTTAAGAACATAAGCCTGGGCTTCACAAAGGCAGCGTCCAAGATGTATACGATATCACACAGATAGTCGGCTAGCATCCAATATGGCGTATTCTCAGGAGTCTGGTAAGGGAACGTAGCACGAAGAGCGACACACCATGCGTTGTAGCTGTAGCAGAAAGTTACTAGGAAAAGCCAGCTGATGTAGCGGCGACCTAAAAGTAAAATTGAACTCAAATAAGCATTACGTATGAATGAACGTATTAAAGATTAATTGCCAGTCGTATAATCCATTAAGTTTCTAAAAAGCATCTACAGTCTATTACTATTGTTTGCGTCGTCGGTCAGTATTTATTTAACTCAATTACTTAGAGACGCCCTTTAGCAATTTTCTTTAGTCGTTTACTGTAGAGTAAACCAATCTAATAGTTCTTTAACAACCGTCGTGGCTCTTAATTGGCACCCAACTGGGAATAGCTATTACAGTATTTTAAAAAGTATTTTCAACCTGGACATGGGATCCGACGGATCGGGACGCCCCAGAAGATGATACACTGACCGGCGTGCATTTATGACCAGAGGCCCTAACACGAGCGCGCGTTGTAAACGTAACGTAAATCGAAAATTTTTGAATCGGATATACAATTATTCTATAGCATTTTAGATCTACTGTTTGCAACAAGTAGAAACAACGAGAATCGTATGAATTCTTTAAATTATGAAACATTGATACCAATGAATTACTTTAAATTAACTTATTTAATTTGCAAAAGCCTCTCATAAATATAAATTTGTACGCAAAATGGCAAAACATAAACTAAACATTAAAATTGTAACATCTTGCACACTGTGTTAACCTGTGTTTACAAATAAAAACTAAACATTGATTTATTGGTTGATTGATAAAATTTGATGTGAAATCAACTAATTTTAAAATCGATATATTTCCGTTACGCCACCACGTGCGTTTACACCACGTGCTCGTGCTGGGTCCTCAGATGTATAAACATCGACAAATCATTTATAATATTATAGTTTATTACTTCCCCCTGAAAAAACGGAACGATTTATGTACATATCCATTATCCACTTACCCTGAGGATCTATGGGCATATAAGGGTCGCAAAACGACGATAACTGTGATAAACCTTCCCATTTTGGTTTACGCGCAGGAGAAATTGGCACTGGACTTTGTGGAGTTTCTATTATTCCGTCAAGTTTGTCTTCCAAATCTGATGGCCTACAAAACAAAAAGAAAAACAGTCGAGATATTTGTTTATTCGATTATTTCCATCTGATTGCCATATCAACTTACTCTGCTGGTAAATCATCTTCAGATGTCGCTTGTTTGAACTCTTTTAGTTCAGTATCGTCTACCGTTATGTCATTTTCAGACTTATAATCAGGAGGAGGACTCGGTGAGAAGAGTCGAATTTTATGCAGCTCACTTAGTATTCTGAAAAATTGACCATATTGCTTAGTTAACTGGTTACCATTAAACATCCTAAATGCTTGCCCAGTAATTTGTGTGTTTAAGTACGGGTGGTTAGAAATTATCGATAGGATCAAGGCACGTTTATTACTTTAGTTTATTTGATTAATTTCGTCAAATGACTAATCATTATTATGTCATGTCCATCGATTTATTAACATTTCACAGGTAACTAAAAACTGTTGGTGTGTGTGTTGCCATCCCTAAGGTATAGGTACAGAGTGCTAACTGCAAGTTTTAATTTCAGTAGTACCTAAGTATATTTTCATACCTTTCTCTAATCTGTAGATCTTCTTGAAGCTCAGTTTTGGTTTCGATATTCGACTTTGTTTGTGTCAGTCTGCAATAAATCGTATTGCATATTAAAAGCATACCATTAAATTCTTATATATACTCGAACGGAACGAAATCGAACGGTCGATGTTTGATGTGAAGTACTATGAGTCTATGACTCACACACGAGCCACGGCCGTGTGACTTAGTACTATTGTATTGTACTCACTTATTATGGGCCGGTGTCGACTCGGGTGTGCACCAAGAGCCACATGTTTCTTTGGGTATCGCAGGCTTCTCTACCGGTTTGGCTGACGACGGGTGAACCGTGTGCTGTAAGTAAAGAATAAAAAGGTATTATGACTAAGAACAGCACAGATAGAGACCTGAAAACATTAAATCAAAATCAAATCAGTGATCTGATTTCTTTCTGATTTGAGATAGAGGAACATGGGATTAGTTCCTTTTATGAGTGATGAGCTAGTTGCCTTAACGAGAGTGGTCTCAGTGGTCTGTGTTCTGAAAACTCACTCTAAACATAAAACTAACCTAACTTAAGCAACAAATAAGGTTAATAACTACTACGTAGGTACGTATTAGGTTGCAACTGCACCATTGTAGACAAACATAAGTTTACCCTAGTATGTCAACAATTGACGAGTGTATAAATATTACCTTCCGGCTGGCTGGCACCATCTATACTTCACATCAATAGTGCTGCCTTGTGGTATACTTGACTTCGTGACGTCATAGGAAATTTCCCGCCACAAGCCAGGATCCAGGTCAAGCATTGTTATGTTTGATCGGTTCAGTAGAACAATTAATTTCTCCTAATTTCCTGATTGATATACAACGGACTATGGCAGCGTTGAACGTCCATTTTACTGCAGTCGTAAAAGTCATAACCCATAAACGTCGTCCACTCCTTATGCCATATTCTTGGCAATGAGTTATCTATAAGTTTGGTGAGGGGTCATTTTAATGTCGTTACCCATTGTGTGATGAGACGACCATTTTGATATTGGATTAATAAATGCATAGGTGTCTTTTCTGAATTTTCTTACTGTTTTCTGAATACTTGTGGCAATAAGTAGGTAGGTGGATATTGTCAGAACTGAAGACACGTATGTAATGCAGGGTCTGATATATAACTATTTAGATTTAGAAGGACCAGAAAATAAGTTGTTACCATTTCATAGTATTAATCATATGTACATACATACCTACATCAAATAGTAAGTAGGATGGAAAGTAAGGTTTGCAGTAAGAAATCCCAATTCTGCGTTAAACTCGCCATTGTACATAAGATATATTATTTGTGTGTAATTTTAGTTAATTTTTGTGTGCAATAAATAATAAGAATAGGATGGATTTATGACGTCTTCATCAATATTTTGATTAGCCAGAACAAAGGCTAGCCTCACAGCTAAATTCGAGCCGTTAAGACGTCTGGATCCAGTTCCTACACAATAAAGCTATCAATATGTTCATCAATTCATTACGAAGTGTCGGTCGGATGGCCATAACATTTCATTGTTTACTGGCGCAGTAAGAAAGCACTTAACGGCTTTTTTGTATTCAAATCACAGAGAGGTGTTCGGAGGATAATGGCGGCGGCTCGATGGCCTCGCTTCATTGACACCCGTATCGGGCCCTGATCTCCATAATGCGGGCTGCATTTGTTTTTTTTTTCTTAATTTTCAGATTTTAAGAGCTGTCCACTGGGTTGATAATTTTGGTATAGGTATTCAAAATATGTGGTTGAGGCAACATGAAAATTATATGCATGGACGTAGCCACGGTCCCATCTTTCTACGTTCAGTGTGTTCTAAATCCTTTTCCCATGCCTAAAAAAATTAAATCTTCTTCAAAAGACATTGCTTTTGCTATAAAACTGTGCGTTGTTATGAAGACTAACGTGTGAATATCCCTACAAATAGGTACAAGCTCAGAGAACCAATTATTATTGATACTAAGAGACAATTATCATGAGAAGCCCTGCATTTAATAGGGAGTACAGCAGTGAAGCCGTTGATTAAACCTAGAGAGCGTTTATCAAACTAATTAACCTTGATATTATACCTATTACTTCATATTTGTAAGGATATTTCCAGTTAAAAAAAAAAACCGGCATTAATATTAAAATTAATGATACAAAAGCATATTACTTCGAATAAAAAGGGAGCGGTTTTAGGCACTTTGGGAAATACTGATCTAAAATACAGCAAATACCTGTTTAAAGTAATTGAAGACTGGGTGCGGTGTATTAGCAAAGTCATCTGTAATACCGGAATTAGTAGATTCACATGTAGATATGTATGTTACTTGAGTGTTAACCGTTTTTATATGTTGCCCGTTGGTAGTAAAACAAAAGATATCCACGTTAATTGGAATTGCAAGTGCAGAATGCTGTTGGAAAGACCTTGAAGCATAGAATACTACTAGGTACCTACTTGGAGCATCATTTTTTATTCACATTTAACTCATTAGCAGAATTGCCTAGGTATTCCATTAATATGATTTCAGGAAGTATTAAAATATTTCATCATCTAAAACGGTAACAAGAAAAATAATTTTTCTAGGGCTATTTTACGAGGGATATACGGCGAAAAATTAAATTGTTTTTTTTTTCGTAAGAAAATTGTAGTTTTACATTTCAGGCAAATTGTGTTTCTGCATTGCCTTTGTTGTAGTCCCATAAAGAAGTAAATGTTTTCCAGGAACGGTAAATTCCTAAATTCACAAGTACCGAGAAAAAAATCAGTTTAGCGTGTTAATGGGCTAGCTGCAGGCTACCTGTAAGGTATTTTGATGTTTAATAAGGTTTTATTAAGTATCAATACAGTACGGAAACTAAATTACCAAAAAAAGTAGGACGAAAAGAGACTGTCGACTTACGAGTTCAAAAAAATACAAATTTTGTTTAAAAGCTGCCTGGAACTTTCAACCAATTAATTTTGTTTTTTACAGATTTGTTATATATTTTTTTGCACACGGATGCCCCAATATCCTGAAAACCTGAACCGGTTAGCACCTACTGAAACTGGAATAAAAAAGACAATTCTCTAAAAATAAAATAAAAACTCACCACGTCAACTTTAATTTCCATAATTATTTACAACTCACAAACAAAACGATCACATTTTAAAACCGTTCGTTCTAAAATTGAATTTATGGCGGCAACGCAACTAAGAAAAATATCGGAAGGAATTTTCCGGTCAGCGACACACGCGGTCACCGCGGAGGCGTTTAAGCGACTGTTCAAATAAACTTGGCCTGCTTGTAGTTCGGAACATTAACGATGGTTGTATTGGAACCAATGTTTGGGCCAAGGGGGATCAGAATGGCTTGGAAATGCAATCTACGGCTCTTTATTTACTAAACACATAGAAACGTACCCATTGAAACGACACATTCTGGGCCACGCCACGTAGTCATTTTAGTTGCTGAGATGTTTTTTTTACCACAACGCATCCGTGATGAATATATGAGTGAATCAGAAATTTGGTTTAGTGTCTTTATGTCCTTTATTCATTTTACATCTCATTTTTTACATTATTAAATATTTCTTTAAAAAAAATATACAAAAAGCATTTAAAAACGTAAAACAAACAGGTTTCCCCCGGTGTCGGGAGCAGGGTTCAAGCTACCGGTGGTTAGGGCTGCAGAGACAGGAACCTCTTCACAATCACAATGCGGGCCGTATCGAGGAGTACTGCCTTCTGAAGTGCCTTGTGTGCCAAGTCGAGATATTTCATTTGTTTCTCTTTCTCAGTGACTATCAGGCCCGAAGGCTCCTAAGAAGCCGATTCCTGCCGGCTTCCCTTTGGGAACAAGGCACTATACGTAGTGTCTAGTGTCTACTGTAGTCAAATAGTAAATTATGTACACATCTGAGGTTATCACATCACAGTACAGACATTAAATACATCATAGGATTGAAAACATTCATAAATACCAGCATTTTTCATGTCAACAAAGAAAGCAACATGTGGCGCCAGTAAGCCGACGCTCGGGTGTCAGAATTCAGAACTAAATTCGTATGAACGAGGACACGTGACTTCGCAGCTATCAGCAGCGTTTTGTAAGGACTAGGTAAGCCGAAGATTTTCGAGTTACGACAGGGAACTTTCAATGTTTGTATGTATAGGAAGCTAAATTAGAACCACTTCCCGATGTCCGATTGAGCTGAAATTTGGCGCACATCTTTGGTTCTAAGAACAATACATTTTTATGACAGACATAACTTAATCCTGCAGCCAGGATCGTCTCCTCACGAGGGAACTCCTCAACGTTTAATAGCACAGACACGAAAATTTGTATACAAGTTCATATTTGATGGATAAACATGAATTCTATCATGATCTTATCCTGCAGCCAGGATTGTCTTCTCACGAGGGAACTCCTCAACGGTAAATAGCACGGACACGAAAATTTGTATGCACGTTCATATTTGATGGATAAACACGAATTCTATCATGATCTCATCCTGCAGCCAGGATTGTCTTCTCACGAAGGAACTCCTCAACGTTTAATAGCACAGACACGAAACTTTGCATACGAGTTCATATTTGATGGATACACATGAATTATATCATGATCTCATCCTGCAGCCAGGATTGTCTTCTCACGAGGGAACTCCTCAACGATAAATAGCACGGACACGAAAATTTGTATGCACATTCATATTTGATGGATGATCATGTTTTGTATCATGAACTTATCCTGCAGCCAGGATCGTCTTTGCACGAAGGAACTCCTCAACGTTTAATAGCACAGACACAAAACTTTGCATACGAGTTCATATTTGATGGATACACATGAATTCTATCATGATCTCATCCTGCAGCCAGGATTGTCTTCTCACGACGGAACTCCTCAACGTTTAATAGCACAGACTCGAAACTTTGCATACGTGTTCATATTTGATGGATAATGACGATTTGTATCATGAATTCATCCTACAGCCAGGTTCCTCTTTTCATGAGGGAACTCCTCAACGGTTAATAGCATAGACATGAAACATTGTATTTATACGCGTTCACTTTTATGAATAAACATATTTTCTATAGTTCCTGTGCATTTAATCGTTACAATACATAAGTTATGAAAAAAAGATCAAGTTGGGTCCTTCGAAAATTTTTGTGTATACTGATCATGGGTGACATTTTCGTGGTTTTCGGGGTCGCTGACAATCAAAATGAAATTTAAAAAATGCGATGACGAATAAAAGGATTGTGTGGTTTTATGAAACCACGGTAAAAGTGAAACTTTTTTTCACACTATAGCGCGGAGTAGACCGCGGAGTAGGGATAAAGTGAAAGGCGCTCTGACGAGCGCCTTTCATTTTATCCCTACTCCGCGGCCGATCGTCACGCGACATGCAACACACAGACGAAAAAGTTTGAGACGATGTGATAAAAGTTACACTTTAAAAACAAAATTAATGATCTCATTTTTTTCGTCGGCTTCCCCTTACAAAATTTTGACCCTTCGCCACTGGTGACTATCATTACGCGGCGCGCTGATCGGTCTATCACCACTATGTCAGGCTTATTGGCGACAATAGTCCTGTCAGTAATGATAGACCGATCCCAGTACAGCGTGACATGGGCTTTCTCGAGAACAAGGTCGGGTACCTCAGATTCCACAAGTTCATATTTCAAGGCAAGTTGCTGGTGAATAATCCTGGCCACTTGGTTGTGCCTGTGCAAGTACTCGCCGCTAGACAGACGAGATCAATCAGAAATAATATGTCTGATGGAATCACCCGGACGTTATTAGCAAAGGAGTACCTATTTGAGATCAGTCTTACACCCATCATGTGAGTTCGGTTGATCAGACTTTGACCTAACTGCTGTTGTAGTATATGAAATGTCGTCTACCTAAAAATCGTCTTCAAAAATAACAAGAAGCTTTTCGGTTTTTTTAATAACAGAGGTTATATTTATATCTTACAAAAAACAATTCATTAATTCAATTGTACGACAACAACGCAGTCTAAATCTCAATCCCGGCCATTAAGACTATTGGAAAATTAAGCAAAGTCCCCTGAATGGTGGAGGATCGGTTTGTAATAAATATTTTACTTATGTTGATCAACTTGGAAGGTAATGAAATTTCATGCAACTTGAACCTATTTATTTGATGGCGAACATCGAGTCAAAATGAAGAAGGGAAGAGCTCGAGGCTAAAAAATAACAGCCACACATACACACTTACTCAGGTCGGTTCGTTGGTGGGTGACCATTCACTGAATAAAGAGACTTCTTTGTGCTTCGGAAAACACGGTATTATCTTGTCGCTCCATGTAAAATGTTGGTATTAACCTGCATTCGTTTAAATTGGAAGCCGACCCCAACATAATTATGTAGTTGGAAAAAGGCAAGTGGATGATGATAATAAAATAAGTAAGTAATCAAACCACGAGTTAAGCTAGACTGTTAGATGCATGGATACGTACGACAGAAACATGTGTAGCAAATTACCTTAGTGGTATAGCGAGCTCACTTGACTACTAGCGAGTAGCGAGACTGGATAAAAGTACCGACTCTTGAAATTATTGTAAGTAATGTAAGTTATACCTAGTGAGTGATCCAAGCTGTCCTTCTAAAGCTGAAATTGTGAGCTAATCTTGGGTCTCCAGAACGTGGCTCGTCGGCTGCAAAATCTTGCAGTGCCGAGCACGGTAAAGTAATGATCCTAACCTCCTATCAAGAGGTAAATAAGCTGGATCCTATTGCGCCACAAGCGGTACATCAGATAATTGTAGCAGTCATGACCATATCTGCTATACTACAGGTGTGCACAAGGCTCAGAAAGCACGTTAAGCCGTTGGTCCTGTGCCATATCTCTTTCCGGACGTGTCGTATTGCGATTCCATCAACTATGGAAATAGAGAGTTCACTGGTGTCTATGTTAACTTATACACTATATAAATATATCCTGTGTCGTCTTAAAGGTCACTATCCGCAGAGATTGGCACTGACCGCCATGGCCACAAACATGCAGAGAGATACTCGAACCTATTATTTTCACCAAGGTGCGTAGCCTCCACAGCTGAAAATGCTAAAATATCTCTCATCTTAAATATCTAACGGCTGGCCGTGGTTACCACCACGGTGACACTACACTACACGTCCACCAGACACAGACCCACAATTTTTTTGTATTTTCTACGCTAACAGACTATCTGATATTATAACGTCTGTTTATGGGGTCCAAGCAAAATACGATAAATAAGTAGAGGTACCTACATAATATACATATAATATTCTAAAGGGAAAATTATACTTAATGAATTTTAATCATTTAACGTACCTACATAAGTAAAGATTGTAGGTACCCAATTTATGTACATCTCTGTAGATACCTACTGAGCTGGCGTAGCAGAAAATACAATAGTCTCGCTTAATTTCAACTGCCTAAGTACAGTAAGTACCTACCTACGTACTTTCTAATTTCGGTTCTGGCCGGTGTGTGCTGCGTACCTTTGTTATCGTGAAATCAATAAAATGTCCTCCAACGAGAACACCAATAGCAATAAACGGCAACAGATTTTGGATAGGTCATCACGGATTTCAGTTCACCAAATTGTATTATTAAAAAAGTAACAACAAAACACGTTTTACAGGGATTTTGTCACCAAAATAAACAAAAAAACATCGCATCATAGCAATATCAAATCTCGAACTGAAAAATTATAGAAATACCAACAAAACTTACCCTTCGCAGAAATTTAAAACTTGCAAACAACATTTTGAATAATATTTTAATAAAACCATTAAAATTTAACCACCATTTTATTACTTGTTGTCTTTCTAAAGATTGATGAAACCGGAAACCTGAATCTATATGCACCACATGTCAATTTTACGACCTGAAAGATTTTTATGCGACCAACTGAAAAAGGTCTGGTAAGGGGCAAATATTGCTATTGCAAAAGGTATTTCAATTTTGTTCGGATAACCATGAATTTGGGCGGGAAGTAAATATTTGCTTTGATGATATTGCAGCAAAGCGCCTGAAAGCTCTACAATGCAGCGCTTTTTTCAGTACTTTGTGTTTATTTTGAGTAAGAAGTTAAATGGACTTGTATGTGTAGACAAAAGAAACTGTTCACTTCAAAATGATACAAACATTTATTTACATAAGATTTTCTGTGCATTATTGCGTCCATGCCCGTAATTTAAAATTTTCTGTCATTTGTTTTTTATTCTGGCAATACCTTTAAGCAAGTGTGCCTAGTTGACTGTCACCTTTTTGCATTGTTTGTTTACAAAAAATAGTAGATAGAATTGAAAACACCTAGATTTTCTTTAAAACTATTCAAATGATTTCCTCAGAATTTTATGATTGAAGCGCTGGAGGATACGAAATATATCAAAACTGCGCGCGCATTTCTCCGTTCTAAAATTTGTCGGTAAAACAGTATGGATGAACTGTGGGAAAAGTGTCGATTATCTTGGAGCCCGATAAGTAAAACGAGATGAATAAAAACCGATACTTTATTTAGTAAAAATACAATCAAAATACGCGCAAGAACTTGTTGCTGATATCGGGCGTGATTGTGTTTGTTAATCTTTAGGAAACTTCAATGAAAACATCTAGAACAAGGACGAAATAAGTGAAGTTCAAAATGAATGCAGGCAAGTGTTTTTATTTTTCTTTTGATCGTTTGCTTGGATAGATACCATATAAAATCATGAAAAACCTCTCGACCAGAGTAATTAAATCCTTTACAAAATACAACCAGATGTAGGGCTATATCCTGAGATTAGTTAGAGAAAAGTGAAAACATTTTTCATAAAAAAAAATATAAGTATATCTTCGCCGGTGTTTTTATTGTTTAAATATTAAATTAACAGTCAGCTGTTTCAATAAAGCACTCAGATTTATGTTATTAATAAATTAATTTAATATAAGTGTGCATGTTTGAATTAAGAACATTTTTTTTTAGAAAGCAAAAGGAAACAAGTGAACTCTGACCAGTTGATAGGTCTGCTAGAATTTCTAAAAGAACATGAAGACCTGGCAAAGGGCCTCACTCGTGGAAGACACAGACGAGGCAAGCTTCAAACCGTAAAAATCTGGAACATGTGTGCAAACAAGTTGAATGGTATTAAAGACGGTGTCAACAAAGATGGAAAGGGTTGGTCTAAGGTAAGAAAGAAAATAAAAAAACAGTTTTGAATTGTTTTTGGAAGTAATAGTTTTTTTTTGTGGTCAACCTTGTTAAGGGAAGAACTATCAACTTAATAATTTCTGTCACCAACCAATATTGCTATGTCATACACGAGTATGACATAGCAATATTGCTTGGTGACAGAAATTATTTCTTGTTTTAATTTATTATTACTTTAAGTAAGAAGGATTACTATAAAACCTTTTTTCACTTTTAAGTATTGGTGTGACTGGAAGTACCGAACCAAGAGACGTGCACTAGAGCTGAAATCCTGTAAGGATGGTGACAGACTACCTGAAGGCATGTTGCCGTTTTCAGCAATGGAAGAAAATATAATGGCCCTTATAGGAGAGAACTCGGTTGAGGATGTGCTCATCCTGGATGAACCTTTGTCTGAAGAAGTAAGTAATAATCCTGAAGACAATTTATTATTGTCATCACAATCAGTCTTTCTTTACAATATTATTATTTTATACAATATTAACAACATTTTCTTATTCCAGGGGCTAGATGAAGCAATACAAAATTATACAGACAACAATGAACACAGCCCAATCAATCAGTATTTCGGTGAGTTATGAGTATCAATTAAATTAATTATTAATTTCATTTTGGGAGGGGAGGCAGCAATCCGCCATGTTGGACCCTGAGCACTCGCACACGGAATCAAATAAAAACATACTTGAGAGTGTTTACACCTTAGCATTTCATACAAACTTTCAAGTTCTTATTCTCCGAAACAACTGAACTGATTTTAATGAAACTTAATACGAATAAGAAGGATACATACATAGGTCTAAAAAGTTATTAAAAAACATTTTCGAAATGTCCTTTAGAAAAAATAATAATTGGAAATTTCTGTTTCTATAGATAATTTATAATCGGTCGAATTTAGCTGTAACACTATTTTTCTAAAATGTTTTTTAGTAACTTTTTAGACCTATGTATCCTGCTTATGTGTATGAAGTTTTATTAAAATCGGTTCTGTCATTTCGGAGAAAAAGGGCTTGAAAGTTTGTATGAAATGTCGTAATGCGTATTGACTTTATATTTCTAAACAGGTATTTCTTAAAAAAATAAATAAATAAAAAAACATTTAAAAATATAAAAATAGGTCTCTGCCAATATCGAGAGCAGGATCTAAGCTACCGGTGGTTTGGGTTCCAGAGACAGGAACCACCTCACAATGCGAGCCGTATCAAGGAGTACTGCCTTCAGAATAAGGCCGACATAAAGAGAGTCTCGAAAGATGATTAATTGAGGCTTTTTTTGGCTATAAGGCAATTAGGGCGTAAAATGAAAATAGTTAGTTACTTCCAACAAGTTTAACGCTGCCATGGAGGGGGAATATTTTCTAAAACTCAGTAAGAGATGGCAGTATTACAAACTATGTGAGTACGTAGTTCTACTAGGTACGCAAGATGACGTGCAAGTGCAAACTCAATTTATATATTTTTTTTTCTTTTAAAAAAAATAATTAAGCTCAATTTCCATGAGTAGAATAACCTCGAGAAAATATTATTTAGAAGCTCAATAAAATAACGATTAACGAGAGTGGATGCGTGGCACCGGAACGCATGCGTGTAGTATTACGAAGTTTCACTTCTTCCGCGCGGAGGGACTCCACGCAATTTTTTTTTATTTTTTCAAATAAAACGTTGCCCCACACTAGGATTTCTCCTGTATCGTGGGTGCGTTTACAAACATTTAAACTGACATACACAAACAGCCAGACCCGGAACAACTATCTGTAGGCCATACAAATATTTGTTCCGTGCGGGGATCGAACCCGCGACACGCAGCGCAGCAGTCGATCGCTCAAACCACTGCGCCAACCGTGCCGTCAAACTATTACTTTATTGGTTTTTAAATTATTTTAATGGTTTTTTTTAATGTTTTTTTAGAAACAGAAGAGCCAGAACCGCCTTTAAAAACTCGTAAGAGACGACAGCCGTGTAACAGTGAAGCTGGTCCTAGCAGCCCACAGGAAAGGAAACTTAGGGTAGACACGAGGGGAAATATTAAAGGTAAGTCTTTATTCAATTCATTTGCGGTTAGAATGGAAGCCGACCAAAACATGGTTGGGAATAGGCTTGTTAGTTGATGATCATGATAGGCTAACCAGATGAAAAAACCTCTGTATACAGGGTGTAACGGAAAGGGTATACATACTTAAGGGTGTGCTACAGACTATATCAAACTGAACATGTTTCTCATCATAAAACATGTTTTTCAGCAAAAAAAATATCTGCTGCCCCATAGAAAATTGCAACACCTATTCGACCGAAATGTATAGGCAGCTGATTTTTTTTTTTTTGCTGCTATATTTTTTTTTATAATGAGAAACATGTTCAGTTTGATGGTCTGTAGCACACCCTTAAGGATGTATATACCCTTTCCGTTACACCGTGTATAATCCGGTTAACTTAACAAAATTTTATACAAGGTATTTTTTTGCATCCTCATCAAATTCAAGAAGGTAACTATGCTAATGATTCTCGACCTGAATCAATAATAAAATGTATTTTTTATTTTTTTATTTACGGGAATCTGCAAGTGTGCCACCCGTATTTTGAACGCGGCCCGTCTGATCCCCGCCTTATATCGGCGTTTTCACACATACAAACAATCTCAAAACTTTATTGGAGAATTTCTTAAAAAATCAGTGTTAATTAATTATTTACCTAGAGGTACCGTAATTGAAATTGATTACTTATTTATGTCTTGTGTGACAACCTCCTGAATTTTTACGAGGATGCAAAACACCTTGTATGTTCCATTATTATTTTGTCTGGTAGGAAGTGCCCATCCAAACTTAACATAACAAACATAACCTTATTGTTTTGCAGGAGTTAGGACAAGGTCGTCTAAAAGGCGAAAAAAGCAGCGATCACCGTTTGATTCTGACATGGAACTCGAACTCGGCGGATCACGCAGTACACCGGAAACCAAGCCAGAAGCAGTTGACACAAAGAATGAAAACTGCATTGATTTTGGTAAATTTTGTTTTTTTTTTTTTTTTTTCAAACTAAAACTGTTCAAAATAACCCTTATTTCAAGGACATAACGTTTCAAATTGCTGTTTTCATCATAATGTTTTGGATTGGTGTTCAACGATATAACACAACTGCATTCCGGCGTAAATTCAGGTTATAATTATTACTTGTGACAACCCTTAGGGGACGACCTAAGACAGCCCTTAGGGGACGACCTTAGAAAGCCCTTAGGGGACGACCTTAGAAAGCCCTTAGGGGACGATTTTAGACAAGCCTTAGCGCCTGAAAGAACCAAATTTTGGGAGTTCCCTCAAATTTTAAATAGTAAAATTTGCCCTCACCGTGCTTAGGTAAGTCAAGTCACACGAACAAGTGCCCCAACTGTTAAGAGTGAGCAAACACCCTGCATGGAACGATATGTACGTACGATTTTAGTATTAGTGAGCGAGACAAACCTAATGAAATGGAAATGAAACAAAATCATGTTGACCATCTTTCAACGCAGTCTCCCGAGAATGTAACTATCTAATCCTTTGGGAGTTCCTAAATTTGTTATTCTTTTGGGACGCGATATACAAGGTGTTGTTTTGCATCTTCGTCAAATTCAAGGAGGTAACTAATGCTAATGATTCTCGACCCGAATCAATAAGTATGAACCACCAAGGTGTGAAACGCGGGCCGTCTGATTCTCGCCCTATAACCGCGCTTCCACACATACAAACAATCTCAAACGGTTATTCGATAATTTCTTATTCCCTAAACCACGTTGAGAAATCAGCGTAAATACTGAAAAATCAGCGTTTGTTAATAATTATTTACGTACCGTAATTTAATTGTTTATTTATGTCGTTTGTGACAACCTCCTGAATTTTATGGAGGGTGCAAAACAACACCTTGTAGAGATTGTATTATCTTATAATTTGATATCTGTTCTTTTTTACAGATGGAGAGGATAAAGCATCAGCTTTTCTTTCAATAGAACGAGAGAAAGTATTCACCACTGGTAAAATAATAAACACATTAGAAATGATACATTCAGAGATAGCACGGCTCACAACTGTCATGGCTGACATCAAAGATTGTTTAGTGACTAATTATCGACATATAAGTGTAACGTAAATAACGTTTTCAATCATTTTTACCTACTTCTAAAGTCAAAATTACAATGTTTGTAAAATTTAATGTGATATTTTATAAGTATTATTTTTAAAATATTAACACACGTCAGAGTTGTTAGATTTTTGCTGTTGTAACTATTCGTTCTAAACGTAGTTATATTTACTTAGAATTGTAATTTAAGTACAATTTAGTACAGGCAACTGCAAGTAAATGGTGCCAATTTGACACTGTCCTAACCTTTATGTCATAGTGTTAAGAGTGGGTTTTGCAGTTCAAGTCTTACTGGACAGGCGCTTGATTGTACAATATTATGTATTCAAATTAGCTGTAAACTATTGTGAAGCATTTATTGAATTATTCATTTGTTAATTCTAAATATTCATTAACTGGTATTTTTTTGTTAACTTGACCTTAACCCATGAACAATAATACTTACAGAAAATTAATTAGTACAGATTGAATTAGGACAGCAACTAAAAACAAATTGAGAAAATAACCCAAAGGGTGTTTTCGTAACATTCACATAAGTTTTATTTGAGGAATAAATATTCTGGTTAACCGAATTTTCCATACACATCATGTCAAACTAAAATTTGCATTCCTCACATAAAATTCACCAGATGTAAAATATATCTTTGTGCGCGCGCTGGAAAATCATCTCTAACAGAAACAAAATAAGAATTGTTATTAACTATGTATCATCATAACATACTTAATTTATAGTTACTTCGCCTATGTACCACTACTGTACATTATCTTTTTACCAGCCTTTTCCCAACATGTTTGAGTCGGCTTCCAGTCTTACTGGATGCAGCAGAATACCAGTATTTCACATGGAGCTACTCCGTATCTGACCTTCACAACCCAGTTAGTACTGGCCTGCTGGGTAATGTAATGCCCTTGGTAACATTGGTTTTCAGACTTTGGAGCCACTGACTACCTGTAACGACTGTCAAAGATTTACAAAACACAGCCGGGATCCACGGCTTAACGTGCTTTCTGAGGCACTGAGGAAACTCGGTATGCAATGAAATAAATAGATATAGTTATGTGGTAGATCCAATAGATAACTTGCATAGTCATCAAATTGTGTCATCATCTGCCTAGCCTTTTCCCGAACTATCTTGGGGTCGGCTTCCAGTCTAACCGGATGCAGCTGAGTACAAGTATTTTACATGAAGCGACTGCCTATCTGACCTCCACAGCTCAATAACCGGGTAATACGATACCCCTTGGTAAGACTGGATGTCAAACTTTTGGCTTCTGACTACTCGTAACGACTGTCAAAGATCTACAAATGACAGCCGGAACCAACGGCTTAACGTGCTTTCCGAGGCACGGAGGAAACTCGGTATGTAATTATAGTCACCCATCCACGGACCAACCTCGGCAAGCACGGCTTGACCTTAAAAATCGACCCGTGCGGCTGTTATTGTACCCACGAACTCCTCATCAAATCAAATTGTCATCAAATTGTGTATTTTAATCATTTTCCTTCTGAGAATATTTACCAGTAAACATATGTGAAATATTTTCTTTTACAATTTTTTTTAAATGTATGTATTACCAGCCAATAGCTAATACTTGTAGTGTGCATACTGATTAAGTAGTTAGAACGAATGTGTCATCTTATTGTCATACTGTTTGTAGTCGTAGACTGAATAATATTAATTATGTATAGTATGTATTCTGAAAGCACTCCTTCCTAAATAAACAGATCTGATTTAGTTCCAATATTAAACTTGTTTTGAATTATAAATATAATGTTAACAAAAGTCTCCTACCTCTGACGACAACTTATATGTTACATTCCGTTGAAATTCTAACACCAAGTAAGACAATTTTTGGATTCGGACATTTTGATGCCGTTTGCTAGAGAATCAGAGAAACGATTGTCGGAACAATCAGAAACAAGTAACGGGTCATCTTATTTGAAGTACCATTGCTTAGGTATAACTAGCTGTGCCCGCGACTTCATCCAAGTGGTTTTTTTTTTTAAATAGAAGTAGCATAAGTTATTCCTTATTACATCAGATATCTGCCAGCGAAACTCCCGTCAAAATAGGTCCAGCCGTTCCAGAGATCAGCCGGAACAAACTGACAGACTGACACAAAATGTTATTTTAGTATATGTACCGTATAAACATTCAGCATGTAGTAAAAAGCGGTTATTTTAATATTACAAACAGACACTTCAATTTTATTTATTTGTATAGATATGCAGTTTTTTCTCTACCCTGTAAAGTTGCTATTTTTGACTTGGCGGGGTAAGAACATCAACGACGATTTGCTTGCGCAGATCAGCGTATCGAAGTATCTCTATCTCATTCTGTGACGTAAAGGCGTCATTTGATTGAGCGAGAAGTCCGGTCGTAAGAACCCGAGCGATAAGTCCGGTCGTAAGAACCCGTATTTATTCGCAACGGAAGCAGTTAGCTTGGTATTGGACCTCTGACTTTAATGACTTGCAATTCTAAGTGACAGAAAGGGAAAAAGATGCAAGAAAATGCTGATATAACATAACATCACGCCTGGAATCCCTGAAGGGTTAGGCAGAGGTGTGGCTAATAGTACACCCATATTTCGCCAGTTATGTATGTCGCAGTGGGGTGATTTTATTTCGTTAGACTCGCTTATCATGTGGGCAGAACATGGGTTTCGTGCTATGAAAACACACACTACACACGGTACACTGCTTTTATCGAACTAACAAATAACTTGAAATTACAATCCAACACAATAACACTAAGCACCATGAATCGGGATACAGTTTCGGGACGTCTTGACTCCGCCGCGATCAGACACTGACCGTCCTCCTCGCAGCGAGCTCGAAACATCACGACTCTGTAGTAAGCGCGCTTAGGTGTGGGTAGACTGGTAAGTAGGTCGCTTTTGGCGCGCTTTCGATTCATGTCCGTACTAATGACCGGCTCCGACATGTATATGTCCAATGTAATAGGGCGCGATCCTATTGCCATCAACCGGGATTACAAATCAGGACTCCATGGTTGCCACTGAGAAATTCCTGATGGAAAAACCCAATAACAATATGGTCCACCCGGGAATCGAACCAAGGCTCTCATGCTGAAAAGTCACAATAGCGACCACTAGACCAACGCGGCAGTTAAAATGCTGATTTATACAGGGTGTAACGGAAAGGGTATATACATACTGAAGGGTGTGCTACAGACCATGAAACTGAACATGTTTCTCATATTAAAACATATTTTTCAGCGAAAAAATTTTGTGCTGCCCAATACAAAATTGCAATACCTATTCGACCCAAATGTATGGGGCAGCTGATTTTTTTTTCGCTATTACGATTTTTGTCCGATGGAGAAACATGTTCAGTTTGACCGTCTGTAGCACACCCTTAAGTATGTATATACCCTTTCCGTTACACCCTGTATGCGCGCAAATGTGGTTTCTCCATATTGTTTTTGTTGTTTAGACTGTATTTCAGAATAACCCAAATAATACTTGGTATAAGAAATGATCGAATAAACGCTTGAGTTTGTTTGTGTATGTGAAAGCGCGGTTATAGCGCGAGGATCGCACAGACCGCGATTTCAACTTCCCCATTTCAGTAAATAAGAACAAAATACCTACCCATTTTATTATTGATTCGGGTGGAGAATCATTACCATAGTTACCTCCTGAATTTGACGAGGATGCAGCAAAAAGACAGCCTGTACCAAAATTCTAAAAATTGACACTCCGTACTACCTCTTAGGCAAAGTCGCACGTGCGCGATTCACCATACCCACTTTGCACACGGGACACGTGACTTTGTGGTCTGACCCAAGAAGGTCACATCTAATTCAACGTATACGTTCTGAATGGGGTTGTTTACTGTTAATTGATAAGTATAAGGTGGAAAGCTGACTGGGCATTTGCGTGTAGAGGATAACAGTTTGGGTTCCCACAGAATATTCAGGCCTGCCTATCAAAAAGAGTACATGGAGTTTTTAGAGATCTACGCTTTGGAATGGGCAGCTGTAGCCAGTTATTATGCCTTGTAGCTGGACTATAACTTCATATTTTTTTTTACAATAAATTCAAGTGCCTGTAACCGGTCTATTTGAAATAAATGAGTTTTGAGTTTGATTAAAAAGAATTTTAATCTTTGCTCAAAGTAAAATTGCATGCATTTTTCTTCGGTTTAACAACCATACCTACCACTAACGAATACATTACGAACTAGATATACGGTCGTTCCTATAGATTAGAAATGCTTAGATAGTATTGACAGTTTACATCCGAAGTTGTTTAGATAAGTAAAACCCTAGCTTGAAGAAATAGGAAAATCCGACCATTGAAACGTTATCCGAGCTGCTGGGATTATTTTAGCCTTTGGCCTAGCTCTTTCTTATCTTCTGCGTAGGTATGAGTTTCCACTTTCCATGCAGTATTAGCATCGGTCACGGCCTCAGGCTATACGATTTGCGTCCAGCAAAGGTATTAGAAGACTTATAGAGCGGATTGGAAATATTTTCATACACAATTTTGATTCTAAATATTTGGATTATGACACACCTTGCTATCTGACCAGCGCGCGGCAGCAGGCGTATGACACCAGACAGACCGATTTGTTACTAAGTAGTAACAAGTATTGGATTACGATTTCCTTCGTCATGTCCCGTCTATCATCACCTGCCTTTTCGCAACTATACATACCTATAGTTGAACTATGTTGGTGTCTTGGGGTCGGCTTCCAGTCTAACCGGATGCAGCTGAATACCAGAATTTGCTAAATGAATCTATGCCAATCTGGCCTCCACAACCTTGGTAGTACTGGGTAATACGTTTACCCCTTGGTAAAATTGGTTGTCAGACATTTGGGCCACTGACGACCTATAACGACTGTCAAAGATCTACAATTGACAGGCGGGACCAACGGCTTAACATGGTTTCCGTGGCACGCAGGAACTTGGTATGTAACTGGTGGTCACCCAACTCCGGACCAACCCAGGCAAGTACGGTTTAACCTAAAAATACCCGTGTCGCTGTTATTAGCCACGAGCTCGTCTTATCACTCGTAAATATTTAAATGTCTTTGGCGTCAAGCTACACGTGCCTGTTTGTCACTTGTTTCCTATGCGTGGTCGTCGCTCGTGACATTTCCATTTTCGCAGTCGTGTGTTGCTTGAGCAAGTAGTTCGTGGCCAAAGAGATAAGTAGATAAAAAAACCCACTTAAGGAAATTAGGAATTTATTTGGGTACATAATTGTCATTTCCTATTTATCTGCAATGTGCTTTTCTGATTATTCGTTGTGTTTTGCAAGGCAGATGAATCTTTTCCTGCAGGGGAGTCGCCGATCACTGTAGATGTGGTCTATAATCAGGAAAAGAGTTGCGGGCTTTACTCCCACAAAACCATATTGATTTCCAAGTTTAAAGCAATTGATAGTGGAAAAGCAGCTCTAACAGAATTCATTTCAGAAAAGAGAATAGCAGACAGAACCAAATGCTCCCAGTCAGTGTCCACCATCGTACACAAATACGAGCGAATTTCAGCCGTATCAGAATATCAATGTCGCGGGATCAAATAGTTCAAGTAATGATAATGTATGCCCAGGGATGTCGCAATGGTTTTAGTAGTTCGCAAGCCATGTGTCTATACAACACACCACGTTCTTGTTAGTAGGGCCAATTAAATAATTTATAATGAAGTATGTGATTTTTATTCTAGTTTTGTGCTTAGTAAGGTAAGATTTTATTTTTAATTCGGGATATGTGTAGTTAAATGAACCATGATATTATTTCGAAGTTGAAGGGAAGTAGGTGATAAATAATTTATTTGAAGCTAAATTAACCCTTTCTAAAATACCCTAAGTTACATACGTCGTAGGTCTGTGCTTTTTAGCTCTCCTTTAGTTCTCCCCATTCAAAAATATACTTACCTTAAGTATTACGCGTTTGCTGATACTAGAAGCGCGTGTATTTAATACTGCACCATTAACTTTTCTGTGATTCAGGACAAAGCCCACTTATGGGTTTATTCATGGTAGGTGTGGTCCGCTTTATTTCAGTTTCTGGTCACGGTAGTCGTATTTAAATCCTCACTATGTATTTAAAATTTCTTAAATCGGGACCTCCAAGGTCTACCTTATGTTATGGTTTTTCTCGTGGACGTCATTTCGTTTAGACAATTTTGGTCTAAACTCTATAAATCCGTGTTAAGAAATTTCTTCAACCATGATCTCTTAGAACTCCTAAAATATTTTGGTTCTTCAATTAGACCAAGAATATACAAATTTATTTATTTATTTAAAGACCTTCCATGTCGTTAAATAGCTCTCACTTATGTCAGACACATTAACTAATTATTTCAAAACGAAATAGTTAAAAATACTTAAGTTCTAGTTGTTTTGTCCACTACCCATAGGTATTTCAATTTTATTATCAGTGATACTATACTTAACCAACTAATTAGTAATTCAATGCCGCCATTGTTTCCAGTGTATTTGGCAGAGTCGCTGAAGTTGAGCAGAAAGTTGATATTAGTAATTTAATAGCAGACGTTAAACCAGTTCCAACACAACGAAGTATTGCAAACAATACAAATGCAGTAAAAACAGATAGTGATAACACGGTTCACGAGAACTTGAGTCATGAAAACAAAAATAATGTTACTAAGAAAACGTGCGGTGCAGGCAAAGATGTAAATGATGATAACTTATTAGATGCAAATCACACTGAAACGAGCAGTAATGAAACTTGTGAACCTGAAGATAAAGCTGAAAATGGCACAGCGTTGATATTGACTCCGTTACTGAAAGAAGGACGAGTAAGGGAAGCGAAGAGGGCAGCTAGAGTAGACTCAAAGCATTTCTTGAGTTTCAAGAGTTACTCTGGGTTCCTGACGGTGAACGAGACGTACAACTCGAACCTTTTCTTCTGGTACTTCCCGGTGTTGAACAAGCCCGTGAACACGACTCCATGGATCATCTGGCTGCAAGGGGGGCCAGGAGCTTCCAGCATGACTGGTCTTTTTGATGAAATTGGTCCTTTCACTGTTATCAACGAAACTTTGAAACGTGAGTATAATAGTAAACTACGTACCTATAGTTAACCTACCTAAGTACTATCCTACTTTTAGAATCATAAAATTATTAGATTCGATAATCGCCGTTGGACGATTAGGCCTCCCAGCATATTTTGGGTTCTACTTCATGATATGACGCGTATTTATTCATATTCATAGTATTTCATTTATTCATTGAAGTTCTTATTTCATACGTTTTTATGTTTCTTAAAAAAGAAGTGTAAAAAAATATATTTAATAGTATTAAAAAAAAAACATGTTTCCGTGCGCCGGTCGGGAGCAGGGTCCAAGCTACCGGTTTGTTAAGGGCTGCAGAGACATAATAATATATTCATATCTTTATTTGCATTCCTTAATGTTATGTGTGAAGATCTTTCTTCAATAAATACTCGTACCGACCGTGGTTGTTCTTACAATGGGCGAATTTTGATACAAGCAACGGTCCTAGGACAAATTCCTAATCAGTAAAAAAGCACGTGTTTAGTATAAACTGAAGACGTGCTTACTGACTTATTTTTGTTTCATGTTTTCAGTGATATTATCCTTATAACTAATAATTACAGTACCAATTAATATTTACAATGTTGGCTTCATTGTCTCACTCAGTTTAGTGTTCTTCTAACATATTATCTACTCTATGACAGACTATGGGTAATTTAGATTTACTCAGTATTACGTTCTTTTACTAGAGTAATTCAGCTAACAATCGCAGTTCGCAGGGGTCACATTAGAACGATTGTGTATCGGACCATCGGTTACATTAAACTCCTCATTACATTTGTTAGGTATTAGAATTTTAAAACCTAGTGTTGGTTTTATTTTGCCTCGTCACCATTCTTCAGACGTGCCTTTTCACAACACTGTGAAGGGTGCCACCAGGTGGATCAATGACCGGGTGAGAGTTGCGGGAGTCTGCTGGATACAAAAAGCTCAGACAGGTCAATGTGTTGATGGTTGGAGGAGGCCTATATCCAACAGTGGACGTGTTTAGGCAGTGGATGAATGATTAATAGAAATACGTGCGTTGTGTGAGCTGCCAATCTGTGGAATTCACTGCCGGTTTCTGTGTTCCCTGAACATTATAATCTGGATCTCTTCAAAGCTCGAGTCAATCGGTTTATTTTAGGCAAGCGTGCTTAAACCTAGGCCGCATCATCACTTCACGAGCCTATCAACAACAAGCATATCTAGAATAGTAATAAAAAAGTTGACTGATGATGACACGCAACGTCTTCCATTCAGACAGACGTTGCATGTCAATATAAGTCGACTCCACAACCCGTGAAGAGACGTTCGCGTGTCTTTGTACACTTGGCTTTAATCAATGAATGATTGCGTCGTCGCCGTACTTGCAGTCGTAGATATAAGATTCAATCTCGCCTGCACGTCTACTTTGGACTAATCATTAGACTTTTGTCAAATTCTATTGGTAACCCCGTTCATCTATAACATTAAGATGAGCAACTTAGATTCTAAAATTCCAAAAAAACCAGATCTTTTCTTACCCGCTGACCACAGAACCATAATCATAAGAAATAATATTGAGCTTATCGTAGTATTTACGAGGTAATTACAAAACAGGAAAATGTAAAGCAAATTATTATAAGAATTCCTTACTTACGTCTGTATTTAATCAAGTAAAAAAAACCGTATCATTAGCATTCTATGTTAGCAATGATAGAATACTTAATTGTTTGTATTGTTTGTTGCTAAAGGTCATCGGTTCTGAGTTGTGACGTGTGGTACAAATAAAAGAAAAACTCAAGATTATTGTTTGTATCTTGTTCATTGTATACAGATGGTGCGGGATCTTCCCGTGCATAAAAGTTATTCCCCTAAGATGTATGTGGTACATTAAGCAAGCATATCATTATGATGTACCTGCATGTTTTATGTTCGCCTAGGTTATTGTGGGTGATGTTTACTATCGTATTGATATTTACAACCAAAAGCTAGATCCCTTTCCGATATGAGGTAGAAATTGGTGAGTCTGGCCTCCAAGAGAATCCTGCAAATAGAAACGCAGCCCCAAATTACTTGCTATGCTTAAGTGGCCACTGGTATAACGTGAAACCTAGCTGTGTTACTCCCGCATCTTCAGCACCGGTGCTACTTTTGAAGTGCGCCTTCTTTTCTTGTACACACAGCGACACATCAAACTGTACGTTTCCAGACCAGTATAACATGGCCTCATCATCATCATCATCATCAGCCTATATTGTTCCCACTGCTGGGACGCAGGCCTCCTCTCTATGAGAGGGAATGGGCTGTAATCCACCACGCGGGCCCAGTGCGGGTTGGTAGATGTCACATGTCTTCGAATTTTTAGTTCTAGGACATGCCGGTTTCCTCACGATGTTTTCCTTCACCGTTTTGAGAGCACATGGCCTCGCTTTGTATAACTTCCATGTACAATGGGAGATAAACTGGTTTTGCATACCTTGATTGAGATCCGCATATACCTGCCCCCGTATTCACAAACTCTTCGATTCGATTCGGAAAGTCCTATGTCTATCCTTTTTTGCCATAAGTAACGAAAGCGAGCGAGGTAGACATACGACTTTCCGAATCGAAATCAAATCGAAGTGTTTGTGAATACGGGGGCTGTTTTGCGTATTGGTCGTCGTGCGAACCTACTGAATTTCAAAATTACCTACAGGTTTTGTTTAGTCTAATAACATAACCTAGATAATGACGTAGTAAATTCCAGGAAACCCGTACACGTGGTTACACAACCACTCGCTGCTGTTCATCGACAACCCCGTTGGGACTGGGTACAGCTTCACCGATGACGTGAAAGGGTACACCACAAATATGGCTGAGGTAAGACGCATTTTATTTATTTCTGATAACCGCTTCAGCTAGGTAGGTAACTTATAAAAAGTCCTAAATTGGTGATGTCAGCCTACCGACCCCGATTTCATTATCACCACGGTTTGACCCAAGAGTAAAGATATAATTGATAGTTGTTCCGGTGTTTGTCAACTACGTACGCTAAAGAAGCATTCCTAAAAGGCACCAACAGGAGAATCCCACTTTATGGCTCAACTATGAAAAAAAGTGCCACTAGTATTGGTACGCTAGAGATCCATCTCCTGAAATTGTCGAGAAGAGAAGAGTAGTAGTACAATGTTTATTTGTTCATGTCAAACATTAAAAGGTGCTTACTTTGCGAATAATTTGTTCCCAGTATGCCAACCACCTCTACATAGCTCTGAAGCAGTTCCTGCAAATATTCCCTGAGCTGAGAACTGCCCCGTTGTACCTGGCCGGAGAGTCGTACGCCGGCAAGTATGTGCCGGCCATGGCTATGGAGATACACAAGAGGAAGGAGAAACTTGGATCTGACATTAACCTGGAGGTAAATAAGATTCTTGTTTGATATCATTGTATAGGAAGCAGTCGATGCAGTGATCCACGAGGCTAGTGGTGTGACTAGACGTAGAGTGTGAGGTGCGTGACGCTCTGATTTTTCGGATTCATGTGCGTATTATACAAGGTGTTTTTTTGCATCCTCGTCGACGACGCCGACGCTAAAACGATGATGATGAAAAACAGATGTTTGCTACAAAACTGCAATACCTATGAGGTCAAAATGTATGGGACAGCTGTTTTTTTTTAAATGCCGATGTATAATTTCAGAACAATGACTGGTATACGTCGTAGTTAATCGTTTTAGTGTCGGTGTCCCTTCCAAGTTTATATAGCACAGCTGTCCCGCGCAATTTCGTCTGCGTCACATTTTCCCCTTTTTCGCAACATTTTTCATTGCTGCTCCGCTCCTATTGGTCGTAGCGTGATGATGTATAGCCTATAGCCTTCCTCGATAAATGGGCTATCTAACACTGAAATATTTTTTTTAATCGGATCAGTAGTTCCTGAGATTAGCGCGTTCAAGCAAACAAACAAACTCTTCAGCTTAATAATATTAGTATAGATAGATGTGACTCACAACGAGTATCACTGTGGCCTTTCCACCTCATTCCTTAATCAAGAATTTACTATATTTTGTCCAGGGCTTAATAATCGGCAACGCATACGTGGACCCAGAGATGATATCGCACATCGCATGGCCATTCTACTACTTCGGTCTACTGGAGAAGGAGCAGATCCAGACCGTGAAACCCCTGATAGACTCGTTCCAACAGGAAATCAAGGCTAACAGAAGTATTGAAGCTAAAAACGTAAGCTTATTTGATTTAGACGCATTATATTTTATCTACAATTATTTTTTTATTCAGTAGGTAAACTGTATTTATGAAAGGAACACATCATTTTAGCTATGGTGCTTATATGAGATTTCTATAGATTGTAAGCTATTATGTGATAGAGTATCTCAATATCTAAATAGTAGGCCCTGTCAATAAAATCAGATTTTCTTTAAGATTCTAACTTCACGTTCGTTTTAAATTTTGAGCATTGATGGTATTATTGGTTTATTAAACAAAAACATAACATAACCTCACGCCTGTAATCCGCGAAGGTATAGACAGAGGACACATTTCACCAGTTATGTTTTAAGTCCCATGTAATAGAGGACGAGCCTATTGCCATCAATCGGGCACAAATCCAGACACCGTGGCTGCTTTTGAGAAAATCCGGTTGGATAACCCAATAACACTTTGCCCGACACGAGAATCGAACCCTGGACCTCAAGCTTAGTAGTCGCATTGGACACCACTAGACCAACGATGCAGTCAAAACCGAGGTTTATTAAAATAAACTTAAAACACCTAAGTGTAGCACTACACAACAAAAAAAAAAAAAAAAACCCTGACCATTTTACGAACCCAGCCCCGGTATTCACAAACGCTCAGATTCAGTTTCGATTCGGAAAGTCGTATGTCTATCTCGCTCGGTTTCGTAATGCCAAAACAAGATAGACATACGACTTATCGAATCGAAATCGAATCCGAGCGTTTGTGAATAGGGGCCCAGAATCATTAACAGCCTACCTTCAAAATCCACAGAAATGGAACAGCCTAGTAACAGTCCTGCTCTTCATCACCCATCAAAAGCACGCCTACAATTTCCTTCGAGACGAGTTGCCGGTGGGCAAGTACGTCAACTTCCTGAAGACTTCGGAAGTCAAGAGGGCCATCCATGTCGGGGACATCAAATTCGGATGGGTGAACATGACTGTCAATTTGCAGCTGGCTCCTGACTTCTTGAGTACGACGAAGCCAATGTTCGAAAGGCTGTTGGAGCATTATAAAGTGTTGGCGTATTGGTAAGGATTTTAGATTATTTTTCTTTTTTTTATCTTTATTTATTTACAGGGTTTTTTTATTATTTTTCTTGGTAAATAAACTTCTTCATAACAGATGGTATGGAAAATCCATAACCAAAATCAATTGTTTAGTTTATGATAATTAAGTTAATGCACAGAATGCGAAAAACGATTTTGTTCGAGATGCCAAACAGGAAATTATGAGTGAAGCCACAACATTTTTAGTTGTAACCCTACTTTGATTTTATATGTAAGCCACGGGTAAATAGGAATGCTTCTAATAAACTATTTCGTCTTTTAAGCAACGTAAATTATATATTTCAAAGAAAGCTACTTACGTCGACTAAATATTTCAAAGAAAACGTCAAGTAAAGAGCAACAATTATTTTTACTTGTCTCCGTGATTTATACATCACCATCTAACTTACTAAGTCGTAGTAAATTAGCATCTCTGTGAATTTAGCAGTTCTATCGATCAGACATACATAAAGACTTCCATTCGTAAATATAATGTTATTATAGACTAGCTGTCTACATGGAATCCGTCCGCGTGGAATTAGATTTTTTTAAATGAAATAGCCAATGTTCCTCCTTATTACATCAGCTATCTGCCAGTGAAAGTCCCGTCAAAATCGGTTCAGCCGTTCCAGAGATTAGCCGGAACAAACAGACAGCCAGAAAGACAGACAAAAATTGTTAAAAATGTTATTTTGGTATATGTACCGTGTATACATTTATATGCATGTACATAAAGCGATTTTTTTAATATTACAAACAGAAACCTCAATTTTATTTATTTGTAGGTATAGATTGTTGAAACCCATTATATCATATTTCGGTTAAGATAATAAAGCTCGTTGTCTATCAAAAACATACAATACTATCTTATCGCATATTTTTATGCTGTCGATTACGTTAAAATTGTAATAATAAAACTTCCGAGTAGATAATATTCGATCCAGTGAAATTCAATCATGAAAGGCCATTCACTGTTCTCAAATGCCACAGAGTAGAATATAAAGTACTTAGCTGTATCAGCGTTAAAAATAAAAATGCTTGCATAGGTACTTATGTACCACGGACCACGGACCCTTCATGAAAGCATCAAACAAGCATTCCGTACGTCACACTAAGTACCATTTCGCTATTCAAAAACCGAGTGAAAGAGCATTACCTTTCCTCTCAAATCTGATTTATATATGTATTTTTATTTGTTTCTAGAGGGTGTAAAACACCTCTTAACGAAGCCGAAAGGCGCTGGTTCTCCCTGTCATTGCGATCACTTTTTTGTTCTGCACCATACCTGGGAACCTTCTAGTTACGGAGATATTAGGGGTCAAAGTTCCAACTTTTTGACAAGTATTTTTTTTAAATACAACTTTTTAATGTAAGATTTTTACTTTAAACACCTCCACGACGCCCTTACTATTCAATCCGTCCATCAGCACAATGTTTTGAGTGCGTTACATTGAGTTCTACCACAAAACATGATTTTACACCCCCCAAAAAAAAGTCGTTTCCCAGCAATAATTTTTGCGTAAAGTTACTTAGTTGCATGTACAGAATGCTTGGTTGACGGCTTTGTGATGAGGTGATTTACACCCTGTATATCTTAGCATTACGTATTTACATTTAGTTATACAAGGTGTAAATCACCTCATCACGAAGCCGTCAACCAAGCATTATGTACATGAAACTAAGTAACTTTACGCAAAAAATATTGCTGGGAAACGACTTTTTTTTGGGGGGTGTAAAATCATGTTTTGTGGGAGAACTCAATGTAACGCACTCAAAACATTGTGCTGATGGACGGATTGAATAGTACGGGGGTCGTGGAGGTGTTTAAAGTAAAAATCTTACATTAAAAACTTGTATTTAAAAAAATACTTGTCAAAAAGTAGGAACTTTAACCCCTAATATCTCCGTAACTAGAAGGTTCCCAGGTATGGTGTAGAACAAAAAAATGATCGCAATGACAGGGAGAACCAGTGCCTTTCGGCTTCGTTAAGAGGTGTTTTACAACCTTTATGTGTAAATATTATATGTGTTTATATTTAGGTAAAAAAGAAAGAAAGAAAAAACGTTTATTGGTACATGCCACAAGTAACACAATATAAAAAAGGAAAAAAAAAAAAAAACAAAACAAACAATATTGTGTGACTCACGGCTGCACCAAATAGGCCCAGTTCAGCAAAATGCCAGACAACTAGGTAATAGTATGAAATTAACAGTACCTTTGTACTCAAATGTTTTATGTTTTTTCCTGTGTTCTCTACAGTGTGTACATAAATAGTAAAAAAAATAAGTAAATAAATAAGTAGCTCTACGTATAAGCGTTATTGCTTTGATGGGGAGAACACGTGTCTTTTGGCTTCGTTAGCGGTACTTTTATTCACATTATGTACAGTCGTCTGAACATCTTTGGAATTTCCTACACTTTGACCTTGAGCTGGCCTAACGTAATACGAAATTTCAATAAAATACGAGGCTGAAGAGAATACGAACTTGCTTGCTACTGAACTGCGGTAAATTCTAAACTTAGGGCGGAGAGATTCTGTTATATAAATAAAGATATTTGAAAATATGCAGAATAAATAATAATTCGTTTATGAGTATGACACACCCATTCAACCCAAAAAGTATAATGTGACAGATGTCTGTCTACTCGAACAAAATAAATTTATCTATACAAATAAATAAAATTGACGTGCCTGTTTGTAATATTAAAATAACGGCTTTTTACTACCTACATGCTTATGAATGTAATTTAAGGTACATATACCAACACAACATTTTTTAAAATTTTTGTCTATCTGTCTGTTTGTTCCGGCTAATCTCTGGAATGGCTGGACCGATTTTTACGGGACTTCCACAGGCAGATAGCTGATGTAATAAGGAGTAACTTAAGCTATTTTAGAAAAATTCTAATTCCAAGCGGACGAAGTCGCGGGCACTGCTAGTAACAAAATAAAACTGAACTTTTTATAAACTTGTTGTCCTATTTTGGCGACCACTTAATCTCTACTCATTGATTTTATTGACATAAATCATCTAGGTAGACTTGATGATATTTCTAGACTGACGGAATGACCTTTAAATGTTAGTACCGCAAATAACATTGCTTTTTGTTAATGAAATTGTCATTTGACCTAGAGTCCGGGAAGTGATACATGATATGTATCACACACATACCAGACTCATTGTTCCTACTTTTTGTTTGGCAAAGGCCACTGTCAGCCTTTCAGATTTAAATTTCCGACAGTTGAAATAGCAGTAGTACTAATGTTCATAGTTAATGGATGGATTGTTTGAGGGAAAAAGGAGTAGATTTCTTTAGAAATAAGCATTACCTTTGTACCTATTTTCTTTTCCTTTCTTCTTTTCTGTATTTATTGTGTACATAAATTGTTAAATAAATTATAGCGTGACAGTTGACTGAGGAGACCAGCCAAGTATTAAGTGACAAGAGCAGGAACATGCTTATGACGACCTACTCATCGGACTAATGTTTAGTAATAAAACTACAATAATAGGGGATGTTCACATTTTTTTCTTTGTCTGTCGGGTAGATTATTGAAAAGTATTGGACACGTATTTTTTCTTTTTTCACGTGGTCATAAAATTACGGAGATATATTGAGTTGAAATGGCACATGACGTCACATGTAGGTAATTTTTATACCTACTTGTGACGTAGTGACCCCCACTCTCCAACTTTAATGAGTTTTAACTAAGTAATTTTTGATAAAGTGATAAATCAAAAAATACGTGTCTAATATTTTTGTATTACCTGTCTGACGGACAAAATACAATGTCTTTTTCTTAACCCAGTAATCACCCCTAGGCAAACAGTCAGTTAACAAACAAGTTATTAACATTAAACCAGCAGTGCCTGCAACCTTGCGTATATAGGAAGGATCTTGAGACTTGTGAAAAAGGAGAAATTCGCTAAGGCTTCAGCCTGACCGAACATGGCCCTTTTCTGCCTACCAGATTGGCTCCTGCCTGGTGTCATACCCATCGTAAAACATAAAGGAGGGAAACCCTTAGCTTTTTTTTTAAGTATTGCATATCACAGGTCGACCTATGACGCTAGCTTCTGCTTAACCGGACCAGAACCTATCCCATGGATGCCTTGAGTGTAAGGCCTCAAGCCAGGGCATAAAACTTATAAACTAGGTGACAACTCACTAAGGGCACCCCCTGAGGGGTACGAGCCTCGGCTTACGGCGTCACTGGGGGAGGCGAAGGGACAGGCTGGATCTGAGTGAGCCCTTTGCGCTTTAGTTGGTAGAAGTCTGATAAATAACTCAGTGTTTTTGAGGCAGAACAAGTATAGAGGCAATATGTAATTTCATGTAAAAACTTAAAAAAAAACAAAAACACACTTAAAAACTTGTTTTGTTAATCTTTGCTTCTAGCGGTCAACTGGACCAGATGCTGCCGTGCGTTTTCACATCGGAGAACTATCGCACGTGGAAGTGGAACGCTTCACAGGAGTTTATCAACGCTACTCGGTTCCCCTACATTTATAACAACAAGCTTTCCGGGTAAGTAACCACATAATGATCTGCCTAGCCTTTTCCCAACTCTGTTGTGGTCGGCTGCCAGTCTAACTGGATGCAGCTGAATACCAGTATTTTACATGGAGCGACTGCCTATCTGACCTCCACAACCCAGTTAGTATTGGGTAATACAATACCCCTTGGTAAGACTGGTTGTCAGACTTTCGGGCAACTGACTGACTGTAACGACTGTCAAAGATCTACAAATGACAGCCGGGACCAACGGCTTAACGTGTTTTCCGAGGCACGGAGGAAACTTGTACAACAGCTCAATTTACGAGTAGGTCTTGTAGAAGGAGGTTAAGAATTGATTCGGTTGTGTCCATCGTCGTGAGCTTGATTTTTCTCAGGTTGCAAGAGTGAGTAAAGCGAGCTCTAAAAGGTTTTCACCACGCTCGGGATGTGGGTTGGGTCCTCTAGAAAGACATTATAATATTTACGAGTGATAGACGAGACAAGACGAAGAAAATCGTAATCCAATGCTTGTTAATAATTAGTAACCAGTCGCTCTGTCTAATGTCATACGCGCCGTGTCAGGAAGCATTCGTTTGTCAAAATCGATTAAAAAAATTTCGGGATCAAAAATTTTGGTATGAAAATATTTCCAACGCCCGCTCTATAAGTCTATTTTGTTATCTATTATGGAACTAAGTGTTTCATATTTTTTATTCCTGCTTCTTTAAAAATAACCCCAGGTTTTTGCGAGTGTGAACTTTTTACACCTCCTCCTGGCGCCCATGGTCACGTCTATTTCATTGGATCAAAATAAATAAATAAATAATAAAATTTATTTAAAAAGTATTACAAAAAGTGTACATTTATGCGCAGTAGTAGTATTATTTTTCATACAATGGTATAATTAGTACTGTAAATTATGACTAAAACATATTCAAAAGTTGCAAGTAATGATAGTTCAATTCAGATGTTTGGTAGCGACCTGCCCGAACTAGGTTTATTTAAACCTGTGTTTCAGGACATCACTTTACATAGCACAATTTAATTAGGACATTAAAATTATGAAATAAAATTAAACTATTACCAACTAGGAGTATAATCAAATTGGTACAAAGAAAAACACTAAAACTAGCTTATTAAGTAAAAATATACAAATAGATACGAGAGGATAACATAATCATACTACAACTTCTAGAAGTTTTTCTGTGTCTGTGTAATTAAGTATTGCTAAATAATCCGACATTACACAGCTACATTTTTTATAACCTAAACTATAGAAGTTTAGTATCTTGTTAAGTCTATTATAAAGATTAGGTCCTAAAAATACATAAAATTGTTTTGTAAACGCATGTCTAGTTTGAGGTTTTGTGCAAACAAGGTCCTTCCTTCTCCTATCGGCAGGAACTGGGTCATAGGGAAGTGTAGAGTGCTGGTGTAGTATTATGAGAAGAATAAATAATTGCCGTACTGTAAGTACATTGCATGCTTTGTAGAGCAGGTGTGTAGAGAATCTAAAAGGACGGAAGGTAGCAACTTTTAGAATTGCTCTTTGAGCACGTTCTAGAGGGAGAAGAATTGAAATTCCCGCGCCGCGTGTTCAAAAAGAACACCTTTTGATTCTTACAGAATGGAAACAATAGGTACTTAGATTAGAATTTATTGGCGTTAGGCAGATATATAAAACGTACTATTATGCACGCTAGCAAATCATGCCATTTATTTGCTAAAATTAACCGGTCACTTTGAATTAAAAGTACCAGCATGAAATACGAACCTATTGACGACCGATTCCAACGACCTATTCGCACTAGACGCGACCTGAGTCACGACTCACGATTGCTCTTGACTCTGAGGGTCCGTCCATAAATTACGTCACACGTTAATTTAGGGGGCGGGAGGGGGTCGACGAATTGTGACATTGTGTGACAAGATATCGTGACGTCACGTTTCAAAATTTATACTTAAACTATTAACGAAAAGCTTAAATATTTCCAACTTCTGTATGAACGTAAAATTGCAAAATAATCTTGCTAAGAAGGTGGGAGTCTCAAAAATGTGACCAGCTGTAACAGGGAAAGGAAGGGGGGTTGGGGTAAAAAAGTCATGAAATTCGTGTGACACAATTTATGGATGGCCCCTGACTGTTATTGGAACTAAGTATATTTTTAATTAAGTACTACTTAGTGTAATGACATTCTACCAACATTACAAAAATGAAACAAAATTTACACAAAAACGTTCATATGTTACTATACAAAATAAAAACTTTGAACACGTGTCACCTTGTGAAGTTTTGACTTTGTGATTAAATGGTTAAGATTTATATCTGCGGTTTTGTGAAGTCACATGATTTTAAAAATAAGATAATCATTTTTATTTTTTAATTGACCATTAAGTTTCAACGAACGGCCTTGACTGGTAGATTCTACAATTTTTAACCAGCCGAATTCGACATCTGCACGTGCAGAGACACTAGGTCAGTCGCTGATTTCCAGTTGGTACACAAGGCGACCACTCAAGCTGTATAAACCAGTTTATGCGGATCTGTCATTGTACAGAAATATATGTATACAAAGCAAGGCGATATTATACTGGAAAAGTACAGTTTGATGTATCGCCGTATGTAGTACCTACTCGAGAAAGTTTGGTGCCCCTGCATGTGTTGTAAGCAGGGGCCAATTTAAAGTTCCAATCAGCCCCCGTATTCACGCTCAGATTCGATTTCGATTCGAAAAGTCGTATGTCTATCTCGCTCGCTTTCGTAAAGCCAAAACAAGATAGACATATACGACTTATCGAATCGAAATCGAATCCGAGCGTTTGTGAGGTTTCGTTTGTAGGATTTTTGATTTGCGGTTCACAGAAAATATATACCTACCAAGTTTCAGCTGTGTAGTCCTAACGGCCCGTTCACGACCTTGCCGCTGTGAGCGGCAGCTAAGCGCGGGGTGGCGAGCGGTAAGATCAAAAGTATAAAAATGTTTGTAGCACGCCACGAGACGCCGCTCATAGCGAAATCGCGCGCGGTTTTCTCCGGGCGAATCGCGGCAGCGGCGCGCGGTGTGGAGAGCGGCAGGAACAAAAGTACAAGCGAATGAGTGCGACGCGACGCCACGAAACAGAGCGGCGCGGACAGCGGTGTAGGAGTGACGTACTCAGGGGCGTAGATTAAAACAAAAAAGTTTAGACGATTTTGTGGCGGTAATGGATACCGAGCCGTTTATTACTGAAATTTTAAATCGACCGCATCGACTTATCTGGATATTTTCTGTAATCTTCGTACTGGTCACGAAATTCGCTATTTAAATACTGATATTTATTCAGTTCGTGCACTCCTTCTCTCTCTGCTACTACTCTAATGTTTTAAAAATGTACTGCTTTCTAAACAGAGAAGGGATAATTTTGATAACGCCATGATTTTGAGCACGTTTTGACTACCTAAATACGTCCACCGCTGCCGCTGCAACTAACCGCTACTGAGGGTACGTGGCGTGCAAAACGCACCGCTCACCGACGCCGCCCCGCTCGCCGCGCCGCTCACCGCTAAGACCAAAGTCGTGACCAGGCCGTAACAGTTTCGGAATAAAGTGGCTGTGACATACGGACGGACAGACAGACAGACATGACGAATCTATAAGGGTTCCGTTTTTTGCCATTCGGCTACGGGACCCTAAAAACGAGCACTTTTGAGGGAGCCCCCTCAAATATTTATTTTATTCTGATTTTAGTATTTGTTATCATAGCGGCAACAGAAATACATAATCTGTAGAAATTTCAACTGGCTAACTATCACGGTTCATGAGATAGCCTGGTGACAGACGGACGGACGGACGGATAGCGAAGTCTCAGTAATAGGGTCCCGTTTGACCCTTTGGGTAAGGCCCTCTAAAAAATGTAGTAGATAGATAACCGTAAAATTGGCAGTATTGTAAGACAGTAATTATGTTTCAATTTTGATGTACAATAAAGTACCTATATACTATTCTAAACCAAGGTCTAATCCAACATACCATTTCATCCAGGTACCACAAGACAGGCGGTCGTTTAACAGAAGTCGTGGTCCGAGGAGCCGGCCACATGGTGCCTCTAGACAAGCCTGCCGCCACTCAGAACCTGGTCGCTCGCTGGACCCATGACCAGCCACTCAGCAGAAGATTCGGCCTGCTCGAAGGCTCCTTTATTCAGGACTACATTCGTAATAACTCTATGATCTACCTCTGATTTGGTTCATAAATATTTTTATCTGTTGTTGTTTTTTTATTATACCTGACTGATTATCTGCCTAGCCCTTTTTACAACTATGTTAGAGTTGGCTTGACCAGTCTGACCGAATGCTGCTGAAGTAGAAGAGAAGAGTGTATAGAGCGACTGCCTATCTGACCTCCATAACCCAGTTAGTACTGCCTTAATTAGGACCAACGGCTTAACATGCTTTCCGAGGGACGAAGGTAACTCGGTATGCTGTTGTTAGGTATTTGTTTTTGTTTCGATTTATACCTGACTATACAGGGTGTAACGGAAAGGGTATATACATACTTAAGGGTGTGCTACAGACCATTAAACTGAACATGTTTCTCATCATAAAACATATTTTTCACCGAAAAAATTATCTGATGCCCCATACAAAATTACAATACCTATTCGACGCAAATGTATGGAGCAGCTGATATTTTTTTCGCTGTTACGATGTTTGTCCGATGGAAAAACATGTTCAGTTTGATGGTCTGTAGCATACCCTTAAGTATGTATATACCCTTTCCGTTACACCCTGTAGAGATGATTAATATTCTGAATTAATATGAAAGGAGAGATCGCGCTATTGGAAAAAGTTCATCTATTGCAAATTGCTTCAGTTTGAAAGCTGTGTTGTAGCTAGTTATGGTAAAAAGAGTGTATAACGTGAGGTCGACACACGGAAGCGCGATTAACGCTTGTGCGACAAAACTGTACTGCGACTCAGTATGCATAACCATAATTTTTGACATTTCAAGATTTCTTTGAGTGAACCCCGTAATCTGTTTACATGGCTTACTTAATAAACGAGTCTTTATAATTATTATAACTAAAACGGTTTGCATGCCTTAGTTATGGTAGTTAGTTTTAAGGCTCAATTTTTTTTAATTTTTGTTTGAGATAGGTTTGCTCTTGACTCTAGTCTTGGTCAGAGATGACAGAGACAAAGTCGACGATGATACGAGCTTACCGAGAAGAAGCCTGTTCATTCTAACTTTGAAGAGATTTGGGTTGTAAGCGTTTGGAAACATAGACGCAGGCAGGGAGTTCCACTCCTTTTCTGAGCGCATTATGAAAGACGTTTGAAAACACTAAGTTCTAATTGGTGGAATAGCAATAAGGTAGTGGTAGTGTAACTTGCAGTGCGTCTAGATGTCCGATGGTAGAAGGGGGCCGCCGGTGGGATGAGGTCGTGGAGTTCTTGGGCACACTCACCGAAGTACAGCCTGTTATACTTAACATCTGTAACTTGTACCTCTATGCTACTATAGAACTTTTTAATTCTATGGATGTAATGATAACGAAAATAAGAGTTGAAGAGTGGTAACTCTTCTTATTTGTTTGTGTCTTTACATACACTTGCAAGATTTTCTGTTTTTCCTATAAAATAGTGACGAGTTCTCACGGTTCCGTACTCGTGGGTAATACCTACGTACATGCGTCTTTTATCAACCACAAGCCGATCAGCATGCGATCCAGTGAGTAATCGGAAACGTCGCTTGCATACTCGTCAGATATTCTAGACAGGTACCTACATATTTATAATGGCCTTAGCAGACATGTTGCTAGTTTGCAGCGAAGATCACTTAAATAAGGTTGCAGAATAAGCTAAACTAAGTTAATTTTATTTTTGTACCAACCCGCACTGGGCCCGCGCGGTGGATTACAGCCCACTCCCTCTCATAGAGAGGAGGCCTGTGTCCCAACAGTGGGAACATTGTAGGCTGATGATTATGATGATGAAGTTAATTTAGTTTAGCTCGCATAGCTGTCGCAATTTTTCATGCTTGTGTGCAAACTGTAAACTATGCAACAAGTATGAAAAACTGCGTCAGCTTCGCGAGCTAAGCTAAACTAACTTAGCTTAGCTCTTGGTCTGCAACCCGTATTATACGCACGTACTTAAGAGGATGCTAGTAGCAACGATTTAGAGACCACATCGTTGGTCAAGTGGTCAAAACTGCAACTGCTGAGTACGAGGACCTGAGTTTGATTCCCTGGTCGGGCAAATTGATGTTGGGTTTTTCCATCAGTAATTTCTCTGTAGCAGCCACGGAGTCTGGATTTGTGCCCAGTTGATGGCAATAGGCACGCTCCCTATTGCATGAGACTTAAACATAACTGACGAAATGTGATTGTACTTTTAGGTACACCTCTGCCTAACCCCTCGCGGATTACAGGCGTGATGTTATGTTATATTATCTGCGGAACATGCGATATATGCGATGATATGCAATAGGTTTTTATCTTGTTCTATGTTTTGTAGTACTAAGCAACGACTTATTGTTGGGCCTACGATGTCCTCATACTTAAGTACAAACGCTGTAACATAAAAAAATTGTGTTTCTTGCCGGTTCTTCTCCATAGGAAACGGCCAACGCGAACCAAGCACCTTTTTGTCAACGTTTTACAAGTGCCCATGTAGGCCTATGTGAAATAAAAATAAATATTTTGATTTTGAGCCGACAGCTGTTAGCCGCAAAACGTGATGCAGCATCGTTGAACGTAAGTTATTGCTGAAATAAGCAATATTGCCCTACTTACTAAACTAGGGGATCACACGACGCCCGACGCAGCATAGGTGAAGTGACAAATCTCCGTGGCTTATTATCCTCGCAGGCCCTAAGGTAGAACGAAGTACCTACTTACAAGATAAGTAGGTAAGTAGGGATATGCGTTTTAATCTGTGCCTAAGGCATGCTAGCAAGGCAAGCACAATGATGACAACACGGGTCGATATATTTAGTTCTCACGTTTATCTTATAATCCAGACCACAAACCACAGTGTCATAAATATTGCAGTTACGTGTAATTACTGACAAGTCGACATTGTTTACAAAACATTTAGATATTATAGTGGTTAGATGCTTAAAGAAATTATACAGAGTGTTACAGATACCTCTATAAGTGTAATAGGTACATACAGACCTCCTAAATTAGGAGGTAGGAGTCCTAAGTGGTGATTCAGAATTTCAGACCATCAAACTCGACAACTCCCGACAAGGAAAATGGGTCGAAATTAAAATACACAATATGTTAAAAAAATCCTGTCCGATCCGAAATAAAGATATACCAATGACATTATTAAATAGAATAAGAAGGGCATATACAAGGTGTTGTTTTGCATCCTCGTCAAATTTCAGGAGGTGGTCACAAAAGACATAAATAATCAATTAAAATTACGGTACCTAGTTAATTATTAATAAACGCTGATTTTTTTGGTTGTTTAAGTTTGACAATATTTCAGAATAATCCCCTTAACGTGGTTTAGGGAGTAAGAAATTATCGAATAAACGTTTGAAACTGCTTGTATATGTTTAAGCGAGGTTATAGGGCAAGAACCAGACGGACCGCGTTTAAAACACGGGTGGTTCACACTTACCGATATCCGTAAAAAAGAAAAAAAAAATATCTACCTATTTTATTATTGATTCGGGAAGAGAATCATTAGCATAGTTACCTCCTTGAATTTGACGAGGTTGCCAATGATATAACCAAATAAAATAAGAAACATAAATTATTCATGAAAGTGAACATATATTAATGAATTTTAAAAACCCGAGTTTTGTGCCCAATTTACCACAATTTCCCAAAAATCTAATAAACTTTTAAAACATGAGAACACCATCTTCGGCATAACTTTGTTCGATCGCCAGTTGTTTGTTTATGACGTCACTACCTGAAAAGCGACCGCAGTGTTGTTGCCATGTCAGTTTCCTCATTTTAGTACTTTTTATTTAATTTTTATCGGGGTATTTTTTTTTATTTTATATCCAAAAAGGCCTACATAAATAGAATTGAACCTCGATACCTATAACACCCTCGCGGATCGGGCAGGGTTTCCTTAAAATTTTGTTTTTAAAAATTGGACTTCACGCACAAAACAATTCAATGTTTTGTACGGCTGAACCAATTAGTTATGAAGAGTCCCAATTTGTTTTTTTTTTTTTTGTATTTAAAGTAAAAAACACAACGTCTCTAAAATAACACAACGTCACATTGGTTTTCCCCGAACCGCTTATCGCCAGCTGTCCCATAAAATAGGGAACTCTAGATTATCGTCAACCAGGCTCAAATCCAGTCTCTGGGCTACAACGGAGAAAAAACAAAATTTACTGAATAACGTAATGATGTTTTTTTGCAAGAAAAGGAATTCAGGGCCCTATTTTCAGCAGTCACGGTTTGCTACTACGCGCCCAACGAGATAGTTTTGTGTAAAAATAGGTAGGTTGGTTATATATCTTAAAAAACTTTATTAAAATGACAGCTGTCAGGATGAAAAAGCGCTAAGCCTCGACTTTTACTGTGCGAACTGATAGTCTGTGGAATTCACTACTGGCTTCTCTGATTCCCGATGAGAGTTCTATTCGATCATGAGCTCCGATTATAATGTTCGGGATCCTTATAATTGTAAGGTATTAGTGTGAAATATGATTAAGAAAATAGTTGATAAGTAGAAGGTAGTTGTCTATACTGTTTTATCTTGGTCACTTCGCTAATAAACGTCTTTTGGGTTAGCTGTTGTTTCCTTGCAGTATTAAGTAATCAGCTGAATATCTCACAATAATCTAGTTCCCTTCAAAGTTCCAGTGAATCGAATCTAGACAAGCATGCTTCACCCTAGGCCGCGTCATCGCTTCATATCAGGCGAGCTGCGGAAAACGAAAGCCTATTTAGCATAAACAAAAGGTGTACATAATTATGCCGATAGTTTCAGTTTTTAATTTAATTGGCCCTATAATGAACCCCATATTAGCATAGCGTAAAATACTGACTGCATAAATTAACGAAGCATGGAAATTTCCTATGTTACGAATTGCTTAATTACGAATGAGTAATTATGTATTACCTCTATAATTACTGACTTAGATTTCTGTAGCAATATTGTAGAATAAGTTTTCTAGATTACAAAATCCAAAAAAGTCTTACTTATTTTTAAATGATTTTATAAAACACTAGCTGTACCCGCGACTTCCTCCGTGTGGAATTTAAGAAGTAGCTTAAGTTACTCCTTATAACATCAGCTATGTGCCAGTGAAAGTCCCGTCAAAATCGCATCACTGCTATCTGACCTCCACAACCCAGTTGATACTGGGTAATATGATACCCCTTGGAAAGACTGGTTGTCAGAATTTCGGGTCACTTCGCAAATGACAGCCGGGACTGACGGCTTAACCTGCTTTCCGAGGCACGGAGGTAACTCGTTATGTAATTTATGTAGGGAATGTGGTCACCCATCCACAGACCAAGCTAGACAAGCATATTGATCCGAGCGGCTGTTATTATTTAGCCACGAGCTCCTCACAACAACTTAGCTTAGGGTAGGGATTTGAAAATGAACAGTTCTTAATTGTGTTTAGATTTCTTTGACTAGCAATACCCGCGGCTTTGCCAGCGTGGATTTCAGTAATTGTCCCACGGGATCGTACTACTGTGTTAATTCAGATTATAAACTATGTGTGTGAAAAATTTCATCCAAATACGTTCAGTATAGTTATTGAGTGGAAGCGTTACAATCATCCATCCTCACAAGCTTTCACATAGTAAGATTTAATTTTGAAACAGTAAAAGCTAAAACAAACATTTTTTGCTGTGTAAAGGAGACTCTGAAATCATTATGCAACTAGACTCTAATTAAAAACAAAGGCGTGAAAATTAAGAAATATACTCGAATGAGATCTTAAAATTATATTGCATTGTTTTATCCTCATATTGTGTTTATTTCTACAATATTTTAACTTTCTATCGCTTGTCAGAATTCTACATGGTCTTCGTGGGAAGCATTGTTTGCTCTGAAGTTATAAAGGTAGCATGAAGTTTTTATTACAAAAAATTCATCGGGTTGCCACCTGCTTGAATTATGCAAGTTTCATTGACAAGAAACCTCAATTTTATTTTATTTTTTTAATTCTTCTCAATTTTTTAAAATTCAAAACATGTTATTGAATTTTCTAGCCCCCTCTTTCACGGAACCAAAGCAAGACATATGTAAGTATTGGCCTACAAAAAGTTGTGGTCGTATTTAAAGGTCAAGGGGCAAACTGGAGAATAGGGATGGTGACTCATTTTTTTTTATTTGTCCATCGGGTAGATTATTAAAAACTATTTGACACGTATTTTTTATTTTTTCACGTAATCGTAAATTTATGGAGATATTTGGAGTTGAAATGGCGCATGACGTCACGGCTCAGTACATTTTATACCTAGTTGTAACGTAGTTAGCCCCCACTCTCCAACTTTAATGCGTTTTAACTAAGTATTTTTTTGTTAACTTGATAAAACAAAAAATACGTATCTAATATTTTTTTATTACCTGATTGACGGACAAAATAGAATTTCGTTTTCTTTACCCAGTCATCATCCCTATTAACCATTCTTCCGACACTCGGTGCGAATGCGAATGCTGTGCTCTGGATGATACGGCCCACTTACTTAAATGGCCAATGTATCCCTACGCCAGACATCTGCCCATTAGACTAGACCGTACGGACCAGCACATCAACCTAGAACAATCAGTCAGATTGCTTTAATAGATTTTAAACTTTATTTTTAAAGAATTAGGTTCAGGGTTGATTGGGATTATTTACAGTTTCGGGTAGCTTGACCTGCTGGCGTCTAGTCTGTTCTTCAAAAACGCTAGATACGCCGCGATTAACGTGGCTTATGTAAAATAAGTCGTACCATCGATACGAAAGATGATGAAAAAGTTCAAGGCCAATGCCAGGACACCAAATAAAAAACAAAACAGCTAGCTACAAAATCTGACTAGGCTAGCTACTAAATCTTTTCTTACATAATAGGGGATAATCCATTTTTTTTTTCTTTGTCCGTCGGGTAGTTTATTGAAAAGTATTGGACACGTATTTTTTCTTTTTTCACGTGGTCATAAAATTACGGAGATATATTGAGTTGAAATGGCGCATGACGTCACATGTAGGTAAGTTTTATACCTACTTGTGACGTAGTAAGCCCCCACTCTCCAACTTTAATGAGTTTTAACTAAGTATTTTTTTGATATTTTGATAAAACAAAAAATACGTGTCTAATATTTTTGTATTACCTGTCTGACCGACAAAATAGAATGTCGTTTTCTTTACCCAGTCCGCACCCCTGTACCTATACGAAGAAAATTCAAAAGCTTTATAAAAGTGCCCATTAAGGTTGCGTTAGCCGGAAGTATTACCTACTTTGGAGCTTAATGAATATTAATCATTGTAAAGCTTTAATAAGTCGTTAACTCTTTACTTATAATTAGACGTAAATACTATACAGAATGTATTTAGTAGGTATGGAGTTTTTGTTCTCATAATAAAGACTTTAGATTAATTACTATTATTTACTACGTATTAAAATTTACTTAGGTACGTATTTTCATAATTATATTTGCCTTTTGTAGTATATATAGTGGGCTTAAATTACGATCTTAACAAAATTGAAATTAATAATAAAAATCGGAAAATGGAATCCCTATTGCGAAACATAGCATTATTACCCTGGCACCTCTTGATCATCATCATCTGCCTAGCCTTTTTCCCAAACTATCTTGGGGTCGGCTTCCAGTCTAACCGAATGCAGCTGAGTACCAGTATTTTACATGAAGCGACTGCCTATAGATCTGACCTCCACAATCCAGTAACTGGGTAATACGATACCCCTTGGTAAGACTGGATGTCAGACTTTTTGGCTTCTGACTACTCGTAACGACTGTCAAAGATCTACAAATAACAGCCGGGACCAACGGCTTAACGTGCTTTCCGAGGCATGGAGGAAACTCGGTATGTAATTATGGTCACCCATCCACGGACCAACCTCGGCAAGCACGGCTTAAACCTTAAAGATCGACCCGGGCGGCTGTTATTATTTAGCCACGAGCTCCTCTTGATACTGTACTATACTGGCACCTCTTGATACTTTATGCTAAAATAATAAAAAAAAAACCTGACACAGGCTTCTATTTTTTTTTTTCAGGATTTTTCCGTCATGGTTATAAACATATACACTTGGGGCAACTCTGGAACAGATTACAACGTGACGTATTATGTAGATTATTTAATGACATCACTAGCATATGACTACTATATTGTGCAATTTCTCTGGTTGTCGCGGGTCGGGCCGGTCGCTGTCAGTCCGGTTAAGGAGCTCGATGACGACGCGCGTGGTCGAGGTTCCATTCAAAATCATAAATAATTAGACCCGTGACATTGATTTTAAATTAAATCTTTTTGACATAAACTTGAAGTTTTTTTAGTGCAAAATGAAAGCGTTTATTGGATTATTTTTATTAGCAAGGTAAGAGGACTTGTTTGTTGTTTTTATCTGTTTTTTTCTGTGACTAATTATTTTTTATAAAGCTGATTGTCATGAATGAATGATTTGTTATAAATTGCAGTTTATCTGTAGGTAGGTTACATATACTTGCAGGATTTGATCCAGATACAAGAGGCACAGAACTCTGAAGCACTATCGTCCGGTGTCGTTGCACTTGCAAATAATTTAAATTGATTGATTCATTGTCGTTGCCAATCTGGGCATAAAAGATAGCAGTGAGCAAATCTAGTTCTATTGTAGGTATCTGTCATAGTTTCCCGCGCAATTTTCCAATTTGTAGCTTAGTGATAAAGAAGTGGAAATATTTTTTGTTTTAAGTATTTGCCTTATCAATATATGTATCCATTTTATTAAAATAGAACTATAAACAACCATTTCATCAATTAGCAATGAGAGAAATTATGCTGCTAATTGGTCCTAAATATTTATTACTAGGATTTTAACGGTAGCTAGGTACCTTTTACGATTAATAAAATAATTATGATAAAATCTAGACATTGACAGATGTTATGAACATGGTGTACTACAATATTTTGGATGTTTATAATCATTTATGCTTTTTATTAGTAAAATAGCTTATGCCCGCGGCGTCGCCCGCGTGGAGTTCGATAATTGTCCCACGGGAACATACTATCGGGATAAAAAGTATCCTATGTGTTAATCCAGGTTATAAACTAGCCGTGTCCCAAATTTCATCCAAATCCATTCAGTAGTTTTTGCGTGAAAGAGTAACAAACATCCATCCATCCTCACAAACTTTCGCATTATACCTAACTATAAGCTTATGCCCGCGGCGTCGCCCGCGTGGAGTTCGATAATTGTCCCACGGGAACATATTATCGGGAGAAAAAGTATCCTATGTGTTAATCCAGGTTATAAACTACCCGTGTGCCAAATTTCATCCAAATCCATTTAGTAGTTTTTGCGTGAAAGAGTAACAAACATCCATCAATCCATCCATACTTACAAACTTTCGCATTTATAATATTAGTAGGATTGACCTTTACGGGATTGCATTATGGTGAGATTATTTTAACTTAACTTTTAGAACAGGTTTTTATCATCTAGTCTTCCGCCAGTTTGTCAATTCTTTTTATTTTTTGTGCATTCAACATCTTCCTCATTTTAATATTGACAAACACCTAGTTACTGATTTGAGTATTTTAACGCAGAACTAGTCAAACTTACTTCAGGGGCAAGCGCCAGATTAGCCCGCAAAATAAAAGTTTTCTTACTTTTTGTGCTATTATTTTATGAAAAAAACATTTTTAATGGGATTAGAAAGAACGAAGAAAGTTGTCGCAGGGACATGACGTGCATACAAAATAACAATGAAAACAATAAACAATTACAAAGCATAAAAAACATTTGAAGTAGAAATAGTGATGCTGATAAAGTTAGAGGGTTTAATTGATGATTTTAATTATTATAACTCTTTATATCTGCGGAAAAGAGCTAAGAGAGCAGCGGTGGCCCAGTGGTGGCAGCCCCGACTTACGAGCAGTAAGCCGTGGGTTCGAACCCAGGCAGGCGCAATACTTTGTGTAATTTATTTCATCACCGCTACCCTCAAAAACGGTGAAGGAAAACATCGTGAGGAGAATAAGAAGTTAAAAATTCGAAAACATGTGACATCTACCAACCCGCACTGGGCCCGCGTGGTGGATAACAGCCACACAGGCCTCCTCTCATAGAGAGGAGGCCTGTGTCCCAGCAGTGGGAACATTTTAGGCTAATGATGATGATGATCATGATGATGATGATGATATCTGCTATATTTCGTCGTGAATCATTTTAATCAATATACTATCTGACACTTACCTTCAACACCGCGCAAGAAAATTTGATTTTCGAGGGCTTCCCTGGCGTATCCTCCTTACGCCTTACGGAATTTCATACAAACTTTCAAGCCAAATTTCAATGAAATTTCATTAAAATCGGTTCAGTCATTTCGGAAAATAAGGAATTGAAAGTTTTATGAAATTCCGTAAGGCAAGAACGCTCTTCAATGTTTCGTAATTTTGTATTGCCTGCTTCAGAAATCGGCAATGTGTCTGCTCAAGTATTGTAAGCTATAGTTTACGGTCTACTCATATCTCCTTTTATGTATTCAGGGCACGGTTTATTTATGTTTTCACCATGCGTGCTAAGGACGTAGGTGCATTTGTACTTAAACGATTACTATCAAACAATGGTGTCGACCCTACGCTCAGGGCCGTCAAAACCGGTTGAATGTCACGACCATTCCGAATTATATATTCACATTTACTTCATATAAATAAATAATTGCGCCAATAAAAATATGATTGGATGTAGGAATCGTGTTAATTATAATATTGATTCCAATGTCATGTTTTGTTACATAACGTTAATTGTAATTAAAACGGGTAACCCTTTTTTTTTACTGGCAAAGCCTTTAGCTTGCGTGTAATCGGTAATGTGGGCAATTTTTTTTTTCAGCTTATCGTCAACTCTCGCAAGGACGCCAGCATTAATTCTCACAAAATTAGTAAAGAAGAACCTTGTTGAACAAGCCAGAAATCTTTCGCTGGTAGATCCAAAACTGTTCCTCAACAGAACAAGTTACTCAGGATTCTTCACAGTCGATGAGAAACTCAATTCGAATCTTTTCTTCTGGTATTTTCCCGCGGAAAACTTTAAATCTGATACTCCATGGATATTGTGGCTGCAAGGAGGTCCCGGAGCAACAAGCCTCGCTGGTCTTTTCGACGAGATAGGACCTTTCGAATACACAAATAATGAGCTAAAAAGTAAGTACTTACCTATTACTTATGTCAAAGTTTATTTAATTCAATAACCAAAGATTTTATCTAAGTATTTTATTCACGTAAAATGACGTTATCTGTGCAAAAAATTATAATGGGAATTCCTGAACCAATTTGAATTCATAGAAATAGATTAATAAATCGAGGATCGTCACCTACGTAAATCAAAATAAACACTAATCTTCTCGACATTTTGATATTTTCCATCGTTTATTCTCAGTTCTGACAAAATTCTTTTTTACCGTTAAATTAAATGTAGCTAAGGTGATATAAATTTACATTTCGAGTGTTGAGCTTCGGTAGCCCTATACATATAAATATATAAATGCGTGACACTGCATAGAAGCAATAAATCAATAATGCAGTATTTCCTTCCGCTCTGGTACTGTCAGTGAATAAGTAAATTTACAGTCAGCGACAGAAGTCTATGTACATTTAAAATAATTATTTTATTAAAAACAAAACACATGTACCTACCTAAACGTACTTACTCAAACTCAAAGTATTTATTTCAATTAGAGCATTACAGGCACTTTTGAAACTAAAAAAAACAAAAAAAAACGCGAAGCTAGTCCCAGTCACAAGGCATAATAACTTGAGAAAGTACCTACTGTAGTTGCCCATTCCAAAGCGTAGATCTCTATGGACAAGAATTATTATATATTACTAGCTGTCCCCGGCATGCGTTGCAATGCACTTTTTACGTACCCTATCTACCTACCTACCATACCATACCCTACCTACCACCTACCCTACCTACCCTACCCTACCCTACCCTTCCCTAAACCTTCCCTGGACTACGACAAACATTTTAAAACTAAAATCAGCTAAATCGGCCCAGCCGTTCTTGAGTTTAAAATTACAACGAAAAGTGGCATTGATTTTTATACATATTGATTACGTATATACACGGTGTAAATCACCTCATCACAAAGCCGTCAACCAAGCATTCTGTACATGAAACTAAGTAACTTAACGCAAAAATTATTGCTGGGAAACGACTTTTTTTTGGGGGGTGTAAAATCATGTTTTGTGGTAGAACTCAATGTAACGCACTCAAAACATTATGCTGATGGACGGATTGAATAGTACAGGGGTCGTGGAGGTGTTTAAAGTAAAAATCTTAAACTAAAAACTTGTATTTAAAAAAATATTGTCAAAAAGTTGGAACTTTGACCCCTAATATCTCCGTAACTAGATGGTTCCCAGGTATGGTGTAGAACAAAAAATGATCGCAATGACATCAGGGAGAACCAGTGCCTTTCGGCTTCGTTAAGAGGTGTTTTACACCCTTTATGTATACGATACGTATTCTATCAAACGCTGAATACAATGTTTCGAATAGCTTTGTGTTATTTAAGATCATGTGTAAAATTAGCAGTTGAATGTATTTTAGTGTTACTAAACTTTTGTCACTTGCCTTGTCGTACCTACTAGCTATAATATCATAGATTCAAGCAAATATTCAAAACTATCATAATTCTGTTGCCCTTATCCCAATTCATTAGGGGTCGGCGCAGCATCTCTTCTTCTTCCATACTTCTCTATTACTTGTCATCTCATGAGACACCTCCTTTCTTGCCAAGTCGTAAACAGATATTCAACACCTTACAAAATTGTAAGCCGTCTGCTAACATTATTATTCACTTGACGTAAAATGAGGTTAAAAAACATAGATAAATTCGTGTATTGCTGTAGCAATACAAGTACACAATGACTTCGCACAAAACTTTCCCGTCTCCATAAACTACCGATGACGACGGCTGTCCGTATAGGTTAGGGTGCGAATCTTAACCCAGGTTGGCAACAGTGATTTCCTAACACAATAACTCAATTACCGGCCGTTCCAGCTCGCCTGGGAAGTTGACCCCTCGTCCGGCAGATGTGCTTGCGATCCTTAGCACAGACGAGTCTAGATTTTATTTTCATGTGACAACTTTTCTTCGCGTCTCATGCAATGAAATTTAAAAGAAATATTTACTGCATCGCAATTATCCATTTGCCAAATAATATTCAAGATTTGCCATTGTCGTTGTGCAAAAGGTCATTGTTTAGATTATTATATTAGAGAAAAATATTATAGTGTTAAAGAATATTTAGAGGATAAATCGTTAGTATCATAATAAAATAAAGATAGCCTAAATCCTACCATATGCAACAATTATAAGTATATTTTTATTATTCATCTTTATTATAATTACATAAAAATTGCAATGTTTAGTCCAAAAAAAAAAATATAATACTCGTATATAATTAATTAAATCATAATTACTAATGTAATGTATTAGTGTTATTAATATTATAAGTCTCGATTTATAGATATTATAGAAATATTTGTTCGCTATAAATATAATGGCAGGATATGCTGGAATTAATTAATTATATACGAGTATTATATTTTTTTTTTTTTTATTGTAGCACCTATCCTATATCCTTGCAAATAAACATTTTTTATTTGATTTCTAGTTGTTGGGTTAAATTCCAGTCAAGAATCTCCTAAAATGACTTTATGAATATCTACTACCTCGTTGTTCTTGTCATCGCGCGACTGCTGAGTTCGCAGAGTCGTTGGTTCGATTCCGGGGTCAAGCAAAGTGTTGTAGGGTTTTTCCATCCGGAATTTCTCATTAGTAGCCATAAAGTCTGGATTTGTGCGGTTGATGGCAATTGGCTCGCCCCATATTACATGGGACTTACTTACACATAACTGGCGGGGTGTACAGTCACGTCTAATAATATGTATACACGCAGCAACTTTTAAAAGTGATTTTCTCCTACTGTATTGATTGGGTTTTACGTTTTCACGAACATGGAATTTCGGAAGCCATACTATTACGAAATAGGTCTTATCCGAATGAAGAAACCGTAATTTCACGAGCAAACTACTTTTCAGTTTTGCTAAGTGTATACATATTATTTGACGTGACTGACTGGTTAGGTACACCGCGCAACTGCCCGGGGTAATATAATGCCTTGTTATTTTTATCTGCCTATCCTTTTGCCATCATCTACCTAGCCTTTTCCCAAACTATTGTGGGGTCGGCTTCCAGTCTAACCGGATGCAGCTGAGTACCAGTGTTTTACATGAAGCGACTGCCGACTGGGTAATATGATACCCCTTGGTAAGACTGGATGTCATATTTTTTGGTTTCTGACTACTCGGAACGACTGTCAAAGATCTACAAATGACAGCCGGGTCCAACGGCTTAACGTGCTTTCCGAGGCACGGAGGAAACTCGGTATGTAATCCAACCTCGGCAAGCACGGCTTAACCTTAAAGATCGACTCGGGTGGCTTTTATTATTTAGCCACGAGCTCCTCCTATTTCTATCTTTATCTATCTAAGCTTATATTGGACATCATATCACTGACATCGGCGAGGGGAAACACAAATCCCCAATTCACCATGTGCAAGTGTTTTAATCAAAACCCATTTTTTTCGCTGCATGAGAAGTTGTATTCACCCTGTATTAGGACAGTAATAGGCTGGTGTAATCAGATATTTATATGAATTCTATTCTTGTTGTGAAAACAATAAGTATCCAATTTGTTTATTTATTTTAATGCAAAATGTACACAATCACAGTTACAAGCTATGGGCTTAAAACTAGACAGTACATGACCCTCTTAGGGCGCAGCAAAATAACTTAAAATAACTTATTAATATTGCAGCGAGTCTTTAATTACTTAATTTAGGAACTTTAACAATAAAAAAGTATGAAAAAATAAACATATATCTAGCACCTCTTCATACATAAAAGAAAATATATTATAATTAACACAAACACATACATATAATTTGAGCTCTATTTTAGCTTCCCATCATCCATAAATTCCTGTGTACTATAATAACGTTTGGCAACCTCGCCGTGTACAACTGTACACTCAATCAAGGCCTCTGCTCGAGTTAGAATCTAGTCGGGGATTTGGGAAATCCAGATAAAAACCGCATTACGGGTGTAAAAATAAGCTGAACAGAAAAAACTTGCGAAGTCGAATGGCACTTGTTCTACTCGTCATTACGTTAATTTTTTTGTTTATCTAGACCATATCTTTATCACCTAGTGCCAACTTTTTCACAAGGTCTTATCTAAATACAAGTTTTGACGTGACAACGTCTTATAAATTGGTTTGCCGGGTGACACTTCAAGAAACTGCGTTACGCTCCGCTCACGTTATGCGCTCACAATGAGAGCGAGTGAGAGGCACGCGTCCCTATAGCGTTGTCACGTTCAACTATCGTCAGTAAACCGACTTTACAGACAACCAATTTTTTTAATGTTACAACTTTAATTTACCCCCGTACTATTCAATGGATCCGGGATCCCTCAGAACAATGTTCAAAACATTGTGCATTACATTGAGACCTACCGTAAAACGTTATTTTTATTTATTTATTTAAAAAACTTCATGTACAATAGTGGTACATAGGCGGACTTAATGCCATTTTTCACGCCAACAAAAACTTATTTAGTTTTATGTACAGAATGCTTGGTTAGCGGCTTCGTGCAGGGTTCGTTTACAACTTGACCTTGCATAGCCATAAGAGATGATCTAATTTACTCTCTAAAGTGGGTGATAGACGTGCGAACTTTATGTACGCGGTTTTTAAGATCGCGAACTTACTCGGCTCGACGTCGGTGACACACGAGAAGCTGGCTCACACTGTATTACCATGTCATCGACGGAAGAAGCTTTGTGTTATTTAGGAATTATATCTTATAACGTTTTAAAAACAAGTAAAAAAAGAAAAAAAAAACGAAAAGTTTGGATAAAAAACTATATTTTTGTCTTTGTATTCGTTGCTTTTAATTTTCCAAAGACAAGGATTATTACGGAATCCTTCTAATAAACTCTGTTAGTAGATCATGAGAATATGTACGGAAATCACTCATTTTAAAATTTCTACAACACAGATGATTAGCTAAACCAACAAAAAATACGTGGAAAAATGGCGGCTCGCGGCTCGCAGTGCTGCCACACGTACGAGCCAAGACGAGCTACGAGTAAGATTTCAAACCGGTTGGATCGCCGGCGAACTTGCGCGGCAATTTTTAAGTACGCGTGCTTTAGGTGACACACACGCGAAAAAGGTCGACGAGCCACAAGTCCGCGTACTTACTCGCACGTCTATCACCCACTTTACAATTTGAACCAGTACAGTCTTCTTTATTTGTCTGAATTCTGCTTTACACGGGTTTCCCTAATGGGTCCAATTAGGGTTGACTCATTTCTGCCAGACGTTTAATCTTCACTTCCGTTTCCGTCTTTGGGATAATTTTAGACTCGTAGTCTAATGTCCTACATGAAAGCATTAGCCATACTTATCGTGCTTATGAACGGAAATGTTTCGTTAGGTAGGTACAGTAAAAAAGAAGATGAAGTTATAGACGTTATCATTTACTCCATCTTGAAGAATGACGGGGGAGAACGGAAAAAATAAACAAGTGGCCATCAGAAGCAAAAATCAACGCATTATATTTAGGAACAGGGGTATTTATATTATTCGACTAAACTAAAAGGAGGATATATGTATTGTCGATACATTGAAAAAAACCGGCCAAGTGCGAGTCGGACTCGCGCGCGAAGGGTTCCGTACCATTATTTATAAATCACTTTTTTGTATGGGAGCCCCCTTTTTTTGCGGATGTGAAATCATTAAATGACTTCTCCCGCTCTGGGCGGAGCGGGAGGGAGAGTCAGACTTGTACTGACTAAAACCCACCCATGTTCCTTCTTCGCCCTTTGCGTTCCAGGGCCGCGGTATCTCTTTCGAACAACCCGCAGCCCTGGCAGGCATCGGCCCTCTCGGGCCCCTTCCTGTTTGCTGACATCTCCTTGAGGCGCGCGTGGAAACGTACGCGCCGTCGACACGGCCTGTCGTCATAAGACGGACGGACGGTGAGCTAGCCCATTACTCACCGTCCACAGGCTCGCGCCTACGGTGGCCGGGGGCCACTGGTTGCCCCCCGACGCCCGGGGCGTCTCCCGCGGCGGCTGGGACGTGAGGTTCTCTCCCTCTCACGTTCCGCCACCTCCTTCGCTAGCATGACTGCTTCGCAGAAGGAGGCGACGGCTTCCCATTCCCTCTCGCTCCGGACCATAGATTGAACCAGGGCCGGACGCGAGAGGTCACCGCCGCCAATCGCCGCTACGAGGACACGGCGGTGCTCAGCCCAAGCGGGGCTGAGCACCGCCGTGTCGCTCCACGGTGTGCTCCACGGTGTCCTCCGGCCGATCCTCACAATGGTAACACCCGGGCGTTTCCTCCCGCCCAATTCGGTGCAGGAACCTCCCGAAACAACCGTGTCCGGTGAGGACCTGCGTCAGGCGGAAGGTGAGGGCGCCGTGCCGCCTCTCTAGCCACTCCTCAAAGAGGGGACTTATCGCCACTATTGTGGCGTGCCCTGCACGTGGTTGCGACAGTCGCTGTCTCCATGTCGCCATGAGATCGTGCCGGAGGTCTGTCCGCTGAGCGACAATTTGCCGCGGCAGCGGAGTTTCCCCCCGGCGTAGTGCCTCCGCGCGCCATTCATGCAGGCGCGCGAGGACCATCGCCTCCAGATCCCATGGCGGCAATCCGGCCAAGAGGCTCGCCGCCTCGCCGGAGATCGTGCGGTACCCCCCGATCAGCCTTACGGCTACCACCTTCTGGGGCGCGTTCAGGTAATGGGCGGCTCGCCGCCTCAAAGAACGCGCCCACACCGGGGCCCCATAAAGGGCCATGGACCGCACGACCCCCGCATAGAGCCTCCGGCAGGAGGCGTTTGGACCCCCCAGGTTGGGCAAGAGCCGCTTGAATGCAGCCCCTGCCCGTTCCAGTTTTGGGGCCAAACGTAATGGGAGCCCCCTTAAATATTTATTTTATTCTGTTTTTAGTATTTGTTGTTATAGCATCAACAGAAATACATAATCTGTAGAAATTTCAATTGGCTACCTATCACGGTTCATGAGATACAGCCTGGTGACAGACGTTGACCCCTTTGGGAACCCTTTGTAGGGAAACCTAAAAACGACCGTTTAAATTCGCCACACACATGGGACCAGGCCACGAAGGAACACTGCTAAATTCAACAACTATTATGCAACAATTTTTATGTGCTTATAAGGATCTGATTTAGTATAAAATTTTCTTGTAGATCTTATGTATATGAAGTGGTTCTATAGCATGTGTTAGAAAGGTAACCTATCTGTAATAAAATAACCAACAAGATGTTGATCAATTAGATAATATAATTAGAATAATTATTTAGTTGAGTTTTGTCAATATTTATTTGTTTTCATAACGACTCACGTTGAGTTTTCTTACTTCCTGAATCTGGTTAATTGAGGTTTTCCCTTGTTTATACACTGTTTTTATAATTATTGCAAAAGTAAAATTTGACCGTATTTTGGTTCGTGTGACTTTCAAAGGAGTTTTTAATTCGATATCAATCTAAATTGATTCAGCCATGAATTTGGCGACGAGTTTGGCACAGTAGTTTAGTTCTTAAAATTTAAATAAGACAAAAAGTATTGCCATAAAATGTATAACTTATTACACATTTTGTAGATGAATACCTATTTATTGACCTTCTAAAAGTGACATCGGAAATTCCACATGGAAAAATGGTTTCCCCGTGAATTTCAAAAGTACAGCTGTAATTGGTATGTAGAAACTACATGCGACGCGGTTATCACTGAATGCAAGATGAAAAAAAACAATAACCATCACTTATTTTGTTACAATACTGCACTGAATACAATATGTGGATGGCTGTTAGTGCACTTATGTGTAGCCTGCCTAACAAACTGTACCATTAAATATCGTTTAGTTTTGTGTTATTATTATAAATACGTCCATAACACTTAGTGATTGCACGTTTTGTCCTTTGTAAAGGAGAAGCCAAACTGCCAAACATAAAGCACATATTCCCGGTTAAGCTGAAGCCAGCTTCATAGGTTTACCTGCGAGATGCATTATCAAAAATATCACGCATAATTTGATCATTTCACTGCATTTAATGCTTCAGGAGTCGATAGTAGCTGTCATTCTGTCAACCAAAAAAAAAGGATGCATTTTTCTTAATTACATTTTATAATTTTCTTGCAAGATCATTGTCTGTTCTGTTTGCTAAAAGATTTTAATAAAAAAAATATATACTTTATTTCAGACCTTGATCCATATGATGTTAGTAATACACACTTCTTATAAACTATGTTACTATAATACGAAACAAAAGAATAAAAAAGAAATAGTCTCGACTTTAAAATTAATGATCATTCAGCCTTTTTGTTAAAGCTGCAAAACATGATCATTATGTACTATACAATTCGACCAAGCTTATAAGTTTGCACCTCGCGTCGATTATGTCACACTGACGCTTAGGTACGGTCTGAAAAAAAGAATTCGCTATGACTATAAAAAAGTAAAAAAAAAGTTTGTTAGATACTTTGCATTTATTGTTTAAAAAAAAAATATATTATACAATGGTACATTAAAATATACACAAAAAAATTGCGAGGTGCAAACTTAGCTTGGTCGAGTTATACCAGTAAACATTGGCTTATCGTCCATATACTTATTGGCTAGGTTTTTCCATGGTCACTTTCGATGAATTCCAACACACTTTCCTGTCACCAATTTTGTACATGGCAACTACACAAGGTGAATTTCGGACTTATTACCGGTTTCCGAGGGCCAGATTATTAGCTTAATAATAGAATATGTTTCGGTAGTGAACCGGTTTCGATTAAATATCCCAGCGTATTGCTATGACATAGGCAGGTATTATGTGATGTGCTGCAAGCAGCAGCTGTGTACTTCTTTGGGATGGGCTAAAAAAGAGTTGATTGATCGATCTAAGACGAAGAGGTCCTTGACAAATTTTAGAGTCCAGACGACCGGCTATCACTATTTCCATATCTATACAATAATATTGTACAAAAATTCATAAGATGCATTATTTTTAACCGACTTCTATAAAAGGAGGTGGTAATGCATTCGACCAGCATTTTTTCCATGTTTGTACACCGGTTTCCCGGTGGTTACTGGCCTGATTTAAGTGATTCTTTTTTCATTTGGTAGAAGTAGCTTGCACGGTGGTTCCATATTAATTTTACTAAGTTTCCTTCGGTACTTTATGAGTTATCCTCTATAATATGCATTTTTTCTTCTTCGTTTAACTGGTTGATGTGCTATTAACTTCTAGTTACAATGCAAACTTGACAAGAATTTGTGAGAGATACCACAACTAAAACAATAAAATAAAAATATGACTGACTTGCGGATTAAAATATAACTTTTTAGGAAGTAGGTGGCAAAAAAAAACGGGTTGCCGGCAGAAGTGAAAACTTGAACATTAACGTTGTGCATTTTTTATATTTTGGAATGGTTAGGGAATAATTTTGTACGAATTGCTTTAATTATCAGTATTAAAGGACTATCATCTATGCACATACAATACCTACCGTTCCTCCAAAGAGGTAAAATTCGTAAGATGGATTGTAATAGTTCTGTCATGTTTGTGTACGGTAGCGCAATAAATGAATATTGCATAAGAGTATTATCCAGTTTTGTAAACCCAAAATAAAGTTCAAATTCCTTCGTAACCTAATGTCAATCCGTCTTACGAATTTTCCAGTTTTAGAAACCCAAACTCAGTGACACGTGGACAGGACACGTGACCTAACGGTCCTCAGAGCTTGTATTATTTTATTATGGACTTTAACAACAAGTAATATAAAATAATTTAGGAGTATGAGGAACAGGGTGTAAAGTTCCTCGATACTCCTTAGAAAAGTGAGGATCCTCCGTCCAGACAGGTGTTGTTCGGTGGGCCTAACGGTCACGTGTCCTGACACGAGCTTAATAGTAGATTATGCACCAAGGGGATAAAGTAGTGTCTTATGTAACGGGCGCCGTATTGAATCCCGAGCAAAACGAAGGATTTTAGCGTTAACTCCCGAGTGGAGCGAGGGAGTTTAGAGTTAACTCCCGAGCAAAGCGAGGGAGTTAAGACAATAATCCTGAGTGCAGCGTGGGAATCAAGGTCGCCCAAGACGAAGGCACCTTTATCCCCGAGGTGAATACTGTTCTTTTCACACCATCTACGAGAGAATAAAAGCAGTAGTACTAGAATCAAGTATTCCGGAGTCAAATCACTATCGTCACTCAACATTTTTGTGAGAATTTGCAATATTTTAAGTAATTTGTAACAAAAAATAACAATGAACAAAGCAAAGCAATTTCCAGTATTCGCGCCTCTTTTTAATTTGTGTTCTATTTTTCTTTTAATTATATTCTATCTCGTGGTGGCCAGTTCTATTTTTGAACAATTAATTTTTTTGTGCAGATAATGATGGTGAATGCGTGAATATTCGTATGCGATTTATGTTCCAAATTCAAATCACATTATTGACCAGCGGGTCATAATGAAATTCAGTACAATATTATTGCCCTGCTAGACCTCAGGTCTTTAATGACTTACTTTAGGTTAGGTTTGCATGACATATAATTTGACATTATCGAGCAGGTGGTGTGAAAAATTTTTTTCATTACTCATACTCTGAAAGTAGATCTGAAGTTGCCTGAAGAGCGGGTTGAAAGTAATACTTTTCAGCCCTAGGGAGAATCGCTTTCAACTGACAGATGCCAAATTATTAAAAAAAAACTAGTTCTATTTTCACATTTTTATTGAACCATGTTGCAACTTTCTATGCAGCCACGATGTAAAATTGAAATAACTTAAGTATTGATTAAAGGATATATATTTTTTAAAACACTTTATTATAATTTAGTTTCAACAGTTTTTTTTTAAACAACATTGATTTGAACAAAATATTTACCATTTTTTTAATGATGAAAATGAAAAATAAGGCTGAATAGCTGGCTGGTCACAGAAAAAAAAACAAAATAGGCGGGAAAAGTTGTTGATTTATGTAAAATAATATTTACTCCTTCCTTTCTCTGTAACCCCTTGTCCCTTCGTATTCCTTTTCCTACCTCAATACTTTCTTTACTTTGTACAAATAGCTTTCCTGTGTATAAATGTATAGTCTCATTCATCACCTTCTTCTTCTTCTTTATGGGGTTTAGGTTTCCGCACTTAGTCCTTTAAGTGGACCATTGTGCGTGAGCCATGGTGGCCGTTACTCCAACCAGCCCACCTCCCTCCAGAAGCAGATCACACTTCCCGGTCTTCTCAGGGCATCCGCAAGGGATCTCGGTGTTCCCAGGGTCTCCTCGCGAATCTTGGTAACGCCGGTGCACTCAAGCAGTACATCCGCCACCGTTTCCTCCGCATTCATGCATGCTCTGCACAGGGGAGTATCAGTGATTCCTAGAGTGTAGAAGTGTTTATTCAGTGAACAGTGTCCAGTGATGGTCCCCGACACCAGACGCAGACCATCCCTGTCCAGACGCAGAAGGCGCCTGGTCAACTTTGTATCAGGGGATGGCATGGCTTCTTTGGCCTGCCTACACCCAGGTGTCGAGGTCCACCATTTCTCCACTTGTGTTCGAGTGTGATCCTTTAGCCAGTTTTTTAGTTGCTTGAATGGAATGGGCACAATGGGCTCGGGTCCGTAGGGTTTTGTACTGGATCCTCTTCTGGCAAGTTCATCCGCCGCATCGTTCCCCAGGGATCCACTGTGACCTCTGATCCATTGTAGTGTCACCGTGTTGTGGTTTAGTACCGTAATTCGTTCTAGGGCGTTATGGCATTCTAGTATTAGTTTCGACGTGATCTGATTACTTTTAAGGGATTGGAGAACTGAGGCACTGTCGGAAAGTATACGAATGTTGGTATTCGTAACCTCTCTGGCCTCTATAGCGTGTGCCGCCTGGATAATACCTACACACTCTGCTTGGTAAACAGAGTTGAGCATTCCAAGTGGTTTGGATATTTTTATATTTAGGTCCTCGGAGAAAACCCCGAAACCTGTCCCGTCGTCGGTTTTTGATCCATCAGTGTAGATTCTTAACTCTTTTGTACCTGAGTAGTCACACAACTCCGCTGTGAGTTCGATGTCGTAGTGTTTTTGGAAGCAGTGGGACTTCAGGGTTCTGTCGATGGGTGATGCCATCATAGGTTGTTCTTTAATGGCATCTACTCTGATGCGTGTATGTTTAATTCTGGAATCATTGCTTAAGGTGCCGGATGCTTCGAGTCTGAAAGCCGCTATGGTCGCCTCCTCTCTTACGACAAGGTGTAGAGGTGGTAGCCCCAGCATCACCTGTAAGGCGGCAGAGGGTGAAGTTCTCATGCTGCCGGTGATTGCTACGCAGGCAAATCTTTGTAGTTTCTCAAGATTTTTTTGTGTTGTACTTAGGTTGGTCCTGGGCCACCAAACTAAAGAGCCGTATGTGATGATTGGTCGGATAACTGTGGTGTAAAGCCAGTAGGTGACTTTGCGGCTTATGCCCCAATTCCTCCCAAGTAGTCTTTTACATTGCCATAAGGCTATACTGGCTTTTGTGGTGATGTAATCAGTGTGTTTCGCCCAGTTCAGCTGTTTGTCCAAAAAGATGCCCAGGTATTTGGTTTCAGTCGATAGGCTTAGTGTGGTCCCAAAGAAGCTTGGTAACTGTAATGTTGCCAGCTTCCTTTTCTTTGTGAAGAGGGTGAGTTCGGTTTTGGTAGGGTTCACTGCCAGTTTATATTCCTTGCACCAGTCTTCTACTATCCTCAAAGCCTGGCGCATAAGGTTGCACAGTGTGTTTTCGTGTGTTCCATTTATTATTATGGTCAGGTCGTCAGCATAGCCCACCGTGTAGTAGCCTCTGCTATTGAGACGCTTGATGAGACTGTCTACTACAAGGTTCCATAGTAGCGGTGAAAGGACACCCCCTTGGGGGCAGCCCTTCGCTACTATGGCTCTAGTTGTGTCGTTTACCGTAACTTGTACGGCTCTTAGTCGAAGCATGTTTGTGATCCATCCACGCAGGGTCGAGTCCACACCGTGTTCCTCGAGGGCTGCGCTGATGCTATGAAAGATAGTTTTGTCAAAAGCGCCTTCTATATCAATGAAGACAGCTAGTGAAGAGCATTTGTGGTCCACTGCACATTCGATCTTCGAGATCACACTATGCAGTGCAGATTCTGTTGATTTTCCTGTGGAATACGCGTGTTGTTGTTTGTGAAGTGGCCGTTCCCGAAGAGGTCCGTCCCGGATATGTCGATCACAGAGTCTCTCGAGAGTCTTCAGTAAAAAAGATGTCAGGCTTATTGGTCTGTACGCCTTTGGCTGTGTGTAATCTGGTTTACCTGGTTTGGGGATGAAAATGACTTTCACCTCTCGCCATGAAAGTGGTATGTATTTCTGTGCTATACAGGCTTGGAAGTTGACGGTCAGCCATGGTGTTAGGACGTCTGCTGCCCATTGTAGCAGGGCTGGGAAGATTTCGTCTAAGCCTGCGGATTTATATGGTCTGAAACTCTTTATTGCCCATTTTATTCTCTCTGCGGTTACTATGGTGCGGGCTCTGGCCCAGTCTTGGTCATTTGTTGTGTGCCTTAGCTCGCTTGCCCAGGTTCTATCCTCAGAGAGATTGCAGTCTGGAAAGTGGGTTTCCAAAAGGACTTTGCTTGTTTCGTGGTCCGACTTGGTATAGGTGTTGTCCGAGGTTTTCAGCGAGCCCAGGGTGCGATCCTGATCAGTAGATAGGATCTTCTTTACACGCGCAGCTTCGCTGTTTGATTCGATTTCTTCGCAGAATTTCCGCCAGGCTGCCCTACTGGCATTCCTGACTTGTTTCTTGAAGATGTGTTGTGTTTTCTTGTATGAGTCCCAGTCTTCAGGTAGTCTGGAGTATTTTTTTATTCATCACCTTAAATAATATTAAGCTGTAATTTTCGCCATAGTTATTTGCTCATTAAGTACTTACATGTTATCATCACCATTAAAATGATCCTATATATCCTTTCCTAAATTCCGCTCATTTTTATATTTTGGTTTCCCTACCTTTGATTTTTATAAAGTATAAAACCTGACGTGACATTGGCAGAATGCACAAACTGTGCGAAGCCAAAGTGGAAGAAAAAATAAAATTTACTCATTTTTGCTTTAGCTAATTCATGTTTTTATTTTTACTTTCCTTGTATTCGTAATGAAAAGCACAGTGTTTACCTCGGGTTAAAGACTTATTTAGTCCGTCTCGGGACTAAATAAGTCACTTTCACCCCTAGGGTAACAATGTACTATTAACCATCGCAAAAGTGCCCAACGCCGCTAAAGAAGTTTTCACTACAAAAATTCTTTAAACTGATAAAATGTTTTTTTCGGTATAAGGTAAGACCATTGTTGTGTCCAACACTCCAACACATGTCAAAAAGGCCTCCTTTACTAGAAAAATATATACATATTAGATCACATTAGTTCACACCCATGAAGTGATCACTTAGAGGACCACTTTAGTTTCTGTAGTACTTAAAAAATTTGAACCTTAACTACAAATATGTCCACTAACTACAAGGACAAGCAACAGGAAATTAAGGTGTGTTCTATGAGTGTGTGTTGTTTTGGCAATAAGAGCTTTTTTACATTTACTCAGGGAGTCAAGAGTCGCAATTACGTAGCAATTGAAAATGTAGACAGACATACGTACGCTGTTTAATTTAATGCGTGCACACAATTGATGTGTCAACAAAACACCTTGTTTTAAGATGTAGATGCTTTAGATGGGTAAATATTTAACACCAATTAAATGACTAGTCGATGTGTGTATGTTCCTAAAAATATTATACAAGGTGTTGTTTTGCATCCTCATCAAATTCAAGGAAGTAACTATGCTAATGATTCTCAACCCGAATCAATAATAAAATGGGTAGGTATTTTTTTTCTTATTTACGGATTCGGTAAATGTGAAGAACCACCCGTGTTTTAAACACGGCCCGTCTGATCCTCGCCTTATAACCTCGACTGCATACATCCAAAAAATCTCAAACGTTTATTCGATAATTTCTTATTCCCTGAACCACGTTAAGGGGGTTATTCTGAAATACTGACAAATTTAAACAACAAAAAATGCAGTGTTTTTTAATAATTAACTAGGTACCGTAATTTATATTGATTATTTATGTCTTTTGTGAGAACATCTTGAATTTTGACGAGGATGCAAAACAACACTTGTATAAGAACTTCATTTACCTACCATATTTGATGCAATAAATGAATGAAATGAATGGACTTGATGATGAGAAGTGGTGACCACGTAAGTAGTACTGAATACAGTAAAAAGTTTTATTTTTTATTTTTCTAATTTCAGTGCGCAATTCATCTTGGGCAAAGGATCATTCGCTGCTCTTCATCGACAATCCTGTGGGCACAGGCTTCAGCTTCACGGACAGCCCTAAAGGTTTCATACAGGACATGGCCACGGTAAGGACCTCAAATTGTATGCTTCTTCTCTTCGAATCAACGGGAATAATAACCAACAGACGTTGTCCTGACCTTTCTGGATGTCGATACAGCGCCAACTGAAAGGTCCAATAGCAAACCTTAAACATCCACAGAAATTATCAAAATCGATTCAAATTTTTAAGAAGAGTTTAGTGAACGAGTAAACGAGTTGGGCCCCGAAGGCGGCGATGCTAGTCGCGGCATCAGTGGCATTTTTAGGTCCTCCGTTAGAAGTGAAGTGCAGGCGTTTAGGCACTTAAGCTGGATGATATTATTCGCCATTTCGCTAGGTTGCGCCGACTTGTGCTTGTGTAGTGCTTTTTATCGGGCGTGTACCCGCAACGCCACGTCCAAAGCGTATTTTGCAGTAAGAACCTTACAAAATACCTTATAAGGGCAGAGCAGAGATAATTTTCATATGTCCATCGATCATAAAACTATGAGGCTTACGATATAATATAATGCATAGTTTTTATGGGTAATAGAACCATAAAAAAACAGTTTTATGTTTAACGGTTATATTGGAACATAAAAGAGGTACTTATTTTAATCACAATGTACTAACGAGATTATCCGTGTTACTTACCCTATCCTATCCTATATTACCCTATTTTAATAATCCTGAAACTTTTACTCTGTTTTACTTGCTGGTTTAAGTAAAACAGAGTAAAACTTTCAGGATTATTTTTTGATTTAATTATAAACTCAATTAATTTAGCTTTAATTCAAAGTCAAAGTCAAGTTGCATTCAAAACGTTTCGAAAAGTTTATTTATTACCTACTTTTATAAATAAACAAGCTCTGTCGAATGCTGATCAATGTTTGCCCTAAATATAAATAAATAATAATTAGTGTTATTATTATTTTATAGTCAGATTTATGGTTTTCAAATGAATCGTGCACCGGATTGCTCAATACGGTCCTTTGTAACTTGTTACGTACAGACACCAACAAAATTAGTTAATATTTCATTTTTATTTTTTTATTAAAACTTAGCGGAATGTAGTCTTTGGGTATAAACGTGAAGGTCATCATCTGCCTAGCCTTTTCCCAAACTATCTTGGTGTCGGCTTCCAGTCTAACCGGATGCAGCTGAGTATCAGTAATTTACATGAAGCGACAGCCTATCTGACCTCCACAACCCAGTAACTAGGTAATACGATACCCCTTGGTAAGACTGGATGTCAGAATTTTTGGCTTCTGACTACTCGTAACGACTGTCAAAGATCTACAAATGACAGCCGGGAACCAACGGCTTAACGTGCTTTCCGAGGCACGGAGGAAACTCGGTATGTAATTATGGTCACCCATCCACGGACCAACCTCGGCAAGCACGGCTTAACCTTAAAGATCGACCCGTGCGGCTGTTATTATTTAGCCACGAGCTCCTCAAGGAAAAAACGTGAAGGTTTGATACCTATATCTTGCTCCTCTTTCTATCGGTGTTAGGTTCTTAGTTTATATTTTTCAAATTACATAGGCGGTCATAGTGCCCCAAGACATTCTCTCTCAGTCAATCTTTTGAAAGTCAATTGCAAAGTGAAATTCATCACAAAGTTTGAAAATTTAAAAAAAAATTCATTAAAATTCATCAACAGCTGACCGTTCCTAAACCTTCCTTTTGACTAAGAATTCAATGAGGCGTATCACAAAACTTCCGGGTATATGGTAAAGTTTGTAGTGTCGTTCAACAGAGCTTCTGTTTTGCTAACTACTTGAGTATCATGGCTTTTGGCACTCAAAATATGGTGATATTTATTTGTTTTGAATAAATTATGATAAATGACGTCCGTGTCTAAGGTCAGCTTTGAGGGACGTTCGGTTGTTTAGAAATGAAGGTGTGTCTGTGTGCCAATGCGTGTATAGGAAGTGCTTTGATCTCATGTACCGACAGCAGACAAAGTTGGCGAATCTTCTCATTAGAATAAATAAGCAGTTACTTAATTATTTAAGTTATAAAATCCCTCTAACTGTAATTGATTTTTTTGTTTTTAAAAAAGGTTGCCCGACACTAGATATTTCTCTTGTATCGTGAGTTCATTTACAAACATTAAAACTCACATACCTACACGAACAGCCAGATCCGGAAAAACTAAAAAGCCATACAAATATTTGTTACGTGTGGGAATCGAACCCGCGACATGTAGCGCAGCAGTCAATTACTCAACCACTGCGCCAACCGTGCCGTCAATGTCTACATTATTTCTAATTGACTCACATCTAAATGTAAATTAGAATAGTTTTATTTCAAAACTGCACAGTGGCAACAATATGTTAAGTATAAATAAATATCACGGATTTGAGATTTATGCAGAAACAACTAGATTTTCCTACACAAACTAATCGACGATCACGAATCTTCGACAGAATTATACCTAATAATTGTCTACCTTGATATATTTTGTAGAAACACGTGTCTCGCGGGGATTAAAAAAAACAGGTAAATCTAATTTTGACTCACGTTTTATGCAATCCTTTGTATAGATAGGTACCTTCGATAGCTTTTTTCCGTCTGTGTCTGAAATCAATTTCCACGCATTAAGCACGAGGGGTTTAAAAGCCCGCTTTAGCAAAATCATAATCTTACTAATATTATTAATGCGAAAGTTTGAATTGATAGATAGATGTTTGTTACTATTAAATCGTGCCAGAACGGCTCAACAAATCTGGATGGAATTACACACACAGAGATAGATTTTATTCTGGTATAGCACATAGGCTACTTTGTATTTTTTTTCTACATCTAAATTTTCACTGCGAACGATATAAAGGGTGTAAAACACCTCTTAACGAAGCCGAAAGGCACTGGTTCTCCCTGTCATTGCGATCATTTGTTTGTTCTACACCATACCTGGGAACCTTCTAGTTACGGAGATATTAGGGGTCAAAGTTCCAACTTTTTGAACAGTATTTTTTTAAATACAAGTTGTTAATGTAAGATTTTAACTTTAAACACCTCCACGACCCCCGTACTATTCAATCCGTCCATCAGCACAATGTTTTGAGTGCGTTACATTGAGTTCCACCACAAAACATGATTTTACACCCCCCAAAAAAAAGTCGTTTCCCAGCAATAATTTTTGCGTAAAGTTACTTAGTTTCATGTACAGAATGCTTGGTTGACGGCTTCGTGATGAGGTGATTTACACCGTGTATGTATATGTAATTAATATGAATAACGTTACAATTATTAAAATGGACGCAGACGCAGTTAATATTATGAATTGTTACTTTGTAACCATTTTTGTTAAAGCGCCTTTTTAGGGCCTTGTGTATTTCTAAGTTACAAACTGGTTAAACACTATTGGTATCTTAAGTAAGCCCATTTGATACTTTTTCTTACTTATTTACTTTTTTTGATACTTTATTCTGGTAGTATGATCGCGTGGGATAATTACCGAACGGCACGCGGGAGAGCTGCGGTGGCCCAGTGGTGCCAGCCTCGACTTACGAGCAGTACGCCGTGGGTTCGAACCCAGGCGGCGCATCACTTTGGGTAATTTATTTCATCACCGCTGCTCTCAAAAACGGTGAAGGATAACATCGTGAGGAAACCGGCACGTCCTAGAACAAAAAATTCGAAGACACGTGACATCTATCAACAGTACCGTAACCCGCACTGGGCCCGCGTGGTGGATTACAGCCCACTCCCTCTCATAGAGAGGAGGCCTGTGTCCCAGCAGTGGGAACATTATAGGCTGATGATGATGATGATGACGCTGGCGAAGCGGCGGCTATAAGTGAGTCATAATAAAGGAAAGAAATAGCTACAAATCCTACATCCCAAAAAATCGGTAAAAAGCAATTTGAAAAAAAAAAAAACATTTTTTGCAACCTACGAAGTTTTAAATGGCTGACTAAATAACTCCTTAAAAATACAAACATATGTCTGCTAAATCGCTAAACCTATTCTAATAAATAAAAACGTTTCATATTACAGTGTTCAAGCCACTTATACAATGCTCTGAGGCAGTTCAGGCAGATCTTCCCGGAGATCAGCAAGGCTCCTTTCTACATAGCTGGAGAATCCTACGCAGGCCGCTACCTACCAGCTCTCGGCGTGAAGATACTAGAACAAGACCGTAACATCGGTATCCTGGACGTAAACTTACAGGTACGAAGATATTTTAGTTTATTAACTTGTTTTTTTTTTTATGAATAGAAGTTTTAATGGTTAAAATGAGAGGGAGACCTTTTAAACAATCCTCTGCGCTATCTGACATTATTTCAGCAATCAATGGCCTTAATAACGGAGAAGCTAGTGCTAGTGTTGATGATATTTGTGTGGAACAGTTAAATACCTCGGCGGAGCTCCTGGCAAAATAATAACAGCCGCACGGGTCGATCTTTAAGGTTAAGCAGTGCTTGCCGAGGTTAGTCCGTAGATGGGTGACCATAATAACATACCGAGTTTCCTACGTGCCTCGAAAACCACGTTAAGCTGTTGGTCCCGGCTGACATTTGTAGATCATTGGCAGTCGTTACGAGTACTCAGAAGCTAAAAGTCTGACATCCAGTCTTACCAAGGGGTATCGTATTACCCAGTTACTGGGTTGTGGAGGTCAGGCAGTCGCTTCTTGTAAAATAATGGTACTCAGCTGCAACCGGTTAGACTGGAAGCCGACCCCAAGATAGTATGGGAAAAGGCTAAGCAGATGATGAATTAAATACCTCGGCGCAGTAACGGTATCGTGCTCGCCCTTTTCAACTCATGTCTGAGACACAATACTAAACGCATTCTGGATGAAATGCTACCCAACCGCCGTTTCGTAGACTATTTAAACTTTTGTCCGAGTTAGGAAAGCCCTTCTTTAGGGTGCACTCTAAAGAATGGCTTTCCAAGTCAGTGTCGTAGCTCCCATTTTATTGAACATCAACACTAATGATCAGCCAAAAACGTCCCATCGAAAGATGTATTTCTGCAGATGACCTGGCCCTAGCTAACAATAACAACAAACTTCGAGGATTCTGAAAAAAAAATCTCTAAACGTCTCTAGGCTAACCTCAGCAAAAACTGGATTAAAACCTCATTTCCGCAAACAATAGGTGTCACCCATAGAGTATTTAAATAGTCTTTGGTATCACCTAAATGTGTCTAAATAAAGCTCGCTTCAGCTCGACTTTACCTACCCCTTCGACGAGCAGATGCGTGATAAAATGTTGTGTCAGTCAATAGCTACATTAGCAACACTATTATTAAATGTACGTCCAAAATAAACTGAAATGGTACTAAATCACTCTGCTTATTCATTTTAAAATGCCATTAAATGGAGGTTAAATACATTGACACCTCACTTTGTATAACGGAAACTAACTAACGAGGCGATTGCCTCGTTCGTTAGTTTCGTCAAATGCCTTGTGATGAGATTTCATCACAAGGCATTTGACGCAAATGATACAAATGACAAATGTAAGCTAATTGACAAGGTCATGATGAGAATCATTTTGATGTGTGTGAAATTCGTCCTTGATTGAGTGCAAAAATGATTTATGACTGGCTTTTGCCCGCGTCTAATATCAGAATGGTACCCCAGGGATGGTAAAAGAAGTGAAGTTTAGCAATTTAATTATAAACACAGTTTTTTTTTAAATCTGCGTTGTATAGTTTTTTTTTATTTATTCCGTTCCAATTTCAAAAATTAATACCACTTGACTGGTATTTGGTTTGTTACGAGAGAACTCAATTTTGAATTTGAACAGAAAGTACTAGGAGAGCAGATTCATGAAGATGTTGGTGCCGCTAAAATCGTCTTATTAGTGAATATCCTTCAAAAAGTACTAGACCTGCATGAATTCAATGAGGTATTTATTGTACTAAGCTTGCATACATTTAAGGTGGCTGTTCTGTTACGATTTCTGACGATACTCAATGTATGAAAATCAAAATAGTTACGAAACGGCACTTTTGTGATGGTATTTTCTTTAATTTTCGAAATGGGAAAGTTACCAAACGGGATGTAGCACTAACTAATCAATATAAAAGAAGAAACATTCGTAAAAATATTTGAAATTTTGTAACACAATATTCGTGGGTTTAAATTTTTAACAGATTTAGAAATGGCGGTAATATACAATTTCATTACCATTTCAACTGTTTTTTCTTCAGATGGGGTGCTATTTAAATTACTCCAAAAATGTATGGAAAAAATCAAAACAGTTGAATCAGACAAAAGATGTGACTTTCAGCTAAAGCATTTTTACTGACTGTACTTTATTTCTTTGAACTTTGTTTGGTACGAGTATTAGTTTAAACAATGGTATCCGTTCGGAATCACACTAATATTATAAAGGTGAAAGTTTGTGAGTGATTGTGTGTATGTGTGTGTTTGCCACTCCTTCACGCCTCAATGGCTGAACGGATTTAGATGAAATTTGAAATGTAGATAGCTTATACCCTGGACTAACACAGGCATTTTATCCCGGTCAGCGCGGGTGAAACCGCGGGGCGCAGTTAGTAGACAATAAATTTGAGATGAAACCGATGATACCAGTGGTATTAGTTGTTGGTATTGGTATTAGAACGGAATAAATCTTTTTTTAAATCCGCGTTGTACTTGACTATAATATGGTTTCGATATTCTTAGATTTTCCTCAAAACACACCAAGAATTATGAATCTTGCGGTAATTCTCGGTAGTGACGTTCAGAAAGTATATATTTATATACCTAGCTGTGATATTTAAATAGTAGTTGTTATGCCATGTGCGTCTTTAGTGGTTTTTAATATTTACGTAATCCGCTATCAATTAACATTTATCACTTTAAATATGTGAATGGTCTTTACTATGAAAATAGTAATGTTCCATAACTGACATTTGCTTATGATTACGGCTTTATTTAACTTTGCTAGTAACCTAATTTTGGCTTCTACTGTACTATCAATGAACGGAAATACTTGGAATCAACTTGAAGCAAAAGTGTTAAATAAAAAATAATGCCGAATTATGTAAACCCAAACCGGTTAATATCAACAATAGTAGGCCTTCGGCCAGTCTTGTTTGGATTACCGCAAAATGCAGACGTGAGCAATGGAGTGCGACATGATCACTTTCACAATATATTCTATACACCGTGTAAATCACCTCATCACGAAGCCGCCAACCAAGCATTCTGTACATGAAACTAAGTAACTTTACGCAAAAATTATTGCTGGGGAACGACTTTTTTTTGGGGGGTGTGAAATCATGTTTTGTGGTAGAACTCAATGTTACGCACTCAAAACATTGTGCTGATGGACGGATTGAATAGTACCGGGGTCGTGGAGGTGTGTAAAGTAAAAATCTGACATTAAAAACTTGTATTTAAAAAAATACTTGTCAAAAAGTTGGAACTTTGACCACTAATATCTCCGTAACTAGAAGGTTCCCAGGTATGGTGTAGAACAAAAATATGATCGCAAGGACCGGGAGAACCAGTGCCTTTCGGCTTCGTTAAGAGGTGTTTTACACCCTTTTGCATTTTATTTCTTGATTTTTGCTTTGGCACTGGTCAGAGCGATGTTTTTGGGTGAAAAAATAAAGAAAATACTGAGATTGTACAGTCAGCATCAAAAGTCGGATAACACTTATAAATCTTACACCAAGTTTTGTGCTGGTCAGTGTGGTCCGATGTTATATTGTTTTGCGAATTTGTGTAACCATTGATGAAAATACTGTTATGTCTTTTACTCCAGTCTGTTAATATGGATCGTTCTAAAACTAAGACGTCTTTTAATTTTGGATATGTACAGCGACTTTTGCTGCTGACCGTACATTAAAGTGAATTTTGTTTAGTTTGTGTAATTCCTCCTATACATTTTATTGAGAACTACATATCAAGTGAGAAGCCGGATAGTTGGCGCTCTTTGCCAAATAGTCGCCGACTACGAAAATGGCCGGCTAATCGGAACATCTCTAATAATATTATGTTTGTGTTTGGGCGTGTGATAACGCCGGCTGCTGCACGCACCGCGTCTCCGTAAATGAGCACAAACTCTCTGTTTCTCGTTCTGGCATATCACTGTTCTGAGCGACAGAAAAGGATAGAGCATGTTAAAATGCGATGCCGTCATAGATGTAGTTCAACCCTAAGTGACTTTTACTAGTATAAGTTTGACCAATATTTTTTACAATAAAATAAAATATAATATCATATTTTATTTAATTCGGAAGCTAGTTACGACCATGAGTAAGGGGAAACCCACTACCCGTATTGGTAAACGGACAATACTGACATAGCCTTCAAACATCGGAACACCGGATATACACATGAGTAATTTATACGTGTTAGCGTCAGCTCACACCGAGACGCGACGCGACGCGACGCTGCGCGCACACTTATAAAGAGCGATTCAAAATATAACTTTATTTTCTATACGAAAAGATATACATTTCTTTACAGGCGTCACGCGGCGCTGCGTGGCGCAACGTATTCTCTCAACGAAATGTGTATCTTTTCGTGTAGAAAATAAAGTTAAATTTTGAATCGCTCTTTAAAATGTGCGCGCAGCGTCGCGTCTCGGTGTGAGCTGACCCTTATAGTTTAAATTAATATATACGACAAGTAATAATAAGTTACTCTATATTTGCTCGGTCAGATAGCATATTATGTTGCAATTTGCAATGTACTGATTGCCTTCATTACATTGACATTATTTTTTTATTCGTTTAAGTAGGAACCTCTAGTATTTTATAATGATAAACATCCTTTAAATTACTTTCTCAATACTGATAAATAGGTACCTACTGCTGATGAACTGCACTATAATTATTTAGTTTTCACGGTGCGGTGAAAACTAAATATTTATTATTATTTATGTTTTAATAAATGGAATATTGTGCGCTGACTGAGTTTGGTTTCAGGCAGCAGGTACCTAATCGTACGGCATGTTTCATTCAGCAATATAAGTACTTCCATGGCTTGAATAGAGCGATAACAGACTGGAAACGAAAATTTGCATGTTATGAGACCTCAATGAAATTTCTCAGTAGCAACCATGGTTGATGACAATAGCCTCGCCCCCTTTCACATACTATTACATGGGACTTAGACATAGCTCGTGAAATGTGGTTTTACTAATAGGTACACCCCTGCCTGCGTCTCTGACATACCTAATACTAAATTATGAATATGGTTTTTTTTTATTGACATTATAACATACTAATTTAAAAATTTTAATTTACAGAGTTTCTAAATTGTAAACTTTCTAAGTGCCTGTTCTCAGTTTTTTTTTTTCTATTTTTATTGATAATTCTTTACTTACAATGTTATTTGAAATATTTTTACGCCGATACTTACGGCTAAACATGATTGGTCTCAATTTCTCAAACGATGTAATATATTGCATGCTGTTGTATGTTTACAATGTTTAAACAAAGAAATCTAATCTTATTTTATCTCACCCTTCGGGATTTACGGTCGTTTATGTGATTCAATCATAGCAGTCTCCAAATGACTTAATGACCAATGACTCTAACTGTCTTATTTGTAACTTACAGGGTATTATAATGGGCAACCCCGTGCTGAGTCGCGACAGCATAGCAGACTACAGCTCAATCTACTACCAGTGGGGCCTGATCGACAGCCAGGGTCTGCAGGCTGTAAAACCGCTGCAGGATGCCTACAACAAAGCCATTGTTAGCGAGGACTCGGAGTCTGCGACATTAGTGAGTACCTCGAAGAATAATTCAAACTAATACACAATTAAAAAAAACGGGCCAAGTGCGAGTCTTACTGGCACACAGGGTTCCATAGCCCCAAACAATATAATAACAATGTTTTGAACGGTCATTCATTAGTAAACCTTCACTCAACCCCAAATCTAAATTTGTTTTTCATATTAAGTTAATGAAAAACAAAGTTACGGCTGCAGTTTGGTGAAAAAGTCCCATATCTCAAAAACTACACATGAAATCTTATTCAAACTAATTTTTGTTGAAAGTTTTTTTTACGTTCTACATCCCCATATTTTTTTCAGAATTTTTCTTTTACTTTAGAAATTAGAGGGACACACACACTTTTTACTACTTTGGAAGTGTCTATCTTTCAAAAGATTGCCTTTGAAAAAAAATGGTTTTGGAACCTCAATGTCATTTTTAAAGACCTATCTATAGACACCCCACACGTATAGGTTTGATAGTTTTTTTTTAGTTTCAGTTCCATGTATGGGGGGATATGCTTATCCATATTTTTTTTTTTAATTTTGTACAAAAATCATAATGCGGTTCACAGAATACATCTACCTACCAAGTTTCAGCTGTTTAGGCTTAATAGTTTCGGAATAAAGTGGCTGTGACATACGGACGGACAGACAGACAGACATGACGAATCTATAAGGGTTCCGTTTTTTGCCATTCGGCTACGGAACCCTAAAAAGGGGTATGAGGAACAGGGTGTAAAGTTTTTCATACCCTACAGAAAAAGGAGGATCCTCCGACCAGACAGTTATTATGTCTGGCGGGCACCTGCCCGACAGTTGTTGTCGGTTTTTCTATATAGTCTTAACTCGATATAAACTCTGCTTGCAAGATGTAGGAAATTGACGTTAGTTCTTCCGTCGTGTCATAGAGGCGCTGTAGTACTTTTTGTATAAAGCTGATTTTTTTTGTACGTCGTTATACATCCTGACTCGTTCAATTGATCTGAATTTATACCCTTTTTTTGTACGTAATGACTAAAATTGGCCTAGATTTGCAAATTAAGAGTGTGGTAATAATAACAGAGGGAGTTCAGTATAACGTGTACCATACTGCAATTTTAATGGATCTGGTCTGTCTAGCTATCATGACGATTAAAGTCATCTCTATGATTCAAGACCAGCTCAATTGATTTTCAAAGTCCTATATAAATGTCTTTCTTTACATTTCCAGCTTCGCGAAGAACTTCTAAACAGACTAGACGACATCTCAATGCAGCAGCAAACGTTCAACATCCTCGTGGACACCATAACCCACCTGGATGACTTCGTCAGCTACATTCTGAAACCTGAAGTGTCCGAGGCATTGCATGTCGGCAGCATTGAGTTCTCCTTTCATAATGCAACTGCTCATAAAAAGCTTACTCCTGACTTCTTGAGTGAAGTAAGGTCAAAGGTTGAAATGCTGCTGAATCATTATAGGATACTTATTTATTGGTAAGGAGTTTTTCATTAATGCTTTCGGTGTTTAATTGTTAGGGACAGAATACGAGAAAAGAAGCGGTAAATGCTCTTCTTGTCTCGTATTTATCCGCCATAAATAAATAAATAAAGGATGACTGAAAACTTGTGTGGTTATCGGTTGACTTGGTATGGGCATGTGATGCGGAGGGATGAGGGAAATGTCTTGAGGAAAGTTTTTAACTATAAATGTGGATGTGTATATTAATAGAGGAAGACCTATGAAACTATGGATGGACTGTGTGAAGGATGATATGGCAAGAAAGGAGGTGTCTGATGAGATGACACGTAATACAGAAGTATGGAAGAAGGAAACATGCGGCACCGACTCCAAATAAATTTGGATAAGAACAGTTGACGATGATGATGAAAGGTTGAGGAAAGGGTTATCGTTTGGCCTGTAAAGGTTTCTTACCAAGTTACAGGTCAAACGATAACCGCCCAACATTCAGTTATTGAGATTCTAGACATGTGGAGAAGAAAGTTAAAAAATTATTTCGACGCCCTCATTTTTTTTTATAATTTCTTTTAAAATATTTTTGTTTTCGAAAATCACTGAACTTATATTGTGGTGGAATAGTGTGACCGGTGTGTATCAATTAAACGCCAATTTGGCCATTTTTGTCGATGAAATGCAATTTTCTTCAATTATTTTTAAATTAACCCCAAGGTCTAAGTCGTCACTTTAGTAGCTATCTAATGAGGTATAAAAACTAGAAAAATGTTGAAGGATACTTGTTAAATTAATAATTTGTTACTGGTGAAAAAGTAAAACATGACAAAAGGGTCCTATCGCTAAGAATTAGGAGCGATATCGGTATCGATATTAAAAAAGGCGCAGGTACCCAAAATTTGCAATTATTCATAGAAATTGTGAGAAATTGGTACGTTATAATTACGATATCTTTTGTGATTGTACCGGCGGCGGCTCCCCCATTCCACCTTCGACAGCAATAATCGACATTCGTCGACCACAATGAACAAGAAACTGATCAAATTGACGTTCAATGGATGCACACTGGCTAAACTACACCCTATTCCACTACAATATAAATTCCAAAAATAATAAAAATACAATATAAAAACAAAACCAAAAGGAAATTTGGAAAAGAAAGTCGCGATCTGCGAAAATTGATTTTTTATCTTTCTTCGTCTCTAGGAACTCAATAAAAAGTCCTATGAAAATCCGACCCTATAAACTTCGTTCCAGCTTATTTTCTGATTGCACTCGACTATCAGCACAGCAATAAAAGGTAGTGATTTCTCTCTAGTGGGCAGATGGATCTGACAGCACCATGTGTGCCTAACGCGAAGGCCCGGAGGAAGCACTGGCATTGGAACAGACGTGATCATTTCCTGAACGCGTCACGCACTCCTTGGTGGTTCGACAACAGGGTCGCTGGGTAAGTTAGCACAATCCAAAAAGATGGAATTGCTGAGAGGGGACTGGGTCAGGGTTTCTTAAAGTGGGGTCCACGGACCCCCAGGGGGTCCGTGACATGTGCACCAGGGGTCCGCAGTAGGTAAGTTAACTCTTAACCTATTTACTAGGAAATAGGTTGAAGATAGTCACGAAATATGAGTAAATTGAACAAAGACTAAACTTCTAAAGTATTCTAAACTAAAGCAAATAGTAAATAAATAAGGCAGTGGCGTAGCTACCTAGGGGCTAGGCGGGGCAGTGCCCCGGGGCCCTCAAGCTCAGGGGGCCCTCAAATCCTTACCAGAAAATCACGATCGAACTTAACTTTTTTAAATTTCTAATCCATTCCATTTTCAAAATAAATATGACAGTTTGCAAAGGACTTTAATCATGGCAACCCAGTTGAGAGAAGTTTGAAAGTTATACCTAGGGATTCCCCTAAATTCTTTCTGAGGGTTGGCAGTGTTTTCAATTGACGGATAGCGATATGTGCGTTTTATTATTCATCGATGTGCGTTTTATTGTGAATTCGAGTCGAAGATTTTTTTTCGAGAGTGGTTAAAAAATTAATGCTGCATCAGGATTAAATAAGCTTGTCAATAAACTTTTTAGTACTGGGAAATATAGTGGTTCAATTTTATTTGATTTTAGTACCACTTACATTGCTGTCCGTTACGTCAATAAATCATGTCAAATCTATAGATTTCGGCTACTCTTTAAAAAAAAACGCAGGTCACTTGCAGTAGGTGCATTAATTCAGGCCCGCGCGAGGAGATCGTTCTTGGTCTCCACCGCACCAAATGTGGTAACACTACCGGCGATAAAATGTTTTCCGGGGATTCCCCAACGATGTCTTGTAGCGTATCATTACGTTTCTCCTTCCTTTTACTTTTAACGTCGTCAGTAAACAGTGAGTACCTACTCGAAAACAATCTAATATAAATATTAAGTAAATATAAATATATTAGATAAATAAATTATAAAACTAAAATTATAGACAAAAAGAAGAAACCCAGTGGTGCATTTAATATAATATAATAATAACGATTTATTTTCTCCCACAAAGTACAAATACAATATACAGATGTTACAAATACTGGAGGTACACAGGTTTGTGGGAGTCAGGAATCCAAACTAGGATACCCTGTGCTATGGACTCCTGGCCCCCCTCGCCGAGATTGGAATTATCACATTATTTTTTTTGTAGACTTTTGTTACAGGTATTGTACGAGAAGAATTAAAGAGGGAGTACTAGTAAAATAAAATAAAATCAAATATAAAAATGTGAGTGTGTGTCATTGTTAGTGTGTGGACTGTGAGTGTAATGTGAAAGGTGTTGTGTGTGGTGTGGTGTTGGGTATGTGGTGTTGTGTGTGTGTGGGAGAGATTAAGATGTTGTATGCGTGTGTGTGATTAATTATATTTATGTATATGAATGTGTGTGTGAGGGGGTGGCGTACATATTTATGAAAAACGCTATGCTAGGATAAGATAGTGAGCAATTTTTCCGTTTCTTCGTAATCAAGTCCTAAAAGCCACTGTGTGAGCTTTTTTTTACATTCTACCCTAGACAAATTACTAATTGCAAGAATCTTGTTAGTTTTATTATAAAGTCTGCTTGCTCTGAAATTGAAAAAGTTTTGGGCGAAAGATGTTTTTACCGGAGTTGTTTCACAGATTTCATAGTATCGCCTAGCATTTACCTTATGCTTGGCTGTAGAAACGTCTATTGAGGAATGTTTCTGTAAAAGTGTTTGTAATATATAAAGCTGCCTAATCGTTAATACATTTGCTTCTTTATAGAGCGTTTTTGTAGCAAATAAACGTGGTTTGAAGAGAGCAACTTTTAAGAGAAGTCTTTGAGCTCTTTCAACGTTTATGATATTCGTTTTATAGCAAACGCAAACAATGCCAAGAAAGAGAAGATAGTAAATAAACAAATTGCCCAAAATTTACAAGTTTTTTAATCAGCCTTCTGCAAGTACTTCTGGACAAAATATTTCTATTGATAGAGACTCAAATAATGTGGTATCTGCAGTGTTGGTTGAAAAGCCTACTGAAGAAGATTCGACAATTATTGCAGTTGGAGATACCTCCGCCGCCGATCATGTGAACGTAGATGATGTTTGCAGGGCACACATAAGAGCGGAGGATTTGGAGAAACCACAGACCTCCACATTTTTCGAAAATGTGTACGATAAATCTTCTTATGACTTGGGAAACTTTACCGAGAAACGTCAAATTCTTGATATGAGACCAAAGCTGATGATAAAGTAGCTTAGCGTTTTTAAAGTATGTGTATAATTTTACTTGATAAAACCTAACCAGTTTAAATAGCAGTGGGGCCCCATTTTTTTTTTGCCCCAGGGCCCTTGGTTACCTAGCTACGCCACTGAAATAAGGTAATATGTCATTCCACCTAGTCTACGTGGAAGGACATATTACCTTATTAGTGCTGTTCTTCAGAAAAGTCACAAAAATGAGGGAACCACCGGCGCCCTAGAAGGACACTCACAGACACAAATGGTGAAGGACTTGCAGAAAGTTCGGGTGCATAGTTCAAGCAAACGGCCTGCGTGTATCACTAGATGTGAACGAAACAAAAGGGGGAATCTAAGGATCTTAGGAGATGGCGCTCTGGTAGTCCGGGAGGTAGCGTTGCAAATGAAAAAGTCATAGTAAGCCGGCTGATATTGTCATCGCTGGTTGATCTTATATGACCAATAAGTGAACCAACCGTCAGCTGCTCAAGTAGCGGTGGGTGCGGGTGTGGGTAGTTTCGGAATGGTGCAAAAATAAAAAAGTAAGTCATAATACGCCAGCAGATTTTTTTTTCATAAATATTTTACTTCATCCTGAGCTAAATAAAAATCGACAGCTGCTTGGTGGAGGGGGGATTATGTGTCAGCCGCTCGCATGAACTTGTAAAAGAAACACGTAAAATAAAGTTATAGTACGCCGGATGAAATTTAACTAAGTGATTGTTTAAATTATGAAAAGTACGAAAACAACAATCAGCTTCGTGGGTGGCGGTGGAAAGACCGTCAGCTGACGCAGTAAAAGTTAAAAATATTGGAGCATTGCTACTATACGCTGTCTCCTTTTAAACACATATTTCGAAATAGATTCTGGAGCTGCCTGAGCCCATAACACTACCTTCGGGTTACCGAAGCCTCTTCCGCTAAAATTTCGTGTCTCTTTGTGGTACACAATCAGTTTTGGTTGTAGGGTAGACTGGGTACGGTTGAAACAATTTAGCTTTTATCGTTTATAATTTTGTTGTTTTCTTTTATCGTTTATAAACAGAGTGACGATTATGATACATGAAATTCAAATGTAAAGTTGTACTGTATCATTATAGTTCTCGGGTTCGGGTTCGCCTACTACCTGAACGCGTGCCAAAAGGTGGTAGCCGTAAGGCTAGTCCGGGGGTACCGCACGATCTCCGGCGAGGCGGCGAGCCTCTTGGCCAGATTGTCGCCATGGGATCTGGAGGCGATAGTGCTTGCGCGCCTGCACGAATGGTGCGCGGAGGCACTACGCCGGGGGTAACCCCGCTGCTCCTGACCTCCGGCGTGATCTCATGGCGACATTGAGAGACCAACTGTCGCAACCCCGTGCAGGGCCGCCACAATAGTGGCGATATGTCCCTTCTTTGAGGAGTGGCTGGAGAGGCACCACGGCACCCTGACGCAAGTCCTCACCGGACACGGTTGTTTCGGGAGGTTCCTGCGCTGAATCGGGCGGGAGGAAACGCCCGGGTGTCACCACTGCGAGGATCGTCCGGATGACACGGTGGAGCACACCGTGGAGCTCTGCTCCGCTGTGTCCTCGTAGCGGCGATTGGCGGCGGCGACCTCTCGCATTCGGCCCTGATTCAATCCATGGTCTGGAGTGAGAGGGAATGGGAAGCCGCCGCCTCCTTCTGCGAAGCAGTCATGCTAGCAATGGAGGTGGCGGAACGTGAGAGGGAGAGAGCCTCGTCCTAGCAACCGCGGTAGACGCCCCGGGCGTCAGGTGCCTCCCAGTGGCCCCCAGCCACCGCGCGTGGGCCTGTGGACGGTGAGTTATGGGCTAGCTCACCGTCCGTCAGTCTTATGACGACAGGCCGTTTCGATGGCGCGTTAGTGTTCCACGCGCGCCTCAAAGAGATGTCAGCAAACCGGAAAGGGTCCGAGAGGGCCGATGCCTGCCAGGGCTGCGGGACTGTTCGAAAGAGATACCGTGGCCCTGGAACACAAAGGGCTAAGAAGGAACATGGATAAGTTTTAGTCAGTACAAGTCTGACTCTCCCTTCCGCTCTGCACAGAGAGGAGTCATTTGATGACTCAAAAAAACAAAGATTTCATCAGCCTTTAACGAGTAGTAAACATGTAAATAAATTACAAAAACGATAATAATTTCAAAATTAACTAAAACATTTCTAAAAAACAAATAAAATTTGAAAATAAACTAAATGAAAGACATTTCTAAAATCAAACATTGATAATAAAATTAACATTTTGAATAAACTAAAAGAAAACCTTTTGATTTAATCAAATAAGCGTCAGGTGACGGTTTTTCCACGCAGCTGATTGTTGTTTTCGTACTTTTAATAATGTAAATAATCACTTTATTAAATTTCATCCGGCGTACTGTAACTTCATTTTACGTGTTTCTTTTTCATGCGAGCGGCTGACGCATAATCCCCCCTCCACCATGCAGCTGACGAATTTTATTTAACTCAGGATGATGTAAAATATTTTTATGAAAAAAAATTCAGCCGTCGTACTATGATATGACTTATTTTTTTTTCACCACGTCCGTAACCTTTCAATCCTACACCCACCGCGGGTACGTCAGCTGACGCTCCGTTCACTTATCAGTCATTCGACATCTATTGATTATGATGGCAACCTATCGGCGTAAAAACACTACCTAAAATGCAACGCTACCTCTCGGACTATGTGGTTTATGCATATTATGCTATTGGTAAAAGACTTCTTTTTGTTACCTTTGAAAATATCGGTTACACTCAGGACATCTTTTGAAAGTTACCAGGTTTTGTGTTTACATAACAGTTAGATTGGTAGGTAGATTAAAAAGCTTGGCGATTTACAACTGCGGAAAAGCCAAAGCCATCTCAGTAAGCTGATTAGATTTGACATTTATAAGTCACCGATAAGATGGAGAGATATGAATCATATGATGTGACTAATAAGTACCTACATTTACTTGCCCATAAGAACAGCAATTTTTCCATGAGTTTTTTGATATCTGTTTATAGATAATCATTGCAGACGAGATAGAGAGAGATGGTTTCCTATCTATTTTTTTAACTACGATGTCAAATAAAAGATAGGAAACCATCAGGTTGTCAATATACAATTGACATTATGGTCGTTACACAACCACTTTTTATTCCCAGATACGTCAAAAGCGGCGGCAGTCTAACCGAAGTCTTAGTGAGGGGAGCAGGGCATCTTGTCCCCATGGACAAGCCAGCAGAGACTACGGAGCTGATATCCTACTTCATCAGGGGTTTAGACATGCCACTACCACCGAACTACCACGTAATGGCCCAAGATACTGCTGTGTACATCGACGATGATGCCGAGGGAATCTCCAAGACTATTCTGCAAGTTCCTGGAGATCCACCTTCTGGTACGCAAGCAGTAATGGTCGTCAGTATCGTCCTTAATGTTCTATTACTTCTTGCTCTAGTCTGTGGTGTAGTCTATGGTCTGAGGTGGAAGAGACGGACCGATGCCTATTTATACAATAATGTTGAAGAAACCAGTTTTACTTCAACTATGTTTTAAGGCTGGAGGTTTCCAGAACTGTTGTTACTCAGGTTGTGCCAGAATTTGTTGAGTGGCTGTGCGAAATATTAAGGACGTTGTTTTATGCTCGGTTCCTATAATAAACTGATCGTAGGTAATTGACGGTTCTTTTTTTGAATTAACTGGTCCATTGCTACGTCTCTTGCTAGTGTTGCCAGATTGATGAGTAATCTCCTCGGTGTAGAATAATGACTTCCAGATCCGTTTCTTGAGTAACATTATGCAGACAATTTTGAATCTTTAACAATTGAATTGAAAGGCGATAATATTACGCTTATTATATTGGAACCGTGCTTTTTTTAACTCCAGATCTCAGCATGTATTGAAATGTATATTAGAAAAAAGAACTACTTTTTGTATACGAAATCAAAGTACAGAATATTACCTACCATGACATTAATTTAGAATCTAATAAATTATTTAATGACAAGTGTTGCTAGTTATTTTTTTTTTATGTTGGAACTAGTCTTTATTTCTGCCAAGGCCTTTACATATTCCTCAGTGCCTTTTAGTTTTAATACGTACTGATGTAAATAACTTGTAATTAATTTAAACAGTAGAAAATAAAACATATTTTGTACATAAATTAACGTTTATTTGAATTCCTGTATGAAGCTGTCTATCATGAATTTTGCTACCTCTGGTTGGTCGAACGGTACCATATGACCGGCTCCCCTAATAAGTATCTCGACGAAGTTTCCACCTGCCTTCTTGTACCTGCAATAATATATTTGAATTAACATTAATAAAACACTTCCGGCTACCTCGTTGCTCTATTGGTCGCTGCTCCTGAGCACGAAGTCTTCTTTTCAATAGGTCTAGATCGACCAGAGAGTTATTGAGTTTTTTTTTTTCCATCAGGCATTTCTCAGTAGCCACCCGGTGTATGTATAGGAGTCCGGTTAATGACAATGGGCCTGCTATTATATGGGACTTACATAACTGGTGAATGTGGATGTACTACACACAGTGTTGCAGATACAAAAGTTTCATAGGCCTTTAGAAAAAAAAAAGTTTTTGAGTTACATCTTTTCAAATTTGGAAGGCCTTCTCTTGCTAACAACGTTTAAACACAGAAACGCTTCGACAGGCACTGCCCATGCCTGTGGCCCGTTCCGAGGAATTCAACGCATGTAATAAAATTCAACTTACCCAACAACGGATCCGTTAGCAAATCTGCGCAGCCGCTTCCTAGGAGCTTGGAAATAGGACTCTCGGCGCGACCACTGCAGGGTTCCGTACATGTGCTTTGACAAACTGTAAGCCAGGATGACGTCCAGCTGACCACTGCAAATAATATAATAAGTATTAAGTAAGTCTCAATCGTAAATGATGCTTTGACGTCTGACAGAGAAGAACGGAAGAAGACAATGTGTTGCGCCGACCCGAAGTAGAATAGGATGAAAAGAGCAGGATGATGAAGTAAGTCTCAAACGTAGCGTAGGATGTCCCCAGCTGTATGGACCGTTGACCCCTAAAAGGTGGTTGATATAGAATTCAGATTGCATATAGAAGGTGGAGGCCAGGATGTTGTGGCACAGCTTGGGAGAGGCATTTCCAGCAATGAACTGCGAAAGACTGAGTAGATTGATTATAGTTTCAGGTTCCTAAAGTGGCGGAGACCGGAATCTATTCTAATAATCCAGCAGGATACTTATGATCGACGAAATTATTTCTATAGCTAATAACGGCAGAAACTAGGTTTTCGCAGAAATGCTTGATTCTGAACTTCTATACTGTCCGATTCTTTCTTTCGTATGGTGAGTGCCTAACCTGGTTTTAGAGTTTTTATGCTGCCCATAGGCATCTGACTCGGCTTTTCTTGCCGTCGAGAAATATCTCAGACATATGCTGGTTTCCTCACGATATTTTCCTTCACCTAACAAACGCAAACACCGAAACATCATCGTGGCCGCTTTAGGGTGTCAATACCTGTGTCGCGTCGTGTTTCACATATTCTTTAGATGTTAAATGGCAACCCGAGATATAACAGTCTTCACAACATCTTACCTGTAGCTTAAAACTCCATAATGCTCTAACAGCTCTTCAATGAAAGGTTTCGTGGTATTAGCAAAGTCTGGCAACATTTTCTCATAGACCAGCTGGTTGTTATAGTTGAAGGTTACATTCCCCACGTGGATCAGTTCTCTAACGTCAGCTCTGGTGATGAACGCTTCGAACTCCGGCGCTGATGATGTGGAGTCCTCCACAAAGTTGTAGACGCTGACCCCGCTTTGCTTCTTTATGTATTCTATTGTTTCGTTGAATTTCTGTAATAATTTGATTTAAAAGTTAAGAGTGGTTTATGATATTGCTTGGCAAACGAGCCGGTGGTCCACCCGATGGAAAGAGGTAACTGATCATAAGCATTTGAAAGAAATAATGGGTTTGCTGATGACATCATACCCTAGAGAGAGCTTCGTAATTCTGCAATGACATACCTACAGGATGATTTTAAGTTAGAGGTTTATTACAGATGAAACATTTATAATGTGAGAACGGTCGTAGTGATGTTAGTACTGAATACGTTGTAGCTATCTGTGCGTCTATGTCACTTCCATCCAGTAGAAATACTTTTCGATAGCTAATGCCAGTCCCTTTTCACATTCACGTATTAGTTCTAGGCCCTCTGTGGTGTTTTTTCAAGGTTCTTTTTAAAGAACTTTAGTAACAATTTAAGGTTAACTTTTAATATCCTTTAACCTTCCACCCAAATACAACCCAATTTTTTTTTACAGATCATCAAAATATGCAATTTAAAGGTAGGATATTCGAAAGTCAAGTAAACTTACATTAGCAGCATCAACCATCCTCTTGCTGTCAATGAGCTTGACGACCTGTTCTTCTAGCAGCGCCACGTGGTCGACCTGGTTACCGTCCAGGATTCCCAGCACCTCGCACAGGGTGCTATAGTGCATCATGTCCCGGAGCTCCACTAGACCGTTGCCGATTGCAATACCCTGAAAGTTTTATATAACACTGTTAGCCTGGATTAAGCCAAGACCGAAGTACATGGGCTGCATAAAAACTTTGACATGAGGTTAGGCAGTAACACGAAGAGAAGAAACCCGTTTTTTTTTTGCTACACGGCAAAAACCTCTGTACACTCCTATCACTTCTTTCTATATAGGCTTACTAGCTGTCCCACGCAACTTCGTCTGCGTCACATTTTCCCCGTTTTCGCAACATTTTTCATTGCTGCTCCGCTCTTATTGGTCGTAGCGTGATGATATATAGCCTATGTTACTTCTAATACCTCCAAAAATATGTGTACAAAGTTTCATGATGATCGGTTGAGGAGTTTTTGCGTGGAAGCGTAACAAACAAACTTACTTTCGCATTTATAATGTTAGGTTAGTTAGGATTTATGACGGCACGGTTGGCGCAGTGGTTAAGCGATTGACTCACGGAGCACGGAACAAATATTTGTATGGTCTACAGATAGTTGTTCCGGGTCTGGCTGTTTGTGTATATGAGTTTAAATGTTTGTAAACGCACCCACGATACAGGAGAAATTCCTAGAGTGGGGGCAATGATTAAAAAAAAACAATTTATTGGGACAACCAACAGTCACAAAAGCGCAAAATGTACACTACGGGTATCACGAAGTTCTTTGGTTAGGTTAGGTTAGGTTCCCAGGTGAATGCTTATGATAATTAAGCTTTCGTTTAATTTTTTCTTCTTAACATCTAAAGGGTGTAAAACACCTCTTAACGAAGCCGAAAGGCACTGATTCTCCCTGTCATTGCGATCATTTGTTCTACACCATACCTGGGAACCTTTTAGTTACGGAGATATTAGGGGCCAAAGTTCCAACTTTTTGACAAGTATTTTTTTAAATAGAAGTTTTTAATGTAAGATTTTTACTTTAAACACCTCCACGACCCCCGTACTATTCAATCCGTCCATCAGCACAATGTTTTGAGTGCGTTACATTGAGTTCTACTACAAAATATGATTTTACACCCCCCAAAAAAAAGTGCTTTCCCAGCAATAATTTTTGCGTAAAGTTACTTAGTTTCATGTACAGAATGCTTGGTTGACGGCTTCGTGATGTGGTGATTTACACCGTGTATACTAATATTAAAAGCTGAAGAGTTTGTTTGTTTGGTTGAACGCACTAATCTCGGGAACTACTGGTTCGAATTAGAACATTATTTTAGTGTTGGATAGCCCATTCACCGAGGAAAGCATAGGTTATACATATAACATCACGCTACAACCAATAGGGAAAATGTGACGCAGACGCAGTTGCGCGGGTCAGTTAGTATCGTAAATCAAATTATTTTAATCAACGAAAGGCTACGCACCTTCATGTTGATAGGGTCCAGTGTTTTATCTTTGTTGTGCCTGTGAATCTGGATGGCGAGCGCTGGCACATACTTCCCCGCGTAAGACTCTCCAGCTATAAACAGAGGTGCTGATCGCAGTTCTGGGAACATCTGTAAGAACTGCTGAAGAAATTCTAGCATCTGCTCACCGATCTGAAATTAATAATAAAATAAATAATACTTACTCCTATACTATACTTATTTTTACACTAAGCAAATGTAGATTGCAAGGTGCAATTAATGAATCTTCAGAAGTTACGCTTAACGGCTCAAGCATTTACTCGGTGCACTCATAGGAGTCAATTTACTGCCACGTGTATTTTTTCGCACGATAGGAGAATCCTTTTCTGTCGCTTAGTACCGTTATTTGCTTGAGCGAGGAACAGAGCTTGCCATGTGCGATAACACTCCGTGCAATAAATCATTAGCTGCCAAGCCTTTTTCAGTGTAAGCAGACGAAGATAACTAAATGCCAATTTTTAACACAGAGCGACTATCCTGACATCCACGCCCCAAGAGTTAGTTACCTAGGGTACAGAGATGGTGTAACACGATACCCTTTAGTATTTGACCAGCGAGACTTATTAAGGGGTATCGTTTCAGACACCTAAATCTTTCTTAGTATAAGCTTTCTTAGTAGCAATAAAATTCAGATTAAACTGACTATAAATCGCGATTAAAAATCACGACTTGCAAATGCAAAAGTTGATTCTTCAGTTAACAGGTCGTTGCACCCTTACCTTTCGAGCAAATCGCACGGATTCAACCAGTATAATTATATTTTTACTCGATACGATGCTTCTTCAACTGGTTTATTTGCATTTCCATTCGTCCATAAAGATTTTGATGACCGTAGAGAAATAGGAAATATTTGCATATATTATAATCTTAACGCCACATTACACAATAGGTAGCAACTCTTTTTAATTGGCTCCCATTAAATAACTCATCTAATAGGTGAAGATTTCCATTATCGTTAGTCACGTTGAGCAACATAGTTGATAGTTTACATACTTAGTTACTTACGTAAGGTATTCTCCCCGTCCCCCACGTTATGGGTACTGAAGAAAAGATGGTAATTGGAATTGTGATGAGCTAGTTAAAAGTATATCCTAAGAAGGCTACAGTACTAAGTATATGAAAACAGCTGCTAACTAAGTTCCTACTTAGTATGTGAATACAGATTGAATACGGCTTAATCACCACTGTCCACTACAAGATTGATATTATTGATATTAGCTACTCTGTCTCGCCAGGATAGCAATGTCATGGTAAAAATATTTTGTCATCATCTACATGGTGAGGTGTCTCTAATTTATTGGACCTGCAGGTTTCTTCTTCCACACATCTTTATTAGCTGTGTAATAGGGGATATCACATTTTTTTTTCTTTGTCCGTCGGGTAGTTTATTGAAAAGTATTGGACACGTATTTTTTCTTTTTTCACGTGGTCATAAAATTACGGAGATATATTGAGTTGAAATAGCGCATGACGTCACATGTAGGTAATTTTTATACCTACTTGTGACGTAGTAAGCCCCCACTCTCCAACTTTAATGAGTTTTAACTAAGTAATTTTTTGATATTTTGATAAAACAAAAAATATGTGTCTAATATTTTTGTATTACCTGTCTGACGGACAAAATAGAATGTCGTTTTCTTTACCCAGTCCGCACCCCTATTACAGTACTTTCCAACTTACTTCATTTTTTAGTTACACGTATGTACCTGTATTGTATTCTTTAATCGCAATTAGTCCATCGTTTCCTTACCTCCCGCAGCATTCGATAAGGACGTCATCATAATCATTATGTTCCTGCCCTAGTCCCATTTTATTTGTGGCGGGGTAGGACGCTTTTTAATTCCATTATCCCCGGTCAACCGGCACGCTATCATAAGTTTTTATTTCTTTCATACCCCACAAAATCTATCCATCTTATCTTTGGACTTCCTCTCTCACGACAAGGACACCGTATCATCAAATTTACTCACATCATCCTCGTTGTCAGGGTACCCTCGCTCATCATCGGTGAAGCTGAAGCCAGCACCAACAGGGTTGTCCAAAAACAGCATGGAGTGATCCGCCCATGACACATTTCTTCGCACCACTAAAACATCAAATTTTTGTTTTAGTTCGTTAAGTTAAAAAGCTATCCATGTTCCGATAAATGCTACTGAAAGTGTAAAATTTTGAGCTGATGTAATTAAGATTGCCATCAACAAGACGCTAAGAAAAATAAATGATAACATTTTGGCAGTAGGACCTCTTCCATCGTTTTAGGATGAAGGAGGTGTGTACAAAATACATAAAAAAAATTGTTTCCACGCGGAAAATCCCGTCAAAATCTTTTTTCGAGCAAGAGTCACCAACGCGGACGCATTAAAATCCTTGGCATGATGTTAGAAAAACTATCTATTGTTCAGAAGGCAGACAGACCATAAAAAATTGATGCATAAATGAATAGGAAAATATAACATTGTGCTTCTGCAGGTCACAAATTCGCACGATTCTTTGTAGTAAAACGGACTCAAGTAAAATAGTTATAAGTCAGTATTTGAAAGGATCCAATTTTTTTTTTTGAAAAAATAGTCTTCTAGTTAGGTATCTTGGTCATCCCACCATTCTTTCAATTCCTCGCAGCTGCCCTTTGCTGTCACAGTGCAAATTGTAGTGCGCATTACAACGTTAATAAAACTTACAGTTAATCAATTAGTGACGAACATTATTAACGCACAGTACTATTAGTGAATTGAAACAGTAAAAAAATGTGAGCTTGTTATAAATCGTTCTAAAATTTATTAAAATATTTAGATGAATATTGTGGAGCCGCTACTAAAGTAGCGGCTCCACAATATTCATCTAAATATTTAATAAGAAAACTATTGTTAAAAAAATGGATATTAAAATATCCATTTTTTTAACAATAGTTTTCTTATTCTTTAAATAAGATACGATTCAGTCAGTAGGTTGTCAAAATATTTGAGAACCAGCACATTTCAGAGTTTCATGATTGATTGGAAGTTGAAATTGATATTTCGAAATTGCAAACAAAATCGCAGGGCGCTGCTAGTTCGATTGATTTATTATTATGAGTCAGTCTTGCTTATGCTATGCTCGCTGAAGCGGAAAGCAGTTCGTTTTTTTTTATTGAAGTAAACTTCATCTACACCATGATGCTCATCTAATTACTAATAATAAAAATGAATCATACTTTGATTTAGATACCTTTTCCATCCTCCACTTTGATTGGTCCGACAATATCAAAAAGTCCTTTCATAGATGTGAAGCCAGGACCTCCTTGCAACCATATTATCAATGGTGTTTCCGTTAAATTAGTAGCAGCGGGAAAAAACCAGAAGAACAGATTGGAATTATATTCTTCATTCACTGTTATGAATCCTGAATAGCTTTTAAGTCCGAGAAAATGTGATGAATTTACTTCTGCTAACTCTCTTGCTAAGGTGGCCTCTCTATTGTGTATGTGAGGCGTTAGAATGAGACAGTCCTCGCTGTCATTCACTGACGATGTGGTATTGCCGAGCACAAAGCTGAAAACGTATAAAGAAAATAAAAATATCGGTATCTTTTAACTGCGCTTCCCCTTGTATCTCTGCTCATCAGACATCTTGTTTTTAACCCCCGACCAAAAAAGAGGGTTGTTATAAGTTTGACGTGTGTATCTATGTGTCTGTGGCATCGTAGCTCCCAAACGAATGAACCGATTTTGATAAAATTAGTGTCATTTGGATGGTATTTTAATCGAGAGTGTTCTTAGCTATGTTTCGAGAAAATCTGTTCAGGTGTTTGAAGCTCATCACCTCTTTTCTAGTTGATGAAGGGATATAAACAACTTCTACGGGTCTAGTTGATCGGAAATTTGAATTCTTGTCACTTGCCACAATGGGCATCGCCAGGGGGGTAGGCTGCACACACCCCCCAGCCCCCTAAAAGCTCAATTTAAAAAAAAAATCATACCTTTCTTTGAAGCCCAACACCGAGAAAAGTGGAAGGAATGGGAGGAGACCTATGCCCAGTAGTGGGACAGTCAAGGCTAAGAAAAATAATTTAAGTTTAAAAAGCATAAAATAAAAATTAAATTGAAAATTTTAAAAACCCCCGACAGACAAAACTACTGAAAAAACCTTCGATCAATAATTGATCGAAGGAAAAAACAATTCAATAAAATTAATCCAAGCGTCGTAGCGTCGGGGGTCCGCTTTGTTTAATGTTTGTGCTAACCGGTCTACTTAGCGGTCCCCCGAATTTTTATGAGAATGTTACGGAGTGGAAACGTACAGAAAACAAGATACCCCATCCTTGCCACGTTTAAATTCTTTCGAGAATTTGGGAAATTGGAAAAATATTATTCTTTCTTACCAAAATATTGATTGATGTTAATTAATTGCATAAAATAAAAACTTAACTTAAAATCAATTAAAACAGTACAATTCACAGAAAAAACGTTTGTGTAAACTGGACCCACAGATGATGATATGCTTCTATGTAAATATTTTCTAATTGATACTGAGTACTAATTTCTGCAGCACTCACCTCAGGCTCGCAAGTAACACCAAAAGATTTGCTCGCTCCATGACCGGCTGCGATGCAAACCAGTCTCGTTATGAACTTGTACTATACCGTAATAACTGTACTTTACTTGCTTATAAATACAATGCGTAAAAAATTAATGACGAATATGAGGAACTAAATGGTTTAGGTTTCCAAGAGTGTTAAGTTTCCTTTATATTTTCCTTTCCTCCTCTTTCCTTTCGGGTTTTACTGTCATGAACAATAACATCATATCGATCTATGATGTAGAATGCGTGTTGTCTGTAACAGTTTAACTTTCCCTTTCCTTTTATGGAATCTTTAATAATTGAGCGCTTGTCATAATAAACCTATGATAAGGTCAGAGATGTTTGAGTAAAATGATCATAATGTAAGAAGTTTGTGTGGTGATCACCTTTTTAGGGTTCCGTACCCAAAGGGTCAAACGGGTCCCTATTACTGAGACCGTCCGTTCGTCCGTCCGTCTGTCACCAGGCTGTATCTCATGAACCATGATAGTTAGCCAGTTGAAATTTCTACAGATAATGTATTTCTGTTGCCGCCTTAACAACAAATACAAAAAAAAAAACAGAATAAAATAAATATTTATTTCCATACAAAAAAGTGTTTTTTTGCTCGTTTAATAAATAATGTACGGAACCCTTTGTACGCGAGTCCGACTCTCACTTGGCCGGTTTTTGACTTCCTCATACTAACGGCTTGACCCTCTGCCCAATAAACAAATGCTACTCGACGTATTACGGAAATACTTCTACAGATCAAATATGCATAGCCAAGTTGTTCTCGGGGTCGCAAGCGTGTCCGCTGCGCGAGTGGCCTGCGTTCGATTTCCATACAGGCAAAGCGTTATTGTAGTCACTATTAGGAGTTTGTCAGTAACAGCCTGGAGTTTGCATGTTGGCGGTACGATACCCCTGTGCCTCGGCAAGCACGTTAAGCCCTTGGTCCTGCGGTCCTGCACCTGATCTTTCTCAGGTCGAGTCTGTTTACCGCCCCATCATCAGAGGAATGAAAAGTGCACCTGTATTTCCGCACCCACTTTATGCACCACTTTTTTTTCTGTGAGTTTCGCTGTGATTGGCTACGATGATTGCAGAAAATCAGGCCAGGGCACAGCACTGTTTCCGCCCTTCTTAAAGTGACTGGCGATATAAGGGCGGGGCTGGAAGATACCAGTAAACCGTCCTAGTCCTTGTCGATTTCTCGAATGCCTTTAATACCGTTAGTCACGATATCCTTTTAGCCATTTTATCCCATGTTATGGTCTCTCCCGGAGCACTGGAATGGTCCTCTTACCTTCAAGAACGTCAGCAATCAGTTCATGTTGGGGATTCCTCATCACGTTGGTGTGATTTGGAAACTGGTGTTCCTCAAGGCGGTATTCTTTCTCCTCTTCTGTTTTCTATTTTTATTAATCTCTTAACTTCTGAGCTTCAGTGTGCGTATCATCTGTATGCCGATGACTTGCAGTTGTACTGTCAGGGGAGGGTTGATGAAATACCAGATTTGATCGATAGGATAAATAGAAATAGAATAAAAGCCTGGTCCGATAAATTTGGTGTGGCATATAACCCAAATAAATGTCAGGCGATCATCATTGGGAGTTCTCGCAATCTTAATAAGTTGGATGGTACAAGCCTGCCACCAGTTCTTTTTGACGACACGGTGGTTCCTTTTTGCACAGATATTAAAGATCTAGGCTTGCATATATATATATAGGTCTATGAAATGGCATACTCAAGTCGGTTGTGTCAGCCAGAAAGTTACTGGTACGTTGCGGGCTCTGTACCGATTGAAAAACTTTTTACCGTCGACTACGAAAACAATGCTTGTGCAGTCTCTAATTTTTCCTACCATCGATTATGGTGATGTGTGCTACTTTGACTTGAATGCAGATCTCCTCGATAAACTTGACCGTCTTCTAAATAACTGCATTCGATTTGTTTTCAACTTGCGTAAATACGATCATGTCTCTGAGCAGCGGTCTCTTCTTAAGTGGTTGCCCATACGTCAGCGTAGGGAGCAAAGGGCGTTAACCACCTTGTTTTCTTTTCTTTTTAATCCCACTTCCCCTAGTTACCTTGCTTCCCACTTTCAATACTTGTGTTCCAACCACAACAGGAGTCTGCGCTCTTCGCAAAACCGTGTTCTTCAATGTCCCTCTCATCGCACAGACTTCATTCACCGATCATTCTTCGTCCAGTCTATTACTCTGTGGAACGCGCTTCCCCAGCAAATCAGGATGGTAACAAATCGTCAATCTTTTAAAATAAAAGTTCGCGAGCACATTCGGAAGAAGCTAGCGGTATCGTCACAACGTTGATATTTTCCTCATTGTTTGTCCTTTTATTTCATAATTTATATATTGATATATATTTATAGTATTTTTATATAAATTTATAGTATTTTATATATCTTTTTAGTATGTCTTATTAAATTATATTTTTTTGCAGTTAGACACCTACCACTGTTTGTCTCTGCATCACCCAAAGGTTGACTGGTAGAAAATGCCTATGGCGTTAAGTCCGCCTCTGTACATTGTACTTGAAGTGTTAAATAAATAAATAAATCAGCAGGACTATTAAATATAGCCATAAAATAATTACATATGATGAAGGCCAGATAATAAGTTAGGTGTAGTTGTGTGTGGTTACACTTGTAAATTTTAATCGTGTAGGTGTAACCACAAAAAACTATCATTCATACATAAGATACGATACAACAAATAAGGCAGATGACGAATCGAAACTCAATAGTCGGTACTGCGTAGGTTTCTATCAAAAGTTTCCTTTTGCTGACATTGTTTTCACCTTGTGCGGTAAGATAAGGCTCCGTCTGACATTTTCAATGTCGTTAATTATTTGCTAAGCCTAAGCCTTGAATTTATATTTCGACTGCGCCGTTGATCCTGTGGTCGGTTACGCCAATATACAACGTGAGTTCGTGTTTGGTCCCCAGGTCGGGCAGAAAGATCTTATTTTTTTTAACTAATCAATACTGGCGAAATGTATTCTAAATGTATGGGTGTACTAAAGGTATTCTTAACCTAATTTAACCTAGCCCTTCGGGTCTTACAGGCGTGATGTTATGTTGTTTTCTATGATTGCCTGGTAGTGGTAAAAAAATAAACATAATTTCAGACGCTGCCGCGCTGGTTGGAATGTGTCAACTTAAGACTTGTGATCAATCCCTAAGACTAGCCAAATAAGGCTCTGGTTTTTTCATTTTGATCTCTATGGAAACTAATACAATCTGGATTGGAAAAGAAGACTACCAATAAAACGATGCATTTGTGCAATGTACCGATTACCAAACCGCAAAAGATCTAATATGAAAATCCTACTAAAATGCTTATTGCATTATATAATAGTGGTATTATATATATACACTACGAGTGTAAGAGCTAGAGAAATATATCTAACTGTATTTATCTACGATCAGATACCATATTGGATAGTGAGGTAGATTATTCGTGTTGATAGTGGATGCTGAGATCTAGATCCCAGTATCCACCATCGGCCAAATCATTGGCATTTATAAAAAAAAAAAAAAAAAAATATTGCTTAAGCCCATAGAGTAGTTATTGCTAACGAAACTACCTACATAATATTATTTAATGCAATATCAAAGCAGATTACATTAAAAATGAATATAAATATTGATGAATGGAGTGGGAGAAGAAGACCAAGGAAATTATGGATTTAAAGAAAAAGGTATAAATTATTGCGTGACAGTTAAAAGAGGAGGTCCAGCCTGTCCCCATGCAGTCCTCCTCCAGCGACGCCCTAAGCCGAGGTTCGTACCCCACAGGGGGTGCCCTTAGCGTGCAGTCGCTTAGTTAGTAAGTTTTTATGCCCTGGCTGGAGGCCTTACTCTTAAGGCACCCACAGGATAGTCCGGTTAAGCAGACGACAACCTCATAGGTTGAAGGTTGCGAGATGCCAATCACAAAAAAAAAAAAGAGGAGGACGGAAGAAAAAACGTGTTGCGTCGATCCCAAGTAACGTGAGAGAAGGACAGGAAGATGTTGAGGATCAAAGCAGTAGGTACGTCGATTCTGTAAAATTCAGATGACAACTTGTGAGTTGTCATCTGAATTTCTCACATCGCTATCCACTGTCACTTCGCGTAAGGTTCAAAATGACCTTGATTTTGTTGCCAAGGGAATTACCTTACAGAATGCCACTTCTTACGTTATCTCATACTTTATCTGTCATAATCTCCCTGTTAATTTAGTTCACCTCGCTGACACGCTCGTAGTGGTGGCGCTAGTTTAAAATCGAATTATCAACCGTGTTTTTAGAATGCCAATCAAGAAACTCACAGCGGATTCATATTCGAAGTTCTAAGTGAGGTCTTACAGAATCACACCGCAGGTTGCAACATTGATAATTTGACAATTATCAATAATTTAAACATTAATAATTTGTGTTAGAGACAAGGCCAAAACTCGTTTCTGACCGTGGCCGGAGATCGCATCCTTACAAACTCGAACAGAAATGTCGATGACTCAACCAGAATCTCACGGAGAAGCCTGCCCCATAAAGTTTCAACCACATTAACATAGGCTTAGTAAACTTAATGTGTTTTTTACAAAGAAATCGCGTTCAAAATTAATAGTTTGGAAAAAAACCCCGCAAAACCAAAGTTGCTGTCCGGTTTTACGACCGTGGGAAATTCAGTTATCTGTGAATTCGGATCACGCTCTTCGTAATACGCCATTAAGTATTACATTCACGTATTTAAATGTATCGCATCGATGTTTGTTTTACTACGAACATCCTAAATATAGAGCAAATCACTTTTAAGAGCGTGCAAGAATCTATCGCGAATATCTGAGCGTGGGAGCGCGTTTATGTTAAGCAGGTCATTGGTACCCCGCGCCTTACCTCGCGGTATACAGGGGGTTTTGAAAGGCACGCGGAACAATAACAACAATATTTAATTTTAAAATAAGATTTATTTTTCTGAATTATATTCCGGTTGAAAATCAAAATTATTAATTCATGGCGGAGGCCTTTAATAAATATATATTATCTTCGACAAAATATATTATGTCGAAGATTTTTGAAAAATATATTAAAAATAATTCTATACGTATTTGGAAAAAAAATATATTCTTTGTAATGAGCAAAAAGGTTTCAGACAAAATAAGACTATAAATATGGCGGTATTTGATTTTTTTTACACGGTAATCTTACGGATGGATGAAAGGACTCCCACTTGCGCTGTGCTGTGCGATATGACACAAGCATTCGACTACGGTGACCACACTATTTTAGTTAATAAACTGAACGCATATGGAGTTAGAGGCAATGTTCTTAAGTTAATTGAATATTATATATGTCTATTAGAAGGCAAATCACAGCATCAAGGATAGATCTTACCAAAAAAGCGACTACGTATTTGTCTCAAGAACGTATAGTGAAATTCGGTGTAAGTACCCCAGGGAAGCGTTCTGGGACCACCATTATTTCTGGTATATATAAATGACTTCCCAAAATCTATTGACCATCCAAGGCCCTTTTTTGCAGACGATAGCACAGTCACAATAGCATGTAAGAAAACTGACACCTATGAACCTGATATTAATCATGCTTTAGCTTCAATAATTCACTGGTTATACAATAATAAACTAAAAATTAATTTAAATAAAACAAAAATCTTGCATTTTAGTCAAAGAATACCAGTTAATGACATTATTAAATATAATATATACAATAGATACGGCATTATTTTCTGGGGAAACTCTATACATAAAGATGTCGTATTTAGAATGCAAAAACGATGCATAAGAGCCATGTTTGGTCTTAAAATTACAGACAGTTGTAAACCATATTTTATTGAACAACAAATTCTGTCATTTCCTTCCTTGTATATATATTAGAAACGGTATTATTTGTTAAAAAGAATCCCCAACTGTTTCCGAAGTCTTTAGAGGGTTCCGAAAGAAGTCAACGTGATAATCAGAGACATCGTATACATATACAGACATTTTTTTGATTTAAATGATGTAATTTAGAATTTTTATTATTATTTTAAGACATTTTGACATTTTCCTGTACTTTTTGACATTTTTTATGATTATTTTTATTAAACTAACGTAACTTAATGATTTTTGTGATTCAAGTTATGGCAAAACATATTAAAACTATTTTTTTTTGTAATCATTCCAACTGATTGTAAACATACAAGTGTTTTTGACAAATAAATATCTCTCATCTTATCTTATATTATGTTCCTAATAAAATTTAGTAGTTTCGGAATCGATTGATTTCAATTGTATTTCACCAGTTCCAAGAAAACAAGAAAATCATAAACTTAAAAAAAAGTCTCAATTACCGTAAACAAACTTATCGGAGCATCCTGTATACAAGATCGAGATAAATCCAAGTTCAAGACGCAAGTGCACGTTGAAAACTGGCTGACTATACAAAGTTCCCGAGACTAGGACGGGGGCCCATTCCGTTGTGGAAGACGACACGCGAAGCACCCTCGCCTGATAGTGACCAAACAAAATGGACATGATTTTGACCTTTGTGTTGTTGACGTAAGTTTTTTTTTTTTTAATTCGGGTTTTTGGCGGGAGAGGTCTCTAGAAAACGATTTTTTTCTTTTTTTCAAATTGGGAATGGTCGCATTCCTGGATAAATGCTTAGTTTTTTTTTTTTAAAGTTACTTGGTTATCTTGATTTAATTGGTAAATGGAACTTGTAATTACGCTATTTTAATACAAAACTTCCTTAATTTATGACGAAGCCGTACGTAAGTTGTTTACGTATGAAAGTATGAGCTAAGTCGTCAAATCATGAAACAATAAGCAACCTAAACAAATGGCCAATCAGGAAAATGAAGTCTTAATCATATAATTTTGAATTGCTTGCTTTTCCTTGTGGTTTCTATAATTCGATGACTTTCATGCTTTTATAATGTTGTTGTGTTGTTCACTTGACGCATTAGGTATTAAGGGTTTTTGGTAATAGAATCGTGTGCTTCCACGTCATCTATGACCGTGCGAGACACTACCGATAACACATCCTCATCTTGTAATTACTAACTAAATTCAAAACTAGCACTAAATAACTCAACAAATACCAGCCTTCTCTTTCCACTAGGTCCACCCAAATGGCTAAAAAACCAACTCATAAGTGTACAAAATCTTTTCTATCCTCATTTATCTAAATATAAAGGGTGTAAAACACCTCTTAACGAAGCCGAAAGGCACTGGTTCTCCCTGTCATTGCGATAATTTTTTTGTTCTACACCATCCCTGGGAACCTTCTAGTTACGGAGATATTAGGGGTCAAAGTTCCAACTTTTTGACAAGTATTTTTTAAATAAAAGTGTTCAATGTAAGATTTTTACTTTAAACACCTCCACGACCCACATACTATTCAATCCGTCCATCAGCACAATGTTTTGAGTGCGTAACATTGAGTTCTACCACAAAACATGATTTTACACCCCCCAAAAGAAAAGTCGTTTCCCAGCAATAATTTTTGCGTAAAGTTACTTATTTTCATGTACAGAATGCTTGGTTGACGGCTTCGTGATGAGGTGATTTACACGGTGTATGTAACATAAACTCACAATTATTAGTACCTATGCAGATCCTTTTAATACATCCAGATGATTTAGGTACGTACAAGCAACCAGCAGTCCCTTCTAAAATTCCCACGCTCAAAGCATCTTTAGAAAGGATACCAATCCATTCCAATCAACTATTCATCATTACGCAAAACAACGCTTAACGTCGCAAAAACTAAAAACACTTTTAACACAGATGCGCACATCAGGCAGTCACGGCTGTAAACAGTGGAGACAGGTCCCCCTTACCTGACCTTCCACCAGGAGAAGCCCCAGAACCTATTCTAACCTTCATGGAAAATACCTATAAGACAAGTAGGGCGAGAGCCACTGTTGACGCGGGGTCACCACTTTTGCTGACCCCCTTTATTGAGGAGAAAAAAATAGAAGAGGCTCGGAAAGCGGCCTACGTAGATCCTGATTACCTGCTGCCTGATATGGACAGTTATGCTGGATATTTGACAGTAAGTGGCCTTTTGTACCATATACTAAGTAAGACGTTAAATATTAAGATTAGTCCGTAGGTACTTCACATGAACTGCTGATAATAGGATATCTGTTCGACTGTAACTACAGGTAGGTACCTACCTGGAAATTGGAAACTCTTATATAAGTATTCTAGAGTATGTTATGATAAACTAATAAAACTGCATAGGTTTACAAAGATGTTAATAAAATAACATCACCTGTAAATCTGAGTTATGGAAAAAGAGCCAAGTTACACTTTTTTTTTCATGAAGAAGGAAGTATTATTTAATTGGATAAAAAAGGTTTTTAAATGAAAACTTATCCAAATTATTTGGATGTGATTTTGAATTCCGAATAAAATTCAGACGCGCCGAATTATAAGAACTATTAGAAACAAAATATAAAAACGGCTTCTCTTTCTTGTCCTTATCTAGGTACAATTTTATGTAATTAATTTGCATTTTACCGTTGCGTTCGTAAATTATTGCTATTAGGAATGCTGTCTTCAAAACATGTTTACTAGATTGGCGTCTGTAAACTGGATTCCTCCAATCCTCATTAATTTTATCGAACCTACACAAAACGCATTAGCTCTTCGATCCCGCATTAGAACAGGCTATAGATAATTTTATCTAACAGATGATGAGATAAAAATATGTGAAACAGGAAGAGATAGTTGTAGTACTATAACAGAATATAAATTCTGACGGATTGTATAAAAAGTAGCAGTATTACAATCTGCCTTAATTAATTAAATTATACATTAGTTTTGATGATGGCACCTTTTTTTTTTCATCATCTGCCTCGCCTTTTCCCAAACTATCTTGGGGTCGGCTTCCAGTCTAACCGGATGCAGCTGAGTACCAGTATTTCACATGAAGCGACTGCCTATCTGACCTCCACAACCCAGTAACTGGGTCATACGATACCCCTTGGAAAGACTGGATGTCAGACTTTTGGCTTCTGACTACTCGTAACGACTGTCAAAGATCTAGAAATAACAGCCGGGACCAACGGCTTAACGTGTTTTTCCGAGGCACGGAGGAAACTCGGTATGTAATTATGGTCACCCATCTACGGACCAACCTCGCCAAGCACGGCTGAACCTTAAAGATCGACCCGTGGGGCTGTTTATATTTAGCCACGAGCTCCTCCTCCTGCTCCTTTTTTTTTACGGATGGGAAATCATCCGGAGGGAGTGTCAGACTTGTACTGACTAAAACCCATCCATGTTCCTTCTTCGCCCTTTGTGTTCCAGGGCCGCGGTATCTCTTTCGAACAACCCGCAGCAGATGATGGCACCTTGGGCGGTGATGTAGATTCTGTTTTGTAAGATCTAAATAACCTAATAAAAAAAATGCAATATATTATATAAAAATATAAAAATCCATAAATTTTGCGGACAGTACAGAAAGCGAAAATGACGCTTCCAAAATTAAACGCAATGGCATCAAAATTATAGAAAAAATCTCTATTCGTCTCCAATCAATGAAAATTCTTTACACGATTTTATCGAGGAAAAATTTCAATTAAGTGCAGTAAAGCCATCATAATTTTTTGAGTCAGCACAGGGGGGTTACTATGACGCTTAAAACATTATTGTTCCATTCCTATTCCAGAGTGGGAAAGAGATGGAGCCAGACGACCTGGATAGCTCCGTCTCTTTTTCACTCTGGAATAAGAATGGAACAATAATGTTTTAAAACGTCATGGTACGCCACCTGGTTTCAAATAACGATACTTTATCAATTTGTTATTACTTATTATTATTTGGTATTCACTCGACGTGAACCGAAGGCGAAATAGAGCCGAGAGTGCAATGTTCACGGGCAACAAACGGCGGGTTTCAACACACTTCATCATCATCATCGTATCAGCGCAGAATCACCCACTGCCTCCCCTTTTTTCTGCCACAGTTCCCGGTTCTGTGGGTCCCTTCTCCGGGTGTTTCCCGCGACTTTGACGATATTGTCGACCCAACGAGCTTTAGGCCGGTCCTGGTTTCTTTGGCTCAACCTTGGCCACCACTCGGCAAAGCCTTGCTCCATCGGCCAACACCCTTGCAAAGAAATAATAAAAAAATACCCTGTCAATTTCTCCCACAGGTGAACAAAGAGTACAATTCCAACCTTTGGTTCTGGTACTTCCCGGTGTCAGGTAAAGCAGTGGAAGACACTCCATGGATCATCTGGCTTCAGGGAGGACCGGGTGCCTCTTCGCTTTACGGACTCTTCACTGAGATTGGACCATTCTTCGTTAATAATGACAATAATTTAGAAGGTAAGGTAGAAATAGAGCAAATTCTCGTTATTTTTATGTCGTAAGCGGGGATCTTGGATTTAAATGTGGAAAATCTACTGGGTGTGAGCAACACAGGATCAGGCCCTTGTACTAGTTTGGGATCTACCTATGCCCAGTATTTAGCAACCGGTCTGTACAGGTGATACTGATATGGAATAATTCGCGTTGCGGTAAACCTAGCTTCCGTTAAAACCATAAATTGTGAGCAAATAACTAAAACCCTAATAAAAAACTTTCCATTATTAAAAACTATTTTTTTGCTTCAGAAATCCATCATTCTTGGGGTAAGAACCACTCGTTGCTGTTCATCGACAACCCTGTAGGAACTGGATTCAGCTTCACTGATGACGATAGAGGATATGCCACCAATCAAACCACGGTAACTTTATGCTTTGCTTATGTCATTTGTTTTTAATATTAGTTTATTATAATTTATAGTCCCCGGCTTTGCATCTTTGCGGAGACCGTAAATGCAGCTACATAGGTGCCTACAGTAGTTTCACAGTTATGTTACCTCTGAGAGCAGAAACCTACCAACTGCAACATTGTATGTAGTTATGAAAATAAAGATCACTGTGATTTTGACAATATCAGGGGTAATTTAAATGTGAAAAGACTGTAGGCACACGTGGACGAGAATTTTTCCAGCTACGTCTCTAGGATCTAGGATGGCCACATTGTCAACATCTGCGATACCTCTGGCATTGCAGAGAGCTTATCATCATCATCATTATCTTGCCCTTTTCCCAATTTATTTGGGGTCGGCTCAGCATGTCTTCGTCTTCCATACTTCTCTATTACTCATCATCTCAGCAGTCACCTCCCATCTATAGCCATATCTTCACACTGTCCATCCATCGCTTTCCAGAGACCTGTAATCAAATAATCAATTCTGAAATATTTTCAGATTGGAGAAAACCTTTATGAAGCGTTACAGCAGTTCCTCACAATCTTCCCTGAACTCCGTAAAGCGCCTCTGATTATCGCTGGAGAGTCTTACGCTGGGAAGCACGTACCCTCGCTGGGAGTACAGATCCTTTGGCACAAGCATGAGGATGAACCTATTAACCTTCAGGTAAGGTGTCTTAGATAGAGCGATTTCTCTCTTAGAACTACTATTTTTTGTGACGACACGAACTTACTTACTTAAACTGACAATTGGCTCAAATACCCTATGCACCACAGTAAATAACAGCAGCATCGGTGGAGTTATTAGTTACCCTAGTGTGAATGGTGAGGCACTCTAACGAGTGACACTATAAAAGGTGAAAGGGACCCACAACAATGTTTTAAGCATCATAGTAACCCCCCTTCGCTAAAAAGTGTTTAAAACTTTTCCCCCTTTATTAATAAACACGGAATCAAGTTATTTCTTCATCCTCGAAAATGTAAATGTAATCTGAAGGTTATGCCTATTGTTGTAACTTTATTCAGTGTTTTTAAAAACATTCCGATTGTCGTGTCAAATCAAATCAAAAGTCATTTATTCAAATAAGGCTGATAATCAGCACTTTTTGAACGTGAAAATTACAAGAGACCCCCAAAACGCCCGCCCTTCGCACGCCACTTCCTAGTGTTTTATCTGGGAAGAAGTGGCGGAACACACTCCCCAGCAACACATCTGTCTGTTAGGCTAGAAGAACCAGATTCTTTACAATAGTGTTCAAGTTAATATAAACAAAGAACCCATTACATTATATTAATCTCACATGTCAGCTAGCACACACCAATAATAAAATAAAATATTAAAAAATATACTTAAGCCTATAATATAATATAATAATTAATATATGAATATAGCCTCCAGACATAAAGGGCGTGCCCGCTCACACACGTGTAGTGGTTTAGAACAGCAGTGTGTTCCTAATGAAGGTTTTTGGCTGCATTTCAGTAACCGAAAGGCTGGAAAGAAGATCACATGTATCCTATCCTCCGTTTAAATCATGTTTCTCCTTTCAGGGTCTAGCCATCGGAAACGGTTTCATCGATCCTCTGTCACTGCTGAGGTACAGTTACTTTGTGCGAGAGGTTGGCTTAGTTGACGATAGCGTGGCCAACTCTATGAACCACCTGGAGACTGCAGTCACGCAGTTCATCAATAATGGAGAGATGGTGAAAGCTTATGCTGTAAGTACCTTCAATCGAATAGAATAGATTAGTACTTTATTTGCACAGAATGTAGGAACAAGTTACAGAGGTGATCCTTATACTAAGTACCTTAACTAAGGCATGCAAGCAGTCCCGGGTATCCACTGAGAGGATCGCCCAGAGGATACGGAGTGGAGCACACCGTGGAGCTCTGCTCCGCTTGGTCTGAGCACCGCCGTGTCCTCGTAGCGGCGATTGGCGGCGGCGACGTCTCGCGTCCGGCCCTGGTTCAATCCATGGTCCGGAGCGAGAGGGAATGGGAAGCCGTCGCCTCCTTCTGCAAAGCAGTCATGCTAGCGAAGGAGGTGGCGGTACGTGAGAGGGAGAGAGCCTCACGTCCCAGCCGCGGCGGCTGGCACGTGTTATACTCATGATAACATACAGCTTTCCCAAAGAAATATTATTATACTCATTCAATTTTATTACAATAATACAACAGCCATATTAAATTCGCGCGCGCTCGCCTATGGCCTATCAGCTTGGGATAAAACTGATTAAGTATAAAAAAAATGTATATTTGGGAAAGTTGTTTGTTATCATGAGTATAACCACGTGTTTGTTTATCGGTCACTAATTAACAGTCACCCTATATAATACTTTGCTTTAAAAAGGCGGTATCGGTACCACCAACAATGAGCAAATTATACCGTCTCCTGATTGGCCGATTTCTATTATCGGACACTTTAAAAAGATGCATTATTTGATTTAACAAAAAAACAGACACCTCGAAAATCCATACTAATATTATAAATGCGAAAGTCACTCTGTTTGTTTGTATGTTTGTTTGTTACCTTTTCACGACTAAACGGCTGATCGGATCTTAATGAAATCTAGCAAGAAGATAGATTTCAACCTGGGAAAGGACATAGGTTATATATCATCACGCTACGACCAATAGGAGCGGAGCAGCAATGAAAAATGTTGCGAAAACGGGGAAAATGTGACGCAGGCGAAGTTGCGCGGGACAGCTAGTAAAATATAAAGAGATGGAAATGTTAGTAATTTCAGGGACTTAAATATAGGTACGCAGCTATCTATTAGTCTAAAATTGCAAATAGCCCTCATACATATAGCGTTTTTGAGCCTCGAACACTAAAATTTCCCCAAAATATTATGCTGAATCTCAAAATCGAGTCAATGATCGTGCCTCTGAAAGCATGTTAAGCTGCAGATCTTTGACAGTCGTTACAGGTAGTCAGTGTCCCGAAAGTCAGACCAACAGTCTTACCAAGGGGTATCGTATAGCCCAGTACTAATTGGATTGTGGAGGTCAGATATGCAGTCGCTCCATGTAAAATAGCTGCATCCGGTTAGACTGGAAGCCGACCCGAACATGGTTGGAAAAAGGCTAGTGAGATGATAAATTTAAAGAACATCGGTCACGGCCCATACATGCTGTGACCTGGATGTAAAATATCGCGAACATGACTAGTGTATGGATTAATCTATTCCCCTACGCATAATCGTCCATCCTAAATTGAAAATATTTTATTTAGAAGCCGAGGATCATGGAACTTAACTCTTATGTATTTCGTCACTTTTGAGGTTATGATGTAGTGTAAGTAAATAAGTCTACAGCCATGATGACAACCTCAGCTAAAACCCGAAACACTTTGACAGCTCTCATGTCATAATACGTTCCGTTCTACGTATTAGTACAAATGTCAACATATCATTTGCAACTAATTTCGGAATAATCTCTTAATGTTAATCCATATTTCTATCTAAAAATGATGTTACTGATAATACACTACAAAAATAAATAAAAAAAACTACGTTAAAATCTAGTACCTAAAAAGGTAAACGCATAATGGTGTGTAACTTTAGTGTTATGATGAAACGTGTACCACAGATAAAAACGGGACGGGTTCAGATGCGTTCAAAACCTATAAAAACTAGTAAGGAAATGAGGTTTTCATTACAAAGCTAAATTATTTTACCGGCTCCAATAAAATATGCTGAACCCCGTAATTTAATATGCACCTAAGTCACTATTTTTTGACGTATCAATCATTGATGGTCGTTTCATATTTTGATCAGGTCATATATGACCGATGTTCTTTGGAACTAATTCCTACTTCTTTTTTTCCAGTACTACAACTATCTCCTCCAACTATTTTTAACTCGATCTCACCTGACAAACCTCTACAACTATCTGCAAGATGACTTCGATCTTGATGGAGCATACATGGACTTCATTCAGAGGACCGAGGTCCGAAAGGCCCTACACGTTGGCAACACCAACTTCACTTCCATAGGAGTTGTGTACAGGAAACTGGTGCCAGACTTCATGGGAAGCGCTAAAATGTGGCTTGAAGAACTGTTGGAGAACTACAGGGTTATGCTTTACAAGTAAGTGATTTGGAACGACTACGGTAAATAAATACGCCTTCAGTATCGCGTAGCATAACCACTGTAGAAACGAGTTTTGTCTACGAAAGAATCGGCATAATGAGATAGACAATGACAATGTCTATCTGTCAATAAGTTTGTTGTTTTTTCCGTCGACATAGCCCGTTTCTACGGCGGTCACGATCACGGTCGGAGACATAAAACGTGGGAGTCAAATGATATGATTAACTCACACGTTCTATTGCCGGTACTGCCATATTTTGAGATACTGTCAAAGATACAGAGTGCTCTTCCAGCTCTTGCTCGTGTGCGTTTAAGCTGCTTATCTCAGTATATTGAAGTTTATCGCCTCGTTCGTCTCAATTTTCTGGTCGGGCATTTAAGTATTTTAGGGTTTTTCTATCAGTAATTTCTCAATACCAGCCACTGAGTTTGGAGTTGTGCCTATTTGACGGCAATAGGCTCGCCCCCTATTACATGGGATTTAAACAAAACTGACGAAATGTGGGTGTACGATTTTAGGACCTATAATACACGTCTGCCCGATACTTCGTGGATTACAGACGTAATGTTACGGAAAGGCGGGATGTTGACTAACTAGTGAGTTTGAAAAGTTACCACGTCGATTTACGTTGATACTAGTAACTTCGATGATAAAATATTGTTTCCGGTCGTCACAAACATACATACCTATACCTCGTTATTATGTCATCATCTGCCTAGCCTTTTTCCCAAACTATCTTACGGTCAGCTTCCAGTCTAATCGGATGCATCTGAGCAACCCAGTAACTGGGTAATATGATACCCTTTGGTAAGACTTGATGACAGACTTTTGGCTTCTGACTACTCGCTACGACTGTCAAAGATCTACAAAAATGAAAGCCGGGTCCAACGGCTTAACGTGCTCTCCGAGGCACGGAGGAAACTCGGTATGTAATTATAGTCACCCATCCACGGAGCAACCTCAGCAAGCACGGCTTTAACTTAAAGATCGCCCATGCGGCTGTTATTGTTTAGCCACGAGCTCCTCCGTTACTCCGAGCTACTCTTTACATGTATTAATTTAAATATAATAAAAAAATAATTCCCTTACCAAATCCATTTAATTAGGTACGTACAATTCAGATAAGGACGATTGTGATAAAAACTTTTAATTCATTTGGCGAACCAATGAACTCAAACCAAATAATGAACTCTTTTAACGAGCAAATTAAGTACGAACGACGACCAAGCAAGCTGTACAAGGTGTTGTTTTGCATCCTCGTCAAATTCAAGGAGGTTACTATGCTAATGATTCTTGTCCCGAATCAATATTAAAATGGGTAGGTTATTGGAACGAAGTTCCTTACCGCGCGTTTCGAAAGGAGGGCTAGACGGAAAAAATTAAGACCAAAAGTTGTAACGACACTTTTTGCAATAGTTGTAAGCCGTGCGGTGTGCGCGTGTTTCTAAGATGCTGATGATGTTTGGTGTTGTTTAAGATGTTGTGATAAAGTTTATATTACATTATATTTGTTAATAATAATAAAAAAAAAAAAAAATTATAACTTAAAAAAATAAAATTTTATTACAATTCCTTCACTAATTAATCTAAAGGAACTTCGTTCCATCCGGGTGTCCCTTGACACCTCTCAAGTTTTTTTTATAACTGATTTTTTTTAATTTTACAAACTTAAACAACCAAACCAAACCAAAAAAATCAGCGTTTATTAATAACTAGCTGGTCCCGCGCAACTTCGTCTGCATCACATTTTCCCCGTTTTCGCAACATTTTTCACTGCTGCTCCGCTCCTATTGGCCGTAGCGTGATGATATATAGCCTATGTCCTTCCCCAGGTTGAAATCTATCTTCTTGCCAAATTTCATTAAGATCCGATAAGCCGTTTAGTCGTGAAAAGGTAACAAACAAACATACATGCAAACAAACAAACAGAGTGACATTCGCATTTATAATATTAGTATGGATTAACTAGGTACCGTAATTTTAATTGATTATGTCTTTGTGACCACTTCCTAAAATTTGACGAGGATGCAAAACAACATCTTGTATAAAACCAGTTTAAGCGGATCTCTCACTGTACGGGTAATCTATACAAAGCAAGGCCATGTTATACTGGAAAATTACTGCTTGATGTGTCACAGTGTGTACCAAAATAATATTTTACGTTTAATTTTCAACTCCCGCTTTAGCTCGTAGCTAAATAATAACAGCCGCTCGGGTCGATCTTCAGGTAAAGCCGCGGTAGCCTAGGTTGGTCCGTGGATCGGTGACCACCCATTACATACCGAGTTTCCTCGGTGCCTCGAAAAGAATCTTACGGCGTTGTTCCTGGCTGTCATTTACAGTTCTTTGACAGTCGTTACAGCGGCCAGTAATATGATACTCCAGAACCAGTAATCCATACTATCCATACTAATATTATAAATGCGAAAGTCACTCTGTTTGTTTGCATGTTTGTTACCTTTTCACGACTAAACGGCTGATCGGATCTTAATGAAATGTAGCAAGAAGATTGATTTCAACCTGGGGAAGGACATAGGCTATATATCATCACGCTACGACCAATAGGAGCGGAGCAGCAATGAAAAATGTTGCGAAAACGGCGAAAATGTGACGCAGACGAAGTTGCGCGGGACAGCTAGTATGATATAATGATACCCGTTAGTGAGATTGGTTGATAGACTTTCGGTCCACAGTGGCCGGTGGACCGAAAGTCTAACAACTAATCTTACCAAGGGGTATCATATTACTGGTTCTGGAGTTTAGTGAGATAGGCAGTTGCTCCATGTAAAATACTGGTACTCAGCTGCATCTGGTTAAATTGGAAGCCGACCCCAAAATAGTTAGGAAAAGGCTAGGCAGATGATGATGCTTTGTTAGAAGTTTAGCCTAGTGTTAACAAAAATAGGCAAATAAAAATATAGACATACATGTCCTAGGTACATTACTGCATTGATGTTATTTTGTTTTTAGCGGTCATTTGGACATCATCGTAGCGTACCACCCGTCGGTCAACACCTACGACTCGCTGTCATTCTCAGGGTCAGCAGAATTTGCGAAGGCGAAACGATCGCCCTGGTATCATGACGGAAATTTAGCTGGGTAAGTGCAAAAGAAATTTAAGGACTACTTTTTTTGCTTTTTGCATTATCTATAGCGAATTTACCTCTTATAGCAAGTATTATTTCAATCTTACTAAGTAGTGTGGGAAAGAGATAAAGCCATAAGTTCCATCTAGCTTAATTTCTCTCACTTTACAGTATTTATTTTTAAATAATACCTACTGCTGCTTTAGAAGGGTACGTGTGTATAGGGTTCCCGAAATTATATTTCGTCTTTTAGAGCAACGTTGCTGGCAGCATATTTTATAATTCGAATGAAACTCCCCATCCAAATAGGTTTCATTAAATTATTAAAAATTCCAGATACTACCGAGTAGCCGCCAACTTGACGGAGGTGATGATCCGCGGAGCCGGTCACATGGTACCTGCCGACAAGCCCGCTGCGTCCCTCGGCCTCATCTCGGCCTTCGCCCGGGGCATTTCACTGAAAGAAGATACAGGCAGCCTAGTGGATTCAGAAAAAAACTTGCCGCGACGACGTCAATTGCCGCTGGAATAGTCAACTCGAAGTCTGTCCTATACGCTTATTTAGTTATCATTGGTATTGTTCTGTATGGAATGGAACTTTAATAAATAATGCCCCAAGCTTTTATTTTTTTTCATTTAAAAAAAAAAAAAAACAAATGTACTCTCAAGGCAAGGTTCATCCAGCGAGAAACTTATTTGATTTTTTTACTTACTTATTTGATTTTTTTTACACGGTAATGTTACGGATGGATGAAAGGACTCCCACTTGCGCTGTGCTGTGCGATATGACACAAGCATTCGACTACGGTGACTACACTATTTTAGTTAATAAACTGAACGCATATGGAGTTAGAGGCAATGTTCTTAAATTATTTGAATAATATATGTCTAATAGAAGGCAAATCACTGCATCGAGGATAGATCTTACCAAAAAAGCGACTACGTATTTGTCTCAAGAACGTATAGTGAAATTCGGTGTAAGTACCCCAGGGAAGCGTTCTGGGACCACCATTATTTCTGGTATATATAAATGACTTCCCAAAATCTATTGACCATCCAAGGCCCTTTTTTGCAGACGATAGCACAGTCACATTGGATGTAAGAAAACTGACACCTACGAACTTGACATTAATAATGCTTTAGCTTCAATAATTCACTGGTTACACAATAATAAACTAAAAATTAATTTAAATAAAACAAAAATCTTGCATTTTAGTCAAAGAATACCAGTTAATGACATTATTAAATATAATATACAATAGATACGGCATTATTTTCTGGGGGAAACTCTATACATAAAGATGTCGATAATGCATTAGAGCCATGTTTGGTCTTAAAATTACAGACAGTTGTAAACCATATTTTATTGAACAACAAATTCTGTCACTTCCTTCCTTGTATATATATTAGAAACGGTATTATTTGTTAAAAAGAATCCCCAACTATTTCCGAAGTCTTCAGAAGGTTCCGAAAGAAGTCAACGTGATAATCAGAGACATCGTATACATGGTGCTAAAACAGCGCTCATGCGTTAGAGTGTATTCTGCATGGCCCCAAAATTATACAGCAAGGTACCAAAGGCATACAAAGATTTAAATATTAATAGTTTTTATAAAAGCATGAAAAAACTTCTAATAAATAAATGCTAATATAATGTTGACGACTATTTAAATGATGTACTTTAGACATTTTAATTTTAGACATTTTCATGTAATTTTAGATATTTTTTTGATTTAAATGATGTAATTTAGAATTTTTATTATTATTTTAAGACATTTTGACATTTTACTGTACTTTTTGACATTTTTTTATGATTATTTTTATTAAACTAACGTAACTTAATGATTTTTGTGATTCAAATTATATTATTGTGGTATTTGTACGCCTTTCTAGGCAAAACATATTAAAACTATTTTTTTTTGTAATCATTCCAACTGATTGTAAACTTACAAGTGTTTTTGACAAATAAATATCTCTCATCTTATCTTATATTATCTTCCTGATAAAATTTAGTAGTTTCGGAATCGATTGATTTCAGTTGTATTTCACCAGTTCCAAGAAAATCATAAACTTAAAAAAAACCTCAATCATCCGTAAACAAACGGAGCACCCTGTATACAAGATCGAGATAAATCCAAGTTCAAGACGCAAGTGCACGTTGAAAACTGGCTGACTATACAAAGTTCCCGAGACTAGGACGGGGGCCCATTCCGTTGTGGAAGACGACACGAGAAGCACCCTCGCCTGATAGTGACCAAACAAAATGGACATGATTTTGACATTTGTGTTGTTGACGTAAGTTTTTTTTTTATTTCGGGTTTTTGGCGGGAGATGAGCTTTTTTTCAAATTGGGAATGGTTGCATTCCCAGATAAACGTTTTTTTTTTTAAACTTACTTGGTTATCTTGATTTAATTGGTAAATGGAACTTGTAATTACGCTATTTTAATACAAAACTTCCTTAATTTATGACGAAGCCGTATGTAAGTTGTTTACGTATGAAAGTATGAGCTAAGTCGTCAAATCATGAAACAATAAGCAACCTAAACAAATGGCAAATCAGGAAAATGAAGTCTTAATCATATAATTTTGAATTGCTTGCTTTTCCTTGTGGTTTCTATAATTCGATGACTTTCATGCTTTTATGATGTTGTTGTGTTGTTCACTTGACGCATTAGGTATTAAGGGTTTTTGGTAAAAGAATCATGTGCTTCTACGTCATTTATGACCGTGCGAGACACTACCGATAACACATCCTCATCTTGTAATTACTAACTAAACTCAAAAATAGCACTGAATAACTCAACAAAGTCCAGCCTTCTCTTTTCACTAGGTCCACCCGAATGGCTAAAAACCAACTCATAAGTGTACAAATCTTTCTATCCTCATTTATCTAAAATATATGTAACATAAACTCACAATTATTAGTACCTATGCAGATCCTTTTAATACATCCAGATGATTTAGGTACGTACAAGCAACCAGCAGTCCCTTCTAAAATTCCCACGCTCAAAGCATCTTTAGAAAGGATACCAATCCATTCCAATCTACTAATCATCATTACGCAAAACAACGCTTAACTTCGCAAAAATTAAAAACACTTTTAACACAGATGCGCACATCAGGCAGTCACGGCTGTAAACAGTGGAGACAGGTCCCCCTTACCTGACCTTCCACCAGGAGAAGCCCCAGAACCTATTCTAACCTTCATGGAAAATACCTATAAGACTAGTAGAGCGAGAGCCACTGTTGACGCGGGGTCACCACTTTTGCTGACTCCCTTTATTGAGGAGAAAAAAATAGAAGAGGCTCGGAAAGCGGCCTACGTAGATCCTGATTACCTGCTGCCTGATATGGACAGTTATGCTGGATATTTGACAGTAAGTGCCCTTTTGTACCATATACTAAGTAAGACGTTAAATATTAAGATTAGTCCGTAGGTACTTCACATGAACTGCTGATAATAGGATATCTGTTCGACTGTAACTACAGGTAGGTACCTACCAGGGCCTCAAGTCTGCTATTTTTATAAACATCGTCATTCCAACAAAGCAAAATGACAATGGGATCGCCCATTGTCATTTTGCTAAAAGTCCGTAATCTGCTAAATTCATAATGGTCTGTCAAATTCTATGCCATTTCTTTTAATGCAGTTTCAGTGGTTGACCATTGTGAAGTCATAATGACGCCATTATATTAGTAGATTACCAAACTTGTCAAAAACAACAATTATGAAATCAATGATAGGCCATTCTGACACTATTGTAATAGCAGACTTGAGGGCCTGGAAATTGGAAACTCTTATATAAGTATTGTAGAGTATGTTATGATAAACTAATAAAACTGCATAGGTTTACAAAGATGTTAATAAAATAACATCACCTGTAAATCTGAGTTATGGAAAAAGAGCCAAGTTACACTTTTTTTTTCATGAAGAAGGAAGTGTTATTTAATTGGATAAAAAAGGTTTTTAAATGAAAACTTATCCAAATTATTTGGATGTAATTTTGAATTCCGAAAAAAATTCAGACGCGCCGAATTATAAGAACTATTAGAAACAAAATATAAAAACGGCTTCTCTTTCTTGTCCTTATCTAAGTACAATTTTATGTAATTAATTTGCATTTTACCGTTGCGTTCGTAAATTATTGCTATTAGGAATGCTGTCTTCAAAACATGTTTACTAGATTGGCGTCTGTAACTGGATTCCTCCAATGCTCGTTAATTTTATCGAACTTACACAAAACGCATTAGCTCTTCGATCCCGCATTAGAACAGGCTATAGATAATTTTATCTAACAGATGATGAGATAAAAATATGTGAAATAGGAAGAGATAGTGTAGTACTATAACAGAATATAAATTCTGACGGATTGTACAAAAAGTAGCAGTATTACAATCTGCCATAATTAATTAAATTATACATTAGTTTTGATGATGACACCTTTGTTTTTTTTTTTACGGATGGGAAATCGTCCGGAGGGAGTGTCAGACTTGTAGGTACTGACTAAAACCAATCCTTGTTCCTTCTTCGCCCTTTGTTCCAGGGCCGCGGTATCTCTTTCGAACAACCCGCAGCAGATGATGGCACCTTGGGCGGTGATGTAGATTCTGTTTTGTAAGATCTAAATACCCTAAAAAAATATATATATATCATTCCATTGGCTTCGATCTCGAATCCTTTCAAAATGCGAAATATATAAATTTAGCGGACAGTACAGAAAGCGAAACTGACGCTTTCAAAATTAAACGCAATGCCATCAAAATTATAGAAAAAATCTCTATTCGTCTCCAATCAATGAAAATTCTTTACCCGATTTTATCGAGGAAAAATTTCAATTAAGTGCAGTAGAGCCATCATATTTTTTTTAAGTCAGCACAGGTTTCAAATAACGATACTTTATCAATTTTTATTCACTCGACGTGAACCAAAGGCGAAATAGAGCCGAGAGTGCAATGTTCAGGGGCACCAAACGGCGGGTTTCAACACATTTCATCATCATCATCGTATCAGCGCAGAATCACCCACTGCCTCCCCTTTTTTCTGCCACAGTTCCCGGTTCTGTGGGTCCCTTCTCCGGGTGTTTCCCGCGACTTTGACGATATTGTTGACCCAACGAGCTTTAGGCCGGTCCTGATTTCTTTGGCTCAACCTTGGCCACCACTCGGTCAAAGCCTTGCTCCATCGGCCAACACCCTTGCAAAGAAATAATAAAAAAATACCCTGTCAATTTCTCCCACAGGTGAACAAAGAGTACAATTCCAACCTTTGGTTCTGGTACTTCCCGGTGTCAGGTAAAGCAGTGGAAGACACTCCATGGATCATCTGGCTTCAGGGAGGACCGGGTGCCTCTTCTCTTTACGGACTCTTCACTGAGATTGGACCATTCTTCGTTAGTAAGGACAATAATTTAGAAGGTAAGGAAGAAAAGGAGCAAATTCTCGTTATTTTGATGTCGTAAGCGGGGATCTTGGATTCAAATGTGGAAAATCTACTGGGTGTGAGCAACACAGGATCAGGCCATTGTGCTAGTTTGGGATCTACCTATGCCCAGTATTTAGCAACCGGTCTGTACAGGTGATACTGATATGGAATAATTCGCGTTGCGGTAAACCTAGCTTCCGTTAAAACCATAAATTGTGAGCCAATAACTAAAGCCCTAATAAAAAACTTTCCATTATTAAAAACAATTTTTTCCTTCAGAAATCCATCATTCTTGGGGTAAGAACCACTCGTTGCTGTTCATCGACAACCCTGTAGGAACTGGATTCAGCTACACTGATGACGATAGAGGATATGCCACAAATCAAACCACGGTAACTATATGCTTTGCTTATGTCATTTGTTTTTAATATTAGTTTATTATTTATAGACCCCGGCTTTGCATCTTTGCGGAGACCGTAAATGCAGCTACATGGTGCCTACAGTAGTTTCACAGTTATGTTACCTCTGAGAGCAGCAACCTACCAACTGCAACATTGTATGTAGTTATGAAAATAAAGATCACTGTGATTTTGACAATATCAGGGGTAAGTTAAATGTGAAAAGACTGTAGGTACACGTGGACGAGACTTTTTCCAGCTACGTCTCTAGGATCAAGGATGGCCACATTGTCAATATCTGCGATACCTCTGGCATTGCAGAGAGCTTATCAGCATCATCATTATCTTGCCCTTTTCCCATAGCCATATCTTCACACTGTCCATCCATCGCATTCCAGAGACCTGTAATCAAATAGTCAATTCTGAAATATTTTCAGATTGGAGAAAACCTATATGAAGCGTTACAGCAGTTCCTCACAATCTTCCCTGAACTCCGTAAAGCGCCTCTGATTATCGCTGGAGAGTCTTACGCTGGAAAGCACGTACCCTCGCTGGGAGTACAGATCCTTTGGCACAAGCATGAGGATGAACCTATTAACCTTCAGGTAAGGTGTCTTAGATAGAGCGATTTCTCTCTTAGAACTACTATTTTTTGTGACGACACGAACTTACTTACTTAAACTGACAATTGGCTCAAATACCCTATGCACCACAGTATATAACAGCAGCATCGGTGGAGTTGTTAGTTACCCTAGTGTGAATGGTGAGGCACTCTAACGAGTGACACTATAAAAGGTGAAAGGGACCCTGACGCTAAAACGGTTACGAAGTATGTTCATCATCATCATCATCCTATAATGTTCCCACTGCTGGGATACAGGCCTCTTCTCTATGAGAGAGAGTGGGCTGTAATCCATCACGCGCCCAGTGCGGGTTGGTAGATGTCACATGTCTCCGAATTTTTAGTTCTAGGACATGCCCGTTGTCCTTACAATGTTTTCCTTCACCGTTTTTGAGAGCAGCGGTGATGAAATAAATTACACAGAGAAATGGGCCCGCCTGGGTTCGAACCCACGGCTTACTGCTCGTAAGTCGGGGCTGCCACTGCTGGGCCACCGCTGCTCTCAATGCATATTTAGTAGGGGGGTTCAGAATGATTTAATGAATACGTGGTACCCTTTTTAGCGTAGGTGCAGGGCCGTCTTAAGCCTATTTGGCGCCGGGGTGCGAAAGTCAGCCTGCCCCCCCCACTCTAGCTCTATATAATTTTTATGTGTAATTTATTTATTACTCGAGCTCGTGGCTAAATATTAACAACTGCACAGGTCGATCTTCCATTGAAGATCGACCTGTGCAGTATCAGTGTTATCATTATAAGCCGCGCTTGCCGAGGTTGGTCTGTGGATGGGTGGGATCTATCTTAGCGAGTTTCCGTGACTCGGAAAATACGTAAAGCCGTTGGTCCCGGCTGTCATTTGTAAATCTTTGGCAGTCGTTACTGTTAGTCAGAAGCCCAAAAGTCAGACAACAACAGTCTTGCCAAGGGGTACAATCGTATTACCCAGGTACTAATAATAATGAACTAGCTGTGCCCTCGGTTCTGCTCGCGTGGTCTCGGTGTAGTAGGTACCTATCGAAATTGATGGCGGTCGGCTTGCGCCCCCTAGGACTCTGCGCACGGGTGCACCGCACCCCTTGAACCCCCGGGTAAAGACGGCCCTGCGTAGGTGTCTCTTCCGACCCGTATAGTCAGAACCGAAACACAAATGCCTACATCATACCTGCGCTAAAATGTGTTTGAAACTTTTCCCCCTTTATTAATAAACACAGAATCAAGTTATTTCTAACTTCATCCTCGAAAATGTAAATGTAATCTGAAGGTTATGCTTATTGTTGTAACTTTATTCAGTGTTTTTAAAAACAATCGATTGTCGTGTCAAATCAAATCAAAAGTCATTTATTCAAATTAGGTTGATAATCAGCACTTCTTGGTCGTCAAAATTACAAGAGACAGTCCCCCAAAACGCCCGCCCTTCGCCACTTCCTAGTGTTTTATCTGGCAAGAAGTGGCGGAACACACTCCCCAGCAACACATCTGGCTGTTAGGCTAGAAGAACCAGATTCTATACAATAGTGTTCAAGTTAATATAAACAAAGAACCCATTACATCAAATTAATGTCACATAAATGCTAGAACACAATAATTACTACATAGTATAAAAAACCTCTAAAAAAACAAAAATAAAATAATCCGAGCGTCTTAGCGTCGGGGGTCCGCTTTGTTATGTGCTTGTACTAAGCGGTCTACTTAGCGGTCCCCCGACGCTAAGACGCTTGGATTATTTTATTTTTGTTTTTTTAGAGGTTTTTTGTGTCGGGGTTTTTTTAAATTTTTAATTTAATTTATTTCATGCTTTTTAAACTTATATTGTTTTATCTTAGCCTTGACTGTCCGAATACTGGGCATAGGCCTCCGCCATTGCTTCCACTTTTCTCGGTGTTGCGTGTCATCTCGCCAATTAACGAAAACAGCAAAAAATGAAAAAAAAAACTTTCTAGGGGGGGGGGGGTGCCTGGCAATGCCCATGATGACAAGTGACAAGATTTCAAATTTCGAATCGATCAGCCCTGTGGAAATTGCTAATTTCCCTTCAACTAGAAAAGAGGCTAGACATAGCTAACTATGTTTCGATAAAATCTGATCAGCCGTTTGAAGGCCATCGTTCGTTCGTTCGTTTGAGAGAAAACACCTTTCAAACGAAACTAATTTCATCAAAATCGGTTCATCCGTTTAGGATCTACGATACCACAGACAGACACACAGATACACAGATACACACGTCAAACTTATAACACCCCTCTTTTTTGGTCGGGGGTTAAAAACAAAGTCGCTTTCTCTGTCCCTATGTCCCTATGTATGCTTAAATCTTTAAAACTACGCAACGGATTTTGATGCGGTTTTTTTAATACATAGAGTGCCTAAAGAGTAAGGTTTATATGTATAATAACATCCATTGAATAGTGGAGAAATACTGTTATTTTTGAGGTTTCTAATGTGATGTCGTAAATAATTACATTTTTTCCGCTTACATTGCAAACGCAGCCTGAACCCTACGAGATTTATCAAAATAATGTACTAAGTATTGTACACATTGAAAAGGTCTACATAAAACTCCGCGATGGTATATGTCTATCTCTTATGGATATCCCACAATAACATTTTTTTGTCATTTACTTTTTACGACAAATAATGGCTAATTTTCTAAGCGATTTTAACCAATACAGCATTAATCCTTATCCAATTAAATACCGTAAATGTATTGTTGATTTAATATAGATCTATATGGCTCTTTACAGCATATGATTTAAATGAATATTTTCGAAGATATTACAGATTATAAAATTGCGGGACGTAGCGTTTGCGACGGTACCGGCCGGCCGGGGCGGGATGTTTGTATTGTCTAATGACAAGAAAGCTGTGAACGTTGTATATAAAGACATTCTGTAATATATTAATTGTTGTAAAAAATAAAATAAATAGGTAAAAATGTAAAAAGTAAATAAGTAAAAACGTAGTGCATGAATTTAGATATTCAAAAACATTGTATGTTTCACGGGCGGTACGGGAATTACGAACCTCGGCTCAGAAAGCCCTCAGTCTTCGACTTCGGGCTTGTACTAGAGCCTCGATCGTAATTCCTTACTTACCGCCCTTAAAATACACAATATACTATTTCATTACTCATACTCTGAAAGTAGATCTGAAGTTGCCTGAAGAGCGGGTTGAAAGTAATACTTTTCAGCCCTAGGGAGAATCGCTTTCAACTGACAGATGTCAAATTATTTAAAAAAAAAAACTAGTTCTATTTTCACATTTTTATTGAACCATGTTCCAACTTTCTATGCAGCCACGATGTAAAATTGAAATAACTTAAGTTAAGTATTGATTAAAGGATATATATATTTAAAACACTTTATGATAATTTAGTTTCAACAGTTTTTTTTTAAACAACTTAGATTTGGGCAAAATATTTACCATTTTTTCAATGATGAAAATGAAAAGTAAAGGCTGAATAGCAGGCTGGCCACAGAAAAAAAAAACAAAACAGGCGGGAAAGCGGCAAACGGTTTGACTCATTTTTTCTTTAGCTAATTCATGTTTTTATTTTTACTTTCCTTGTACTAGTCTACTAAGTCACTTTCACAGGTAACAATGTACTTTATACCCGTGCGAAGCCAGAGCGGGCCGCTATGTTTTTATATACAACGTTCACAGTTTTTTCTGTAGTGTATTTAGTATCAGCATTGCACCCGTGCGAAGCCGGGGCGGGTCGCTAGTAATAAAATAAAATATTAAAAAATATACTTAAGCCTATAATATAATATAATAATTAATATATGAATATAGCCTCCAGACATAAAGGGCGTGCCCGCTCACACACGTGTAGTGGTTTAGAACAGCAGTGTGTTCCTAATGAAGGTTTTTGGCTGCATTTCAGTAACCGAAAGGCTGAAAAGAAGATCACATGTATCCTATCCTCCGTTTAAATCAAGTTTCTCCTTTCAGGGTCTAGCCATCGGAAACGGTTTCATCGATCCTCTGTCACTGCAGAGGTACAGTTACTTTGTGCGAGAGGTTGGCTTAGTTGACGATAGCGTGGCCAACTCTATGAACCACCTGGAGACTGCAATCACGCAGTTCATCAATAATGGAGAGATGTTGAAAGCTTATGCTGTAAGTACCTTCAAATTACCTTCAATCGAATAGAATAGATTAGTACTTTATTTGCACAGAATGTAGGAACAAGTTACAGAGGTGATCCTTATACTAAGTACCTTAACTAAGGCATGCAAACAGTCCCGGGTATCCACTGAGAGGATCGCCCAGAGGATACAGAGTGGAGCACACCGTGGAGCTCTGCTCCGCTTGGTCTGAGCACCGCCGTGTCCTCGTAGCGGCGATTGGCGGCGGCGACGTCTCGCGTCCGGCCCTGGTTCAATCGATGGTCCGGAGCGAGAGGGAATGGGAAGCCGTCGCCTCCTCCTGCAAAGCAGTCATGCTAGCGAAGGAGGTGGCGGTACGTGAGAGGGAGAGAGCCTCACGTCTCAGCCGCGGCGGCTGGCACGTGTTATACTCATGATAACATACAGCTTTCCCAAAGAAATATTATTATACTCATTCAATTTTATTACAATAATACAACAGCCATATTAAATTCGCGCGCGCGCGCCTATGGCCTATCAGCTTGTGATAAAACTGAATAAGTATAAAAAAATGTATATTTGGGAAAGTTGTTTGTTATCATGAGTATAACCACGTGTTTGTTTATCGGTCACTAATTAACAGTCACCCTATATAATACTTTGCTTTAAAAAGGCGGTATCGGTACCACCAACAATGAGCAAATTTTTATACCGTCTCCTGATTGGCCGATTTCTATTATCGGACACTTTAAAAAGATGCATTATTTGATTTAACAAAAAAACAGACACCCCGAAAATCCATACTAATATTATAAATGCGAAAGTCACTCTGTTTGTTTGTATGTTTGTTTGTTACCTTTTCACGACTAAACGGCTGATCGGATCTTAATGAAATTTGACAAGAAGATAGATTTCAACCTGGGGAAGGACATAGGCTATATATCATCACGCTACGCTACGCTATTGGTATAGGAGCGGAGCAGCTATGAAAAATGTTGCGAAAACGGGGAAAATGTGACGCAGACGAAGTTGCGCGGGACAGCTAGTCAAATATAAAGAGATGGAAATGTTAGTAATTTCAGGGACTTAAATATAGGTACGCAGCTATCTATTAGTATTAAATTGCAAATAGCCCTCATACATATAGCGTTTTTGAGCCTCGAACACTAAAATTTCCCCAAAATATTATGCTGAATCTCAAAATCGAGTCCATGATCGTGCCTCTGAAAGCATGTTAAGCTGTGTTTGTCCCGGCTGTCATTTGCAGATCTTTGACAGTCGTTACAGGTAGTCAGTGTCCGGAAAGTCAGACCAACAGTCTTACCAAGGGGTATCGTATAGCCCAGTACTAATTGGATTGTGGAGGTGAGATATGCAGTCGCTCCATGCATAGCTGCATCCGGTTAGACTGGAAGCCGACCCGAACATGGTTGGAAAAAGGCTGGTGAGATGATAAATTTAAATTTGGAACTAATCCCTACTTCTTTGTTTCCAGTACTACAACTATCTCCTCCAACTATTTTTAACTCGATCTCACCTGACAAACCTCTACAACTATCTGGAAGATGACTTCGATCTTGATGGAGAATACATGGACTTCATTCAGAGGACCGAGGTCCGAAAGGCCCTACACGTTGGCAACACCAACTTCACTTCCATAGGAGTTGTGTACAGGAAACTGGTGCCAGACTTCATGGGAAGCGCTAAAATGTGGCTTGAAGAACTGTTGGATAACTACAGGGTTATGCTTTACAAGTAAGTGATTTGGAACGACTACGGTAAATAAATACGCCTTCAGTATCGCGTAGCATAACCACTGTAGAAACGAGTTTTGTCTACGAAAGAATCGGCATAATGAGATAGACAATGACAATGTCTATCTGTCAATAAGTTTGTTGTTTTTTCCGTCGACATAGCCCGTTTCTACGGCGGTCACGCTGTCACGCTACGCGTGCTAGCAGTCGGAGACATAAAACGTGGGAGTCAAATGATATGATTAACTCACACGTTCTATTGCCGGTACTGCCAATATTACTGCTAATATTTTGAGATACTGTCAAAGATACAGAGTGCTCTTCCAGCTCTTGCTCGAGTGCGTCCAGCATATTGAAGTTTATCGCCTCGTTCGTCTCAATTTTCTGGTCGGGCAAAGTATTTTAGGGTTTTTCTATCAGTAATTTCTCAATACCAGCCACGGAGTTTGGAGTTTTGCCTATTTGATGGCAATAGGCTCGCCCCTATTACATGGGATTTAAACAAAACTGACGAAATGTGGGTGTACGATTTTAGGACCTACACGTCTGCCCGATACTTCGTGGATTACAGACGTAATGTTACGGAAAGGCGGGATGTTGACTAACTAGTGAGTTTGAAAACTTACCACGTCAATTTACGTTGATACTAGTAACTTCGATGATAAAATATTGTTTCCGGTCGTCACAAACATACATACCTATACCTTGTTATTATGTCATCATCTGCCTAGCCTTTTTCCCAAACTATCTTAGGGTCGGCTTCCAGTCTAATCGGATGCATCTGAGCAACCCAGTAACTGGGTAATATGAACCCTTTGGTAAGACTTGATGACAGACTTTTGGCTTCTGACTACTCGTTACGACTGTCAAAGATCTACAAAAATGAAAGCCGGGTCCAACGGCTTAACGTGCTCTCTAAGTGCCCATTTACGCAGGCGCGGCGCGTGGAGCGGGGCGGTGCGCGGCGCGTTCCGCTTTAAATTCAAACATAAGGCGATGTATGAGAGCGTTTACGGAGAAGCGGTCTGACGCCCGTTTGCTTGAGATATAGGCGGCCGACGCGGCGTTATGTCAAACAGACAATACAAGCAAACGGCAGTGCCCGGGTTCGATTCCCATACGGAACGAATTTACAACGTCGTAGTTTTATCCGAAAATAATCATTTTGTTTTTATTTTAAATTTTGTAGTGATTTTTTTTCGTAAATTGTTCAGTTTTTACTAGCTTTTATTTAACTTGCAATGTATGTATGTATGTTTGTTTGGGTAGAATCTTGGAAGCTAAATTAGAACCACTTCCCGATGTCCGATTGAGCTGAAATTTTGCACACACCTTTGGTTGTAAGAACAGAATATTAATATGACAGACATAACTTAATCCTGCAGCCTGGATCGTTTTCTCACGAGGGCACTCCTCAACGGTTAATAGCACAAACATGAAACTTTGTATAGATACGTGTTCCATTTTGTTGAATAAACATAATTCCTGTCGTTTCCACGACCAGGATTTTTTCTCAAAAGTCCTCAACGGTTAATAGCACGGATATGAAAAAAGTGTTGCGATAGTGATGTGACAGAAACGATTACAGCAAATATTAAAAAAGTTTAAAACAAACTTTTATAATGATGCACCGAAAAGAAGATATCTAATCTTGGAGTAAATGGAAACGATAAAAGATAGTTTTTATAGCATTTACCATTCACGCGACCAGCTTATGTGAAAACTATTCTTTATCGTTTATGTAATGTTTAATTTAAGTAATGTTACAACAAAAAAAAACACAAAAAATATATTCTTAATGCCTGTGATTTGATCCTGCAACTTCTGATTTTCAGTCCAATCGCAGTGCCACCAGGCCATTTACTACGTTCTATTCTAATACGTGATAATTATGACGATTGTCAGTTTTCAAACAGTTGATGAATATGGTCCCACGTTGGGCTACAAGCGTTCGACGCCGCGTCCGCCGCGGCGTTATGTCAAACGCTCAAATACAAGGAAGTGGTCCCACGTTGGGCTGCAAGCGGTTGACGCGGCGTTATGTCACTCGGACAATACAAGCATACGGCAGTGCCCGAGTTCGATTCCCATATAAAACAAATTTACAATGTCGTAGTTTTATCCAAAAATAATCATTTTGTTTTTATCTTAATTATATTTGTGTTTTTTTTCGTAAATTTTGTTCGATTTTTATTTGTTATTCATGATTATCTAACTGTTTTTGAATGGTTCAAAAACTAAAAGTATATATTTTTAAACTAGATATTTTATGATGATTTGAAAACCCTACATAATGCATTAAAATTCTGAAAGTGATGAGGCGCTTAGACTTAAGTTTACAATGTGCAAATTATTATGTAACAGTGTACTCATTGTTGAGAAGCCTAATAATAATAAATAAATAAATAAAATAAAACAGTGTCCTAGTTTTAAAAAGTAATATTTAACATGATAAAAAAAAAAACACAAAAAGAAAATCCTTACTTGCTAGGATTTGATCCTGCACCTTCTGATTCACAGTCCGGTCTTTTTTTTTTTTTTTGAATGGCATCTCGCAGTTCAACCTATGAGGTTGTCGTCTGCTTAACCGGACTATCCTGTGGGTGCCTTTAGAGTAAGGCCTCCAGCCAGGGCATAAAAACTTACAAACTAAGCGACTGCACGCTAAGGGCACCCCCTGTGGGGTACGAACCTCGGCTTAGGGCGTCGCTGGGGGAAGACTGCATGGGGACAGGCTGGATCTGAATGGTATCATTATTTAGGGGCTGATTTAAAACTACTGGCACAGCATCGCGGGCTGGCTCGAGCGAGGGTCGGGGAGGGCATGGACCGGGACGTCGCGACGGACCTCGACGGCGAGGTCGGAAAGACGGCGGTTTGAGTCGGAACTTTTTAAGAGTGCTAGTCTCTTTGCTACTCTCCTGGAGGAGGGTGATAGCATCATCTGGAGTGACAAGGGTATGCCTAGGACGGCGTACTGTACTAATGCGCGAGGGTTCGTAACGGGCGGCCGCTGCGATCAGGGGATTACGGTGTTTAATGGCGTTATCGAAGAAACGCTTCGAAATACGTTTCATAAACTGAAGGACGGTGGGCATTCTAAGGTCTACGTGTAGACGGTCATTACGGACATAAAAAGGGGCTCCCGTGACTCTACGTAAGAACCGGTTCTGTAAAACTTGCATCCTATGGATGTACTTAGGCTTGGTGTGAGCGTACACGACGCAAGCGTACGTCATAATGGGGCGGATCACCGCGGTATAAAGGCGCAACTTGCACTTGAGTGACAACTTGCTTTTTGCCAAAATCATGAAATGAAGCCTACCCATAGCAAACGCAGCTCGGTCGCGAGCTGCTTTGATGTGCGCCGCGAAAGACAAGTGGTTGTCAAGTATGACTCCTAAGTACTTGGCTTGCTTCTCCCAAGGGATAGGCTTACCGTACATAGTGATCGGGCTGAGCGCGGGTGGCTTAATTTTACGCTGTTTAGAGAAAAGAACTGCCTGGCTCTTGTCGGGGTTCACCTCGATTCTCCATTTCCGGAACCAAGCGCCTAAGACGTTGGCTGAGGTTTGGAGGGTGCTATAGATAGCGTCGTGACTGCGGCCAGTGTAATAAATGGCCGTGTCGTCCGCGAACAGGGCTAACTGAGCCTTCTTGCTCTTGGGGATGTCACTGGTGAACAGAGTAAAGATAAGGGGAGAGACGACGGAGCCCTGAGGGACTCCGGCTCTAATGGGGTGGGGGGGACAGTCCGGTCACAGTACCGTTAGACTATATACTTCATTGACACTTGAGCCGAAATAGACATTCTATTCTAATGCATGATATGAAAATTGACAGTTTTCAAACAGTTGAAGAATATGGTCCCACGTTGGGCTACAAGCGTGCGACGCGGCGTCCGCCGCGGCGTTATGTCAAACGCTCAAATACAAGAAAATGGTTCCACGTTGGGCTGCAAGCGGTCCACGCGGCGGTATGTCACACGGACAAGTTTCCAGCATACGGCAGTGCCCGGGTTCGATTCCCATCCGGAACAAATTTATAATGTCTTAGTTTTATACAATAATAATCATTTCATATTATTTTTTTTTTTGAGCGTTTGTATATCTGACCTCCACAACCCAGTTAGTACTGGGTAATACGATACCCCTTGGTAGGACTGGTTGTCAGACTTTCGGGCCACTGAAATTATTAACTAGTGATTGCTGATGATAAAAACGTAAAGTACGAACGAAACTTTTTTTCGAGAATTTAGCTAATATGGCAACATTCATCGTCAATCAAAACAAAAATACCATATTTGTCATAAATATTGTCACTTCTCTGTCTTGATCAATTAAAATCGTAATGTTTGGTTTTGTTGTGAATAGTTTTGCATATTATTTATTTACCCGTCTTATTTGTTTCGTGGTGAAGTAGACAACACGAGAATGTTAAGGTGTGCAGAGATGATGGCGACTAAAACAATGCCAAAGATTACAGTTGTGGCTAGCATGTGTGGGGAACATCGTAATACGATGTTCCCATACTATGGGGAATATGGTAATGCCGATGCTGATAGAATGCCCGCGACGCCGGGCTCTCTCTTATTTGAAGAAGTTCTAATAAGTTCACAATGATATGCTGCTTAAAATAAATGTTTTATTCAACTTCGTAATTCATGTTTTATTTTTGCCTAGTCCATGGCGCAAATACTTGGTCGTTGCCCGAATTCGATTGCCTTTGGAATTCATCAAACGACCAAGTGTAAATGAAAGCGGCCGAGTACGCGAACACACTCAAATTCAAATTCAAATTCATTTCGTCCAACTACATTTTTTTTCCACTATTGTAAGCTTCTATGTATTCCATTGCGATGACTAGTGTAATTACGCCATAGAAGAATCACCGCTATATGGTGGTGATTCTTCTAGGCTAGGCAGACGCCTAGCCTTTTCCCAGCTATGTTGGTGTAGTGGTATGTAACCCACACGGTCGATTTTCAGTCTATGCAGATGCAGCTGAATACCAGTATTTTACATGGAGCGACTGCCTATCTGATCATTAAAGAGTAAGCGACCCAAAATCATTAAATATCGTGATGAGTTGTGCAAATGCTCCGCAGCATGGATAACAAGACAGGCCTGAAATTTTACGTAATTAGGTTACATTGGATTGTAAATTAAGATGAAATTATCATTCATCTTATAATAACAATTATAAATTGTCCGATTTACGTTATAAAATAAACACCATTTTTTTTTTTTTAATAAAAATAAAATGATTATTATTGGATAAAACTACGACATTATAAATTTGTTCCGTATGGGAATCGAACCCGGGCACTGCCTTTTGCTTGTATTGTCCGTGTGCCATAACGCCGCATAGACCGCTTGCAGACCAACCTGGATCTATTTCCTTGTATTTGATCGTTTGACATAACGCCGCGGCGGACGCCGCGTCGCACGCTTGTAGCCCAACGTGGGACCATATTCTTCAACTGTTTGAAGACTGTCAATTTTCATGTCATGCATTAGAATAGAACGTCTATTTCGAACCAGGTGTCAATGAAGTACATAGTCTAGTGGTACTGTGATCGGACTGTGAATCAGTAGTTGCAGGATCAAATCCTAACAAGTAAGGATTTTCTTTTTGTGTTTTTTTTTGTTAATGATGTTTAAATATTATTTTTTTAAACTAGGACACTGTTTTATTTTAATGCATTATGTAGGATTTTCAAATCATTATAAAATATCTTTTTTTAAAATATATACTTACTTTTAGTTTTTGAACCATTCAAAAAACAGATAATCGTAAATAACAAATAAAAATCGAACAAAATTTAAGAAAAAAAAAACACAAATAAAAATAAGATAAAAACAAAATGATTATTTTTGGAAAAAACTACGACATTGTAAATTTGTTTCATATGGGAATCGAACCCAGGCACTGCCGTATGCTTGTATTGTCCGAGTGACATAACGCCGCGTCAACCGCTTGCAGCCCAACGTGGGACCACTTCTTTCAAGTATTTGAGCGTTTGACATAACGCCGCGGCGGACGCGGCGTCGCACGCTTGTAGCCCAACGTGGGACCATTTTCTTCAATTGTTTGAAAACTGACAACCGTCAATTATCATGTATTAGAATAGAACGTCTATTTTACACAAGTATCAGTGAAGTAATTGGCCTTGTGGTATTGCGGCCGGACTGTGAATACGATGATGCAGGATCAAATCACAGATGTTTAAATAATTGTTTTGGTATTTTTTCTTTTTGTTCTTTTTTTTTATGCTGTAAAATATTACTTTTTGTAACTAGGTGTACTGTTTTATTTATATGCATCTGTATGATTTTCAAATCATTATAAAATATGTAGTTTAATAATATATACTTTTAGTTTGTGAACCATTCAAAGAACAGTTAGGTAATCGTGAATAACAAATAAAAAAAGAACCAAATTTACGAAAAAAAAAACACTAAGAAAATTAAAATAAATACAAAATGAGTATTTTGGATAAAAGTACGACATTGTCAATTTGTTTCGTATGGGAATCGAACCTGGGCACTGCTTTAGGCTTGTATTGTCAGTGTGACATAACAAATCAAATGGTCCCACGTTGGGCTTCAAGCGTTCGACGCGTCTCCGTAAACGGCAAAAACGCCAGACGCGCCGCTCGACGTCTATTGCAACGCCCCGCACCACGCGCCGCGCCTGCGTAAATGAGCCCTAAGGCACGGAGGAAACTCGGTATGTAATTATGGTCACCCATCCACGGACCAACCTCAGCAAGCACGGCTTTAACTTAAAGATCGCCCATGCGGCTGTTATTGTTTAGTCATGAGTTCCTCGGTTACTCCGAGCTACTCGTTTGTATTAATTTAAATATAATAAAAAAAAACCATTACCAAATCCATTTAGTTAGGTACGTACAATTCAGATAAGGACGATTGTGATAAAAACTTTTCCTTTCAACTACGCAGTAATGCCCACTGAGCACGAATATGTTGCATAAACATTGCTGAAACTATAAATTGGGTGGGTGTAAGTTACAAATGCAAAGGTGCAATCTTGTAGCAAGGTTACAGGAACATAGATTAAATAGCCCTAACGGCAACGCCAGAAACATTAGATGCAATGTTGCTCATAAAGATCAGATAAAACTTTCAACAACTATAATTTGCAACGTTACGTGGACTTAGCAGTGGTAACATACTAGAAAGGTTTTATTGTATGTTTCTGCAAGTTAATTTAGATACATTACAGCAACTATACATTTGAAATTTTTCAGAAATTTCGTAAATATATGTTACAGTAACGTCACATTCGGAAGTTATCTGAAAGTTTAAGTATTAACGTTACAACGCCATTTTAATTGAACCTTACCGGCAACCTACAAATGCAATGTCGTGTAAATAATGCACATGTAACTTGCACGTAACTTCCATTTAGATTGTCATGGCAACGTTACATTTGTAATATACAGGTTACTTGCGCATTTAACGTCGCGTTAATAATGCACACGTAACTTGCACGTAACTTCCATTTAGATTGTCATGGCAACATTACATTTGTATTAAACAGGTTACTTGCGCATTTAACGTCGCGTTAATAATGCACATGTAACTTGCACGTAACTTCTGTTTAGATGGTCATGGCAACGTTACATTTGTAATATACCGATAACTTGCACATTTAACGTCGCGATAATAATTCACATGTAACTTCCATTTCGATGTCATGGCAACGTTACATGTGTAATAACAGGTAACTTGAGCATGTAGGGTTCATGTAACTTGATTTTTTGTTGTTGTTATGACATTGCAAATAAAATCTGCATTCAAGTTGCTTAATTCACTGCCTTTCAGTTTTGTAAACTTACATGCAATGCAACAAGTTCCAGAATAGTAATAGAGGTTTTCTATAGGTAGGTACTTTTCTGCAACTTATTGCATGTAAGTTTACAAAACTAAAAGGAAGTTTATGCCTGTCACAGACTTAGCTATAATATACCGGATGACTTTATTTACAGTCTCGAAAAAAATTGGCTATATTATATTTAGAAATATCAGAAAATGTATACAACAAATAAAAACAAAACTTCAAGTTAATTAGTTGTAGTCGACAGAATATAAAAAAAACCAGTCAATTTGATAAAGGCCTCGTTTATTAAATAAATTTGAAGTCGGTTAAAAAGAATAAAATAAAAACAACTACACAATTAAAAAAAAAACTCAAAAGAACAAGAAAAGAAATAATATTATCTAAACACACTAACATTGGAAAGGAAAATTGTATGAGTGCACACTGTGCACAGAGCAGCGGGGTCGCGGACCCAAAGGGCACCTTCTGCTCGGTACATGTAAATCAGACAATAAAGTGTATTACATTGTTTATATAATGGATACGTATCCACATTATAGGTATGTGGCATGGTTACAAAAAGAAAAGAAATAATATTATCGAAACACACTAACATTGGGAAGGAGAATTTTACGAGTACACAGAGCAGCAGGGTCGCGGACCTAAAGGGCATCTTCTGCTCGGTACATGTAAATCAGACAATTACATTGTTATTGTATTGGATACATATCCATATTATAGGTGTCTGGCATGGTTACAAAAAGAAAACACCAACACCAAATCAATCAAACAAAGGTCAAGCTTCAGAAGTCGGTGACAAAAACACTAAACAATGGTCACCTACTTCGAAGCTTGATTTTTGTTTGATTGATTTGTTATTGGTGTTAATTTGGCTTCAAAAGCTAGTTATTTTTCACATTTTTGTGTTTTTTGTTGGTGTATTTATTTTTTTTGAAGTCGGTTTTTTAATAATCAGAATTCTAACCAGTATAATTTAAATATATGTGGATGGACATAGCAAAAACAAACTGTTCTAATTATAAAATACATTTTTGGAGACCTCCAATTTTGAGAAAAATCGGTGTGAATTTACACCTAAAACGAACAAACCTTTCCAAATACAAGAAAAACGGATTTCAGAGTGTTTTATTTGTTAAGATTAATGCAAATTTTGATTTGATTTTTGTATCGATTTTTTTGAGATTGATTCAAGAGCATACGATCCGATCCAAGAATCGGTCCGAGGCCTACGATCCATTACGATCCAAAAAATCGATTCAAAGAGAAAAATCGTGCATCCCTATTGCCAACTCGGAGTTAAGGCTGATGCTTCAGGGTAGCCCGCGAAATTTAAATTTTCTTACGTTTTTTGCAATTTGCTGGCCAGTGCTAGGTTGTATGTTAATTAAAATATTGTTCGCGATTGTAAGACGTGTGTAGTTACAGAATTACAATCATCAATACAACCCTCCAAGTTCATGTAACTCGAGGAACGAGTTTTTCAAGGTCAAAGTCATTCCTCGACCTTTATTAACTTCGAGGGTTGTATTGATGATTATGGTGATCATAATTCTGAAACTACATAGGTACGTCTTACAGCCGCGAATAATATTTGGGAACTATATTTTCTATCACCAAAATTTATATTTGTCATCAAGTTGTATCACCTAATAAATAGATCTATCGCCACGAAATATTTTCGTTCTCAGATAAACAAAAATTGTTCCCAGGTATGAATTATCATTAAAATAAGAGATCGATAACCAATAAAATTATATTGCATTACATGAATATAAACTTCGTTCTTATAATAACAGTTTTGTTACTTAAATAATAGCTCTGTGCTCAGAATGGTAGATCTGTCACCAAATAAATAGATCAGTTCCTTAGAGACATAGGGCACATCAACTCGGACAGGTTAGGTTCGAAGGGGATGGCGGGGTCTAGTGAGCGAGCGGAGCGAGCGAACTAAGACCCCGACATCCCCTTCGTGTTAGGTTACTTTAAACCCTGCAGAGAGAAATAGGAGCCCCGCGTAGCGGGGCTCCGTCGACTACTATTTGAACTTAATGCAATTTTCTAGTAACATAATATGATTTATTGGTGATCTCTTTAAATTAGTTTGCTTAAATACTTATTAGGACACACCTATTATAATACATACAAAAACATTTATTTGGTACTAGACCTTATATCTCAGGATTTTAAGTGATTTATTGTGGAACTGATTTTGCATTGTTTGGTGACTACATTTTGGTGACAGATCTACTATTTTGAGGACAAACCCTATTATTTAAGAAACACAAAACTAATTAAATTGGTGATAGCTTAAATGATACCCATAATATTTTAATCAACATACAACCTAGCACTGGCCTGCAAATTGCAAAAATCGATCAGCCGTTTAGTCGTGAAAAGGTAACAAACAAACATACAAACAAACAAACAGAGTGACATTCGCATTTATAATATTAGTATGGATTTAAATGAACTAAAAAATGCCTAAGTGCATGCTTATCTGTTTTTTTGTTTTATATTATTTGTAAGGGTATTACTAACATAGATTGTAAGTGTATTGTTACTAACGCTCTATGAGTCGTGTTGCTCGCGAAATAAATGATTTAATACTATGTAGGTAGTCAAATTTTCTTTCATTTATTTAACTACAGGTACAAATATATAGAAGGATATAACGCCCGTAGCTTTTGGGGGCAGAGAAATGAAGCGACGGGATGGTAAATAATGGTTAGTATTCGGGCACACAACATATATAAACTGTACAGGCTAGCCTAAACTACCCAAGGCGGTATACATAGGGCTCGCGTACAACACTTTAGGTATCGGCGCCACGCAGTTGAGCGTGCACACTCGCTAGTAAGGTGGTAGGCCGACTGTCGACGCGGGCGGCGTGCGGTAGTGGGGCGCTGAACCTTGTACGAGCGGGCGACGCGGCGCTGGACGAAGTAAGTTTGGAGCGGCAAAAGGGGACGCGATTTTTACGCGTTACACACTCCCCCTCTAGTTCGAACATAGCGCCCTCGCGTTCTGGCTAGCAATCGTATCTACGGGTCGACCACGTCTGCGCTTTATGCTAATCAGAACCTCAACATCACCGATGAACGGTGTCAGATGAGAGACATGGTAACGCCCAATGTGCTCACCTTTGACGGTTCCCTCCACTAGGTAAGTAGTGGGACTTACGACTTCTCGTATACGGTATGGGCCATCCCTACGAGGTCTACATTTCGCAGACTGTCCGTGGCTAACATCGTTCAGCCCTTGCGTCCTCAACAAAATAAGGTCACCTACCTTATAATCGGGAGACCAGCCTCTCTCTGACCATACCCTCCCCCTAAAGGGGTTCGTCGGTCGCCTCTAAAATGTTCTTCAGCTCGAGGTTTTTGAGCAGGTTAGTGCACACGTCATCAGGTTTCCTGAGCGGCAAATCTACTTTCACTAAGCTTACCTCGCAACCACCTGGGTTTTCCTCGCAACAGGCTGGGCGGCTTAGTGCATCAGCAATCAAGTTCACGTTCTCTATTTCATCTTTCTCAAACTCACCGGCTAACAACTGCTTCTTACCTTGCGACATTATACAGGGTGGTGAAGTGGTCGTCTCCTGCTTCTCGTCAACCCGAATGCGATGAGTGGCATACGTTGTAGGGGATCGGTGGCGAAGCGCTCAGCTCTATTTATTATGAGCTGGTTGAGCTGCGTTCTCTGGGCAGGTGACAACTTCGTTCCTTTATCCTCTCTCAGCGCCAGGCTGGTGGTGTCGACCTGCATCAGCCCTGTGTCACTGGTGGATGTGAGGCATACAGCCCCACATCCACCAGTGACACAGGGTAAACTTCTGGCCAGGGGCATCACGAAAGTACCAACAGTTATGTTGGAGGTCCAACAATATACCTGCTCTAGCGATGAAATCTTGTCCTAGAAGCGTCCTATTATTCGCTTCTGGTATCACTAGGTAAGTGGTGGGGATAACGCGTTCCTGAATAGTGACCTTTGTGGTACATACCAGCAATTCACGTACCTGCCGAGTTCCATCGGCGAGACTGAGATTTCGGCACGTTTCCGTGAATGTAACGCCGCTGTCGAGGAGGATTTTATATAATCCAGGGCTAGCGAGACTCTCGGTGGCACCAGGATCTAACACCGCGACACCTAATAAAGACGCATCTCCTATCTTTACTGTGGGGTGCGACAGGTCAGATTCGCGGGAGACGGCACTTTGGAAACTCACCTTGTCAGCGGATGATGTATCTAAACACGTCGGACACTTAGAGCGTATTATGTTTGGAGTGTAGCCTTAGGGGCGCTACGGCGCGAGGACTTAAATTTTCTTTTCATTTTTTCTCAAAATTTTTGGGTATTTGTACACCATCTCATAGTTTTCTACTAGAACAACAGTTTCTTTCCAGAAAATATTTTCATCTGAGCTACCATTTTGGAAATATAGCGCGTTTTGTAAAAACAAGAAAAAAAATTAAAAAGCTCCTAACTCGGAAACGGTGCGTCGGAGGGCCATGCCTCTTAGAACCTAAATAGTTTATATGGACAAGGTTAATAAGGTTCCGCAAGAAAAACGGACGAAATCAGTAAGATTTTTTTTTCCGATTTGTCTGTCTTTGCCCATAGCGATACTCTAGCTGAAAGATCGACCGACACAGAATATTTATTCAATTTTTTTCTTTTTTCTCTATATTTCTCGGATTTTTTACACCATCTTATAGTTTTCTACTAGAGCAACAGTTTCTATCCAGAAAAGATTTTCATCTGATCTACCATTTTGGAAATATAGATAGTTTTATAAAAAATAAATAAAATTCGGAGGCCTATAATTCGGAAACGGTGCGTCTTGGGTCCATACTTCTCAGAACCTAAATGGTTTTTATGGTCAAGGTTAACCCGAAACTGCCATTTTTGGTTAAAATTTCCATTGTTGACCGTCGATTTAAGGGGCGGGATGGGTGGTGGGAGGAAGGGAGGGGAGGAGGCTACCCCCCTGTACCACCCAAACACCGCGCAGCCCCATGGTTATGGAGATATTCATGGTTAAAGTTTTTAGGTTAGAATAGCGCTATTTAGTCAAACTGGGGGGAGAACTGGCCCCTCCCCCCCCACTTTGTCTCCGCCTTATCTCCGGCGCTGTTACTACTACTGTAGGCAATGTTACTTTTGCTGCCAGGAGAATTTGGATGATAACCTAAACTTAAAATATATTCGCCTATAAAGCGTACTCGACGTAGCCCCGCTATGCGGGGCTCCTATTTCTGTCTGCAGGGTTTACAGTAACCTAACACGAAGGGGATGTCGGGGTCTTAGTTCGCTCGCTCCGCTCGCTCACTAGACCCCGCCATCCCCTTCGAACCTAACCTGTCCGAGTCGGGGTGCCCCAAGTCTAGAGCTCGCTTCGCTCGCTCTTGCACCCAAATTCTACTGGTAGCAAAAGTAGTCAAACGATCTGAACCGCAAGGGCAACAAACGATGACTTACACTGACGGCTACCAGATAAAAAAAAAAGACGCTATAAAACAAAATGCCGTGACGTTCCATTCACAGTGTAAACAAAAATTCGTAATTTTTTTGTAAAAAAGTAAATGTAATTGCATAATACAGCACGGTTATTGTGCACACTAATTACACACCAAATTTGATTTGTCGATATGTGAAAATAAAATTATATTTAAGTAAAAAATATGACATAAAATTAAATAAAGGTTTTTAAAATACACCTCTACCGTCAACGGAACGTGAAATGTCAACTTTGACGTCTACCATGACAATTTATCCAACCTAAAAATTGCAAATGGCGTGATTTTTTGCTATTTGTATAGAAACTTTAAACAATTATATATCGTAAACCGTGAAGTTACGCCGTTTGATAATTTGTGAGAACCTTTCTATTTATGAGTACTATCTACAAAAAAAATATGAATTTCCAAATCAGCGGACTACAATGGAAATTTTATCCCGTTTTATTCCTACACCCATCTATATAATGACCAAACTGTTTACAAAAAGCGCAGCGTGGTCTAACACGTTTCGAATTCGCGTCACTACAATTATTCGAACTAGAGTTGCGTGTGGCATGCGAAGGGTTATTTTGAATAACGTTCGCAGTAGGAGGGTTATTGTTTACATATTTTCGAGATTTAGAACTTTCAATGTTATTTGCGTGATAGTGGCTCGTGTTATTATCGCGGGGTGGAATTAATGATTGAGATTGACTTACTTCGCCCAGCGTCTCCTCTACGTATCTTGCTCGCTCGAGTAGACACTACTTACACTAGGTATCGCGTGACACTCTTTTACGGATTTTACGATGCAAAAGGCCGTATACAATATTTAGTTGCATTATTTCCGATACATTATATGGTATTCGCGACATATTAGCACGCACTCGCGATATAAACGAATCGGCACTATCACTACCACTTTATTCTCGTGCGAAGATTTCTCGAAAGATCCGGTGAGCGGGGCGAGGGGCACCGTACATGAACCGAAGTCGGCGTATCGCGTCGTCCCAGGTCTCCACGGTCGATTATTCGATTTGATGCCTTGCCACCACACGGCGGCTTCTCTTGTCAGCAACATAGGTAAATCTCGAAGAGAGTGTTCGTCGGACACGTTTGCGCACTCTTTGTAACTAAGTAGGTAGGTAAGAACGCTCTCGACGAAAGCTTCTAGGGATCCGCGCCGCGTGCGGCTCCGTCGTAGCAGGCCGTGCACCGGGTGAAGTTACTATGCAGGGTCAGCGTCGGCGATCCAGTGTGTGTGGCGGTGGGATGAGTCGGTCCTGTTGTTTCTCGCCGGTTGGCGAGCTCGGCGTTGGCGTCATGACGCTTCGCATCACGTTGGCTAGTAGTCGCGTGAGTTGTTCTTCGGTCATGGAGATCGTATTACTACCCGTTGGCGGTGTTGGCGTCACCACAGTGCTCGTACTCGCGTGGTTAACAACCGCGTGGCTTTGTTCGTCACTACTGGAAACATCGTGGTTATCCTTGGATACGTGTCGGCGTGTCTTCGGCGGCATCTACTCGTCGATGACGCTCGGCAGCGAACCAAGATGATAATAACGGCAGCACAGTCCAGTAGGAATATCACAGTAGCCCGGTTTCTTTCGCGCTCGCGTCGGAGCACGTGCCACTAGTTAGGCGCAAATTTATAACGCCCGTAGCTTTTGGGGGCAGAGAAATGAAGTGACGGGATGGTAAATAATGGTTTGTATTCGGGCACACAACATATATAAACTGTACAGGCTAGCTTAATACCCAAGGCGGTTTAGGGCTCGCGTACAACGCTTTAGGTATCGGCGCCACGCAGTTGAGCGTGCGCACTCGCTAGTAAGGTGGTAGGCCGACTGTCGATGTCGAGTCAGTGTCGACGACGCGGGCGGCGTGCGGTAGCGGGGCGCGGGACGCTGAAACTTGTACTGAGCGGGCGACGCGGCTCACGCGGCGTTGGACGAAGTAGGTACCTAGGTAAGTTTGGAGCGGCGGCAAAACACGTACGCGATTTTACGTCGGCGTCGTTACAAGGATAATTTGCGGCTGTTTGCCCTACACACTACACTACATGTACCTACGGCTACCTACCTAATTTAATAATTTTTCTTGTAGACGTGTCTTTGTGTAGTGTCATGTATGACAAAATAGCCGCGAACGATGGACGATCTGACCCTTCGATCAACAATAATATTAGCAACTAGGTAGATACCTACCGTGCGAGTCATTACAAAATTGTTAGATACGGGAGTAATAGGTAAGTACTTAGGCGGAAGGGAAGTGTACACGTCAGTGAAACTCGCTAGATCGTTGCATAATGCCCATATAGGTATACATATATTGTAGTCTTTGTTGCATACCTACTGTTTATTAGCTAGTGCAGAGGTACCTAAGTGCCGCGGGCGCGGGGCGGGGCGGGTCGCAGCACTCGCAGCCCACTCGCCGAACGCACATTATCTAACATTCCTTCCCCTTTAATTGGAGAATACTCTTAACTAACTTCATACTAATAGGTACTACCTAACTATCACGCGCTAAACTTATTCTATGGTTGAATCGTCACCATCACCGTCATAGTCATCGTCGCCCGCCGTAGGTGTCGCGAAGGTCGGGCTGATTGCCTGTCGCCTACCTAGGTACGCGTTATCGGTGCGGCGCGCGGCGCGCGGCGCGCGGAGTCGCCGGACTATCTGGTCCGAGGTCCGCCACCGGCCCACCTCCCCCTTCTGGCTGCCCGACGGGCTCAGGGTGACTGGCAACAAGTGACGCCAAATCGGGTACCACGTCCGGGTCCCAGTCCTGATCGTGGCTTGGTGATGAGTGCTGTCTCTTCCTTATTTGATCTATGTGCCTGGTGACTTCAATTCCTGTATGTGGGTATACCTAATTACGTACCTATACATAATATTGGCGATTTTTTTCTTATGATTCCTTGAATCCACTGGATTTTTTTATTATTAATATTTTTGGTTATCCAAACATTTTCGTTGACGTTAAAGTCTGTTCTGTGTTTCCCGCGATAGTGTATAGCCTGTGAGGACTGATTGCGTGCGACGGTATGAATTAGGTCTGGGTCTGTGGACGAAGCTACGGCGCGATCGGATTCAACAAATCCAGGCGCGAGCGCATCGCACGCCCGAATACTATCTCCGCTGTTGATTTATCAGTGGTAGGTACTATTTTTAGAGTTCCTGTAGTTAAATAAAATTTTTGCAATTTTTCATGTATTGTTTTTTTATTAAGTACAACCCTCCAATATTATACCTTAAGCCCCTTTTTAACAATCTTCACAAAGCTCTCGGCTTGCCCATTACTGGCCGGGTGATATACGGGAGATAAGACATGCTCGATACCGTTAGGTTAAAAAAGTCCCTAAATTCTAACGAATTAAACTATGTACCTACCGTACCTACTCACCAACTGTAACGTAGAATCCCAAACCGCGACATCAATTAATCATATAGGTAATTTACATAGAACTGCCTTTGAATTATAAATAAGTCGAGGACATCTCGTAAAATTCTACCCATTTACTATACGCGTACACGACACGATAATTAAAAATGGAATGGGCCCAAGAAGTCTATGTGAATTCGATAAAAAGGGTAGGTACGGCGGCAATGGCAAGGCGCGAGAGGGAATGCGCGGGCGCGGGGCGCAGCGCACAGCACACGTCACAAGCCCCCGCTACTTCCTCGAGCTTCGCGTCTATGCCGGGAAACCACAGCCGTTTGCGAGCCTCCGCCTTCATCTTCACTATATTTATATTCCGAAATTTGGACTATGTAACTCCCTACATACTTTTTCTTGCAAAGATAACGGAATAACGACTTTATGTCCACGCATCAAGGTATCCTTTTCGTAAGCTAACAATGTACGACAGTTGAAAAATGTTTTTAAGCTTGCGTCATTAACTTACCTGGGCCAGCCGTTTATAATATACAAATAAGTATCGCGAGCCGTCCGTCTGGCGTCTCGCGACGCATGTCGCTTAGTTAGTGTCACCGGTAGGTCCCCCTCCACTACAAAGTTGACGTAGGTCGCGCGATCCTCGCAGTCCGCGAGCTCGTCCAGCGCCTTCGTCCCCTTCTAACCCACGCTTGCCCGCGATAGGAAGTCCGCGCTGTTTAGCAAGCAGCTTGCTACTAATATACATACTCTATGTATAATTATAACAATAACAAGTTAAAAAATAATCAAATTAAGAGATCAAAAATCAGTCATATAATTTAGGGTGTTGCATATATATCTATATAAATAAAAATCAATTGCTGTTCGTTAGTCTCGCTAAAACTCGAGAACGGCTGAACCGATTTGGCTGATTTTGGTTTTAAAATGTTTGTCGTAGTCCAGGGAAGGTTTAAAAGGTGAGAAAGGAAGGGTAGGGTAGGTAGGTAGGGTAGGGTAGGTAGGTAGGGTAGGGTAGGTAGGGTAGGGTAGGTAGGTAGAGTAGGTAGGGTAGGTAGGGTAGGTAGGGTAGGTAGGGTAGGTAGGGTAGGTAGGGTAGGTAGGGTAGGTAGGGTAGGTAGGGTAGGTAGGGTAGGTAGGGTAGGTAGGGTAGGTAGGGTAGGTAGGGTAGGTAGGGTAGGTAGGGTAGGTAGGGTAGGTAGGGTAGGTAGTAAGGTAGGGTAGGGTAGGGTAGTGTAGGGTAGAGTAGGTAGGTAGGTAGGTAGGTAGGTAGGGTAGGGTAGGGTAGGTAGGTAGTTAGGGTAGGGTAGGGTTTGGTAGGTAGGAAGATAGGGTAGGTAAAAGGTGCATTGCAACGCATGCTGGGGGGACAGCTAGTACGCTGATAAAAATATTGCATATCACTGCAGGCGGTTCGCGGACACTTCTGGAAATGCCTTTGTGAGCCCCAAAAATTGCTAGCAGGGGTTTATGGTCCGTTCGTAGCACAAAGGGTTCTGACTATTCTGACTGACCATATAGGTATTGATGAAATCGGTTTACCCCAATAATTATTGCAGTTGCTTCCTTTTGAATTTGTGCGTATTTTTTTTTAGCTGACGACAGTGTTCGCGACGCGTATGAAGTTGGTCTTTCTAATCCATCCCCGCCTACTTTTGATAATACGGCTCCTAGCCCTGTTGGCGACGCGTCTACAGTTAATATTATTTTAGCTTTCCGATTAAAGTGCGGTAATGTTTTATCGGATGCTAACATATTTTTTATTCGTGTGAACGCGTCATCATGAATGCGAGTCCATTCCCACTTTGTATTCTTGTTTAATAGATTATATAATGGACTTGGCGGGTCGCTGCCCGCTCGCCGAACGCACATAGATACATATTTAACAAAAATCAAAGCTGAATGCTGTCCGCGTGACAGCTACATTGGTTTACTAATAAACGGAGATAAATGTTAGTTTAATAAAAATATGTTGCAAAAATGACATTCCAGGAACGTTATTAATTGTAAGTTACAATAATTTACATTTGCAAAGTAACAGCAATGTTGTCTAAAGAAGTTGCAACAACGTTGTAATGGTGACTTGTTTACAGTTTAATAAAATATGTTGCAAAAATGACATTCCTGGAACGTTAATAATTGTAAGTTACAATAATTTTCATTTGCAAAGTAACAGCAATGTTGTTTATAGAAGTTGCGACAACGTTGTAATGGTGACTTGTTTGCAGTTTAATAAAAATATGTTGCAAAAATTACATTCCAGGAACGTTAATAATTGTAAGTTACAATAAGTTTTGTTTGCAAAATAACGGCAATGTTGTATATGGAAGTTACAACAACGTTGTAATTGTGATATTGTATATAGTTTAATAAAAAAATGTTGCAAAAATAACATTGCAAGAATGTTAATAATTGTAAGTGACAATAATTTTCATTTGCAAAATAACGGCAATGTTGTATATGGAAGTTACAACAACGTTGTAATGGTGACGTTGTATAAAGGTTAAAAAAAATACGTTGCAAAAATGACATTGCGGGAATGCTAATATTGAAAGTTTTCATAAGTTCAGTTTGTTAAGTACCTGCAATGTTTTAAAAAATATGCTGTAAAAATTAGGTTGCTACAATGTTTCACCTGCAATGTTATAATAGTGACATTGTAGGAATATCACTAACATAACTTCCAGTAACTTATTAAAAGTTTGTTGCTTCAAAGTTTAAAAAACAACTTTTATACGTAATATTGTTGCGACATCTGTTTAAACATTTTGGTAAGTTAAAACATACATGTTAAATGAAAATAGCCGTAATGTTTTTATGATCTTTCTTTTTAAACGTTCATATGGGGGGTCTATCAACATTGTAGAAAGTTTCTGTAAGTTTCATGCTTAGTGGGTGGTATCATTAATCACTACAAAACCGATCACAAAGGATGTTTTTTTTGTTTAGAACCAAAACAGTGCAGAAATGTTGTCATTACTGCACTGTTTTCATTACTGCACTGTTTTTTTATGTTTTATCTATCTTCTATATATTATGTAAAAATGAATCGGACGGATTTCGCAATTTTTTTTTTGTTGCGTTTGTTATTGTCAGGAGAAGGTTCTTTGGTAGGTATTGGGTGGTTAGTAGGCAGGTCGTAGGCAGGTGGTAGGCAGGTCGAAGGCAGATCGTATGCAGTTCGTAGGCAGGTCTTAGGCAGGTGGTGGTAGCTCGTAGGCAGGCGGCAGGCAGGTGGCAGGCAGGTGGTAGGCAGGTGTTAATCAGGTGAAATGCAGGTGGTAGGCAGGTTGTAGGCAGGTCGTAGGCAGGTCGTAGGTAGGTCGTAGGCAGGTGATAGGCAGGTTGTAGGCAGGTTATATGCAGGTCGTAGGCAGGACGTAGGCAATTGGTAGGCAGTTGATAGGCAGGTGTTAGGCAGGTGGTAGGCCGTTGGCAGGCAGGTGTTAGGCAGGTGGATGACAGGTCGTAGGCAGGTGGTGTTAGGTCGTAGGCAGGTGGTAGGCAGGTTGTGCTAGGTCGTAGGCAGGCGATAGGCAAGTGGTAGGCAGGTGGTAGGCAGGCGGTGGTAGGTCGTAGGCAGGTGATAGGCACGGTGTGGTAGGTAGGTAGGTAGTATATTTTGTCACGGTATGACGGTAGTTGAAAGAAAAGTAGATTACGCAACTCGCTAAAGTGAGTTATTAATGCACTCGTGTTAATTTAGTGCCCTCGCTTGCGCTCGGGCACCAACATAACTCTCGTCCATTAATGACTCACTTTGCGCTCGATGCAACAATCTACTATTAATTCATTTGGCGAACCAATGAACTCAAACCAAATAATGAACTCTTTTAATGAACTAGCCATCAAATTAAGTACGAACGGCGACCAAGCAAGCTGTACAAGGTGTTGTTTTGCATCCTCGTCAAATTCAAGGAGGTAACTATGCTAATGATTCTTGTCGCGAATCGCGGTAGGTTATTATATATTTTTTTTTAATTTTACAAACTTAAACAACCTTTTTGTCTGTTACTGTCTTTTGTGACCACTTCCTAAAATTTGACGAGGATGCAAAACAACACCTTGTATAAAACCAGTTTAAGCGGATCTCTCATTGCACGGGTAATCTATATCTATACAAAGCAAGGCCATGTTTTACTGAAAAGTTACTGCTTGATGTGTCACAGTGTGTACCAATATATTATTTTACGTTTAATTTTCAACTCCCGCTTAGGCTCGTGACTAAATAATAACAGCCGCTCGGGTCGATCTTCAGGTAAAGCCGCGGTAGCCTAGGTTGGTCCGTGGATCGGTGACCACCCATTACATACCGAGTTTCCTCGGTGCCTCGAAAAGAATCTTACGGCGTTGTTCCTGGCTGTCATTTACAGTTCTTTGACAGTCGTTACAGTGGCCAGCAATATGATACTCTAGAACCAGTAATCCATACTATATCCATACTAATATTATAAATGCGAATGTCACTCTGTTTGTTTGTTTGTATGTTTGTTTGTTTGTTACAATTGTTACCCTTTCACGACTAAACGGCTGATCAGATTATACTGAAATTTGGCAAGAAGATAGATTTCAACCTTGGGAAGGACATAGGCTATAACTAATACTATAAATGCGAATGTCACTCTGTTTGTATGTTTGTTTGTTTGTTACCCTTTCACGACTAAACGGCTGATCGAATTTTACTGAAATTTGGCAAGAAGATAGATTTCAACCTTGGGAAGGACATAGGCTATATATCATCACGCTACGATCAATAGGAGCGGAGCAGCAATGAAAAATGTTGCGAAAACGGGGAAAATTTGACGCAGACGAAGTTGCGCGGGACAGCTAGTAATATTATAAATGCGAAAGTCACTCTGTTTGTTTGCATGTTTGTTACCTTTTCACGACTAAACGGCTGATCGGATCTTAATGAAATTTAGCAAGAAGATAGATTTCAACCTGCCCCCCTAGCATGACCGTTCTATCTCTATTCTACCAAGAAACGACAAGAAATCTTTTCTTTCCAACTTGTCATTTCTTCTGCCCGAGCATGGCGCGCACCGTCGACTCGCGTTTCTACGAAGACATAGACAGAAATTCTTTCCATAGCAACGGGGACGTTGCTATGGAAAGTTAAAAGGTTACGTTTAGTTAACAAAAAAAATTTGCCAATTGAACGAGTTTTTCATTTTTCGTGGGCGGGATGGTGTTGCTGCATCCTGGACCCAGGCCTGGATCTTTTTCGCGAAATTAAACCTAAATATTTTACATAACATTTCAACCTTTTGAACGTAACTCAACGCAACCACGAAACGTATTTCTCGTATTGAGTATTTATTAAGACTAGTTTGACATTTGTCAGAAGTAATGTTTCTACCCCCAAATGTCAAAAGAAGAGAAAATATGGTCGTCATGCTCGACGTTGTAGACTTGTGTCGACTGAAGAAAAGAAACATTTCTTTTCTACATTCTTAATATCGCCATGCTCGGGACGATAGAAATATCTGTCAAATTGTCGATTCTTCCGTAGACATAGCTCGTTTCTACGGCGGTCATGCTAGGCCGGCTGGGGAAGGACATAGGCTATATATCATCACGCTACGACCAATAGGAGCGGAGCAGCAATGAAAAATGTTGCGAAAACGACGAAAATGTGACGCAGACGAAGTTGCGCGGGACACCTAGTATGATATAATGATACCCGTTAGTGAGATTGGTTGATAGACTTTCGGTCCACAGTGGCCGGTGGACCGAAAGTCTAACAACTAATCTCACTAAGGGGTATCATATTACTGGTTCTGGAGTTTAGTGAGATAGGCAGTTGCTCCATGTAAAATACTGGTACTCAGCTGCATCTGGTTAAATTGGAAGCCGACCCCAAAATAGTTAGGAAAAGGCTAGGCAGATGATGATGCTTTGTTAGAAGTTTAGCCTAGTGTTAACAAAAATAGGCAAATAAAAATATAGACATACATAGCCTAGGTACATTACTGCATTGATGTTATTTTGTTTTTAGCGGTCATTTGGACATCAGCGTAGCGTACCACCCGTCGGTCAACACCTACGACTCGCTGTCATTCTCAGGGTCAGCAGAATTTGCGAAGGCGAAACGCTCGCCCTGGTATCATGACGGTAATTTAGCTGGGTAAGTGCAAAAGAAATTTAAGGACTATTTTTTTTCGCTTTTTGGATTATCTATAGCGAATTTACCTCATAGAGCAGTGCTAACGCAGCAGTAGGTATTATTTTCCCCGAAATTATATTTCGTTTAGAGCAACTTTGTTGGCAGCATATTTTAGAACTCGAATGAAACTCATCCAAATAGGTTTAATTAGATTATTAAAAATTCACAAAAATTACATTACTTTTCCAGATACTACCGAGTAGCCGCCAACTTGACGGAGGTGATGATCCGCGGAGCCGGTCACATGGTGCCTGCCGACAAGCCCGCTGCGTCCCTCGGCCTCATCTCGGCCTTCGCCCGGGGCATTTCACTGAAAGAAGACACAGGCAGCCTAGTGCATTCAGAAAAAAACTTGCCGCGACGACGTCAATTGCCGCTGGAATAGTCAACACGAAGTCTGTCCTATACGCTTATTTAGTTATCATTGGTATTGTTTTGTATGGAATGGAACTTTAATAAATAATGCCCCAAACTTTTTTTTGTTTCATTTAAAAAAAAAAAAAAAAACAAAATGTACTCGCAAGGCAAGGTTCATCCAGCGAGAAACTTGTAGCCTACTCGAAAATACAAATGCTTAGGTACTCAAAGAAATGATTTACCCGGGGAAGGGTTAGGCCGATGAGCTACTCTTCGATCAGCACATTGACAGTATATGAGTATAGTAAATAAGCACTTGGTTTCATAATGAGAACCTGAGTATATTTTCGGTCGCTAAAACTTATCAAAGTATTATATTGTTCGTTCGTACTCAGCCATCTTGAGTATGCATCACAAGTCTGGAACCTTCAATACCTACTAGATCTGCAAGTCTCGTATTGAGGGCATTCAGAGAAAATTTCAAGCACGTTGATAACAGGGCAAAGCAAGTTTCTGTAGATTACACATGTAATCTCGGTCGGTCGGGAGGTAGAAAATGGTTCCTTCTGCATCTAAGGTACTTACCATTTTCTATCATTCGACCGCAGACGTCAAATTAATGATGCATGCTACTTGTTTGATATCGCGAATGGTTCTATCGACTGTCCTGAGCTTGTTTCAAAATTAAAGTTACGCACTAATCAGATGGGACTGCGACAGCGGCCACTTCTACATGAACCTAATGCAAATACTAATTATAGGCATGATGCATACCTACTTTCAGAGAGGCAGTCGCAGTTAACGAAATTTCTTTTGTACCTAGCATTGACTTGAAATTGTTCGCAAAGACATTTTTTGTACAAGGTACACCTACCTGCACTTGAACTGTTTGTATTGGCATCAAACAAAAATTAAATTAACCAAATTCGAGAAAGTAACTGATACTTTTATTAGGAAGTTACAATTTTGTATTCATCTCTGGAAGAAGCTTGTAATTAGCAATTTAGTTATATATATTTGTTATTATAATGTTATATATGGGGGTGGCTCGCGTATGTTCGGACAGCATGTCAATCGACGGCAAAACGAACCTTGTGTGTGTTTCTCGGACTGTATGCTTTCGCAAAATGTAAAAAATAAAATAAATAAAATGGTTTACAACCACTGCATTTCCAAAGAAAATGTAAATAAACTGGCTACTGAGAGTTGATGTGAATTGGCGCTGCGGTCTGCTGATCCCTCATTGCTCAGAGTAATAAAATATCGGTGCACTTACTGAGAATAACCCACCAATCGTTTTAGTCTATGGACCAAAATCTCACTACAAATGAAAAAAACCTAGGTCTAAGGAAGACCATTGGAGCAGTTATTTGATTTATTCTCTGAATATATCCTTTTTCTCTGTAGGGTAATGAAATGACACGGAAAATTTTACCCAAAAAATGTAAGTTAGTAAGACAGCGAGAATCTCATCGGTTTTAATCCTTCTTTGACAACACCGCTGGTTTTAAAAACATTTTTGTAATACAACAACACTAGTAGTGGTGACGTTTCCGAGAGTGCGCAGCCAAGGGAATTATTCAACGAAATAAAATAGGATTATTTAATTACACGTCCCAATAATTAGGAAAGTGTACATATTAAATATGATTATGTAGTTTTTCACTTCAAGAATATAGTTTATAACCGTATTTGCATAGATCTTTAGCAACGGAAGTCGTGTAATAACATCACGTCATGTCGTTGTATGTGGTTTGCGCATTGCTGCTTTTGACGCCTATTTGTGCGTTTTATTTACCGGGTTTAGCTCCTGTGAACTATTGTATAGCCAGTGATGACACTAGCAAGTCGTGCAAGGTGAGTAAGCATTATATTCTTGAAGGACTCCTGTATATAGTCCTTATTAACATGTGCCGACATCTCATGCAATTCGTCGAAACCAAAATGCTTACATTCTTTCGACCCATTTCAATTATTTGATTGTAAATAGGGTGTCAACGTTATCATAGCGTGCATGGTAACCGTGTAGTGAAGTACTTCCTTTGATGATATGGAAATTTCACAGCGAAAGGCCTCTAAAACGCGATAACGTTTTCAAATAAGCACATCCGAAAAGCAATTAACGATTCGATAATAAATCTATTGTATTTTCAGACGGAAATCCCGCTGTATGTAAATAGACTTAACACAGAAGAATCAGTGATCCCATTTGAGTATCATCACTTTGACTTTTGCACTACTGATGAGAGTCAGTCGCCAGTGGAGAATCTCGGTCAAGTTGTGTTCGGCGAACGAATACGACCGAGTCCCTACAAGCTTGAATTCCTCAAAAATGTGGAGTGTAAAGCTGCATGTACGAAGACATATAGGGGCTCGGATACAGATTCTATCAAACGGTTGAACCTGCTGAAGATGGGCATGGCACTCTCTTACCAGCACCATTGGATCCTGGACAACATGCCCGTGACTTGGTGCTACTTGGTTAACGAGGGAGGGAAGACTTACTGCAGCACTGGGTTCCCCATGGGCTGCCAAGTGCGCAAAGATATGGTGAGTTTAACTAATTAATTATTAATCTTTTTCTTTCCTATCCATCTTATAATTATAATTACTTGGTCCCTGTAGAGAAGACCCACATTTATATCAGCATCAGTAACATAGTTCTCTTCATAAGTGTGTTGGAACACTTATGCTCTACAGAATTGTTATTAAAACAATATCAACTTGACATAATTCAAGACCTTTGTTGTTTCACAATTGGAAAACAATTTTATCTATATTGTACTTTTATTTAGTTTCAAAACTTTTCTCCATTTATTTAATTTTACAAGATATATCAATCAATCCTGTACTAGTAAAGAATTTAAGTGTGCAATTACTTTGACAAATATTACCACAAAAAGTGAAAGTTATTTACCGATTACCTCCAAAACCATTCCTATTGTGCACACAGATGTGTACAGTGCTCACAATAGGAGCCAATGCCTTCACATGATATATTTCCAAAATCATACATGCTGGTTGATGGGGCCTACTCTTAAAGATTTATGGAATGGTCGCCATCACAAGTGCATACCAGTTTGGTATACCCCGTTAAGGAAAACTCGCTAAATAATTATTGTTATTGATAAGGTTTGGGTTATTTTAGGTACAATACTTATAACAGGTTACAGCTGTGTAGTGTAATAAATACCTAACTATTTTATGCTTTTCCCCAAAAGAGCTTTTTAAACCAAAATCAGCCTTTAACATTCCCAGTGCTGGCCTGTAGGGCTGTGTTCTGTTTATGAGAGGGAGAAGGACGAGACGGTTGATAAACCATGTAACATAAGATTATCTGTTGTGTTGTGATTGGTCGATTGAAATAACCAATCTAACAACAGCTAAAATAGGCTTTAAAAACTGTTCATTGCAGTCCAATATAAAGATACTTCAAATAGTTAAAATTAACAGTGACTGATAATGCTAGTCATACCTTTGTGTGCAACAAGCTTGTCTGGTCCAGTGGCTGAATGTGGACCTAACATCAAGTATAAAAGTTGACTAGGTCTGTCATTTTTGTTTACCAATAGCGCCAGCGTAACAGGGCACATTTGTCAGCACTCAATGCTGTATGCGATTGTGGGAATGTAAGTAAAATTTGCACATAGCATAAGGCATAAAAATTATATTAGGTACATAGTGGTTACTCTGTCTGCTTTTATTTTTAACTGTACCAATTGCTGTCAGCTGTGTAACTGTAGACTGCAAATAAGACATGATATATCGTGAATAATAAATTAATACTTAATCATTTTATGAAAAAATTTAAAACTGCAAGTATCATCCATAGTATTGAATAAAAAAGATGTTTTTTTTTCCATAAGTGTAAATGTAATTTTAAATTTCAGCCTCACCAGGTAAGGAATATTACAATTACCTTCCTATTTAAGGCTAAAAAAAATGATTTCGACCTTATTGAAATTGAGTAACAAAACTTTAATTATTAAATAAATACTGAACAACCACTTCAAATGATGCAAAAAAAAAACATAGGTACTTTTCTGTATCTATAGATAATACAGTACATAACATTACTTTTCTGTATATTATGCTTTACAGTATCACATGATGTTCCTATGATAATAACATAAAATCACGTCTGTAATCCCCCATAGGTTTTGGCAGGGGGGCAGGGTACATTTAGCTAGATATGTTTCAAGTCCCATGTAACAGGGTAGGTGTCCCTATCGTCAACAATCAGTGTGCTAATAAGACATTTCTGATGGAACACCCAATAAGACTGCCTGGTGGCCTATCATGACGTTTTTAAACATTATGATTTTACTTCTTTTCCAGTGTGGGAAGGAGATGGCGCTAGACATCCCACACTGGAATAAGAGTAAAATTGTAGGCCAGCTGAACTTATATATAACAATACATAACAATAGAACCCAGGACCTTATACTTAGCAGTAACATAAATATTTTAGTATTAATTTAAATAGTACAATTGTGTGGTAGTGAAGCCCGTCACAGACGTAGCTATAATATATATTAATATACCGAGATATATATTACAGTATAGCAAGCTACCACACACGGGAGCTATTCTATAATATTATATTTTGCCCTCACTCGGTCTGCGGTCGTCCTTGCAAGCGCCCGTTTTTAAAGCTTATTTTATGTACAGGATGTTCAAATTTTGAAATAACACTATTATCTAGGTACATATATGAATTCGACAAGAGCACTACTTTTAGGTCTAATTGAAAGTTCCTAAGAGGATGATTCCGATGCTGATGACGTCATAGAAATATATATTATAGCTGCGTGTGCGGTCACTTGAAAATTTATATGGAAAATATATCGTAATATGCCTTGCTATGATTCATATTAATATATATTATAGCTACGTCTGTGGCGGGCTTTATGGATCTTGTGAATGTCTTACTGTTTGGTATACAAATTGAGATTCTTTGCATTTCTTACAGCTTCGTTTACAGCTAGGGCATTCTATCTCCGGACGAGATTGACAATTCATGATCTCGCGTGGTAGAGGGCCAAATGCTTCTAAAGATCACTCCCGGCTATCTCTCGAAATCGGTCAAATAATATTAAAAATATTTCGCATTTTAGTAATAGGGGATGATCACATTTTTTTTTCTTTGTCCGTCGGGTAGTTTATTGAAAAGTATTGGACACGTATTTTTTCTGTTTTCGCGTGGTCATAAAATTAAGGAGATATATTGAGTTGAAATGGCGAATGACGTCACATGTAGGTAATACCTACTTGTGACGTAGTGAGCCCCCACTCTCCAACTTTAATGAGTTTTAACTAAGTATTTTTTTGATATTTTGATTTAAAAATAATACGTGTCTAATATTATTGTATTACCTGTCTGACGGACAAAATACGATGTCGTTTTCTTTACCCAGTCCGCACCCCTATTAGGTAAGTAGTCAATTTAAGGCTTCATAAGTTATCCACTAAAATTACCTGCATGGAATATTTGAAAATTCTTTTTGGATTGGATAACTTCTCTCGGGTCGAGTCGTAGTAAATGGTTTAATATTCCTTAAATTAGGTTTAGTAGTGGTTCCTATAGAAGTGACTATTCGTCAGCTTGGAAAGTTGCCTCTGCGCCGGAGTTTTAAACACGCCTTTTTATTTAAACGTTTGAAACTTCTTAGTATCTGTTAATGTAAACAATTTAGCCCCGAATCTAGTATGTGTATTTTTAGTAACATCTTAAGATCATGAACTACATACCATTGAGCCACCACGACCCAGTGGTGTCGACCCTGACTTACGAGTTGTAAGGTCTCGGGATCGAACCCAAGCAGTCACTTCAATAAACACTAACAGTTCTCCTCATAGTAAAAAAGGCATTGTGGCAAGGGTAACATAGGATGCAAGAGCGTGCCAAGCTAGCTCGGGCCTTGTGGCATCTTAGGTTCGAAGGGGACGGCGGCGGCGGGGTCTAGTGAGGGTGCGAAATGAGCAAACTAAGACCCCGCCGTCCCTTTCATGTTAGGTTACTTTTGGTAATTTATTTCATCACCACTGCTCTCAAAACGGTAAAGGAAAACATTGTGGGGAAACCTACATGTCCTAGAACTTGGTTTGGAGGATTACCAAACGCTTCCTCCAACACGTAGGAGGGTCGTTTACCAAAAGTGGGAGTTGTAGGCTAATTATGTACGTACTAATACTATGTTTAGAGTTAGACCACGTGGTACCGATCGCGCCCGCTGCATGTCAATGAAGCGTGCTTCTATTGTATGAATATGCTTACAACAGTATTTAATGCAAATAATATAAATAAATCTTGATTCGGATGAAGGAACGTGGTTGGTGACGGAGCAATACGAATGCGGGCGTAGTTACATATTAAACAACGTTATTTGGGCCCGATATGGTATGTGGACAAAGTTAATTTTATCAGCAACATTAGTTGTCAATTAGTGCTGGCAATTTTATTGTTATCGCCATTCATTATTATCCTAACAGGGTTAGGTACTTAGGTACTCTCAGCTTTTTTTTCTTATTATACCTAATGTTTCTTGACGAATTCTGATGATGATGTTCTTGATAATTTAATTTCCTTGTTGTTATTTTGTAATGCGTTGATAGTAGTTAATTAATACAGATAATTTCTAAATTAAAGACATTTGATAATACTAACATGAGTCATGGCATGGTACGTATACGGTTGTGCAGACGTTAGATTCATCGGCATACTTGCCTAGCATCAAATCAAACGACGTCTAGCTAGACAAATGCCTTGTTTGAATTCACTCTAATTGAGCTTGCTGGCTAGCCCTCACGATAAAACTACAAGTACACTGTTACCGTAGGACCTACGATGCCACTGCTCATCATATTATATATTTTTATTAGCCTTTTTCCACATCATCACAATTTACACTTATGAATTTATGGTTAGTGAATGGTCTAAATATAAAAGGAAATGAACTGTATGGTGGGAAATGTTATCAAAACTGATAAAGCTATTACGGCGTCCCCTATACTCTCGACTGCACTCAACAGTGGCATCATCTAGGATTACCAGCCCTGTGAACATCATTATTGGTTTCATCCAGTTCTAATCTGTGGTTAGAAATGAATAGTCTGAAATCGGGGGGCACGGAAGTGCCCCCGCCAAGTCGAGCGCGAAGCAAACACTGCCGTACCATCCTTTACTGGAACCATTTCGCCGCATTTTCAGGCCCCTACTTGAGAACCTCTAGATGAGACCAGAACGCAGAAATTTTCGTCATTCGCCAGTAAGCTATAATCACATAATCCAAAATTTCAAGTCTGTAGGTCATTTAGTTCCGAAGTTAAGCGAAAGCAAAGTTTCGCATTTATGACACTCACTCACTCACTCATGATCATCAAAATAGAACTAGTACTTCCCATAAACTCAGAGAGCTGAAATTTGGTACAGAGTTAGGGTTTAATGGCCACATAAAGGGAAAACTATAAAAACTAGGATAATCGAAGATCTGGAATACCAGGTGACCCTGATTAGAAAACACAAGAGCCCAACCAAACTATTAGAGATCGACATACCGCCTTTACAAAAAATATTCAACTTGGTGTGCCGCTCCATTTGATGTCAAAAATCGAAGGTCTGAAGTGTCTGATGAAGAACCTTCAGCTGGTCTCAGCTGTATTAGAGATATGGTAATGCCCCCTTCTACTATTGGTACATAAAAAAATCGAGTGTCATTGCAAAAATCCAGCATAGTGGAACACATCTTCTAATCTAATTTAATCTAGCCTATAGCGTCCCACTGCTGGGCGTTAAGTAATACTGTTTCACGTTACACGTTGTTTCCACGTTTCTACAAAAAGAAGTGAAATCCCACCAAAAACATTCTGTAAAAAACTAGCCAAGTATCAATGGAGGTGCTTGTTTATCTCTAAAAAGTAATGAAATCTAGACAAACTCGTGCCAAGTCTAAGGTTCCTTACTGCGATTTCTTTATTATGTTAGTTAATGTTGTGTGACTTGGCCGTTGAAGGGTACAAAACCAGGTGCTCCATGACACCATTGCACCAATCTGTCGCCAGAACTGCTACCCATTGACAATGGAAAATTGCCACTTGGAAAACGTTGATTCAATAACCAGTCAATTGTAGGCTTGATAAAGCTGCGTATTTCAACAATATTTATGTATAGGCGAGCCTGCAACAAACAATATAAGTACTTATTACTATTATAGTAAATAATAAGTTGCACAATCAATAACAGCTTAAAATGAGACACTAGCGTCCAATCACCAATACCAGCATGGACTATTATCTCGCTTAACAAACATAGGTAGTTACAACAGATATAACATTACGTGTCAACAAAATTGACTTGTACCCACTAACGTATAAAGAATGTTTAACGGTCAAATCACACAACATTAACTATAATAATAAAGAAATCGCAGTAAGGAACCTTAGACTTGGCACGACTTTGTCTAGATTTCATTACTTTTTAGAGATAAACAAGCAGCTCCATTGAGACTTGGCTAGTTTTTTACAGAATGTTTTTGGTGGCATAACATTATTCACCAAGCCTTCTCTTTGTATGAATCATCGATCGATTGAAACTTTTGTAGGGAGTCGAAAGTTAGTGTCGTTGTTCTTTTCTCTCGGGAACAGCAAAACGAAAGCCTGTGAAATTAGCACTGACCCCTTGATTAAGGTTTAAATAAACCTAGATCGGGCAGGTCGCTGCCAAACATCTGAATTGAATTAACATCCCTTGCGACTTTTTAATATGTTTTAGTTATAGTTTACTTATAAGTACTATTTATACCATTGTATGAGAAAAATACTACTGTGCCTAAATGTAAACTTTATGTAATACTTTTTTTAATAAATCATCTTAATTATCTTGGTTGATTCCGCCATTCCACTAAATCATCAAAGAAAAATGTTTGTATAAAAAAGATCATCCAAACTGATTTATACGTATTTATACAAATCATGATATATTTAAAACAGACACGGAATACAAAATAATCGTTACAACTAGTATCCGTATCCGCACACAGGAGTATAGATAATGAATATCCGGCGCGTCAATAATTTTATTTGGTTTTTATAAGGCTTTAATTTATTGACAACTGATAATGTTCGGTTATGTATTATTATCGGAACTATTAATACTAATTACTTATGTAAATCCCTGAAAATAATAGATAATTACGATGATTCATTTAATGTCAGTAATAAAATGTTAGGCCATACATTTACCTATTAATTATAAGTCCATACTTACTTAAAATAATACCAGCTATTGGCCCCGACGTCGTTCGCTTAGAAATTTTGATGTGTATGAAAAAAAGAATAAAAGTAGCCTATGTGCTATTCCAGACTATCTGTCGGCCAAATTCCATCCATATCCGTTCTGCCGTTCTGGCGTGATTGAGTAACAAACATCCATCCATCCAAATTTTCGCATCAATAGAAGTAAGTAAGATTACTTACTAAGGACCCGCCCCGGCTTTGCAAGAGTGCAATTTACTAACAACAGCGCCACCTGTCGGGTCCAAAACTATCTTTCAAGCTGGAACCAATCATACTCATTCACAAAATTTTATTGAAATCCGCTGGGTGGTGTCCGCACATAGTGACACGTGTTTTATACAAGAGTAGCAAATCGCCCGCGACTTACTCGGTAAATATGTAGCTTTCTAAAGGTGGATACAGACTTTGCGAGGCATGCGCCACGAACGGCGCACAACGAATGCCCCGGCCATACGTTGTCTCGCCCTCGCACGTACGTAGCACATGACTCGCCACGAATACAAAGGTACACACCTTGCGAGGCATTCGCTGTGCGTTGTTCGCGGCGCATGTCTCGCAATGTCTGTATAATGATGAAAGAATTTTAAAAATCGGTCGAGTCGTTTTTGAGTTAAATCGTAACAAACAAGCAAACAATCAAATCTTTTCTCTGTATCACATTAGTTTAGATGGTAGGGAAACCTACTCACAAACTGCTTTCCACGAATTCAGTTTATAATTCTGAACCTCTATGTGGATATCTGAATTTCTATGAGGTCTCTGAATACATCCACCTACATACACCTTTGGAAGAGACACCAACGACGCTGTCCTTTTCACCCAGTATATATAAGGATAAATGCGTCTTATGACAAGACGCATTTTACGCCGAAACCACTGAATCGATTGTCACCAAATAGGCCAGAACTTCCTTCCAGATTCAAGGAACTGGAGGACATCCAGAATTTAAATAAAATGGATTTCTATGCTGTGTTGTGAAACAATTTGCTTTTAATTTCGTAAATCTTCGTCGTCGTCGTCGTCGTCGTCGTCAATAGTCTAAGCACTGGAGCTACGTTTTTCGCCATAAAATGTTTAACGAACTATAAACTTGCTAGCAAAACTGTTTATATCCGAATGTACTCAGATATTCAAACGTAAAATAAAATGTTTATGTTATTGCTAGAAACACTGTAAATAAATAAATTGTATTTGCATTTTAGGACACATGCACCCCGATCGTGAATGGTCATTCGAGTCGTATTGGCGCTTACTACCTTTTCAACCACGTGGACTTAGAGATCACATATCACAGCGGTGGTACAGAAGAATGGGGCTCTACCTTCGGTGAAAATGGCGGCCGGATTATATCTGCTAAGGTAATGTGTTAACACCTTAATTAGTGGTTGTACTTTAATTAGCTAGCTTGACCATGATAATTCAGTTTCTAGATTAGAAATTGCATGACGAAGTCTGGTTCGAGGTGGCGCAGGAGAAGAGTACTTGGATGAATATGGGGGAGGCCTTCGTTCAGCAGTGGCACAAACAAGGCCATTAAAAAAAATACCTTGTTTGCTTACTGAGAAACTCGGTTTTGCAGAAGATAATGTTCCAGTATTTTTAGCACAAGCAAAAAACAAGTTAAAAGTACTTGAAAGTACTGTTTGCTTGTGCAATCGATAACTAATAGTTTGTTTTTATAATTTTTAGGTCAAACCAGCCAGCATTCGGCATGCCGACCCGAGAAATCCCAAGTGCAGTGCACGCGGGGAGGAACTACAAATACCGACTGAACTCGAATCGGGCAAAACCTTCAACGTGACATACTCCTATAGCGTCACCTTCAAAAAGAACAACACTATCAAGTGGTCTTCTCGATGGGACTACATTCTAGAGTCTATGCCCCAGACCAACATACAATGGTTCTCTATTCTAAACTCTTTGGTGATTGTCCTGTTCCTCAGTGGAATGGTTGCCATGATTCTGCTCAGGACTTTGTACAAAGATATTGCTAGATACAACCAGATGGAGTGTGGAGAAGATGCACAGGTACGAAACATTTGCCAATATCAAAAATGAGTTTTTATGAGTAATATATCCACATCTTATTGATACGATCAACTACACGTCAGTAGTACAGTCAGCATCAAAAGTCGGTTAACACTTATAAATATTACACCAAGTTTTGTGCTGGTCAGTGTGATCTGATGTTATATTATTTTGCGAATTTGTGTAACCATTGATGAAAATACTGTTATGTCTTTTACTCCAGTCTGTTAATATGGATCGTTCTAAAACTAAGACGTCTTATAATTTTGGATATGTACAGCGACTTTTGCTGCTGACCGTACCACCTGCCTTTTTTTTCTTACTAAATAAAAACGCTATCGAAATCAAACTGTCCCATTGCAGCACACTTAAGAACGTAGACAAAGCAAGAGGTAGCACATGGTGTCCTGTATTTTCTACCAACCGCATTTGAAATTTCTAATTTATGTCATACATACATAAATTCGCTCTTTTCCCCATAGGGAAACAACAGAAGCTATAGAATGGTATGTAGATAAATTGTAGTAAATAATATGTTCTTTTGCAGGAAGAGTTTGGTTGGAAGTTGGTTCACGGTGACGTGTTCCGCCCGCCGCGCCGTGGAATGCTGTTGGCTGTATTCCTTGGGTCGGGATCTCAGGTATGACCAAAGCCTTGAGTAAATGCTCACTTTCATATTCCAAGAAGTAATCCATCCAAAACTGATAAGTAACCCTAAACTTACATTCGAATTTGTTCGGCCGCTTAGTGTTAATGACAATTCAGTATGTAAAGTAAAAATTAACCTATGCTGATTCCGAAACTATTTCGAGACTTGACATACCGAATTTGAGTGGCAGAGACAACGGCCAAAGCACCTTTACCGATAGTCAGTGTGCCATAGTTGCTGACTGATATCTTATAAATCACACAGAAAAAAGTATGCGCATCGGCAATCATCGTTCACCTTCGATGATACGACTTCGCGATAATGAGATCTTATATGGAGTTCGGAAACACGAATATTGCCGAAGCACAAACCTTTTCTGGTTCAATTGTACTTTACTGTAACATTCTAACCCTTTTACCTTATCGTTCCAGGTATTCGGCATGACCCTGGTAACCTTAGCGTTCGCCTGCCTGGGCTTCCTGTCCCCGGCCAATCGCGGAGCCCTGATGACGTGCGCTCTGGTCGCGTGGGTGCTGCTCGGTGCTGCGGCTGGCTACGTCAGCGCGAGGATCTACAAGAGCTTCGGAGGGAGGAGGTGGAAGAGCAATATACTGTTGACTTCTATGGTGTGCCCTGGGTGAGTTGATAATTTTGAATTGATGTGACAGTGGAAATTTGAAATTTTGTAAAGGATATTGAGCCCGGTGTTGTTATTTCAACGTTTGGCTCAGTGCCTGAAATTGAAAATCCAGCAAAACGCATGCAAGCAATGTCCCTTACGACACAACATCCTTCACTTATCGTGTAACCTGTTTTTTGAATGGTATAGTTCTGCTCAAACTTTATCGCGGCTCGGAAATCAGCTGCGAGTGACAGGATAATTGCCAGATATGTTATCTCTACTAACTATTTGTTAATTTTAAAATGGTTATACAATATCTAAGGCTGCCCTGCATATTAAAACTTTCATGCCAGGATCTATATTCAAAGTTACACCTTTCAATTCCAGTGTGGTATTCGGTTTGTTCTTCATAATGAACTTGGTGCTATGGGGCAAGGGCTCGTCGGCGTCGGTGCCATTCTCGACCCTGGTGGCTCTGCTGGCTCTCTGGTTCGGAGTCTCCGTGCCACTCACGTTTATCGGCGCTTACTTCGGATTTAGAAAGAGGGTGAGTTGATAGAAATTACAATTTTATGCCTACTAGCAGTGTGAATAATAGATGGCTGCTGTCGAAAGTACATATTCAAATTGATTCAAGTCGGCGGCATGGTTGGCGCTGTGGTTGAGCGATTGGCTGCTGCTCTGCGTGTCGCGGGTTCGATTCCCACACAGAAGTAATATTTGTATAGCCTACAGGTAGTTATTCTGGGTCTGGCTGTTTGTGTGAGTTTAAATGTTTGTACAACCAACAACGCACCCACGATACAGGAGAAATTCCTAGTGTAAGGCAACGTTTTTGTTTTTAAATAAATGGGTTTCTTTACTGGCGTGATCCAACTTTAAACTGTCCCAGGCAGAGATGCACTTTCACTACTGCTCTCAAAACGGTTAACGAAAATGTCCAAAACTCCAGATAATATGACTTCAACCAAAGTGCCAAATGGGCTCAGTCGCCTGGATAACGGCCCAATCCTTCTCCGAAAAAGAAGGTCCTACACCCAGCAGATGGAACATTATACTAGCTGATTTTCTAAGCAAACTCATCTAATATTTATAACATTTTCCAGATCTTAGACCACCCAGTGCGCACGAACCAGATCCCGCGACAGATTCCCGAGCAGTCGTTGTACACACAGCCAGTCCCCGGCATCGTGATGGGCGGCGTGCTGCCTTTCGGCTGCATCTTCATTCAACTCTTCTTTATTCTCAACTCGCTTTGGTCCAGTCAGGTATGTATTAATGACAAAATTGTGCTGATTTAAATTTTTCCGAGATACTGCTACCAAGAACGAGATTAAATGCAGTTCAAAATGTAATGTGGAAAGAAAACTTGGTTGTATAATATATTGATTAAGAGATCCAAATATAATTATTATTGAAAGTAATTAAACAAACTTGCAATCCAGTATACCTACTCACTGGAAGCTTGATTTGTCCAACCTATTATGTTGCCGTGCCCTAACTGGGTTTCATGTTGGAACTTACTTACATATATGTAACAACTAAATGTACACATGAATGCAATAAGGAGTTTGAGTTTAAGTTCGATAATGGCCTATGTTTTTAATCTCTAACGCGACCACCAGTTTGTCGTTTTGATGAATGAATGATAGACTAGAGTATGACCCTACCATTCGATTATATTGATAATCAATTTTTGCATTGGCAAATGCAAGTCCAAAACTAAAGACTTGATTTTACTTTTTCCAGATGTACTACATGTTCGGTTTCCTGTTCCTCGTATTCGTGATCCTAGTGATCACTTGCTCCGAGACGACGATCCTGCTGTGTTACTTCCACCTGTGTGCGGAGGACTACCACTGGTGGTGGCGCGCGTTCCTGAGCTCGGGCTCCACGGCCGGCTACCTGTTCATCTACTGCTGCCACTACTTCGTCACCAAACTCAACATCGAAGACGCAGCGTCGACCTTCCTATACTTCGGCTACACCTTCATCATGGTCTTCTTATTCTTCCTCCTCACTGGCACCATCGGCTTCATGGCCTGCTTCTGGTTCGTTAGAAAGATCTATAGTGTCGTCAAAGTAGACTAAACGCGGTGTTAGGTTAAGTATCGAGTGTTGGTACAGCGGTATTGACGAGTCTGTCGGGGGCGCTATTGTTATGTAAAAATAATTAAATATCTGTAACTCGACTACGGGAAAAAATATGGCACGAGAAAGTATTGTCAGTCTTAAAACATACGCGTCGTAGATAGCGCTAGTAGTGCAAAATTAGTGGGTACCGGATTTATTAGAACAGTGGTCGTGATATCAGACGTCCTGTGACGTCATATATTGAAACTGAAATCGACGAAACCTTTTTGTTGAAATCAGGTCAGTAGTTTATGCTGTAAGAAGAACTTACCGACTTACATACATAGCCAGTGAGATTTATAATCCTTTCTCTCAACCGTAGTCGGGTTAAAAATTAAGCTGAGTTGTTACACCAAAGCGTTGTTTTTCTGAAAAAGGCGCTATTTGTTGCGTGAGACACTTCCGCCTAGTCCATTTGTTTATATTGAAAAGTCTTGTGGATTTTACGTGTGGTGGATAAGTGACGACGAATTAGGAATTGTACCAATTTTATTATCGAATCATGGACATGGCTTGTAATGCAATGGATGTCAGATGAGCCACATGCCAATACATCTGTGCGCTTGCGTCGCGCGTCGCTGGTTCTAGTGTGTCACGGTTCTGTTGGGTCACGGTTCTCTTGGAACTTGGACGAGATTGCCAGACGGGCATTGTCGGTGAACATTTGGGGACTGCATATTCTACTATAGATCGAATAGTTATACAAATATCTCTAATATCGACACACACACATGTGAAAACAGTAATGTCTCTTTTTTAAAAAGCAGTAGCTGCATAAGAAAAGAGAGACGACGACAGTTTGTAAAGTGCTTATTTTGACAACACTTTCATGTATAAGCTCGTCTATAATATTGACCGCGTCGCTATGTTTTGCACCGAGTTTTGTTATAAATGTGCTCTCAAACGGTTGCGCTAAAAGTATATTTTGTTGATTTCTTGAATGATGATTATTGAAAATAGCGGCCATTTTGTGCGCCAGATTTTTGTATTTATCCACGCTAATTCTGTAGTTATGCCCAGTCCATTAGTTTTTAGGCAGTGATTGTTGGTGAACATTTGTGGCAGTGACAAGTGAGACTGCTGTACACATGTGATCGTATAAAAGTTTATAACGCTAATATAAACTGATAGTCTCCTGTGCGTCTTTTAATCGTTTGTTTATTATTTAGATAGTATTTTTAATGTTAGGTCGTATACATATTGACTGAAATCTCTAGTATGTCAGTACAACGCAAGTTCATTAACTACAACTTGGAAAAATATTTAAATTTTCATTTAATGTGTATGCGCCTTTAGTCGCTAGCTGCGTAAGTTTTTTTTTTGTGAATGGAAATCAAAGCTTAAATATTTTATTTATTGTTTTTGAAATCAGCTAATATTTATCACCTTGCACAATAAATTTTAGTAATAGAAAAGCCGTAAATTGTCTGATTAAAAGAAACAACTACTATGATAGTACTTAAATGTGCCCTATGCAATATCAAGGAAAACTAAAATAATGTGATGTACGAATAAGTGATTCGATGATATATTAACCTTATATCATACATTTGCAATTGAACTAAGTGAGATTTAGCATTTTTTTAATAAAAAAATCTTAGGAATAATGAATACTTTGGATGTATTTTTTTCTCATGTTATCGTGTGGACCAGGATTAGTACATTAGACTTCAACTCAAATAGAAAATATCAACTAACCCCCCCTCCCCCCCCTAAACGTGTATGTACTATAACTATCCTCATTTTTGCCCTTATCCGATTTTAATTGTGGTCGTTCCATACTTTTATGATAAAAGGCCAATATTCTCAAATTCCATATGATGACATTATATCGTGTTAAAAACTATTGTTTAAATACATACATGTATTGTGTGCATATAATACAATTTAATTTAATTATAACTTTATTTTATCATTATTTTTTAAACTGTGCTTAGTTACTTGAAACAGTTGAATGTAAATAATAAAAAAAAAACTATTTTAAGAATGACTTTTATTTTTAGTTAGTACTTACGGATTTAAAAATAAATTAATCACTATCACTTTCTGAGAGATCCGCCTTTTCTTTAGGCTGCAATGCTTTCCGTTTAACATGTTTCTTTTTCAGATCGATTTTAGTTTTTCTGAACAATTCTATTGCTTTCATTTTGTTTTCCAATAAACTCTTTTTGTCTAACTCTCTTTGCGGAATTATTTCTTGGAAACGATCGGATTTTGGTATTCTAATTTCAAGTTCTGATTTTCCATCTTTTACATGTGATACTACTTTGACACCGTGATTGATAAGTACACTTGCTTCATCATTCTTTCGCTGTTTGGCAGCGGATGGGCCAGCTTTGCTTGTATTTATAGAACTTTTCGTAGCCTTTCTTTTAGTAGCTGCAGGCTTCTCATTTTCTTCACTCTTCTCAGGTTCTACTGCAAGAGGTCCTTCAGGGCCCATTCTATTCACTGCTGCTTTGACTCTTTTACTCATTTGTTCCTCCAATGATTGAAACTCTACCTTCCTCTTGAAAAAGTCTTGCACAGATCTCTGAGTTTTGCGATCTTGTATTCGTTTTAATACTGGTTTTAAAATTTCATCTAATTTGTTTTGGGACCATCCAAACTTAGCTTTAGTATAATCTCTCAATATTGTGACGTCTAGCTCGCCCCAAGTGAATTTGTCTTCACTTTTTTCTATGTTAGGTTCCAAATATGCTTGGATCACCTGAGAAATGAAAGATTGACGATTGAAATTTACCTATCCAAAAATTCATAAGTGATTATTGCAAAGGGGAATTAATAAACCGAGCGAATAAATAATATATGGGCGACTGTTAATGCGATACTTTAATACTAAACCGAGCGGCGTTAAATTATGTTTGCGAAAAATTATGAATGATTAAAATTCCTAAATGAGCTACTAGCAGTGGGAAACAGTTAATCAAAGCTAGCAACTAAAATTCCAAGTAGCCGAATTAAAACTAAATCGAGCGAAAAAAATACTGACCGAGCGAAAATAATACTAAGTGAGTGGACTATAAAACCGATTTGAGTTAATACATGAATTAGTAAGTACTTCAAAAATATTTTGGGATGTGTTTGTGAGCTGCGGTAATAATATCTTTAAATACTGTAATACTATTTGAGTTAATATTTTTTTCTATTCTAGCATATTATTCTTCTGAAAATAGCACACAGGATTAGTTGGTCTTGTACAAATTTAGGGGGCGGAGCGGCGAAGCCACAACGCTGTGCAGCGCGGGAGTTTGGGTGCACTCGGACGAGTTCGTATGTAACTTGTGGTCACGGACTCGAGAAGGAGAAAATAGGATGCAAGAGTGAGCAAAGCGAGCTCGAGACCTGCGACACCCCGTCTCGAACCGGTTAGGTTCGAAGTGGATGGCAGGGTCTAGAGAGCTTAGTCAGACCCCGCTATCCACTTCGTGTTAGGTCACTGTAAACCCAGCAGACAGAAATAGTAGCCCCGCAGTGGGGCTACGTCGACCAAGCCTATCACATAAATTTGATGTGTCAAATAAAATGCTGTTTCCTTTAGATAAACTGTTGAATGTTATATAAAAATAGATGCTACATTTAATTTGCGTTTGAATACTACCCATTAAAAACAAATCTACAGACAAAAGTCAATATCCCCAACCCGTTTGTGACACCGACGGTTTTCGATCTGTACTGTGAAGGTTAATGTGCTGTCGACTGTATACCAATTCGTTTTCGTATTTTATAAGTTAGTTTTTATTGTGAGTCTTTGGTTTATTGCTCAAAATGATATTAAAAAAAAAACTCGATTAGGTTATAGCGCTCTTAGAATAAAATATATAGCAGATGGTGAATACAATGTGATTTGCAAAATTGTCACTCAAATAGAAAGTTCGCTTAAGAAGTATTATGCTGATCGTTCTGAATAACTTGGGCCTCAAATTCGCATTTTAAGTCGCCGTTTTCAACAGTTTTTCGCTCACATCATATTTCAGTACACCATCTGTATTTTTGGCAGCCTGATTTTGAATTTGTAGCGACCACAAAAAGCAACATACTACAAAAAGTACTACAGCGCCATCTATGATGCGACGGAGGAACTAACATCAATTTCCTACAAGTCGCGAGTAAAGTTTACATCGAATTCAGTATATATAGAGAAACCCGATAACAACTATCGGGCTGTTGACCGCCAGACATAACACCTATCTGGCCGGAGGATCCTCCCTTTTCAATGGAGTATAGAGGAACTTTACACCCTTTTCCTCATACCCCCTAAATTGGTGACCCCGAAATGGACGTCAGCGCAGCCTTCGAGCAACGTGACGTCATCATCATCATCAGCACTTCCTCCAGCTTTCGAGCAGCGAGTCTCACAGCCAGCCAGCTTCAAATGGGTATTCCTGACCACCAGCATGCAGCGAAAGCGCATTCCTGGTCAGCACCCTCAGCCTCTCATCAAGCGACCATGGCACAGCACACTGCACTTTCGGCCGGTCGAGAGCATCTACCTCCCGGTCGACACCTCTCTAGCTGTCTGCTACATCGCGGCGCTGTACCACGTCCGACACACCGGAGCAAACGCAGCGCCGGCCCCGACTCACTGGGGTTCGCCTCACCACCGCAGACTGTTCCGACTCACCGTGAACAATGTGGCAACAGGCTTCCAACTGGCACGGCTAAATACCTAAGATGACCCATTCGACTATCGACCTCCGATCTCCGGGGGGAAGTGATGTAGCGACCACAAAAAGCAACATACTACAAAAAGAACTACAGCGCCATCTATGATGCGACGGAGGAACTAACATCAATTTCCTACAAGTCGCAAGTAAAGTTTACATCGACTTTAGTATATATAGAGAAACCCGATAACAACTATCGGGATACCATTCAGATCCAGCCTGTCCCCATGCAGTCCTCCCCCAGCGACGCCCTAAGCCGAGGTTCGTACCCCACAGGACGTGCCCTTAGCGTGCAGTCGCTTAGTTTGTAAGTTTTTATGCCCTGGCTGGAGGCCTTACTCTTAAGGCATCCACAGGATAGTCCGGTTAAGCAGACGACAACCTCACAGGTTGAACTGCGAGATGCCATTAATAAAAAAATTAAAAAAAACAACTATCGGGCAGTTGCCCGCTAGACATATCACCCGTCTGGCCGGAGGATCCTCCCTTTTCTATGGAGTATCGAGGAACTTTACACCCTGTTCCTCATACCCCTAAAAATGTATAGTCGATCGTTTAAATACTACCCATTGCAAAGTGAGCCGTGCTTGACTTACCCGCACACTAGGAAAGTCTTCCGTAAGAGCAACATTCTTCAGCTTCTTCTTAAGACTAGTGTTGTCTGTCCTCTTCCCGGCTCTGACCCACTGCTTGAACTCTTGCAACCCCTTCACTATTTGCGCATATCGGGCCTGCTTTGTACTTTCGCTAAGTAGTTGCCTTCTATTGAATGGGAATGAGGCTAGAATCTCCAAGGCGGTTACTGGACCTACACCACTCACTCCAGTTGTGTAATCACTACCAACTAGCAGAGCCAGTAGGACTAGCTGTTCCCTATTTAAATCTGTAAATTGTATTCAAGGTTTAGTATAATTTTGTAAAAAAAAAAGATAAGCCATAGATTCTGACGTGTATTTACTTAAGCATCGATAGTAAATAGGGCTATGATGAATATATGAAATTGTTAAACAATACTTACTAAAAGACTTCTCAATTCTCTCAGACAAAAACTGCAACACATGCTTCTTTTGGTTAAAGAAGTTCTTATACACGGTCCTTCCGCCAAACAACCAAATATCACTATCGTCTGTTATAGTTCCATCAGTTAAATTAACACTTTCAAGGAACGCGCATTGAGCTTCAGCCTCCATAGGAGCGACAATGTATGGAATACCAAATATTTGAAGCAGCTCCTGAGCCTCTTTTGTCATTTGCTCTGTAATGTTACGACCTATACGATCCAATCGCCCTTTTTCTTGCATTAAATCTTGCTCTTCATTTTGCATTTGTTCAACCATTGTATTTAGTTGTTCTGTAGTTAGGGCTTCTTTAGGCGGATTAGAAGGTCTTACCAAGTCACAAAACTTTTCACTATTACTCTCATCTTGCTGTACAGCTTCTATTTCTGCTGGCAAATTAATGTCAACTTCCATTTCATTTGAACTTGTGACGACTTCTGGTGTTTCTTGTTCCATGATATCAACTTCATTGCCAACATGAGCTTTATCAACGGCAACCTGTGATGTTACAGGGTCCTGTAGACATTCAGTTTCTGGTTTCTTCATATTTTGTACAAGAACTCGACTATTTGATTTATGTCCAGGCACCTCTGGTATTTTAAATGCTTTATCTGGTCTAACATCATCAGACTCGGCCTTTATGAATGATACTTCATTAGTAAAATCTTTTATTGCTTCAACTGTTTTCAAATCTTTTATTGCTTCACCAGTCTTTAAATCTATTATTGCTTCTTTCTTTTTAGTTTCCACAACCTTATTTTCCTCGAAGATATCTGCAAAAATATCATCATCAGGTGCATCACCCATATTTAAAATTAGTTCTACAACTGGCTTGTTAGATTTAGTTTCTTCCTCAGGTACTTCTTCAAACTCATTATCACTCGAATCAGTTTCATATTTATTTGCAGAATCTGGAAGCACTTCAAATTCATCACTGGAGTTGTTTTCTTGCTTTATTTCAACTCCTGGTAACACATTTTCGGTTACATTCTGTGCTTCTTCTAAGCTAGAATCAAGGTCTATGACATCAAGTGCAGAATTATCTACACAGATTACTGAGGCTTGAGTTGAATCTATATAATCTTTTTCATATTCTTCTAAAGATTGCTTAGATTGAGGTATAACTTCATTATTTTCGTCGCTACTAGTAGTTTTAACATCACCATGGATACAATCATCATCATCACTAGATGAGAGTTCCACATTATCAACAATTACTGACTTCTCTTTATTAATTTCTTCTATTATTTTATCCACACTGGGTATTTTATTTTTCTTTTTAACTTTTTTCCTGTCTGATACTATTTTATCAATAGCTCTGTGGGTGAAATCACTGTACTGCATGATATAGGATTTGGCACAGGTCATGTCTGGTGCTTCAAAGCCGTCATCTTCTTCTGAATCAGTATTGGAATGATCTGTGTCTGTCATGCATGATGTCCAAGATTCATCAGTTTTGGAAGCCACACTTGTGTTTTGTTTTATTTCACTTGATTCCTCAACACACTCCAGTGACATTTGAATTGCCTTTTGTAAATCATCTTCTAATTCGTCAACCTTTTTTGTTGTTTCTGCCTTAACTTCTGTTAGTTCCACAATTTTACTTGTTGTTGGTGTTTCTTCCTCTTCAGTAATCTCTTCAACTTTACTAGTTGTTGGGTTGTTTTGCATCTCATTTCTCTTTTTTGCATCTGCCAAAGCCTTTTTAACATCTTTAATGAGTAAAAATCTGGTGGAGACATTAGAAGCTATGCGCCGGGTGGGTATTGTCTCCATTTTGGTGTCAATGCCTTCTTCATTTAGTAAAGACTCTAAATCATTTAGAGACATTCCTGTGTCACCCATTTCTTTTTCTGTTTCCTCCAGGCATTCTTGCACCTTTCGTCTCTTTAGTAGCCTTTGCATCTGCAATAAAGCAATAAAAAAATATTGAAGGGTTAAGAAGAAAACATTTTTTTTTGAGCAAGGCAGATTTTCTTTCAAGGCAAATAAATTCTACTAAGCATTGTATGCAAGAGCTAGCAATGCTAAAAGAGTTGAAGATAAAATTACTTGGAAGTCAGAAAAGGTGTCACTGTTTTTAGGCAGCTCATTAAGTCTTCCCCATGAATTCTGTTTTCTTGTTTCCTTTAATTCTATAAGTACATCATACTTTTCCTTGACTCCCAAGTTCTTAAAGCTTTCAGATTGTATATCAAGGGAGTGCACATCAATACTGGAGCCGCTTGTGTTTGATTCATCTTCAGATCTAGAACCAAAGAGGTTAGTATTATTGTTTTCTCTGTGAAAGGGCAGAATGGCCATGATCACTTCAGTAAGTTTAAAAGACTGAAATAAAACTATATTCAAGAAAAAATTAATTCATAGACTCACTCTGATTCACTTTCATCCTCTTTTTGAGGCAATGCAGGCAGTTTAAACAGGTCATCGGTGTCTGCAGATGTATGGCCACTTTTCTTTGGTGATATTTCTTTACCCAATATACCATTGATAGCGGTTTTTTTACTCAGCAAAAGAGCAAGTTCTCTTTTTATTCTTTCAGATTCTGAATTATACTTTGCTTTACTGTCTTGTCTCTTAGCCTAAAATTGTTGTAAAATAGTTGAGTCATAACAATGAAATGAGGTTATATTTGTTTAAAAAATGTAAACAAAAACATAACTTACAATAGTTTCCTTTTTCAACTCTGGAAAAGCTCCATCAAATACAAAGACTGGTTTAATTCTAAAGTACAACAGCTTGCAGAGACGTTGGAACAGTCCCATGAGATGTGCATTTGGTAGAGGAGCTCCTTTTGCATCTTGGTAACCTTTTACCATCTGATGCAACCATATTGATATGTCTATTATAGATGAAAACAAAGTGTTAATTTGGTAATTTAAAAAAAGTATTGCTCAATTAGCAGTTTAAGATGAACACTGGACCGTCATCTTACCGACAGCGAGCACTTTGTTCTCCAACGTCTCGACAGGCACGGGCTTGCCGGCTGGCTCTATTAGCCTCCACAGTCCAGTGACTCCCATGGCGTGCGATTAAATTCCAGAAGTTTTTTTGTTTATACTAATGTATATATCAGTGTACATAACAAAGGTCGTTTCCCACGAGATCTCCGGTCAATCGTCGGTCTCTTCCCCACACATCGCAACTATTTCGCTCCGTGAGCTCAATGTACCCCGCCGCGGCTACGCACACATCTATAAAACTAAACGATTGCTACTAGCGCACTGCGTTCGTAAATATGTGTTGGATTCACTACAACATATCAAATGTTTTACTACGCCGCGAACGCCCACTCTTTCCCACACTTTATTTTCTCACGCCCCATGCGTAACCCCACATCCTATGACCGGCCGTCTGTCAGTCGGCGGCGGCGCGTCGCGGGTCGAGCGATCCCTCATCGACTCGACTCGATTCTGTCGATTCGCGCGCGTGTTGTCGACAACACGCCTGCAAACAGCTCCGTGTCTATGGTCAATCTTTGACAGCTCGCGCATCTGGCGTTGTCGTATTTATACTCGAATAAACAGAAGTTTCGTCAACTTTTCATAAAATAAAATCATAGAATAGAAACCTGCCGGGCCGAGGACGAGCACGAGCGTCCCCCGGTCGCGAGTGGCATCCAACGTAACGTAGCCTTGTCCCATCCCATCCGAAAATACCGACGACGAACAGGTGTCGCGAACGAAATGTGTGCTAGTTCCCAGCGTAATTAACTGACGAGGGGCGTGAATAATACAAAAGTGTATCGATCGGCGAGATAATCGCACCCGGGGGACTACGGCGTCTCGGCTGAACCTACCCAGTGGGCTCGCGTCTTCCGATCTAAGACCAGGGAGGACGCTTGGGCCGCTCACTGGACTGCCGGCGATGACCCACCGTAGAAGTGACGCCAGCTAGGGGCACGAGAGCATCATCCTGCGCGGCCCGAGGTCGGGTGCGCGCTATGCGGGCGGCAGCAAGGTGAAGGCAGCCGTGGCGAGCATGCCGCACCAGTTCGGCGGGGCGGGCGCGGGCGCGCTGGCTGGCGGCGCCTCGCCGCCGGCGCAGCACGCGGCGCTATTCCCGCGCTACGCAGGCGCCGCCGGGCCCGGCGCCGGCGCCTACCGCCCGGACGAGCGCCGCCTTACACGCGAGGCCATGGAGCGTTACCTGCGAGACCGCTCTGACATGGTCGTGGTCATCCTGCACGCAAAGGTCGCACAGAAGTCTTACGGAAACGAGAAAAGGTTCTTCTGCCCGCCACCCTGCATCTATCTGTTTGGAGATGGCTGGCGACTGCGGCGCGAGCGCATGTTACGGGAGGGCGAGACAGAGCAGGCAGCTCAGCTGTGTGCCTTCATAGGTATTGGCAACTCTGACCAGGACATGCAGCAGCTGGACCTCAACAATGGCAAGCAGTACTGTGCTGCCAAGACTCTGTATATATCTGACTCTGATAAGAGAAAGCATTTCATGCTCTCAGTGAAGATGTTCTATGGTAATGGCCATGACATTGGTATTTTCAATAGCAAGAGAATAAAAGTGATATCAAAGCCCTCCAAGAAGAAGCAATCATTGAAGAATGCAGACTTGTGTATTGCAAGTGGAACGAAGGTAGCTCTGTTCAACAGGTTGAGATCACAGACTGTGTCCACAAGGTACCTGCATGTAGAGAATGGTAACTTCCATGCCTCATCCACGCAGTGGGGAGCATTCACTATCCACCTGCTGGATGACAATGAGAGTGAGTCAGAAGAGTTTGCCGTCAGAGATGGATACGTCCACTACGGGTCCACTGTGAAGCTTGTGTGCTCAGTCACAGGCATGGCATTGCCCAGACTAATAATAAGAAAGGTAAGGCCTCAAATACTCTTCTTACATATATAGGATTAACTATGACCAAATGTCATAGATTAAATGCCTTGGTTTATAAGTAAACAAGTAAAATAGATCATTATCCAAAAAGTTAACATAGGCATGATAATTTGGTTAGATCCAATTTCACACCATCACTACGCTTTACAAAAGTACAGCAAAAAAAAAAACTCAAATCCAAATTTTTATTGCTTATTTATTGTTATCTTATCACTAATGTATGTTTATGGTATCACTTATGTTTATGGTATCACTCGCCCAGTAGTTTTTTTTAACATTATATTATATGTTGTTATACCCTCAAAACTTTATAAAGTGTGAAATTCTTTAATTTAAAATCAAAGCGTTTATTTTAAGTAGACTAGTTACAGGCACTTTTGAATTGTCAAAACAAAGACAACAATAAAATAAAGTCCGATTCACAAAGCATAATAACTGTGAACGTACTGTAGTTCGTTTAATCTAATTAAAAAAAAAATTATGTCCTCCAAAAGTCATGCAAAATGTGCAAAACTGTTTGGACTAGTAAAACCATTAACCTAAACTTTAAATACCTTCTAAAAAACTTACTCTTGCTTAGTAACATGGAATAAATCATTGCCATTGTAACACTAATGTAAGTAAAGATTAGGTCAAGAAGATGTTGATAATGATGCCTAAAATGCTAGTTAATGGTTATGTTATGTTATTATTACATTTAGATATAAACCTTAGCTGCACTTTCCGTACGCAAAATACGCGCTTTAGACGTGGAGTTGCGGAAACCAGCCCGCTATACAATACAAACCTTAGCTGCCTTTACACTATCACTGAGAGAAGTTTTTCAGAGTCTTCTTAAGCCTTGTATAGTCAAAATCAATATCAAAGGTAATTTATTCAGATCACATAGGTTCAAAAGTTTCCCACCTTTACACATTAGATTATTCAGAGATACAATAGTATCACATCACTAAATTTCTAAAGTTTTCTCTAATTACTCACAGTAAAAAAGTGTTTTTTTTTTTTCAATATAGTGTCCCTTTATTAAAATCTCTATTTTTGTTTGGATATTAATCCTTAATCTATAGTTGAAGCTAGAACCCTTCGGTCCTTACCATGTAGTAGCAAGAATCAACACTTTTTGAATAATAATAAGTGTCAAAACACTGTTCTCCGAAATCCCCTAGACCTTTTCCTTGTGCTCTAGCTGGGAGGAAGTGGGCCAATAAACTCCCTAGCAACACATCTGTATCTTAAGTGAGAAGAACTGAGAAAAGAGTATACTGACTATTCCGAATTCCCACAGGTGGACAAACAAATGGCCCTATTAGAAGCAGATGACCCCGTATCTCAATTACACAAGTGCGCATTCTACATGAAGGACACAGAACGCATGTATCTATGCCTTTCACAAGAAAGAATAATACAGTTCCAAGCCACACCGTGTCCTAAGGAGCCCAATAAGGAGATGATCAATGATGGAGCTTGCTGGACCATCATCTCCACTGATAAGGCTGAATATCAGTTTTATGAAGGAATGGGACCTGTCAGGTATGCTAAGTTTTTTGTTGAGGAGGATGCGCTCAGGTAGCCCGCGAAATTTTCTTCAATTTTCAGTGTCAGGTTGTATGTTGATTAAAATATGATTCGCGATCGTATCAAATGTTGATTTAATACCATTGAATGAAAATTTCATAAAAAAGTCATTCAATAAGATTCAAATTCCAAAAACGTAAAAATGCTTACTTGAATCGCGCGGGCTACCCTCTTGCTTCCACCTTAGTAAAATTACTATATTAATTTCGCCCTATATTGGTATTGTGATGCAGAAGCTCTCTGTAATGCCAATTCTCTGTTCTGAAATATGCATATTGTTATGGGATGGGGTAAAAAGAATTCTATAACTATCAGCAATTGTTGACTGTCTGTAGTATAAACTTGTCCCAAAAAGGTCCAAAAGAGACCAAAAATGGTACTAATGTACAAAATTTACTTGTTAAAAAATATAGCTACATAAAAAGGAAGAACTAACTATTATTTGAACCCTTAAACAAACAAGTAATTATTAATTCTGTATAAATAGTGATAAACCGATAACTAATAGCATACTGAGTAACCATATGTGCTGCCACAAAAATCTAACAAAATTAATTTCGTACCATATCCTTCACTGTAGTTTCAGATCGCCAAATAAAGGAAATCATACAAAATCGCACGATCACCAAAACAATTTTTGACACTCAAAAAAGCACTTCCTCCTACTCACGAAAATCTGTAGCCTGATATACATATTTAAAGCCCGTAGCACTAAAATAAGGAAAACATGGAAGAAGTCGCACGTTCATAATTCAGCCAATATGAAGAACGTGCGAATTTCTATTTTGACACCCTGAGAACCTCCTCACCACCTTTCCTACAAACATAAACCGAACCGATATATTTAACCAGAGTGTTGTCAAAACACACCCAAATTACCAACACTTTACACAGTAGCATTATTTAAAGCATCATATGAAAGAAAACATAGAGAAAATTCGCACGCCCATCATAACATGGAACGTCTGATGCCCTGGGAATGGTTCCGTTAGCTGTCTGTGAACATGAGCGATTGATACCTATAGCTGCGTCTACGCTAGGCGATCCAAACACGAACGGAGCACAAGTAGAGCACAAATTTGTTTGGCAGATATGCTCGTTCGAGACTCCCAGGTCCGTACACCATACCTCACACTAAGCGAATTGATGATCTGCTCGTGCTTGGTTCGCCTAGCGTAGAAGCAGCTTTAGACGTAGCTGTAGCTGGCTTAACTGGTCATATTTGATAAATAGTCCGAGGCCACGACTAGTTCTCGTCTTCCTGCCTTTGTCAGATTCTACTTGGGGTCGGCACAAAACGTTTTCTTCTTCCATTGTCCTCTCTAAGACGTCATTGCATCATTCACTCCTAACTTTTTCATATCATTCCTCACACAATACATCCCAATTTTAGCAAATCCTTTAAAAAGTTCCAAACATCTAATTCAATCGTGTAGAGGTCACCCCTAAACATTTTTTGCCACCCCTGCAAGTTTGGTCGCACCCTAATTTTATTTGATGCTTTACAAACATATTGAATGCGCTATCGTGTTAGGACTATTGTTCCCTCGTGCCGATTCTTGATTTAATTCGGTGCTCTCTGAGACCCATGTAGTTTTTTGGCAATTTCTAAAATAATTTTGGGCCTCAATTACATTTTTGCCACATTAATTAGGTGTTTGGTGGAAAAAAAAATAATCATCGCAAACTCCAAAATCAAGGAGTAGGAATATTGAATAATCAAAAATCCAATGATGCAGCTAGCTTTAGCTTTCATCAAAATAGAGTTCGGGACTCCTTTGAGTCTTTTGGGCTATTCTTGATTTGAACATCCACGCCCACTTAAAAAAAATCCTGGAAACCATTCTTCGTATCGTGCTTTGATCAATTTCGGAAACTTTCTTACGGACTTCCAATATTTTTGCTTTTAAACTCGGTAACATCCAAATTATCGCGCCACTTTTTACTTGGATGTGCAAACGGAAGCTTACATTTGGAGTCTTACGAACCAAAAGCTCCGTATCCAATTTCGGTAGGGCCCCGGGTTTTGGTTCTGGGAGATGCAGGATTAGATTGGCTCCATTGTTATTTTGCCCAGAGCTTTGATCTGCACCACTCGCTTTAGTCGTTTACCAACCTTAGACGCTAGGTGACGTTGAACCGAACTATAGATATAAGTTAACCTTTCTTCACCCAGGTCACCCGTAACACCAGTTCCGCTAGTCCACTCTCTAAACTTGAACGGTGGCGGCGACGTGGCCATGTTGGAGCTAGCTGGCGACAACTTCACGCCATCTCTTCAAGTCTGGTTCGGCGATGTGGAGGCTGAGACCATGTACCGATGCGCTGAGTCTATGCTGTGCGTCGTGCCTGACATCTCGCAGTTCAGAGGACAGTGGCTATGGGTGCGGCAGCCAACACAGGTAATTTGAATTTGGAATGCTTTTTGATTTAATTCTAGTTGAAGTCGTTTTATATCCTTGTTTCCAATCGGTGCTATATTCATTTTTAAAAACGAATCTCAACTTTAAATTAGGGGTAGTAAAGTTGATTTCAGAAGGACCAGTTTTAGAAATGTTTGAAGTTATAGCTGGAACTAAACATTTATGTGTGGATTTTAAATTTGTTTTTGTACAGATTTGTACCTCATACGTCTTACTTTTCAAAATTAGTCGCTTTGTCTCCGTCAACCGCCGCGCCGTCTGGTTGGACCTAGGCATATCTATAGGAATCATTTGAAGCCGTTTTGAGTAGAGAGTAGTCTAAGATATACCTTTGTTGGTATATTCGCCGCCCACTCGTTTCTTTAGCATAAAAACCTCAAAGACAGGTTTTATTTATAAAATAAAACGACGTGGGTTGTCTAGACTAGCCTTTCCAAAGGTTACCCTTACGGTATACCCACGTTCGAGTCTTTGTATCAATAACTCTCATATGGAATGAGATATACACGGTGTAAATCACCTCATCACGAAGCCGTCAACCAAGCATTCTGTACATGAAACTAAGTAACTTTATGCAAAAATTATTGCTGGGAAACCACTTTTTTTTGGGGGGTGTAAAATCATGTTTTGTGGTAGAACTCATTATAACGCACTCAAAACATTGTGCTGATGGACGGATCTGATAGTACGGGGGTCGTGGAGGTGTTTAAAGCAAAAATCTTACATTAAAAACTTGTATTTAAAAAAATACTTGTCAAAAAGTTGGAACTTTGACCCATAATATCTCCGTAACTAGAAGGTTCCCAGGTATGGTGTAGAACAAAAAAATGATCGCAATGACAGGGAGAACCAGTGCCTTTCGGCTTCGTTAAGAGGTGTTTTACACCCTTTATTATAATGTAGAGTAGTTGAAAAAATAATAAGAACCGCTCGGGCCGATCTTCAGTTAAAGCCGCACTTGCTCAGATTGTTCCGTAGATTGGTGACCCATTACATAGTTACATACAGAGTTTCCTCCGTGCCTCGGAAAGCACGTTAAGTCATTTGTCCCGGCTGTCATTTGTAGATCTTTGACAGCCGTTGCAGGTAGACAGTGGCCCGAAAGTCTGACAACCAGACTTACCAAGGGGTAAGTGAAAAAGTAAAAAAAATTATTGACGTTACAGCGCAAAGTAAACTTTATGTGTAGATTTTAAAGTTGTTTCTCTACACATACAAGGTCTTGTTTTGCATCCTCGTCAAAATTCAGGAGGTTGTCATAAAAGACATAAAGAATCAATTAAAATTACGGTAAGTACCTAGTTAATTATTAATAAACGCTGACTTTTTTGGTTGTTTATGTTTGTCAGTATTTCAGAATAACCCCCATAACGTGGCTTAGGGAATAAGAAAGTATCGAATAAACGTTTGAGCTTGTATGTGTGGAAACGTGGTTATAGGGCAAGAATCAGAAGGCCCGCGTTTAAAACACGTGTGGTTCACACTTACCGATTTCCGTAAATAAGAAAAAAAAAAAACATTTTATTATTGATTCGGGACGAGAATTATAAGCATTGTTACCTCCTTGAATTTGACGAGAATGCAAAACAACACCTTGTATTTGCGTTTTAGGAATCAGTAAGTTATGCGCTAGACCTCATACGTCTTATTTTTGAAAATGTGTCGCGACGTCTTAGTAAATCGTCGTCTGAAATTACGTACGAATTTTTTTGTAGTTTTGGTAACTGCATTTCGACATGTCCCGTTATTCGGTAGAGTGGCCTCAGAAATGAAAAGTTCTCTATAATATTTATGTATCTTTATATAACACACAATTTAACAGCACCCTATTCAAATAATCTCCTTTGCCAGGAAGTGACCATCGCGATCGACGCGTTTAATAGTCCAACACTTTAAATAAATTCTGTCGTGAGAACTTGGTCGCAGACAAAATAAAAATGTTATGATTTGTCTGCCTACTTCATCTAGTAGCAAGCGCGACTAGTGAGCCATAGGGTAGGAACTGGATACGATTCCCGGTTTGGGCAATGTTTTTGGGGTTTTCCCCCAGGAAGCAGCCCGGTCTGGATATGAACCCAACCCAGCCTTTATTACATAGTACTTAACATAATGTGGGTGTACCACAGGGTACAATTCTGGGAATAGAAATGTTATGTATTTGAGTGAAGATATCATAACATTCTCACATTCGACATATTATATCGCCGAAAGCCACCTGTGTGAATCAACTGGCGATTAGAAAACAATTGAAATGATATACAAACAATAACAAAGTTATTTACACTACTTATAATTGTCCTCGAAGACGATTGTTTTATTCTGTCCGGAAGTTCGCAAGTCTAGAACATCTGGCTACTAAGTTTATGTGGGGAATCCATATTTATTATGTGTAGTTATTTATTTACTCGCTGTTGGCCGAGACCTTCGTTCGTTTGAAAATATTATAAAGATACTAGCTGTTGCCCTTCGTTCGCGTGGAAATTTTGAAGTGGATGTGCGAGAAAAGAAAATAGCCTATGACGTTTTTTAAAAACCTACCAAAAATACACAAATTTCATAAAAATCGGTCAAGCCGTTTTGGAGGAGCTCGATAACAAAATACTGAGACACGAGTGATTTTTATATGAATACTAGCTGCTGCCCGCTAATTCGTTCGCGGGGTTTTTTTTTGTGTTTGAAAAATAGATGTTGGCCGATTCTCAGGCCTACCCGATATGCACACAAAATTATATACAATTCAGCCATTCAACGGCGAACGGTTCCAAAAAATACTAACATTGTGACACGAAAATTTTATATGAAAGATTAGAAGATTACTTCCCTATTTTAATCGGATTCTGTTAACAATTTCAAGGGTTTTTTGTACACTGAACCGTTATCCTTTTTCTAAAAACAAAGTAACCTAAGTTGCTCTTCGTTACATCACGTACCTGGCAGTAAAATCGGTCCATCCGTTTCGGAAATTAACCGGAATAGAAGAGAGACAAAAATGTCAAAAAATATTTTTAAGTACCGTATACTTAAGTGAAAAGCTGTTATTTTGAAATTACACCCTTATAGACACTAAAATTTTATTCATTTGTCTAAATTATTTAGGCAGGACATACACCACAAATCTATACTAATATTATAAAGCTGAAGAGTTTGTTTGTTTGCTTGAACGCGCTAATCTCAGGAACTTCGGGTCCGATTTGAAAAATTCTTTCAGTGTTAGATATAGCCCATTTATGTAGGAAGGCTATAGGCTATATATCACCACGCCACGACCAATAGGAGCGAAGCAGAAATAAAAAATTGCGGAAATGGGGAAAATGTGACGCAGACGAGGTTGCGCGGGACAGCTAGTCTCAAATAAATTTAACGCTTCTGTCCATTGACAGAAACAGAACGATAATTTAAATTTTTCACGAGAAGAATGTCTCTATCATCATCTGCCTAGCCTTTCCCTATGTTAGGGTCAGCTTCCACTGGAATCTGTCCAAGCAATGGGTGGTCACCCATCCACGAGCCAAGCTAGGTTAGCACAGCTGAATCTAAAGATTGACCCGTGCGGCTGTTATTGTTTATCCACGAGCTGTCCCTTATTATCATAACAAATTCAATTTAAAATACGTGTTTGTTTAACTTGCGTTTTAAATATATAAAACGCTGTTAGTGATTGGTTTGTATTGCATCTGGGCCCTAATCTCAACCAGGAAAACATCTAGCTTATGACCACGGCTTTGCCCACGGAATCGTACTACGGGGATAAAAAGTATTCTATGTGCCATTCTAGACTATAATATTATCCATCCCTGTGCCAGATTTCATCCAGATCCATTCAGTAGTTTTTTGCGCAGAAGAGTAACAAACAAACGTCCATACATCCATCCATCTATCTATCCATCCATCCATGCATCTATCCATCCATCCATCTATCCATCCATCCATCCATCCATCCATCCATCCATCCATCCATCTATCTATCCATCCATCCATACATCCATCTATCCTCACAATTTTTCGCATTGATAATATTAGTAGGATTATGATAATTAACGAATTGCATGCATTCATTCATTCATAAAGCATAGTTACGTTCTAGTTCCATTTCTTAGAACAGTAAGGCTTCATAGAATTGCACCCTTCGATCAAATCAATATAATACCACACGAGTTTGAAGGAGAGCTGAATAATTTATGTCTGCCTGGAAATAGATACTTTAGTAATAAAGCGGCAACGTGATCCCCCCCTACTTTAATATGCTACTACTGCGTAACGTCTCCTCATTTACAAGTTTGTTATAATCGCCCAGACTTGGATAACTTGTTCATTGTTGCTATAATTATAAAGATTAGTCATGGAATTATGTTTCAAAATGTTGGAACAAGCATCCATGTTCCGTGTACTGTAAAACTTTTAGAATTTCAAATGGATCTACCTGTCATCATCTGCCTAGCCTTTTCCCAAACTATCTTGGGGTCGGCTTGCAGTCTAACAGTATGCAGCTGAGTACCAGTATTTTACATGAAGCAACTGCCTACCTCCACAACCCAGTAACTGGGTAATACGATACGCCTTGGTAAGACTGGATGTCAGACTTTTGGCTTCTGACTACTCGTAACGACTGTCAAAGATCTAGAAATGACAGCCGGGAACAACGGCTTAACGTGCTTTGCGAGGCACGGAGGAAACTCGGTATGTAATAGGGGATAATCCTATTTTTTTTTCTTTGTCCGTCGGGTAGTTTATTGAAAAGTATTGGACACGTGGTCATAAAATTACGGAGATATATTGAGTTGAAATGGCGCATGACGTCACATGTAGGTAAGTTTTATACCCACTTGTGACGTAGTAAGCCCCCACTGTCCAACTTTAATGAGTTCTAACTAAGTAATTTTTTGATATTTTGATAAAACAAAAAATATGTGTCTAATATTTTTGTATTTCCTGTCTGACGGACAAAATAGAATGTCGTTTTCTTTACCCAGTCCGATCCCCTATTATGGTCACCCATTCACGGACGAACCTCGGCAAGCACGACTTAACCTTAAAGATCGACAGCCACGAGCTCCTGGATCAACCTATCACCTTCATAAAATCCGAAAATCTTGGCTTGTCCTTGATTCCTGTGACATGCACAAGTTACATCACGCCTGTAAACCCCGAATGGTTAGGCAGATGTTCATGTTGATGTCCTATGTAATAGGGGGCGAACCTATTGGCACCAAACAGCACAAATCCAGACTCCGTGGCTGCTACTAAGAAATTCTTGATGGAAAAACCCAATAACAATAATATCCGGGAATCGAAATAAGGACCTTATACTCAGCAGTCGCGATTGAGCCCACTATACCAACGAGACAGCCTTGATACCTATGATAATTTCAAGGCTTCTGGACAGCCTCCTTGCCCCATGGACGTGCCTTAGCGTGCCGTAATGTTGATCCGTAGTCTCTCTACTGGCTATCAACTTTAACCTCGGCCGCGCGTGTGGCAATTGGGATGTTTTGAGTTCTCGTCACTACTCCGGCTAACATTTTAGTATATTATTACTGCCCGAGGAGCTCGTGTCTGAATAATAACAGCCGCACATGTGATCGACCCGTGCGGCTGTTATTATTTAGCCACGAGCGACAAGGTTAAGTCTTGCTTGCCGAAATTTGTCCGTGGATAAGGATCGGTACATTCCGAGTTTCCCCGTGCCTCAGAAATCACGTGGAGCCGTCATTCGACAGCTGCATCTGGTTAGACTGGAAGCCGACCCCAGCGCAACTGCAAACCTGCCCCATTGGTTTTAGCGTCGCAAGCGACTGCTGAGCGTAGGGTCCTGGGACATTTGTTTTTTTGTAGTGAAAACTTCTTTAGCGGCGTTGTGCACTTTTGTGATGGGTAAAAAATGTAAACTCGCGTCAAGTGTGTGTGTCACGTGTCCTGATCGAAAATTGGTAAGACGGATTGACATTAGGTTACGAAGCAATTTAAACTTTATGACATCTGTCATTGAGTTTGGGTTTCCAAAACTGGATAATTATCTTATGCACAAACAAAACCTTCGGTTTCTCCAAAGAAGTAAAATTCGTAAGACGGATTGTACTAGTTCTGTAGTGTTAAATTTTTAATGTAATATAAATTGTCATGTTTGAGTACGATAGGGCAATAAATTAATATTGTATTTTACCACATACATGATAGTACTTTTATACTGATAATTAAAGCAATTCGTGCAAAATTATTCCCTAACCATTCCAAAATATCAAAAATGCACAACGTTAATATTTAAGTATTCACTTCTGCCGGCACTCCCGGACTGCAACCCGTTTTTTTTTTGTTTGAAAGTTGGTGGTATGACTACCCGTGCCTCGGAAAGGACGTTAAGTCGTTGGTCCTGCACCTCTTTCACAAGTCGTGTGGATTGCCATCCCATCGAGCTATGAGACTGCACATGACTGTGTTTGCGCGCACACGCTTGTGCACTATAATATCCTACGTTTTTAGTTAATCTTCATTGAGAGACAACTTGGTCGAAATTCGGTTGGAAGGATATCTATACTAATATTATAAAGCTGAAGAGTTTGTTTAGTTGAACGCGCTAATTTCAGGAACTACTGGTTCGAATTGAAATTGAGTATGGATAGCACGCCATCAGGACCAATAGAATCAATGAAATATGTTGCAAAAACAAGTAAAATGTGACGCAGACGAAGTAGCGCGGGCTGGCTGTTAATATTTTTCAATTCAATACTGTTCTCCTCTACTTCAGGTACCGGTGTCGCTGGTGAGGAACGACGGCATAATATACGCGACGGGCCTGACGTTCACGTACACGCCGGAGCCCGGGCCGCGGCCCGTGTGCGCGCCCGTCGATGACGTCATGCGACCCGACACTGCAACGGGCTGGCACCACGACGCACCGCACCACGACACCCCGCACCACAGGCTACCAGACAACACCCTCCAATAGCCCATGGACTGCAGGCTCGAAGACGAAAGCCTGCAGTTATAAACTTCTCTGTGGCAACTCTAAAACTGTGTTATTGTGACCAAAAGAACGAAGCCGTCTCTCGGACCATAGACACTTTGGTGAGTGATTCAAAGACAATCAATAATTGTAATAATTTCGATAGTGCCTAATGTCTATTCATCAGAGCATGATCTCTGGCGGAGTTTGTGCTAGACTAGACAAGTGCGTAATATTTTTGAAAATGTATTTTAAGTCGTTCAAATCAAGGTATGCTGTTACAAATGGCGTATAAATATTTTATTCGCGCATGCGTGTTGCGTCAGTGGCACGACCTGCTTATTAAGGCGGTATCTTCAGGAGGGGGAAATGTACAATATAAATGTGTAGCTCATTAGCTTGTGCAATATTAAACAATTTACTTTTGTGATATCTTATTATCAGACAAATGTAACAATCTCTCTTGTGGAGATGTGGCCCTAGTGTTGGGTATCAGAGCTCATTTGGGAGGTTTTAAAGATCATGTTAGGGTCTATAGATTATAGAAAGCTTTATTATTAATTAAAGTGCCACTTCGCGAGTCGCTTGGGAGCTAGACCGCAGGGCACAGGACGTCAGCACGATCAATGTGTGCCTAAATATATCTTTAAGTATATGTTTGTATATCTACGAGATTATGACACCAAAACTATGATTAAGGTTAAAAAAAATCAGCAATAAAAGCAAGTTGTGACAACAGTAATATAGTGGGAGTCGACGTTTTGATAAAAGCTAAGATACGGCTCTACTTGTATGTCTAAGAAGTCGATTGCAGCTAAAAAACTGAAATTAATTTTAACTTTTAGATATATTATTGAAAATTTTATTGTTAAATTGGCTACAAGTAGAGCTGTAGCTTTGAATCTACTTCACCCTATAAATAATTCTCGTTTTTGCAAGGTTGGCGGGTTGAAAGTGGGCCAATAAAAGTCGGTTGTTATAAAATCGATAATCGCAACAGTACTTGCCCTAGTTTTATGTACTATGTGTGTAGGAAATAGCTGGAAAGGTTATTCTTTTTTTTTTTCTTTTTTTTTTTATACCTTACCCCACACTAAGACTTTCAAACATTTAAACTCACATTACACAAACAGCCAGACTCGAAACAACTGTCTGTAGGCCATACAAATATTTGTTCCGTGCGGGGATCTAACCCGCGACATGTAACGAAGCAGTCAATCGCTCAACCACTGCGTCAAATGAAAATTGAATATCCAGGGTGATTTTTTCATGAGGGCGTGGGTAGCCGAATCTGAAACATTCACACCAACACATAATTAAATTTCTCTTTGGTTTTTCACCAAACAATTCACCTCGTATATCCTTTTTATAATATCTCAAATATTATAAAGTAGAGAAAGATGGCCTAATTTACGGAATACGCACACTAGAAAGTTTATTTGAAGTAATTGATTATGACTTTATTTGTGGGTTTTCTTCAACCCGCTGACCTAGCCTACACTATGATATTTCTATATTTTATTACCAGCAGGTAACTCCTAGTCCGTAATTATGTTTTCATATCTTTTCAAGCAATTATTCGCCTTTAAAAGCGCTTATAAATGCACATTAAAACCTTTATGCAATAATTGCCAATCGAGCTAAACATATAGTTTTTTCAAAGCTTCGTTTGAACACTGATATATAGGTATATATACAGGGGGTAGTTCCTAACTCCGGCATTTAATATACACCAATCTTAAAATAGTTCTTTTTCATTGTCATCTTCATAAAAAGAGATCTCTCTGCTCTTAGAATTGTTTCTTTGGGGCCAAATAGTTGTAATATCCATGACAAGTCATTGCGTTTATATACTATAATACCTACTATTCTAAATAACGTTAAGTTTAACTTTTGGGTAAAGGATAGTGAACTCTACGTGATTGATTTTAAGAATGATTTAATGTATTTGGTATAAATTAAGTAGATATCCTAGAAAATTAGTTTATTACAATCGATTTAGAGAAGAGCCAAATAAGTCCTTTTATCTCAGAGTACTTGATATAGTATTTTTTTCTCTTATACATTATTTTAGTGTTTATATAACTATTAGTTAATTACTTCTATGACTGCAAGTCAATCGGTCTCAAATGCACAATTTATCTAATCACTACACTTTGTGGGCGATAATAATAAAGCCCAATTAAAGACACGTAGTTGTCACTGTACGTATGTATATTTACGGAGATTTTAAACGAACAATACATGTAGTTTAGTAGCTAGTTAGTCCATAGAACAGTATAGCTCTGTACAACGAGCGCGATGCGATGCGATCGGACGACTTTGTACACAGGCATACAGATTTTATTTTATGTCTCATCAAACGCGTCGCACTGTTTTCGTACATCGCGCTCGATGTGCAGACCACCTAAGAATTAAATGAATAAAACTGAAATTATACATTTTAAAATTCTATTTATTTTATGCCATTTTTTTTGAAACTGTATTGTTTTAAAAACGGATTTGATGTATTTTTAATGAAACGTGTGATTTCGAACATTCCATGTGGAAAGTGTAATAAGAAGTACAAAAAATATCAATATTTTTGTAGCAAAACATTGAATTACGATATAATCTTATGGAATTGGTAAAGTTACAGTATTACAAGGAAATTAGTATTAAACGCGATGAATAGACAGTAATAATGTCGTCAATTTTGTAAAGCGTTAAGTAAAGAAATGTTTTGTCATTTAAAAAAAACTGTTTACTCCTTTTTATCATTTTACATTTGGTATTTCTATATTTGGAAATGGTCGTATTGAAGTGGTGACTGCTCGGGAATGATATTGTAAGCCGAGTGTACAGCACGTTAATAATATTCGGAGCAGTGATTCTGAAATATGAGTAAATATTTTTTAATAAAATTGAATTTAAATAAACAAAGTTTTTTTATTAAAACGTGAATCTTAATCACGACCCCACGTGATTAAGATTCAAACCCAACAATCTTGTATCATTAAAAAAACATTTCTCACAGTCGAATTGTTTTGCGCAAAGCGGATCTCATTGGCTTAATTCTCATTGTTTTAATTAAAAAGCGAGGGGTCAAGTGTAATTATCTACTTATGAATCAGTGTTAATCGAGGAATCAGTGCCTCGACCGTAGTCTGTGGGAACGTCTTCAAAATCTCTTCACATGATAATAACAAGTGTCTTCCCCTACATACCGTTCCGCAACGCTGGGTTTGACCTCAGATAATTATCACAAGTTTATACCCATTCCGCCATTGTTTGTTGCTGAGATTCAGTGTAATAAACTCGCTAATATTTATGACATGTGCTCACGTCGGGAAGTTCGACTGTCACAGACTAAATTGGAACGTAATTGAGTCAATTGATCTTCGATCTATGGAGGGTCTGTCCGACTGAGTATCAGTCGCATTGTCGAATAAAATAGAAAGCTTTATTCGCAAAGAATGTAGGTAATGCTTACAGAGTCTATGTACATTTTGAACATTATAACAAAACAAAAGTGAATGAAATTCTATTAAATCTAACAACTTGAAATAAATATTTTGGTACATCACACACCCCAAAGGCTACAATTTGTTACAATTACATATGTTAAATTTTAAATCTAAATGATTTATTAATTAACGTGTGTTACCGGCTAAAAAAGCTGTAACATAATAAAAACACGACAATGTGGTAAGAACCTTTTTATATAGTACCTACTAAATGGTTGCTCTTTAATATTTAGGGTGTATTATATCTATTCTCGTTAATGAAAAAAAGGCGTCACCGATTGACATGCCTATACGCAATTACAACCATGCAATAAGTGACGCTGGCGACACGTAACAGAACTTAATCGCGATGTCGCAGATCGCTGGAAAATCATGCAAAAACTAATGATATAACCCTTTTTTTTTTTTTTTTTTTTTTTTTTTTCGGGATGGGAAATCATCAAATGACTTCTCCCGCTCTGGGCGGAGCGGGAGGGAGTGTCAGACTTGTACTGACTAAAACCCACCCATGTTCCTTCTTCGCCCTTTTTGTTCCAGGGCCGCGGTATCTCTTTCGAACAACCCGCAGCCCTGGCAGGCATCGGCCCTCTTGGGCCCCATCCGGTTTGCTGACATCTCCTTGAGGCGCGCGTGGAACACGTACGCGCCGTCGACACGGCCTGTCGTCATGAGACGGACGGACGGTGAGCTAGCCCATTACTCACCGTCCACAGGCTCGCGCCTACGGTGGCCGGGGGCCACTGGTTGCCCCCCGACGCCCGGGGCGTCTCCCGCGGCGGCTGGGACGTGAGGTTCTCTCCCTCTCACGTTCCGCCACCTCCTTCGCTAGCATGACTGCTTCGCAGAAGGAGGCGACGGCATCCCATTCCCTCTCGCTCCGGACCATGGATTGAACCAGGGCCGGACGCGAGAGGTCGCCGCCGCCAATCGCCGCTACGAGGACACGGCGGTGCTCAGCCCAAGCGGGGCAGCGCTCCACGGTGTGCTCCACCGTGTCCTCCGGCCGATCCTCGCAATGGTAACACCCGGGCGTTTCCTCCCGCCCGATTCGGTGCAGGAACCTCCCGAAACAACCGTGTCCGGTGAGGACCTGCGTCAGGCGGAAGGTGAGGGCGCCGTGCCGCCTCTCTAGCCACTCCTCAAAGAGGGGACTTATCGCCACTATTGTGGCGTGCCCTGCACGTGGTTGCGACAGTCGCTGTCTCCATGTCGCCATGAGATCGTGCCGGAGGTCTGTCCGCTGAGCGACAATTTGCCGCGGCAGCGGAGTTTCCCCCCGGCGTAGTGCCTCCGCGCGCCATTCATGCAGGCGCGCGAGGACCATCGCCTCCAGATCCCATGGCGGCAATCCGGCCAAGAGGCTCGCCGCCTCGCCGGAGATCGTGCGGTACCCCCGGATCAGCCTTACGGCTACAACCTTCTGGGGCGCGTTCAGGTAATGGGCGGCTCGCCGCCTCAAAGAACGCGCCCACACCGGGGCCCCATAAAGGGCCATGGACCGCACGACCCCCGCGTAGAGCCTCCGGCAGGAGGCGTTTGGACCCCCCAGGTTGGGCAAGAGCCGCTTGAATGCAGCTCCTGCCCGTTCCAGTTTTGGGGCCAAACGTCGGAAGTGCTCCACGAAGTTCCACCGGCTGTCGAGGACAAGCCCTAGGTACTTCAGCGTCGACTCGACGCCGATGGGAACCCCTCCTACCGTCAGTATGGATCCCGACGGTGGCGCATTCCGAGGCCCATGAAAGCACATGGCCTCGGACTTGTGCAATGCCACCTCGAGACCCAGTTGCCGGATTCTCTCCACGACTATCGCAACCCCGCGTGTCATTAATTCGGCCGCCGCCTCGTGCGACCTCCCCTGTGCCAGCACCAGCGTGTCGTCAGCGTAGCAAACTACGCTGACACCACTAGGGAGGTCAGCGCGCAGCACCCAGTCGTAGCCGATGTTCCACAAGGGCGGCCCCAGAACCGATCCCTGTGGAACACCGCACGACACCTCTCGCCGATTCCATTCTCCGGTGCGACCGGGGTAGATGACGGCCCTATCCGTCAGGTAGTCCCCGACCACACGACGAAGGTAGGTCGGCACCCGATGATACCGAAGTGCCTCCCTTATGCAGCTCCAGGGCATGGTGTTGAAGGCGTTGGCGATGTCAAGAGACACCGCCAAGACGACCCCACCCCGAGACACTGCATCCCCCGTCGTGAGAGCCCTCACGCGCATGATGGCGTCCACCGTCGAGCGCCCCCTGCGGAAACCAAATTGGTGTTCCGCAAGGTCCGGCCCCATCCCCACAAGGTGCCCGGCGAGGCGGTTCGCAATGACTCTTTCAAAGAGCTTGCCCACCTCGTCGAGCAACACAATGGGCCGGTATGCGGACGGAGAGTCCGCAGGGCGCCCCGGCTTCCGGATGAGGACCAGCTTCCCCGTCTTCCAACGAAGCGGGAACTGGCCTCTCTCCAAGCATGCGCTTAAGAGCCCTTCCAGTCGGGGCCCGAGAGCCTCCGAGGCCAGGACCCAGGCTTTGCCAGGCAAGCCATCGGGTCCCGGGGCGGTATTTTTGGCTTTAAGCCTGCCTACCGCCACTCTCAGGTCTACCCCGGTCACTTCCGGAATGTCGTCATCGTCCTCGATGTGGTCCACATCTGGCACCGCAAGTGGCGGAGCCATAGGCGGGGGAGGATGTTCCCCTCGCAGAGGGAACAGAGCGCTCACCACGTCCTCCACGAGCTGAGGGCGGAGACTCTGCGTCAGCGGGGGGGCCCAGGTGCGGAGTTTGTCCCGCACCATCTTGTAAGGGCGCCCCCACGGATCTCTGTCGAGAGTCCCCAGCATCTCCTCGCGGCCCAGGTCCCTGGCCCGCTGGACAGCCTCTTGGAGGGCGGTCTTCGCTGCTCTGTATCCCTCGTACAGCTCCGCCTCAATGGCTGCCGCATCCGTAGGGCGGATGCGGAGCCTGCGATGCCTGGCGTACAGGTGCCGCGCGGCGACGCACGCCTCGCGCAGAGACTTCAGCTCTCGCGACCACCAGTACACCTGACGCCGGGCGCGTCCTGGCCGAACTCGGGGCATTGCCACGTCGCATATGTCGGACATGGCCTCCTGGAACCACCCTGCCTCGTTGTTGATGTCGGCAGGCCTGTTCGGTGATGTCACCCAGGCCTGCACTATCGAGGCTTCCAGGAGGAGCTCCCGGTCCAGCTGCTTCAGCGCCCAACGCGGACCACTCGGGGCCTGTGAGACCGGCGCGCTTGAGTCCTGGGCGGAGACATCGAACCGGATGTACCGGTGGTCGGAATAGGTCTCCACCCCCTCCATAACGCGCCAGTCAACGACACGCGGTGACAGAGCGGGGCTAGCGAACGAGATGTCCACCACCGACTCGCCCCGCATCCGCACACACGTGGGGACAGAACCCCGATTTAGGACGACCAGGCCCACCTCCAGAGCCCAGTCCTCCACCATCCTACCCCGCACATCTGTGCAACGAGAACCCCAAGCCAAGTTTTTGGCATTGAAGTCCCCGAGCACAAGCACGGGGAGGGAATAGTTTCGGATGACGACACTCAACTCCATGAGGGAGTTGTGGAACTCGGCGAGAGTTCGGCTCGGGGAGAAGTAGACTCCCGCTACGACGATCTCCCCGAACCGTGCTGCTACGCAACCCGGACCCTTCCTGACACTCTCAAGGGTCGGGGTACCGGCGGCGGCCGACGAAATTATGGCCACTGAGCCGCTCAGGTCCTCCACCCAGTCTTCCCTGGGCGGGACAAAGTACGGCTCAGCGACCACGGCGACGTTAATCAACCACTCCGCCATGCTCTGGAGCAACAAATCCTGAGCACAGCGACAGTGGTTGATGTTCGCCTGGAGGAGGCGTAATGGGGCCATTATTGGCACTCCATTTCAGCCCCCTCCCGGGCCCCCTGTGAGGGCCCCGCAGCAGTTGTTGCGGCGGCGGTGCTGACGGCAGCGGTGGGCGCAGCAGTGGCGGCGGCTGCGGCGGTAGCGACGGTGGAGGCGGTGGCTGAAGGCCTTCCCTTGCCCCTAGACTTGGTGGGTGGTGCGCAGGCCCTGCCCCCTGCCCGGTGATCGGCCGGTTTGCCCGCTGCCGCACATGCAGTGCAGTGCGGGGTGGCGGAGCAAGCCGCGGCCATATGACCGGGCTGACCGCATCGGAAGCAGTCTCCGCTGCGGTCCACCTCCGAGGTGCATCGACAACTTACGTGGTGCCCCACAAAGCACCGGTAACACCTCAGAGGTCGGGGCTCCAGCAGCTTCACCTGCGCCGACACCCAGCCCACCAGGAGCCTTCCAGCCTCCACGATTGTTCGCGCCGCCGTCACAGGGCAGCTTACCATAACGGTTCGCATGCCCGAGTGGTCTGGACGTAGGGTGCCTGCCCTGACCTGCTCAGCAGGGCACCCACCAGACCTGGTGACGGCGGCGACCACCTCCTCCTGGGTCACAGAGTCGTCCAGGCCCAGGATGCGCAGGTCTGCGCATCTGACGGGCCTGGACACTCGGGCCTCATCTGCATCTAGGGACGCTCTGAGCTTTTCAGCCAGAGCGTCAGCGGACGGGCCACTATTTCCACCGGGGATCTCCAGCGCTCTAGCCCCTGTCGCGGTGACTTTAAGCCGGAGTCCCCCAGTGATCCCGAGCTCTGCGAGATCCACCGTCGCCTTCGCCTTCGCGAGGACGTCGCGGTAGGACACGCCCCTCTTTTCCGCTTCCGGCTGTAGCGTGATCACTACAGCTGCGGTCTTCGGGGCGCGGAGTCGAGCCGCGACGCCTCGCGCCTTGCGCTGACGCCTTCGCTCCTCATTGTGGGCTTTTTTGGCCGCCTTTCTCCCCTTCCTCCTTTCCCCGACCACCTGCCACTCGGCTTCGGCCACGGGAGGATTAGCGGACGGGGGGGGCGGCGGTGGCTGCAGCTGCCTTGCTGCTGGCGCTGGCACATTCAGCGCCTGAGGAGCCGCTTTGCCCTTCCTCTGCTGGGCCGCTTTCGGTTTTGCCGGAGCTGCCTTTCCAGGGGCCGGCCTAGTCCTGCCGGAGGACTGGCCAGACTGCCCTGGTCCGGAAGTGGCAGCCGTAGCAGCCGCATATGAGGCCGCCTTCGGGCCCGGGACCACCCTCGGGCCCGGGGTCGCATTCGCATTCGGTCCCGGGACCACCCTCGGGCCCGGGGTCGCATTCGCATTCGGGCCCGGGACAACCCTCGGGCCCGGGGTCGCATTCGGGCCCGAGCCCGCCCCCGGGCCAGCGGCCGCCTTGTTTGCCGCCAGCGGAGGGCGCAAGACAATGCCCTCCAGGACGGAGAACCGCGCCTGGAAGGCAGCCAGCTCCTGCCGAACCAGTTGCTGAACCTGGTCCTCCACAGGCATGGACTGGTTCTGCCGCTGTTGGGGCACCTCTTGGGAGCCGGACTCACGCAGACCGGTCAGGTCTGCCCGGAGCTTAAGATTCTCCTCATGGAGAAGCTCCGTGGCGGCCGTCAGGCGGGCGACCTCCGCCCGCAGTTTGGCCACTTCCCCTGGTGGAGGATACATAGCCTCCACTGCCGCCATGATGTTGGCGGAAGCCGCAGGTATGGCCCCGAGTTTTTTCGAGGTTAACTTTTTTAAGGCCACTACCCTTATGGCAGCTTCCACCTCCTTAACAAACCTGGCCTTACGCTCCGCATCGGAGCTGCCAGTTTCATCCACCTCCTTTGCACCGGAGTCCGGAAGGGCCTGCCCGCGACCGGCCGCTCCCGATCTCTCGGAAGCCGAGAGCCCCCTCCCCTTGCCCCTGATTCCACCACGCCTGCTGGTTGAAATCTTAGGAGCCGAGGCCAACTCCTCTTCGGAAGACGACTCGTAGTCGCCTTTCGGTCTAGACCGCTTGCGGTCCTCCGCAGCAGCCCCGATCCTCGCGCAGCGGGAGCTCTCCGAGCTTCCCGCACTCACCTCTCTGGACGCGGCGTCGGACTCCGACCCCGCATCCCTCCTCTCCCTCTCTTTGCCGTCACCGGCATGATTTTTATTTTTTAAATGTTTTATCATATTGGTCCCACGAGTGTGGGGGAAATACGAGGTCCATCCGGGCAGTGCCCCCTGTACCCGGATAAGCCTTTGACATTTATAACCCGCCAGGGGGTCGGCTGGTACCCTGGCGGGGGTCGCACTAAAGACTGATTGTTCCATGGGAACACCCGTCAGCCATACATCCCCTCACGGTGCGCCGCCGCTTGAGATTCGGGGTAACTTTTTATAGAGGTTTTCTACCTCGCGGTCCGGGTGGTTAAGCCAAGACCCTCGGTCCCGATCGAAGCCGCGAGACGTGATCCACGACACTCCGATGATGGGATTACGAGAACGACGGGGACAGCGAAGGACTACGTCCCTCACTGTCTGCTCGGAGGCAGGGTGAGTGCACACCGAGCCCGCCCTTGCTCCTCCGCTGTGCCCTCTGCTTTTCAGAGGGTCACGCGGAGAAACGCCGCGTTGGTCCGGGTTGGACCCCTCCACGTCAGAATATTTGCCACCGGTAGTGACATTTCCCGGAGAATGGGAATCTCTTCCCACTCCTCGGGGAAGGACACCGCCGGCGCCCGGGGTGCACCGTCCTAGCAGCTGCTGTTCCCTCCAGACGTATCGAGAGGGACTAGCAGCCACTAGGCGCACGGGGAGGTTTTCTGACTCAGCACCCCATGATATAACCCTAATGATGTATACTGTTTCAATAATCGCTGGGTTTACCCATGTCCTGTTCGTTTCCGCGTCTTAATTGCTGCTGTTGTTAGTACCATGATGATAACTTTTATCATCAGCAAATTATCTCAATCATAACTTGAATTATTGCAGGATCTTAGTTATTCTATTAATTATTCTTTTGTTCTATATCAATTTAATGGTTGGATTTTAGTTTGTTGGTACTTAGCTTCTAACAAATAAGTACCAATTAAGTAAAAATAAACTCTTGAGGATGATAGCTTAAAAATAACTATACTTAACGCTAACACAAATTTAGCAGCATTAGTTTCTTGAAAATCTGGAAAATGGAACGTTATCAGACGAAAACTTAAAATTAAGTCGATATCTGTGTTTGTTTAATGTAAATCGCTAATTGCATTAAACGTCACGCTTGAGAAAACAAATATCTACAGTTTACCTTTACGCATACTAACTATAAAATTTCTTCGCGCCGTTAGCACAGCCAGCCTCGTTCGCGTGACTGCAGACATTATTTCCCAATCGGTGACGTGCATAAGAAATTATGACGTTATACAGCGCATGTGCATGAGCATGCAAAAAATGTCATTGTGTTAAGAAATTAGTGCTTAGAACATCCTGCTAGCTAATCAGGGGAAACTACACGATAGGTTTTCCCTTATCAACATCCTTTTTGGCCAAACGTCGAACCGGAACATCGGTTGGTCATTTACCTGCACCAATTAACCGTATGACGATAATATCTATGCGGGGACTGTGAGAAATCTGTGTGCACACAATTGAATCATTGTCTGCGTTTTTACATTCTGCCAGGTTGATCTATGGTGCCAAGATATGCAGAGTGTGGGAAACGTTGAGCCGCACCGGTGCTCCAATGTTTTCCAACATGTCATCTCCGTTCGTGGGAACAGTGGCCAGGAAAACAGACGAATTTTATATTAGCAATTATAATTTTATCTTCAATTGTCTCTATTTTAAACTTAATAGTTACCTACGACAAAAACAAGTGGCATCTATCATTAAAACTCGTATTTTCATGAAATTTGATGTAATATTAATTCGAATTTTCGTCAAACAAGCATGTAATGCATGCTGTAATTTTCTATAATTTGTACCTAAGTTTTTCTGCGTTGGCCATTCAGAGATGTGGGTGGAGCATTTAGTTGGACGAAAACGCCCATTGTTTGGCGCACAAAAAAAAATATTATGCCGTGACTTCTGAGTTTATTAGCTGTAGATTCTGAAGCTGTGCCAAATAAGGCGGCTTTCAATTTGATTATTTGGCTGAATATCAGTATTTTCACCGTATTTACTCTTACTGCTTACACTGACCATTTGCGTTAGGAGTGGGAGATGAGAAAATTAGCTACCTTACCAGCCTTTCCTATGATTCGTGTTCTTTTCTTTATGAAATCCTCATGGATACCCGTTTTTCCGTAAACAGAGGGTTATGTGGGACTCCTACCGACTTAACCCCATGGGGCTTACCGCGACCATGAGTCGAGAGCACGGGATAAACACGCAAAGTCGAGTGCACACTCCCAAAATGTACTATCAGCTCGGTGCCTACAAGCTCGGACTATAAGAGTGACGGAACAGAGAGTGCACCTGTGCCTGCGCACACACTTGTACACTGTAATATCTCCCGCGCCGATGGCTAATCTCCACCAAGATTGGCCGCCGTGAGCGAAAACGATCAGGAGGTTTATATCAGCTTGCAATGCCCAGTGAGCCCCATCACCAAGCATAGCCGATCCCAAGATTGCACGTCCCCCTATAAAGGAGTGCATAAAAAATTGCGCGCCACCACTTTAGGGCTTTAGGTTATCAGCTGCATTCGGTTAGACTGGAAGCAGACCACAACATAGTTGGGAAAAGGTTAGGCAGGTGATGATATACCGATTAGTCGGGCATGCCGATTATCCGGCCATAGTTGTAGTCGGCTCAAGGTACCTACCAAATGGAAATAAAATTATAACATTTATTAACAATATTTTTTATTGTATATTAGCCTTACAGTTTGTTAGATAATCTAGGGATCTGAACCTCGTCCTGTGGCAGTCAATTATTAATTTAAATCAAGAAAAGTGAATTTCTATGTCGGTCGGTGGATGATGTTCTCAATGCGAGCGGCCCAGTTGTACATAAAACGCCATGGAAATTGCCGACGATCCCCGATGTCCGCCGAAAGCAATTGATCGGCTTGGCCGTCTAGTCGGCCAATCGGCTAAAGTAATAGTCGGCTCTTCAATTTTTTTAGGTATTTAAGAGGACTCTACGCTCGAGGAATTTGAAGAATTGAAATTTGAAGAAACTATTGCCCTCGCGCTGCGACCGACCAAGACCCCGTAAAGTGCAAAAGGGACAACTGCAACTCATGCTGATTTTACCTACAAAAATCGTGACCAAAAGACGTTTTGTATTCCGCTGTTTTCTTCTTCAAATCTAAACTGATCTAAATAATTCTTATATCTAAATTTAGAGGAATAGTATATCTATGCTTCTATTATTTTCTTTTTTGTCTAAAACATCCAATTTGTCTGATAGTCGTCTGAACATGGCGGTAAAATCATTTTTTTTTAGGGTTTTTGGATTGTCATAATTATTACGTATAGGTACGCCTTAGTTAAAAATCCATTAGAATGACACCTGCCACCGTTTTAGTTGCTATTCATTTCTGAAAAACCCTGATCATGTATTGCAATAAGTACACCTACGCGTTTAAGATTTCAAATCTTGGAATTTCCACTGCTATCAGTTCAAAGGTTATATAGGTATCGTTAATCTACACTAATATTATAAAGAGGAAAGATTTGTATTTTTGTATGTAACGAATAAACTTAAAAACTACTGGACCGATTTCAAAAATTCTTTTACAGTTAGAAAGCTACATTATCACTGAGTAACATAGGCTATATTTATTACTAGAAAAAAATACAGATCCTTAGAAATCACTACTAAAACCAACCCAAGGTGTAAACAAATGAGCCTTAAAATGTCTTTCATCGCATGCGCTGCGGAAAGTATTGATGATAGAACAAAAAAATGTTCTACAATATTATAGAACACATCAATATCAACAAAAAACTCCGCAAGACTATATCTCCAACTATTGTAGTTATGTCACTATAACTACTTTTTTACATTTTAATAGTTGATAGAAATGCTGATCGAAATCAGACCATGTTATCCATACCTTAGTATTAATTCTTATCCAAATAAACTATTTCGTATTCAAGACAGTTTCAATACCTGTTAATTATTTTTTGAATTATTGAAATCGGACATTCCATTCAAAAGATATTACGAAATTAAAAATATCTATATAAACAAAAATTACACGCTGACGCGCCGTTGTGGCTCCACGCAGCGCAGCGAGCAACGCGGCGAGAGAGAGAGATGGCACCGAAGTGTGGGAGAGGGGTGTTCGCATAGTAGGTACTCCATTATGCTATTGATAAATTTAAGCCCTCCCAGTATGTGTAATGGTACAAAACTTTTGATAAAGGAATTAAGAGAATGTGATTGTAGCAACTATCATCACGGGCCCCGCGGCCGGTCAGCTCGCTCACATTCCGCGGATCCCAATGATACCGACGGATTTGCCTATAACTTTTAAAAGGTTACAATTTCCTGTAAAGATATCGTTTGCCTTTACAATAAATAAATCCCAGGGACAAATGTTCTCGATGGTTGGCATCAACCTAAGGAAAGAGTGCTTTTCTCATGGGCAATTGTATGTTGCTCTTTCTCGAGTCTCCTGAAAATCAATGTTTTGTTATCACCTACAAATACCACTGCCAACATAGTGTACAGTGAAGCTTTAAGGTAAACTATTACAAAATAAAAACGTTAAGACTTAAATTTAAATATAAATAAAGAAATAAAAATTACATGAGTAAAAAAATTACACCCCCTAAAAATAAAATATATAACATTTGAGTAGGCTTTCGCTTGGCAGCTGGATCAAGGGCTTGATTCAGAAAGCAGTACTTCTGGAAACGGCGCTTATTGTCAGGAGGTTCCTCTCTCAAGAGCCCTGACCACCGGTAGCCCGGACCCTGTTCCCGATGCCGGTGGGCTACTATTTTTTATATTTTTAAATGATTTTTTATATCAATTTTGTAAAATTTGTAAAACAACAAAAAAAATACGTTTTGTTTATGTTGAACATTTGGAAAAATTTAGTCATGGACGTTTTAATTAGCATATTTATAAGTTAAATTATCTTTATTTATCCCATAATGTTTAAAAAAAAATGACCACCCGTGCGAAGCCGGGACGGGCCGCTAGTTCAAGATAACTTCCGAATAGTATCGAAAACTACTAAATCTAGATTTGGGTTTGGGATAGGTACTATAAAGGTCGGTTTTTGCAAAACGCTGATTGAATTTAAATAGATTTTTAGGAAATTCGACTGCGAGCTGGCATCATAGATGGCTAGTCATTTTAAAACAAACGAGATTACTTTACTTGTGTTCTGGCGTGTTTCTAGACTATAATTATGACAGTCTGGCTACTGAGTGCCGTTGGGTTTGGGAGGGAAGTTGCCTGCAATCTATTAAGGAAAATCATGATCATTTTCGCTCTAGCCCTTATCCCAATTCATTTGGGATCGGCGCAGCAGGTCTTCTTCTTCCATACTTCTCTATTACTCGTCATCTCATCAGCACCCCCTTCCTTGCCATATCATCCTTCACTCAATCCATCTATCGTTTCTTTGGTCTTCCTCTACTCTTATACCACCACATTGTAACCCAAAACTTTCCTCACAACATTTTCCTCAATCCTCCGCATCACATGCGATACCACGACAACCGATTACCACACAACTTTTCAGTCACCTGCGCCACTTTCAAACTTCCTCTTATGTACTCATTTCTTATTTTATCCATTCGCGTAACACCACACATCCCCCATAGCATTGTCATCTCAGTCACATGCAAATGTTTTTCATTCATCCCTTTTGTGGCCCAACATTCTGATCCATACAATACTGCAAGTCTAACCTTTGTACTTATATATAAGGGGAAGATAATAAACTTAAGAAAAAAATCAACTGTTAATTATCGGGCTTATGAGTACATGTGGCGATGCAAACAAAAATTCTGAGATCATTTTTCATTCTTTCATCTTTTTTCATCATTTTTAGGGTTCCGTAGTCAACAATGGACCCTTATAGTTTCGGTATGTCCGTCTGTCTGTCCGCGGTTTAGCTCAAAAACTGTTGGTACTAGAAAGTTGTAATTTGGCATAAGTATACACGTTAATGACGCTGGAAAAGTGGTAAAATAAAATTTTGAAAAATACAATTATTATTTAGGGTATATGTAAAGTAGGGATGATAATTTTTTTCGCCCTTTCCATAGTGTGGGATATCGTTGAATAGCTCTTTCAAAAATATTAGGGGTTTGGGAAAACCGTTTTTTGAATGGCAGTAGTACCTACATAAAACGAAGTTTAAAGGAAAACTATCACACTTAAGTGGGCTTTACAAGTTTACGAGTAATAGTCGATCAATTGTATTTGACTCGAAAATTTCGAACAACTCCATAGAAATGTCGATAGATGGCACTAAGCGTCAGTTGTACTAAAAACGAGTCTCATTTGCAGATCATATAAGGCGGTTTTTATAAATATTGGTACGGAACCCTTTGTGCGCGAGTCCGACTCGCACTTGGCCGGTTTTTTCTTTTCATTGTTTTGCCTTTGCCAGCGGCTTAATTTCGCCCACATGAATGTCTACAAACGGGAACACATAGGTAGGTACAGTTCCGGGATAGAAAATCGTATGTCCTAATAATATTCATGGTTATTCGTGTGCCAATTTCATCCAAATCCGTTCAGCCGTAATTGATCAACAAACACTTAAACTGACAAACATAACAAACACTTAACATTCAATATTAGCAGGACAGAACAGTTCCATCTTCCATTTCTTCGCCATCCACGTACACATTCCTAACTGATCAAGTAATTCTAATGTTGAGATAAGAATCCTGAGCGGTAGTATTAATGCAGTTTCCTCCGCGTTGAATAAGAGATCATCTGATCTGCGGCTGCAATTATGTTCTTAGTGACGCAAACATGATGCATGGGTGCGGAAGTAACTGCTTTATATGTACTTACTGTAGAAAACCTTTAACTTTGTTTTATGTGTTTTAGTATGGTTCATATTGTCACTAAATCAGTGCATAGTTAAATTAAGATAAAGATACAGGTGGGTACTAGAACTCGATTTCAGGAACACATAAATAATCATTTCCCTTTATCCAATTTATTTGGGGTCGTCGCAGCCTGTCTTGGTCTATTACTCATCAGCTCAGTAGCTTATTATGGCTAGACAGACAACCCCCTTGGTGACAACTTCCACACAGTCCATGTCTCCTCCTTTAAGTATATTTCACCCATCTTCTTATGGCCAGTCCCATTAATTCTCAACACTTTCCTCAGCACATTTTCCTCATTCAATACAAAAATGAGCTAACGAATTGCCAAAAAACGCGTGACAAATGTGATTGGTTGATTACTATATCCTGATTGCCTATTGCAATCAGGATATTTACAAACGCTTTGATTCCATTTCAATTCGGCTAGTCGTATGTCTATCTCACTCGTTTTCGTAATGCCAAAAAAGATACGATTGTCGAATCGACATTGAATCAAAGTCTTTGTGAAAACAGGGGCAGATCACTGGACGTGGATTTAATTTGGACAGCACGTTGGTATTTTTTTTCGAATAATCGTTTGTTTCTCCTTACGGGATGTCGCCTCAAGCTCAGTAATCCTTTACGACAATATGATTGATCGTTCTTATTACGTTTCCATTACAAGCCCTCTTCAAGAACTTATTCTTAGTGTAACGTTTGTCAGGGACCCTCAGTCATGTTGTTGATTTGAAGTTGCTGTTCTCGAGGCCTCTTGAAAATATATATTCCCAATGACCGGAGGATCACTCTCCGGACTGTCTGTCGGTCTTCGCACGATGTAGTCGAAGTTTCGCAAAATATAAGCTGTGAGTCTGTGACCAGGTGGCCTACCATGACGTCTTAAAACATTATTGTTTTACTCCTTTTCCAGTGTGGGAAAGAGATGGCGCTAGATCCTATATAGCTCCGTCTCTTTCCCACACTGGAATAAGAGTAAAACAATACTGCTAGAGGAAATGGTAGGCCAGCATATCAGCGAAATTTTAATTTCGCGGGCTACCTTGGTTCTTCGACCTTAATATTTTGAATTCCTTATCAAAATGGAGTCATTGGTAAGGTACAAGGTCATGGTCTAGGTATCAGCAACATTCCTCAGCAGCACTACATTTCGAAGGCGTCCATTCCATAAAATAGAGTTTTGAATATCTTCCACGTCTCGCAGCCGTATAAAAATATGGAGAAGATCATGGTGGGAAATAAATCGAGATATTTTAATTTTGCGCCCCATCTTTCGAATATTTGTTTTGCCGACGTCCATCAATCAGCTCCAACGATCAGTAATCAAACAATCTGCTCGTTCTTAATAATAATTACCTATAGCATTTCCTGATGAAACAGATAGGTAGCTCTTGTTGTAATTTGAGCTATTTCATTAACTACCCTATTAAATTGTATGAAGGAAAGATAATTTCTATAATGGCGCATTGATTGCTGGTAGGTATGCGTCTATTGTTCTGTTCATTAAAGAAAGGTAATAAAGTTGTACCTAACGTTGATGTAGTTGTAAAACTTTTTAAGGAAAATACTTGGGTAGGTTATACTGGTACTGGTGGACTCTTGAATGCGATTTTTTAATTACGGTGGTAGGTAGGTAGAGGTACAACGTACAATACGACGCCAACATGGCTCGGGAAATGATTATTGTGTTGGAAAAGTCAAGGGAAAATTTACGTCCACTTGAAAAATTCAACCTGTTTAAGGTTGAATTGTTCATGTGGGCGTTGATGTCCAAATCCGAAACTATGAGGAATATCGAAAAACACTCAAAAATCAATTCTTTCCTTTATTTTGCCGTATGTCATTATTATTATTACTTACAGAAATTTGATCCTTAGCAGCGACACTATCGATAATACAGGGGGTATTTTTTTTTTAATTGACGGTTTCGATTCCTGGCTTGGAATATTGATACTGCAAAAATCTAATGATACAGTTTTCATAAAAATCGGGCTCGAGACTCCTTTGAGTTTTTGTCGCTATTCCTCATAGTTTCCGATTTGGCTATCCACGCCCACCTGAAAAATTCGTCCTGTATACATATACGTTCCTTGCGTGGAAATCAAACACGTGATGTGACTAATTTCATCTTGAATGAATGGGTGTCTTCATTCAATTTAGAACATAAATGATCTGCAATGACGATGAAGATCAACAGCCAAAAATTCTATCTGTAGCTGAAGACACCATTCCATTCCCTGGATTACTATTAGGCCAAGAATTAACCGCCACACAATAGAATATATCGTCCGCATCTACTTTTATAAACTACCCATTCAACAGATTACGTCGATAACATCCACTAAGACCTATGGTGACAGAGACATCACATTGGGCCATTAAATTCAATTTTCAAATCTTTCAGAAATTACTCGGTCTTGCGAGTATTTTACTCGTATTGTGAAACTAACTAAACACACCAAATTACATATTACAAAACAGCATTTACAAGGCTCTAGAAACGTGCAGAACGCAATCAAAGAATACTTAGTCACCGGTCGAGTTGTACGACATTTACGTCGTAGGTACCTATCTACTGGCGGGTCACCAAAATTGCACACTTTAGGATGAGAAATCAGACACGAAATTGCTCTAAACACTCATATTCTTGATGTTAGATAAATGACTTCCTGCTAGTGCTACAATAGAGGCATCATTATTCCCCGCTCTTCGTGAATAGGCCGCACTGCCGACCTGCCGTGGGAGACTCCCACGACTTTATTGCGGATATATATTTTTTGTTTGTTCTAATTAACAGTTTTTCTAATAGTCTGCTTTTACTTTAATTGTTCTTGTTCGTTCAGAATCGTGTTTTTAACTGTTTCTAAATTTTGGTAAAATAACGCTTACTGTCAGAATGGACAAAGTTTTTTGAACAAGGTACTGTGTAATCGCGTGATCATCCAAATTGCTTACCTACGACATGATTGGACATTTTGGTGGAATTGTGCGAAAGCGCTGCCTGTCGCAGGTTCGATTCCCGCACGGAACAAAAATATTTGTATGGCCTACAGGTAGTTCCGGGTCTGACCGTTTTTGGATGTTTGTAAACGCACCCTCGATACAGGAGAAATTTCTAAAGTGGGCAACTGTTTAAAAAAAATACAGTTTTCCAAAGAGTCTACTTTAACGTTAGTTGTTTTTGTTCGTTCAGAACTGTGTTTTAACTCTTTTTTGATAAAATAACGGTCCAACCAATAGTGGTCCAGTCCAACCAAGTTTTCAGTGTAGGTAATTAATTGCGTGATTATCAAAATAGCTTGCGAGATGATTGGCAATTTTGCTAAAATTTCCCTCTTGGTACATTTTAAATGCATGATGAAGAAATGGTTTTTATTAAAGATTAGCAATACGTTTTTTTATAAACGCGCTTAGTAAATGGCTCGTCGTTCGGTCGTGGAAAATGGCGTTCCGTTCTATCTTTATGTAAATTGAAATAATTTTCCCATTAGAGTCGGTGACACTCTTTAAGCTATTTATGTACATTATAGTTACTATTTCCAATAAATTATTATGTAATAGTAGGCATGTTGGTAGGGGTCTGATAGTTGACAAAGTTATTTATCATTATCATTGTCGGAAGTCGCAGGGAAATAGATCCACCTATTGGTTCTTTTAGTGTCTCTGAATCATCCTTATGCTGCCCGCCCACTTCCGATAATCGGTGACAGATTTTTTGTAGGAGAAAAATAGAACACACTGATACCAATAGTGCAACGCACATGTCCTACAAAAAGTTAGTCAGAAGTCGAGGAAAATAATCAAAGGAAAAATCGGCCCGATTATCTGTCCTACAAAAAGTCTGACGAGGGCGGGCAGCCTTAGTAAGACTGGTAGAAAATGCCCAAGGCTGTAGTTTTTAGTTGTGCATCAGGCTTCTTCTGGGTAAGCTCACAGCATCGTCGACTTTGTCTCTGTTATCTCTGACCTAGACGATGAATCTCTCCTCATCATCATCATCATCTTTCCTCAGTCATGCCGTTGTCGTCTTCAGCTGGTCGTTGGTAAATTACGTTATTATAATCTTTTTAATCAGCCTTTATGCAATGTTCTCATTGCTGAGTCACAGAGGCTTCGAGGTTCAAGTGTGGGTTGGTAGAAATCACATCACAAGTCTTCCGGCTTGTGATTCCCTCGTCGGTCTACTGGTCGCAAGCTTTTCCATTAGGAATGTCTCAGTAACAGTAGCAACCACGGACTCTGGAAGCCTGCCCGGTTGTTGGCTATAGGCTCGCCCCCTATTTTACATGTGACTTAAACATAACTGGCGAAATTTGGGTGTACTATTAGATACCTACACCACTGCCTAACTCACGGGAATTACAGGTGTGATGTTATGTTATGTTAAATGTTATAACTAAGTTATAAGTATGTCTTCTGGCTGGAAATTTGGGTAAAGCAGAATGGATACGGAAAGCGGAGAACAGGGTCTTTTAGCGCAGTTTTAGACGCTGAGTTGACATGATATTGACATGTCTTCGTACTTTTGTTCTAGGATATGTAGTTTTCCTCGTGACGTTTTCCTTCGCCGTGTTCAGATCAGTTGTGATGTAATAATTTACACGATAAAGTATCTGCCCGGGTTAGAACCCACGATCTGCAACACGTTTGTTGCCGGGGCGGTTTTTCTTGACAGTCGGCTGTTTATAAGAAGTAGGTATGGCTACTGGTCATACCAATTAGAATATGTAGGACAGGTAGTCTCGAAAACTACTCAAAAAAGAAAGTGAGTATGTTGAGTTGTACCAACCTAATGCCCCGTTCTTGAGCGGCACCTTTTCAGTAAAAGCAAAGCGTTGCTCAGTAAGGCGATCCTTTTTGACTCGTAGTACCTAAGCTTTAAACAAATTATTGAAGTGAAACTTCTTATGCGACATCCAACAAGTTTAACGCTACCATGGAGGGGGAATATTTTCTAAAACTCACTAAGAGATGGCAGTATAACAAGATTTGTGACTATGTGTATGTATGTATGTTCTACTATATAGGTACGCAAGATGGCGTGCAAACAGTCATACATTCGACTCTTCGGTGTGACCAGACTTCACTCAATTTCCATAAGTAGAATAACCTCGATAAACTTATGTAATAATTATGTAATAAAAATAATACAACAAGAAAACAACAAAATATTAATTAGACGCTCAATAAAATAACTAGAATGAATGCGTGGCACTCGAACGCATGCGTGTAGTATTACGAAGTTTCACTTCATCCGCGCGGAGGGACTCCACGCACTTTTTTTTTTTCATTTGTTTTCTGCTCAGAAGTTGTAGCAGGACTCGTAAATAGCTAGTGGCCAAAGGGGTTAATACTTAATAAACTTGTTAGGGTGAGGCCAAACGACTGTAATGATACGAGTTGTGGGCACGTCTTTTGAGCTCCACTATAGTAGATAATTGAACCGAGGCTGCATGTCATATTCGATTTTTGAAATTTTAAATCTCTTTAGACTCTTGCAGATCGTAAAGACACTCACTTGTTATTCGCACTACACTGAAAGACTGCTGAATATACCTAGGCCAGAGGCCACCACGAAGCGTCAGTTTTTTTATTGGTAAACATAGGTGTAATAGTTTGTAATAAAAGTTCGGAGACCAGTCGCAAGAGAAATAGTCGCCACATCGATGGTTTCTGTACTTCTCACACCTAACTGATTTTCGTGTAAATTTGATTTGTAATTATTTCGATCGTTATTCGTTATACCCATACCCACATAGACACAGCCTATGCCGTAAAAGAATATCGATGATTTAAAAAAAATATATATCAACTAACTTCGTACGTAGGACTACATGGGGAGCTAGCAAAAAAAAATAGCATCGCTTTGATATAGAGGACTTTGCGGGGTATTTAAATTAAATAAAACATTAAAAATATCATTGTGACTCATGTTTACAACCACTCACAAATGCAACTTTTTACTTTAAAGCGATATTAATAAAACAAACATAATTTAATTGTCACCGGACTCATGGCATGAAACTGACAATCAATTTTACACAATACTTAGAATAAATTCCTTTACCTATTAAATAAATACATTGATGTTACCTAGGTATGTATTTTATGTAGATGTTATGCTAAACGGTTATTTTTTTATAAATATATAAACATCTAAATTCATTACGACATCTGTGTTCTGCTGGATTTTTTTCGATATGTCTTTAAAGCGACTCTTTAATCTCGTGTTTATCGATGTAAATTGATTACATCTCTATTTAAATCAATAAGAAGTCTAGCAACACTGCAGATGTCTATGACTCTGATTTACATCAAAGCACGTTTTAATTATTTTAATAAATTCCGGTAAGTATAAACAGTGCTAAAACTAATTCACGAGTAAATATATCTTGTTCCTCAACTGTGAATATAAATTCCTTTTTCCTGCGAACAGCGCTAAAAGCTAGGCACTTATTAAGGCATAATTAGCAATGCTAGATAATTTCATACCATGTTACGTTACCAAAACCTAACTATATTAAAACAGATCTTTTCGACAACCTTTATTTAATATTAAAAGTTTAAAACCAATAAATATGACATAAAATAAAATGAAAATATTTTCTAATTTGGGTAGAAATAATTCCGTATAAATATTTCCTATTTCTAGATTTCTGAAGTTACGTATTTCAGTTAGCCATTTCCATTATTAAAGATAACAAGGAGAACAAGTACCTATACTTAGGTCGTTGTACTTACTACTATAACAAAATGGATTTGGGTTACCAGTAACATCGTTTAAATCTAGATATTATATTTCGATCTTATTGTATGGACGGATACATATAATCTACAGTAGATTTTGTTAAAAGTAAAAAAGTAATGCGACCACAAACATTGTGCATCAAGTTTATCTACAATGATACAACGCACATGCGACGCAGATACAGTGCGTTCAGTATATCTCGACCGGTGGCGAAATAAGTAACTAAATTCAAATCTTTTATTGGTTCTTTTCGTTTTATAAGCAACGACTAAGATATACCAGTCACACTGTACACAAAACATTAATAATAAGCATTCGCTCTGACTGCATGTAAATGCTAAATCCTATGTTAAGTTTAATATACCGCTGGGAAGCGTGCGAACTTAACGGTAAGCAGATAAAAATTATTGTCTACACTTCTTTCACAGTTCGTTTATGTCTGCCAGCCAGCAACCCAACAACGACCTTATTACAATGAGCGTAAAGATCACTGTTATTTGACAGCATTCTCAGTTGCAAATTTTCATTGAAACTGATGCCTAATCAGAAATAAACGTACTGTGAAAGAACAGTATATTCAGAATGTTTGACTCGATGACATAACCAGCTATGTTAGGGTTACTTGACGCGTACGGACCGTTGCTTATTCATATTCGTCAGCATGAGGGAAATGTATGACGTCAGCAAGTCGTCCATCTTGTACCCCAAAGAGGTTTCGCACAGTAACTTGGAACCTCGCACGAGGTTGCCAATCGTCATGTGGAAGTAAGTGTTGCCAGACGACCAGTTTGATATTCTCGTGAATGGGTGCGTTACTAGAATGTCCTGGAAAAAGAAAAAGGTAAGTTGTTTAGTCCATCAGATTTTAACAATAAATTACTCAAAATCGACAACACGGAAAAATCGGCCAAGCGAGTCGGCCTCTCACACGAAGGGTTCCGTACAATATTTAACAGTACATAATCAATAAACGTCGAATGAAAACACGTCATTTATTGGAGCTGCCCATCTTTTTTTTTTAATTTACTTCTTATTTATTATTTGATGATATAGCGGCCATAATAAGAGATTGTGCCAGACGGACGGACCATGGGGCAGACAGCCGAGCATTGGTAATAAGGTCCGGTTGGAACCCTTTAGGTACGGAACTCTAAACACTTGGAAGACTACCAAATAATCCCAAAAGCATAACTATTAAATATTATCTAACAAAATTTTCCATTTTTAATCTCACTGTTTTCATCCAAGTTGCATGTATTCCTTGAGTTTCGAGAAACCTAAGCACAAGCTAATGAGTACTACAAGAAAATTCTTACCTTCGATTGCGGATGTATCAAGCTGACTCCATGTTTATTGATTGCAATCAGCAGCAGCTCAGGATAATTTGGCTCCGTGGTCTGCTTGACCTCAAAGAAGGCGGACCCGAACGTCGGCCAACGATAGATGACCTTCAGGAAGGTGATTTTCGCGTCTTCGGGAGTCATGCCAGCGTCAGTGTTGTATGAGGCCACAATCGCCCGCTTCCAGTCAGCAGAACTTTGCAGCTTTATCAGATCTGCTGGGATCAGCTCACGAAGCATTTGCCTGGAAGGAGCAGGTAACCTTGATATAGCACATTCAACTTGATTTTTTTCGTTGATTATATCGAAAAATGTTACATAACTTTTCGAAAAAATAGGCTAGTATTGTTTTAAGCGATCGCACTTTGTTTGTTATCGTTTTGTATGTAAATGATAATTATCGTAGATAGATTTGATCAGAGACAATATTGAACTGACATTTATACCAAATTATATTTAGGTACAGGCGGTAGTAACGAAATTAAAAAGAAGTGGGCTTAGAATTGAACCCTGAGGAACGCCTTAAAATTTTCAATTTATTTTCTTCACCTAGTATTATCATTTAAAAAAAATACTTACGGAATCGCCTGCAACTCTTGTTTGTTATCGCCAAACCTTGCTCGGTACGCCAGGGCAGCCAGACGCGCAGCCTCGTCGCGGCCACAGCGGTGGTACCCGCGCAGAAGCTTGGGCAACTCTTGGTGGAAGTGGAAGATCACATCCGCCGCCCGGTCTTTGCCAGGAACTGTGTTCGTCCAGAGCTTCTTCATGAAGAACACCTGGGGAATGAAGGTAAGACACTATTAATTTAATGTATCGTAATTTTTGGTATGGACTTACCCTACTCAACCATAGCTAATCTAGTACACAATTTTTCAAGTTTATAAGGAACTAGCTGTCCCGCGCAACTTCGTCTGCGTCACAGTTTCCCCGTTTTCGCAACATTTTTCATTGCTGCTCTGCTCTGCTCCTATTGGTCGTAGCGTGATGATATATAGCCTATGTCCTTCCTCAGGTTGAAATCTATCTTCTTGCCAAATTTCATTAAGATCCGATCAGCCGTTTAGTCGTAAAAAGGTAACAAACAAACTAACTTTCGCATTTATAATATTAGTTAGGATAACTAAGTCCAACAAATGTTATATAGGTGATCGTCGAATCTGACCACTAAAGCAAAGATGTAAAATGTGTCGCCAATCAACTTTAATATAAGCAAAATTGCGACTTACTCTATAAAGATGCGACTGCCAGTTGTTTTTTCTTATCTTATGAATTGCAGCATAATTATGTACCTGTGTAGGCAGATAAAATATGTATATTCATGTTGTTCCATTACCTGGTAGGTGAACTGCGGTGTGATGCCGTCACGCGTAGGCCGCGCCTTCTTGATCCAGTCCGTGAGGTGCCGCACGAAGTCGAAGAAAAAGTCACCCTCAGGAACCGATATCACCTTATCAGCTATCTTAACGAATAAACTAAAGCCTTCACTAGATCTGAGATTCAGTCTCTGAGCTATATTTTGACAGAAGTCCTTTGCTCTTGTAGACGAGTCTACTTCAAATGCTTCATCTGTGTCGTCGGGGAAGTACACCTTATGGAATATCTGAGTAGTTTTATGCTGTATAGCTTCCACCTCCACCTGGTGAGGCGGGTACTTCCTCTGCCCATTCCTTAAAGTCTTTTGAAGTCTTTGGAGTGAATCTTGGGCTATTGGATATCTCCTAGTCCTCAAGAACAGTGTTAATTCTCTAAGCAACCCTTGACTACATGCAAACAAACCTGTAGCCAGCCACATTAATTCCCAGCCTCGTTCTTCCGACATTCGGTTTCGGTTATCAGTCAGTTGTTTCATCACTTGGCAGTATATCTCATCCCGCAGGATCTCGTGTTTGAGTGGGCCGTCGAAAATGTGGTCTGTGTATTCATTACCGATGCGAGGACGCTTCGAAGGCAAGTCGCCCATGTACTTTAGAATAGCGGTGAACGCGAAACATGCCTCTTCAGCTAGTTCTTCTTTTGCTTGCAGTTTTTTCAACAGAGGCTGTTTCACTGGCTCTCTAGAGTGCCGCCAAAGTTCTTCAGTGCCTCCCCTCTTGGCAGTGGAAAGTGTAAGCGCCTTTGATACAGTGCGTTTCGGTGGCAACCGGAAATGATCCATAGCATATTCTAACAAAGTATGGGGCTTGTCTTTTATTTCTGTACCGTTGTATGTGGCAGTTGGCGCTCTACGACCATGCGATGCACCCTCTTGACAGAACAGAGTCAATATGTCTGGAGGTGGTTTAGTCAGTGCTGGTAATACATAGACGGTCTCCGCAGGGAAGTCACCCCTTTCCATTGTCCTCTCACAGCGACCGATGCACCAACCATTATTTAACACAGATTCACCAGTACTATCTTCTTCTAAAATGATCAGATCTCCTTTGTTGAATGTTAAGAAACTAGAGCCCTCGCCAGGTGCTTTGTAATCTTGTAGGGCTATTACAAATTTGGATCGCTTCTTCAGACCTTCCAGGAAGTATACTACTAGGTCTCGAATATCTTCAGCATTAGGACTTTGAAATGTGAACTCTTCACCACGAACAGTAGACAGACTAAAGGTTTGCGTGAACACTTTGTTGGTTTTTTGACTGGAAACAGTAGTAATTTCAGGGAACGACAATTCTAATAGCACTTGTTCTTGATCATCCACGACATATACACCGGTCCAATTCACTGCAATTATGACATCGTTTTTAGGTAAGTTTGGCCCAGAGTTTCTGTAAGCTTCGTAGAATCTAGAGAATAAAAGCGGCCACTTAAACTTTGCATAACTCACTACGTCTTCTTTCACTCTATAAGCAGGAACTTTTTCTTTTACATAATAACTCTTTTTATAAGCTTGCACCACTAGAGCACCCCACCGGTCAACTGCTTTTTCAACACCCGTTAGACAATAATCTGGTATGTAATTTGGCAGTAACGTATACAGTCGTTCGGTGTTCATATCTTGACCATACTCGATGTAATACTGTTGAGCGGCTATCATTGCTAAGTCTTCTTCTTTATCACATCTATATTCACCAAATTTAACACCTCTGACCACTTGCTGGTAAATAAGATTTGTAGCCACTTGATCCTCTGTAGGATCGTGCCATGGAGCGAATATTTCTTTTCTGAAGAACAGCCTCCATGGCGCGTTTCTTTCTTGAGCACCTTGTTCTTTAGCATACTGTTCGCACTGCGATATTGCATCCATAACGTGATCGCCTCCGCTGCCGAGTGAACTGACCTTGTCGAATAAAGCAATGTATAGCGAGAAACCGAATTGGTCTCTCAGACCAATTTTATCAGATAACTGATTACACAGTTCTCTCGCAGTTGTTGCTGAGTCTGCTAACAAGGTCTTCGTGTTGCCGTCCATGAAAGTTATGGGTAACATTATAGGCTTTTTCGACTTCGTTGCTTGAAGTTCCAACCACGAAGGTGGTTGGTTTCTCGTTCCATTGTTAAATGTGCGTTTCAAACGGTCTTCACAATATGGAGCGTAGCCGGGAGGACCCTCCCTGATAAAAGCCCGCAGGTAATTGACGAACTTCTCACTAGGAGCAAAGCATCCAACACACAACGAAAGTAAAATCCATCCTCTGGCGTGAGAGGACTTCGAAGGATTGTTTGTCAGCTGTTTACAGATCTGACAATATATTTCGTCCCTCAACTCAGCCCGTAGAATACCGTGCCCAATAATGAAATGTAATTTTTCTAGATTTGATGTTGGGCGAGATTCTAGCCACGACTGATAGCTGTCTGCTGTATACTCCTCATCCTGGAAAAGACGTATGATATTCATTATCGTCTGAATCATACATACACCTATAATAGCAATGAATAACATTAAGAATCGAAACCAACCTGCAACTTTCTCCTCACATCCTCTCCTAACTTGTTTTTCCTCTTCAGCGTCAAAGACACAAGCTTGTGTCTGATAGACCTCGGCTTCTGTTTGTTCAAATACGCATCAGGGTCCACGCCCATCATCTGAGCTTCTTGAAACTCCTTGGATCTGATGAAGTTCCTGCCAAGGGTAGCTGTGACTTTGGACATGACTGACGTGTTGTCTCTGTCCATTGTGTGGTACCTTGGCTCCGGTAGATCCCCAGTGAACCGGAGTATTGTGATCCATAGTGCTTGCGCTGCCTGTAATAAGTTTTGAATTATTAATTATCAGTGGAGTAACAACATTCCTACTTGAATTGATCAGATTAATACAATCTATTGAGTGTTAGAATTGAATACTAATAATTGACAAGTATTTAAACAAATGCCATTCCTTAATTAGTTCACTAATTAGCCTATTTTATTTGTGTTAATGTTTCTAAAGATATATATCCATCTATTAAAAAATTGTGCGTGGAGTCCCTCCGCGCGGAAGAAGTGAAACTTCGTAATACTACACGCATGCGTACGAGTGCCACGCATTCACTTTCGTATTATTAAGTACTGTATTATTTTTATTACATAATTATTACATAAGTTTATCGAGGTTATTCTACTCATGGAAATTGAGCGAAGGAACACCGAAGAGTCGAATGCATGAACGTTAAACTTGTTGAAAGTCGCATAAGAAGTTTCACTTCAATAATAGTTTATCGTAAAATGTTTTTTTACCAGTTGGTCTCCTTGCGTGTGTAGAGGCAATAATGGATGCTTCAATGGCTTCCTCGAGTACTGATGAGTGACATTTCCTTGGAAGTATGTCGCTGCGAACTTCTGGAACTTGAACTCCGACAGGTCTTCCTCGTCTTCCGATGTGGTTTGCATTGGTGTTACCATCTGGATATAAATGAAGAGTGGTTTTAGAATAAACGAATATTATACCTACTGATTGATTCAGAATACACACTAGGGCACTTGATATTGTGTTCTATCTGTCCTGTTGTTTGCACATCATAGGAGCTGACGGACGCTACTGAAAGTGCCAAACTCGTCGCCAAATTTTGGTCTGACTCGATTTGAATTGTCATCGAAACGCTAAAAAGTAGGTGATTCAGAATAAATATTGATGCAATGTTTAGTTATCTTGAATGGTAACCCCTATAGGCGTAATAGTAATAGGCATTGCTAAGTAGTCGAATGGTTGAGATTACAAACACCAAGTAACATGACTGGAACAGATGCTGTGAATACAGATGGGGACAATAATGAGAAATCTAATCTGCAGTTAATAATTGATATGTGCGAAAGTAAGCCAACACTGAAGATAACATCAATATTGATAAGGGCGCATTAACTACTGAAGTCTGATTAAAATACAATGTAAAGATCTTGAAGAAGACGTGAATGATCTAGTTAAAATCAAAGATAGAACAGAAGTGACATGGATCTTGTGGGCTAGGTAATTACCGCATTCTGGCTGATAACGCTTTCTGAAATTAATTTGTTCATTGTACTTTTTTGTGTGCATCATCTTTGTATTTAAAAAAGATCCAAAGTATTCAATATACCTAAATCAAACTTAATTTTGATTTAGGTATATTTAATACGAAGAAGAAGGGAAGTTTGTGAAGCGGGTATATGCTTATAATACTATTATGGGGATATTATACGTTCATTTGCATTGTCTTCATTCATACAAAACAATGTTGACCTCGAAATTTCTTTCATGAAGTGCTTAGTTTCTTCAAAGAAAAGATTGACCTTCGACAAAACCTCATCAAATAAGAATTACCTCTTGCTGATCAGCTCTTTGCTGCGGCAGATCACTGAAGACCGAGGTATCCTTGGGAGCCGGCGCCTCACTGCTGGAGTCTGGCAGGAAGTCAAACATGGCCTCGACCAGTTTGCTGTCATCCACAGGCTCGTCCTGCTTCCTTGCCGCCTCTTGGAGTAACGTCCTCTTCGCTTCCAGCTGCTTCTTCTCCTCCAGGGCAAGTTCTGCTTCACGCCTTTCCAATTCGTACATCCGTTCCTGTGAAAAGAAAGTAAGATGATTGTATTATATTGTGTTTTAATTTCCATACGCTAAGCCGTGCGCGATGAGCTGTGGCCCAAAGTAAACGCGATGTAGAGCCTTGACACAGTCAGAAGACGACGCGGTAGACCTTGCAGGAGATGACAGGATGATTTGGAGAGAATCAATGACCAGTGGCCCACATTGGCCCTGGATCAAAGGATTTGGAAGTCATGGGGAGAGGCATTTGGCCAGCAGTGGGATGACATAGGCTAACTGTATCAGTATAATTTCCATGATGTCTATAGTACGCAATATCATAGTGCGTATCACGTCAAACTTAAAATAATTGGTGAAATATAGATTTTTTTATCATCCAGGTGGGACATAACATTATATTTCTTGTGCGTTGATTTAATTTCTAATTTGGTCTTCAGTGGGAATTTAACCAAAAATGATTATGAACATTTTAAATAATCTTACTTACCAACGAGACGTTTTATATTATACCTAACTGTCGTAACGTTCATTTCTCTAAGTATTTCCGTGACTAGACTAAATACAGATGTTCAGTTCCAGGTAAACGATAACCTAGTCTCTTATCTCTTTGATAACAATAATAAACTATGTGGACAAAAGTGCACTTATGCGTAGACTATTATCTACCCCTGCGTGACAATGTAAACATAGATATAAACTACTACGTTTGTATAGTCCGAGATATGAATTGTTAAGCAACTTGACTACCAATACATATACAGGTACATATGGAAAGGGTATATACATCACAAGGGTAAATTATCTGCTGCCCCATACAAAATTTAAATACCTATTCGATCCTAATATATGGGGCTGCTGATATTTTTTTCGATATTACGATGTTTGTCCGATGGAGAAACATGTTCAGTTTGATGGTCTGTAGCACACTTAAGTATGTATATACCTTTTCCGTTACACCCTGTATAGTCCGTTTGCACATATCACAACTGTCTTTCACTTGTATAACATGTGTATAATGGTTATGCATATACTTATAACTAGAGATCGGATATTCGGATGCATCCTACTAATATTATAAATGAAAATGAAAAATTGATTTATTCTTTTTTCAAGTTTTTTCCTTCAAACTAGTGATTGGAGTTTCCTTTTAGATGACTAAAGCCTGTGTTAGGAGACTCCACTCTTTCATAACTTATTAACATTAACAAAATTGTATTTTTTTTTGATAATTATTACAGGAAAAAAGATAAATGCCAAATATGTGATGATGATTTTTTCTAAAATAAACGTAGCTTATGTTACTCCTTATTACATCAGCTATCTGCCCGTGAAAGGCCCGTCAAAATCGGCCCAGCTGTTCCAGAGATTAGCCGGAACAAACAAACAGACAGACGTATATACATTCATATGCATGTGGGTGAAATTCAACAAATGCCATTTTTTTTATCATATCGGTGAACTTTTTTATTTATATATTTTTTTGTATATTTTTCAGGTTTAATGTAATCTTTAAGATATCAAATATCTCCAAATTTAATATCATCAACGTATCATTTAAAACTAAGGAGAAAATTCAGTTTCAATTCTGGTTTTCACCGATATGACAAACCGGCACCGATTATTTTTTCTGTACACCGGTATGATAAGTTTATCCACCGAAATGATGTACATATCCAGCGATATGATAATCTAACACCCTTTGAACATCAAAAAATGAAATAGTTAGTAGGTACCTATATGTTTTTACAAGGGTGACTTAGAACTGAAGACCTGAACTGAGGGTCTTATGTAAGTAGATCACATCCAACGAGAACTGAGTTCCTAGAAATTCAGTTGTTTTTTTTTTTTAATTAGCTACCTATTTTATTATATTTACTTTCTTTTTTATTATATTTACTATAGGTACTATGAATTTAAAAAAATATGTTTATTTTTATTATCATTGTCTTTGTAATAGTATTATTCTTTACTTAACGAAATGACGGGATCTACCGATATGATAAAACGAATCACCGAGATGATAAAATGATCTACCGATATGATAAAGTAATCCATCGATGTGACAAAACTGTGCGTTGATCATGAATCAAAACTCCGATATTAGATATTAGACACCGATTGATTTTTTCGGTGTAAATTATCACATCGGTGGTAATAAAGACCACCGATCGATATGAGAACAGCGACGTGAGAAATAACACACTTTTTTCAAAATTAGATAAAATGCATAATATCTAGGATAAAAGATTTTAATTATTCATTAGGCTTTTGAGTACCTACTACATTTCATATCATACATCTCGGGAAAAATTGGCACTTTAAGAAGCCGCTTCCACACTTTTGTACCATATGCCGGGAAAAAACGTACTTTAGGTAAATGTGCATCCAAATGTCCGATCCCTAGGTACAAAGCGCCGACGCGAAAGCTCTCAATTTTACTCATTAATTAATACTTCCCTGACGGTACACAAACTTACGATAAATCCACCCACGTACGACATGTCAACATAATTGCTATCAAATGCGACATTGTTGCAAAACTTCTCGAACCACAAGTTCATCATCATGCTCCGACCACTGGGTACCACACACACACGTCTAGGTAACTTAAAGGATTACTCCGCATTACTGCATATTACGGCAGCTATCGGCAGGTTGCGGGTTACGTTAACCTACAGCGTTATTGGGTAACACAGTTGCTTTCGGAACGGCATGCAGTTTGTTTGTGAAAGCGAGCGTAAATCGGGTAACAAACAGTTTCAACGAAAACATCTAAGTACCTACTTTAAACCACTGCAACTCATGAAAGATAAAATCTACAGAAGCGTCGAAAAACGAGGATCCCGAAAAGGAAATCAAATATAGTGTTTTAGAAAACGAAACCAAATTAAGAAAAAAAAAACAACGGAGTAAGTACTTAGAAAAACACCATACTTTCTTCATGAAGTAAACTTTTGTTGTCATAACATCTGAAGGAAACTTCACACCAATCGTAATGACTTCCCGAATACAACTGTGTTACAGAATACGCCCGCAGACTAACCAAGCACGGCAGACGATTGAATGCAGCAGGTTGCAACTCTTGCGCAAGGCGTACGCTTGATTGATTGGACGATACTGTTCAATTACGCAAAACTACTGCCGTCATTAATATAACACTTGTTAGCACCTTATTACCCTCGGTAATTAGTTGCGGAATTTCATTTTACGGAGGAATGTTATTGCTGCGGTTAGACAGTTGAGAAAATACTGGTCTTTCTAGGCCAAAGTGGTCTTTTGTAGGTTCGTAAAAAGTAAAGCAGAGAATTAATAAAAAAAGGAATATTTTAAAGTTTTAATTGTATTGCTTTTTTTTTAATTCGTAAGGTTATTGAATTGTTTTTTGTGTTAGTTTCTCTAATTTAGCGTACTTAGCATAAATGTGTTAGTATTATAATTTTAATGAACGTGTTTTATAATATTATGTGTTATTTATAGTCTTATGATTTCAAACACAATGGGAATTGCTCTGAATGAATTAAATTGATTTGAATTGAAATTTAATACAGCTTCCACTTGTGTATTTAAGTAATTTATTTTATTTGATTAAATCTCGAAATCATCAGTAAGTCTCTTCGTCTTGTGTCGCATTAACCCTCATGGCTCTTTGTCGCTATTCTAACTACCTACGTTACGACATAGGTCAAGGAAAACTTGAATAAACACAAACAAAAATCTGAAAATTAAAAAATAGGATAGCATTCTAAAACATCCCGGAGGCGTAGCGTTCGTAGCAGAATGCAACAATCGACGCTAAGCTGCAGAAGGATACGTGCTACGCTGTAGCAGGATACGTGCTACGCCGTAGCCCGGAACGTAGTGCGCTTTGCCAATTACAAGATTGGAGTATTTTTATTATTACCTAGATTTGGCCCTAATCACAGTTTTATTAATTATCTGGTGAAATATTTGAATATTGTAGTTGTCGAACTTACCCGGAAACACAGAAGATACCAGAGGGCCCTGTAGGACAGACTTTCGTCAACTATCGGGAGGTGCAAAAAGGGACTCAAACATAATTGTTTAACTTTTTTACTGTATTCACTATTTTTCATTATCACTAAACTACATTCTATAAAAAAACAAATACCAAACCGGTTTTTTTTTTAATATAAAACTAATCACACTATTAATTATTTTTAATAATACATATAATTATTTTTTTGAATGCAACGAGTGCTTTCTTTGGCAGTTCAGTATCTAAATGAATTAGAAATAATATGTTAAGTCAGTCTTCGATTATCTGAGCAGATAAAACAATAGCGGCATTTTAATTTGATTTCTTAGTTAGTTAATTTAACTATCTTTTGATCTAAGGTGATAAGAATTGATGTAACTCTTATCGCACATATTAGAAACATTAGATATTTTTAGCCCTAGAGGTTTTTTTTTATTAAGTTTCTTTATACCGCGTTACAACGTATCTTTCAAGTAATTATTGAGAACGAGTTGATTTAGTCTTTGACATTACATTTTATTTAAAAAAAAATCGCACGGTAGGAAATAAATAACTGAATCAATCTAAAACCAAGAGTTAACTCAATCTCAAAGCTCAAAGCATATATTTCAATTAGACCATTACAGGCACTTATGGATGTCAAAAAAAGGATTGTGTGGTTTTATGAAACCACGGTAAAAGTGAAACTTTTTTTCACACTATAGACATTTTACTAAAAAATTTTGGAGTAATATTCCATTAAGGGTATAAAACGTATAAAGCGCGGAGTAGGGATAAAGTGAAAGGTTCACTTTATCCCTACTCCGCGGCCGAGCGTCACGCGACATGCAACACACGGACGAAAAAGTTTGAGACGATGTAATAAAAGTTTCACTTTAAAAACAAAAAAAACGCCAAGCTACAGTCCCAGTCACAAGGCATAATAACTTATGGAAGTAGTGTAGTTGCCCATTCCAAAGCGTAGATCTCTATCGAGAAGAATGGGCAACACACTCTTTTAAATCAAAATATGTAATCATTATCTGCCTAGCCTCTTCCCAATTATGTTGGGGTCGGCGTCCAGTCTAACCAGATGCAGCTGAATAGTTGAATACCAGTATTTTACATGGAACGACTGCCTTTTTAACATCCACAAGCCAGTTAGTAATTTGATATATCCATTAGTATGATTGCTTGTCAGAAATATGATCGAAAGTGATGTGCCAAAAATATTTTTTAAATATTGCACAGTCAGCTAATGTGAATGTTAAGCACTGTTTGATACCATATTACTGACACTTAAAAGTAACTATGCATGTCTTGTGTGTCATTTATTCTTTTTCCCTATCAAATATTTGACTACACGCTGTATATAATTATATACAATATGAACATATATGTTTTTTACTTGACATACATAGTTAATTAGTATAATTTACTATACAGACAAAACAAAATTTATGATTACATAGGTTTTACGTACGATATCGATAACCTGAACATAAGTTATAAATTTACGGTTTTTAGGGTTCCGTACCCTAAGGGTCAAACAGGACTCTATTACTGAGACTTCACTGTCCGTCCGTCCGTCATAGTGAAGAGCATGCAGCGAGATCTGAGGGACCTCCTGAGTCGGACAGGCAGCCATTTAAGCTGAGAACGGAAGGAAGAAACGTGATCGTATTTTCGAAAGGCACAAACAAAGCGAATGCAATTATTGAGAAGTCGATCCAATTTATTTAGAAGGTTTTGGGCTAGGTCAGAATAACAAATTTCAGCATGGAAGATTATGGGAAGAGCAAGAGACTGGACCAAAGTGATTTAGGTGCTAGATGGTAAGAAATGCTTGCATCTATAGAGAGACAGCAGCGAGAAATATCTCCGTAACTAGAACATTCCCAGGTACAATGCAGAACAAAAAGAGAACAAGTTTCTTTCGGCTTCGTTATGGGTCTTTTTACATCCATGAGTTAAAAATAACAAACTTACCTATTAAGTATTTGAAATATTCTCGAGATTTTAACTAAGATTATATAATTATCATCATTATTATTTGAAAATAATTTACTTGCTAGGTTTTCCTTATTATCAAATTTAGCAAATTTTTTTATTAGACAATTTTTTATTTAACTAAGTGTATAGTTAATATTTTTAAACTAACAGATCTTGATAATGTCAAAATGGTGGTTATCTTTGAGCGAACATTTTGCTATTATTAATCGTGAATATGCATAATTTTACTAGACAAGAATAATACAAATTTGCGATCAAATCAAAAAACAAACATTGCATATTTTTAATTTTCAACTGTTTTGCACTTTCAAGTTTGCCGACTCAGTCATCGACATTTTAAATGAAAATGTATAAGCATCTTTATCTGATAGCAATGCTGAAAATATGTGGCATTGTACTTGAACTACACAATAACTATAAACTTGTAACAATGCTAACCGAAATTATCACTGTAGATTGGAAGTTAACGGAAATTGATTTGATATCTTTTTAGTGCCGTTGAATGTGGACGAGGCGAATAGAGTATCGTCGGAGGTGGCGTTCTGTACTTCCTACCCCCTGTGACGGTGGAGCTTCATTATCATGTGCCTAGAATTTTCCCAAACTATCTTGGGGTCAGCTTCCAGTCTAACCGGACGGAGCTGAGTACCAGTATTTTACATGAAGCGACTGCCTAACTGACCTCCATAACTCCACAACAACAGTAACTGGGTAATACGATACTCCTTAGTAAGACTGGATGTCAGACTTTTGGCTTCTGACTACTCATAACGTCTGTCAAAGACCTACAAATGACAGCCGGGGCCAACGGATTAACGTGCTTTCCGAGGCACGGAGGAAACTCGGTATGTTAATATGGTCACCCATCCACGGACCAACCTCCGCAAGCACGGCTTAATTTTTAAGATCAACCCGTGCCGCTGTTATTGTTTGGAGTTTGTCACTCCAAATTACCGTTTTATACATAAATAACTCCACGCATGTAATCTCTAAAGCTTCATAGCTTAAAGGGTGCAGACACAAAGGTATACCTAATAATACACCCACATTTGAGCAAAAAGTCCTGTGTTCGACTCCCGGATCGGGTAATGTGATTTTGGGTTTTCTATCAGGAATTTCTCAGTAGTAGCCAAGGAGTCTGGATCTAAGTCCCGTTGAGACGGCAATAGGCTCACCCCTTATTACATGTATGGGACTTTTACATAACTGGCGAAATATCGGTGAACGATTATGTACCTAAAACTGTGCCTAGCCTAGTACCTAACTTTTATACCTATATTTGATTATGAAGAGATGACCTGGTGCCATGCTCTAACCAATTACTATTATTTTCTCCGCAGAAACTGTATCATCACGCGCGTCTCTTGAGCGATAAGTTCATGGCCACTTCATAAACTTTTTTATGTAACTTACGTTGGAAATCAACAATCTCTCTTACCCGATAGTTGTGCTCAGCGATCTCCTTGGCCCGGGTGTTCCCCTGCGTGTGCAGCCGCAGCTCCTCCTGGCGGCGCAGGCGCAGCGCCTCGGAGTGCGCGCGCGCCTCCCCGCGCATGCGCCGGTAGCGCCGCATGCACAGCAGGCGCCGCGCGTGCGACTGGATCTTCACGATGGCCCACATCTTGTGCCCGTAGGAGCGGCGGACCAGGTAGCCGCGGGCTGCCGCCTGTGGGAAAGGTAATAGACTTACATTAGATTTTTAAACTGACATGGTCACTAACACTGAAGACGGGATATCTACCATGGTAACGCCGAAATATCGGAAAGTCCAAACAAATATTAAAGAAGTAAGTATGTTTTCGATGTTAATGATAATAATATTAGAGTTTATATAGGGATCCATTTTCGATCTTTGAAAGTATTCAAAGCAGCTGTAAATATGTGATATAAATATAGTCTAAATATGCTACTGACACTTTGCTTTTGTTCGCTTCAATACGCGTGGTGTGTCGATGCCCCCCTCACACCTTGTTTAACAAGGTTCTTGTTTTCCGAAACATCGGGAGCGATTCCTAGCTAAGTTTGAAAGTTCTACAAAATGTAGTGGCATCATCTATTAAATTGAATTGCATCTCTTATCCTGCAGTCCCATCTCTAAAAATCATCCAGCATACATTCTCGTTTAAAATTATAATAAATTATTAACGTACCTGTAAAGCCACAATGTGCCCACGCAGATGCCTGAATCGATGAGCCAGCACTCGTGCACGTATCAGAGCTTGCAGTCTCGCATATCCAACCTTCATCTTGTTATACCGAATCCTCTGCAACTTGCCTCGCCAGTGACGCTGGATTAAAATGGCCGCCGCTCGCATCTTCAAGAACCGTCTGCGGTACACCCACCCTCGAATAGATCTCTGCAGGATTAATATCTTCCTAGTAAGCACTCTGTCTCGTTCTTGCTCCAGGAATAAGTCGTGAGCATCCTTCAGAAAAACTTTGGTGTGACCCAACTGGTAATCAGACTTTCCAAGAACTGTTGCACAGATCTTCGCAGTAGCCGAACGACAGTCAGTCTTGTGTGCAGGGGGAACGCCGGATATCAAGAACCGGTATCTCTCAACGAACTCTTTGAAGCTGTGCCTGATAGGGTACCCGGCTCTTCTGATTCTGATCGTCTCCATCATACCAGAGTATCTCAGTTGTCTGCAACAAAGACCGCGGTCGAACATCATTGGTTTCTTGAATTCATTTGGTTTGATACATCGGATGAAGAACGGCTGGCATGTTCCTAATGTCCGCATCAATAAGTCCAAAGACTTCTTGAACTGCGTTGAAAGTGTTGGAGTTCGTTTCCGCGTTTCAGATCCCATCGCGATGTCATCCTGGAATATATGCTGCAGGAACTTGTTCGTAGAAATATGAATTAATTGCAATAAATCTGCGCTAAACGTGTCTCGGTTCTTCTCGAGGAAACCTCGTGTATCGTAGAATACTATACCAGCGAAGTGGTTGAGTCCAAAACTAGTGTTTATATCTGACTTTGGCTTGAGGTAGTTTCTGTGCAGACCGTGGGTCTTATGTAGCTTAGCTAACATCGTTTGGTCAGTACCCTTTGGAAACTTCGACTCTTCATCAATTAAAGCCATAATATTCAGTTGTTTTAGAGCTATCAAATCCAAGGCATCTTGATTGTCAACGAATTCGATATGCTGCCAGTTGATTCCTTCATGGTTATATTCTTCTTGTTCCAATTTAAATATATGCCTAACGAAGAACTGTTGTAAGTTCTCGTTAGCAAAGTTGATACAAAATTGTTCGAAGCTGTTTTGGTCGAAGTTTTCGAAACCGAAGATATCTAAGACGCCAATGGCGGTACGCATTGTCGACTTTGGTCTGTAAATTGCAGCGTTGATCTTTTTGACGATGGTGACGAATAATCGCCCATAGATACCTTTGACGAATGCGTCTCTGATGTCAACTGACTGGGTTTTGCTGAGGGTGGATATTACTGTTTCTCCATGGGCAAACAGTGTCTTTCTAGTAAGAGCGTCAATAAGCGACTGCATTGGTACACCAAGCAAGGTCGCTACCCTCCTTACGTTAGCTTGTTCTATAATTTCTGTTGCATCTAAGTTATCGACGACCGTTGCTTCATATTTAATGTTACCGGTGTGTAAGACAGCAGCTAACAGTTTTAATATTTCCCATATTTCTGGCTCAGTAAATAATAAAACCTTCATGGCTGATCGTATGTCTGCGAATTCAGCGGCATCATCTCTGCCTTCACAAGTGAGACTTCCTCCCTGGAAAAGAAATCGATGTTAGGTATTTATAATCTTAATATAAGATCTTATTTTTACGGAAGACTAAAGCCATCTCAGTATTTCTATTATTTAGACACGATTAGCAAATGAGACATGTTATTATTACAATTATTTTGTAATCAGTAATGGTTATCGATATTCCCATTATTAATAAAAAACTATTATATATTATTCTGGCTTTTGATTTAAGCTTAGTTTACTACCATCCTTGTTGTTTGATACAATTTATGAACAATAACTATTGGTTTTTCTCACTCTACTTTTCACAACTAAAGTAAGTATTTACTTCTTGCACTTCTTGCTCGACTTGAGATGTTTTATGTCCATATTCCTACTTTTCCTTCTATATTACTCACCCCAGATAAATATCTATATTCAGACGGATCAGTCAGTTCCAACTTCTTCTTCTCTTCTTTGGACAGTCCTGCCAGCAGGCAGTAGAACACATGGTAGTTCCTCTCCTCGGCCCCCTGGGAGACAATTCTAGACTTCTCTAGAAGGTACTGCTCAATCTTGGCGCCTTCGATGACACCGCCGTTGTTGAAGTGGATGTCGATGTATTTGCCGAACCGCGAGGAGTTGTCATTTCTGACGGTCTTCGCGTTGCCAAAAGCTTCTAAGATGGGATTTGCTTCTAGAATCTGAAGAAGAAATGTTCTTTTGTTTATAATAGGATATATGGTCGATAAAGGAATGAGAATATTGAAGCAAGAAAAGTTCTCGTGTTTTTGAGAGTATAATATTTTTATTTTCGTGCTATTCATATACTGCTGATGATTGGGAGTCATAAAAGATTTTAAGTCTAGAGATAGACATCATTAGCATAAAACTGACAATATTTACGATGAGATTATAATTTCGCAGATTATGGGACCCTTATAATTGCCCGCTGTTGTGTTTCAGTACTTGGGTATCTAATCTTCAATATATGTCTGAAAGATGTGTCTGATTGTAGATTTTAATCTTAAATGTAAATCATGTGAAATTCATTTCAGTTTGACATAATTTATGACATAATTAATCTTGCATTGATTCAAAAAGTTTACCAGGTATTTATCTGTCTTTTATGGACTGAAAAGTCTTCTTCATACATTTTTCTACATCATCTAGTTTTAAAGACGCCTTTGGACGCGAGCAAAACGCCGCCAGGTGAGATGATGTGGCCATCATATATTTTCTTTAATAAGACTTAACCTGAATAATCTAACATGCTAGTAACTTTTTCACAATATCATCTACTTTCAAATAGTGGAAACCAACCTGCTGTTCAATCCAAGAGTGCTTCCCACTTATCGCGGCAAGGTACTGCAGAATCAGCTTCGTTGACTCCGTCTTCCCTGCACCCGATTCTCCACTGATGACGATGCACTGGTCCTGCTTGTATCGACGCATATGCGCGTACGCATTGTCTCCGATCGCAAAGATGTGTGGAGGCAGCTCCCCGATCTTCCTCTCCTTGTATAACTTGATCTGGTCTGCCGTGTAGATCGGCAGTATTTGGTACGGGTTCACGGCCACTAAAATTGAGCCGGTGTATGTCTGAAATTTTAATTTTTTAATTAGTGATTAGTTATTTCCTAGAGTTGTAGTGAGTAGTATTTTCTAGTCTCCATCAATTAGAATTTTTAGGGCACAAACTTATTATAGGTATAACTTTGTAATTAATAAAACTCCCAGTTAAATGAAACAAAGTTTTTGTTGTTGTTGGTTCCTTCTAAGGTTGAAACTTATTGTCACTTGAAATTAAAGCAAATGTAGGTCGATTATGCAATAATATTTCGCATGCAACAGCTGAAGAACAGGCGAAAATACATTCACTGGTATGTTTTCTGTATTATCAGCTGCTTGGCTTTCAATTGTTTAAAGGACCAAGAAGTATTTGCATTAGACTAGCTATTTGAATACAGAAGCAATTTTGAACGAAAATGAAAGCTGCCAGTAATATCTGTATACCTAAGCGAATATGTTAATCGGTATGGAGATACAGATATCCAATGTAGAAAGATAAATTATAGTTGTCACCGAACAATCATGAGACTGTGCGATTTCTCTTAATCTAAGTATTACCTATTTGAACCATAGGTCAACTGAAGACTACGTTTTCTCAATTAATAAAGATAGCTGCCTCTCTATTTTGATAAATGTTTGTCCTGTGGCGCCTGTCCTTGCTTAAAACCGGATTTATAAATTTTCCCCATCAGACCAATAAAATGTTAACTGGACATTCTCTAAAAAACCGTGCAAACGGAATTAAAAATTGATTGAGTCATCGCAACTTTTGGTTCGATAAAAAAAGGATTAAGTTACATTTAAGAATGTATTAAATCAACCAATCATGGCTCAGTATTTGTCTGTACAGATTCTACATTTTTTTATGAAATAGAAAACGATTCATTGGATGCCTTTCTCGGTATGTGATTGGCGAGAAGAGGCGCAACATCGGGAAAAGTGGAAGGAATGGTATTGCTATTAAAAATTCAAATTCAAGCTCACAAAAAATAAATAAAACAATGACCATTCAGAAATCTGGGCACCATATACTGGTTGTTGATAAGAAGCAAATTATTATAATCCGCTTCATTTTCGTGCTCTTATGACACAATAGCCACGTCTGTAAAAAGTGGTTCAAACTAAATGTGTATGGTAATGTGACGACTGACATAGGGAAATAAAAGAAAACGTACATGTTGGAACTTAGAACAAGGTATGAAGAAGAAACGGTTCATCAAACCCATTTTATTTTGGGATTGGTGCAGCATGTCTTTCTTTTCCATTAGACTCATCTCAGAAATACCTTTTTTTTCTTAGTCATATAACACAAAACATCCATATTTTTCTCTGAACTGTTCCTTCTTCAAAGTCGCCTTTACTTGCATACATACTTGAGGAAGAAAAGCACAGAGTTTAGCAGTAGGTACGGAGTCTGAATTTGTGCCCTATAGATGGCAAAAGTTTCACGACCTAGGTGTTTCATGGGGATTAAACATAACTACAATCTGGGGGTCTTTAAGTCAAGAGTGAATAGGTTTCTTCTAGGCAAGCGTGCTTCACCGTCGACCACATCATCGCTTACCATCAGGAGAGATAGCGGTCAAGCGCGAGCCCAATGTAAATAAAAAAATAAAAAAACATTTGCCACCCTCAAAAAAGAGAGGTCTTTACCCAGCTAGTAGGTGAAATCAGGCTGTGGGTGATGATAAAGAAATATAACTGGCGAAACCTCTGCCAAACCCTTTGAGGAGATCATAAATAAGTAATGAAAAGGTTCATACTTACATAAATGAGATTCTCACTGTATCTTATAAGTAGATTCCTTAGGATGCCGGCTTCGTGCAGGTCGCCGAGTGATATCATGTCCTCGACGCCATGCACAGAGGTGGCGTGCATGGCCTTGATGCGTCGCTCGGGCGGCAGCCATTGTTCGTGGCCGTCGTCGTCGCGGACCCGGATGCGTCGTCCTTCGGCTGCGAGCACACGAGCGCCGATCGCTACGTCGAACTCCCGACCAGACACCGGCTCGATCCATATGTAATCGCCCTGGAAATTAGATGAGTTTTGATTAGTATCATGGTTAACATTCTTCACTCTTTTTTTCTCGATTTGTTATTGTCAAACCTGATGTCAGAGTTTTTATGGGCCTCTGACTTATCTTTACATGCCGTCGAGAAATATCTCTCAGGCATGCTGGTTTTCTGATGAAGCAAGTGCTTACAATGGTATGCGAAGCGGTGGTTGTCTATTGACACGTGCATAGGATAAACCAAAGACAATAAGGTCCTATGGTCAAAGCATAGTTAAAATAGTTTCGGCTGTCCAAGATTGGTGAATTGGTGACCATGGGCATTAACTGATGTCTGACTTTCAGTAAACTATAGGGTACCTAATAGGGCAAATGTCCAACTCATGGGCAGAAAATGTCCTCTCCAAATCTCGGATACGAGTAGATAGTACTATTCGGAGCCCTAGGAAATCTAGCTCTTTTTAGTATTCTCTGCTACCTAGCCATACCACAAGAAGCAAGCACTACTATACAGTATGTTAGGTTAAACGAGGGACATATTGAGGGAGGGTATTCAGTATTCGATTCTCGTCCCAAAAATGTAAAAAACCTATAACGTATATAGAAGATTTTTTAATGTTTTGTTTAGTGCCTAGATATTTTGGACTGTCCTAAGCCAGGTAAGTTTAAAGTATGAAGTGAAAATGAATTATACCTAAGTGTTTTGTTTATATTTTTATTAGTATCATGTTAGCATGTACTATTAAGGGTTTGAATATGTCCCTCGTTTAAACTAACATACTGTATATTATTATTTTATTACGCACTTATCATCCGTCACGCACGATGTCGGCCTCTCAGAATCAAGACAGACGAAATCAAATGACATTTTAATGGTGTCTCTAATCTTGATATCGAAAATCAGGTTTTTGATAGCTCTCCTTTTCGGGCAAAGTAATGATTAACGACAAATGGTCCCAGGAAACCAATCCAACCACTTTTTTTCACAATGCCTAATCGTTTTTGCTACAGATCCTAATAGGACTGGATGGGAAAAGGTTGATTAGAGATCAGGTTTAGCCATTAGATCTCTTTAAGTCACCAGACAGCTTTCGTAAGATTGATTCCTATGTTACAACTAGTTCCTGTTTTTAAGTACCTAGTAACTAGAAAAAGCTGACTACTGAGTTATTTATGTGAGACTTAATATAATTCAGTAGTTTTTTTTAATTAATCTTTTGTTACGTTCGTATGAGAGATCAATTTTCAAACGCGCTTTTGACAAAAATATACTTCGGGCGAATACGAGAGATACCTCTAATAATAATAAAAAACTTGCATGTTATAAAATAAATACGACAATACAAGGCATGCTCGAAACTAAGTTATGTTTACACGATGTTCACTCACAGTGATAATAAAACCTTAATTTAATTATGTTTTCGATTACATTGTTTTGCAAGTACGAGTTCCTACCTACATAAATAAAGATTTCCAAGATACAGAAAGGTCTGATCAGACAGCAAAGATACTGAATAAAACTAGGCAGAAGTGTACCTGATAGTACACCCACTTTTCGCCAGCTATGTTTTAGGTCCCAATTCCCATGTAATGGGGGGCGACCCTATTGCCATCAACTGGGCATAAATGCAGACTCTGTGACTGATACTGAAAAATTCCTGATGGAAAAACCCAATAACACTTTATCCGACCTGGGGATTAAACCCAGACTAACAGCAGTAGCCGCCAGACCAACGAGGCAGAAAAAATAAGACATTGAGTATTAAAAATATGATATTGATTGATGCTTCAGCAAGCATCTGCATTAGGGATTAAACCCAGACCAACAGCAGTAGCCGCCAGACCAACGAGGCAGAAAAATTAAGACATTAAGTATTAAAAATATGATATTGATTGATGCTTCAGCAAGCATCTGCATTAGGGATTAAACCAAGACCAACAGCAGTAGCCGCCAGACCAACGAGGCAGAAAAATTGAGACATTAAGTATTAAAAATATGATATTGATTGATGCTTCAGCAAGCATCTGCATTAGGGATTAAACCCAGACCAACAGCAGTAGCCGCCAGACCAACGAGGCAGAAAAATTAAGACATTAAGTATTAAAAATATGATATTGATTGATCCTTCAGCAAGCATCTGCATTAATCGCATCAAAAGAAAGTCGGCATCCTACTAGGTATCGGTATTTAAGCATAGTAATCTGACATAGATTTATTTATCACTAGAGTATCAGTATCGACATAATTTATACAGTGTCACGAACGTGCTACTGTGTTTTATTAATGTCATTCATATTTTTAGAGATTATTGGTCACGATATATTAGGGAAGTATACAACTGTTAATTGCGAAAGCTTATCAAAAGCCGACGACCAATCAAGCCATCCAAAACCAGCTTATGTGGATCTCGCATTGTACGGGCAACCTATACAGAGCGAGGCCCTGTTATTCTGGAAATGAATAATGTTACAAACGGTGACACATCAGCCACCGTGTATTCCGTGTCGTTGTCAGGTACTATGTTTTAACTAGAGCTATTTTAATTTCTATCAGTATAAATATTAGCATAGCCAGCGCTCGCGTTTTGTTCGGTAATTAATAATAAAAAATAATTAAAATTGCCCCACGGAGTCTAATCGTATTATCGGGATAAAAAGTATCCTATGTGCTATTCCAGACTATTATCTATCCCCGTGCCAAATTTCATATGGATCCATTCAGTAGTTTTTGCGTGAAAGAGTAACAAACATCCATACATCATCCCGAACTTTGGCAATTATAATATAAAAAGGAGGAACTCAAAGAAGAGAAGTTATATTCAATGAGAAACCCCAATTTCTATGCATGGCCCCACAAAAAACAAAACACAATCTATGTTTCTTAACGTTCTCCGATTTGATTTTATTTAGAAGAATGTCACAATGCTTATTGAGGTAATTTCCAGCTTATAAAACCATACAATTACCCTCCTTTTGGGCTTCGCTGCAGTCCGGTAAAAACTATTACACGCCGCGAGTATAAGCTAGTAACATATAAAACTTGTAATCCACTAGAGCCGGAACTAATATAAAAAACAATGGTGCGCCTGTTGTGTGTCAGTATAAAGTTATAGAAAGTCGGCCGCGTCCCTGTTGCGAGCGCGTCAATACCAAGCGATGACTATCTTAATTAATTGTTATGCTTATTTTTAAATGTACATCTTTTTTATTACTTAATTGACGTTACGTGGGTCTTTGGATATCTTCATTTTGGTGTGGCGTTCTCTTTTTTTTGGGATTGAATCAATGATTGTCCGCTTATTCTTTGAAGTTGGGACAACAATCCACTACAAAAATACATTAATTTGTGTTGACAAAACCACAGGAACATTTGCCTCCGGGACATAACATGATATGCAGTGGCCGGTTAGGAAAACACTTAACCGGTTGGACACCTAAGTAGGCCGCATTAACCACAAAATGTGGAATTAAACATCCTTCTGACACATAGTGTGAATGCAGTGCTCCCGACCAGACGATATCCCACTTGCTAGAGTGCCCGAAGTGTTCCAACACCTGCACTTTAGAGGAACTAAAAGACACCACAGAACGATGCGATTAGCGTGGCCACGTAGGTAGGTACTGGGCCCAAGAAATTTAAACAAGTCGTACCATAGACACGAAAGAAGAAGAAGACAAATGGCATGAAACAACTGGATGATTTATTAAATAATCTCGATGCGTATGCGTAATATACGAAAGAAAACGTATGTCGATTATCCAAAAACCTAGCTACTTTGGTACATTCCCTGTATAAATCAAATATAATCAAAAATCTGTGTAGAGGCAGTTTATACAACCTCTGTAACCTAGGTATTACTAATCGTATGATTCAAGCGTATGGACCATGTTGACTGAATCATAATGTAATAATTTTAATCGTGATTGTTTCCTATTATTATTAGTTTACGTATACAAGGTGTTGTTTTGCATCCTCGTCAAATTCAAGGGGGTAATTAAGCTAATGATTCTCGTCCCGAATCAATTTAATAATAAAATGGGTAGGTAATTTTTCTTTTTTTTCTTTTTTACGGAAATCGGTAAGTTTGAACCACCCGTGTTTTAAACGCGGCCCGTCTGGTTCTTGCCTTATAACCTCGCTTACACACATACAAACAATCTCAAACGTTCATTCGATAATTTCCTAGTCCCTAAACCACGTTAAGGGGGTTATTCTGAAATACTGACAAACTTAAATAACCAAAAAAATCAGCGTTAATTAATAATTAACTAGATACCGTAATTTTAATTGATTATTTATGTCTTTCGTGACCACTTCCTGAAATTTGACGAGGTTGCAAAACAACATATATAAGTATTATGTACTATGTAACTTACCAACTGCAAACTTTAAACAACAATAACAAACACATAGGTTTGTATTTTAGTAATAGACAAGATAGATACCTCAAAAAAAATGGTTTCCATGGCAACATCCATGGTTTCCGTGACATCACAGCACAGTGGAAAATATGGCAAAACAACAAAATCAATTCGACATAACCTCTACGTGTGTTGATCGATAAGTTTATCTGTAACTGACCGCGATTCTCTCGGGGCAGTCAGTTGTTAAGTTTTATTATAGTTATCAATCACCAAAACCATTCGTTCATTGAGTTACATTTGATTCAAGGAACGTGTCGTAAGAATTTATTCATTGACTGACGTTGAGATGAGATGAAGTTGCTTTGAATGAAGTTATATTAATTGACGGTTTGTTTTGATGAATCTTTGGGAAATTATTTAAGTGTGTTAGAATTAATAACGTTTCTGTAGACCCAATAATAGGGGATAATCCAATTTTTTTTTCTTTGTCCGTCGGGTAGTTTATTGAAAAGTTATGGACACGTATTTTTTCTTTTTTCACGTGGTCATAAAATTACGGAGATATATTGAGTTGAAATGGCGCATGACGTCACATGTAGGTAAGTTTTATACCTACTTGTGACGTAGTAACCCCCACTCTCCAACTTTAATGAGTTCTAACTAAGTAATTTTTTGATATTTTGATAAAACATAAAATACGTGTCTAATATTTTTGTATTACCTGTCTGACGGACAAAATAGAATGTCGTTTTCTTTACCCAGTCCGATCCCCTATTATAAGGTGGACGCCAGAGAAATGTCTTATCTCGCAGTCCAAATAAAACCTATGTAGGTACCTTCTTCTTACCTTACACTTCGTATTTGTAACAGAGCTTATGAATAAATAATTAAATATACGCATTTACTTTCTCATATGAGAATTACTTTTCTTACTAAATTACCTACTGTCCTACTATCGCATATTTTAAGTCTTCTGAAGTCTGCTGTCAGTCCTCTAACCTAATTCTTCTGCTTACTCTTCATCATCTTCCTGCCCTTGTCCCATTTTATTTGGGGTCGTCGCAACACGTCTCTTTTCTCCATACTCCTCTGTCATTCGTCATGTTATCATTTACTCCTTTTTCCTTCATATCATTTTTCACACAATCCATCCATCTTTTCTTTGGTCTTCCTCTCCCTCTCCATCCATCCACATTTATATTCATCACTCTTTTTGCTTACTCTTATTATGAATAATTAGTGTTTGTGCTGCTGTGCTGTGCCTATATATGAGCCAATAACTTTATATAATAACTTAAAGAAGCGAAGCGAAGGTTAGGTACATCTCTACTGTATTTACATACCCTCTAGCTTAGGTAAGTAGGTACTAAGACCGTTTGTTGGGAAACTGTCAATTGATTCATCGAACAAAGCATAGTAAACGGATGCAGATGTTTGTAGGTTTTACCGAGATAGGAAATAGCAGCCGCTTTTGTTTTACCTAAGGTATGTTCACTATTGATACCTTCCTCAACATCCGGTTCTGAATAGAGTATTTAAAGTTGAGAACTTGCTAAAATCTACATGAGCATCAGGTGGTTTCATACAAATAGAAAATTTCGATTCATCATCATCTGCCTGGCCTTTTCCTAAACTATCTTTGGGTCGGCTTCCAGTCTAACCGGATGCAGCTGAGTACCAGTATTTTACCTGAAGGACTGCCTATCTGACCTCCACAACCCACTCGGACACGGAACTCGGAAGCCGACCCCAAGATAGATTGGGAAAAAGGCTTGGCAGATGATGACCCACAAAAAAGTAATTTTTTTGTGCAATATACTTAGTCTCCATTTATTTAAATCCATGTTTGTTTGGATATTAATTCTTAACTTTATAGTTTAAGCCGCAAACTTTTGGACCTAACCATATAGTATAATATCCAAATCTTACAACATTAAATATTATTTTACAACCACCAGCTTATAAAATAATTTACACATCATTAGCAATTCAACTGAAGTCACAGTTACTAGTGTCGAATGTTAATACAGCGTGTTCTTGTTTAGGATATACTTTCTGTACCGGTTTATCAAATTAAATATTGCTTTCTAAATAACGTATGGTCTTCGTTTGTTAGAAGAAAGTGAAATTTGAATGTTAATATTAAGCAGAAACTAAAGAAAACTTGACATTTACAAGTATATGAACTCTCGTCTATCTGATTAACATAACCCAAGCTGTATGCTGCAAACTGTCTGGCTTTTTAAACTGGATTGAGTATAGATACAACTAAATGAATTACCGATGTCGACGTTCTGCGGTGAGTTATTAACAATGGAGATGTGAATATATTAAAACAGGTATGGCGAACTGGTGGCACACGACACAATATTTTGGGCGTGCCCCATCGATATTAACCATATTTTCATCTATATATGGCCTGCGCTCGTTATTTTCAGAGACGATTATACATTATAGATTCACTTAGCTAGCATGCATTCTACTAAAGGTAACCTCATATTTACCCTAAGTCAAGTTGTCATCTAATCTGCAACACAGATAAAGAACACTAACAGAATTCATACTAATGTTACTTTCATTTAAGTTACACGTATAACAGAAACCTTTAATACTATACAGTGCCATTAGTTATTTTTTGGTAGAAAAAAGAGGTTTGAGAATAAAGAGTTTAGTTTTCCTAACAATCACTAAGACAACATTATTTGACGTCACATCTATGACCTCATTAAACATTTCTTTAGAAAAAATGGCACGTTGATCCCTAAAGGTTCGCCACCCCTGTCCTAAAACAATAATTGGGTTGACTGCCTCGTTGGTCTAGTGAGCTGAGACAGCTGACCATGAGGTCCTGAGTTCGATAACCAGGTCGGGCCAAGCGCTATTTTTGTGCCCGTTTGATGGCAATAGGCTCACCCCCTATCACATGGGACTTATACATAACTGGCTGTGTACTATTAGGTACCCCTCTGCCTTTTTTTTTTTTTTTTGCGGATGGGAAATCATCAAATGACTTCTCCTGCTCTGGGCGGAGCGGGAGGGAGTGTCAGACTTGACTGACTAAAACCCACCCATGTTCCTTCTTAGCCCTTTGTGTTCCAGGGCCGCGGTATCTCTTTCGAACAACCCGCAGCCGTGGCAGGCATCGGCCCTCTCGGACCCTTTCCGGTTTGCTGACATCTCCTTGAGGCGCGCGTGGAACACGTACGCGCCGTCGACACGGCCTGTCGTCATAAGACGGACGGACGGTGAGCTAGCCCATTACTCACCGTCCACAGGCTCGGCTACCCCTCTGCCTAACCTTTTGGGGGTAGCAGGCGTTATATTATGTGAATTACCGATGTCGATATTCTGTTAGTTATTTACAATGAAGAGGTGAATACCCTAACACAATAATTGGATTGATGTCGATGTTCTAAATGTTTCAGGATTTTCAGCAACTATCTGTGCCTAACGGAAGTTAATTTAATACGATTAAATATTGTCAGTTGCGACTTACAAAGTCATTACTTAATATTTAGACACAATATAAATCATCATCTGCCTAGCCTTGCTTAACGTGCTTTCCGAGTCACGGAGAAAACTCGTGAGTGGCCACCCATCCATGGACCAATCTAGGCAAGTACGGCTTAACTTCGATCGACCCAAGCGGCTGCTACAAGACTTATCAAGAATCATTGATCAATCTTTTAAGGCATCTGTCGCATGTAGTAAACACAAAAATGCGACCACGACATTTCCAGTATCCGTATCGAAAGTTTCGCAGACTACAATGACGGAAGGACAGACCAGTCCAAAACATTGACTAAGCGACGTAAGTCGTTCCATTTATGCAATTCCTTGACAATTTATTAGGACAGTAAACAGATTACTGAATCAATATGAAGCTATAGTTGGTTTTGAAACCCGTGGCATCGGTTCTAGTTTCCCTCCCACTCACTGAACTTTACGAGGCATTGTGTCCACTCTCCCTCTCGTTTTGGAAGTTGACCAGCTCGCCTCGCCCATGTCTGCGAACTACCTAACACATTGGCGGGCCGCACATACTTAACTAGTTGATTTCGCAAGGCTGTTATTACTATTAGTGTTGCATTAGTTTTTTTTTTATCTTTTGGAATGTCCTTCATATTAAACAATCCACTGAAGTAGCCTAGTGTATAGTATAGTACATATAAATAATAAAAAAATTGACAATTAAACTTGATTGAACAACGTAATTTTTTTTATGTGCAAGGCGTGGTCTAAAAATAAAACAAACCACGATCAAGTTGCCAAAGAGAAACCAGATTTTTGCGATAATTCCTTTTACGAAAAGTAGAATGATTTGATAGTTCCTCTATGCTATCTGAGTTAGCTCTTATTTTTAATAATATAGGCTTAAACTAGCGCCATGTTATGGCCTTGAAATTTTGATTGGTTTGGACGAACAGCAACTGAATCCTAAGCAAATATTTAAATTTGATTCGAATTAATTATGGATTCAATTTACATTACCGGATGTAGCCACTTTTACTGCACATTAGTAGCCTTACAATGTGAAATGGCTATCATAAATCACCTAATTTGTGATTGGTTGTCACACCCATGGATCAGTAACTTCGTTGACCCTATCGAATCATTAGAAATTCTCAAGTTGACGTTATCCAAAATGCGAATTAATTCTTTGACTTCGCTATGTGAGAGTGTATATGTTTACTTGTATAGTGTGTATGCATGTATTGGTCAGCGAGGTGAACGCCCTCAGTGCTGGATTCTGTGGCGGGCTGACGGAATGTGTTGCCAAACGCACTGATCGGAACTCGGCGAGAATGTACCGCTTTGGGCGCAAGTAGGTAGCACTAGCTCACACTGCGTCACCGTCCACGGTGCCGACAAACCATTTTTTTTTAATTTCGTACGCGGAAGTTGCAGCTTTTGACAGCTAAACTCTTTTTACAAGCAATCACATTAAAATTGCTGATTACTGAATTTTATGTTCGATTCCGTCTGTTTGAAAAATGAGTGTTTCTTTCAATGTCTGCTGCATCAATTCATTTTCATTTTTTTGTTTTGTTCGATTTTATTCATAAATTTGGTGCGGCTCATACCTATTTCTTAAACATTTAAAAACGTATAACGACACTCATATTATAAGAAAATAAAAATACCACAATAACTAACCTTTTCTAATAAAATGTAAAATGGGTAATCGAATTTTGTATCCTAGTTTCCACCCGACTCGCCCAAACGAGACGTGACCTACAGCAGTGTTTCGCAAACTTTTTGTGTTCAAGCATATCTAGCCAATCGGAAAACTTTGGAGGTACACCATAAATGAAAAATCTGTCGAGTGTTTTGCGGCTGTAAGTTACATAGACAAACGGGAGAAAGAGGACGTTAAGAGATAAACTTGTTTTTCCGAGACACACCAAGTAATGACCACGGTACACCAGTGTGCCGTGGCAAAAACTTTGCGGAACACTGACCCAAAGGACCCATCTGGAAGCACAAAACCCATCGAGGGAATCTAAGTAATACATAGCTGCCTAATGACAATACAAATCATTATCTCTGGCCATTCATGTCAAGTTTTAATCCTTGAACTCGCACCCGCGGTAAAATTGCCGCAGTCTCGATATCTAAGCGGCATCCGGTTTGCTTGTATACACCCATAATGAGATGTGTGAGCGACAAAACTGGAAGCTATCTTCGACAGGCTTTCTAAAGATTTCGACTTGAACACCATACTTACGAAGGTGCGTACTTAAGTCTTGTTGTTTACATTGAAAAAACTTAACTACCCAAGTACCCAAGCTGTCTGTTTTATGTTATAAAGGTACCGATCAAAGCAAGTTTCAGTAAATACTGGTACTTTCTTTGATTCTTTTAATGGTTTAAAATATTTAATTTTCTGCACTTGGTTGACTCGTTAGTCGTTACAAATCAATCTTTATTTACTGAATTGAATACACAATAAAGTTTTTATAATATTGTAATGTGTATGAGTACTTTATATTAGTATTGGTTTAAATACTTTGTTTATGTTTAAGTTGTTTGAACAAAATGATTGACCCACTATTTGGGTCCGAATAATTTGATAACTATTTGGACCCAAATGTTAGGTCAATAATTCTGCATAATCTCCTTGCTATGCAATAATTTACTATTGACTAGCAGAGTGCTGAATAGACCATTTTGGTAGTTCTGAGATCAGCAACATGTCTCAAAGTCTTAAAAATGTAAATAAGCTTACAAACAATTTTCTTTTTATACTCATTCACTTATAACACAATAACATCCACAGCGATATGAAATTCGCGCGCGCGCGCCTGTGACCTATTAGCTGTTAGCCGCGTGACGCCGTTCTGTCTCATTACTATCGTACCGTGCCACAATGAGTAAGCAGAGCACCCGCACGGCTCGCGACCCCTGGCTGTGGTGGTATTGTGATAAAAGTGAATGAGTACAAAGGATATGTTTCTTTGGGAACGTTGTTTGTTATCATGAGTACAATCACGTGTTTAAGTATTGGTCACTAATTACCAGTCACCCTTTTATATACCAACCTATATCTTTATATCACTTTGTACAGATTTCCCGTACAATGAGAGGTCCGCATAAACTGGTATTTTATTTGATTGCTAGCCGCGTGCATATAATATGTTAAAGTAAACGTACCCTGGTAACGATCACCATGATGACGGCGGCATGTGGTCACCGGCACGATCTGAAACAAGCAATATACCATTATTATTCACCTTACAGTGCGAATAGGGGTGCGGACTGGGTAAAGAAAACGACATGCTATTTAGTCCGTCAGACAGGTAATACAAAAATATTAGACACGTATTTTTTGTTTTATCAAAATATCAAAAAAATACTTATTAAAAATCATTAAAGTTCGAGACTGGAGGCTTACTACGTCACAAGTAGGTATAAAAATTACCTACATGTGACGTCATGCGCCATTTCAACTCAATATATCTCCGTAATTATATGACCACGTGAAAAAAGAAAAAATACGTGTCTAATGCTTTTCAATAAACTACCCGACGGACAACAAAATTGGATTATCCCCTATTATGATGATTATAACATAGGCTAAGGCCTTGGTTATGGGTTATCTTATCAGGTAGGACTGCTTCGTGGGTGTAATGAGTCTTGAGGTCCTGAGTTCGATTCCCAGTTCGGGCAGTGTTATAGGGTTTTTCCATCAAGATTTTCTCAGTACCAGCCACGGAGTCTGGATTTATGCCCGGTTGGTAATAGATTTTGACGGCACGGTTGGCGCGGTGGTTGAACAATCGACTGCTGCGCTACGTGTCGCGGGTTCCCCGCACAGAACAAATATTTGTATGGCCTACAGATAGTTGTTTCGGGTCTGGCTGTTTGTGTACGTGAGTTTAAATGTTTGTAATTGCTTCATAGTGTTCAAACTCAAAGCATTTATTTCAATTAGACCATTACAGGCACTTTTGTAAGTAAAAAAAAAAACAAAATAAAACGCGAAGCTACAGTCCCAGTCACAAGGCATAATAACTTGTGAAAGTACTGTAGTTGCCCATTCCGTAGCGTAGATCTCTATGGAGAAGAATGGGCAAGAAACTCCACTTCTCCGAAGTGAGGGGCGACGTTTCTTAAAAAAAAAAGGCTCGCCCATGACCATGGTCCTAAACATAACTAGCGGAATGTGGTTGAATTATTCGGTTCACCTCTGCCTAACCCTTCGGGGATTATAGGCGTGATGTTTTGTTATGCTGTACTATAGGCTCCTCCCCTGTAACGTGGAAGTTAAATAAAACTGAGTAGACTATAGTACACATTACACCTGAACCTCACTATGAGAGGCGTATCTTTGATAGTAGATTATGCAATGATCTTAAGGTGAGACTTGTCGACATTTTTTCCATACAAACTTCGGGGGGGTTTTACTCCACTGTCTGACACTGCACATCCAAAGTAAAACATGATATGGTATTGTCTCATTGTTAATTTTGTCTGTACGGAAACGGAATAGGAAAATAAAAAGTTACGAGCTATCAAAGATTCGTTTTTATTGCAAATTTTAACGCAACTTTGGTCGTAAATTAGTAATGAAAGAAGTGTCAAATTTCCAAAACAAAGTCGGTACCGACACAGCAAAATTATCAAAGAATTCAATACATTTTATTTGTAATTGATACACGCAGTAGTTTTTTCATAAAACACTATCTTCCAAAGGCCTTTTCGTATTTTCTACGCGCGCCTTACGTTTCGGAAAGCTGTGTGTGTGCGTACGAACTAGATGTGCGTGCAGACTAGCGTCTAACTGCTCATCACTGATACTATCTGATACTATCTCTGTCGGGCACGATGCCAAGTGAGACAGCGTGCTTTTCGGCCACAGCCACCAGTGAGTTCGAGCCCGCGACTAGTTGAACCTTAAACACACTAGTCACTACAGTGTAGAACAAAAGAGTTGCATTCATAACACCTTACCCACCACCAGAATTAGTACTCTAGTAGAAACCCGAGAGGTTCTAATAAACGTCATCAGATCGTAAACATGCATGCAACATGCAACCTGTGCTGTAAGTAAGCTATCATCATCTGCCTAGTCTTTTCCAAACTATATTGGTGTCGGCTTCCAGTCTAACCAGATGCAGCTGAATACCAGTATTTTACATGGAGTTACTGCCTATCTAACCCTCACAACCCAGTAGGTACTGGGTAATACGATATTGCTTGGTAAGACTGGTTGTCAGACTTTCGGGCCACTGACTACCTGTAACGACTGTCAAAGATCTACAAATGATAGCCGAGACCAACGGCTTAACGTGGTTTTTGAGACACGGAGGAATCTTGGTCTGTATTGGGTGGTCAACCATCCAGATCCAAGCGGCTGTTATTATTTAGCCACGAGATCCTCTGAGGGTACGCTAGATATCTTGTTAATAGCAAATTCGAATAAATGAGTGAATGCTCAATGACTTAAAGTTTCTACAATATGCATTTGATCACGTCAAGTTACGTCATGATGTCGATAGGTGCTTCTCCTAATTCAAGGAAGTTTCTTAGTCACATCTATTTATAGACGCCGTTTTTACACCTTTTGTAACTTATTGAATACTCCTTTGATGTTAATAATAATATAAGATTTACTATTAAAGATTCTAGCAATAGCAATAGGCTCGAAATGTGGGTGTTCTATTAGGTTCAGCTGCTGCCTAGCTCTTCACGGATTACAGGCGTGATGTTATGTTAGGTCATAAGAATATATTACCGAAAATGAAAAGATCCTACAAACAGTTTCGAAACATAATAATATTCACAAATTTGACTGGCATTCAATTAAAAATATTGAAATGGCTCAAAAGACCACCATAATTATCAACAAAAGAAAGACGTTCGTTCAGAAAAACAAACGTAAACACGAGTGTTTTGTGCAGTTTTTTCGAGAAGTCTTTGGAACAAAAAAAACCTTGTGACTTTAGTGTTTAAGTGTTGTATGAATGTAAAACCAAGGTTGTCCTGCTAGTGACTAAGAACGCGTCAAGATTTCAATAGGGGATAATCCATTTTTTTTTTCTTTGTCCGTCGGGTAGTTTATTGAAAAGTATTGGACACGTATTTTTTCTTTTTTCACGTGGTCATAAAATTACGGAGACATATTGAGTTGAAATGGCGCATGATGGCACATATAGGTAAATTTTATACCTACTTGTGACGTATTAAGCCCCCACTCTCCAACTTTAATGAGTTTTAACTAAGTATTTTTATTGATATTTTGATAAAACAAAAAATACGTGTCTAATATTTTTGTATTACCTGTCTGACGGACAAAATAGAATGTCGTTTTCTTTACCCAGTCCGCACCCCTATTGAGGTGTAAATTTCAGACTCGTTTTACACAGTTCCCAGTTGATGTATTAATACCAGTAATAATAAGATACCAGAATGTAGGTGATAGCTAGAAATAGCACAATAATAATAAACATTAAGCACCACCGCACCGTTGGACTCTGCAACTCATTCACATGAAAAGAAAACGCAGTGCCATAATAATTACAAATGTCAAGGAAAAGAGTAATTGCAGTAATACCGCAGCCAATTTTGTTTTGCAGTGTGTTATTTAATAACAGGAGCTGTGGTTTTGCTGCAAAAAAATAAAAGCAATCCTACGAGTACATGGCAAAAATGACGGAACCCATAATCAAAATCATTTTTATTCTTATTTATGAAGTTTTTTGCTGTTGCTTCTACAAGGGACCAAGTTTTAGAACCTTGCAATTAAATGCAATAACGGGGACATGGCCTACGGGGACAACGGGACTACAGGATTTCTAGCATGCTCTTTTATTGTTTTTTAGGGTTCCGTACACAAAGGGTCAAACGGGACCCTATTACTGAGACTTCGCTGTCCGTCCGTCCCTCTGTCACCAGGCTGTATGTATCTCATGAACCGTGGTAGTCAGCCGGTTAAAATTTATACAGATTATGTATTTCTGAAAAACAGAATAAAATAAATATTTAAGGGGGCTCCCATACAAAAAAAGTGTTTTTTTTTTATAAATAATGGTACGGAACCCTTCGTGCGCGAGTCCGACTCGCAATTGGCCGGTTTTTTCGTAACAGCAGCATAACATTTACGTAGAAGTTTATTTTTTAAACGAGATGCCTACAGCATAAATCGTGAGGAAAATTTCGGGAGGAACCTATTGATTATGAATGCTGATGGCTTTAGGTAGGTGTAGGGAAAAACAAAAGAACCGACGGATGGTCTTTGTAAAAGAATATGAGGCTAATAATGAAACTAATAATGAAGATAAGTAAGTATGGGGCCGTCCATTAATCACGTGATGTTTTTTTAGCATTTTTTAACCCCCTTCCCCTTTGGTGATACGAGGTGAGGTTTAAGACTAACCCCCTGCCCCCACCCGAAATCACGTGTATTTTTAGTACATACCTACACAGAATCTAATTTTTTTTAGAATATTATCTTTAAATACAGGTACTTCGTTCGTTGCCTGGCAACGGCGAGTCAAGGTCACACTACAAGCCGCTTTTCGCTTTAGAATCGCGCGTTTGACGAAAAAATAAATACACGTGATATCTTACTACACCCCCCTTCCTCCTTGTGATATTTCGCTAAACCCCCTCCCCCTCTTTCAAGCCTCACGTGTTTAATGGACGGTCCTTACGGACTGCCTTGCTTGGTATTGGTCGGAACGCGACTGCTGAGCAGGAGGACCTGGGTTTGTTTCCCGGATCGGGCAAAGTGCTATTGGCTTTTGCCATCAGAATTTTCTCAGTAGCAGCCACGGAGTCTGGATTTATGTCCGGTTGATGGCAATAGGCTCGCCCCCTATTACATGGGACTTAAACATAACTGAGCAGAATGTGGGTGTACTATTAGGTGCTCCAGCTCCCTGATCCACAGAGATAACAGGCATGATTTGATATTATGTTAAGTATGGACATGTTGCGCCGACCCCAAATAAATTGGGATAGGAGCAGGAGATTGCTGATGATATAGGCTAGTAAAGTATGGCTGTCTCGTATGGATCAGAATGTTGGGCCACAAAAAGGATGAATGAAAGGCATTTGCATGTAGCTGAGATGAGAATGCTAAGGGGGACGTGTGGTGTTACGCGAATGGATAAAATAAGAAATGAGTACATAAAGGGCAGTCTGAAAGTGGCGCCGGTGACTGAAAACATGTGTGGTAATCGGTTGTCGTGGTATGGGCATGTGATGCCGAGGAATTAGGAAAATATCGTGAGGAAAGTTTTGAGTATGAATGTGGATGGTTATAGGAGTAGAGGAAGACCAAAGAAACGATGGATGGACTGTGTGAAGGATGATATGGCAAGAAAGGATGTGTCCCATGAGATGACAAGCAATAGAGAAGTAAATCCATTCAGTCACGAGAAGGGATTGTTTTTCGGAATGATCCTCCATTGTGTGCCGTTGATTGTTGTTATGGACTTATTGAGTGCATTGTTCTGAGTACTTGCATCGTCTCATTGTAGTGGAGGCTGTATTCCGCCGGTTTAAAGTGGGGTAACGTAGGCAACTTGAAGTGCTCATTTGTTATATTAGTTTTGTATGATTCTGTCTGAGGATTGATTAATTGTCGTAATATTATCATCAAAAACATGCCTCTTGGTAAAGAACGAAGAGCGTATCCCGTAACTACACTCATTAGAGCTGATTCCTCAAATCCATACTAATATTATAAATGCGAAAGTCACTTTGTTTGTTTGTATGTTTGTTTGTATGTTTGTTTGTTTGTTTGTATGGTTGTTTGTATGTTTGTTTGTATGTTTGTTTGTTTGTTACCTTTTCACGACTAAACGACTTCTTGCCAAATTTCATTAAGATCCGATCATCTTAATGAAATTTGGCAAGAAGATAGATTTCAACCTGGGGAAGGACATAGGCTACATATCATCACGCTATGACCAATTGGAGCGGAGCAGCAATGAAAAATGTTGCGAAAACGGGGAAAATGTGTCGCAGACGAAGTTTCGCGGGACAGCTAGTAACTTATAATTGGAAAATCAATTGGTTGGAATGAATAAATGGTTATATTTATGAGCCAAATAAAAGTTATCTGTCGATAGAAACATTAGCGTAAAAGGCGTTTAAATATAACCAGGCGATTTAAATAATTTTCTATTACTTCTTTAACCTTTCACAATTTATTCTAAACATAAAACCATTATTTTCAACTAGCTGTCGCGCGCAACTTCGTCTGCATCACATTTTCCCCGTTTTTGCAACATTTTTCATTTCTGCTCCGCTCCTATTAGGCGAAGCGTGATGATATATAGCCTATAGCCTTCCTCGATAAATGGGCTATCTAACACTGAAGGAATTTTTCAAATCGGACCAGAAGTTCCTCAGATTACCGCGTTCAAGCAAACAAACAAACAATCAAAGAAACAAACTCTTCAGCTTTATAATATTAGTATAGATTAACAAGAACCCTCAAAATAAAAAAATGAAAACAGGATAAAGCCCTTACTTGTAAAAGCTTATTCGACTTCGTTAATTAAAAGGACTTTTGTTCAGCCCCAAAGCTTTGTACGCGTAGCTCTGGAAATTAAGCGGTGTGAAACAACGGAGTCAACTTGGCTCACACCGACAAACATCTCCCAGGTGATTGGAAACAATAAGTTAGGGTTGACTCTCTGTTCAGGGCGACCGAAAAGTTCAGATTTAGACACGGTACTTTCTTTCAGGACTGAGACGCAATGTTGCAATACAAGAGAAACGATCACAAAGTAATTTATAATGGTTTAGTTAAATAGAAAAAAACCGGCCAAGTGCGAGTCGGACTCGCGCACGAAGGGTTCCGTATAAAAAACGAGCAAAATAATCACCCCCAATCCCCCTGAAATATTTACTTTATTCTGTTTTTAGTATTTATTGTTATAGCGGCAACAGAATTTATACATAATCTGTAGAAATTTCAACTGGCTAACTATCACGGTTAATGAGATACAGCCTGGTGACAGACGGACGGACGGACGGACATCGAAATCTCAGTAATAGGGTCCCGTTTGACCCTTTGGGTAACCCTAAAAAGAAGCTAGACCACCATTAGTTTTATTGCAATAGATATTTTCTACAAAAGTATAAAAAGTTGCTATCAAGTTGTTGTAATTTATTGCGATAAGATACTTCTTTTCAGGCCAAGCAAGAGTGGCCACCTAATATGTCTAGGCGAAAATATTAAACCGTCAGATTGGTTGGTAATGTTGGTCTTCTAAGTCAACTTAGGGCGCACCCAGACACATCAGACACTCGGGGAAGCTCGTTGGATTTTCTCAGTCAATCAATATTTTTTTTAAACATTGATCCATAAAATACATGACGAATGAATGCATTATAAAAGACGATGTATGTATTTCATAAAGCAGTGTTTATAAACGTGGTAACCATAATTGCAGCAGGTGTCGAGTGATCCATTGTTCAGTTATTAGTATGCCGCATTGTTAACAGCGCCCCGTTCAAATGCATTCAGTTTCATACCTTTACATTGCAGACTGGAGACGGGGTCCTTAGTCCTAGACTGGGGGTCTACTCTCTAAGCACGAAATCCGTAGTTTCGGCCGAAGTTACGGTTGTTTCCTACTCCGTAACACTTACGGATATGAGATTCGTTAGGCACCCTAACTAAAAATGAATGACAATATGATTGGACAGTTGTCCTTACACCCGATGTGTTTTGAAAACTCATGAATTCTAAAATATTAGGGAGTAGTGTTCATTGCGAAGTATAAAACTAGTTACGGACGGACTCGTATCTTCGTTGACGGATTTAGAGAGTAGCCCCCCAAGGTAGGCTTAATATGAGATGTATTTTGTCATTTTACGATAACATCGGATCCAGGCCCTTTACATTATAACTACCTAATATCTAGGCACAAGTCATAATCCGCCTAGTTTTTTCTCAAACATGTTGCGGTCGGCGTTTAGTCTAACCAAATGCAGGTGAATACCAGTAAGTATTTTATATCGAGCGACTGCCTTTCTGACCTCCGAGAGCTGGGTTATACGATGCCCTTGGTAAGACTGGTTGTCAGACTTTTGGGCCACTGTCTACCTGTAACAACTGTCAAAGATTGCTTAACAGCATGCTTTCCGTGAAACGGAGAAAACTCAATATGTAATGGGGGGTCACCCATCCACAGACCAACCTAGGCAAGCACGGCTTAACCTGAAGATTGATCCTAGCGGCTGTTATTATCTAGCTACGGGCTCCACACATCTAGCTAGGTACAAGTATGAAGAGAAAATCCCTTTTTCTGACTACACGTCCTTATCAACTGGTCTGCTAAATTACATACATCATCAGCCTATAATGTTCCTACTGCTGGGACACAGGCTTCCTCTCTATGAGAGGGAGTGGGCCGTAATCCACCACGCGGGCCCAGTGCGGGTTGGTAGATGTCACATGTCTTCGATTTTTTAGTTCTAGGACATGCCGGTTTTCTCACAATTTTTCTTCACCGTTTTTGAGGGTTTTTATTTGAGCGTTTTTTCTGGTAAATTAGGTATGTGTCTATTCGTTGCTACTTGAAATAATCCGAGTTTCCTTATGTCTGCTTTCAAACGAATTATTAATAAATCTCTTGAAAAGCAAACATTTAATTGGCTGAAATGATTTCTTTCATTAATATTTATTTATTTATTTACCACCAATTATAGCAACATTGCAGACAAGTCCAATACGATGATATAAGTCACAAAGTACAATTACATAAAATATTATAACAAGTAACATCGCACTGAGTAACAACACTGGGGATAAACCAATTTTTTTTTTCTTTGTCCGTCGCCCCGTCGCACGGTGGGTTGATTTATATACGTAGTGGACTTAGGACATTAAAAAAAAAGTCATCTTATTTTTACTGATTAATGATGCAAATTTGTTCTACTATCTAATACAGTAAATTATTGTTCTATGACTTTTTATTTTACGCATTATTTTTAGTACTACAATTTTTTAAATATTTTTTTGTATAGAAAAAATCATAAAATCTAAAGAATCTCAAAAATCTGAAAACATCTCCAACTGCGATGTATATATTAAAATAGTACTATTTATTAGCTTATTTTTACAACTAGTCAGCTACTGCGCTTTGCTGCGATTTAGGAGAATTTTTTTTTTAATTTTTTTTCTTATTAAAATCGCATTTAAGTCTACAAAATCTCAAATTTCTTCCAATTGTTGGATAAGTATTTTAATAGTACAATTTATTTGCATCTAATCGTCTACTGTAGTTTACTGTGACTTAGTAGGTAGTTAGACTTTTTTAGATTTTTTTGAACGAAAATATCTTAAAAGTCACCTAAATCTTAGAATACTTAGCAGTGATAATTATTGTATTCTCTATTCCACACCACCCCAGAGGTAGAGAACTAGGCGCGTTTTTTTTATCAGTGGTCTCCCCAATAGGCCTAATCCACGACTACAAATCTGTGTTCTGTATGTGTGAGACTTACAAAGACAAATTCAAAATTCAAATCATTTACCAATATTTTTAGGAGGGGCCTGCACCATGCTCAACACCATGCTCTGACAATAACGGGTCTTCAGTTAAAACCCCTAAATTTTCTTGATCATCATCGTCAACAAATGTATCCTTAACGATCAACAAAGCTGTTGCTTCTTCTGAAAAGGCTTTGTGTTTTCGCACCAGTTTGTGTCGTATCTTTGAAATATGTGGATCAGAGCTGATTAACAAATTGTTCAAAATATCTTCATTAGTAGCTTTTCTACAGAATTTCCTCGAATTATGAGCACGATATCTCCGAAAATCTTTGTTGCGTGCTTCAGCTGCTTCTTCGGATAATTTTCCAATGGGCACTATACCCAAGCTTTCAATAATAGCTGCTCCGCGAGCTAAAACTTTGTGAACACTTGCAGGCATGTAAAACCAATTATATAATTCAATGTATAGTTCCATGGTGGTTTCGGTATAATCTTTAAACTTCAATATATCAATACGGTGACCCGACGAAATTGCTTCTAATATAGTTTTAAATCTTTTTATTAATTCTTCATTTACTCCTGTGATCGAAGCTGCAATATCGGGGTTTTCGAAAAATCTCCTCGCAGTATTCCCATCATTTGTTGTACCATGACCCTGTTTCACAACATCAATTAAAAGTCCTGTTTCGGATTTAAATGCTTCCTGAATATTTCTCTTTTTGCTCTCCATAATAGCTTTACTGTCACCTTTCACCATCCATGTCTTCAAATCTAATCTGTACGCTATATGAAGAATGCATTCCATGAATCGTATCCAGATGTGTAACGACGATAAACCATATTTATATAAATCGACATCAATTTCTTTTGCCAAAACCAAGGACAAATCATTCATTTCCTTTGGAGTAGCTTTACATATGTCACATCTTTGTGTTGATGTATCGCAAAGAACTGCAGTCGCTTTACCATCTATCATGGTTAGTATTAGGTTGTGCGAGATGGTCAAATCATCAACCACTGTCTTAACTAAATTGTTAATCTCTGCCTCAATCGCATTTTTTTCTTGCAAAATGCTGAATTTGTTTTCCTTCATGAATTTAAAAAACAGCGGACGACACCATAATGAGGAATTTGGGGAATCATTTTCCCATATAACTCTGTCACCAGACACTAATTTGATAGGAATCAAACTACCCATAAATACGCTAGAATCGTCAAAGTCCTCATCTTCTTCATTTTCTCTTCCAACTTTCTGCTTATAATTGGCTTGATTCGAAGCTCCGTCAAATCCCCATTTACTAATCAGTGTCAAATCTTTACAAGTTTCACTAATTTCGTTTGACATTATAATTCTCTTCACAGTAATATCCAATAGTGCCTGCAATTCTATCATAGCCGTTTTATCTGTTACTACAATAGCAGTTTTAGGTGGATAACATTTAATTTTTTCATTTTGCAGTGCGTAGTAAGAGGGATATACGTTGGTACCAGTTACTTCTGCGATACTTTTTCGTAGCGTATTATATTGCCATTTTGACAATTTCAAAGACAAAAACAAGCCTAAAGCTTCATCTGGAGAGAATACTGATTTCTTTTTATTTCCAAAAAGACAATCTTTTACTTTTTGCACGTCCTGTGGATGCTTGAGCAGATGCTGTAATATGTCAGCAACATCTTCCTTTCCTTCTGCTTTTAAGTTAAAAACATGGGCATGTGACAACTCCTCTGAAGCAATAGTTTGCGTAGTAAGTTCCGTACGTCTCTTTTTTTGTTTAGGACCTAATTCTGTAAATGGTTTTCTCGGACTTACTTGAGTTGATGTACCAACAGACACCTTTTCATGAGATGTAGTTGATGTGCTAGGAACTGGTTCGTCGTCGTTTTTTGCAAAATCTTTCATAAACTCAGGCCAAACTATCTCCGATGCCAACCAATCACTGTATTTACTTCTAAATGTATGTTCTTTTCGTTTAGCATTTTCCCATTTTTTATAAGTATTATAACAATACTTTGCGCAGAATTCCTTTAGCAAATTATCATTATCTTGATTTAAATCACACAATTTTGACTTGATAGCACTGTATAAAAAGTTATGATCCTTAATACTACCACTTGATTTCAATTTCACAAACATATCAACATTAGTAACTAAATCACTAAACATTTTCACAAAATTCTCGAAAATCAACTTTTAACAAAAATCAAGTAACGAGCGGGTAGTCCGTATGTAAAGGGTGGTTACAACGAACTGATATCATTGTTTTCAACTTGCTACCCCAAATATTTTTTACCTGCAAATTTACTGCCCTCTGATTGGCGCACGTCACTAATGACGACTCGTCTACTGATAAGAAAACCGGTTTTGGTGTTGTGGAAAGAGTGGTGTGGAATGCAGTTGCACAAAATATTTACAACAAACTAATAATAATAATCCTAATAATATGCACCATGCATCGAATTCTTTGTTTTATTCATACAAATTAAATCTCTGAAATTTTAGGGTAATAACCTACTTTAAAAAAAAGTTCCAAAACATAAAAGTATGGTATAAGTATATACAATGCAAATATATATTTAAAAATCCTTAAGTCCCAACTTCGCGATTTCAGCCCACCGTGCGTCGCCCGCCGTCGGGTAGTTTATTGAAAAGTATTGGATACGTATTTTTTCTTTTTTCACGTCGTCATAAAATTACGGAGATATATTGAGTTGAAATGGCGCATGACGTCACATGTAGGTAAGTTTTATACCTACTTGTGACGTAGTAAGCCCCCACTCTCAAACTTTAATGAGTTTTAACTAAGTAATTTTTTGATATTTTGATAAAACAAAAAATACGTGTCTAATATTTTTGTATTACCTGTCTGACGGACAAAATAGAAAGTCGTTTTCTTTACCCAGTCCGATCCCCTAGTAGGGGATCGTTTATAGTAGCACACCTCTTTCAATTATCATTTATCCTGTTTGAATAAATCTCATAAATATAATAAGTAGAATAGCTAACATGAGATGTTAACCGTTATACAATTTAGAATATGTACTTACTAACCTACTTATTAGAACTAGTGGCTCTTCCTGCACAAAAATATATTTAGAAAATAAAAATAAAAGCAACAATAGTTAGCTAACTGGTTCACTGGTGATTTATGCCCAATTTCCTGATGCAATTCGATTTCTCCGTGTTGTAATTGTGCGCTGCAACCTCCTGGTAACGAATTTATTGTAACATATTCACATAAACGACGTGTGCAACGTTACTAGGTTTTAAATAGATCAATTTCAATGTGTATTGGGAAATTTCGTATTTACATAACTGCAGACATAGAATGCGAATCAGACGCACTAACTTTACATGATGGAAGTTTCCAATCGATATAATAATTTGCTTTAAAGATTCGTGTGCCAGATGGACTTCCCATCGCCAAAAGGATCGATCTTCCGTATAAACTTTCAACTGCTATTAACCCCTACAGGGAATAATAGCAATCAGGAACTCTTGTGCTTCAGGCTTAACGCAGAGTTGTTTAGGTGGATCGTCTATCGTTGAATGAATGAGGCTTTACATTTAGTTGAAAGAAAATCAATTACGCAAAAATAAAAGCATAGACTTCGGCTTTAACTAAATATTTATGATTGAGCAAGTTAGCCATCAAAAAACCTAAGGGTCGTCAACTCTATTCTTATTCGATCGGAAATACAAGAAAAACGTTTTTAAGAAGAAACTGTCCATTGCATTAACATTTATTTAAAACAAAAATCGGCATAATAAAATGGAAATTATAAATACTATTATTCAAACCAAGCATTCGCGACAAGACATCTATTGACACAGCGAACACGTCTCGTATGTCTTAATAACACCACTTTAAGAGGTTTAAGATGACTTTATAATACGCGGATCGTGCTCCACTCCCGCGCAGCCTATTAAGGTGCGTGTGCGCATGTCCCGACGTAATAGTGCAACCACTGAATAGATATGTGGGTAAAAGGACCAGTCTATACAACTTGTAAACATAATGTATCGATAAAGTGTGATCATAGTTATGCATGTGGACCATCAAACTGAACCACTTTACATGAGTTCGTCATCCTCATCCTGAAAAAATAATCAGGCTGTGTCCCGTCTTTTTCTTCTTTTTATCAGAGTTTAAATGCCACCCATTTGCCTCTAACTTGGCCTTACATTCCGGCCGTCGAGAAACATTACTCAAGCTAGTTTGTTTCCCTCATCGAAATAAGTGATAGGTACACAGACGCACATGAATCCGAAAAAAAATGGAAACTGGGCCTTTGTGCAAATACAAATGTGGTGATTCATCTCTATGAGTTCAGCTCTTGTCTCTTCATCATTCATTGGAATTGAATGAGTGAATGATAGTAATTCAATATCTAGGAATTTAAATTGGTAAATGACATTCAATAAATAGCTGTAGGGCACAGAATGCTATGGCGTTGAACTGGTTTAAGGTTGTTTATGTGACTCAAGTGTTCAACTAGAATAGACACGTATTAATATTACGTGAATCCGTCTGAATCTGCCTGGCACTTTGGATCTCAGATTTTAATTTAGTTCTCATTAACTATCTTAAAATTTGTTGTATTGTCAATGAAAGTATTATACATTTAATGGGATAGACTGCCAAACTATGTAAGTAGTAACTTATGATCTTGGTACCATGGTTTCAATCAAAAAACTTGAAAAAGTGTCGGCCAAAAAATCGCTAAACTAAAAAGATCACGTCTTGTAAACTTATTTGTAGTTTAACAATCCTGCCACAATTGCTTCGCATTATTAATCATGTATTATCCCTATGTCATGGGACATAATAACTGGCGAAATACGGATATGTACGCACGACGAACAGTCAAGCTATACAAAACCAGTATAAGCGGATCTCATGGCATGGATCGGAAGCCATACATGGCTTTCGATGTCCGTTGTCTAGGTCAATTCTAATCGATTATAAAAATTGTATGCTAACTTCCACTGAAGTTGGCATGCAAACCGATTAAGGGCGCGCGGTTTGTACTGGTTTTTATTTTTAAATGCAAAATTTGCCATGCTAACTTCAGAGAGGTAAAAAATTACAGGCTTATATAAGTTATCTAATTTATCAATCTTTACTTGTTGTTACTTAACCTACTGCTTCTTGTTTAGAAGCGCAAGCGCACGTGTAAGTGAGCGGCGGAACTAAACAGCGGAAGTCCTTTATCTGTGGGGCGTTCATCTCTCGCACAATGATGAGCTTAGCTTCGCTATTGATGCTGTGGAATTTTTGGTTAAGTAGATCATGGACCAACGGTTCAAGTTAGTACTTGTTGAGTAGGTTTTTTATGATGCAGTCATCTGCCTAGCCTTTTCCTAACGTTGGATCGGCTTCCAATCTTAGCAAATGCACACGTGTCACGTAGGTTTTTTTTATCTGTGTGTTGTTTTATTTTCGGTGAATTTTAGCAGAGAACTTGACAATCATTATTTGCTGTGGTGTCGACGGACTACGACTACGGAGTCGACATGAAATGTTTAAATAACATAAAACTGCGATATCACGATGTTTTGGAAAAGCATTATCAACAAGATATGACACAAAAAGGAGCGGAATTCTACAGAAAAGAAGATGTACCTTATGCTAGATAACTTAACTGGAGGGACGTAGGTACTGAAACAGACAACTTCCTATCAAATATTAAGATGATTACTGGTTCTATTGTTAAATAGCCCAAAGGTATTGTAATCATCACACCATCTTAATTGTTTAGATCTCAGTTCCATTATTATTAATATTATACCACCATTTATAATAACGTCTAATATTATAATTATAATCCTGTTTACTAACATAGTTTTAAGCACTTTATGCACTACACCAAATAGGCAATGTTGTCTCTGGAAATAAAAGTTTTTTGTTAAATATTATTTATCTATAAGATAAAATTTAAAAAAAAATAGGTAATTACTACATACCTACACACTGCAATCCAACAGGACTCACACAAATCACATCCTTGAGCTCCATACATTTACTTCACAGTCCACACATACTTCAGCAAACTGGCATCCAGTTATTCTAAGCATTTTCTCAGAAACTATAAGTATATAGTAAAATACTCTTGTGACATGCGGGTACCATATTTGTCACCTGAGCCAGACAAGCCGCTATGTAACGGAAAGGGGACGCAAGTGCCCGATCTGAGATACCGATTGCGAGTGCGTTTGACGTATTTGTGTACTAACGGCAGAAAAGTTTAGTACGGAGGTAAACAATGTGAGGTCTGAAACAAGCTTTAATTATGGGTAAATGCTAAAATAATTATCGTGTTTTAGGACACACAAACCTCTTCTTTAACATACTGTGTTAAAAATACTTGTTAAAAAAATAGAAAAATATTCTCAAAACAAAATAGGTACTCGGATTTTCGAACCAGTTGTCTATAAATGCTTATATGGTTGCTACAATGCTAATTAACTTGCATGTTATTCTGTTTTGCTGGCCGTATTATGTTAATATCAGTAGATAGCGTTTGATTGCCAATAAATTATATGAAAACTCGAGTGTGTATATCCATAGATAGGTGAATAATCTTGTATTTAATGTTACCAGGTCGTCTGGTTTTATGAAAAATCTAGTATATTGACATATTTATTATGACTGCTGATAAACTTTGTACTATACCCTTTAAAATTAACATAAGTGAGGTTTTAATGTATCTAAGTAAGTGTTGTGTGATCTTTTTAACACTTATTTGTGCCGTCTTTTATGTACTAAAAAAATGTTTTGTCCTTTTTAGCATGAACAATAACGGACGACATCGCTACAAAAACTGAGCAATAGTCTTCAAATAGTTCGTACTATTCGACCATTGACATCTCGTACCTTGACATTGGCAAAATCATCGAATGTTGATCGATGGAGCCATAACCTTAAAAATTGAATTGAATTGAAGTGTTGTGTGTGTGCATAATATCTACGTATACGTATACAGGTTGTGTAACGGAAAGGGTATATACATTCTTAAGGTTGTGCTACAGACCATCAAACTGAACATATTTCCCATCATAAAAAAAAAATTTGCAGCAAAAAAAAAATATCTGCCACTGATACATTAGGGTCGAATAGGTATTGCAATTTTCTATGGGGCAGCAGATATTTTTTTGCTGAAAACATGTTTTATTATTTCTCTTTCCGTTACACCCTGTATATCTATCTGACTTGATTGCAATGAATGGTAATTGTTCATTGCAATCAAGTCATTATTAATATTAATTACTAGATACAAAGTAAACGCACGGCTTTAAACTCAAAATTATGCCAAACTTATATTTCTGTGTTTAATTTATTTATTAGCAGCAATTAACATCCAATTTTAATTAATTGTTAGAGTTATTTTTGCTCCAAGAATGTAGCCAACTCCAATCTTTATTTTACCTACAATAAGTCAAATTAAATTAATACAATATTCCAATATTAATTTTAAAAAATCATAATATTTGACATTCGCTGTCGATTTTTTCTGACTCTGCCAAAATTTCGTAGCCGCGTAGCAACTAGCGATTTCTAGAATTTTCTATACTACTAACAATATACCTATGTATAAATATATAAATATATTGTATGCTTGTAAGTTAGGAGCTAACAGCACTATCTAAGTGTGTCAAATACAATGAAGATTGCACTGTCATGTGTGTCTCTTCTAAGATGTAGGCAACGTATTCAATGAGTCGTAAAGTAGTAACTGTAAGTAATAATTTTATGGTCGAAAGTAATAATTATTAAACAGTAAATTAATTATATTTTTTTTATAATTTATAAGTAACTGTAGATTCTTGATGGCAGACAGTTATAGCAGCGTAGCAATGGCGTAGACCAATGAGGTAGTAATAAAAATATTATAAATACAAAAAAAAATATAATCGCAAAATGAAAAACTGACAGTCCTGTCATATACATTTCCTATTTTGTACATACTTATTTCACTAGAAGAAGAATATTTAAAGAAATAAAGAAATAAATTAAAAGTGTGTACGGACCCTTCGCGAAACCATTAACCAAGAATAGAGGTGAAGACTGGGTAAAGAAAACGAAATTCTATTTTGTCCGTCAGACAGAAAATACAAAAATATTACACACGTATTTTTTGTTTTATCAAAATACCGAAAAAATACTTAGTTAAAACTCATTAAAGTTGGAGAGTGGGGGCTCACTACGGTATAAAAATTACCTACATGTGACGTCATGCGCCATTTTAACTCAATATATCTCCGTAATTTTATGACCACGTGAAAAAAGAAAAAATACCCGTCGAATACTTTTCAATAATCTACCCGACAGACAAATAAAAAAAAATTGTGAGTATCTGTATTGTGATTGTGAATATCTGTATAAACTGAGTAACTGTACCGCAAAAATTTTAGCTAGAAAACGACTTTTTTTTTCGGGTAAAAATAACGGTTTTCGGTAGGACTCAATGTAAAGTATTCAAATAATTGTGCTGATGAATGCATTGAAATGAAATGAAATTGTACAAAATAACGTAAAATAATTTTTATATGACTCACTATATTCGACTTATCAGTCGAGCAAATATTTCGAGTAGGTACACATTTACACAAAAAATACATAGATGTCACCATGCACATCATAATTTACATTCTTAATATATTACTTATCGTACATTAATAATTAGTACAGGGGTATTATCTTATAGATATTTAAAACATTAAAACTTGTAAAAATCAGTATATTAAAAAAAGCTGGTGAAATTGTTGGAACTTTGATCTCTAATATCTTCTTAATCAGAACGTTCCCAGGTATGGTCCAGAACGGAAAAAAGAATTTAGCAGTGACAAGAAGAACAAAGAGCCTTTCGGCTTCGTTATTGGGCTTTTTACACCTATTATACAAGGTGTTGTTTTGCATTCTCGTCAAATTCAAGGAGGTAACTATGCTAATGAGTCTCGTCCCGAATCAATAATAAAATGGGTAGGTTTTTTTTTTTTTCTTATTTACGGAAATCCGTAAGTGTGAACCACCCGTGTTTTAAACGCGGCACGTCTGGTTCTTGCCTTATAACCTCGCTTACGCACGTACAAACAATCTCAAACGTTTATTCGATAATTTCTTAGTCCCTAAACCACGTTAAGGGGGTTATTCTGAAATACTAACAAACTTAAACAACCAAAAAAACTAGCGTTTATTAATAATTAACTAGGTACCGTAATTTTAATTGATTATTTATGTCTTTCGTGACCACCTCCTGAAATTTGACGAGGTTGCAAAACAACACCTTGTATTTGCCAAGACACAGTTTCTTATCGTTAGTCTACTTGCCGTTAAGCTGCTTGTGAGCGTAAGGTGCTCAGTTCGTTTCCCAGATTCACCAGGGTGTATATAATTGGCTGTTTCTGGATTTGATAATGGGACTTAAACATAACTGGCGAAATGTGTGTGTACCTACTATAAGTACACCTCTCCCTAACTATAAGGAAAAAACAGGCATAAGTAATAGTATCTTTTTTTTATACAAACATTGTTTTATAATACACATTTGTCAATTTGTCATTAACTTGGAGAAATGGAAACAGAACACCATGGAGACACATTTTCTTGTAACTACACTACCTGTAGTCGGCAGAGATGTGGCATGCGGCGCGCTACGGTTCAGTGTGGGTCGCAATGCGCCTGCGACTGTGTAAGTACGGCTATCTGCGTGTGCGCATTCTAATGTTACTTGTTTATTTCAGATTAGATTAGGATGCTAGGTTTATTTTAAATCTAGTTGCAGGTTGTATTTTGTTGTTCACCCTATAAAAGTGAGTGTCATTCATTTTTAATCTATACTAATATTGTAAAGCTGAAGAGTTTGTTTGGTTGAACACTCTAATCTCGAGAACTCCTGGTTTAAATTGAAAAAATAGTGTTGGATAGCCTATTATGTCGAGGAAGGTATAACAACACGCTACGTCCAATAGGAGCGGAGTATCAATGAAAAATGTTGTAAAACTAAGAAAATTTCGTGCAGACGAAGTTGCACGGGACAGCTAGTAAAAATACAACAGATCTGATTTCATATTCAGATAAGGATTCCACTACTAACTGTTTATGGAGCAGTGAGCGGTCTCTGCTGGCAGAGGTTACACATTATGTACTGGTTGTAGTACTTAATAAGTGCTTGTGTAAGATTTTTATATCGTTGAAAAAAATATTGAGGTTCAAAAATAAAGGCACAAAGAAACGACGCTGGGAGATTCCTTTTTCGCAATTTTTCGTAACTGCTAGCAATTATTGACAATGAAGTTTTTGCAATATAGCAGTCCCATCCACTAACCACTTAACTACTATACAAAAAACAGCTGTCACTTCAAATAATACAAAATCATTTATGCAAAATAATACGCGTAAAGCGTGGTTCACGACCATTCGAGTAAATAATACATGACTTAACAAACGTAGGGCGTACCGTATTGTATAGATAGTTACTGTAGTCAATTGTTGTATGTTTGTACAGTCATGGGCAGTAGTATGTTTACAATTAGCAAATTCATAAGCGATTTTCTCGTAAAAAACTGATCTCAACTTTAAGATGAGAATCTGATCTATATCATGTGGGTTCAAACACTAGCTACTATACTATTCGTAGCAACATAATATTACAAAACAATACAGGATGAAAAATCACTTTTTACTTGACAAGTGATTGCCTACGCCTCCTCGTCCACGGTCTTGCTTGATTATATTTATTATCGTTTCGAGTGCTTACATAATTTTTCTTAAGTAACATCGACGATTAATAAGTACGACATTCAAGTTGCAAGTGTACATATGTGTGCGCTCGTGACTGTACGTGCGTGATGTTTACCTCTGTGCCTCTGTGGGCACTCCTCGCCTCGCGGGAGGGCCGTGACCCGCCACCTGCCGGTCGCGGGTGAGCGGGCGGCCGTTGTAAACGAATGCCTTATTAAATACTATATACTACGTACGAGTACTAAATAAGCATGTTACGTCCAGATCATGTGGGCAAAAATATTGGGGATAAATTAGCAAAGGCTTTAACATTATCTATTTAAGCTTACCTAAATAGTAATAGTAGGGATGTAGAATAAACAAAATACCTAATTTTAAATAAAAAAATATTTTTGAAACTAAAACCCCCTAAATAAATGAAAACAAATAATATTCTTATAAATAAAATTCTAGAAAATTCTGCTAAAAAATCCCTCCTCTTTTATACTACGCAATCGGGTTAACAACGCTTCAGATTATTTTCAAATACTTAATGCTAGCAAAGCGGTCAATGAATCGGTGTGAAGTATTTACTCAATAAACACACAATAAATGTATATATCTTTACCTATACCTACATGGTAAATTTCAATAAATATAGCAGCTCAACTCTTTGTTGCATTGATTGCAAGACAGAAATCATTCATACCTAGTTTACCAAACTCCGTCACTGAAATCGTTTGAACGAAATTGAAACAATGCTTACAAAATTCATTGTTTTACCCCAACCAGCAAACGAAATATGTCCCACAAATCCAAATCTGTAACAAACAAAACATGAAACCGAAAGCGAAACCCAGTTACGTATCGAAAACAAAACAATCTATCAACCAATTACGATTACAAGTGCGTTTGCAGTGGCGTAGCTGTCGCAAAAGTGTCGTTATTATGTAAACAGCCATGTTTGTGCATTCTGTCGCCAGGAGGCGTTGGTGGCGTACATTCACACGCCACTGGGCACCGCTTCCTGTCGCGGCCGCCTCTAGGAAACGCGCTCATTCATGCATGCGCTTGCGTCTATCGATGGCATCGGGGCCGGACCCCCGCGGCCCCGGTGCGCTATGATGTTAGGTACTGTTGATCAGATATCGATTGAGGGTAAGGCAGTAAGGCTGGCTAGTGTTTTGTTTGATCTGAAACAGCTGGCAGTGAAACTGGGTTTTACGTTAGAGCTACGACTATAGGTTTTGTATTATGATTTGGGATTTATCTACTCAACGAGATTATTTGTTGACTTACCAAAATACCCTACTCAGAAAACCCAATTTATTACAAAACAAAATGAAACCCACATACATAACTACGTTTTATGAAATATGTATGAACATTAAGATCAAGACTCAGTGGGAGAGCTAAATCTAAGTAGATTAAAAATTATAATGAACTAGCTGTTCCCAGCCGGCTGTGCATGCGTTGCAGTGCACTTTTTCCTACCTACCCACCCTACCCTACCCCCTACCTACCCACCTAACTACCCTACCCTACCCTACCGCCAGCTACCTAAATTTCCAGCCAAATCGGTTCAGACGTTCTTGAGTTATAAATGGTGTAACTAACACGACTTTCTTTTATATATACTTATAGATATAGATATTCATTGATAAATACAGACTAGCCTGGCGTTTTAAAACAGACATCTGATAAATGATTGAAACTGTTTTCATAATTATTAATTTAAAAGAGACTAGTATTTTGCATAAAATCATAAATACTTATGACCAAGCACCTACAGTGATTTTGTGCCAGCTTCCTTTCAAAACCGTTAACCGATCGTTTCTTAGACTAACGGTACAAATCCATACTTCAATAATAAAAAGCTGAAGAGTTTGTTTGTTTGATTGATCGCGCTTATCTTGGAAATCACTGGTTCGAATTGAAAAAAAAAATCTTTTAGTGTTGGATAGCCCATTTATCGAGGAAGGCTATGTTTCATCACGATACGACTTATAGGACCGGAGCATCAATCAAAAATGTTGTAAAAACGGGGAAAATGGGACGCAGACGAAATTGCGCGGGTGAGCTAGTAATATTTAAATACAAAATTCTACACTTCAAGGCTATACCTACCTACATTGGCAATATATAAATTTCCTGATTTTTAGAAATTCGTAATACGATACGTTTCCAAATCTATCGTATTTATACCGCTTGATTAGACATAAAAAAACCCAGTTTAATTTTATGTAATCCATAAAATAATAATCTATTCTAATTTCCAAACTTTTTGCTCAATGCAGGATATTATTAAAAGATGTATGTACCAAAGAAGAATGTAATATTTATGCAAATCTCTATAACTGTATTTACAATCACGAATTCATCAAAGTGTTTATGTTTATCGATATCGTAAAGTACTTATTTAGCGAAACGAGAAAGTTTTGATTCGAATACATCTTTTAGTAACTTGTCTTCTGCAAAGTAAATTATTGACTACAATGTTCTTCTTACTGCTGGCGGTCAGATAGGAAACCAATCCATGTAAAATACTGGTATTCAGCTGCATCCGGTTAGACTGGAAGACGACCCCAACGTAGTTTGGGAAAAAGCTAGGCAGATGATGATGCTGTTCTTACTACTGGAAAATATGTCTTGGATCTTTTTGGTTCTAAGACATTTCGGTTTCCTTTTCCATCACAATTGAAAATTTTTAAGAGCATAATAATTATAAACAAAATTTAAATAGGCACACCGTAAAATGATAATGTAATGATAACCCATTTTTGTCAAAATCTTATCTCAATTGATAAGAGAATCTTACAACTACCGCAGGGACTTAATTAGGAACATAATATAAATATCTTAATTTACATGGTCTCACGTTTATTAAGATAACTGTATGATAATGACAAAGCCACACAACAGCTGTTAAAAAAAAAAAAACAAAAAAACATATAAATAACTTCTGCGCAACCGCTTTTAGCAGGTTTTGAAATAATTTACAAACAAATGCTTATTTTTTCCAGCTCCAATCCTTTAAACCGATCCTTTTTATGGTTCCGTACCCAAAGGGTCAAACGGGACCCTTCTGAGACTTCACTGTCCGTCCGTCCGTCCGTCAATCACCAAGGCTGTATATCTTGAATCGTGATAGTTAGCCAGTTGTTTCTATAGATTATGTATTTCTGTTGATGCTATAACAACAAATACTAAAAACAGATTAAAATATATATTTAAGGGGGCTCCCATACAAAAAAAGTGATTTAATTGCTCGTTTTTATAAATACGTTTATATAAATCGTTTATATAAATATTATTTTATAGTACGGAACCCTTCGTGCGCGAGTCCGACTTGCACTTGGTTTTGGGTAATAGTTTTTTTCTCGCCTAAGTTTATTCATCAAAAAGTAACGTTACAATTGTGACATTGAGGTTTCATAAGAATATTCGGTGAGCCACAATCTAAGCACAGCTTGTATATTTTGACTCAGTAATCGTGTATATCTTCTTCACCCGCACTAGTAGGCAAGCACCCATTATAGGCGTGGGATATAAAAGTTACAACATTTTAATTATTCTAATAACAATGTCTACTGCTTTAAATATAAAGTTTTCCTACAACTCAACTCGACTCAGAAACTAGTTCAACTACCGTGCGTAAAACTAATGATACTCATTATTGTCAGCGAATAATCGCGTGCTGCATATGTGCATGATTTCCATGTATGCGCAATTTAGTATCATCATCGACCAGGCTTTCAATCATCGAGATACAAGTCTTGATTCATTCTTAGTATCCAGTCTGTCTCGGAATGTACCGGTTGATTCTATCGTATTTACATTACTGTGATAAACAAGCCTGTAGAAATTATTCGCTATAATTATCATCATTTTACTACTGCCTTTTTCCCAATGTAGATGGGGTTGACGCCGCATGTCTTCATCCATTCTTGTCATCTCATCCGACAGTTCCGAAACCTCCTTTCTTGCTAAATCATCCTTCACACAGTTTCCATCCATCGTTTCGTTGTTCTTCCTCTACTCTTATACCCATCCAAATTCATACTCAAAACTTTCCTCCACGACATTTTCGTCGCATTTTTTTTCGCAACATCATAAACATTCTTTCATAAATAAACCATTAGGTACATACAAATTGGTAGTCAATGATCATGATCAATCGCAAAAAAACACTTTCAAAATGCGACCCGCATCTCCGAAAAGAGAAGCCCGCATGTCGATCAGATAATAAGTGACCGAACTTCGCTTTTTACCGGCGCGGGCGCATAGGAAAGTGCTTGATATGCGACACAATGGCCGCGCAACCGTTTGTATGCGACGCACATCATCTGACCCACATTCTTACGTGGTCGCGTTTAAAAAAAATCCTTTGAACATAATTGTTTGTTTTTTCTCAACAAGTTCACCGACTTTACGACCGGAACCGCGAGAAACATACTCCGTTTTGTAACCAAGACTTGTTTACAAATCAGGCATTACTTAATCCTTATTTTTTACTTATTCTTACTTTCATTTGAACGTGTTATGCATAAAAAGTAGAATAGTTTGTGCTGATGGGGAAGCAAATAAAGAACTTTTTACTAGCACATTTGCAATATAATTTTACATTATTCGCAACTACCTCAATACAGAGCCGACTGCACAGAACATCGATGGCGTGAAAACATTTCAAAAGAATAACTATGCTCAGCACGTCACTCACTCAGACGCACAAAGATGGCAATTTACTAACGACAAAGACACATAGTTAGAAGTCAGTACACTGTATCCTCACAATCGCGTCACTGCGAACATTTCTTATCGCCTCGTAAAATAAAGAGAATGGTTTGTGTCAACAACGGCGCAACGTGACTGTGGAGAACCGGAGACACGTCAGTGGCGTGTCATAGCTGACCAGCCAGGTATGCGCCCCCCTGCCTCCCGCACCGAGGGTCCGACTCTCTAAGTCCGTCAACCAAAATACGGGTCCGTCCGTAAATAGATTTATACTTCAAAATGAACCCTACTCCCTAATATTTTTGGATTCATGAATTTTGAAAACACATCGCGAGTAAGGGCAACTGTCCGATTGTGTTGTCATAAATTTTTAGTTCGGACCCCTAGCGAATCATATGTCCGTAAGTGATACGGAATAGGAAACAACCGTAACTTCGGCCGAAACTACGGATTTCGTGCTTAGAGAGTAGACCCCTAGGCCTAATGACAGATGGCGACATAGAAGTACGGATCGAAAGGAAAGGTCTCGTTATACTAGCGGATCATACCCAGACGAGGCGTGCTAATTATCACTTAGGAATGTCACCGTGCAAGCTCACTGCTGAATGTTGGTGTTGCCGTCATAAAAGGAGCATTTTGTCACAAATGTTTAGCATGACAACACTAGCAATTTCACATGGCTGCAGCGAAATACGACGAATGAAGAAACTCGTTTTGAAAAGACCGTGAAGATAAATTATTAGCTCATCCCTCTTATGGGTCAGCTCAATGTGCACTGCTTATTTATTGCGGGGCATCTTGTTGACTGAGTTATTATGATTCTGAAAACGTTCTTCATTATGTACATTGAAACAGATGTGATCCTACCGAGGGCTATAAATGCAGTAAATGGCTTAATAGCCTTTTATTTTGCCATTTATCTTGTATGTTTTTATTACCTCCCGTATAAAGTCTTACAAGGACGTAGGGAGACGAAGGCTATTAATTTGTATCTCATGATAACAGCTTATTGACATGAATCCAATCTGTACTGTTTATTGACACCATAAATACAATCTACAAAGTAAGATTCTTCATTAAGAAGATATACTTACAAGTAATAGTTTCAAAGATGAATAACATAGATATGACATTTACCATCTACCTCGTTTGAGCACTTGGTGGACAGTATGCTTACGCCGGGAGCAGCAAACACTGCGTTACCGTGCTTCGGGTGACAGATCTGTCACCCGCAGCACGATAAGCGTAAGTCCATCGATGTGGGGCCGACTTTGGGTTACATACATCTCGCAAACGATGCGGCACTTAATATAATGTCCTGCGTGTCCTGCTGTTTATTCATTATAGGAACTGATGGCCGCTGCAGAGAGCGCCAAACTAGTGGCTCAGTTCTGGGCCGACACAATTTAGACCATCGACACGCTAAGAAGAAGACCATCTACCTAACCTTTTCCCAAGTATGCAACTGAACACCAGTATTTACATGGAGCGACTGCTTATCTGACCTCCACAACCCAGTTAGTACCTACTGGGTAATACGATACCCCTTGGTAAGACTGGTTGTGAGATATCTTTATGACATTTTACGTAAGTAATTCTGGTTCAGAACCAGTGTGGTATGTGAATGCTCGACTTCAGAATCAGCTTATCGATTACTGCATTAGGTGGTTATTGAACAGCATTCTTACGGCTTCCAAGTGACTTCGTATTACACCAATAATAAAAGTTACATTATGGGTTTATGGTATAACTTAATAATGTAGTGAAGATTTTAAAAGATAAACTTAGAAGGTAAACACTTTAGGCCACAGCAATCTACGAATCTTTTTGCTCTAAATTATTTCGCAGATAAAAGGATGGAACAGCCAAGTAATCAGTTTTCCAAACTAAATATCTTGACTTATACGAAGGAAAGTCGGATTTAAAGAAAATTTCAAAACAATATTTAACAACAATTTATATTTTTTTATATTTTTTTTTTTTATGAAGTATTTAATAATGTAATTTAATTTGTACTTATTGAAATAAATAAAGGAAACAACAATATTGTAATTTTGTTTCAGCTAAAACATTATTAATACAAATGGATATACTATGGACTAAGCTAATAAGGACCTCAACGGTGGTCTAAAATTGTCTAAAACCTGCACGGGTACCCAAAAAATGATGTCAAATATATTAGAAAGAATTTCGCAGGACAATACAAGTGGAATTAAATGCAAACTCCAGATCCAAGTCACGTTGCGACGAAAGCGGTTAGCAAAACAAACGACAATCGTCCTGTCGACAGACGGTATTCCAGTGAAAGTCGACGGAATATAAACAAAAACCATCTTATGATGCCAGTCGCGTTCCGTCCTCTGTTTATGAATTAGGACATTTCCAAATGACATTCCTGCAGGTAGTATGAGGCTACTGTTTCTTATGGTTGTGTCGTGCTATCCAATGCTTTAATACTTTCGAAAGATGATCGCTTTTTGAATGAGGGGGACGTTTGCTAGTGTCGTAAAATAATGAAGACTTCCTACCTACACGAAATTTAGTTTTATGTTTTCAGAAGATTATGACGAATTGCCAGAAGATTAATGTATAGAGCCTACCTATAAGTTTCATTGGCAGGGATCGTTGGTGAAAACCGTAGTATTACTTTGAAAATATATAACTATTGTATATTTTTTCCTAGAGTTGGGCACGGTTTTGTAAAAAAAAAAAATGCTTACAATACTGACTGCTGGCACAGAGCATGAGGTGGTTCATTATTTACTACCGCGATCACTGACGGTCTACCACTTTTAACCCTTATGTCCTAAATCATAAGGTTGAAAAGTCAGTGAACGCTGTATCATCTCTTCATTGTTCACGGTTGAATAAAATTCTTTAAATTGACAGGCAGCTCAAATAAGTAGCTAATCAAATGCCTCCATCTTAATCATACGCACAATGTGAGAATCAATCAACCACAGAGGTTGCCAGCACGCGATAGTACGACCGCCGTAGAAATGGGCTATAACGACGGAAAAATCGACAAACTTCACTGTCTATCTGTCATTATGTCGATTCTTCCATAGACAAAACTCGTTTCTACAGTGGTCATGCTACGCGTGCTGCTGTCAACTCTTCTTCCATTGAGCTGTCAAAACTCTCAAACGTTCCGATATTTATGTATCTAAAAGCTGCTTCTATTAACACATTTTAAAAATAGCTGGACACTTGGCAATTAGATAAGACACATCAAGCTACGCTAAGCAAGTACATATCCAGTATAATCCGACCTCACTTTGTATGAGCTTCCCGTACAGTGAGAGATAAGCTTAATTTTGACTTGTAAAGCCTGATTAGTAGTTGTGCGTACGTTAGTCGAAGGAAAGAAAGCGTGTATAAGCGGCCTGTTTTTTTTTTCTATTACGAGGTTAGGACAGTTTCCTTTTACGGTGTTGCTCTTTATGGGATTAATTTGCTATAAAAAGTCATGGATTTGTCGAGATTTTTATACTGGATGAATGTGGCCGGGCTTTTTGTGAAGAATATGGGCAAGGGAAATACAGCGAAGAAATAAATTTAAAAAAAAAAGTATTTAGTTATGAAATGGCATTGTTTATTCATACAGTAACGAAAAAAGAGAGGTACTGTACCAGAAAATGAAATAATGAACTTCAATTAACTTCATAAAATACTTTTAAAAACTGAACAGAAATTATATAAAAATAATAAAAAACCATTTCAATATTAAATACGACCAAGTTCAGTGCCGGTCACGGGCTCGGCGTTCTCGACCGAAATGCGAAGTTCAACCGATGTAATGCTACGCGCCAGTTATAATTAATACATCACCCAACAGGTGCTATCTTGAACTTTATTAACTAGTTTAAAAGGTTCATTATCCTGTCACACATTCAGAAAAAAGTTTACAAGAGAAAATTAATGCTGACCGTTGTTGAATGCGATCGTGATAGGTTCCAACATAAATTTTATTTTTGCAATTTTTAATTTTACTTGTCATGTTTTAAGTGTACCCTTACTTAATTCTGTTATGGTCATTTCAGCTTTATCATTAGGCAATTAAGCTTCTTTTTGTTTGTGGTTTTGTAAAGGGTAATTTTGCCTGTGTAAATAAAAATAATAGGCTTTTTTCAATGGAATAGTAATTTGAAAACGATTTTGCTTACTCATGCAAACTATTAAGTTAAAAAAAAAACGTAGAACATGTAACAGTCAATAATTATCATATATTTATGGCCTATTATTATTACATTAAAAAGTTTAAAGATCATAAAAATATAAGGAATTAAAATGTTTATCATTTCGTAGCCGTCTAAATAACCGTTAAGTTTATTTAAAACATAAAAAAAAATATAATAGTATAAATTATAAATGCAAAAAGAGAAACTTACGAAAATATAACACGTTTTATTATATAATTAAACAATTTTGATGCTATAAAACGGGACGATAACATTTCGACTCAATTGTAATGTAGAAAACAATATTTATTAGAGAACATTTCCTGTCAATATGTTAATAGTATGTATGTAGTATTTTATATGTATGTTTATTTATATATGTATTACGTATGTAGTAGTTAATTTAAGTTTTGAATGTACTGGTTTTGCACATGCTCTTAAGTTTATCCTCTTTTGCAAATCTCGCAATCGAAAAATGGTTTTCTGTAAGAAAACCCAATTCTGGGTTAAGCTTGCCGTTGTACATAAGTTTTTATATTGCAATCTGTTTGTATATTTCTTTTTCAACACACTTGCTCATAAAGTGGCTTTATGGTCACCGCAATTAGGCACAGAATGACACCCATAATCAAACTGTGACTTTTTCATTGCTATAACTCACTAGTGAGTTATAGTTTTTTTTTATTTTATTGGTTCAGGTGCTTTGTTCTTAAAAAAGTTTTTATTCAAAAAAAAGATCGTGTTCAATCTATTGCTTGCTCATTACATGCAACTTCTTATTTAAATAGATAATTTTAACTCGTTCGTGTTTAATAAATAAAACTTTCACTCAAATATAACTTTTGTTTTGTTTCTCTGTAATAAAAGAAAACTTTAAATTCCCCATTTTGTACGTGGCAGAATAAGCGCAAACCCTATGCGCGGAAAATAAAAAAAACCTCATCCCTTTAGTTTGTGGCTGATCGTAATGCGCGCGCATAGGAAAACTGATTAATTTTTCCCACCATAGCGAATCATTTTTCAAAACTCGTTTTCACTGTTGAAATTATAGTTATTTATTAATTAAAATGTCTACAAGTAGGTACTAGTTACGAAGAAAATGATTTATGTTGTACACCGACCGCCCGATATAAACCCGATATGTGAAGCCCTTAACGTTATGGAAAACTACCTGAAAACTGCTAGGAAAAATATCTATTATCTACTAAATAAAATGAGTTTTTATTGTTATTTTATTCACAAGTGTGTTGAAAATCGTCGTATGATACACGAGTGTATTGGTGATTACCGTCCTCGGCTCTTTAAGACCCTCACCTAACGGCTCGGGTCTCAATGGCGCCTCAGCGGTAATCACCAACATTACACACTAGTACCATAATGTACTATTAATTTGGTGTGCAATAAAGAATAAAGAATTCATCGAACGAAGATTATTTTATTAAATACTGGCTTTTTCCTCGGTAATTGTCCTACGGCATCGTACTACTGGGATAAATAAGATCCTTTTCAACACACTTGCTCATAAAGTGTCTTTATGGTCACCGCAAGTAGGCACATAATGACACTCATAATCAAACCGTGACTTTTTCATTGCTATAACTCACTAGTGAGTTATGAGAGATTTTTTTTTTTAATTTTATTGGTTTAGGTGCTTTGTTCTTAAAAAAGTTTTTATTAAAAAAAAATATCGTGTTCAATCTATTGCTTGCTCATTTCATGCAACTTCTTATTTAAATAGATAATTTTAACTCGTTCATGTTTAATAAATAAAACTTTCACTCAAATATAACTTTTGTTTTCTCTGTAATAAAAGAAAACTTTAATTTCCCCATTTTGTACGTGGCAGAATAAGCACAAACCCTATGCGCGGAAAATAAAGAAAAAACCTCATCCCTTTAGTTTGTGGCTGATCGCAATGCGCGCGCATAGGAAAACTGATTATTTTTTCCCCACATAGCGAATAATTTTTCAAAACTCGTTTTCACTGTTGAAATTATAGTTATTAATTAATTAAAATGTCTACAAGTAGGTACCAGTTACGAAGAAAATGATTCATGTTGTACACCGCCCGATATAAACCCAATATGTGAAGCCCTTAACGTTATCGAAAGTTTACTACCTGAAAACTCCAAGGAATAATATCTATTATCTACTAAATAAAATGAGCTTTTATTGTTATTTTATTCACAAGTGTGTTGAAAAACGTCGTATGATACACATGTGTATTGGTGATTACCGTCCTCGGCTCTCTTAAGACCCTCACCTAACGGCTCGGGTCTCAATGGCGCCTCAGCGGTAATCACCAACATTACACACTAGTACCATAATGTACTATTGTGCTATTTCAGACTATAATCTATCCCTGTGCCTAAGCGTTTTGCGTTTTTTTTACGTGAAAGAGTAACAAACATCCATAAACACTCACAAACTTTCGCATTTTTTATAATAATAGTAGGATTTACCACTCTAATATGATAATAATAAAGATGAATAATTTGCAATCAAATCAAACATTAGAAACTAAAAGAAAAAAAAAATGACGTCACGAAGTCGTTGATGTCTTTTACAAGAACGTTACATCACAGCTGAAGGAAATTATACGAAAAATAACTTTAAACCAACAGTAATAAACATTGTATTGTCCAACAAAATGTACACATTCATACTCAAAAGTAATTAAGAAGTTAGTCTATTTAAGCGTGTCGATGGCAACCTTAATTGTGTCGGCCCAGAACTGAGCCACTAGTTTGTAGCTCTCTGTAGCGTTAATCAGTTCCTGTAATGAACAAACAGCAGGACACGCAGGAAACGATATTACGTGCCGCATCGTTTGTGGAACAGCACCCCATTTACACTCCAGGGCAGAGTCATTAATGGATCTCCACTTGGTTTTCCATGCTGCGGTCAGCCTGGGTTCGAAGTCCATTTAAAGATTTCCAGTTCAGCCATGGCAACTCATGACCAGATGGGAGACCTTCAGAAGGTGGCATTGGGTTAGGTAAGGGACTACCTCGCCACAGCTTCAGTCTTTCCGTACACTGCTCGCCAGAGAGTGCGGTGACACACTTCAAAAATCTGTTTCGGCACTAAACACGAGGGTATTTAGATGCGTAGGTGGTTTAGAGGGTGTCGTGTGTCTGAAGCCATTTTGATTCTTTCACAAGAACTTGACACCGTTCAATTTTAATTTAATTTAAACATTAAGTACAAAAAGAAAGAAAAGTAGTAAATGATGCCCTGACATCTGACAGAAGATAATGGAAGAACTACAGAGGAGGACTTAACGCCATTGGCATTTTCTGCCAGTCAACATTTGAGTGATGCAGAGACAAACAGTGGTTAGTTAAAATGGTAGCACTTAATACGTAACGTCTAAATCATGCTTGGACACCTATTTGCAGGTTTGTTGCAACAATAAATACAGTAAACAACTTCGAACGTAATAACTTTAAAAATATCGGTGGTAAATTAGTATTAACGGCCTTGCTTTCATTCCCCAAGGAGTAAATTATAACAAAAAGTAGGTACTTGTTTTCAGTTGTTTACAATCACGCAAATGGCAATAATTGCAACACAATTAGTATTACCAAGATAAACTTCCAACTCAATCCAGTATCGATTTACTAATATGTCTAAATACGATCGAAGAATATATCTCCTCACTAACTTCCAAAACTATACAAACCTATTGAATACTCAAATCGATTGATATGCAAAGGTATATCAGTCGTTCTGACGTCTAAACTAGTCGGTATAGTTTGCTTGACAATAGGGATGATGACTGGGTAAAGAAAACGAAATTCTATTTTGTCCGTCAATCAGATAATACAAAAATATTAGATACGTATTTTTTGTTTTATCAAGATAACAAAAAAATACTTAGTTAAAACGCATTAAAGTTGGAGAGTGGGGGCTAACTACGTCAGAACTAGGTATAAAATGTACTAAGCCGTGACGTCATGCGCCATTTCAACTCAAAATATCTCCGTAATTTTACGATTACGTGAAAAAAGAAAAAATACGTGTCAAATACTTTTTAATAATCTACCCGATAGACAAATAAAAAAAAATTAGTCACCATCCCTATTGTCACTCATCAAATTTATTTTATTTTAGGATATGAACCGTATTAGACAGATCAAACTTATATGCAATTTTAAACTGTTGTCAAGAAGATCTTGATATAAATTATACAACTGGACATGTGCAGTTAGTTGAATAATATCAACAATTACACGTACGCCTGCGACTATACACATTTACAAATCGTCTTGCACACTTAACGCTTGCTTTCGAGCAGTCTTTAAGAGTTTTGTCAATATTGATTGTTGATTATGTGAAATGCTATGTTATAAAACACTCAGTCGTTTCTGGGAACCATATAATCGTCGATGTTGCGAGAGGCGAAGTTCATTCGGCACAAATTTACACGGCTTGCCAGACAGTTTTTTCTAGACATTCGATCAATGATAACCATGATCAGAAAAAGTCAAATACGCATTGGCATATGTCGTTCTGGGTATAAGAGTAGAAGAAGACCAAAGAAACGATGCAGGATGAACAATCTAAAGGATGCTAAGGCAAGAAAGGAGTTGTCTGATGAGATGACGAGTAATAAAGAAGTGTGGATGAAGAAGACAATATGCCGATGCCAATATGCTAATACGCCGACCCCAAATTAATCGGGGTAAAGTCAGGAAAATGATGATTGTTGTCCTGTCAAAAACGCATTGGCATTACTTCTTATATTATTTTTATCATCATTGTCGTTCTGTTATAAGTCATAGTAGAAATACAAACAGTTTTGGAAGCGATTGTTGACTCGGTCCTCTTTCTCTGAGAGTAACATTGCGGCAAAGATAACAAAATAAATAGTTGTATCACGTTTTTCGCATTCGTGCTATAACTTTGCCATTTATATGTAATTCACAGCTCAGACTTGCAAATGTTAGGCGCCAGTCAGTTGCGTAAGAACTTACGTGAAAAGATGTTGAAGGAGAAATCGACGAGAGTAGCTTTTTAGTGCTTATGAATTATTGGCAAAGGACAATAAAGCAAGGTATAAGCTAAGATAGACAAACAATAAAGGTCTAGTAGAAGCAAGCGACACTGCAGCTGAGCATGAAGTCTTGGATTCGATTCTTGGGTCGGGCAAATTGTTATTCAGTTTTTTACTAGGAATTTCTCCAGTAGCAGCCCACAATATACCTGGAAATATGCTCCTCCCCTATTACATAACTGGCGAAATGTGGCACACCTGTGCCTAACCCACTCCTACAACCATTACACTCGTGATGTTATGTAGTCTTTGCTGTCTTCGGAACCGGCTTTTACAGTATCTTTTCCTTATCTCAACCTTCTTAATACATGCTCATTTCGTCATCAACTTACAGCCAGACACAGGCGGTTTTTATATAACTAAAGAATTAATTATGACCTATAAGAATGACGTTTATTTTATGCACAGTTGCAGAAAACCCCTTTCTTAGGTTAGGTTCCATGATTATTGCCCCTTTTCTAACGTACATAAACGATTCGTTTGCTTACCAATCGTTACGAAAAACTCGTTTTTTCGATTTAGTTAAGTTTTATTAGTATAAACTGTGAACTATGAAAACTCGGCTTTGTTATAGACAGCGTTTTAACTCAAATAACGGTCGGTAACCGATGACGAATCCGGATTAAAAATTTCAATACTCTACCAGAACTGTAGAAAACCCGATCTGTTTACATAGTTTACCTGCGCTTATATTGTTGCTATGCCCTCGATTTGTGACAATCAATGCATATTAGAGATCAATATTGTTTACAACTTTCTATGGGAACTTAATGCCCATTGTTTGCTTTAGGAGAGCGTTTATCGACAGCACGGCAAAATTATAAAAAGTGTACGACTACCATAATATGTGACAAGTTTCATTTTCATTTCATTGCGGGTAGAACGAAAAACTGTATTATAAGTTTCGTCGAAACTGGATTTCATTTTCGTATTGACTGATGGTTGCACGTCTCTAAAACATGTTTTTACGGATCTTGCAAGATTCAGTTATGAATTTCACCACAAAGTGAAATAACAGATTCTTGTCCCATCTACATATTTTGGGATGCAGGTAACTCGTGTAACGGTTGCATTGAGAATGCGGAGTTTCAAGAGTGTTCTACAAATGCGCACGGTTCATTAGTGAATGTCTTGAACGCATAAAATAACAATTACCCACTTATAATTAACGCGACTCATAACTTAAGTGTCAATTATAATCCAATAAGATTCTCGTGCGATCTAATCGATTGAACAGCGAAAATAATATTACCTACATATTTGCTGATCCTACTTTCTTTTGCAACGGTAAAAAACTACTTCATGGTGTAGCAGTTAACAATCCTAAACTAACAAAACTTTCTTTAAAGAAAACTTATTAAATGTAAAATGTTTAGTGTCGGCAACACGGTCTCATCTGATACAGGTGTCATAATTCACGTGTAAACACCGCTACGGGCTACGTGGAAGAAAACCAGCGAGTTCTCGCGTCCGAAGTGGAACACTGCGCGTGCGACTGTACCCGATTCAATTAATCAAAGCTCGTCAAATTATTCATAAATTGAATACATATTTATGTCCCATCACCTGACTAGTAAACACTCAGGTCATAGTGTCACGTTTGATGAAATTTACCGTTAAGATCCGCTGAGTGGTGCTCGTTCAAACTCCGGAGTTGGTCCTCGACATATCACAGACACAAGCACTTGTTGTTAACTATCACTAGAATAGATCACTTCACTGATCACCGATGATCCCCGTACATTTCGTCGGTCGCGGTTGGTGTGCTGTACGCGAGGGCCGCGTCGTGCGCATAGGACCAGCAAATGCGACGGACCGTGAATCTTAACCTACCTGTTGCGCTTGCGTGTCGCCCGACGACGGCGCGACGACGGCCCGCCGACCGGCGCCCTGCTGTACCGACGCGCACCGCCGCGCCGCCATCTTTTATACAACCTCCTTACAACATCTAAAAATCTCTACTTCAACATACCTTTAGCAAAATGACTCTCAATTAGCTTCTTTAGCTTTGAAACCGATACGAAAAACTATTTTGGTCTATATAGTCATTCACGTGCATTTGTCTTGAATAACTATATAGATAGGCGTGAAAGCCTTAATCTGCTTTACCGACGTGGTAGCGCCATCTGCAGAAAGCAGCTGACACTACTGACAGTCCTAAAATGACGTTTGTTAAACGTTGAAGTCACAAGACATTGGTAAGGCTTATATTAAGGTAAACTGTTAAAGGTTTTCAGTCAAATTTCGCAAATTATCTTAAATGTGGGGTGCATAATGCATCTAACATCTTGAAACACAATGTTCTTAGCTTTGGACTGCTGATTATACTTGATCAGACTTTGATCACAGGACAACTTATTTCCGGACTTTAGCCACAGATGGAGCCACTTAACACTATACAGCCTTCATTCAACATTGTCGAAGGCTTTAATTTGTATGACGGATATAATGTATGTTTACAAATCAACAAAAAAGTGAGGCTTATCATTTATCAGCTGTGTACAGGTAGTTACAATGTCTCACCTAAGTTTTAACATACATACATTTGGTGGTACGCTTTTTGTTATTTCAGATTTTGTATGAGATATTAATTACCTGACTCCTTTACCTTCATCAGAGACATTTCCATAATCAAAGTTTTTTTAGCTTGATTTATGGTAAACACAAGTTTTTGCAACAAGCGTTGTAAATCCTCTTGTGACGCGTATGCTGCCCGGATACACCTAAAATCGACCCAAAAGGCTATGAAAAATATCCAAACGGGTTTTATAAGATTGCTGCTCTAATCTATCTATTAACTCAGTCCACTGCTGGACATAGGGCCTCCTCCGCCTCAACAGCATCTTCGGCAACCTGATGTCCCGGTACTACCACTTGCCTGTTCCATGTTGGTCTACTTAACTGGATACTATGCTACGCGTTTTGTGTTGATACGCGGTGTCCATTCGAGAGCTCGTCTTCTGTAACGCCCATCTCCGACAGAATACGTGACGGGCCATCGGACATTCGACAAATATGGCTGCAATCTGCATCTTCTGCTGGCTTGCTAACTCTAATGTGAATAACACAAGTTTTTACTTCGGAAATTTTAAACCGGATCTTATGAAAAAATAGCGACATTAATGATGCTACATAATTATTATTATTAAAAAGGATGTCTACCTAATAAAAAAAACTTTCATCGTATAGTAACTTTATCTTTATTACCTACATAATGACGTCAAAACGACCAACTATTATAGCAAAATAAATGCTTGTGTGTCTAAATGGTGTATAATGGATGATTAAACTTATTTTAAAATTCAATTATCCTAAAATTTTATTGGGTTTTATAAAATCTATTTTGATTCAAGTGAGTAAACTTAGCTTTGGCAACTGAGGCGGAATTAACGTGTTGTTAATGAGGCAAGAAGTGTACTGTGTGATCTGTGACTTGGGATCAGCAATCCTTCAAAATATTTCATCTTTGAAGCAGGATTAATGAAATAACAATGATCAACCGTTTATTTCATTTCTTTTTTTATGACGAAAGGGTGACCCATTCAACTGGTTATCACAACATATACTTATTGTTAAAATCAGTATGTATTGTATCTGGCTGGAGAGCAGCGGTGGCCCAGTGGTGGCAGCCCCGACTTACAAGCAGTAAGTCGTAGGTTCGAATTCGAACCCAGGCAGGCGCATTACTTTGTGTAATTTATTTCATCACCGCTGCTCTCAGAACGGTGAAGGAAAACATCGTGAGGAAACCGGCATGTTCTAGAACTAAAAATTCGAAAACATGTGACATCTACCAACCCGCACTGGGCCCGCGTGGTGGATTAAAGCCCACTCTCTCTCATTCTTAATCTCTCTCATTGAGAGGAGGCCTGTGTCCCAGCAGTGGGAACATTATAGGCTGATGATGATGATTGTATCTGGCTTACAGGAGTTACAAGATTTGGACGCAGAGCAGAGCTTGTCATCATCATCATCATCTGCGTAGCTTTTCCTCAACTATGTTGAGGTCGGCTTCCAGTCTAACCGGATGCAGCTGAATACCAGTATTGAAGAACAGTGCCTGTGTCGTAAAATAATGCTGAAATTATTCTTATATAGAGAATGAGGACTAGTCAGTCGGCAACAGAGATATCAATGTCAATCATACGGCATTTATTTACAAAAGTGATGCTGTGTAATAAACTATGTACCCACTCCAGTGATAATTACTACGTCACACTACGTAGCTCCATATGATAGTAAGTACCAAATAGGTACCAAGTTCAACAAATTTCGGCAAATGACTGTCGTTAAGGAATTATTTTCAGATTCTACATTTTCTGAAATGATTGTCACAACGTTTGAAGTGTTTTGATCAGTTTTGATAGATTGCGAATCGGCGCGATGCGAAATCGCATCGCAGAAAACTGCGACACGAATTGATGCGATGCGCCCGGTCGTAACAAAGATCGTAAAAATAGAGGTAACATCGCAGGAATGCGCAATGCGAATCAATTCGCAAGTTCTTGCGATGCGCCGTGGGAGCTTAGATTTTTACGATGCGACGTCGCATTGCAGTTTTGTGTACAAACCCAAAGGCAGACCGCCCGGCGGCCGTTATGACTCCAAAACAGGTATATAACCATAAATAAACAGGTATTTTACATTATGTAAAATATAATATTGATAAAACACGACACTAAAACTCGAATAACCGACGCAAATATAAAAGAAGGACATTACCATCAACGTTTTGAATCATAATTAAATACTTGATAATCTTCATGATTAAAAGATAAATGAAAGTTGGCAGTTGACCTCTAAGAAGACGGATGAAATCTCTCTTGGTTTGTTGTGACCATCGAGAAGTTTCTATAAAACCGAATGTCTTTTCTCTAATAATACCTAACTGTTCTAACAATCTCTTCAATATTGATTACAACGGTGTCTCTATAAAGTACTTAGTTTCTGCTTTTTGTTACAAAATTTACGCCAACTCGACAATACATGAACTCTTAAACTTGAATGTAACAATGCAAAAGCTTGACGGCTCATCATGTTGGAGTATACTACGGTGGTATTTCCCACAGTTACTATCACACATTTTAATACGGAATAATGAACTAAGCATCTACCGTGTCGTAACGTTTCTACGAAGAGTCTTTATTTGTTTAAAACTTATGGCAGTTTTCACTTACAGGCATTGCATTTTTTGTCACTTATACGTTAGCGATATCGGGCATTCATGTTTTTATGACTGATGATTTTTCTAGATTCAGGAGTTATATCCAGGGCCTGTGGACGGTGAGTAATGGGCTAGCTCACCGTCCGATGCCTGCCAGGGCTGCGGGACTGTTCGAAAGAGATACCGTGGCCCTGCAACACAAAGGGCTAAGAAGGAACATGGATGGGTTTTAGTCAGTACAAGTCTGAGACTCCCTTCCGCTCCGCCCAGAGCGGGAGGGGTCATTTGATGACTTCCCACCCGTAAAAAAAAATGGTGTTGTATACAACGAATCGGAGAAATTGAAGTTTTTAGGGTTCCGTAACTCGAAAGGAAAAAACGGAACCCTTATAGGATCACTTTGTTGTCCGTCCGTCTGTCTGTCTATCTGTCTGTCAAGACCCTTTTTCTCAGGAATTGTGAATTTATACCAAATACTCAAGTCTACTGCTCCTTAGTACTGTGAAAAAATGAAAATTCGAAGCCAGGAATCAAAATCTACAGGGTACCTACTTCCCGTGAACCCAGAATCTTGAAAATTGGTACGAAGCAACTCCTTATAGAACAGATAAAGGAAAAGTTGCGAAAACTGTAAATAGTTACATCATAATGATAAAAATATTTTTAATAATTACGGTTTTAAAAGTACGGAACCCTCGGTGCGCGAGTCCGACTCGCACTTGGCCGGTTTTTCTTTTATCTACATCACAGAGCATCTCCTACTCCTACATCTCCCCACCTACCATGGAGGAGTTCGAGGCTAAATGATAACAGCTGCTCGGATCAAGCTTCAGGTTAAGCTGCGCTTGCGTAGGTTGGTGCGTGGATGGGTGACCGCCCATTACATACCGATTTTCCTCCGTGCCTCGAAAAGCACCGGTTTGGTACCGGCTGTCATTTGTTGATATTTGAAAGTCGTTACAGGTCAACAGTCAGTGGCCCGAAAGATTGTCAACCAGCCTTACCAAGGAGTATTGTATTACTCAGTACTTACTGGGTTGAGGAGGCCAGATAGACAGTCGCTATACTTTTATTCAGCTGAATCCGGTAAGGCTGGAAGCCGACCCCAACTGGCTATGCAGATGATGACTGTTGTGGGTACTTGCACTTAAATGTGTATAATTTAATATGCAAGTACCTTCACATATAATAAATCAGTTGCTAACTGAACTGCGGTGTTTCATTACATTACATGGTGACAGCGGTAAAAATAATTATAAAACAAGTAATAATCGAGATTTGTTGCGATAGTTCCGGCGAATAGTGTTGAAAAGGTGTGAATAACTATAGAACACGCGCGACCACCATCAGAACTGAGTTTGGAAGGCAGCTCCGTCAGCCGGGCTGACGCGTGGAAGCAATGGAAAACGCTGTTCACTCTATTTTTGAAAGCATCTGGGGTGCATAAAGATGAATGCGGTATCCAGGCCAGTTTACTGGTCAATCTGATCGGACCCGAGGGGTTCGATATTTATGAGACTTTTACGTTTGATCAAGATACTGAAAAGGATGACGTCACTTTGTTAATCAAGAAGTTTGATGAATATTTTGGCGGCAGAATATAACTTTGGCCAGATACAACTTTTTTACGAGAAATCAGGAAACTGGCGAGTCCATAGATCAATATGTCACAGCATTGAAATTGTTGAAATTGCTGTTTTAAAAGTATAGAAGAGGAATTAATTCGTGACCGTATCGTTTGTGGTATAAAAAGTACGGTAGTACGAGATCGCTTATTGAGAACAGAAGAATTGACTTTAGAAAAAGCGATTAAAATTTGTCAAGTTAATGAAATTTCCAAGGACAGCAACCACATATTGAAGACGCGGGGTGCAAGTGGTTCTGCAGAATCAGCGCCGGTGCAAATCGATACAGTCGGAGTACGTGGTGGTGTTGGTAGCCGTGGCTAGCGCAGTCGTGGGCGCCCGCGCCACCTAGAGAATCATCTACCATATACCACTACCACTATTTCCCCAAGAGATCATTCATCCCCAAGATCTCCAAGAGTTCATTCATCAACAGCAATGCCTGTATTTGTTTGATTAGTTAACTAGCCTTTTTTCAACTACTTATATGGAGTCGGTTGGCAGTCTGGCCAAGTAGCCTATCTGTCGTCCACAGCCAGCTAGTAACAGTTTAGTATGTGGGTAAACTCTTGAATGCAGGGAAACAAGTTTTTTCTAGAGGACTGCGTCGTTGGTCTTACGTTCGCAAACGTTGAGCATGAGGTCCTGGATTCCATTATCAAAATCAAAAGTCATTTATTCAAATTAGGGTGATAAACAGCACTTTTTGAACGTCAAAATTACAAGAGACAGTCCCCCAAAACGCCCGCCCTTCGCCACTTCCTAGTGTTTTAGCTGGGAAGAAGAAGTGGCGGAACAAACTCCCCAGCAACACATCTTCTGTTAGGTTAGAAGAACCAGATTCTATACAATAGTGTTCAAGTTTATAGAACCAAAGAATCCATTACATCAAATCAATGTCACATGTCAGCTAGCACACACCAATAATAAAATAAAATATTAAAATATATACTTAAGAGTAAACAAAGCCTCCAGACATAAAGGGCGTGCCCGCTTACACGTGCATACCGACGAGAAAAAAAAAACAAAGTAAAAAAAAAAAAACTATGCATGAAGTTATCAGTAAGCTAAATTGGAGAAAGAACATTAACATTGTCTTGTGTTCAACCCAGCGACCAACTATTCTTATCGTTTAAGTAGTCGTTAATGGAATAGTAGGCCTTTGAACAAAGGTTAGATTTCAATTTAGCTTTAAACGCATTAAATGGCAAATCTAGAAAGGACGATGGTAGCTTGTTATAAAATTTCATTCTCAGGTAGGCAATGTGTTATCGGGTTTATCCATCAGAAATTTCACAGTCGCAACCACGGAGTCTGGGTTCGTGCCCAAGTGATAGCAGTTATTGAATTTTTACCCGAATGACAAAAGATCGCTCGATTTGAATTACAATACAAGGTGTAAGGGACTTCGACGCACAAACGGTAACCATGAATTACAACACATAGTTCTACACACCCCAGCGTCAAAATATTTCGTTGGTTATTAAAAACAAAAAAACTGCGCTCCTTGTATCTATATAAAGGATGTAAATCAACCCTTAACGAAGCCGAAGGGCACTTATTCTGCCCGTCACTGCGATCATTTTTTTGTTCTGGACCATACCTGGGAACCTTCTAGTTACGGAAAATTGGAGGTCAAAGTTCCAATTTTTTTTTTATCCTAATTTTACGGTTAGACCTTTAATTTACTTGCCTTCATGACCACATGACCATGTTTACTAGTAATTGCATCTATCAGCACACTGTTTTGAGTCCGTTACATTGAGTTTGACCGTAAAACGTGATTTTTCACCCCAAAAAAGTCGTTTCCCAGCAAAAAAAATTGCGTAAGGTTACTAATTAGTTTGATGTACGGAATTCTTGGTTGCCGGCTTCGTGACAAATTTGTTTACTCCTTGTATATAAAATCAAAGTCTTGATTGACTGACTGAGATATCAACACACATCCTAAACCGCTGGGCCTAGAGACCTGAAATTTGGAGGATGTGTCCTTAGTGAAGAGTATGGTATCCACTAAGAAAGGGTTTATCGAAATTCCACCCTTAAAAGGGAAATTCCACACTATAAAATTTAAAGCAGATTTGTAGAACTGATGTTTAAGCTTGTTGTAGGTACCTATAGTACCTAAATATTAGACATACACCTACAATTAACACTGCCGCTATTAACTTAAAACCGTTTATCATATCCAAGTCCAAGGCATTAAGTCCTTACTTTGTAACAACAATTCCATAACTATTAATAAAGTTCAAGTTCATGTGCAACTAATGGATACAGATTCGTTCATGATTGTGACTGCGACAGCAATGACTTGTTATTCAATTGCTTCAAATTAATTGTTCCAATTAATATATTTATTCAATTGGTATTCATAATGTCCGATACTCACTCTGCTTCGCCAATGTCATAATAATAGTGTCATTGATTATATATTGAGTACCTAGTTTTTTTTTTTTACCGATCGTTTGTGAATGTGTGGACATTGTAGGCTTTATGGATTCCTAGATCCTTGGTAACTTTTTATCGACTTATTGTCAGGCCTACGCTGTCCTTCCATACTTAAGTACTAACGCTGTAACTTCAAATATTGTAAAACCAAATGATTTTAAAAGAGTAACCATGGAGTTTCTTGCCGGATTTTTCTCCAAAGGAAACAACCAACCCGAAACGAGCACCTTTTTGGCGACGTTTTATAAGTGCCCATGTAGGCCTATGTGAAATAAAATATTTTGATTTTGAGGTAAGCAGTTTTCTTGGATAATTAAAAAGTGGAAACGTTTTGTTCCCTTGCCATGGTTTTTAAGTTATCACACATTTTCTGATCAGTCATGGATATACACGGTGTAAATCACCTCATCACGAAGCCGTCAACCAAGCATTCTGTACATGAAACTAAGTAACTTTACGCAAAAATTATTGCTGGGAAACGACTTTTTTTTGAGGGGTGTAAAATCATGTTTTGTGGTAGAACTCAATGTAACGCACTCAAAACATTGTGCTGATGGAAGGATTGAATAGTACGGGGGTCGTGGAGTTGTTTAAAGTAAAAATCTTACATTAAAAACTTGTATTTTTAAAAATACTTGTCAAAAAGTTGGAACTTTGACCCCTAATATCTCCGTAACTAGAAGGTTCCCAGGTATGGTGTAGAACAAAAAAATGATCGCAATGACAGGGAGAACCAGTGCCTTTCGGCTTCGTTAGGAGGTGTTTTACACCCTTTATAACGTTTTTTCGGATTTGCGTTCTTGATGCTTCATTATCAGATGTAGAACTTGAGACTCAATCTGTCGTATAATTATTACTGGGTTTTTTAAGCACTATTTTGCAAAACTTCATTAACATTTTTGTTTTGTTTATGATTAAAGCTGTTATTTAAACTGAAAATAACTACGGAATTTTTTTTTTGTAAATCACTACTTAAGAAATAAACAAATATTGGATACAAAAAGTTGATTAAAAAAATAACATTTGAAAGCTACGGAACAGGACGTAGTTTAATTAATTAATTTGTAAAATAACATAAACGTCTTCACAAGTAAACACAAGTTTCGAACATAAATTATAATTATTAATTGTTTGTGTAGACATATTAAGAAACCGGTACCCATCATTTTTTATGAATTCCGAAGTTTATCATACTTCTATCTTAGTCCGCTATTTGAGGTCATGAGAATTGCCTTTGAATTACTTTTATACTTACCTACTATAATAATATATAAATATTATAAATGCGAAAGTAACAGTTTGTTTGTTTGTTACCTTTTCACGACTAAACGGCTTATTGCATCATTATGAAATTTGACAAGGAGATAGATTAAATCTTCGAGAAGGCCATAGGCTACTTTTTATCCCTGAAAACATTAGAATTTCCATGCGAACAAAGTCGCGGGCAGTAGCTAGTAATGATATAAAGAGGTAAAATTTGTTTGTAAGTTTGTATATAAGGGAGTAATCTAAGGAACTACTGATCCCGAAAATTCTTTCACTAACGGGAAGCTACATTATTCTCGATTGTTATTGGCTACGTTTGAAACGTTCCCGTGGTTAATTGCCGTACCTACAGCAAAATCTAGTAAGCATTTAATCAAAACGGAACCTTTGTAAAGATTAATTGGAATTTGAATAATATGTATATTTCTGCACGTCGTTTGCGTTGATTGTTTACCATCAATAGATATTGGTACTTATATATGCTACATAATTACTTAGATACTCTGAGGATTGTAATTTGCATATCAACGATAACAATAACCATAAGTTAAGTAAGCTCGCTAAGGTTTTAAAAGCTATTATGACCGGTAAGTAAATGGTAGAGATTAGATTAGTAACATACCTACCTATTTACAGTTAGGTACTTACAATATTTAGCTTAGCCAATATTTTCACTTCTCAGTATTTACATTGGAATATCTGCTGGCTGCTTTTTTTGCTGAATTATATTTTCTGTGTTATTAGGTACATACTTCCTTGAAGTTTATTATGTAGTGTTTAAAATAAAGGATGTAAAACACCTCTTAACGAATGAGAAAGGCACTGGTTCTCCCTGTCATTGCGATCATTTTTGTGTTCTACACTATACCTGGAAACCTTCTAGTTACGGAGATATTAGGGGTCGAATTTCCAACTTTTTGACAAATATTTTTTAAAATACAAGTTTTTAAAGTAAGATTTTAAACACCTCCACGACCCCCATACTATTCAATCCGTCCATCAGCACAATATTTTGAGTGCGTTACATTGAGTTCTACAACAAAACATGATTTTACACCCCCCAAAAAAAAGTCGTTTCCCAGCAATAATTTTTGCGTAAAGTTACTTAGTTTCATGTACAGAATGCTTGGTTGACGGCTTCGTGATGAGGTGATTTACATGGTGTATAGGAATAATATTATACGTAAAGGACAAGTCTTTCTGAAAACAGAGGTGCACTATAAGTATGAGTAGCTTTATCTACTGTTTTATGGATTTCTTTAGAAAAAAAACCTTATTTCTGAAGAAAATCACAATGACGACGAAGAGTAACTAGATATTGAGGACCGCCTGCCTATCCCTAATCTACATAACCTACAATTTAGACGTTCACAAGAGATTTTTCCAATCCGAATATTCTTTTATACGACCTATGTTTTTCTACAGTTCACCTTTGCGACGAAATCAACACCTGTTTAATATCGTCGATCGTATCCGGATATTACGAAATACTCCAAAACTGATCACAAATATAAAATGATATTATACCTACGAATAAAATGCTTTTTTTTACTTTTATAAAAACTCATATTATAATAAGGATACAAATTTTATTCGAATTCAAAATGTTAAGATTACTTGTACCTGCCTTTTGAGACACATGTCTTTTTTTTCCTTGCCCCAATCTAGGAATTTCTCCTGTTTCCTGGGTGCGTTTACGTTTGTTTGTTTGTTTTGTGTTTTGTTTTGTTTGTTTGCTGTTTGCGTATGGCGTTGAATGAATGTTTATTTCTACCTATAGGTCATAAAAATATTTGTTCCGTGCGGGGATCGAACCTGCGACAAGAAGCGCACCAGCCAATCGCTAAGCCACCGCGCGAACAGTGCCAATCATTGTATTGTATTTCAGTTTGATCTAACTACGTCATTTAGTAGATTAGTCACGAAAAACAAAAAAAAATGTTACATAAGCAAACTTATGCATATTTAAATGCAATAATAATAATCGAAGAGTTTGATTGTATTGTAAGGCTAAGGCTATACACAACAGTGTCAAAAACGCATTATATATTTATATTTTATAACGTTCTTTGTGTTACTTAGTCAGTGTAATGTAATATAATGACGTGACTTTGGGTACGGAACCCTAAAAACGTAGCTACAGTCCGAGTCACAAGGTCACAGCAGTACTCTCAGAAGTTATTATAACTTGTAAAAGTACTGTAGTTGCCCATTCCAAAGCGTAAATCTCAATGGAGAAGAATGGGGAAGAAACTCCAAGGACACTCCTTTAAAGTAAAATATTGTTACAAAATCTTGGTTACATCGTTCATGTTGAGATTATACAAATATGTGAGAACTGAGAACGATGTAGAAATACGTGCAAGTTAAGAGTTAAGCGAGATAATACGTAGGTACTACATGGACTAGAACACAATGTAGGTTTTGTGCCCGAAACTATATGAAACCGTGTACCGTATGTCCGTAGCAATTTTCTTGAAAACTGTCAGATCCCTAAATATGTTACCTCGAGAATAAACAATCTACTTCGATCTGGTAATCCGCCCTGAATTCGCTGAATTGGGACGTACCGGTATAAACACAATCCGCTCACGGCTTAAATAACAACGCACGCCAACTAATTCTCTGGAAATTTTTAATTTGCTAGGTATTTTTTTAATAGCTGCTCAGGCTTCCAAGAAATGTTTTTTTGCAAGAACTTCGCACAAACGGTGTTTTTATCAATTTACCAATAGATAGAAAATAATTAAGGTGGGTAAGTATTCAAAACCAAAATCTCTTTCAATAACATAGATACAATTAATTTTTCACCACATTCTAAGAGTTAATAATAATGAATGCCACGATTGCCACGTCAGAAACTAAGAGCTCGTAGAAAATAAGGATACCAAATTCATACAATTTTTGCTAAGTAACCTACGCCTTACTGAGCTTTATAATAAAGGGTGTAAACACCTCTTAACGAAGCCGAAAGGCAATGGTTCTCCCTGTCATTGCGATCATTTTTTTGTTCTACACCATACCTGGGAACCATCTAGTTACGGAGATATTAGGGGTCAAAGTTCCAACTTTTTGATAACCATTTTTTTAAATACAAGTTTTTAATGTAAGATTTTTACTTTAAACACCTCCACGACCCCCGTACTATTCAATCCGTCCATCAGCACAATGTTTTGAGTGCGTTACATTGAGTTCTACCACAAAACATGATTTTACACCCCCCAAAAAAAAGTCGTTTCCCAGCAATAATTTTTGCGTAAAGTTACTTAGTTTCATGTACAGAATGCTTGGTTGACGGCTTCGTGATGAGGTGATTTACACCGTGTATGTTGGTCTGTATACTTTTGCTGATAACCTTACGAAGGTACCTACTGATAGAATACATGTGTGGTAAATTAGTAAATAAGAATTTAGATAGGTAAATAGAGTTTGAACTGCAATCATTATAGCGGCAGAGTAGTAATTTGGATGCGGCTTTGGACTTTGTGAAATACTGAGTCGAAACTGTTGACAATTCACTTAAAATAACCGAAAATTATTTTAACTAAATTAATTGGTCTGAAGATTAATTTCGTATCAGAAATTAATTCCAATTCGTATTTATATTTTTGACCGCATAATCAATTATTAAAACTGAGCTGTCAAGTTATGCCTTCTATTTTAATTTATCGAGGTTATACCAACAAATACAGGATTATCCAATTTGGATCAGATTTAGTAGAAACAATTAATCACCACCTGATTGGACACTCCTACCGCTAACATGGATGATTCACTATATCGATGTAGCTTAATGTCATAGGTATCAAAAATGTTATGTTCACAAAAATAGTTTATTAATTAATGCACATGTATGTATACACGCCTTAAAACAGCTGGCAGTCGAGCGTCGATGCTCAAGTTCCGGCTAGCAGTGTGCTCCTAATTATAATAAAACGAGTAAAATATAAATACCTATTAATAACAAAATAATATACCTACATAATATTATCCACTGCTGCGACAAGAGTTCCCGCCAAAACCGCCATATTTGTTTTACTTTTTACTGGCAGTGACGTCAACATATCCGGCTCCGTTGCACTACGGAAATATGAAGTGAGTCATTTCAATTAAAACTACCTATGAGCTTATTAGACAGAATAAATAGTAGAATACGTAGGTAAACCAAATTAATTAAGAATTATGTAAATATTAAAGAGGCCAGCAATTATGGGTCTGCGATAGCAATGCGGATCATCGGTAATTGACTATTTTTTCAATAAATATGATGATCAATTGCATTGGTATGCTTGAGGAAATCTTATTATAAGTTATTTACCTAAACCCTTGAAGTTAATACGAGAAGCAGCACGTGATGTAAATGATGGTAGGTAATAAGTAATAACTTATTGAATACTAGCATCACTGTTGCAAAACACCGCCGTGATTGAATCTCGTATTTAAACATTGATTGCCATTTAGAAAAACAAAGAGCAAACAAGAGGATCTTGTTGATATCTACCAATTTAGAACATTTCCTTTTTCATTATTTGCTAATTACCTAATAGACCTTGATATTTCGTCCAATTATGAACAGATGGTTTCCTTAAGTTTCTATTTAAAATACTTAAGTATATTAGTCCAGTATCCTTGTCGCCTGAAAGTATCTTAGGGTAGTTTGCGTCAAAATCGGTGGTTCTGATTTTTTGCTGACTTGTTTATGATGTTGGCCCAATGAATATACCAAGTAATCTCGAGCGCCGAACGTAACTTAATCAAAAATCGAACAAACCATGAAAATTTCAGTTTAGTTCCTAAAAGACTAGAACGAGGTTTCCAAAAACATAGTATCCTTGTAACTAGCTGAGAATCAAACGTTGATAATAAATCAACTAGATGTTTTGACCCGAACGAACTTGTGATACAATAATACACCAATCCCATGCAGTAATGAAGAGATGAACGAACGAACAAGGCCTGACTGCCTATGCAGCGGTAGTACTTTGTTTGGCAAAACCGCTGACGTCTGGCATCAAGGGCTACCAAATCACACAAATTCAATAATATCGGCAGTCATAATATCTTACGGTTATGAGGGAAAAAATTGCGAAGTTCGAAAAAATGATAAACTTTGAAAGGCTTTCTATATCTCGGAAAATATTGAGTCTACAGAGGCAATTCTAGTCTCATACTGTAGCAAATTAAGCCTACTTAACTTACTTAAACACAATGATGTAATGAGAAGGTACTATCATCAAAAAACTAGTCCTATAAGGTTATAATTGCCAAAATCGAAATTTTCGCGGTTTTTTAGATATTTGACAAAATTGCGTTGGTCATTGGGCCAACATCATAAACAAGTCTGAAAAAAATCACAACTACTGGATTTCACGCAAACACTGATGCATAAAGTTACTGGACTATATCATTAGCATTTGTTTGTTTTGTGGATTAATCACCTTTGCTGCGTTACCTTTTGGTGAGGGACAAACGTTCGTCCTCAAGATTGATTTCCTGCAATAACGTGGTAAACTGGTTCATCTACTTCTTAGAGTAGATGGCACCGACGAAAAACTTTAATAGGCTAGTTAAGTAAAGAAAAATTTGCTTAACATGCTACTTTGTAGAGGATACAAGCCGATTTCGTTGGTACAAAACTTCGCAACTGTGAATTACTTACCGTGTTGCAGCGCAAATATTGCTCTTTCTGGGTTTCGGGCCCAAAGAACGGGACAGGCGGCGACACAATTTGCGAATGTGTTCCACATGCCCTGGAGCCGTTCTGTCGGTGTTGTCTCAAGGCATCCCACTAAGGTTCGGAGTTGCTTAATTGACTATTGTTTTCATTAGTCTATTTTTGCCCCATTCCTAGGTGAGCACCTTTTATCTATAAGGTTCCCAATGAACTTAAACCAAATCAATTGTCTGTTTGTCATACGTCTCCCCTACCAACTCCAAGTTGCATCCTAAATCCCGTTACTCTTTTGGGTGATTTTAATCTGGCTGGAGGGCTACTATACTGGTTTCCTGGATAGAGATACCGGTATCGTACCCCCTGCAGAGGCTTCAGGGATCTTGGTCTTTTGTTACTGTCCAAATAGTTTGTTAAGTGATGATTTTGAAGTACAAGAGGTCGCATCATTCTGGGGTAGCCAGAATTAAGGTAACGCAATACTCCGGCGTTTTATCATAGGCATTAAACGTCATCATACTTTACCTGTCTCAAAAATCACAAGTAGGCATTGCCATTGGCACATCCTATTATCATATCTGAAGAAGAAAAAAGATAGATAAATGTTTACGGGGTGTATGGGACACCGACGCGAAAACGTTTACCATAATATATGAGTATATGGTAAACGTTTTCGGTAACGTTTTCGGTAACGGAGTTCAGAACATCATTCTGAACTCCCCCACAAAGAAGCTATTCATCGGTATATAATTTTAAAACAAAACAGCTGTTCCATACATTTTGACCGTGTAGGTATTTACCTTTGTAGAAAAAAGCATTTTTTAAAATTTACCTACGATAAATTTCAGGGGTTCAGAATGACGTAGGTACTGTGTATGTGGTAAGCGTTTCGCGTCGCTGTCTCTCATACCCCTGTCATCTTCCTAGACTTTTCCCAAACCATCTTGGCGTCAGCTTCCAGTCTAACCGGATTCAGCTAAGTACCAGTATTTTACATGAAGCGACTGCCTATCTAACCTCCACAACCCATTAACTAAGAAATACGATACCCCTTGGTAAGACTGGACTTTTGGCTTCTGACTTCTGACTAGGTACTCATAACAACTGTCAAAGATCTACAAATGACAGCCGGGACCAACGGCTTATCGTGCTTTCCGAGGCACGGAGGAAACTCGGTATGTAATTATGGTCACCCATCCACGGACCAACCTCGGCAAGCACGGCTTAACTTAAAGATCGACCCGTGCGGCTGTTATTATTAAGCCACGAGCTCCTCCACCCAGTCTCTTACAGCCTGTATAAGTATTTAATTATACTATTTAACGGATGAACGTTGGTGACAAGCAAAATAAGTGCCTTCACTTCTCACAAATCTTGTCGACGCGAAGTGTCTCATTTGACCTTCAGCGTTGCACCCCCCGCTGGCAAATCTAATTCAAATATAATTATAATGTCCAAAATGTTATCTTTATGTATGCCATTTTACGTGTAAATGAGCAAATTATCTCGGATCCTGTCACTGGAAGCCAGAGTTCCTAATTGGTTCATAAAGTTTACTTATCAAAGTTTTAAAGATCATCAAGATTATTCTCATAATAGTAACGTGTGTTTTCGTATATCGGTGGATTTATTTGGCTATTACCATTTTGAATATCAATATTTTTTCGTGACTAGGACGGTCGTTAAGATACGCAGTTCAAAAATCTATTTTTTTATGCATTGTTACGTTAGTTGAAGCTTCTTTGTGTATGGTATCTTTACGAACAGGATCAATAGTAAGGTAAATGCCATGATATTTAAATGACCTTAAAGCTGTTACTGGCGAATTTAACCCGGATAGATAGGTAGCGTCAAAGACCGCTTGGCTCCAGCTATATGCTCAAGCGACAGTAACTGCGAGGAAAACCAATGAAAGAAAGTGCATAGAGCGTGGAAATGCCAAGAGCGAACACAACTCAACTTATGATGCGTCAATTACTGACACGGAAGTAACCGGTGACACGCGAGTGTCGTATCATTTGACTGAGGTAGTGAACGGGCCGTTAGTCGGTACTCCGTCTATCAAGGGAATATTCATTATTGCGTTAGAATTAGGAATGCGCACAAAAACGCAAGATCCGCCATAATTCGACCATCTCGACGTGATAATTATACTTAAATCACACGCAATCAAGAGCGTGCGAATTTGTACAGAATATCTTACGAAATTTCGCTAGATGTTGCATTATCTTTCTCTAAGGCTGTAGACCTATTTTAGAACGGAACTCTTTGGCTTAGTCACTGGCTCTATCGGTAATTTATCACACAAATTACAGACTTGTCTGCCGTATCAACTTTACGATAGTTTTCTAGACCGGAACCCGGAACCTACTCCAATTTATGATTCGGCCAGGCCGCGCGGTGTCAGATATATCGACCATAAATTATTTATTGTAATTAAGTAGGTATGTGGGGGGTCTACCTTCTAGAGTAGATATGGAGCAGTCCTAAGTCCTAACTATGAACATTAAATTAACAATTTCAATAAAAAATAATACCCTATGTCTTCCTTACATCGTGAAACAACGGCTAACCGTTGGTACATCCGCCTGTCATCTGCTTACGCGTACGCAGTTTTTCAAACCGTTTCGCATTCCTTACACAAATATATTAGGCTAATAAAATTATAAATTAAAATCAATGATTAAGGAATTCCTTTGGTATAATAAATAAATAAAAATTAACACTGGACTTGTATCTAGTTACATCGTTGGAATATTTTTTCTCTAAACTCTCCGAGCAACTTGGGCTTTTTAAATCTTTTGTTTTATTTTGGTATTTAATGTTAGACAGAATAATTAAACGTGATAACTTTAATTATTCATAATTGACATCATATTCACCCGTTAATTCCAAAGCGCGGGATATAATAACGGTCCTGTCACTGTCAGTGTGACAGCTGGCTTCGCTCAGCCAGTGATGTGCGTGCGACATTGCTTGGAAGCTCGGGATTCGATATATGCGTTTTATATCTAATTAGGTAGTGTAGGTACTATAAATATAATTTGTGATCGACCAACAGTTAGAGTCGAAGTGTTTTACCACAATTATAGGTTTTTCCACACTCGGAAATCTCATCCAAATCTTCCACAAATAATTATAATTAATTTATCACTCCGTGGTTTACAGTAATTAGAGAGCTTTTGAAAGTTATGAAAACAGCAGCCTAGCTACCTAGGCTGTAAGTTTCTAGGTAGATACTTGTTGTCATACCGGATTTGTAAAATGTGAATATCATGATAAATTTTTTTCATAACTACAGTTTTCCACTATGTATCAGTGATATTTAACTCAATAATCAACACTCGGCGCTGTAAATCGTTAAAATAACTTAGTGCGCCCGTTTTCAAAAACCTTAATTATAATAAATATGCCGGACGTGAAATCGACGTATGAACTGGATTATCCAATATCTTACGTTTTTCAGCGTGTCATTGCAATGCCCTATTAAAACAATTACCTACATTTTGCGTGTCTCACGTTTTCCTACCTCTCCTGAATCTGTCAACGAGCACCCACCGATACAACGTAACTTGTAATCAATCACGTTGTTATCTATTTACAACGTAGGTACCTATAGACGCCATAATATAAACTGTAGGAATCTGAAGCTATACCTAGGTGTCAGTAACTTCACCAATTTGATGATGATGCATACATGCATGACAAGCCAAAAAGAACTAGCTTTTTTTTTCTTTACTTTTTAATAAGCCTGAGGCTCAACATGTGTGAATGTGTCACGCAATCCATCTTAAAAAAATGTAAAATACGCGCAATTAGTAGACAACAGCACGGTCTGCATTGTGCCGATTTTAGAAAACTGTAAAAGCATTTCTCACTCTAAGGGTCAGTTCACACCGAGACGCGACGCGACGTGACGCTGCGCGCACACTTTTAAAGAGCGATTCAAAACATAACTTTATTTTCTACACGAAAAGATACACATTTCGTTGTGAGAATAGGGATGGTGACTATTTTTTTTTTATTTGTCTATCGGGTAGATTATTAAAAAGTATTTGACACGTATTTTTTCTTTTTTCACGTAATCGTAAAATTACGTAGTTATTTTGAGTTGAAATGGCGCATGACGTCACGGCTCAGTACATTTTATACCTAGTTGTGACGTAGTGAGCCCCCACTCTCAAACTTTAATGCGTTTTAACTAAGTATTTTTTTGTTAACTTGATAAAACAAAAAATACGTATCTAATATTTTTGTATTACCTGATTGACGGACAAAATAGAATTTCGTTTTCTTTACCCAGTCATCATCCCTATTCAGAATACGTTGCGCCACGCAGCGCTGCGCCGCGCGACGCCTCGCGGCGTAGAGCGACGCCTCGCGGCGTAGAGCGACGCAGCGCGGCGTCGCGCTGCGTCGAGCGGCCTCATGAGGTAGATTTCAGTAGAAATCAGAATACGTTGCGCCATGCAGCGATGCGCCGCGCAGCGTAGAGCCGCGCGGCGTAGAGCGACGCAGCGCGAAATCACAGGCCTCTTCAAGTATCGTCGCGTCGCGTCGCGTCTCGGTGTGAACTGACCCTAACCACAATAGGAATGCGAATGACAGGATGACCAAAGAAACGATGGATGGACTGTGCGGAGAATGATATGGCAAGCTAATGAGATAACGAGTAATAGAGAAGTATGGAAGAAAAAGACATGCTGTGCAGCCCCAAATCAATTGGGATAACGACAAGTCAGCAAGAGAATAACGATGAGCCTACCCACACAAAGATCGTGCTACTGGTTTTCAGCCCATTAGTATTCTGGAGCATGTTGAACGGTCTGAAAGTTTGGCTAGGTTTTTTTAATTTTTAGGGTTCCGTACCCAAAGGGTCAAATAGAACCCTATTACTGAGACTTCGCTGTCCGTCTGCCACCAGGCTGTATCTCATGAACCGTGATAGTTAGCCAGTTGAAATTTCTTCAGATTATGTATTTCTGTTGATGCTTTAACAACAAATACCTACTTAAAACAGAATAAAATAAATATTTATGGAGGAGAAAAATCACTTTTTCGTATGGGAGCCCCCATACGAAAAAGTGACTTTTCTTCTCGTTTTTATAAATAATGGTACGGAACCCTTCGTGCGCGAGTCCGACTCGCACTTGACCGGGTTTTTAGGCTTGCGTTTGGCCTTAACTCCCCTGGTGTGTATGAGTTGCCAGCGTCATTAATTTACCCTGACGCGGAACTGTATGAAAGCTGTAGGTACGTGGCTATTAACTACACATGTGACTTTCTGTCTGAAATTCTCTTTCTACCATTGCTTATAATTATTATTCAAATAAACAAAAGAAAGACAAGTGACAGGAAATATGAGGAAGGATATTGTCAAGTAATACTGCACAATCACGATTGCAAATAACATTGTCGATCAAACGCTAAGCAACGCTATACGGAACTAAGCCCGAGGCTATGTTTATTGTAATTGAGGCTTGATCCGAGATAATGATCCAAAGATCGAAAGGTAATCGGTTAGGGTATGGACTGCACAATTGCACACGCCGCGATTGATAGGTTAGTTGCGGTTTTATTAGGTGCAGAAACTTGATCAAGAGTCGCCTCTGAACGAAAATACCTATTTCTCTCTCTTTCAGTGATAAATAACGACAACGATTTGAACATTATAGTCTTTCAGAGGAACTGACCACATCACCTTTTGTCTGCTTTTTGAAGTGAAATTTCTTATGCGACTTCCATCAAGTTTGCGTTAAACGTTTAACGCTACCACGGAGGGGGCATAGAAAGAGACAGAGCGAGAGTGAATGCGAGGCACTCGAACGCATGCGTGTAGTATTACGAAGTTTCACTCCTTCCGCGCGGAGGGACTCCACGCACTATTTTTTATTATTTTAACAATGTCACAACACGAACTTCCGTTAGTGGAAGATCATTTTACCGTTATATGTGCATCAGTTTGAGCTTTAGGTACCTCCACCACCTACATACCGTAGGTATATACTTAATTCGCTAACGGAACCGTGTGGCTTCAAGTCACGACTCGCTCGTCTCTGCCACGTGCCATACCCACGAGCAGCATGACTCGTGTGTAAGGCACCTTAGAGGAATGCCGACCGCCCCCCACTGCGGACAACTGGCAGAGTCACACGCGTAGTTCACATTCCATACATTTCTCGGAGTTAGGTTACCTTTAATGTGAACTGGCTCTAATCTGATGACAGAACTATAGATATAACTTCAAAACGGATATAGCTAGTGTGGGACATAATAATAATATGAATAAGAATCTGCTCAGAAAGAATTTTTCCACACATCTGAGTACCTATTAGTGGTGTATCGTGCTTTGAATTTTGGGACCTAACCAAGAGATGCACTTTGAATGCCCATGTGACCAATATGGTTTCCCCCGATGATGAACAATGTGCATGGCCATGAAGGCTTTGTTTTGCAATCGTTCTTCTCTCGCGAAGAGTCTTCATGAGTCATAAGACCCTTAGATAGGTTCTGGAGCCGCAGCTCTTGAACACGCTTTTTTAGGCTTCGTCCACCAAGTATTTAAGAGAGTGGTCCCATCACTACACTGTATGTACCGAATGCAAATATTTGTACAGTATTATCATCGAAACTATGTCAATAGCATTTCATTCGTATGCCTATGCGGATTCTCGGAGATTCCGGCTTACTACCAAGTATTTATTATCTTACCTTTCGACACGATCTATGCATGTTTTTGCTTACCTATGTGTTTATAATAATTTCCCACGGGTACAACGGCAGAATAGCAATTCATTCGTTCATTATTTAAACGGTAGACACGATTTATGGCCTTGTAAGCAGACCATTGTGGGAGGTCAAGTTGCAAAGGTGTCCTTCGAGTAATTTATGTTTGGATATTTTATTCGTCATCAAAGGAACAAATAACTTGTTTAAGATCCAATTATGCCGCTATACGTCTGCTTCCCAAATCAACAAGACTCCAAAAATCTAAGTGCGCTAATAACTCCATTACGGTCGTTCTGTTCATTCATCGAATATTTCTCATTGTCGTTACATAAGAAGACAAAGTTCACGGCCAACGAGCTTCATCTTGCGGTCATTTTCACTCGAGCAGCAGGCGCTCGATAAACAAGGCGTGTCTAGATTGTTAACTCGGAGGCTGCATCCGGGCCACCGCAGGGATCAAGTTACGGCAGGGGCGTGCGAATGTCAAGGAACCCGCGGCGAGGGCCGGCCGCCAGTCGCAGCCGACATGTCTGCGCGCGCGCCTGTCTGCCGCGCCGCCGCCGCCGCGCTAACAACGCTCGCTCTTCTCGCGTGGATCGGCAGTGAGTAATTCTTGATACATTTACTGATACGCAACGTCATATGGGTCGTTGACTAGTGTAAACTTTTTTATTGCTTGAAATTCATAGGCTAGTAATATAATTATTTCAAAACTAGATTTTTTTACCAGGGTGCGTTATCAGTTCACTAAACCATTAGACACATCCAGGTGGTCTGATGATGGAAGCCCATATTTAATTTACATTTTCTTTCTATTGTTTCAGGTGTCCAAGGATTTGAGTGCCACAGAGACGGTCTTCACACTGACTATGATCACGATTGCCAGAAATATGTTAAGTGCAGCAGTGGTGTAGTGACTGGGCAGTATTCATGCCTCGAGGGCCGGGTGTTCAGCGAGGCGGAGGGCGCATGCGTCCCGCGCGCCCGCCGGCCCTGCGTGCGGCGTCAGTGCGCGCCCGGCGACACGCTCGCGTACGCCAGCCCCGGCACCGCCTGCCGCCAGTACTACCGCTGCGAGAACGGCTCGGCCGTGGAGCGCTCCTGCCCCTCGGGCGCGTGGTTCGACCTGGAGCGCCAGGCCTGCACCCGCGGCGCCGGCACCTGCTTCGAGCCCGTGTGCGCCGGCCTGCCGGACGGCGACTACCCCGACGCGTCGCACTCGTGCCGGCGCGTGCTGCGCTGTCGCGGCGGGGATCTGCGCGCGGCGGCGTCGTGCGCGGCGTGCAGCGCGCCGTGCCCTCCGCCGCGCGCCGCCGCCGCGCCGCTGCCGGCCGGGGACGCCGACTTCTGCTCTGACGAGGCGTGCTCGTCTCTGTGTCGCGACGTTCCGGACGGCGCGTACGCGGATCGCACCACCAGCTGCCGCGAGTACTTCGTGTGCGAGACGCACCGAGTGATCCGGCGCGGCGTGTGCGAGCCGGGCCTGCTGTTCACGCGCGGCGCCTGTGAGCCGGCCGCGCGCGCCGACTGTCCGCCGCCCGCGCTGAGCCCGTGCTTCAACCGGCACGACGGACTGCACCGCGACTGGCACGACTGCACCTCCTGGTACGAGTGCCGGCGCGAGCGCGTCGTGAAGCGCGGCTCGTGCGCGCCGGGACTCGTGTTCGACGGCAGCGGATGTACGCCTTCCGACAATTTCCTATGCGACGGCCCAGCGGTGTCGGTGGAGTGCGAAGGGCTGCCGAGTGGCACATATCAAGACCTGGACACGAACTGTACGCGATACTTCCACTGCGAGGGTCTCCTGCGCACGACGCTGGCGTGTCCGGCGGGGCGCGTGTTCGACGGCGTGCGCTGCTCGCCGCGCGCGCAGTACCTGTGCCCGAGCCTGGAGCGCGAGTCGTGCTACGGGCGGCCGGACGGCCGGTACCGCGCCGCCGACACGGGCTGCCGCGGGTACTACGAGTGCGTGCGCGGGGAGAAGTCGATCTACGCGTGCGCGACGGGCCGCGTGTTCGACGGCGAGGCGTGCGTGCCGGCGCGGCCCGGCCTGTGCCTGCGGGAGGACTACTCGTGCGAGGGGCTCTCGAACGGTTACCACGCCGAGATTGAATCAGGATGCAGAAGGTACCCACCGGATTTTTTTCTGGTTATTAGCTACGTACTTGTCATTTCATGGAACCTTAACCTTAACTTTTAATTGCAGATACTTCTACTGCGAGCGCGGCGACCGACTGGTCACATTATCGTGTCTGGGCGGCAAGATGTTCGACGGGCGGGCGTGTGTGAAGGCGTCGCAGTTCGAGTGCGGCGGCGCTCGGGCGAACTCGGTGGAGACCGCGAGCGCGCGCTGCGTGCGGGACGGGTTCTATGTGCAGCAGGGGACCGATTGCAAGCGGTACTACTTCTGTGTTAGCGGGACCAGGACCTACCTGTCGTGTCCCACGGACCAGATGTTCAATGGGCAGGTGTGTGTACCGAAGGCTCAGTATACATGTCCGGGCTGAGTGGACTGCCCGCACTGCGAGGACACCGAGCTGCGCCCGCGGGCTACACTCTGCCGGAACAAGGCTGGGAGATACTCACGACGTACCTGATTACTCTATTTATTTCGAGGCTGTGAACTCTATAGAACACCGCTGTTATTGATGCACGCACTACTATTAACTTAAACATCTCGTTCCACTTAATCTACCTCCTATTTGATAATAAGACACGATTAATTGTTACTTTTTATTGGCATAGAAACTTTCAAGCAACCTAAATACTTCTAATAGTAATTACACATTGACTATATCTTACAGTATTACTTTACAAATGAATAATAAGCTCCATGAATAGAAAAATAAAATATCTTTTAACGACATAAAAGAATAGTAAATTTATTTATTTATAATATTAATATAGACAATATTTCCTCGACCTTAAATTGATACAAATTATTAGAAAATTTTTAGAAAACAGCTTATGATACTACTTGTCATACCGAAGTAGATTAATATAATATTTTTTACACTGGCTTGTTAATATTTCGAGCCCTCTGATATGACAAATCGTATCATTACAATAAACCAAGCCGTGAAAAGGAATATTTTGAGGAAAAAAAACTAGTCGAATGTATTGTAAATAAGGTGCAAAATTCGTTGAATCTGTTAAATACAAATATCTAAACAATTTTGGCATTATTCGTAACTAGGAAAGCATGTCTAAATAATTTACATGGTATATATTATAATGTTACGTATTTAATAAACATTTTAAGTTTAAATTTCCGTGTATATAATTTATAAGCTGGCGCCTTAATAGTGAGACTGTCTTAGTTTCGACGTGTGTGGAACCTCTTCCACACACGTCGAAACTAAGACAGTCGAAGAAACCCGTCTAGACTCAGCAGAAAGCGCAGTATTTTTTTTTTCTCTCCCCTCACTCTCATACCGCGTCAAAGACATTCTCTTTCTCAAGACGCCAGCTAATACCCCTAAATTAGTTTTATACATTTTTATACAACACTCAAATACAGAATTTTAAACGATTTCCTGACCTACTCGGACACACTTTACGATAGATTAACTACATTTATACAAGGATTTTTTTAAATATAATTTTTCAATTGGTCCACGCCGAAAATGTCAAGATTATGTTGCTCGGTTTTCAAAATTAAAGTTAACATGATACCAACACTATCTTTGTGAAATTGTGGGCGCGGCCAATCGATGCCTTCGAAAGCGTAGCATGATGCTGATAGAAAGGTAACTCTTTTGTTCATTATAAGGATTGCAAATCATTAAAAATATACCTACACAGGGTGACTCGACGTAAGTAAAAGCACCTTTTCCATTAAATTCCCGATTAGATCGATAGTTTCTTTATACAATAATAGTGTCGATAAATGATGACAGTGCACATCACTATTTTATATATGGGGTAGAGATCATATATAACATATTTATTGTCAGATTCAATAGTGTTCATTAAACAGGTACAATACGAATAATCAAAACGACCTCAATGCCCCGTAAAAATACCTAATAAAAGCAATATAAAATTAGCTCAAGTTATGAAAATATATTTAAGAAATAATAAACCAAACTATTCTTAGTAAATATTATTTAAAATTTGCTTCGTTACAATATGTCACAATATCAAAACAATATAAGTTTAAATATTTTTTTTATAATTAAGAACTTTTTTATGTAAAACAAGCAATTGCTTTGCAAGTCTTTAGCAACGCCAAGTTTGGAATTAAGGAAATAATAATATGGAATAATAATAATATTCATACGAAGTAAAAAAAGTAAATAATATTTTAAGTAATACATAACTAATATAGTACTATATCTAAACGTATAACACAAAATACTCGTAGGAGTTCTAACAATATAGAAAGTTTTCTCCAAGGGTACAGCGCGACGAATTTTCCACAATTCGTATGGTGACGGCTGACAACAGAGCCTAGCAAGGACGCGAATAGTGAATTTAACGTAAATTAGAACGATTTTAAAGTTTTGAAATACTCCTTTCGGGCATCATTTTTACTAACTTAGTTTTAATTTGTTGTAATATCTATTATTCATATCTTTTTAAACCCCGACCAAAAATGAGGGATGTTAGTGATGTTTGAAGTGTGTCTCTGTGCATCTATGTATAATGTGTGTTTGTGTATCTGTGTGTAAGTAGGTGGCATCATAGCTCCTGAACGGATGAACCGATTTTGATAAAGTTTATTTTGTCTATCATAACTGTGCCAGAGGCTAAAATTTAAACCAACGTGCTATAGGATAGTTTATTTAAGATTCTTGAATCGGTCGACTTTACGTTACATTTACTTTGCAACTTTGTGCTAGGTCTTTTACAACGTATTTAGATGTTGCAAAAACGTATTTCTTGATAAACATATTTCGTGATTCCGTTAATGTGCAGACACTGACTAAAGTATTTACTTTGGATCATTCGCTTTCTGTAAATGCTAGATATATTATACCCTTGGTGGAAACTGAGATCTATTGTTACACGTTGAAACATCCACATATGCTTAGCTTTATTTTAAACCGACAGACGGAACATGACCGATGAATATGGGTCTATTTGAGCTGCGTGACAATAATGAAGAATTATTACATATGCCTGGTTATATTGAATAAATAAATATGTTTTTAATTAATCAATTTCATTACTTGAAAATGCGATGTAGTTCGACGAAGCTTAAATATAATCTAGACTAGAGTATCTCTGCATATTTTGGTTGTATGCACACATAATATAAATTCACGCCATTCTCCCATGGGAACCAGGCAGAAACAACAGAACGCCACTTGATCCGTGTCTTCTGTGTAATAAAGACAAATCATGTGGATGCTAGCCCGTTCACAAAACAACGATCCGTACAAACTGCGATACTAAACGACTTTATATTAAACGCTATTTTAACGGACCAATAAATTTAGATCCGTTTCTATTCACCATGGTTAAACGTAAAGGATGGTTGTCATATGAACGGGCTGTAACATGTAACAATGGTGTAATACAAGATACTCTCGCGCAGACATCGTGAACAGAATAATCAACTCGTACATATGTCACACGACACTCGCCCAAGAACGTTGGTTCCACATTACATACTAGACAAGATACCTGAAATGATTGGACTGTGAACCGCCATAGAAGATGATTGAAAATAAGTTATCGATGTAAACAATCGACAGACTTATGTACCTACATCAATCGTGTGAAACTTTTAGATTAAATAAAGACGATTATTTTTGATCACACATATAAAATAGTTTTGAGATCTATGTCTCAATATTTTTTTTAAATATATTTATATGATGACACAAATATATTTTATTATCAATAATAAACGACACACCATATTTTCAGAAAGGAAAGTCTCAGTCTTACCTCACGACAAGTGATAGAAAGCAAAACTTTCGTTGGACTATCAACAACAAATATATTAGATACACATTAAATAATAATAATATTTTAACGACTATAACATTAATGCAAACAGCCCGATGAAGTACATCCATTAATTTCAATTTGATTTTCTTTTACAACTGGCCACTGAAGCTGAATTAATAACGCACATGTCTTATTTCTTTAAGAAAATAAAATTAGTATTTTTTTAAAGTTTCAATTGTCTTAATTTGTTTTCTTCGAAAAAGGTTAAATTATATGAAAGCCAACATTAAATCCTCTTTTCAATGCTGGCCACATAATGAAAAAAGAAATAAGAAACACATGTGACCTCCAAACCGTTCCAATTTCAAAGTCCATGTGTAGTTAGTAAAGAAAGCGACATACATGTTATTGTTCAGCTGTGGTCACGCTCAATGTGCGCCAGCTACTGGTCGGCGGTTGAGGGCTTAGGCGCGGGCGCGAGCAGCACGCCCACGTCCCACACCTTAATGACGCGGTCCTTGCCGGCCGTGCACATGCGGCCCGTCGCCTCGTCCATGTACAACGACGACACCGCGTGCTTCATGTCGTGGAACGATGCCAGGGATTCGCGACTAGAATATAGATGGTTTTATGTTAGTTCTGAAGACTAGGATGTTTCTTTCAGGTTGACTGCATTGAATGGTGGTTGGTAATATACATACAGAGTGAAACAAGACCACAGACATCGAACCCAGTAGGAAAAACCTATCTGAAGTTTTACCGGGAATGTACAACTATGCGACGCACATGCAACAATACAGGGATCATAGGTGTATTTAAAGTTCAGTAATGGCAACTAAAACCATTTTTTAAGCGTGAAAACAATTTTGGAAGTTTGACCTTGTATATCTCCGTAACCAAAAAGTTGCCAAATATGATCCAGTACAGAAAAAAAAAAATGATTGTGTGGTTTTATGAAACCCCAGTAAAAGTGAAACTTTTTTTCACACTATAGACATTTAACTAAAAAATTTTGGAATAATATTCCATTAAGGGTATAAAACGTATAAAACGCGGAGTAGGGATAAAGTGAAAGGCGCTCTGACGAGCGCCTTTCACTTTAGGCCTTCTCCGCGGCCGAGCGTCACGCGACATGCAACACCCAGACGAAAAAGTTTGAGACGATGTAATAAAAGTTTCACTTTAAAATCGCAATAGAGAAAAAACAAGTGCCTTTGGTCTCCGTAAAAAGAAGAGCATATACTCACGGCTCATGCCTTAGGGTGTCGTAGCAGCCCGTGCAGACGCGCTGCGGGAACTCGAAGCCCATGACCGGCAACGGCAGCCGGTGCGGGGAGCAGGTCGCGCACACAGCCGCACCGCACCAGCGGCAGTGGTGCTGGCGGAGACCTGGGACATGATGAACCAGACATTATACCCTCCCGTGCCCGTTCAATCAACTCAGCTTATCGCAGTTCACTACTGAACATAAACTTCTCCCAAGCTACACCACTGGTTCAGTGAACCAGTGGCGCAGCTCTTCCACCTTCCGCATAAAGTCTGACCCAGCCACTCGGAACATTCCATCTCCATCCTTCCTTGCTAGTTATGATACCAAATAAACCTTGAAACATATCCACTGCCAGTGGCGTAGAACGCTTTGTAAAAACTAACGTCCAAGTAATTCGAAGTCGCAAAGCTGACCTGCTTGATAGGTTCAACAGGACGTTAAGTAGCCTCACGTGAAGAACGAATACCGTCCTTAAAACTACGACCCAAAAAGTTGAATTCTCAAAAATGATACCTTAGCTAGAAAAGGAACTTTCATGCAAAGTTAGACTTCCAGACCCAGCAATTATGATTTACGTTGTCGGCTTATGAATTCAAGATGAAAGATAATCTAAGTGTTTTGAATAAAAATTAAATTACTTGACTGCCTCGCCCCTTCCTCCCTTGAGTACCTAGCACCTACGGACTCTGGATTTATGCCCGGTTAATACTTGGGACTTAAACATACTGGCGAAATGTGTGTGTACTATAAGGTAAATATCGGCCTATACCTACTGGGATTACAGGCGTGATGTCATGTAATTAGTTACTTGTATAGCTGACAAGGTCACACAGCAAAATATTGAAACTAATCTGCTCAAAACTCACCAAGCTGTTTCTTCTCCATCATCGCCCTAACGTTCCATATGAAGGGGGCGCGGCATATCTGGCACAGGTCGGACTCCTTCCACGCGGGCGTCTCGCGTCGCCGCACGCCCATCTCCCACACTCCTAGCGCCCCATCCTCCCCCGCGGATATCAGCCGCTCGCAGCTACCCACGTACCATAACCCCGTGACTTTGTTGCTGGAAAATAATTAATACTTACATTTAAATTCGTTATTCATATAAACAAACGGGTTTGAATATTTTTGTATGAACTCTTCCGGTATTATTGGTTCGATTTAAGTAGTGTCCGCCCGAAGTTTTGGTTTTGGCCGGTTTCAGCCTAAAAATCATGTTTCGGCCAGAGGTTTGGTTCCGGCCAAAACAGCCGAAACTTTCGGCAGCGCCGAATGTTACAACATCGTAATTTCGTGTCGCGTTCGGCTAACTTTGGTTACGCTCAGCACGGCTTATACGAGTACCATGTACTTAACAGGTCGCTGCCTGAGTATTACATTTAATCATTGATATATAAAAACTGCATCAATGCATTTAATGTTATATTTTCACTTTATAGGTCAGTTTATTTTATACCCAGTGTTTAGTTCAGTGTGAGATGTTTCATAATACATATATCTGGAAAGTACTGCCCACTGACATTTTATTCACCGTTTTAATCACGTTTATGAAAGGTTCGGTTTCGGAAAAAAACCTGTGTCATATGGTAGCAGAAGCTAGAAGCTAGCCAGGTGGTCCCATATTATTATTTATTAACTTTGCTTCGGTACTTTAAGAGTTATCCTCTATAATATGCATTTTTCTTCTTCGTCTTTGTTGATGATGTGCTAATAACTTGTAGCTACAAAGTAAAATTGACACATGAATGACAAACCTTTTTTTTTGGAAGCCAGTTACTTTTTAAACAAATTGTTTCCATTGTATTACTTACTGTTAGAAACATGATATCACGAACAATGAACAGAGGTAACATGTAACAAAATATCATAATTACCTATGGCCTTGTAGCTCGTATGCCGTGCCCTTCTGACCTCCTATGTCCCATACTATTATCGTTTGGTCGAATGAGCCGCTGAATAGCAGTTGGGGTAAAGGAGCCCAGTTGAGTACCCTCACGGATCTGGAAACAAAAAAAAAAACATATTCTTATCTTAATTTATTTAGGGTCGGCGCAGTATGTCTGTATGTTCTTCCATACTTCTATGACCAGTAATAACTCGTTATCTCATCAGACACCTCTTTTCTTGTCATATCATCTTTTACACAGTCCGTCCATCCAGTGGCGTAGCTACCTTGGGTGGCACCCAGTGCGGAAGTTGGTGGTAGCAATCTTGGTATATTAGCCATAGAACACGAAGCATTATAAAATTATTAAATTACATTTTGAAGAATTTATTTCCAAGTTTGCAGCTGTCATAGCTAGACAGAAGAGATTTTAATTGTAAGATTTTTTTTTGTCTTAGTTTTTGTTGTTTTATTTTTTGTTGTGTGCAAATATAAATATTAAATTATCCATGACGTTTCCATCATCTGACTAGCCTTTCCCCAACTATGTTGGAGACGGCTTCCAGTCTAACCTAATGCAGCTGAATGCTAGCTTTACATGGAGCGACTGCCTATCTGACCTCCACAACAGAAGGAGTACTGGTAATACGATACTACTTGGTAAGACTGGTTGTCAGACTTTCGGGCCACTGACTCCCTGTAACGACTGTTAAAGATCTACAAATGACTGCCGGCACCAACGGCTTAACGTGCTTTCCGAGGCACGGAGCAAACTCGGTATGTAATTAATGTGTGGTCTACTCATCAACAGACCAACCCAGGCAAGTGAAGATAGGCCTGAGTGGCTGATATTATTTAGCCACGAGGTCCTCGAGAACTAAATATTATATTCGCATCTAATTCACAGCAAAAGTAGGAGTACCTACAGTAAAAAAAGTTTTAGAAGTTTTTTTATCAGCTCTCTGCTAACTATAAAACATTTTTGTCGTGGCGGAATGAAACCTGTATGAACTCAATAATATTCATGTCTTTAATTTTAATTGCAGAAATGTCTGTTTAGACTAACACTGTGCATCTATCTAAATGTGTTTGCGTAATCAGAAAGAAGTTAAAATGTCCAACAATGTAATAATATCCACACATTCACTTAGTTATCTCTAAGTGCTAGTATAGACGTGTGATTGGACTTGATTCGAGTTAACCTGGAGTCCCTGGAGATAAGTAACCAACAGGAATGGAGAACAGTTACTAAAAGTACCAAGCAATGGACTCTGCAGTTTGCAAGGTCCCAACCAAAGATACTTAAGTTCTTCCAAATTCTACTCACCCAGTATGACCTTTGAGCGTAGTAACGAGCGTAGCACAATTATTATCTAGCTTCAGCATCGTTATCTGGCCGCTGTAGTCTCCCACAAAAGCATATTTCGACTGGGAGTCGAATCTGACGGATATGTTCAGGAAATTCATTATCTCTAAATGGAATCCGATATTTTAACTTTATAATTATGTTAACGTATTAGTCTGTACGGAAGGACATCCGTTTACCGTTATGTATTATCGTGTAGTCGGCTTTCTGAGTTGCATACTTAAGGCGCCCGACAGTCGACTCAACAGTTTAGTCGTAAACGCACGAAGACCAAGCAAGCTATGCAATACCAATATAAGCGGATCTCTCATTGTACGGGTAATCTATACAAAGCTAAGCCATGTTACACTGGCTTTTTTATCAGGAACATTTGCCTACAATGACGACAAAACTGTTGAGTCCACAGACTTTTTTGTAATTTTTAATGCATGCTACATAATACACATTTATCTTAGCAAAAATTATAAAAGGATACTGCAAAGATGTGCACCACGCTTCGAAGGAGTACCCGCCGATTCTGCGTCCGGTCTCACTGCAGTGATACGAGAAGAGTTTGTCTCGACTGACGGACAACACCCATTCGCAGCTTAACGAGAAGTTGACGGCAGTCACGCGGGCTGTGTGCGCTAAGTACTCACGAGCCTTGGGAGAAAATGAGTAAATTAACATAACAACGCGCCTGTAATCCCCAAAAGTCCTGTACCCTTGTTCACCCATATTTCTAGCCTATTGTCATCAACCAGTCATAAATCCAAACTTTAGAATGCTTTTCTTGGAAAAACCCAAAACAAACAACAGTCCATTAACACTTTATCTCTATGTACGTAAAATGCTTTGGATGTGGAGTTGCAGACACCAGCCCGTTATACAATGCAAAATACAATATCACCTTACCTGATCTTGGAATTGAACCCAAGACTTCATGCTCAGCAGCAATGCTTGCAGACTAATGGTTTGGTAAATTATATCAAAAAGCCTACAGTTTAATTGAGACAGTGCCCGAGGTTACTGTGAGGTGTGGGAAGGATGTGGTCAAATGTCCTCAGAGCTTTGTCATTGATCTGTTGGATGTTACTCCTCCTGGACTATGCAGCTACCACAGACAACATCTAAAGTTAAGGCAGTAGAAAGGCTCTTTAAAATAATTGCTAGCTAGCCTAGCTAGTAACACAAAAATCTGGCATTTCTTTCAAGGAAAATCTAACAAAAATTTGTTTAATTCATTTCATATTAGATAGAAAATGCTTGTCTACATAAAATGTAAAAGATTTTTTCCTCGTTTTAATCCAACCAATAATCATGATATTCAATTAAGTATTTAATAAGTGACATTTTACCTGTTAGTGTTCAGAATTTCAGATACTAAATGTATTACTAGTAGTACTAATTAGAAACTTTTATACCAATAACAAATTGTTTCAGGTTTAAAAAGTTAATCACAATAGGCAAATTAAAATAACAGTAGTGTATGAAAATGCTGCATTATTGCTGTGGTTATTAATACAGATAACACTGTATTAAAAACTGTACTTTAATGGGAAAAACACTTAATTACAAAACATTATTTTAATATGGAAGGCGTTTTTAACAAAAGTTTTGAACGTTATTAGAGTTGTAGGTATGTGACTGAGGTCTGTCATTATATTAGTGTTGATAAATATTGAATGAATGAACTACAATACAAATATTTTATAGGGCATTGTGAAATAAAGTCAAGGTTATACTAGAGCACTTTTAATTACACAATTTCACTAGGTTATTTATTTTTACATTTTAGGAAGGCTGATGATTGATTTTAGGAGCGATTTTAACGTTTAGTGCCCTTCTATTCTAACATTATAAAGAGGTCAAGTTTGTTAGTATGTAGGGCGTAATCTTCGGAACTACTGATCCAAAACTGAAAATTCTTTCGCTAACGGGAAGCTACATTATCCGCGAATGCTATAGGCTACATTTGAAATGTTCCAGTGGGTTAATTTCAGTACATAACAGGGGAGAAGCCGCGAGCTAGTTAATTATATGATGAGCTTATGTAAGGATAAACAGCAGCATTAACCATTGGTATTGTAAGGTGGACATGGATCTGTTGTTACATTGTGGACCTGTATAATGGGATTGCACAGATTCACGTTCCAACATACAATATGTTAAAAGATATAGAAACAAGCTCCTTTACCATCAATCAACTCCTTGATTTTAGTCTTTATAGAAACCTCAATGCTCGGATTCTTAAATACATAGCTTTAACCTGAACCAATTTAGATTTTTGTCAGCTATTAGATACAAAGTGTCAGATATCAATTTTTAGCCGATGGAAAAAAATGAAGTTCTCAATTCAACATATATATTCTTTTTTTACTCCACAAGTTACAAACCAACTTAAACATTTTAGAAGGCGCACATGCATTGACAATTATATTGGTTTTGATGATTGGATGTTTATAAATAAGGGCTCATTCTAATGAGTCATATAAGATAGTCTCTTATCTTTACTATATGACTAATCTATTCATAGATTGTAGTGATAAATCATTATTTTGTGTGATTAGAACATTTAAAATTTTATAGAGAGGTTTGGAAGAAGAAAGGGGAGGCCTTTGCCCAGCAGTGGGACACAATATGAGAGGCTTATAAAAAAAAAATATATGAGAAGATGTTTTGATGTTGCAATAAAGTATTCAACATGACACACTCCATTATTAGGACAAACATTTAATATTTTACCATAAAAATCTTGGTAATTTTATACTGATAATTGATAAGATGTGTATGGTATATATGGTTCTTACTAGAACAGTAATAAAAAGTATTTACTGAAGTTTGTACCCACCCCATGGGTAATACATAGGGGTTTGTCCATATAAGGTTATCAAATACTCACAGGATTTATTCTATTACAGTCTGTGGCCAGGGTGAACTCTGAGACAGTGCCATTCTCTTGACCAATGAATAGCTGCCTTGTCTCTGGTGTGTAGAACATTGACGTACACCCAGATGGCATGTATTGACAAATGGACGGCCAGTACTGTCCCGAGTCTCGCTTCAGCCATACTCGCACTGTCCTGGGAACATTGTTAGGATAAAGGTCTATGTTTTGTTCTAGCTTAGAATTTTATTCTTCATAGGATCAAGGTTTTTTCCCATAAAAAGTATCCCGTTTAGTTAACAGATAAACAATGAGTCATAAATATTTATTTGAATCACACAATGAATTTTTAATCTCAGGAATAAACAAAGCTGTTCCTGAATGTTCCTCATTTTTTTAAAGAAAATAACGTTAAAACATCTATATTAAGCTAAAGACAGGCAATAATACGTTTTGAGTTTATGAATAATCTACGAATTAAAAGGAATAAAAACAAGAAAAACTTTTTTCAATAGAATAATAATCACATCAAAAAACAACACTTTGAAAGAGTCACGTAGCTGATACTCATCTATTTCATTAGTTAATTAACAAGAACATAGATAGTAACTCCAATACAGCCTACGTAGGGGTGATTTCAAATACGTTGACAGTTCAATGAGGGTACAAAGTGAACATGTTTTTCGGAAAATAATACAGATAATAGACTTTTGTTATCAAACAATGGACGAAATATGAATCAGTACTCTTACTTATCATCACAAACGCTAATTACACCGTCCTCGCCAGGTATAACGACCGCTGCATTAACATCGTCGGTGCAACCTTCCAGTTTACTCAAAAGAGCTGGTTTCTTTGTCGTAGAAAACCTATCGTTTGGCGTCCTTGGAGCAGGTTTAATTTCAGCAGCCATATTTCAATGATTTAGAGCAGAATTACTAAATAAACACGATTATTCGACACTAATTCTTTCAGCTAAAAGAAAACGTCATAATAATTTTGACATCTAGGTTTAGGGGTGCTATTCTCAAATATGTGTAGGTGTTGGTTACGAGTTGATTGGTTAACCTAAGACTTTAAAATTCACAATTTTGGAAACGTTTTATCACGACAATTATCTAATTAAATCAATATTATGCAGTTACAAAAACATAAAAAAAAAACATTGTTAAACAGATAAATAAAACAAAATTATGAGAATATACCCCTACAAATCCTTTTTAAGTAGCCTGGTGTTACTGTCAACATCGGTAGCATTTTGGTATCTTCTTAAGTTTTTTGCAATTTGCCAGTTAGTGTCCAAAAACTGATTCGGGAGGGTTTTACAATCTACATTTTACTATTTGGGGAGTCTGCCGACAGATCTTCGAGTATTATATCGAATTTTTAATTTTTTTTTTGTCAATTCAATTCAATTAAAGTTGATAAGATATTCGCTTTTAGCTGTAAAAAATGTCCCCCTCCCCTCTAATTTTTAAAGTAAAATAATATTGAACGGGCCATACTTGAATTCCCTTTCTCAATTCTCTCTGAGGAATCGCATCCAGAACGAAGTGATCCAACAGAGAACCAGAGTTATGGACATAGCTCACAGAATAAAGCCTCGTATCCACTAGATAACATTTGGCGCACGATATGTTGCACATGTTGAAACTTAGCGCGGAAAATTTGTTTGGTATTTGGCAGTGGCAACGTTGTCTGTCTGCGCTAAATAAGTCGTCGACAACTTGGCAATCTTGGCACCGGAGGAATTAGTGTTGATGTCAGCAGAGGTGGTTATAATTTTAAATAAAATGCATACAAAATAAAAAAAAGGATTGTGTGGTTTTACGAAACCACGGTAAAAGTGAAACTTTTTTTCACACTATAGACATTTAACTAAAAAAAATCAGGAGCGCCTTTCACTTTATCCCTACTCCGCGGCCGACCGTCACGCGACATGCAACACACAGACGAAAAGTTTGAGACGATGTAATAAAAGTTTCACTTTAATTAAAAACTACATTGGTGTGTTAGAAATTACTAACATTGAAGATCTGACGAGTGACGAGAGATCCGAAGAGTTGCCGAGAATATATTTAATGTAGTCTTTGCCGAGAATCGAATTGAGTGGCGAGCGATTGGACAGGCCTATGTCTAGCAGTGGACTGCTGTAGGCTGAAGACGACAATGTTGACATACTATTATGAATCGTTTATACTTATTATTTACATTTTAAGTGTTTTTACAAAATCATTTAAAAAAAACTGGCAAAGTGCGAGTCGGACTCGCACACGAAGGGTTCCGTACCCTTTTGTATGGGAGCCCCCTATATTTACTTTATTTTGTTTTTAGTATTTGTTGTTATTGCATCAACAGAAATACGTAATCTGTAGAAATTTCAACTGGCTAATTATCACGGATCATGAGATAAAGCCTGGTGACAAACGGATGGACGGACAGCGAAGTCTCAGTAATAGGGTCCCGTTTGACCCTTTGGGTACGGAACCCTAAAAAAAGAACTTTTAACAATATAAAATTAGTGGCCCACCGACATCGGGAACGATCCTGTTCCCGATGTCGGTGGGCCATTACCTAATTTATTTATTTTTCTTTTCGGGCTACCGCTGGTCAGGGCTCTTGAAAGAGGAACCTCCTAACAATACGTGCCGTGTCCACAAGTACTGCTTTCTGAATCAAGCCCTTCATCCAGCTGCCAAGCGAAAGACTCCTCATATGCTGGTCGAAGCTTTTGTAAGCACCCTTTGCTCTCAATACTCATATTACGAAGTAGGTTTAGGTTATTTTGTCTGCTTCGGCCTTTATTTATCATATTTTTAATTATGCCTAATTCCTTATAAGAAAGATTATAAATAAAGAAGAATTAAATTATAAACTTAACCATGATTCTAAAATCAGAGAAAATTAAATAAAAATGCTGTACAACGGTGCCCGGCTTAATATTTTGCCGATTTCAATGATGTACTCGTATATAACTCAATATCGCCCAACATGTCGCTTGGTAATTTTTGCCTTTCAAGCGTCGATATGAAATATAATAATACCATAGAGTATAGTAATATAGATGAATACGGTGCTCCTGACACCGGTAAAATTCAGCAAGGCAGATTCCATTTTGAGTGAAATGACCTTTCGTGACATTGGTAGGATTTCTAGTGACAGCTGTTGTTCTCGATGCAAATATGACGTTTAACAATTTAATGTTGCACAATATTAAGAATTCTAAGAAATGTGGTAAAAATGTAATGAGCAAAGTAGTGACGGTTACCGTTACCACAAAATTACCGGTATAATTACCAAAATAGTAACGTTATGCTACGTTAAATTATAACGATAAAAATATCTGTAAGTAATAGGATTTACCCGTGTTTAAATAGAGTTACTTATGGCGGTAATTCGTTAAAAACTAGCTACGTTGGCGCGATGTTGCCAAAGCGAAACTAGCGCCACGCGCCTTACGTTCGGCTCTTCTTATCGGAGAAGTCACAGCTAGTATTTTACGAAGATTGGTCAGATGTTTACGAAAACGAGACGATTCGTGCGCGCTCGTGCGCGTAGCTTGTTTCATTCCATAGTCAGACGTCACACAAACATTGTGTACGCCAAACACATTTCAACTTCTGTATAAGTTGCCGGTATAATAATGGTAACTTTAACCGATTCTAATATTAGTAATTAGATAACGTTAACGTACTTACGTAAACGTACTTATCGTTACTAATATTGTTGCTTTTTTATTGTTAGCGGTAACGGCAATTGGTAACAAGATAGAAAAAATAACGGTAATCTGGTCCCAGGAGCAAAGCGATCATTTCCATTATATTGCATGAATTCCAAACTAATATTTCTTACACGTTCGACAATAACTCTCACTCATTGTTCCTTTCTAACAAACACCCAAAAATCAAGTTTTATAAGATGTCATTGACTTCGTCTTTGCTTAGACAAACTTGAACTCTCCACTCCCCACTACCCCTATAATGTTTCCACCGTTGGGTCATGGACCTCTTCTCTATTCGTTGCAATAGGCAGAAATCTACTACGAGTGTGTGTACCAGTGCGTGTTGGTAGATGTCATATTATTATCATCACCATATCTTCGAAATTTTGGTACTGCCATTCCGATTTCTTTACGATGTTTTCCTTTACCGTTTTGAGACCAGTGGTGAAGAAATAAATACAGACAACTCGTAAGTTGGGGCCAAGTTCGGGCCGGCTGGCGTAACATTGGGCCACCACAGCTCTCCCCACACTTATTATCCCATGAATCCGGAAATAGTTTTGTGGTGACTTTTAGTAGCCACTTATTGTGTATTGACATGTTAAATTTAAAAAAAGCAACTGCCTCCTGTACCCAAAACGTACGCTATAAAAACACTGGGTCCTAATAAAAGGTTAAAGTTATTTTTCAGGCGAATTTAATATTTGAAAGTGGCAGCACAGACAGGCAGATACAGATTGACATATTAGACACAGTACAGATAGTGTACAATTGTACATGACATAAAATAAAATTATTCTTTGGATAATAGTCACTGTAGGATAGTACCTACCTACACAAAATTTAACCAAAAAAATGTCACACGCATTAATAAAATTATCTGTTCAAATACTTAGAAATAATGTGGATTCTGTTAACATCGCCTCAAGGGCAAGCAGGTAATGTACCGGCATTCCGGTTATTTACGTAACATGTGTTTTGTTTAAAAATAATAATTATTATAATATTTCAATGTTAGTTTATTGATAAAATTGTAACCTCCCCTTGACCAAGATATGTTTTATTTGCGCATTTAATAGGCATAACAACATAAATTAACTAAGTAAAAAGTGTCGCGTTTCAGTACTGGATACTGATACGAGATTATTATAAGAACTCTTAAGATTAAACTTTATACAGTCTAAATGAATAAATCATGTTGGTGGCAGTTTTTGGGGCAATGTTCCCATGGGCCCCCCTGATGTAATCCTGGGAATCTCCGAGGCTTACAAGAAGGACACGGACAGTAAGAAGGTGAACCTTGGTGTTGGTGCCTACAGAGACGATGACGGCAAGCCCTATATACTGCCATCAGTGAGGAAGGTCAGTATTATTATTTAATATTATATTATCTAACTAGAATTATTACACATTGTTGTCTCAAACTAGTTATCTATGATATTCTACACTCATGTGTGGTTAGAGATAATAAATAGTGATAAATCAATAGAAATGTAAGTAAAAGTTATTGTGTACACTAAGGATTGATAACTAATATGTAGGGGTACATTAACTTTTTGAATAACAAGAACAAAATATAAAAATAGTGAAAACATCATTTACCAGCACACCTGGCATGAGCTGCACAGGTGTCTGCCACAATTAAATACTAAAGTTTCTTCAGATGCTCTCACTAACTCAGGTGGCTCAGACAAAAATCATATTTCCTACTGCTAGAAATGAGACACCATATAAATGACATAACCCTGCTCGTAAATATTGCCATTCATTCTATTGTTCCTAACTTTCTCCAAAATTTCACTCTATACTGTTCATGCAGGCTTTAGACACCCGTTACTCCACATCTGATTTGGGGCAACAAGTTCCAGACGAAATGCTTATTTCTTACGCCAGCTGGCAGGTTTCAATAGTCTTCCTTCACATCTAGATGTTGATTTATTCAAAACTAGTCTGATCATATTTAGACGAACTTTAAATAAAAAGTTCTTTGGCCAGGATCGCAATAGCAGCATCACTAATCACAGGCACTATTTAGTTAGCAGAATGCATATTTTGAAGAGTTTAAAAATATCTGTATTTAATGTAGAAATACTTTGTGTTTGTTGAATTGAGTTTAGGTATATATAGAAATCTATTTGTGAAATGTGTTAATAGCAAAAGTAAAGTTAAAGTTAGTATTTATGTAAATCATTAATGTTAAAATTAGTCTGTAACATTGCTTTAAAATAAATGAATAATTAGGACACAATAGGACACATCTATACATATATTTACATGCTCCATGAAACAGTTTCGAAGCCTTTTGTATTAGGCACTTGAGCTCTTGGAATCAATATTTTATTTTGTAATTTTAGTTTAGTTATAAGACTTTGTTCTTTTTTCTCTTTTTTGTATTTTTATAAAGTAATCTAACTGTCATGCATGAACAGCTTATGTCCTAGCAATAGGGGATAATCGAATTTTTTTTTTCTTTGTCCGTCGGGTAGTTTATTGAAAAGTATTGGACACGTATTTTTTCTTTTTTCACGTGGGTATAAAATTACGGAGATATATTGAGTTGAAATGGCCCCCACTCCCCCACTCTCCAACTTTAATGAGTTTTAACTAAGTAATTGTTTGATATTTTGATAAAACAAAAAATACGTGTCTAATATTTTTGTATTACCTGTCTGACAGACAAAATAGAATGTCGTTTTCTTTACCCAGTCCGATCCCCTATTTAAAGATTTATTATTGGTAATCTGTGTCAGCGCTGTGGGCTACATTATTATATAAGTTATTTATGTTATCATAATTATAATATCGCATAATGTAGCTGTTTGTTGTTCCTATTTGATAAAATAAAATAGAGACAATGTTAGGAGATAGAGGAGGCCTTTGTGTCAAGATACGCTTCTATAGCAACTGCTGTGATATCAGTATATTATTAACATTTTATAGTTTTGTGAATAAATGCTTTAAACTGTCACTTGTTTATGGGATATCTTCTGTGATTATCAAATTAATGTGAGCTGCCAAATTGAAGATATCACATAAGTTGTCACTTATCGATAACATATCCCTTATATAACCCTGCTTCCCCCCCTTTATAGCTCCCTTTTATAGCCTTTAAACATTGTTTAAAGGCACCAGATGAATGAGTAATGTTGCATAAACTTGACTTGTATTCTACATCACAGGCTGAAGAAATCATCTTCCAGAAGTGTTTGAACCATGAATATGCTCCGATTGCTGGTGAAGCGGTTTACTGTGATGCTGTAGCCAAGCTTGCATTTGGGGAAGACAGTTGTGCTTTGAAGAATAAGACTAATTGCACTTCACAGGTGACTCATGTCATTTAATTTTTTTACTGATTTCCAAAAGGAAGAGCTTATCGATTCGTCTGAATGTTATTTTTTCTGTGTGTATTTTCAGCAGTATCTTTCCCAATTGATAACTGATTTTTTTTCTTATTATTTTTTTTTGTTTATTTAATATTATTGAGATTAAAACCAAACAATCATCTGCCATCTAAAAGAACAATGGAAGTATTATAAAAATCAATATAAAATATTCTTGTCAATCTTATTTTCATAGAGTCTGTCCGGTACTGGCGCCCTGCGAACTGGTCTTGAGTTTGTGAAGCACCACTATGGCGGTAACAAGGAGGTATGGTTCCCCAACCCAACATGGGGCAACCACCCTCAGATCTGCAACAAGCTCGGTTTGGCACACAAGAAGTTCCGTTACTACGACCCCAAAACTCACGGCTTCGACCTCTGTGGTGCTCTTGAGGACATCCGGGTGAGTGTTATTGGTAATATTAAGTAACCTATAGTATAGAAAATTAGACATGCAAAAGCATGACTGTTGAAAAGATACTCTGTCATGGGGCATTTTTTTATCTCGGCTTAATATTTATGATAGGTGGAACAATAGGTAGATAAGGCAGGTATCCTAATCTTGAATATCTTTAACTTATATTTCATTTAGTTATTCAGTAATTGGCCATATGACTGTACCATAATTGCCTGTTAAATTCTACCAGCACGCGTAGCATGACCGCTGTCGGCTGTAGAAACGGGCTATGTCGACGGAAGAATCGACAATCTGACACATTGTCATTGTCTATCTGTCATTATGTTGATTCTTCCGTAGACAAAATTCGTTTCTACAGTGGTCATGCTACGCGTGCTGTTCTTGGTACCCAAACGAAATTGAAAATGAATCTTTTATTTGTTTTTAATTAACTATTTCTATATTGTATTAAAAGAAGCAGCTTTAGAGAAGGTGAAAAATATTTTTAAATTCAGAATTTCGTTTGCAAAGCTGCCAATAAAAAAAGTCAACTACTGCAGAGAAATGGTTGAGTGTTAAAATTAACACATGGCCTCTAAATAGTGTGTTACTTGTTGTTGGCATTTCTAATAATACACTTTCTGTATGCAATTAGGTTTTGTTAGAATACAGATTTACATTATTTGCTGGTGTTAGACACTTGCAGGTATGTGGTAATGAGTACCTTAATGATAACGGCCCCGATATTTTACCTAACTTAGAAAGTAGCATAACCTTTTAGCAGTTTTAGCTAGTGTTCAACCAAATTGAAGCAGACCTTTTTCATGAGAAATCTTGTAAGTTTAACTTCATACCATTGTATGGCAGCTAAGTTGAAATCAAGCGCAAAAAGGGTAAATGACCCTTTTTGCGCTGTGTCCCCAGATAAATTGGGATAAGGGCAGTATGATGATGATTGAGAAAAGATCATTTTTAAGGTTTGGTTTCTCAAAGAAAATAAGGGAAAGAAAAAAAACGATCCTGCTTCATGAGGGTCATGAAGAAGGATCGTTTTTTTTTTTCTACAAACTTGTAGAGCTACCTTTCAAGTTCCAATTCATAAGAAATACTAAGGTTTGCAATAATAGTTTTTTTTGTTTAAAATCTGTTATGCCCTGCTCTGTTATCTGTTATCCTTCCTCTTGACTTAGAATCATTAAATTGACAAGAATCGATTACTTATAGAAATATAATTATCTCCTGCACGCGCACGCATGCACCTCTGTAGAAAGGAGTTTTGTCTACGGAAGAATCGATATAATCTTCTTAGCATGTCGATGGCAATCTAAATTGTATCAGCCCAGAACTGAGCCACTAGTTTGGCGCTCTCTGCAGCGTCCATCAGTTCCTGTAATGAACAAACAGCAGGACACAATATTAAGTGCCGCATCGTTTGCGGGGCAGCACCACATTTACACTCCAGGGCAGAATCACTAATGAATCTCCACCTGCACAGGTTTTCCTTGCTGCAACCAACCTGGGTCCGAAGTCTATTTAAAGACTTCCAGGTCAGCCATGGCCACTCATGTCCAGTTGGGAGACTCTCAGCAGGTGGAACGAATGGGTTAGCTAAAGATGCACCACCACGCCACAGCGTTAGTCGCTCCGAAGACCGCTCGATATAATGACAGATAGACAATGACAATGTGTCAGTTTGTCGATTCTTCTGTAGACATAGCCAGTTTCTACGGCGGTCATTCTACGCGTGCTGAGATAGACAAACCCCTTCACGTTTAACGACGAAACGAACTTAAGTTATCTTATTTATTACAACTAGATAAAACTGGAATTACCACTTACAGCAAAAAAATATTTACTGTTTCGCGTTAGATAATACGATAAAGGCGTTCACGAAATACACGCGTGACATTGTAAAATATGATCTATCTATATTTTGAATGTCGAACTTATTTTCGAATGAAAAGGTGGATATGTGAGGGAAGAAAAAGAAATAGGTTAATGAAAATGTGGCGGGAGAGTCGAATAAAAAAAATTGTGCGTGGAGTCCCTCCGCGCGGAAGAATTGAAACTTCGTAATACTTCACGCATGCGTTTGAGTGCCACGCATTCACTCTCGTTATTTTATTGAGCTTCTAAATAATATTTTATTGTTGTACATTTTTTATTACATGAGTTTATCGAGGTTATTCTAGTCATGGAAATTGAGCAAAGGCTGGTCACACCGAAGAGTCGAATGCATGACTGTTTGCACGCCATCTTGCGTACCTAGTAGAACTACGTAGTCACAAATCTTATTATAGCGCCATCTCTTAGTGGGTAATAGAAAATATTCCCTCTCCATGAAAACGTTAAACTTGTTGGAAGTCGCATAAGAAGTTTCACTTCAAAAAACCGTGTAAAAGGACACATATCAATTCGGAAAGGTATCAACTCAAGCCATCAAGTATTCTTCGTATGAAACTCCCAACTGCAACGCACACTAATCGAAACCGTAACGTAATCGCCTCGTGTCGTTTGACGGCGAGGCGAAAGGCGTTACGGTGATGATCCCTTTCAGAGTTAATATTATGTGTGATATGTCTTCTACGCCGGCCCCAAGTAAGCCAGCCCGCGGCAATTAGCCTGTAGCTTTAAATTCCCTAAACAATATTATGACCCAGCTTGTCCCTAGCACTCGCTAAGGACAACCCCACAGGGAGTGCCCTTAGCGCGCGGTCATTTAGTTTGAAAGCCCTGGCTGGGAGGGCCTCAAATTCGTTTGAGATCACCGCAGGATAGTTCGGTTGAGCAGCCACGCAACCATCTAGTGCTGAACTAAGAGAGACCACGTCAAAAATAGAAATTCTAGTAATGATGACTTATTTTCACTAGATTACTGAAACGAGAGATCAAAGTCTCGAACATTTTTGGTTTATTCGAATTAGTGTCCCATTTATACGCAAGTTTTACTCTATACATGATATCCAACATTACTCTTACAAGAACGACTTTTTAATGGCTAGTTTTATAGGAGAAGTAATCGAAAACTATGGAAATTAACTCAATATTACAGCTTGGCCTTATCGCAGTTATTTGTGCAACAATACCTACACGGTGTAAATCACCTCATCACGAAGCCGTCAACCAAGCATTCTGTACATGAAACTAAGTAACTTTACGCAAAAATTATTGCTGGGAAAAGACTTTTTTTTGGGGGGGTGTAAATCATGTTTTGTGGTAGAACACAATGTAACGCACTCAAAACATTGTGCTGATGGACGGATTGAATAGTACGGGGGTCGTGGAGGTGTTTAAAGTAAAAATCTTACATTAAAAACTTGTATTTAAAAAAATACTTGTCAAAAAGTTGGAACTTTGACCCCTAATATCTCCGTAACTAGAAGGTTCCCAGCCTGGGAACCTTCTAGTCTACACCATACCTGGGAATCTCAGGTATGGTGTAGAACAAAAAAGTGATCACAATGACAGGGAGAACCAGTGCCTTTCGGCTTCGTTAAGAGGTGTTTTACACCCTTTATAGTCAATAAGTCAGGAACGGCCCTGAATAAGTAGGCTAACAAAAGCATACTCTTATGTATGTACAGTACAATATGGTACAGTCATAAGCATAAGTATTAACTCAATATAATATAAGATAAGATGACTACTGCGATTGGAATTTTGAAAAGGCATCTATTCCGGTTTACATATCATAAACTTATACAAGGTAGAGGAGCTCGTAGGTAGCTACGAGCTCCTCTACCTTGTATAAGTTTATAACAGCCGCACTGGTCGATCTTTAAGGTTAAGCCGTGCTTGCCGAGGTTGGACCGTGGATGGGTGACCATAATTACATACCGAGTTTCCTCCGTGCCTCGGCAAGCACGTTAAGCAGTGGGCCCAGCTGTCATTTGTAGATCTTTGACAGTCTTTACGAAGCCAAAAAGGACGTCCAATCTTACCAAGGGGTATCGTATTACCCAGTTACTGGGTTATGGAGGTCAGATAGGCAGTCGCTTCTTGTAAAATACTGGTACTCAGCTGCATCCGGTTAGACTGGAAGCCGACCCCAAGATAGTTTGGGAAAAGGCTAGGTAGATAAAACTTATACAAGGCGGAAGGGACAGGGACACCGACGCTAAAACGGTAACCGCGTATTCATTCAGTACATCATTCTGAACACACCTCCTAAAATTTTTTCATGAGTAATTACGTAACCGTTTTAGCGTCAGTATCCTTCCTCTTTTGAATTTTGCGTAAGCATAAGGTATTTGCCTTGGATGGCTTTCTCGTTAATTTGCGAGAAGAGGCACAAAATAGAGAAAAGTGCAAGGAATAGGGGGGAAGCCTTTGCCCAGGAGTGAGAAAGTTCAGGCTAACAAAAATAAAAAAAAATATGGTACTTATTTATGCCCGTGACTGTACTTTTTATTAAAGTACTTCTTGTAGTAAAATGAATCACTATTACACACATTAGGCTATAATTAGTCATGATCTTGTGATAACCTATAGAAACAATGAAGAATTACTCTTATAGAAAATACCTGAAGGCTCCATCATCCTGCTGCATGCCTGCGCTCACAACCCGACCGGAGTCGACCCTAAGAAGGAGGAGTGGCAGCAACTGTCTGTGGTAAATATTTGCAATCCCTATAACATAACATGACGCTTGTAATTCCTGAAGAGTTGGGCAGTGGTGTATCTAATAGGTATACCTAATAGGTATCCCACAATTCGCCCGTTTCGTGGGCGAGCCTGTTTCCATCAATCGGGCACTCACCCAGACTCTGTGACTATTGCTGAGAAATTCCTGATGGTAAAACCCAATCAGCCTTTTTTTTTACGGAAAAAAAAACCCAATAAGCCTTAACTCGACCCAGGAATCAAACCCAGGTCCTCATGCTTTCGCATTCATACGAAACCTACTTCGTCTATCTGTTACCATTTCATAGTAGACCGGGGGTCGATGAAATTTGGCATATCCTGGTTAAGGTTTATCCCGGAGATACAGCAATGCCGTCAAACCGCCGCGTAGTGATTGTGTGTTCTGGTTCGAAGATGATTACATCTTAGCATGTCGGTCTAAGTTGTGTCCTCCCAGAACTAAGCCACTTGTTTGGCGTCCTCTGTAGCGTCCATCAGTTCCTGCAATGAATAAACAACAGGACACGCAGGACACAGTATTAAGTGTTCCATCGTTTGTGGAACAGCACCAGGGCAGAGTCATCAATGAATATCCACCTGGGCAGGATTTCCTTGCTGCGGCCAATCTGGGTGTGGAGTCTATTTGACGGCACGGTTTGCGCAGTAGCTAAGCTATTGGCTGCTGCGCTGCGTGTCGTGGGTTCAATCCCCGCACGGAACAAATATTTGTATAACCTACAGGTAGTTGTTACTGGTCTGGCTGATTTTAAATGCTTTTAAACGCACCCACGACACAGGAGAAATTCCTAGACGGGGCAACGTTTAAAAAAAAAACTTCCAAGTCAGCCATGGCAACTCATATCCAGGTGGAAGATTTTCAGCAGGTGAAACGAATGGGCTAGGTAAAGAACCTACCTCGCCACAGTTTTAGTCTCGTCTCTTATGATTGCATTATACGCATAATAACAAATTCGCAAAGTTATGTGCGGTCTTTGTTTGTCATAAATGAAATTTCTACTAAAAATTTTATGTGCGGTCTTTGTTTGTCATAAATGTAATTTCTACTGAAATTTATAGGCCGTCAAAGAAAGGAAGCTACTGCCATTCTTCGACATGGCGTATCAAGGCTTCGCCACCGGCAGCGTTGACAACGACGCGTTTGCCGTTCGTCTATTCGAAAAAGAGGGCCATGAGTTGATGTTGGCACAGAGTTTTGCTAAAAATATGGGTAAGTGTATTATTATTTCTCGCGACTGTTTAATAAAAAAGAAAAGAAATTTAAACATACATATTTGTCGATTTCTTTTGGGATGTTGATAACTTTTATCTCAAACTGGTCGCTTAAAAGAAGACGGGTGACAAAGTGACAAACAGTCTGTAACTAAAAATAATCATAGAAGAGACTTTGCATTTCTCTGTTATGCAAGGCAAGGACTGTCTTGTTACATAAACGTGCAGAAACGGTGCACAAGACATTGATGTATTATGTTAGCTATCGGAAAGTAACTAAATATATCGTCGTGACGCAATATTTATGATGTGCTTCAAAGATACTAAACTTGTTTGATATTACCGGATTACAGTATCAGTAAGGTACAATAGCCTTGCCAAAATATTACTCGTGATAAAGTTATGACGAAGGTGGGGCCCCCGGGCCCCACCTTCGTCATAACTTCCCACCCACTCCCACCACCCACCTCCGTCTATCTTTGGCAGATAATTTTGAGGGCTGCATAATTTTACAATTAATATCAATTACGCAATTACTTCACTGTTTTTTTTTTAGTAACAAGTTATTTTAAGGTTGTAAGGACATCCTATTCATTCCTAAATAAGGGGGCGAATAAAACCCAAGCTACGCTACAGTAGCGTACCACAGTAACTGTGGTACGGGGTAAAACAGGGCGAATCGAGAAAAAAACTTTTTTTTTTTGTTTGTTATCTAAAACATTACTTTTTTAATTAGTAGTTAGTAAAATAGTTGGCCTAGTTGGCAAAATACCATGTTAATTACATTAAAACCCTTTCAATATTTTATCCCGAATCACCCCGTTCACAGTAGTTATGTATACCTACATATTTCAATTAGTAATCCATTGCAAGAGTTAATATTCCATAGCATTTGTAACGAACATTCTGAGTATGTTTTTTCAATAAAAACGATGCAATAACGGCAGCTTATTAGTCTGTTGTCAAGTACCCGGTGACGTCAAACAATGCTTGTTTATGAATGATGAACCGCGTGTTTACTGTTCTGACCTCGTTATCTTATCAGAGTTTTTTTTTTAATATTACGTCAATTGGATCGATTGTCTATTACCCTCATGCGATGTTGTGATACAATTTTACCAGAAATTAGACTAGACATCCGGAATGTACTGGATATTTTTTTTTTCATTTGCATCGTAACTTCGGCCGGGTTTATCTTGTGGCGGAAAGTTCACTGCGCGTTTTTACTAGCTCGTTTATTTCCGGGGAAAGATTTTTTTTTTTTGATTTGTCGATTTTTCTAGCGCTGTTGATGGCTAAGGGAGCGTTCAAGTATTACGTAACCCAATTTTTGGAGATTTTTGACCTCCCCTCCCCCCCATGTAACGCGGCGTAATGTCTATTTGTACCCCCCCTCCCTCCAAGGTAACGCACCGCGAGAAAAAAATCTCTACGCGACCGTTCTGAAGGGCTAAAACAAAGTTACGTAACGCGTAGTTCAAATTCCCCCGGTCGCCCCTGTAACGTATCGTAACGTTTCAGAAGACCAAAAATGGAAAAGGCTATGTTCATGATGATGAATAATCTACTGTGACAAATTATTCTATTCCAGGCTTATATGGCGAGCGTGTAGGCGCGCTCACTTTCTTGTGCGGCGACCAGGAAACCGCCGCCAAGATGATGTCGCAAGTGAAGATCCTTATCCGCACAATATACTCCAACCCTTCTATCAACGGTTCGCGCATCGTCACGGAGATTCTCAACAACCCCGAACTTAATAAGATGTGGTAAGTTCACTTGTCTTGTAAAAAGTCTCGAATGGGCGCCGAAAGATGGACGGCGGTGCCGAGTAGTGCCGAAGTTGGCCCAAAAAAGGTGGACTTGGACGCCTAGGGATGATTCGAGGTGGAACGGGATCTATCCTGTGCCATCGGACCAGCCCTAGCTCCTCTTGTAAGGACTTGGGGGAGGCCCAGCAGCTAGATTAAGCTATTAAGAAGTACCATAAGCCCGTCTTTCACCAAAGCAGAGACGACCTATCACATTAGTTGAAATTCATAATAGGGGTGAAGACTGGGTAAAGAAAACGAAATTCTAATTTGTCCGTCAGACAGGTAATACAAAGGTAAGGTAGGTATAAAAATTACCTACATGTGACGTCATGCGCCATTTCAACTCAATATATCTCCGTAATTTTATGACCACGTGAATAAAGAAAAAAATACGTGTCCAATACTTTTCAATAATCTACCCGACAGACAATTAAAAAAAAAATGTGACTGTTCCCATATCATTATGGTGTCTCTCGGCTCAGTTGTCATTGTTCTATTGATCTCCACTTTTGTGGAAACCGGGCTTTACAGGAAGCGAGCACGAAAGAGATCGTGACGTCGGTCCTGGGGGGTTACTATGACGCTTAAACATTATTGTTCAATTCCTACTCCAGAGTGGGAAAGAGATGGAGCTAGACGACCTGTATAGCTCCGTCTCTTTTTCACTCTGGAATAAGAATGGAACAATAATGTTTTTAGACGTCATGGTACGCCAGCAGAATCTCGTCTTCCGCCTGCATCTACGCAGAATCGGTTACTACGTATTCAGTACATCATTCGCAATTCGTTTTGTTCGGCTGCTTAGCATGAGGTCCTAAGTTCGATACCCAGGTCGAGCAAAGTGTTATTGAGCTGTCCCATCTGGAATTTCACGGTAGCAGTCATACCATGGAGTCTGAATTTGTGCCCGGTTGATGGCCTGTTACATGGGGCTGGCAAAATATGGATGTACTATCAAGTACACTCCTGCCTTACTCTTCGAGGATCACAGTCGTGATGTTACGTTGACAGGTTGCGGGACGTGAAAGTAATGGCTGACCGCATCATCACCATGCGCAAGAAGCTGCGCGAGGGAATCGAGGGCCGCGGCAACAAGCAGCAATGGAACCACATCACCGACCAGATCGGCATGTTCTGTTTCACTGGCCTTAAACCCGATCAGGTATACACTTTACTATGAACTTTATTACTTACCACACTTATCGTGAGACGGTCAGCAAGGGCTTCATCTATACTTTAGTACTAATATTAAAAAGAGGTTTTTTTTTGCTTGTTTGTATGTAGGGGCTAATCTTCGAAACTAGTGTTCCGATTCCGAAAATTCTTTCACTAACGGGAAGCTACATTATCGTCAAGTGTCATAGGTTAAATTTAAAACATTCCCGTGGGTTCATTTACGTACATAACGGGAGCAAAGCCGCGAGCTGCAAAAGCTAGTGCGTAGCTGTGTGTATAAGCGAAAAATACGTTAAGGTTCTCGTTAATTTTGCTCCGTTGAAGTCGCTCTTTTCTATCCACTTGTAACTACTACTTGTACTAAAACACATTCCGGTACGCCGTAACGAGACAATGTTGACAAAGGGTGAAATACATCTGCCGGTTGTTCGAAAGAGATACCGCGGCCCTGGAACACAAAGGGCGAAGAAAGAACATGGATGGGTTTAAGTCAGTACAAGTCTGACACTCCCTCCCGCTTCGCCCAGTGCGGGAGAAGTCATTTGATGATTTCCCATCCGTAAAAAAAAAAAGTGTGAAATACATTTGCATGCACAGACCAGCGGTTCACTATATTTTATGTTTTTCTTTATCTCATTCTGTCACGTAAAGGCATCATTTGGTAGAGCGAAAAGTCCGGTCGCAAGCATCCGCATCGGAAGCACTTTAACTTGCGATTGGACCTCTCAATTTAGTGAGTTGCAATTCTAAGTGACAGAGAGAGAAAAAAACCGGACAAGAGCGACTCGGACTGGCCCACCGAGGGTTCCGTACCAATTTTGTATACTTGAAGTAAGACGATATTTACTTGTCAAATTTCATAGTTCTAGGTCAACGGATAGTACCCTATCAATTTTGAGAGTGTCGTAATATACGTTTTGTGCGGCATTTTCATTAAAAAGTGTCGACATGTAGATGTACTGGCAAAGTCGCTAAAATAAAGAAACATTACAATTTAATTAACTGAAGTTACTAAAGATAACGAGGTGTTCATAAAAAAAAAAAAACACATCTGAGACTCAGAAAACGCATCAAAACATTTCACCGAAATGATAATTTCAATAACTCCGCTTCAAGTTCTACAATGCCGACCGGGCTCAAACACAAACATATAAAAAAAAACGACAGAACTGTATAGATCTGTTGTTTACCTTTGAATGTTCAGTAATCCATACTAATATTATAAATTCGAAAGTAACTCTGTTTGTTACCTTTTCACTACTAAACGGCTGATCGGATCTCAATAAAATTTTGCAAGAAGATAGATTTCAACCTGGGGAAGGACATATGCTATATATCATCACGCTACGACCAAATAGGAGCGGAGCAGCAATGAAAAATGTTGCGAAAACGGGGAAAATGTGACGCAGACGAAGTTGCGCGGGACAGCTAGTACGATTATAGCTGCAATTTCTATATTCTACGTTCTACTGTTTTCAGGTCGAGCGTCTTACGAAGGAATTCCACATTTACCTGACCAAGGACGGCCGTATATCCGTCGCTGGGATCTCTTCAAAGAACGTTGATTACGTCGCCGAAGCAATGCACAAGGTCTCGTCTTAAACGCAGCATGTCAAACAAAAAGGGTACTTGTCAATTCTTATTTAATGCTCTTCAGTTTTTGTCCACAGGAATAAATTATTTTTTCTACCTTTTAGCTGTATCGCCAGAACTCTGGTTAAAAAAAAAGGATTATGTGGTTTTATGAAACCACGGTAAAAGTGAAACTTTTTTTCATACTATAGACATTTAACTAAAAATTTTTGGGAGCGCCTTTCACTTTATCCCTACTCGGCGGCCGACCGTCACGCGACATGCAACACACAGACGAAAAAGTTTGAAAAAGACGATGTAATAAAAGTTTCACTTTAAAAAGGCGAACTCTACACCCCGATCTTTTTAAAAGTCTTGCCAAACTTTAGCACAATGTTCAATCATTATCTTATATTTAGAATTGAAAGATTTTACGCCGTCTCTCTCAGAGAGCAGCGTTGGCCCAGTGGTGGCAGCCCCGACTTACGAGCAGTGAGCCGGGGGTTCGAACCCAGGCAGGCGCAATACTTTTTGTAATTTATTTCATCACCGCTGCCCTCAAAAACGGTGAATGAAAACATCGTGAGGAAACCGGCATGTGCTAGAACTAAAAATTCGAAGACAAGTGACATCTACAAACCCGCACTGGGCCCGCGTGGTGGATTACAGCCCACTCCCTCTCATAGAGAAGCCTTTGTCCCAGCACTGGGAACATTATAGGCTGATGATGTTGATGACGTCCTCTCTGGTCCCGTGCATGCAGTGCAATGCAGTCTGACTCAAATTAGGTCGACATGAACATCCTTAATTATTTTTTAAAAATCCTGTAACGTTCCATGTGTACTAAAGCTCGTGATTTTCCGCAGCATTATGCATTTGTATTGCGAAGTATTTACACATAAACATTTTGTTTCAGCATTTTAGATACAGAGCCGACGACCAACATTTTTGCATCATAGCAAAACAAAGTAAGAGCCAAAACCTTAAAAAAACATAAGGTAGTTTGGTTTTGGTGACTCTCGTCTCCATTGGTAAAGAATTCGTATCCAATCGTGTAGCATCGTGTCGTCCTCGTATTCTTCGTTTGCAATAGAATAAAACCGCTTTTATACTCCAATGTACCGAAAGAGCACAGTATTTATGGAACCAGCTTTGTTTTTAATGATTATTATTTTTGTAATTGCTTTTATTGCCGTTTACTTTTGTATGTATATTTTATTTTTAAATTAAAAAGTATTCCCCTTATGCATAAATATCTTTTATAAATTTGTTGTGTATTTGTCATTTTTTCGAGTCAAAATTGTGATTAAACGTTTATAATAAGACGTTTGTGTATGAGGGGTTAAGTTACATATTTCCTTTTTTTATTTTATGGCAAACCTTAAAACTTTTCTTGTTTAGTTGCTTTTTACCAGAATACTTTATGATATAGTTGCGAGTTCAGATTAGAATATAAAATGGTGGATTCTTAAGAGCAATATATATAGGTAAGAGCATAGAGTTTAGGAAGTTTGCGAACCTCAGTTGGTCCCACAAATCTAATTCTTATAATAAACTGAATCGATTGGCATCATAAAAATAAACCGCAAATTGAATGTTTTTCTAGCCAACTGTACCGTTCTGTTAGTCGTGGCTAAGTAATTTAACAGTTACACTGGGGGATCAGTTTAACGTCTTGGTGAGGTCGGTCCATGGATTTTTTCATCTCTCGGTCCTTCGGGCAGTACGGTGGTTTCGGGTATAATTCGTGGAACAGTCATTACGAGTCGTAAGTACGAAACTGACAATCAATCTTACCAAGGGGGTCTTGTTTCTCATTTACTCTGGTCTGGTTTGGTCTGGATGTCTAATTCAGTTCTTCATGTAAAATACTAGTATCAGCAGCATGCGGTTTGACTGAAGCCGACCTAATATAATAGGGGATAATCCTATTTTTTTTTCTTTGTCCGTCGGGTAGTTTATTGAAAAGTATTGGACACGTATTTTTTCTTTTTTCACGTGGTCATAAAATTACGGAGATATATTGAGTTGAAATGGCGCATGACGTCACATGTAGGTAAGTTTTATACCCACTTATGACGTAGTAAGCCCCCACTCTCCAACTTTAATGAGTTCTAACTAAGTAATTTTTTGATATTTTGATAAAACAAAAAATACGTGTCTAATATTTTTGTATTATCTGTCTGACGGACAAAATAGAATGTCGTTTTCTTTACCCAGTCCGATCCCCTATTGGGTAAAAGGTAGGCAGATCATCTATTCAAATAAATAAAATTGAAGTGTCTATTTGTAATTCTAAAATAACCGCTTTTTACTACATACATATGAATGTTTATCCGGTAAATATACCAAATTAGATTTTTTTACAATTTTTGTCTTTCTCTCTGTCTGTTTGTTCCGGCTAATCTCTGGGACGGCTGGACCGATTTTGACGGGACTTTCACTGGCAGATAGCCTATGTAATAGTGTAGTAGTAAATTAGGCTACTTCTATTTTAGAAATAAAACGAATTCCACGCGGACGAAGTCGCGGGCACAGCTAGTGTACCATATTTCCAGAAACCTGTGAATGCCGTTAGGACAGGAATTACTCAGAAACCTAATTATTTGTTTAACTGCAACGGTTAATTTATGCCCTTGGAAGTTAACTGGCCTGTCTCAATAATCCACACTTACACGTACCTACTGTAGGAATGAAAAACTTTAGAAGTTCGATTAAAATTTTATTCGTTAAAATAAGTAGATAAAATAAACTTGCGAAAAACAGAAAATTGTATCAACATGTTTGATTCTACGACGGTACTAGTTATTTCTACGCAAAATATTTACAGCTGACGAAACAAATAAACATCTTACCCCGTGTCCTAATACAAAGCGATAAACGGTCGCACGAATGCGTGACTGTCTCAAAAACAAAGTAAAGTCGACAATCTCGTATTAACGCGAGTATCGACTACTTATATTAGGACTCGGCCTTATTCTATGTTTACAAAATAAACTGATGCAGGTCAATCGTTAACATTGCCTTGAAATTATTATTTACAAGACTTTATATTATACAATAAGTAGTTGAATCCTTTAAGGACACATTATACATAAGTAGAACACATTTTATCCACAATTTTATTGCATCGTGGTAACAATCTTAAACATATTCACCTGCATCCAATAATAACTACCTAAATCTATTAACATTTCACTAAACTAAATCAGTTTATTGGAGGACATAGAAATCCAAAAATGCTTTCTCGTACATTATTATGATACAAAATATACTAATAAATTTTTGTTAGATGACATTTATCAATGATATTTCAATAAAATAGTAACATTAATATTAATATGTACAAATTTGTCATAGAACAAACCACTTGCTACCCATGGCACAATTTCTTTAGAATGTACATACATTCTATTTAAAGCAAGAAATATGTACCATTAATATACACACCTCAAATGTCGAGGTTCCATTTATCTTCGAGCTCCGCCTTGATCCGGGCTCTTCTGATGTCAGTGAGAACGTGGCTTATGTCGAAAATGATCAACATGGTGATCATGACTTAAGTGGAAGAACATTTAGGGGATAAACTTTAGTTAGTCCAAAATATAAGTCAACACTAATTTTTATAAGCATCACATTTAAACCTAAGCTTAATTCGTGTGTAAATAATTGTACACAATCACAAACCTTTCCTATATACGTCAATTATCCTGATTCAAAGAAACATAAGTATCGTTTAGCACCTTCATTTTTAAAACAACCTGCAAATATATAATATAGATAGACTACCTCTTGTTTACTGCCTGTATTCCCTCATGTCCGTTTGCCTCGACCAGCGGTGCCGCAAACAGGCGTCATGCGTTGGTAAGTTAACTCGTAATTGGTTAAAAATAAATTTAGTACGGTAGCAATTTCGTACATTGATTTTAGGTCTATTTTGTATCTAGGGATACCGATACACAACTGGATACTGGATTCCGGTAGTAGCTTTATTTTAAACATATAAGTTACGTTTGTCTCACTTAATGAATTACTGTTAGACCATAACATATAAATGTAATTTAATACATAACCATAAATGTTTTGGCAACTGAACCTTTATGGATCCGATGTGATTTTTGAATTTAATTAGTTCGACGAACGTTTTATTTATGTACACTCTGAAGGTCTGGTTGTATTTGCGATTGATAGTTACACCAAAAAAAAAAAGAAACTTTGTGTCTACTAAAATAGTACATTCCAAGCCAAATATGGATACTTTGCATTCTATTATTCAATGGGTGTTTAAATCTATTACTATAAACTGCGCTATTTATTATGCTATAAAAATTAAACTGTTTTATATAATATTATATACACCTCTAAATTTCTTAGCCTTTTATTATGAAAAATAAAATTATTGCTATGTTTGTTTACACACACTTAGACATTGTTATCGCACCCTAGGTAGATTCTATTAGAATTATTACAATGGTGATAAACTCGTGAAATAAATAATGTGATTAAATATTACAGGTGACTATGAAAACCTAAAAGGAAATGTATATAAAATAAAATATTCTATATGTTAGTTATGTATGAACGCTTTATCAGTATGCAGTAAGTAGCTGGGATATGTTTACCAATTGCTGTGTTAACTCTCCGCGCTGAACTCCCAAATCTATCATACCAGACTTATAGAAACACAGTCATAAAAAAAAAACCCTAAAGAATCAAATTAAAACTAATTAAGAGGCGTGTTATTGCATTTAGAATCATTGGTAAGTAACGTAACGTAAATAATAAAAAATCATTATCAAAAACTTCAAATCCAGAAACAATTTGTGCGTTCTTATGTATAGGTACTTCATGAGAAAGTTGCCTTGGTAAACTAAATCTAATATTATATTTTAAATTACATTTCACAATAAAATTACGGGGAACAAGCGCTGATCACGTAACGCAGGTCCCATATGTTAAAATAATCGTTTATGAGGAAACCGGCATGTCCTACAACAAAAAATTCGAAGACATGTGACATCTACCAACCCGCACTGGGCCCGCGTGGTGGATTACAGCCCACTCCCTCTCATAGAGAGGCCTGTGTCCCAGCAGAGGGAACATTATAGGCTGATTTTGCTATGCTAATCATTTAAAAAACCAAACAATCACACATATGAGAATATTATATTACCACTGAAACCCATTAAAGTACCTTCGCGTTAATATGACACATGAAGCTTTAGATGAGTATAATAGATGGCGCTGTACAAAGTCCAACCATCTTCGATAACTCAGAGCCCTATTTACAGCCTGGAATTATTCTACACTGTATGTATGCATTGTCTTGACATGCCTTATAATAATATATGCACATTTTTGAATGTAGGTTACCTACTGACCTACAGCTATATGCACATAAAAGCTATACATCCCTAGTTACTGTAAAATATAAGTTACCTTGATTTTGTAAGTAGCCAAATGCTGAATTGTATGAATTTACATGAGTAAATTAATTATTCACGACTCCTATGTTTTATTTCAATACTCTAACTTGAGCAATGTGTGAACAAAACCTAATGAACAATTTTGTAAAGATAATTGTTGTTTTATTTCATAGTTGTAATGGTAAATTAAACTGATGGTTTTAAGATCTAATGTGTTTTTACAGATGAGATTATTTGAATCCCCAAACGACTACTAAGCTGTTACTTTCAATCTGTTAGCCTCTTTATTATAAAGGGAAATATGAAATACGCAGATAGTATACAAACACCTTTAAAAACTGTATATTTTAACAGAACAAACAAAACAGCACTATGATCAGGATCACGTCTCCCTCGAGACCGACATTGTCACCACTTTTCGTTTTCACTTCACATTATATGTCCGCGCTTACTCTAAAGTTCATTAAAATTTATTTAAAGATATCTTCCACAGGCTCCATCATTTTATTTAACCTACTTTATTGCTCATTTTATTTATTTAAAGGCATACTTTCACTTACAGTTTGTGAGTCAGTCGAGTTAGCCGAGTCTTCGCCTAACAGTCGACTTAGTTGGTCGTCGAGCGTGTCGGCTCGCCTCGGCTCGCGTGTCTTCGCGTCCACCGTGGCGAACACGTCGTCGCCGGCCATCATGTCACCCTCGTCCAGATACGAGAACGAGTCCAAGTTTATATCAGAAGTAGTGATCGCAGTGCTATAAATGTCTATTCTCTTCTGTTGTGATTGAGCTTCTCTTACTTTTTCGGAAAGTTTCTCTTTCGCTTTCGTAAGTGCTTCGGACTCTGATTTATCCAGTTTAGGATCGTTCTCTTTTAGTTTTTCAATTTTTGTTTTGAGAGCGAACGACGAATCATTACTCGACGACCCATCGTCTTGTAGCTGGCTGAGCAACGTTCTGGTCGCGAGGGACATTGCGCTCGAACTGCTGTACATTTCGCTGCTCTCACCTGAACAAACATTTAGGTTTTCTTACAAATTAATCAGAAGAATAAATAAAAATAAAGGTGGAATCAAATGTATAGATTACCGCTTGGTGTTGCCCGTTGGATGATTTCCTGTGATGAATGTTTGTTTTTTGACTTGTGACTCGTGGATATGTATTCACTGTCGCTGTCACTGGACATGCCCAAGTCTAGGTGTAGGGAATTTAACTTGTCCTCATCTTTGCCCTTTCTTGACACTGTGTCAAGTTCCATTTCCCAGTCGGTGACGCTCGACGAATCCTTGACACCTTCTGTTTCTTTAGTGAAGTTGGGTTTACCATCATCTTTTTCGATTAATGATAAACTCGCCTCCACCATAGGTACTATTTCTCCTATGCTCTCCACAGTAGAATCTAAGCTGCTCGCATTACAAGTTTCTTCGGTTATTTGGTTTTCAAACAACACTGGTGTGTCTGGGGTAATTTGGGACAACTTCTTGCTCTCGTCAGAGATTCGCGACGCGTTACTCCCGCGACTGTCTAGTATCTCTGACATGGTGGTAGTGCGACCAGTCTGTTCGTTGTTCAATTCTAAAACAATAACATTGCCCGCACACTTGGCTGCCTCGCTTTGGTCAGCTTTCGACGCTTGCAATAGTTGATTAACATTTTTACCCATTATTACTTTAGACATGTCGTTCCCATTTTTAGCGAATGTTAAAGCTTTGCCTATCGTTGTACCCTTTTGAACTACAATGACGCTGCCTTTCGCGCTAGACGGTCGAACGATAGGATTGGAAACCTTAGGAGTAGTCACGGGTGCTAAACCTTTTACTGGTACAATATCCGCTAAATTCGCGGTTTTAATTGTCTCCACACCAAGGATTTTAGAATTCGATGGCATTGAGCTAACTGTTGAAGGTTTAGACGTGACAGTCATAGTGGGCGTTTTAGGAGTTTGAGGAATAGACTGAGAACTCACCGGTACTAACTTCATAGCGGTGGGTATACCCTTGAAATGTATTAGCGGTATCTGTCCGTCGTTCCCCGGTTTCGTTCGAGCTTTTGCCGGTAACACGACCATTTTTTGTCCTGATTTAGGGTTCAAGACAACTGCTTTAGCTGATACTTTAAGATCAGTGGCAGGGATGCCCTTAGGTGTAAGTGTTTCTGTTAATTTGTTTGACATACTGTTTGTACTAGTAGGGTAGTCCCTGTGCGACGTGCTGACGGCGGATGTAATTATTACTTTAGAGTTAGACATGTTTCTATTTTCCGACGACGGCTTCGAGACAACAATAATTTTTTCAGATATAAGGGGCGTGCTAGTATTACGAGATTTTGGTATCGAGCCGATAACTTTAGTAGTCACTAGTTTGCCCGGCGTGTGCAATGCTTTCTGAGCTGAACTCGGTGCTACGACTACTTGTCTGTTAGACAATAGTTTTATACCCTCTGAGGGCTTTAACTTGATGTCAGACATTTGTACTTTCTTTTCTGTGCTTATTTCTCCGCGATTCTTTATGATAAGTTGGCAAGGTTTTCCTGATACTGTATGTTTGTGGGAGACGGGCGTGCTCTGAGCTTGTAAGGACGCGGGGTCGTCGGGATGCGCGTTCTCCGAGACGTCAAGGTCGTGAGGGACGGTCGCGGGCTGAGTGAGTAGCTGCATGGTGGGCGAGTCCGTAACCATCCCCGGGGAAGCCAACACTTTGGGTTTTATTTCGTCCAAATAGTCGGGTTTTGTTTTATTACCTAATATAGATTGAGCATAACTAGCTTGGAAAGTGTTAGGAGGTCCTGAATACTCCATCTGCATAGAGGTGGGATTGTACTGTTTGTTAGGAGAAGCTGGCATTTCTTGTTTTTTCATTTGCGATTTAGATACCATTTGTGCACCCTTAGGAGTTTTATGAGACCTGCTCTTATGCGGTGTCGAGCGCGGAGCGTGGCTTTGACTCGGTTTACTGGTGGACACTTTGCTTACTTGATTATATGAGTGTTTTGACTGCCCTGATGGTTTACCTGCGCAGAAACATTTTATCGTAAAACAAAATACGGGAAAATTAATTTCTCTTTGTAATTAAAAAAATAACAGCTTTATTTTTCAAAAAACTATTTTCATGCCTGGAGCAATAAATAAGTCAATAATATATTACAAATATAATATGTAAAGCCGACTCACTTGTTGCTGGTTGTGAGAACTTGGAATAAATCTGTGATAAATTCAAATGTTTTTGGTTGGTGTTGACGGGTATGTTCCTCATATTTTTGACAGGAGTGCTTGCTTCATCTGGTATCGCACCACCCTCTGGAATTTTTCGCTTTCGACTTACAAGCTCTGATTCCCAAACCTAAAAAAGTAAAACAAAAAGAAACAGCTTGTTTATGAATTTGGAATAATACAAGTACATATAAAATATTATAAATATATAATACATAAGAAAAAGGAAAGTTTGTCTTTTTACAGTTTACACACATCAATATTTAATTATATAATTTATTAGTAAGATGTTTGTTAGCAAACTGCATGAAAACATACTTATGATAAGATAGCGGAAAGATTTTCATTGATTTACTTTTAATCAACTCTTTTCTGTTACCATGCACAGTTACGACCTAACTCAAACTTTTATGGTTAATGTAACTGCATAGTTTATTGATGTTATGTAACCCTGATGTAATCAATTGAATAAAGATTCTGTATATATTTCATATTTAATTTTAACAATTATACTAGAAAATAGTGGACTTATATTCAATCTTATATCTTTCAGTCATATTCACATCCTTCAGAACAGTATGTGGCGAAAGTAGAAACTCACCTTAGTTGTCTGATCTTCCATGGCTACGGGAGGGTACATGGTTTCATCCATGGAATCATTAGACATGAGGGCACTCTCGGCGGTCTGGCCCTCAGCATCAGGCATTTCCTCCTCATTGGACTTGGGAGCTATGAGCCTCTCAGCTTCAAGCCTCTTCTGAATCTCTTTATTCTCTGCAGCGGCAGCCTCAGCAGCCTTATCTGCAATTTCTGTGTACATGGTCTGTGCGATTCCCCGGGGCATGAGGGGCACACGCCTCCGACCCTCGCTGATCCATGCTAAACCTGTGCTCGGACCTGATAACCTATGTTTTGAAGTAATAATATGATCCATTAATCACAAGTGAGAATAGATAATAAAATCTAATGAAATATTAATAATTGAATAAAACTAAAATTACATTATGTAGAATTAATCTAAATGTTTAGTAAGAAATTCATTGAAAATCAAAAAATTAAATATATTACAGAATTTAAAAAAAAATTGTTAGTCTTAAATTGCCACAGTTAAAAGCCTAGAAAAAGGCTCATTACTTTTTACATAAAAAAGTAATGACCAATCTTTTTAATGAGTTTGAAAAAGAAAATTAACAAAAATAATTTGACATTTCAGATGAATAGGTTATCTGTCAAAATTTTATATTATCAAAATTACTTTCTAACACTTCATATATACAAATAAACAGCCAGATGTGTTTGCAAAAAGCAGTGGTCAACCCACATTGTCAAGCCAAACAAACATCCACAAGGCTAAGATTCAATATGTAACAATAGAATACACAAAAAGAAGTTTCAAAATATCAAGTTTTTAAACAAACTTGTAAGATAATTATGCTCACAATCAATAAGAAATACTAACAAACAAGAGCAATATGTTAATAGCTTTGACTTTCAGTTACTCTCAGCCATCTTTGACTTTGTGTAACAGTGTTTAAAAATAAATCAACAACCCTGCACTGAAAATATAAAATAACAACTTACTGATCTGCAATTGTGGCTAATAACTCATCATTAGACACGCGGCGCGCCTCAGCGCTATGCCGATCATCGCTTATATGCAAAACGGCGCGCAGTTCTTCCAGTAGCTTTTTTCTGTTGTCTTCCAATGCTCCTTGTGCTCTAAACACACTGATCATATTCGAGTAGGCTTCCAATTCTAGAAACAAATGAATATACTATAGATTTATAAACATATTTGTAATACAATGGTTAACAAACTAGCTACGATGCGTCGAGTATAATTTAAGAAAACCATAGGAGGGAAAATGAAAGCCATTTATAGGACTAAATATATACCGAGTCTACGGAGCGTGAGGCGACATTCGTCGCGCGTCATATTTAGGAGCATGGGCCACATTTTAGACGGTTGTTATTAAACACTAAAAGTTAACTCTTGATTATATGATTTTATACATATTTTATAAAATAGTCAATTGGCAAATATCCATACTGTTTACTTCAAACGACAATTCGTTCATTTTGACACTTCAAATAAGAGAAGCGAAAATATAAAGCGTCTTGTCTATGCTTCTTAGTGATACCAGTATATGGGTCTTAAAGTCCACGTTAATCTTGGTTTTTGAAAGTGAATAATCCAGAAAATCAGTAAAAATTGTAATCGGAAACCAAAACATTCAGTATATTGCTATGTATACTATTTCCTACACACGTTACTGATTTCCAGATTACAATGCGAAGAATTCTTGAGGTGAAACGGAAATTAAAGAAGTGCAATATTTGTGGATAGTCAATTTATGGGTTATTAATTTTCATACTAACTTAGCGTAACTAATACATCGGTGAGTGTTCAGCAAAACATTCTAAAGTGTTTCAGTCCGTTACTGTTTGAACGTTCTTTTTTTTTAAATTCCACTAGAAAATGCCAGGTACAAAAAAAAACTCTTGTTCGCGTTCAAGACGCACCGAGTGTGCAGAATAGTGTAGCCTGTAACTAGGTTATGTTAAAAAATAACAAAATGTTTCCAATTAAGTTTCGCAGTAGCTGCGTTTCGACACGGAAATATTGAAAATTGCAAATGCGGCGGTGGTTGTCGCTTGTAATTGCAATCACCCTGGGTCAACAACTTGTGGCGAATGAATAACTGGCGTTCGTGCAGCAGAAGTTGGATGTGATGGATGAAGTGTCCGCAGTCCAAATCTGCGCTGTGAACTTCAGCAAAGAGAACATCGCTGCTGCCAAGCTGATGTTGTACCGATTTTTCAACAAGAGCAAGGACCAGATGGTGTCCCACCAGCGTGACGGGACCAAGAGAAGCATGATGTAATGCAGGACATAATCACGTTGCTAAAAGAGACCGACTGTAACGACGTGCCGTCATTTGTGGCGAAGAGTTTGTACAAAGTCCCTCTCGTCGTCATATTCAACCATGTCGATGTTTGAAGCTTATTCAAAAGTCTTAATCTAATTGAGTTACTCTAGATATTCGTATGGGCCAAAGTGGCCTGAGAATAGATGAATGTTATGTTAGTAAGCTATATTACAACGATTAACGAACTAATAGATTAAATAACTAAAATATCAAAAATCTATAAAAGGGCGTCAAAAAACTCCTCCTCAACGCTGTCAGCTGGTAATGTGCCCAAGAGCCGGCAGCATTGCCACGTTGTATGGCAATACCTAGCCTCTGGCTAAAGTAAAAGCCAGCCCTTAGGTCACGGGAAGCGTCAACCAGGCGTTTCGAAATTTCCTTAAAAAGGCTCTGAGCACTCGCACCAGCCCCAGAGTTTCAACCTCAAACGGCTCGAAAATATAGTTACCTTATAGGTTACTATACATATTTACGTGGCTTGAGGTTCTCCGCTGCCGCAGCGGCAGCGCCAGCACAGCACGATGAGCTTGGAAGATGTGATGGCGCAAGAATATCGACGCAAGTTGCGTTCCATAAAGGCCTACCCATCTGCCAAGAAAACAAAGACAAACCGTCCGGCCTCTTGCCATCGTCACGTGCCAAGCTATTTTCATGCATTATTTTATTTTTATAACATTGAACTGTTTCAGATTTCTCATGTCAAAGCCTGCATTTAAGATAGATTTTAGTTTAGTTAACTTCCAATCAACATCACGCCAAGGTTCTTTATAGGGTCCAGTTCCGCAATTTTAACACCATTGTTGTAATAATCTTGCTTAGCACACTTCGCCCTTATAATACATTATCTGCCAACTTTGTAGGAGTCGGCTTCTAGTTTTACTGGATGAATACCAGTATTTTATTTGGCACTGGGTACCATAAATCCACAATACCCCTTCGTAATACTAGGACTTCTGACGACGTAACGACTGTCAAAGATCAACAAACGAAAGTAAGGTACGGTGTGAATTATCATAATTAAGAGTAAATTGAGATAGCAATATTATAATGGATTTTTATTTCTAGCTGACAGATTTTTATAAAAGCTCTCTTTACTTTGGGATTCCTCTTTTAGTTGCAACATTCAATGTTTGTACCATAGACCTAGACGCGTTCTGTTGTTGTTTATAAAGTCAGTAAAGAAATGACAGATTTTCATTTTTGTTCATAGCAGTAATCATTTCCAAATTAATGAGGTTGTCAATTATTTGATATAATTCTAATTAATATTTTAACATATGCATACTTATCATGTTAGTAAAATATGTAAATACTTTCATTTTAATTTGCTATTTGTGTAGTAAACAATCTCCGTAAACAGCAAAAAATAAACTAGCCTTGCCGTCAAAATAGTTTTATTATTTTTGAAATTTATTATTTATCTATAAAAAAAATACTGTGTTAAATTAAATATTTAAATTACAAGAAATTAATACGAATAAATATAAGCACATGAACCATCCAATTATTGCTAGTAAAAAAAAATAGCGTTCCATGGCATTGCAATTTTTAAACTAACCATAATTATTATTTATTGCCATCCTTGTCTAATATGCGTTTTGGATTGTGAGTGAGGAGTGCGATGATTTTAGATTCATGATAACATTATCGAATTAGGGGAACTGTTTTTGTATTTACTATTGCAAGCGTCTCTGTCATTCAACAATCGTCAACGTTTTTTTGAGTTTGAATTTCATTGAAAGAAGTGTAAAAATATTTTGGTTTTTTAAAAACAATATCGTAATTTATTAATTACGATGGCCGACGTGGACGAAATAATCAGTTACATAAAGTCACTAAAGAAAGGGTTTGACAAAGACTTGTTCCAGAACAAAATCGATGAATTAGCTTATGCAGTCGATACAATAGGTCTAGAATACAATGATTTCCACATTCTGTTCAAAGTTTGGTTGAATTTATATATTCGTGAGTGTTTCGATCTATTATACTAATACCAGTACATAAATGTTTGTGTACATAACTAAAGTGGTGGGCCTGTTATAATTACAGCTATTAGAAAATGGACAAGCTTGGGGGCTTGCCTTGTGCCTTCAGAGAGCGTCGAGGACCGAACCGTGGAGTACGCCCTGAGCTGGATACTTTCTAATTATGAAGACCAGTCAAGTTTCTCCCGTGTCGCATTTTTACTTGACTGGCTCACAGGTAAAACCAGAAGCTAGAAAGATATACTTTCCTTACCATAGATTGACTACTATTTCAGTGAACTAGTAACATCTAGTGTGACGGCCCCGTTGATCGTGGTCGCAAGCGCGACTGCTCAACATGAGAACTTGGGTTCGATTCCCAGGATGGTCTAAGTTTTATTGGCCTTTTCTATCTGCAATTTCTCAGTAGAAGCCACGCAGTCTGGATTTGTGCCTAGTTGATGGCAACAGGCTCGAAACATAACTGGGTGTACTATTAGGTATGCCTCTGCCTAAACCTTTCGGGATTCCAGGCATAATGTTATGTTGTGTTATTTCAGTTAACCATAAAAACAACATAACAAAATGACATTTTTGTTATTTCCCTAAGCAATACACAGTGGTACAAACAGCATCGCAATGGTCACACACACTGTGAAAACCACTCTTACTGCTTTGACTTAGGACACAGTCAATGTAAAATTTTATCACTGTGTTGTTGAGTGTAGAGACACTGAAAACTTAAAAGTAGTGTACACACTTCAGAAATGTTTATTGCCAATTTCAATCCATGTATTTTACTGATTCCAGCTGCGATGGAATGTAACTGCATTGACATGAAAACCCTGAACACAGGATATGATGTTTTCTACATTGGTTTGACTTATGAAGTTCTGGTAAGGTCACAACAATATAACTTATTAATAAGCATAAGACTTTTTTATTAGTTTGAAAGTATTCTGTAGCTGAAAAACCATATGTCCAATACATAAAAATCTTTCTACTGATAGAATAGGAACATGTTACAGTGCTAGGTCTAGAACCAAGGAAATTAACACAATTACCAGTTCTTTATAATAAAACTAGCTGCTGTCTGCAACTTCATTCGTGTGGAAATTTTGATGGGTTTTAAAGGTATGAAAAATAAATGTTGGCCGATTCTCAGACCTACCCGATATGATCACAGAATTTTATACAAATCGGTTCAGCAGCTGTTTTGGAGGCCTTTGGTAACAAGACCGCGACATGGGAATTTTTATATATTAAATGAACACTACACAACATTTTTATTAGCCCAAAACTAATATTCATATCACACTGCAAGAAGAAAATCTAGTGGGGAACCAAAAAATACGGGTAATCAGTTGTCTCAACTCTCAACCTCATAATAAAAAGACTTCCACCCTCTCATTGCCATTGTATTTTATTTAATAAAGGGCTTCATTTAAACTACAAGAGCACTGCCTATGGTTGCCAGATATTCCTACCACTCACTTGCTCATTCATAGTTTTATAAAATTGATTGCAAGATTTTAGGAGTGTGAAGAACAGGGTGTAAAGTTCCTTGCTACTCCTAAGAAAAGGGAGGATCCTCCGAACGGGTGTTATGTCTGGTGGGCAACTGCCCAACAGTTGTTGTCGGGTTTCTCTATATAGTCTTAAATTGATGTAAACTTTGCTAGCGAGATGTAGGAAATTGATGTTAGTTCTTCCGTCGTAACATAGATGGCGCTGTAGTACTTTTTGTAGTAAGTTGCTTTTTGTAGGTTGCTACAAGATAAACAGTTAAATTAATTAAAATCTGCCTGTGTTTATTGGGTCTTCTGTAATATCATAATTTAAATAATGTTTTAAGAAAGATATGAATGTCACAAAATAAGTGAAGGTATTTGTTTACAGACACCACATGCAACTAAACTAGTGTACACCCTGACAAAGCCTAAAGATGTGACAAGAAGGAGAGTTATTGAGTTGCTTGACTATGCCAAGAAGAGAGAGGCTAAAAAGGTAAGTTAAAAAAATGAGAGTGTTCAAGCAAACTAACAAACAAACTATTCAGCTTTATTACTAGTATTAGATTAGATGGTATGAGCATTGTTCACAGATTTGTTCATGAAGCATCTAAACGGCGTAGATTTTTCAGAATCAGCTTTTATGGTGGGGAGGTGGAACATTTGTAAAAAAAAACAATTTTAATTTCTCCAAAAAAAAAACAACTCAGTTTTGACCCCAAGTAATTAGGGTCAAAATTGTTGCGAGTAACAAGCGTGTAGAAAAATTATAGGATAATGCATAATTTACTCTGTGACTTGCCCCTGCTACTACCAATCTTACTACCAGTTGAAGTAGTAGATGCGGTTGCAAACAGAAAAAAAGAAATGCATTACTAATAGCGATAATAATAAAACATTAAAAAGACAAGTAAAAAAATTAGTAAGAAATTAAAATAACCTAGCACAAGTAAGCTAGGTAGTCAGCTAAGCTAGCATAAGTTTAAGCTAGTATGTATATTAAGGGTTCTGGGTAAGTAAGTAGATGTGTACTATGATTGAATTAACAATTACATAACCTAACAACAAATTATAAAAGGGAATCAAAAACTCCTCCTCAACACTGTCAGCTGGTAATGTGCCCAAGAGACTGGCGGCGTATCCACGTTGTATGGCAACACTTAGCCTCTGGCCAAAGTAAAAGCCAGTCCTTGGGTCACCCGAAGCGTCAACTAGGCGTTCGATATTTTATAAAACAGATTGTGAGCACTAGAACCCCATGGCCTCAAAGTTTCAATCTCAAACCAGCCCGAAAATATAGTTTTCAGAAAGCTTACTAATATTTAGCCGCTTGGGGTTCTCTGTAGGTGCAGCGGCAGCGCCAGCACAGCATGATGAACTTAAAAGATGTGTTGGCGAAAGACTATCGACACAATCGTTTCTTCCCACACTAAATGCCCACCTATCTTCTAGTTCTAGGTAAACAACAAATGGCTTCCCGTTTTTTTGCAAAGTCATTGGGTTCTTAAACAGCTGAAACAACGACGGTGACAAGAGCTCGTCTGATGATGTCGTTTTAATTCTATTTACCCACCCAGAACTCATTATGGCCCATCCAGACTCTTGCGAGGCGCCTCCTAGAGGCTCTCGGCACGAGTCTTGTCGAGTGGAGGCTGCAGGAGTGCTATAAGCCATCCACACTCTCGATTTATTTAGTTGCCCGCACCGTCTACTACAAGATGGACTTCATTGAAGTGACTGCGTTAGCTACTTTATGTGCCTACCAATATGGATTTTTTGGATTCCAAATTATTGGTTACATTTGATACAACTCCATAAAAGTGTTACACAAATAGTTATTGCACTCCGTCATAATAAAAAAAACGCACGCGGCCTTATTCTGCAGCAGTAAACAACAAGTGAGCGAGCGCGAGAGTGTGGTTGATTCTCTCGCCTGACTCCCTCGCGTCCTTTGACTCGCGTCCGAAAAACCGACACAAAGCGGAGCGATAACGAGGCGAGGCGAGGGAAGACGAGGAGACACGAGCGCACCGTCCTCACTCTCGAACTCGCGTTGCCTCCTGTAGCTTCGTGGAGAGTCTGGATGGGCCATTATACTACCTTAAACATATGCTAGCCTTAGTACCTTTGCAGGGTTATTTTAATCCTTTTATTGGCTTCCTTTTATTGGCTCCAATGATCACTAAGATCGTGGGCGTTATCATATCATGAAAACTTTTCTTCTTGACTCTGTACAAATCAAAATTAGTCATCGGGATCAGTTGACCAATTCGAAAATCGTCTAGGTCGATTGATCCCGCGGATCCTGCCTTTGCGGGATCAATTGACTAAAGAGCCGAATTATTAATTAATTTGTATTATGTAATTCTTTATATATTTTTTTTTTGTCCAGTCTTATTTTATTACTGAGACTTGGCTGGCTTGATTTGTTTAATTTCTTATAAACATTTGTACGCCCTCTGGCATAACATAGCGGACTCTTTATTTGATTGGTATACCATTTATTTTATTACTGCAATTTTGTATTACAGAGCATGTGCAGGCAGTTACAAGTCCTACTAGGGCTGTTCAAGTCATACAAACCAGAATGTGTGCCTGAAGATGTACCAGCTATCTCCATCCACAGTGCCTTCAAGAAGATTAACACAAACCTCCTTGATAGATTCAGAAGAAACCAGGTATAAAGAAGAAAAATATTTGAATAAAAAAAAAGTTTATTCATAGACCATTTATAAAGTATTTTGTTTGTTTTAGGAAAACAGGAACACTATTCCTAGGGAAAAACAGTATCTTACATGGAATAACCCTATAAATTCTGTAAGTATTCTTTTTTACCTTCAATGTGTTGGTAAACATTAATTTTAGAATTTGGGTTGTTGAATATTATTTGTGACAGACTGACAATCCTAATCCTAACTAATATTTTAATGCGAAAGTCAGTTTGTTTGTTACTTCTTCACGCCTAAACCACTGAACTGATCATCCTGAGATTTTGCATGTACGTTGTCAGGTGTACAGTAACGGACATAGGGTACCTATTCCGAAAAAAGTACTGATCCCCAGGAAAACGACAATAACGTTCTTATCATAATAGATGGCGCCACGTGTCCGAAACGGTTATTGTCAAATTATTTTACGCAAGCGAAGCGGGCAAAAGCTAGTCAATAATAACTTTGATTTCAATCACACCCCTAGCTTCCGTGCCATTTTAAATAAAAGTTTGGATAAAAACGAAAGCTTGAATACATAAAAGATTTCTACCGTTCTATAAATTGTGATGTTATTCTTTCCTAGACCTTCACCACGTTTTTTTTTGTTACCCTAGATTGTGCCACAGCTGGGCAAACGTGTTCCCTATACCTTCCACTCTTCTCTTTGTGCGGGTTTCTCTGACCAATCTCTCACAAACATCTCTTGTCTCGTCCGGCACCGACGCCAGTCTTCTCGCACCCATTGAGTGAAGACTCTTGTCCATAGGTCCAGATTTATTTCACACAAATAATCATACATATTTTGTTTCTAAATATCATGTAATTACAGGAGCGTGGAAGAAATAAGAAAGCAGATCCTTTGGTGCCCAACATGGAAATCCTCAGTATTGGCTCAAAACAGTATGCAGACAAGGATCCACATAAAGACTTGCTTGATTTTACGGAGTAAGCTGTTAGATATAAATTAACATTAAACTTAGCATTATGCTACAAGAGTTATGGGCCATTCCACTACTTAACAGACTTATCATCTGCCAGTTTGGCCACTGTAGAAATAATCTGGTCAAATGGGGTATCCTCGAACTTGTCCCAGAGATGCAATGCCAGTGTGGAGCCGATCTACAGGATATGACATCTCCTTTCATGCCCATCCTGCATAGCCAATTGCATTTTTCCAGGATATAAACGAAGCCAGCCATAGGGCTATGCAGGTGGCTACATACTAGCTGGATATAATTTGTGTCATCGACACACGCAAATAAAAAGATCATCTGCCTATCGTGAGGAAGCCAGCAGCCTAAGAGATATTTCTTGATGGCATGTAAAGCCAAGTCGAGGCCCATGGGCGGTCTGAAAACTCTGAAACCAGGCTAGCACTAACCACACCATAGAAAATATCTGCCTAGCTTTTTCCTAACTACTGTCCGTTCACAGCTATTACGACTTGTGTCTGGACTGTAGCTTCATCTTTTTGTTTTTTACAATAAACGTGCCTGTAACTGGTCCATTTGAAATGAATGCTTTGAGTTTTGTGAATATGGTAATCTACATGGTCCTCATATGATCTGACCAAGTCAATGATGTTACTTTGGTTTACTCCAGGAGCATTACTTTAATTTTCTCTAATATGGTCCACAGCCCAGTATCAGTGCTCCGCTGTAGCGTCCAAAGCTCCTCGACGCGTCCGGCTCGCTTGCGCTCCCTGTTGTGTAACGAGACCGGTGTCGCCCTGCTAGCGGTCGCTTCGCACTCCGAGCAGCAGTTCTTATCGCATGACCTACATTATCTGCTGAACAGCTGTGAGTATTGAAGTAGCTATTATATAAAAATACATCGCCGGTTGGTCGACTCTTCACGTGACCAGAGGGCTGGCCTTTTTTTTTGGCCAAAGAATCGGCATCCAACGTGGGAATGCGGCCAGCCTTCTGGGCACTTTTCCTGTCCACAGCGATGTCCACGAATTTTGACGCCCTGTAATTAAAAAAAAATCCACTTTCATCTAGTCTCACCGACAGAGGGCGCTTTCTGGTTTCTGACCTAATGTGCGCAGGCGACGATCGTGCACTCGTACGACTGAACAGTTTGGTGAGGTCGCGGGAAAGTACGAAAGTTAGCGATGGGTTACCGGATGCGATATATGCATGCCTTCACTCTTTTTGCATCTTGAGCAGAATTCACAGAGTAAAAATGACCCTTACCTTGTAACAGTATCTACATTTTTTTGCAGGTTTCCTAAACATATCGCCGCATAGCTACAAAGAGAAGCAGGACCTGCTGCACCGCTTGGCTGTGCTGCAGCATACACTGATGCAAGGCGTAGCCGTCATCACTAGGTTCCTAGCGCAATACCTGCCGTTGTGGAACGAGAAGGATTTTTGTGCTGAGGTAATAATTAGGAGCTGCCGTAATCGTTGGTCTAGTGGTCCCGCGACTGCTGAGCATGCCGTAGCAACCGAGTCTGTGTTTGTGCCAGGTTGATGGTAATAGGCTCGACCTCTATTACTTGGGACTTACCATACCTGGTGAAATTGTGGTGTACTATTACTAACACTTCTGCCTAACCCTTCCGGCATTACAAGGCGTGATGTTATGTTACACTTATGAACGCAGAATCAGCTTGAGCAGATTCGAAAAAGTATACAAGGTGTTGGTTTGAATCCTTATCAAAATTCAGGAGGTTGTCACAAAAGACATAAATAATCAATTTAAATTACGGTACCTAGTTAATTATTAATAAACTCTGTTATCTTTTTGTTGTTTAAGTTTGGCAGTATTTCAGAAAAACCCCGTTAACGTGGTTAAGGGATTAAGAAATTATCGAATAAACTTTTGGGATTGTTTGTATGTGTGAAAGCGTTGTTATATGGCAAGGATCAGACGATATGGTTCACACTTACCGATTTCCGTAAATAAATAAAAATAATAATTACCTACCCATTTTATCATTGATTCGGGTTGACAATCATAAGCATAGCTTGAATTTGACGAGGATGCAAAACAACAGCATGTGTATATCCATGCATAAGTATAACATACAGCCCATTGCTGTTTACCTCCTAACTTGATCAAACAGTGGCCAACTCAATCAATAGCTCATAATCATCTGGCTAATCTTTTCCCAAATAGGTCGGCTGCTAATCTCAGCAGATGCTGCTGAATAATAGTATTTTACATGGAGTGCACTGCCACGGCCTATCTGACCTCCATAACCCAGTTAGTACTGGGTAATACGATACCCCTTGTAAAGACAATTTGTCTGATTTTCTGGCGACTGACTACCTATAACGACTGTCAAAGATCTACAAATGACAGCCGTGACCAACGGCTTAACGTACTTTCCGAGGCACGGAGGAAACTCGGTATGTAATAAGTGTATTCGGTATGTAAATCAATCAATAGCTCATCACAATAATTATTTTCCGCCAGATCTTGGAGCTAGTCCAGTGGGTGAGCATAGACAGCCCGGACCACGTGATGTCTGTGGTGGAGTCACTCGCGAAGATATACCATAGAGCGCAGCCTATAGAGCAATGCGCTATACTCAAGAGCCTGAACAACATGTACACAAACCTTGTAAGTATCGTTTTAACATACATATTAACCGGGCGTTCATATGCTATATTGAGCTTTAGTACAGGGACACAGAGGTATGAGAAATAGGAATATCGGTTTACAAAACTGCATATAAGTTGGTTGGCGCAGTGGGAGAGCGCTTGGCTGCTGCGCTGTGTGACACGCGCTCGATTCCCGAACAGAACAAGTATTTATAATAGTCCTACAGGTAGTTGTTCCGGGATTGGCTGTTTGTGTATGTGAGTTTAAATGTTTGTAAACGCACCCACGATGCAAGAGAAGAAACCCACCCTAGTGTGGGCAAATTGTTACGTAACTTCTCACTGCCAGTGAGAGAGAGTGAGTGGGTCCTAATTCACCCGGCAAACAACAAGGCTGAACCTCTATTAAACCGTGATATGGCGTTATATTTACTGTGTACATAACATCATGCATTTTCTGATACATTAGGTATACGCCAGCACCAGGACTCGCCTACACTTCATGAGCGCGGCTCCATCACCGGAGAGCTACTTGGTAATCCTGCCCAAGATCTCCACGGCCATCAGTGACATGTGTAACAAACAACTGCAAGCTGACCCAGGTATGTATGAGTCCAACATGCATCCTCACGTAAGACAGATGTGTTACCTGATGTACACACATTTCGCCAGAAATGTTTTAAGTCCCATGTTATAGTAAGTCTATTGTTATCAACTGGGGTGAATCCAGACTCCGTGGGTGATTTAAAAAAAATTCTGATAACAATTTGCCTGTTTTCGGAATCGATCCACGGACCTCATTCAGGCTTAGCAGTAGCGCTTGTGACACGATATATGTTATATTAGTTTTATTTAAGTCCTATATTATAATAAATAATAATAATATTCTTTATTTTCGGACAACAGTGATCCAGCGTGTTAGTAAACAATAAAATAACTTAATACTAGTCTTAGTACTTAAACTACAACACAGAAAAACCCAGATAGACTCGATAGCATTGTGAAAAGGACATCCCCATTAACGTTTAGGGATTGTTCTTCTCACAAGACTTTTAATAATCGGAGAGTCGATACTTTCCGCCACAGTTTTTAGAATGCTGTTGCCACTCGCCCGCAATCATTCCCGTATTATAAGGTCTTAAATATACCTAGCAAAATGAGGGTTAACTGTTAGGAACACTTTTGCTTAATCCTTCGTGGATTACAGGCGTCATGTTATGTTATTAAGAAAAAGTAGGTAGGAATAAACAACAGCAACAACAATATAAATAATGATAATGATGTTTTGGACAAATAAAATTATCTTATCTTAATGAATAATCATAATAGGGAGTGATCACATTTTTTTTTTCTTTGTCCGTCGGGTAGATTATTGAAAAGTATTGGACACGTATTTTTTCTTTTTTACGTGGTCATAAAATTTCGCATGACGTAACATGTAGGTAATTTTTATACCTACTTGTGACGTAGTGAGCCCCCACTCTCCAACTTTAATCAATCAATCAAACAATCAATCATTTTATCATCGGGCAACTAAGGCCCATACATAAAATACACAAAATAGTCTTATACAATAGAAATAAACTAATACATATTAAAAACCTTATTAAACTATAACTAAACACGTAATGTTGTCGGCGTCGTGTTTCGCTGCGTGGTGTCGCGTAACCATCCTCGAAAACGTCGATATACGATACCGTTCGGCCAAAAGTCCTCTCTCATGCAGGTCTGCAGATGTTGGGTTGGAACTCGAACCACGAACGACTTAAAGTTGATGTTGTGGCGCGATTCCAACCTTTCAACCCTCAGAGTCCAGTTGGTATTTACTTTCAAATACTGCACCACATCTTCAATCGTCGTGGAGTGATGCAGACGTGAAACGTACAGCTGCGTCGTAGGCACAGCAGGGCGCAGCAGCATGTTGGGTCCACTCGGTGCGGTACCGCACTGGATTCGCGAACAGGGCTTCCTCTTCTTCCTTCTTACTTTTGTAAAGCCCTCTTCATCGACGTGCCCGTTCTCGCCAAGGATTTACGGACCGCATTCAGGGCAGGTTAATGAGTTTTAGGGTCAATTCACACGAACCACACCACAGCCACAACGACGGCATGTGGTCGGGCGTATATTTTGTATTGAAAATGAATATTACATTTTGCCGTTGTTATCGACCACCTGTGTAATACGACCACATCGCAACCACATCGCGACGGCAACGCCACCACCGGCGGCGGCACGCGGCCACATCGCCACGACATGACGTCATCAACAGCGCGCGCCTAGCTGGCGCCTGTGCTCCCCCCTTTCATTCTGCGTGACCACGTGGTTACCACATCGCAACGACAGCGACAACGCAGTCACATCGACATTTTGTCGGTACCACAACGCAACTGCAAAAAGCCGCTGCGACACTATTCACACGCTTGACCACATTTTGTCGCTGCGACGTGGTGTGGTTGTGGTACGTGTGAATTGACCCTTAACTGAGTAATTTTTTGATATTTTGATAAAACGTGTCTAATATTTTTGTATTACCTGTCTGACGGACAAAATATAATTTCGTTTTCTTTACCCAGTCTTCACCCCTATTGTATTTGCACAGAAAACATGATGGTCCTGCACAGCGGCGTGCACAGCGGCGTGTCGCGCGCGCGCGGCGAGGCGCGCGGCGGCCGCTCGGCGAGCGCGCTGGCGCCGGCGCTGGCGCTCGCGCTCGCGCTCGTGTCGCCCTCCGCCGCCGCGCTGGATAATGTCGCCGCGCTTATGATACTGTAAGTAACACTATAATCTTGAACCTATCAAAGACTCTTCGCCCAAAACGACTGCTGCATGGCTGCTATGGCTCGTTAGTCGCCAGAAGCGTTGTAAACATGCGTCAGCATCGGTATTGTATCGATGCGAACTGTTTCTGACGGTATCGAGGTACGAACAGGTATTTCCGTATGAATATTGAATCGCGTTTCAGAAGTTTAGTTTTTTAATGTTCTCTTAATATTGCGGTATGTAGCAATAACCTGCCAGAGTCTGCAACCCAGAAGTGAATAAGTTACTTTTTACTATCAATTGAGAATTTGAGAAAGTAGGAAAACCGAGCCTAGCAATAAAATATAAATGCACATAGATCGATACACTACACATAATCACAAACGTAGTAGAAACAAAAAGAAACGTCTAAAATATGACTCTTATTTTCAGGTACAAAAGAATATTTTCACCAATGTTAAAATCAAATGCAATCGTGACCGATAGCAGCGCATTTGAAAGCCAGATGCAAGTCCTTGAAGCGTACACATCGGACTTTATCAATTGTTTGTATGCCGAAGAAGCACTAAGCGGAAGAACTACGGGCTTTGTATTCAACAAACTTCACCCGCAGCTGGTCGGTAAACTCCGGTCGTTAATGCCTGATGTAGATGCTAAGTTAAGTTTAAGAAATAGCATAGCGTTTGCTCCGTATACCTACATGCAATTGGATGTAGACCATAGGGACGCGGACAATAAGCTGTGGTTCAATGCCGCCATTGACCAGGAGTTCAAGCATCTAAGCAGGTTCCTCAAGAAAGCGGTCACGGAGCTGCGGTATCAGTAAATATAATTAGGATTTTTTTTAGGTATATCTAAGGTCAAATTAAAGTGAGCTAGCTAAACTGCGACTGAGTAGTATACAGATGCATCCGATTTGACTGGAAACCGACCGCAAAATAATTGAAAAAAAGTCTTAGTCTAGGAGGATGAGACGAAACTCCGCTCGGTAATGATATCTAAAACATTTTAGTTCGCAGGTTGCGTAATAGATGTCGCTACAAAACATAAAAAGTCGGTGGAGTTTTACTAAATAATTTAATACGACCTTGTGTAAGTTGAAGATACAACATGATGAAATCGAAGACACAATAATTATGTCTCCGATTTCATCTTTGACCGTTGTTTAAACTCTAACGCAACAATCGCCATGCCGATCCAAATTCTAATGTAATCTCTATTGGTTAATAAGTCCGTGATTTGTAAGGCAAGCAGAAATGCACGTAGCTTTTGCACAAACACAAAAACATATATCCAATTGTCCATATCTGTCCTGTCTGCCCATTGAGATCTATAAGAATTACTTTTGAGAACAGCTTGAGTTGCAAATGCGGCTCGCTCTTTGATAAATCATGTTCATAAACAAGAAGTGAATAGTCTATTGCATTCTTTCAGCTAAACAAAGAAACTGTTAAATAAACAAATTTCTTTCTTAAACAGATTAAATTAGTCATAAAACGGGTATTCGAAAAATAAGACTAAAATATAAAATAAAAATTGTCTCTATTTTACTTGGGGCTTAGGCCACGTTCGCACAGGCGCTTTTGAAACGCGACGTTACTTTTTCCAATTGGTTTTACAAGTGGATTTACAAACCTCTTGTTTGCACCTAGAGTCGAATATTTCGATATTCGACAGTGCACTTATTATGCTTAAAATTCGGTGCGCGGATTAAATCGTCACAATTAAAAAAGCGCAAGTGTGAACGACGTTTACGAAATGCGACATTTACAGAACACATCTGCCTTCCCCTACGAGAAATAAAAGCGCGATGTTATGGTAATATTCATATAGTTGTCTTGCTGCTTTAATATTTTAAGATGGACCAATATACAAGGTGTTGTTTTGCTTTAATATTTTAAGATGGACCAATATACAAGGTGTTGTTTTGCATTCTCGTCAAATTTCAGGAGGTGGTCACAAAAGACATAAATAATCAATTAAAATTACGGTACCTAGTTAATTATTAATAAACGCTGTTTTTTTTGTTTTTTTAAGTGTGTCAATATTTCAGAATAACCCCATGAACGTGGTTTTGGGAATAAGAAAAGGTCGAATAAACGTTTGAGAGTGTTAGTAAGTGTGTAAGCGAGGTTATAGGGCGAGAACCAAACGGTCCGCGTTTAAAACACGTGTGGTTCACACTTACCGATTTCCGTAAATAAGAAAAAAAAATAAAAAATACCCATTTTATTATTGATTTGTGACGAGAATAATCAGGGTCCATATTGGCTCACCTAAAGTTCTTTACCCGAAATTGTTCTTCCTAAGGATTTGTAATCCGAATGATCACTCTTCCTAAAAATTTTCATCCTAAAGTTTTTAATTCATACTATTTGTCGTGCTACCAGCGTTGTTCATAACATTCATATTTCCGAAAATTGTAATGAATAATATCATTAATGTAAATATATTTAAACTCCTACTGTACTGTTTTTTATCATAACGCTTTTATCCCTAAACATAATTACCATAATATGTTCACTCATACTCAGAAAGAAACATTTACCAAGTGTAATAAAAAATATATGTGGGTAGAAGATGATAGTTATAGTGCCCCCGCTATGAAAAAAATACTTAGAAAAATTTCGCGACCTACTTCGAGGTCACAGTACTAACCTAACCTATGGATATCTTTGCAGGTACACACCGCTATAAATAAAATTAAAGAAGACGCTATAATTAATAAAAATGAAATCTAAACAAAAAAGACATGACTTTGAATAATAGTGTAAAAGATGGTTATGTTGAGAAAATATAGGAAAACAAATAAAAGTATAATAGATGTTTATTGCTACTGACATTATGAAGTTGAATGCTTCGGAATTATGAACATTAGAGACAGAGTAGTTAGGAATTGTGATTGTTAGGATGAAAAATGTTAGGAAGAACATTTTTGGATTTCCAATTATCGGAGTTAAAAATTTAGGTGAACTTTGGCGCACCCGAATAATTAGCATAGTTACCTCCTTGAATTTGACGAGGATGCAAAACAACAGCTTGTATACAATATTGTCGAAGATTTGTAGAAGTGGAGGTAACTATTGTGTGAATGTTTATATTTTTAAAAGTTATTATTATGTACCTAATTATTATGTACCATGTGCTTCGAATAATTGAATTAATTGTGGTTTATTAATTATGACGCATCCCATCAATTTTTCTTATTTTAATAAAAAAAATGTGACTATTCTTTTGAACTTTCATTTTATATCGACCAATAACACATCTACGTTTTGGAATTGGGAAGTTTAGGGCAAATTCCAAAACTATGAGCAAACAGAATACGAACCATCATCATAATCATTCTCCTTATCCCAATTAATTTGGGGTCGACGTCCCTTCTTGCCATATCATCAGGGCCGGATTAACCATGTCGGGGCCCCAAGGCAATGAATTTTTTGGGGCCCGTTTTCAGCCGTCATCCTGCGATCATGGCGCTTGCATCAGCATGGAAAAATCGGTAGCTTAGAAAAAAATTAAATCACGGAATATATCCCGTATTTAAGTGACATGTAAGTTTAGTTATAAACCATTAAACCTTTAAAAGCGTCGTAAGGGTTAAGTTAAAAAAAAAAAAACGGTTAAGTTTACTAGTTACCGATGCAGCCGAAGTTCATCTAAGATGAAAACTTTTGCACCTTTCCTTGGATAAGTTAGAATTGTTTTGTTGCTTCATGCAAGTGTTGGTCGATTTATAGAAAAAGTTAAGATACACGAGGAAGTAGGCTGCAAGAGCGAGCGGAGCGAGCTCGAAATTTTTTTCACATCTTTCCTTGGAAAGTTTAGAATTGTTTCGATCCCTCATAGTTACTTGGTCGACTTTTAGACGAAGTCAAGATTCAAGAGAAAATGGTCTGAGCAAAGCCAGCTCAAAAAATTTAACACCCTACCTACATTGAACTGGTTAAAATTGTTTCCACCAACCGGAGTTACTTGATCGACTTTTAGACAAAGTCAGGTTTCAAAATAAAGTGTTCTGAAGAGCGAGCTCGGAAATTTTAACACCCTACCTACATTGAACTGGTTAGAATTGTTTCGATCAACTGGAGTTACTTGGGCGACTTATAGACAAAAATCAAAACTCATTTATTCAAATTAGTCTGAAAATCAAAATAACAAGAGACAGTCCCCCAAAACGGCCGCAACAATAAAATTAAATTATAGTTGCCTACTCTGCCTAAGGGATAGTCAGTCAAACGAACCACATGGGCTCGATATTGGAAACTAAATCTTACTTTAGAAAAGAGAGAAGCTCGGAGTTGGTAATTACACAATAGAATTCTAAACGGTTATAGCAGCTGGCATCACATAATGCTGGTTTAAAATAAAAGATGGTGTCCATATCACAATAATAAATCAATAGGCTCACCAAATTGGTTAGATTGCGAGAAAACTACTGTCTCTGAGATTCCCCTGCATGCAAATAATTTTCTTGAAACAACTTTATTTATAGTACGAGTTAAAGGCCGGTTTAAAAAAAAAAATGTAAGATATTTTAAAATCAGTATATTTCAGATCACTGACATTCATTGAAATGTTACGAACAAAACAAAGAAGAGTCACTCCCGACCGCGAGATGTCCCAGATGGATTTATGAAAAGCCATCACCAATAAAGTGTTTGTATCAGCCAGTTCTTCACAAAGATGTTAGTTACTTATCCATTTCCTCTTGTTACTGGTGCTCATTTATTTTTCGTGGTCTGCTCGGAAGCATAAATTATGGACACCGTGGCGGGTGTCGCGGGCTGGGGCCCCGAGCCACCCCACGACCGCTCGCAGCCCTTCGCCTCAATGAGAAATGTTTCAGGGCCTTTTGTCCCCTTATGCCCCTTTTTGCGAGCGACATCTTCAAGGATACTGTGTTAATCGGACCCTGCGATACTTTTTGTGAATGCCTCCTACTGAAGTCGACTAGAAAAACTATTTTTTTCTCTCGTAGTCCCATGGCCTCGTTTGCATTTGATTGTTGTTTGCCTGCTGGAGGATTACCTACATTAATTTCTTTATCTTAATTTTATTCTAGATTAAAAAAAAATCCTTCTGGCTGGTGTGAGAATTATTCGTTTATTGTTCCAGTAAGTGGCCTCTACTTCTTGCTAGGCTTATCAAATGTCTTGTTGAATGTTTCTTTGTACGAACTTGAGGAGTATTGTTAAAGTTTTGAGAATATCATCACTAAGATTGAAGCTCACAAGATTACGTGGAATCCAAAAATTTACAGAGTCCTTGTAACTTCTTCGGTTGTTATCTAAAAAGTTCTACATTCGACGACGACTCATTCCCTTCCAAACACGTCGTGTGTATCCATCAAGATACCTACATTTACCATCAGAACCACTGCTGGGCCACTAGTTAAGTGAAATACCTATCAGCAGTCAGCTTCTCGTAACCACCACACCTGACATGCAGGTTAGTGACTCCTCCGTTCATCAGTATTTCAGTCTATTTACTTAAATTGATCAAGCTGGTGATACCCGATATCGACCTGCAAAATACTTTGGTAGCTGTGGTATTCATAGGATTTTTAACTCACGGCTATGAGCTAATACCATTGAGGTACCAATCATCAGACAGTCTATAAAGCCATAACAGAACTTGTGCAGCAGGTAGTCACTAGTACATACCATGATTCGCACAATTAGGCAAAAAAAGCTACTTAAAACGCATTTCGAATCGCGTTTGTGGAATAGGTACCTACGTACCTAAAATGTAAATATATGGTCATAATGTTCCCTTAACAGAACTCCTACAATTCAAATTAAGTGCCATCATGAGCAACCGTAAAACTAATAAATATTTATTCAAAGCATTACATAACTCAAGATGCGAATATTCTCGTGTGATTTAACGCAGAACGCGGTGCGGTCTCGCTGCTCCCATCGGGTTGTTCCTGCGGGTAAAAATATGCGCAACTGGTAACAATTGATAGGGGTGGTGGCGAGAAGGGTGCACTAGTTCATATCTCGTGTGGAGAACCCTTTGCAACCCCACTTTCCTTTTTATCCCTACTCAAAAATCGCTTCGGGAGACGGTGTTTTCGTTGCGAAGTAACTACTGCTCCCATTTTTGCCAAATTCTTGTTTGGGGTGATATGAATTGTGCCGTTATCCACGTCGTTTGTATGATAAAATGGATGGAACGTATTGCCTAATCATTGTTTTAATTTATTATTCCATACATTATGTTTTAAAAGACTTGTTTATATATAAGAAACTTTATTACTCAATTAAAGGCTAAGTAGGTAGGTCGGACATTTTTTATGAAAAGGGAGAGAAGTGACGGGCGCAGATACAATGCAAAGTGTGGCCAACTCTTGGATAGTGTTGCCAACATGTTCCCTTTTTTTTTTTTTTTTTTATTGTTTTTGTTTACAAGGTCATAATAATTATTTTAGCATCTTAATTTTAACAATTATGTGAATATGCTATATATATGGGATGCAATAATTCCAATTACAGTAATCAATAGGTGTCATATTATTAAATATTACACTGACTCATCACAAAATCTTATTATAAAACTTACAAGTAGCAACTAATTAACAATAATAGTCCTTAAGATAAGAGGGTTTACGGATTTCCCTCTTGGATCTAGGCGATGGTACAATTTGTTGCTTATTAGGATGGGGAACAATATTAGACAGAACATCATTTTGTTCTATTTGAGGAGATGGAGTGTTGGAATATTGACATTGGCGTTGATTGTATTGAGCTGTTGCTGCATTGATTGCAGAAGCTGTGTCTGCAGCTTTAATATTTCTGCTAACTCCATACTTAGCTTTTTATTCTCCGTTTGAGGCCTTTTACTTTAATCCCACCGCTGCCACCATGTTTTAAAAGACTTGTTTATATATAAGAAACTTTATTACTCAATTAAAGGCTAAGTAGGTAGGTCGGACATTTTTTATGAAAAGGGAGAGAAGTGACGGGCGCAGATACAATGCAAAGTGTGGCCAACTCTTGGATAGTGTTGCCAACACATTACATAGCTATTGTGGCCAGTCTTTGGAGTAGGTACATTTTAAACCAAAGCGATATGTTTTTGGAAGCCATTGAGGATAAGTATGTAGGTACCATCTAGTCCAGTCTAGTCTAGTGCTAGGTGCTATAATCTTTAAATTATGAGGTGAAGTTTTTATTTGGATTCCAAACCATGCCGGCTTTTTATTGGGATCCAAAATGTATAAAAGATGCGGCAATCAAATTCTAAGCTCTTTAATTTTGATACTTAGATTATGGATAGGATCTCATGGGTCGGTAGTAAAGACCCATGGAATGAATGGGTACCTACCCAAGGTACCTATGCAATATGCATCCATGCCTATCAGTCGGCAAAAACACCTTAGATGCTCGAACTACCCGCAAAAGTACCTATCAATGTGTTTTAATAATCGATATGGTTTTATTTAGGTATATAACGAATGATATCGAAACGTTCCTATCGACTAAAACGCTTTTATCTCAAAAAGCACGTACAGCAGTAATTTGCGGTTTATGCGGGACTAGCAGTCTCTGTATGGATACAGAGACATCTAAACAGCGTATGTGTTTCCAAAATGTCAAAGCCCTTATAAACCTTTGAGATCTGCAAACACGGGCGTTGAATCGTGTTAGTGTAGGCGAAAGCTCACCCGGCTGCTGTCTGTACCCGAATCGATAAAATTCGGGTCCGCGCCCCCGTGCGTTACCACGGCAACGCGCCCCGAGTCCCCTCCTGCCACCACCCCGCCGCATCTCCTAGAACACCGATGTTGACTTAGACGGATAGGGTAAGAGGCTTATTAATGGTTTTATGTTACTTCAATGTTGTACAACGACTTACATAAGAGAGATCATCGATTTTAAAGATGTTTTTATACCCAATCAAAAAATATGAATTATTCTAAGTAACGTGTAAGGCCTAAGGCGATCCGTAGAGTTTGCACGGAGTAGAAAGCGGGAGAGCCCGCAAATAATTTTGGAACATTTCCAGGGAGCGTGGCCGCCATCTTGGCAGACCGCGTGACGCCACCATTACAAATCGGTTGCGTTCACGGCGCGCCTCGTGTCGGCGCTCGTCTGCATTATTTTCATCTGGATTCACATTTCACTTACGAAGCGTGAATGATTTAAATAAGTTGGTATTTTCTGCCGCACAATTGTATGCAAATGGCTGACTGAATGTGGACCTGATCCTAGTGGACTGGTCCTAGTGGGTATAGCTTATGACATGGCTATGTTTTTAAAGGAGTTTATGGAGAGAACTTCAATAGCCCCCCCCAGAATCCATGCTCCGGGGGAACTTTATTAATGAAACTGCAAGACCTGCTGGAAATACTATACAAGACCTGTAGAAGAAAAAAATACGGAGAAGAGCTCTGATTACCATTTCGACTGCGGTAAAGAATAAAGCTAGGATGCGCAAAAAATATAGGTTTGTGTTACGAGTTCAAAATGTATGGATCCAACGATTACCCAAATAAGTTGGTGGCACGATCCCGCATTACAAGTAGGAGCAGCGACGCAGCATCGTAATGTGGGGTGCGTGCCCCCCGGAGCAACCGGCGCGCGGCGTGGCGGTAGCCAGCCCGCCATGTCCAGTGAGCGAGGGCGTGCTAACTTTCTCTACCCATAAAACTCTGTTTGCTCAGTACGAGCTTAAACATTTCTTTGCGGGTCAGGATTACTTAGCGATGAATAAGTAAATTGCATTTAATACGAAATTGTTTTCGTACCTAACATTCCTTTGTGGAACGTGCGTCGTTGCTTTATGAATTTTGAAATGAAGGCGGGCTGTAGATACTTACGGTGGCGTGAGATAAATTCTTATTAATATTCCCGAGGCGCTGTTTTAGTTCTTTTGTCTCGCGCGGCTCGGGCAGGCAATAAAGAGGTAGACGCCTGGAAATGTGCTGCATTTATACAGGTTTTAGACGCCGCGCCCGCCCGTCGGAGCGCTTGTGCTTTATTTTGTTCGCTCGACGTTCCTTTGCCAGCTCTCTCCGCTCTCTTATTGCTCGCAGCTAAGACTAACAAGGTTTTTAATTATTTCCTTTAATGCCACTTTCAGCGACGTTACAAACGGAGCTTTGTTGTTCTAACGTCGTGTTTGTTTGCTACGCTCTCCGCCGTATTTAGTGCTAGGAAAGAGCTTTGTGTGAACAGTTTAATTTATAGCGTTAAGTAAAAGCTTTCAGAAACATTTTTGTTCCGTAACCTACATTTAGCTCTATGAAATGACATACTTCTGCTTCGATAAAAATCTTATTAGGAAGAGAGCTGACGCAATGTGATTTCGATGAATCATCGTGAATCTCATTGGCTATTTATTGAGGCGTGCGCGGCGGGCTCTGGTCGTCAATATGGGCGACAAGATATGATGGACGCAGCTTCCGACGGGATTACGAGAGTGGAGGGTTTGACCTCATTCCTCTGAATGGCTCGCTCACAAACATGTTCCGCTGACGCAACTCCGTTGTGCTACTTGTAATTATGTTTGGAGCCCAGGAAAATTGCGAGCCATTGTTGACTCCGGCGTGCAGCGCCGTCTGCCTGGGATGATAGGCACCTAATTAAGCTCGTGAATAGTGCGTAGTTAGTGGCTGCGTTGGCGTTGTTGGCAAATAGCTTGTGTAGGTGCTCTTTCACGTAGGAAATCAATTAAAAACAGGGGTCTGATACCTACACCAATCTGTAGACAGACTGATGCGACATGATTAATGTCAAAACATTTGAGGCTACATTTTGTAGGAGTCAAATTATCTCACTACACCTAGCTTAAAGTCATTGCGAACTCCTAGTTTTAACTTACTATCCATAAAGAGGGGCTTGAACAGTATTTCGAGTTTTGATTGAAAAATTTGTGTCAGTACTTACCTATTTCAGGAAACTTCTATTGTACCTGCACTTTCGCTACAACATTTTAAAGTGTAGAGCTGGTAATTCTGTGATATTTATAACATTTTGCGTGGTCTAAAACACATAATGTCGGGAGCAGACAATTGTTTTTCTCGGCGAGTGGCCAACAATCGTACCTACATGAAGCTCATCTGCATGAATACTACATTTTAGTTATTTTGTTACTGTTACACGGTCTTTCCAAATTCTATCTTATTAATAAAACAATGTGTTAACTTAAAAGTAAAAGTACCGACCTATGACAAAATTTATGGTTACCTACTTATAACATCTCATCTCATCTCAACTTTAGCCTATTAATGTTCCCACTGCTGAGACACAGGCCTCTTCTCCTATGAGAGGGAGTGGGCTGTAATCCACCACGCGGGCCCAGTGCGGGTTGGTAGATGTCACATGTCTTCGAATTTTTGGTTCTAGAACCTCACGATGTTTTCTCATGATGTTTTTTGAGAGTTTCCTCACGATGTTTTCATTCACTGTTTTTTGTGTAATTTATTTCATCATCGCTGCCAGCGATAATGAAATAAATTTCACAAAGTAATGCGCCTGCCTGGGTTCGAACCCACGGCTTACTGCTCGTAAGTCGGGGCTGCCACCACTGGTCCAACGCCGCTCTTATAACATAAAAAGAAGATATAAATACGGACTTCATTCCTTAGGCATTAGGTATCTACTTCTCAACTAAGGGTGGTTGAGAGATGACAAGACAGGTGCGTTTATGACGTAATTTTCTGAATATCTTCTTCAGTCTTTCTCTCAATCAACAAAACTGGTCGGGCAGCAATTTCAGTGCGGTTATCATTCCATTCCGAGAGTCGGAAGATACATTAGGCATTGCATGCCTTCATACCGGATCATAGGGAGTATATTAAGGGTTTACCCTATCGTTGCAATACAGCTGCGGACGTAGGTAATCTGTGTTCGGGACAAGTTAATTCTTCCTTTGGTTGGGATCATAATGGTCGTCTATGGTCTTAAATGAACTAACAGTTCAAGTAATATAATGTGTCTATGGTTCAGGGCTTAAGCCTACAAAGATCTTTTTGCGCTGACGGGGGCGCTGTTATCACACAATTTGTGCAATTGTTATGTGAGATAATATATTTATTAAACATGGCGGCATTAGTTGACATTTCCGCCACGTACCTAAAGATCCTTTTACAGCTTTACCCATACATTGTAGTCATGTTCGCTTTTGGAAGACACGTGCATTGCATCAACACGTAATCGTATCACGTATCAACAATAATTACGGTTCCTGTTCAAATTGCCAAATCACGTTACACAAAGGGGAACCATAACACAGCTAGATACAAGTACAGCGCACCTGATAATTGAATTCGATCATAATTACTCCCTCCACAAATTGGTACATACCCCAGCTTCAATTTACCTCTATATAATAATTACATAGCTCTGGTTCCTGGATTTCCAACATGTCCGAGTATATAGCTCGGTGCTATAGCCGGTTATAGGTGGTAGTTCGATAGAATATCCAGCCTCCCCTCCCTTCCTGCACCCCCCCGCCCGGGCTGCGAGCTAGCCACCTCCCCCCGTGTCATGTCTGACGCGAGCTTTATTTTACCGTGGGTAGTGCATATTATTATTTATTATATTTGTGATCACTCTTTTACTTTTTTGGTTGGGGGGTTGTGACGCAGGTGGGGGGAGGCCTGTGTCCAGTAGTTAGTTAGTTTAGTGAAATGTGAGAGGCAGAGTTTTTTTCCGAAGGCATTTTTTTTCCGGTAGGTAGCAGGCATGTCTGCTTAAGACCTTGATTAGACTGCGTCTGCTGAATCAGAATCAAAATGCAAAATTGTGTAATTAGGTACTTTTCCGGTGTATATCTACAGACAAAGTCGTACCAAAAGTTGCAAAAGATTAGTTTGATTAGAGTAGTTTAATTGAATGCTTGCTTAAATGAACTCGTAATATTAAAAATAAAGGGATTAAGCACCTTTTAATCCTACTTACGAGAAAATATCGACAATGTTGCACTTAAATTATAACTTAGAGAAATCTTAATTGAAGTTATAAGTTAAGTAGCCCTAGTTTGAAAGCAAGGGATGAACTTGTTCGATCTACTTAATAGAAAATATCTTTTACTAGTCATGATGGTCTTGAGGGAGGAGTTTGGATATTATAAGAAAATGAGTAATGTCCCTATGGCATTAAGTGCGCCTTTATGCATTTGTGTGCTTGAATAGTTAAATAACTAAGCTGTTCCCCTGAGCATTAGAAAATCTTAGAACACTTTTGTCACATTTTAATAACTCTCTTTTATAGTCCAACTTTCCAGTAAAGTAATATTAGTGATATTACGATAGTTGGTTGTCCCAAGCCGCCACAAGTCATCCGTTATGTTGCCAGCGCGCCATGTGTCATGTCCCATGAAATATAGCAGCTCGTAAAACATAGCGATGCCTATGACCCACGAACCTGATAAATTATTGTGCATTTTGATACCACAAAAAAAGGCCGAACAGTGCTAAATATAATGCTTTTATGACAGGATGACATTGAAAGAATGTTGCACTGTGGATTAACAAGATTGTTTCAGGTAAACTATTTAACCTACATCGAAGAAAGTTAAGTTTAATTTTCGAAAACAAAGTAACCGAAACTGACCACACCATCCACCCACATCAATTTTAAAGGCAGTCAAGGATGACCATATTGGAAACAGAGAAATGCTCATTGCCATTAAATAATAACATAACAGATAGAACAAATTTTGTTCTATCTGTACTTTCTTATTGTTTGAATGAATGAAATTAATTTGTTTGCCAGAATATAGGCACACAACAAGGTAGTAAAATAATTCCTATAAGACTCACTAAATTCGACTTATCAGTCCTGCACATGTATCGAGTAGGTACACAACTGCACATGCCGCCCCACTGACATCATCAAATTCGTAAACAAACTACAATAAACATTAATCAGTTCATTTAAGAAAAAGAGTTAATTAAAAACAGGCATTAGTGTAATCAAAGTTAGGTATAGAATGCCTGCGACGCAAAGGACCAGAATCTGATTGATCAAAATTGCAATATTCCAAATTAATCATGGCACACACGAATCTATCTCTGTTGAATTCCACTGTGAAGTACCTCTCCGGACTTGCTTTATTAATAAACGAGAGGGGAGGCGAACCTTTTGTGAAATTCTAGCTATTCAATATTCGACATGATTGCATCTATACTACAACTCTGTGTGCAGGCATCAAATTGTTCATTATGGATATATCAAAGCCGCCTAGCTCCAGCCAAAACGAAACCATTTTCGAAATCCCTTAATTAGTGGCCGTCCCCCCTGTATGTCTGTGTCCGCCTGTCCGTCCGTCCACCCGTCGAATTCGGAATGCCCATCACAAAGGTAGCATTAATTAACGAATCCAATATTGAATCCCTTTGATACACGTATCCGTACATGCGTGTACGTGTGTGTACGTTAGGTGTCTACTTTCGATGTAATTACTCGTCAACATGTCATATGCACACTGAATATACTTATTTGGGGCGTACAAACCGACGAGGGCTGTCCAAACGTCATGGCGGCGGACACAGAGTGTTGTAATGTAGTGCAACAACTACAATTAAATTTTTAATAGGTAATATTGATAGTCAAATTTTTCTCAAAAGGATAAATCAATTTTATTGACGGGTAGGGTTCCTCGCTACATGCATCCAACATGAGAACCTGGGTATATTACGTCACTAATGAATAAATTATGTAAATGTACTGTAATTGTTATTTAAATACATGTACATTTGTACAACATGCGTAATAAATGGTAATGTGTAGTCTGGTAGTCTGCGAGCCCTTTGTTAGCTAGAAACGTAATGAGGAATATATTTATATATTTGAATTTCTAAGTTGTCTGCTATCATTGTATCCTATATTCTAATGAGAAAACTTTTAAATGGCCAATTAAACTTGACAGAAATGTCTAAAAAATCGTAATTCTAATCAAGTGATTACGATAATGTTAAAATATAAGCGATAATTGGCACACTGTTTCCGTTGTGCTGTGGTTCAGTCCGGGCCCCGGCCCCCTCCCGGGACGAGACCGAGAATCAGGTGGCAGAGAGATGCAATTCACCTACAAACGTTGACTGAAACGTTTAGCAAGCGATTATGGACCGTATTTCTAACAGGTTTATAGCTGTAATTGGTTGTATGTGGGGCTCGGCCCGGGCAGAGCTGATGCAAGCTCCCGCTGGCGGTTGCCAATGGTTACAGTCGGACCGCGAGGTAGGTAGCTAGTACATAGTCCACACATGCGTTAAGAGTATACTTAGTTAATATTTGAATAGGGATGTTCGCAATATTTATATTGCATGGCCAGCTCCCGACTATTCACGGGATGGAAAATCAATATCCTTATGTACTGATCGTGGCTGGCTGTCTAGGTGTGCTATATTGATTTTGTAGTTATAATAAATGTTCATAATGCTTTGATGGCTGGTATTACGAGCGTGGTTGGGAATAATCTCTGTACTTTGCAGATCGAGCGCTGATTGGGCGTTGTATACAGTTTCCTTTGTCTGTTCAGCATGTAGATTTTCTTTTTCAATTCGACCTTTTCGATTTTCTTGTTTTCAATGCTTCCTTATTCGTGTGAATACAGCTACCTATGTTGGTACTTGGGATACATTATCGAATTCTCCCGACTGTCGAGTAGCTCTTTGTCTGCTGGAGTGTGAATCTCAGCTCCACGGCGCGATCGGCGAATAATTTGAAGAATGCTGTGAATGTGAGCTTTGAGCTAGCCTTTGTAGGGGTCGTAGGGGAGGTTCATGTTGTGAGAGTCGGGAATTGGCTTTTAATAGACGATATACACGGTGTAAATCACCCCATCACGAAGCCGATTCCGTACATGAAACTAAGTAACTATACGCAAAAATTATTTAAATAATCATGTTTTGTGGTAGAACTCAATGTAACGCACTCAAAACATTGTGCTGATGGACGGATTGAATAGTACGGGGGTCGTGGAGGTGTTTAAAGTAAAAATCTTACATTAAAAAATTGTATTTAAAAAAATACTTGTCAAAAATTTGGAACTTTGACCCCTAATATCTCCGTAACTAGAAGGTTCCCAGGTATGGTGTAGAACAAAAAAAAAAAGAACCATTGCCTTTCGGCTTCGTTAAGAGGTGTTTTACACCCTTTAGGATAGATTCACGAATAAAGTGTAGAAATTTTAAGTTAAAACGTCGATCAGTATAAATATAAATACATGTTTTATATTTTACTAGGATAAGACGTACGTATTATTGGGTAATTATTAGTTGGTTACGGATTAGGAACTTGAGGCATCGGAAGAGTAACACAAATGGAACAAAGAGTTTCATTGTCTCGTAACTCTTCACATTGATTTCGTCTGTCGGTAGTGACGGTACCTATATATTTTTGTCAATTATAGTCAAGAGGACGGAACCTATATATTTTTTGCCAATTCCAGTCAGGAGGACGGTACCTATATATTTTTTGTCAATTTCAGTCAGGAGGACGGTACTTATATATTTTTGTCAATTATAGTCAAGAGGACGGTACCTATATATTTTTTGCTAATTCCAGTCAGGAGGACGGTACCTATATTGTCTTCATCTTGGGTATGTTGGGATACAATGAGTTAAAGGTTAGAAGGAATTTAGCGCTAGTCTCCTATATCTTTAAGGTGATGAGGGGAAAGATTCACAACCCAGACGTATTGCAGCAAGTGTGCTTGTGTGTTCCGGACGGATACGTGTGGCGGCGGCGACGGCCACGGCTGCTGGCCGTGCCGCGCGGCCGCACGAAGTTGGTGAATGAAGCGCCTTTTACGCGCGCACTTCGTATCCTCAACTGTATAGCAGAGGACATAGATATATTCTGTTGTACTCTGGGTGAGTTCATAGTGAGATCTCTCGTTGAAATAAGTTATTGTAATACTGTGGCATAGATGTTGTACACATACCTACTTATTATTGTGTTTGTAGTAGTGGTGTAGTAGCACAACAAATATTAGTTTGTAAGTTATAGTTGTCTACATTATCGCATTAGGTGATAAACCTGTAAAGATAATTGTATGATGGGATAAATAAATAAATAAATATATTTTTTGTCAATTTCAGTCAGGAGGACGGTACTTATATATTTTGTCCATTTCAGTCAAGAGGACGGTACCTATATATTTTTAGTCAATTCTAGTCAGGAGGACGGTACCTATATATTTTTGTGAATTTCAGTCAGGAGGACGGTATCACGGTACCTATATATTTTTTGTCAATTTCAGTCAGGAGGATGGTATCTATATATTTTTTTGTCAATTTCAGTCAGTAGGAATGTACCTATATATTTTTTGTCAATTTCAGTCAGGAGAAAGGTACCTATATTTTTTCCCGTGAATATCAGTCTGGACAGTCTATGAATAGATTTTTGGACCCTTCAAAAAGGCTTGACAACCGATTTCCTCATGACTCGAAAAGGGGACATATAAAAACATTAATTGTATTATCTGCGTATAACCGACTGCAAAACCTGAAAAAGTAGGAAACGCCCAATGAAACTTCCTCAACCTTAAATACAAATTTCAAGACACACAACATTCAAAGTTAACTAACGGAAATTACAATTTTGCGATCTTTCTTATGATGTCGGCGGAGCCCTGTCCGCCATTACAGTGAGCCAAATGAGCCCTGAAACCGTTGTCCGAGAAACGGGCGAGCGCCGAGAACGCTAAGATAAAACACCGCCCGCCGGCTCCGAAGAATTGATGCTATAAACTTGATTGAATATTTTCGCTTGCACGTTATACTCCTTACCGTCGAGACCGGAGATTTATAGAGGTGAACCTAATCTCCAGCCAGTTTTTTGTTCAGGAATAAAGGAAATATGTTTTTTCTTTATGGTTTTACGACAGTACTTATATGGTGAAATGTCTTGGGGGTTGTTGGATTTATTTTTAACAGGTTTTTATTAGTGTGGTAAGGTTTTGAAGTACCAACGTAGGTAATGTTTGATCTAAGTGTCGCACCAAACCTCCAGATTGTAATTTTTATGACACCAAAATAATTACAAGACTAGGTATGTATCATCATCATTATTCTTTTTCCCTTTTTCCCAATTTATTTGGGGTCGGCGCAGCACGTCTTTTTTAGGGTTCCGTAGCCGAATGGCAAAAAACGGAACCCTTATAGATTCGTCATGTCTGTCTGTCTGTCTGTCCGTCCGTATCACAGCCACTTTATTCCGAAACTATTAGGACTACACAGCTGAAACTTGGTAGGTAGATGTATTCTGTGAACCGCATTATGATTTTTGTACAAAATTTAAAAAAATATATAGACAAGGATATCCCCCCATACATGAAATTGAAACTAAAAAAAAAAAACTATCAAACCTATACGTGTGGGGTGTCTATAGATAGGTCTTTAAAAATGACATTGAGGTTCCTGAAACCATTTTTTTTCAAAGTCAATTGTTTGAAAGATAGACACTTCCAAAGTGGTAAAACGAGTGTCCCCCCCCCCTCTAATTTCTAAAGTAACAGGAGAAAAATCTGAAAAAAATATGGGGATGTAGACCGTAAAAAAAACTTCCAACGAAAATTGGTTTGAATAAGATTTGTAGTTTAAGATTAGTAGATATGTAGTTTTTGAGATATGGGACTTTTTCACCAAACTGCAGCAGTAACTTTGTTTTTCATTAACTTACTATGAAAAACAAATTTAGTTTTGCGGTTGAGTGAAGGTTTACTAATGAATGACCGTTCAAAACATTGTCATTATATTGTTTGGGGCTATGGAACCCTGTGTGTGAGTAAGACTCGCACTTGGCCCGTTTTTTTTATCTATTAGTTAAAATATGACAGTTTTTTTATTTCCAGTAGTTTTCTAAATCTTTTTTGTCAGACGCTCACCTCTGATATCATGACCGAATTAAAACCCCGCACCACGAGAAACGAGTGGGAATAACTTTTACAAACATTTTTTCGTAGAAGTCTTACGACTGTGTTTATATACAATTTCATTATAATGTATTGTTCGTAACTTGGTAAACTTACCTTGTATTTGACCTTGAAGATCTACGGAACTGATTACGTGACCCAAAGTTCAGCGGCTGCTGGATTGACACAGAAAATTATCACAATGACTAGCTAGTAGCACAAGGTTTCTGGAAGCCAGATCAAGTATATTCAGTAAATAATAGGGATGATGACTGGGTAAAGAAAACGAAATTCTATTTTGTCCGTCAATCAGGTAATACAAAAATATTAGATACGTATTTTTTTGTTTATCAAGTTAACAAAAAGATACTTAGTTAAAACGCATTAAATTTGGAGAGTGGGGGCTCACTACGTCAGAACTAGGTATAAAATGTACTGAGCCGTGACGTCATGCGCCATTTCAACTCAAAATATCTCCGTAATTTTACGATTACGTGAAAAAAGAAAAAATACGTGTCAAATACTTTTTAATAATCTACCCGATAAACAAATAAAAAAAAATGAGTAACCATCCCTATTGTCATGAAGAAAAAATTTGAAAACATATCAATTGAATGGACTCAAAGTAGTATTTAAATGAGTTTTGTTTGGTTTGACCACTCGTCCATCAAGCTCAAAATTCGCGACATTAAAGCTTGTCAAAAAAGGGGTTAAAGATACTGCACTAACGGTATAAAGTGAGCTTGAGAACTGAATCTTTTATTCTGGCTATGTTTTTCATTGTACATATCTACCGCGCACCAAAATCGATCGTTTTATTGCGTATCATCAGGTAACAGTAACACAAGCAAAAAATATAAATCGAAACGAAGTACAAAAAAAAATTGACAGTCGGTGGAGAATTGAAAAGAAAAAACCCGCATACGAGGCCAATAAGTATGTACAAGATTCTATCCTAACTTGCTATTATAAATGAGAAAGTAAGTTTGTTTGTTACCTCTTCACGCCAAAACCGCTGAACCGATCATACTGAAATTTTGCAAATACATTGCGAGGTGTACAGAAACGGAGATAGAGTACCGTTCATCCCGAAAACAAGTACCGTTCCCGAGGAAAACAACAATAACGTTCTTATAATAATAGATGGCGCCACGTATCCGAGCCGGTTACTGTCAAATTCTAAATTAACGCAAAGCCGCGGGCAAAAGGTAGTAAATACTATAAATAGTCAAATACTTCTGAAAAGACCACAGGAGAAGAGAATAATCCTACAACCTTTGTGCGCTAGTTCTCCTTCTAAAGCTAACAAACGAAAAGAAACATTACGGTTAGCTAACCTAGACAAATGATGTACGTATACTAACTTATTACCCACATTCCGCTGCTCTGGCTACTAAAGATTTAGCGCCGTTTTATGGCTCATCTTTATTGTCTAGCTTTATACAGGAACTTGTTTGATTTTCTACATCTTAACCTACATCTTAAAACCTTAGAATGTACAATGTTACTGTTATGAGTAAGTGAAATACAAAATAGACCCAGTATTTTTTTGGATATCTGTTTTAAGAAGTTTTTTCTGTTTTTTTTTTTTTTAGTCTTTTGTGTGTCCCACTACTGGACAAAAGCCTCCCCTTTCTCTTTCCAAACCTCTCTGTCCTGTGCAATATCTGGCCATGTTTGAAAAAAAAGATCAGGTCGTCATACCACCTTTCTTCAAAAGACCATTTCAGACACTAATCTGCATAGTCCTCATGTAAATTGAGCAATGTCTGGACTTTACAAGAGTGTAACAAGTTAACAGAGAACCTCTGAGTTTGTTTCGGCTGTTTCTTCTCAGAGTAGTCACGTACGAAACACCGGCCCCACCTAGTTAAAAAAAAAAATACGTGTAAAAACCTACTTGCAAAATAAACATCATTTATCATTTACCTTCGCCGCGGTTTACCTTTCAGGAAGTTACTGTGCAGAATTAAAAAGACCCTAATAATAATGCCACTGTAGCTTGGACCCTGTTCCCGATACCGCTAGGCTACTATTTTTTAATATATAATAAATGTTTTTTTTTTTTTTTTTAATTTTTATAGGAATATTTAAAAATGTAAAATGTAAGTTAGGAAAATGAATAAACGAATTAAATATGCCACTGTTTTAAACAGATCGTAATCTATTTAGAACCTTTAGCTGTTCGTAAATAGAGGTCCGACCTAACACCCACAGAACGGCTAACATTTAGATAAATATTTAACATGAGGACTCAAGGGTAGCGCCGGGATCACTTGGGACTCTTATCTTTATAAAAGCGTGAATGATTCGACGTAATACCAGCGTTATAAATAGTACAAACATGCCATTTTTGAGCGAAAGGGGTATTTTTTGTGAGCCGTGACGCGGCGAGGTCCCCCGGGCTTGTCTCACCGTTATCGGGGACCCAGGCTGCCAGTCCCCCGAGACGGGGTTATAAATCTGCCGTAGACATGTCCCGGCATCGCGCCTCGTGATGACTAGCGGGTTTGCGCACGAATTTAATGTTATGTAAGATATTCTTCTTTATTCGTGCGCTTTTCTTGGATACGCAAACATTTTTATGATTATTTTGCGTAAAAGCTTTTGAATAATTTCCGCCTTCTTTTTTGGGAAATCATATTGAACTCGGTTTCGTAGTCTTTTCGTAGACCTCAGCTATGACTCGTAGAATAGTGCTACGCCGTAGACTCTGACTACGCTGTTTGCATCGAAAGCGACTCAATTATTACCATTTCAGGGACCATTGAATTCTGATAAGCTTAGTATAGTATTCCGGTCGGTTGGTAGAAGTAGCAATTTTCTTGGATAGTCCACGGTTTTACTCTATAAAGTCTAATCTGAGTACCCCGTTCGCATTAAAGGTATATTCGGCGAAAAAAGAGATTCAATTCTATAGGAAGCAGGAAGAATAATATGCAAATATTGTTAAAACAAGCACAAGTACATTATTACAGGAAGTTAGCGAACGTCCCTAGTGATTTAAAAGCGACGTAGCGCTCCAAGCATCGTATCGCGAATAAATATATTCAAGTCTCTCAGCAAACAAGCGGGACGTAGACTGCAATTGTATTAAAATTTGCTTGTTGACGAAATTGCAAGTTTCGGTACATTGTCGTACCAATCCGTAGCAATGCTACGAAGTTAGGCGGTGACGTTCGTAGCCATTCGTAGCACTCCTACGAAGCGTAAGCTTTTTAACTAGATTATGAAACTTGCGTCTACTAAGAGAAGTTGTTGAACGGAACTTGCATATCTCGAGATATTCTTGCTGAGTTAGGGTTCCTTAACAAAGGGTGCTTGGGTTAATGTGTCGTTAAAGTAATTTGGGTCCAATTATCTAAAGTATGCTCAGTGGCCATTCAAATGTAAATAAGGTGCATTAAAGAATTATAAAGTCCATTTACTTTTCGTTCCGGACTCGTTGCGTATTTGAATAAATCTGAAAACACCTTGGTAAAAAGGTTTCTTTTAATTAGGTTGGTGTTATGTAGAATTCTTTTCTACATAATATTCTTCACTTCTGTTGGATCTTTCATCTTTTGCCGGCATCGTGTGGTTTTATCTGGTAATCTAACTTTCCTAATCTGGCTCCTCCATGTTATCAAAGCTTCTTATGTATATGCATGTTTATAATATGTATGTATGTTTAATCTGACTCTCCGTGTAACGCTGTAGGGAAATTTTGTTCCAGATTTTTCTTAGGTATCTTTTGTAGTATTTACGATAAGAAACTTCAGCACTGTATTGATTCAAAGTCAATTAAGTTTAAAGGGTATGTCTGTTGTTTTAAAATTTTACATAAAAAAGACTATCTACTGTAACACGTATTTTATCATGAAACAGTAGACAAAAGTGCAAAAGTGCCGATTCGAAAAATTACCGATTTTTATACTCATATTATGTAACATTTCCACTTTATTTCATACTAGCTGTCCCGCGCAACTTCGTCTGCGTCACATTTTCCCCGCTTTCGCAACATTTTTTATTACTGCTCCGCTCCTATTGGTCCTAGCGCTACGTGATGATATATAGCCTATGTCCTTCCTCAGGTTGAAATCTATCTTCTTGCCAAATTTCATTAAGATCCGATCAGCCGTTTAGTCGTGAAAAGGTCAACAAACAAACTTACTTTCGCATTTATAGTATTGGTTAGGATTCTTGTGAAGAAATCTCCAATTGAAAGCTAACCAAGGACGCTGTAGAAAAGTGCACGTTCTTCAAACCACAATACCAGTCGTTTTCTATTACATCTGGCAATTTCAAACGTGTCTGAGAAATGTGAGTGCCCAACGCCCTCTGGCGTCGTTTTATAGAACTGCACATTATTACATTTTGTAGGACGGAGGCATTCGAAAAATATGCAACACTGTGTATTATAGGAATGCCTTTGTGTCCGCTTGCATGCCGTATCCGCTATCGATGATAGAAAAGATACTGTTCGTATGAATATCGGAAAAATTCAGCTTGCATTTGATGGAAAAATACGATGGATCCAATGTAGCGGATCGCTTTTGTATTGGTAATATTAGTGGCTCACGTGTTTTTATCTTCTGGGATGTTACTATCCGAACATAGATCTGTCGTTTTTGTAAACCGATATCTATTTTTTTTTGTGAGCACCTTCTCGTGGATAAGTAGGTATTTATTATAATTGGTTCAGTTGTTATTAAGATTAACTCGGGAATGATTCTCAATCAATATACGAGGACTTTTTTCCTCGATTAGCGATGAGCAATATTATAATGATTGACTACTGTGCCAATAGATCCGAACCCAATTAAAATGTTGGTGCGTAAAGTTTTTAACTTATTTTAACTCTTAACGGATCTCTTCTCTTTTAATGGTCTCTTTTGACATTATACTCTTTTATAGGAGGGAATAGGATTCCTCTTATTTTTACGCTGATGATTTCAGCTTAGAAAACGTATGTAACTTATAGCGACACCTTTGATGGCTTAAAAGAAAAAAATAACATACAAAAATACTACATCACAATAACATCACACGCCATTACATCATGAATTTGTTGCTCGATGGGTATGCCAGATATGTAAGGGAACATCCACTTTCTCTTTCATACTTTTTTTTTACTTAAACATTACTGGCGAAATAAACACTATACAAGGTGTTGTTTTGCAACCTCGTCATATTTCAGGAGGTGGTCACGAAAGACATAAATAATCAATTAAAATTACGGTACCTAGTTAATTATTAATAAACGCTGATTTTTTTAGTTGTTTAAGTTTGCCAGTATTTCAGAATAACCCCCTTAACGTGGCTTAGGGACTAAGAAATTATCGAATAAAACTTTGAGATAGTTTGTATTTGTGTAAGCGAGGTTATAAGGCAAAAAACAGATGGGCTGCGTTTAAAACAAGGGTGGTTCACACTTACCAATTTCCGTAAAAAAAGAAAAAAAAGAAAAATTACCTGCCCATTTTATTATTGATTCGGGACGAGAATCGTTAGCATAGTTACCTCCTTGAATTTGACGAGAATGTAAAACAACACCTTGTATATTTTTAAATTATTTTAAAACAAAATATTTTTTAAATAAGTAGGTAAGTACCTATCGTTCTTTGCTGTATTATTATTAATAAGTTGATTATTATAACTTTCACCGTTAAGGTTCACATTCACATTAACAGTAATCTTTTTCTAGAAGGGCCTACAGAAAAACTTACACTTTGTCAAAAATTTCAACCAGACAAATTAAGAGTTACTCCGACCAAACCCCTGCTCTGTGCAGGTTGCGGTAAAGTTAGAATTGCTTCGCCTTTCCCGAGTCTTAAAGGAACTTAATAAGTTCTGTACAGTATGAAAGGCTGCAGGAGACGTGCCTGCGAGCCTCCGCGGTGGATGATCGCTGTTTATTATTACGGCAATCTTAATAATGTGTACACAAGTCTGTTGGCCCAACAATTCTCGGCAGCTAAACCTTCATACCTCCCCCATTACCAAACACCTTGAACAAAGGTCTAATATAAAATTAAACCAAACTTCCCGTCATTATGGTGAATCAGCGTAAAAACCCTTACAACGAGACTAATAGCGTCATAATCTCCCGCCGAATACGTACAGTGCTGAATCGAATTGAATCATCTCCGCGGAGATTACATCAAAACGGTCTCACCTAGAGCGAGCTCGAACAAAAAACTTGTTCCCGGTGCGAGAGCAGGCTGTGCTGCCATCTCGCGCGTTGCTAGGATACGCGCCGATCAATACAGCCTCCGCCGGGCCGCCTAATTACCCGGCCCCCGCATCCCGCCCGCCTCGCAAACTCCCGCCCGCCCTCGCGACCCGCCGCCCTCGCCCGAGGAAACTTCTCGCCGCCCACTCCGACCGCACCGCTGCTGCTGGATTTAAATATCGAATGATAGAATTCAAATTCAAATATTTTTCGCTTTGCGCCTTTGTTTGTTTTGACGAAGGCTGTTATATTTTTTGTAATTACCTATTTTCATGTGTTTGACACAGGCTTCTGTAAATATTTTTGTTTGAAAATGCGGTGAGCGTCGCGTAGCTCGTAGGTGTACATGGAGGGTGTTTGGGGTGCCTTTTATTACTTTTATAAATACGAATCCCATGATGATTACGAAGCACTTTTCGCAGAAACTCAAAGAAAGATCAAAGTCAGGGAAAGCAGGTCTCGTGAGATGAAATATTACTTTTTCAGTAAAAATCGTAGCCTAAAAACGAAATAACTTTAAAACGAATTCGCGAATCAAAGCTTTTATTGCCTGATTTATTAATAACTCTAGCGAATTAGGCCGCACTCAGATTTGGGAATAGATAATGGGCATTAATAATGCAGGTACAAAACAAACCCGAAACGCGGTAGTTTGCGTTAAAGATATTTTCTGTGTTATTCGGTATGAAGCCGACATTCTGCGAGGCAGGTGCGTGATCCCGCGAGTAACAAATGTGATCATAATGCGACGCCACTCTGATATATTGGAATATGATACGAGCATGTGAGTTACAGATGAGAGTGTCGCGTTGGAGTATCAATAATATAAGCTGTTAGTAGCAACTTATCTAGGGCTTAGACAAAGTGTGGTGTATATATCAAAACTGTTTGGGGCTGAAATGATATTTAATCTCAGCTTTTGTAGTATTTGTAACACATACATCGTAAATAACACACAATCACCACACACCACATATAGTACCTACACTCTAATGAATCAAACACTCGTTTGCTCTACCTTAAATAAGTAAAATAATATTGCTATTTCTAGCACTTCTTTTGTAATATTGTTCTAATAAGTATCTTAGTGGCGACCTGGTGTCTTAAAATACATTCGTCGGCTTAGTTTAAGCGCCAGAATCACACAAAAAATACTTTTCCTGTATCTACGTTACATCATAGTTTGTCTTGAATATCTGCAGAAGATAAATAAGCAAATATTTTTTTATATTCTACAAAAAAGCTGAAAAGTTAGTCCAGTTCAAATGTGTTTGAGAAAGTCATTACAAAAATGCGATTGCCACTTATCTAAAGATATTGGTGCACCTTATATAGCTGTAAAATTCAAAAGTGCCATGCATGTTGATGGCTAATTTTTAAAGCAACGAAACGAACGTCACTCTGTTGACTGAATGAATATTTTAAAAACGTTTAGTAAAAATTTCTCCCCAATTCATGAACTAATAATGCTGAACAGTGTGTCACCGTGTCTTGTAAGATACGAATAGTTGCAAGGTAGATAGGTATAGAGGTACGAATACTTTGGTAGTTATTTAAATTGACCCGTGAACTATATAGTAATATCTGAAATAATTTGTCTCGCTAACGAACCTACGAATAAGTCATTATGCTGGTTTGGTTGCAATTAATTTAAAGAAAAAAATCCCTTATTAAACATACGCCCACACGAAAATGGCTGGTTACCAAAATGTTTCGCCATTTTTGCCCTTCAACTCAGATTCCGTACCGTAACGACACCCACGCAAAAGTGACCCGTCTAAGGGTGGAATTTACCGTTTGCGTTACAAAACGTGTTTTCACGAACAAAGTTCAATTGACCTTAATTATCATTCCTCCCTAAAACGGGACATATAACCAACTGCCTCCTTAACTTAAAATGATCTTGCCTTGCTTTCTAACCCTGCCAATGTTGAGATTTCCAAAAGAATAACTGCAGAGCACACCCAAACATGTCTCAATTACGTCAAGTACTCATTTCATACTGTCGCGCTCTACAAATCATGCATTCCCGAACACATAGTTTCCATTTCTTATTGAATATCAGTTGGCGTGGAGCTGTAACAATGGCGGCATTGGGAGCCTGCGACATGTATGCCCACGCCCGATCGCTTCCTTTGTTCGTTAGTAGTGCCCTTTGATCGAGCCCGACTTCCTGTTACGCTCTCTGCTTAATTTCAGACGGCTCTCCCAGACGAAGCTATATACTAGATCTAGATATATTTTGTAGGGTGGGTGGAGAACGAACGTGGGGGCTGTGATTTTATTCCAGTATTTTTACTGTATAAAATTATTTTGTGAATGGTTTTTGGGAGAAGGATTGTGTGGAGTGAGGCGTGTGTTGTACACGTTTTTTTTTAATTTATTTTTTAGATTTACTGAAAGTGTTTGAAAGTATGATTGTTCACAGTTGGAGCACAATTTCATAATTATTTTAGTCTTTATTTATAGAATAAGCAAATTCTCCCGTGTCCGCAAGCCTTCCTAAAAGCTGAGGCTAAGAGATTACGTCAAACGCGATTATGAATGGCCTTAACACGCCCATAACGAACGGTCATTGGTTTGCCAAACATAGCTATTGGCTTGTGGAACATGGCCACCAATGGTTTGCCAAACATGAACCAGTAGTTTGCCAAAATTAACCAAAGGCTCTGTGTTCACCAGTGAACGAAACGACTTGAGATTTTATAAGCTGACTGTCGATCATAATTCCAAAAAAAAAAATTGTCTTTTGTATTCCAAACTATGTTGGATATATCCAGAGAATACCAGAATTGTTGCATGGAGCGACTGCGTATCTGGTTTAGTCCTAACTCATCACCGCATCCCCCATGTGGATTCGTGAAACAAATGACATCAGGTTTACTGAAGCCAGACCACAACCCGGTATCTGCACAAGCTGACCTATTATTTAGAAAAAAAAATGCACCAATACGTCATTGATAATATCAGGTAGTATATTTAACCCAAGATATTCGTACCCATACCTTGATTAACCACTCTATTAAAGAGATGATTTATTTGTGCGAATGTTTAAGAAGGTTTCAAACTTATGCCTAAGTTTTCCCTTGGGTCATGTCAATGTCAAACTTGTAATATTCAAGAGGTTTTGGTCTGTGGTGTCATAGAAACAGTTGTAAGGCAAGGTAAAATTAGGAGAGTTTAATGTTAGGAGAATTATTATATTTTTGCCCTAATTTAGTATTTCTGTTCCGTTTCCTCCGGTATAAAGCTGGGTTTTTCTTTGTTTCAACTCAAACTCATAGCATTTATTTAAATTAAACCACGTGCTTTTTAATGGTGAAAGAGTCGAATGAATTTAATCTAGAAATTAAAATGTTTACGTCTAGTGATGGGACTTACCGGTGTCGGTATATGACTAAACTAGGATTTTTGTTACTTTTAGTCACTTGGGGTTGTTGCATGCTCATTGCTCGACTAGGAAAGAAACAGGCCAAGCAAAATTGTCGGGAACAGGGTCCGAGCTACCAGTGATCAGGCTCATGAGAGAGGAACCTTCTAATAATACGCGCCGTGTCTAGAAGTACTGCTTTCTGAAGCTAGCTCTTGATCTAGCTGCCGCGCGAAAGCCTACTCAGATGTTGGTCGAGGCGTTTCGGTATTAAGCCACTGGCTGACAAGACTATCGGCACTAAGACTGCTGTACTATATATATAATTATCATTCTGTGTTTCAGATAGATCTTTTTGTATCTTAACATAAACTTTTTTGTGGTCATTCCATATGTTACCACGCCAAGTTACCTGAGAATCGTTGAAAGAGAAAAATCTCCAGTTCTATTTTATCATTGAATAGACAGCCGTTATTCGGGATTACCCAAGAGGTTGCCTCTACGACACCCAGGGGAGCAGACGAGGCAACTTATTCTTGGAGCGAGTTACGCCATCATAGCTCTATAGGTCAGGTTAAATATTACTATAATTTCTGGCCTATAAAAGAAACAAAGAAAATCCATTATTTTGCACATGCCACAAGTGTACACAGATTTAAAAATAAATAAAACTTATACCAATATAGCTAAGGTAGGTTACCTTCAACTCTGACAACAGACTATGAGACTAGCTAACCTAACCACACGATAAAGGTAGATCAAAATAATTTTCCTTTTTCGAGCACTCCCAATGTCATGAAATCATCATCTACTACTGATATAATCAGACTCCAGATGTTCTCCTCTAAACTCGACACTACGCCTTTCGCATTCAGTTATTCCTTAAAATAAATGTGAATCGATATGAGCCAAAATATCCATATTTTAAAACTTAGTGTTAACTGAATAACAAGGTAAACTTACTCATCATCATCTGCCTAGCTTTTTCCCAAACTATCTCGGGGTCGGCTTCCAGTCTGACCGGATGAAGCTGACTATCAGTATTTTACATGAAGCGACTGCCTATCTGACCTCCACAACCCAGTAACTGAGTAATATACGATACCCTTGGTAAGACTGGATGTCAGACTTTTAGCTTCTGACTACTCGTAACGACTGTCAAAGATCTACAAATGACAGCCGGCACCAAGGGCTTAACGTGCTTTCCGAGGCACGGAGGAAACTCGGTATGTAATTATGGTCACCCATCCACGGACCAACCTCGGCAAGCACGGCTTAACCTTAAAGATCGACCCGTGCGGTTGTTATTATTTAGCCACGAGCGAAACTTAGTAACACGCAATATGTATTACTTAACACGGAATTTCAGCCGCTCCAGGCTTAATGCCACATTTTTGCGTCATTCCTTCGTCAGTACTTGGGAGTCAATAACAGATTTATACTTTATAGATCTTTCTGTTAGTTATACTCGACTAGCTATCGATTACGTCATTAGGTGGATACTATAGGGGGTTAACAGGGATTTATATATTGGACCGAGTTATGCCCTGGGGATGAAATGTCTAATAATGGAAAAACTCTTAAAACAATCATGAGCAGACTTTTTATAAATGGGAGTCTATTCAACATCTTGAAATGTACTTATAGTTTAGGTACTACCTTAAAAAAAAAAACTACGTTTTAAACAAAATAACATTTTGCCTGTTTTTCTCTTTCTCACTCACTCTACTCACACTTCTTCAGATAAGGGCCATGTAGAGAGAATAACTATAGCCATCAACAGGGCAAAAATCCAGACTGTAATTCTAATATTTTCCTTTCCTTTTAAATACTAGAATGCAAACTTTTGAATCCAAGTCCCTTTACGCCCGGGTAACACCTAATGAAAATCTTTACTTTGGAGAAGAACTTATTTATAAAATATGTCTTTGAGCGGCACAAACAGCTCCAAGCAAACAAGACTTGAAGAACTAAGACTTTTCCAAAGGAAATGTTCAGGATGGAGCAGAAAGTAAAAATTGGATACGCTCTGTCAAATGAAAAGTAAAGAAAAATAACTGCAACGGAAATAAGAGTGGGTAAAATGAATGAATTTTATAAGATGAAAATCGAGTGACTTTTTCAATACTTAAACGGACGTCCGGTGCCGGATATGGTTTAGCGCACGACGACTGTGGAAGGAAGTCAGTTTTGTATCACTTTTTGCTTATTTTTAATGCCTGCCGAGATGACATGGGGAAAATTGGATTTACCTACCGGCAGGCACCCGGCAACGCACGAGACAGCGCACATTACGGGACATTTTTCCCGTAATCTTGTAATGGGGATTTCTCTCCTTTTTCTGACACATCGCAACCCTCTCCTCCCTGCATATTCTATTTTTATTTTTGTGTCAGTCAGGATTATCTTGTCGTCTACATAATTTGAATTATGGGGTTTGTTTCTTACGGAAAGGATATGATACTTATTTACTTGTCATGCAAAGAAAAAAAAAACCGATTATCTGCATAAGATATGCAATAAGCGCCTACATACACGTATATCTGGTGGACATGGATGCGCAAATCATACCTTGATTTTTCTCCCATAGGACGAATAAATATTGCGCTCAACATTTTTCATAAAAACTTCGCTTCCAGTTGTTAAAAAACAATATCACTGAGTAACAAAGGAAGTGCGGAAATGGTTCTTTAATTACTTTTCCCAGGAGCGAGCGCCACCTACGTGTTATTTTGTTATTTAATATGGAATGGTAGGACACTAAGTGATAGATGAGACTACGGTAGGTACAGTAAATAAAGTCTATTTCTTCTATATACCATGTGAGCGATTGCTGGCCAGCTGTTTATTATAAAAAATGACAGTCATTTGTCTTTGTTATCTATACATACATACATACAAATAAATAAAATTGAAGTGTCTGTTTGTAATATTAAAATAACCGCTTTTTACTACATGCATATGAATGTACATACGGTACATATACAAAATTAACATGTTTTACAATTTTTGTCTGTCTGTTTGTTCCGGCTAATCTCTAGAACGGCTCGACCGATATTGACGGGACTTTCACTGGCAGATAGCTGATGTAATATGGAGTAACTTAGGTTACTTTTTAAATTCCACACGGACGAAGTCGCGTGCACAGCTAGTTTATTTTAAAGTAAGGCGCAAGTTTGTTTCCTCAAGAAGAAATTGAAAAATAACTGTTGCTCGGTACCAAATTCCAACAAATTATACCAGTCTCGAACTTTCTTAGTAAGATTGATGAAAATTTACGTGGAAATGCCATTTTAATCGAAGAAAAAAAGTTCGATTGTTTTTTCATTTAAGTTTTATTCAAATACTTTTATTTATTGAACATAAAATTGTGCATAATATATGTGTATATTGAATTCATAATTTAAGAATATCATAAAGAAAATTGACATTGTAGTGGAGTGAAAATGTGGGCACGGGGGTCGTCAAGCTAGTGAACATTGAAATACACATCAATGGTGCACTTTAGCATATTTAATCAAGGCTTTCAAAACCGATGCAAAACGGTGTTTTAATTTGCATGGTTGTGTGCCGTAGGCTTCAAACCCCACGCATTTTGTAATAGTCAGTAAAGACTAACGGTGAACTGTTACTGACTTGGATAATGTTTGCGTAGGCGGCGGTCTATTGACCTTATATACGTAAGAATACCCGTTACGTAATTAGGTATGTATGCATACATAAAGTTTTTTGTAAATTAGGTTCTCCAATCATTGGTACACTTTTGAAGGCTTACATTAATTACATTTTGACTGAGTTTTTCGACAGTACAATAGATATATTATAGATCAAATTTAAGACGTTTCGCCATTTTTATCCGGCTTCAAAAAGGTGGAGGTTTTCAAGTCGACTGTTTTTTTTTTTTGTGTATTTTCTCCGTCTTTTTTGCCAATTGTAAGCCGATATCGATGATTCTTTTTTTTTTAGTACAGTATTATTCCACGGTGGTCCCGTTTAAATGTTGTGAAGATCTCATGATGATCTTCAGAGATATACCTACATTGGAACTCTTCAATAAACCATAGTAAATCTTTCGCTATTGCTGCAATCGCTTGTTTATGTATTGTTGACACAATTCCTTAACGTAACATCACGCCTGTATCTTTGAAGGGGTAAGCAAATGTGTACAGAACATCCAAATTTTGCAGCAGTTATGTTATTGGTATGTTATGTACTTAGTAACTTTCAGATCACGTACGAAAATTAAATCGGAAATAATTAAAAGACCAAAAAAAACCAAGTTGAAAGGTTTATGGTTGTGGATTTAAACCCACCAATAATAAAACTATTTGTCCAAGAGATTACGCAATCTCGCCTTTTCTGTTAGAGCTTTATCATCGTGCGCTCAATTTAATAATTTATTCGCATCCAAATCAGATAATGTAATTCCTTCCAAAGTTTTTACACGACTGAGTGCTACATAAATCTGTCCTTTGTCAAAGTTCCTTTTTCCTAAATCTATTACGGCCTTATCGAGGGTTGTACCCTGTAATTTGTGTACAGTTACAGCCCAACTTTAGATACGCACAAAAGATACTTTCAAGCTAAAAACGATCGTTAAACTGCTATAATTATAGCAAATATAACAAAAACCAAATAAAATAAATAATAAATACTTATTACAATTTCTTTAAAAAAAACTCGGGAAGTAAAGAGCTAGACTTTTTCGCAGAAAAATCAAGAAAATAATTAAATAAAGATAACAAAGGTAACCCCTGCTTCTTACGTCATTGCGAGCGCGACACAGACAGACTTAAAATCACTTTTTGTGAACGAAAGATAGCGCGATCTAATTCGACGTCATCGCCATCTAGTTAGCAATGAGGAATCATTTTTGTCTAAACAATTTTAATTGTAGGCACAAAGTATAGAGGTAATGATGTCAACGTTGGAATATCATTGCCAGATTAGAAAAAAAAATCCTCGTGTTATATCTATCGAGTAACAGCAGGTTCTTTGAAAAATCAACAAGAAATTTACCAATTTAAGAAATCAAATGGGAATGTGAGTAAATGTGGTAGTAAATTAAAAAAAAACACAAACTTTACAGCCAATCTTGTCTGTGTTAATTTGTTTACTTGCCTATGTTATGTTATATTTTTCTTTCTTTCTTTTGTTATGGAAGTAGGTATATAGTGATACGAGTACAGGCATTGTTTGCTTAAAAGAAAGCTCCAATCACAAACTAATTGTTGTAATCTTGTGAAAGAAATAAACAATTTTGAATTTGAATTTTGAATTTAAAATAATTTCTCTTATAGATATTCTTAACTGACAGAAATAATATTACAAGATAATATTCGTAATCCACCTTCCACCTTGATCACGTAGCATTAATTTACATTTTCATTAACTTGTTATAGGACATGTATGTCGCTGTCGTTGCGATTTTTTAAAATTATGAAACACTCATCATCTATCTAGGCCTTTTCCTAACTGTATTGGGGTCGGCTTCTCGTCTAACCTGATGCAGCTGAATACCAGCATTTTACTTCCACAACCAAACAAAATTATGAAACACAATTTTTTTTTTTTTAAACAAACTGCCTTCTAAAACTTACCTTTTATCTACACTAAAAAGTAGTGAATAATATGAAAATTGAATAAAATATTATTGAAATATTTAACATTAATCAGTTTTTATTGGAGTCGGTGCCAGCCAAAGCAAGAACACTTAAGAATACCATAATAATGAAAGCGACTCACACAAAGCTATCTATAGCAAAACAACCTGATTACCTATTTTAATTGAATTTAGATATAAATACAGGTCAGAGATTACTCGGAAAAATGATTAAAATAACCCAATATACAATATGTTATTGAACTTAACAATAAGTGCAACCCGTAAAATATAACTTAACGTAATATTAAACTAGACACCAAAAATGCTGGCACCGACCAAAAAAAAAAACTGATCAATGATATTTCAATTATATTTTATTCAATTTTTATATTATTCACAACTTTTTAAACGGTTATTCTTAGAAGGCGGTTTTGTTAAAAAAAAAAACTTTTTAATGTTTTATTATATGAGTTGTCATCCAAGTACTTCCTTTTTTCAAAAAGTAAAAAGTTGTACTCAGGAAACTGGCAATGAAAAATTTAATTTTCCACCAAGTAAATACATATGCAGAACAACTATTAAACGCACATGAAACAGTCAGTTATAACGGCGGCCATCTTGTCTCATTATAAATCCTCGTAGTGCAGTCTGAGCTACATTATATTTGAATTCCCCTGCGTTTTTCTCTCGAATAGAAACTATATGTAGGTAAACTTATATGGTCACGGCTTTGATATAACGAGTTCATGATATGAACAGCAATATTTTAATGAGCTATGTTTTTGCTTGTTTCAAAATCATACCAACAGACCAGCGTATTTACTCTTTTGTACTCTCTAGAATCAACATGCATGGACTGCAGTGCCCTTTTTTAATCTCTATTTATTTACTGGGTTTTTTCTATGAGGAATTACGATGATTGCATACAATTAAGTTACATCATAGGTTTGATAGCCTTTTTTTAGTACGAAAATAACCAGATATACATACATATAACCGTTTGTATTTTTAAGGATAAATTTCACTTTATTTTTGAACTTTTGCTTCAAGGAGGTAACAATGTGCGATATTTTTCTTTACCCTATCATTGTCCTGGCCGTATGCCAAGGAACGCTTACTTAAACAACCGGACTTGCACTAGCTAATGAGAGCCCAACTACTTTTATCTGTGACATGACAATACACGAGACAAAGAACTTACACTAGGGAAATATGCACTGTTTGTGCAAGTCAGCATGAATACATTGAAATGTGTTTGCATTGATGGGCTTATCAATAATTCTCCTAGATATCTGATCTGGTACATAAAGTAGGTATATGAACGCATTCGCATCGATTATAATGGAAAGACTCGGTTCAATCCAGCGTGTTCAAATTAGTACCTATGTGAGTATTTGCTGACTACCGATCTCAAACGCTCTCAACCTAGTTTGTAGAATATTTTTCTTTCCTTCACAATTATATCACTTCCTATCGAAATAAACTAAGCCAGCTATGATGACTGAAGATACTTTAATAATAAAATAAACTCATGTCAAAAAATACTCATCCATAAAATAAACATCAGCCGCGTCGTATCAAGCTATCAATTTTGTATTATGTTGTTCAGTAATTAACCATATAAGGTACTTTAGGGTGTCGCGTTCAAAGGGTCCGCAAAGAACCCTTTTACCCCCCTCCCTCCCTTTTCGCCCAGTTGTCTGTCCGTCTGGCTGTCCGCACGCCCCCACTCCCAATCTATACCCTGCGTATAATTTGAATTCGGTGTGTACCTAGGATATCTAGATATATGTTTGCAATGATGGCGGACCTAAAGGCTGGTGCATATTGTACGAGTAACGTAGAATTTATTTGTGTAGGTCTGTTTAAGTTTTGATTTTAAGGCTTTTTGCAAGCTGCCATACGCAATCATGGGAAATTGCTTTGCCTCAAAACACAAAGTAATCGTAATTGATTAAAATAATCTGTCGCTATCCATTGTAGATACATACTATTTGGTTTAATCCTTGCTTTTAGCCGTGTTTAGTGCATTTTTTAGTTACCGTCTCAAAATACTTTTGTTATTTCTTTATCAATGTCAAGTGCATGTTTTATAATATCTACTCTTACTTCAAGGAAGTATTGGAATATAAGAAACTCGAGTTTAGAAATATGTTTAACGCTGTCCTAAAGATATATTTGAAACGAAGCGAGCGCGAATACGAATTTTCTTCCTATCTAGGGCGACGCTTCTTTATGACATTACTCTGTGCTCCGAATACACTCAGAGACTTTTATATAAACATAAATACATCGAAGGCTAACATTCATGGCGTCTATTTGCGAACCCATTTCATTGCCTTTGACAGGGAACGAAAAACTCTGGCGTACCATTCATCTGAAGGCTGGAGTCACGTCGTAATAGAGTGTAACATAAATAAAAAGTCTCGGTTCTTGTTAGTTCGTCGGGAAAGCTCTCGAAGTGTGCCGTCGCTCGGAAACCGTCCACCATGCAGCTCTCAGCTCCTTTGAGGAGCAAACATCAATATAATTGGATTGCCTTACAATTTTTAAGTAAACAACCTTTAGTATAGTACTCAAAGCATGCTGAAGGCTTGGTTGAGGAGTCCTCATTCTGCAACTGAATAAGAAAACTTTGGCTTTGTATGCTTTATTCGAAGCTACTCCTTTGAAGATGTCTGCATTACGTTAATGGGAATATTCAATTTTGTGTTTGTTGTTGAGACGCTCCCTACGACTCTAACTTCTTTTGGGATCTTGAGTCAAAGTCAAAGATACATTGCGGCTTCTGGTGGGTATAAGGAACTCATGCGTTGCACATTAATGCATGTTATGTTAATAACTAATGATTTCTTTACTCGATGTCTAGAAATATTTATTTGGTGAGATATATAGAATAAAAAAAAACATTATTTGTGAAAATTCTGTGATTTCGCTTCCTTATTGCCTATTTTTCACTTCAATAGAGATTTTTAATGACCAACAGTGCATAAGCACCTTTGTGATTTACTTTTTCTCAATAAAAATCCTTTCATCACACTCAACAAATTTATCAGACAAAAAATAGAACAATACTCAGAAAAACCTGCCTCAAACTAGGATCAGCCATAAAGCCCGCAAGATAAAATATCGGCGCAGGATCGTGGCGAAACTCCCAACTTCTCCAAATAAAACTTTGCCTGAGCCAGTTTTTTTACTTTCTTTATTATCGATGTAGTGGAAATGCGAGCTGGCGATAAACCTTTGGCATCATCATCTGCCTAGCCTTTTCCCAAACTATCTTGGGGTCGGATTCCAGTCTAACCATCCGGTTAAGTTGAGTACCAGTATTTTACATGAAGCGACTGCCTATCTGACCTCTACAACCCAGTCACTGGGTAATACGATACCCCTTGGTAAGACTGGATGTCAGACTTTTGGCTTCTGACTACTCGTAACGATTGTCAAAGATATTCAAATGACAGCCGGGACCGACGGCTTAACATGCTTTCCGAGGCACGGAGGAAACTGGGTATGTAATTATGGTCACCCATCCACTACGGGCCAACCTCGGCAAGCACGGCTAAACCTTAAAGATCGACCCGTGCGGCTGTTATTATTTAGCCACGAGCTCACGAAGTGTAAGAAGACACCTATATAAAAAAACCCTTCATAACCCTAAAATAAAACCTTTTTTGTAAACATTTAGCACCAAAGGTACGAATAAAATCCAATTGTCTGTCGAATTTTTCTATTCAGTTGAAATATTAAAGGAAACTTCAGGTGAAGAAATTATATTTGAAATTTCTACGGGACGGGAGAACAACACAAAAATATAGAAAAGTGCTCACTATAAATTGCACGAACGAGCTTTTATTTCCTTTAAAACTCGTGTTGTGTTGACAGCGTTTGATAAATGCTGCAGCAGCGCTTTCTTCTCACGTAATTTCGAATAAAAGTGTAGGGGCGTTGCCGGGAGGCGAGCGGACCATAATGCACATTAAAGATCGATGAATATTATTTTACTTTAAGTGTTGCGTCTCTCGTGCTTTGAATTCACGGCTTGATTAACATAAGTACTTCAAATTAAAGTTTTTCTAGACTCTTTGAAATACTTATAGCCCGTTTTCAGTAGTGTCGACGTAACAAGTCAAATGAAGTGTTACTAACTTATTTAGTTTTAAGGTTCTACACCGTGTAAATCACCTCATCACGAAGCCGTCAACCAAGCATTCTGTACATGAAACTAAGTAACTTTACGCAAAAATTATTGCTGGGTAACGACTTTTTTTCGGGGGGTGTAAAATCATGTTTGGTGGTAGAACTCAATGTAACATACTCAAAACATTGTGCTGATGGACGGATTGAACAGTACAGGGGTAGTGGAGGTGTTTAAAGGAAAAATTTTACATTAAAAAGTTGTATTTAAAAAATTACTTGTCAAATAGTTAGAACTTTGACCCCTAATATCTCCGTAATGAGAAGGTTCCCAGGCATGGTGTAGAATAAAAAAATGATCGCAATGACAGGGAAAATCAGTGCCTTTCGGCTTCGTTAAGAGGTGTTTTACACCCTTTATATACTAACACAAATTGTAATATATCATATGTATGTTAGTCTGTGAGAATGAATGAATGTTGTTGTAACATTTTCTAATGGAAACGAGCATATATTAATTTTAATAAACAATTTTAAATATTGTTTATACACTTCAGAAATTTTGGATGCTACGAAGATCTAACCTAATAGTAATAACATAGCACCTTCACAACAAACCTTGCGAGAGTTAAAATCTAATTTCTTTTAAATCCGGAAGCAATAGTAATTTCATCTAAAGAGTGCTAATCAAAAGCTTTTAAACATAAAAGTTAACAGGAAGGCTGTACCATAATACCTATAAGATGTATTTTTCTCGTCGTTCCCCTAATGGGTATCTTGAAAAGGATATTTTCTTTAGACGGAGCCTTTCAATCGTTGTTTTTGCTTTTCCCGCGTCGTCGTTTCGGTCTTGTAAATTGGCTTTCAAACAACTATAAAGCAAATAATAAAACACGCTTCTCCACACTGCACGGTACACAGACACACTGGGGAAAATGTTATAGCAATGTGTGCGAGCGACGACTTGTGAACAGATGGTGAATGCAATTTTCAAAGGGAAATGCTACACTTGTATATGACTTTATAAAATAATCTTTGACAGTTTTTCCTTCAGTTTGCGTCTGTTTTCCTTTCGCGTGGGAGGCTTAACACCCACGTTTGCCTCTCAGTAGGACGGTATATAATATACTATGTATTGAGTTTTGTTCTTTTGTGGACAGGATTTTTCCTGTTTTTGACGTAGGTAGTTTCCGCTCTCCGGAAAGTGTTTTGATATTGATTTTAGACATATGCTTTTAGTAGAATTTGTCAGTAAAAACGTGGATGCTAAGTTTTTCTGTATTATCAGAAAAACTTCTATAGTTCTCTACTCACATTAGGGAGTAAAAACTTATAGAAACAGAGACTAAAAAAAAAATAGTTAAAGTTACTACTTTCAAAATAATGTAAGGCGATCATATTTACCCACTATTGGTTTTGCCTCACACACAGGGAATCGTTTTTTATTTTATTTTATTGGAAAAACTTACAGCTATTATTTTTAATAAATAAATAACTATTGTAAACACTAACAATACTAAACTAGATACTTAAGCACCATTGTTACTAACAAAGCTATAGACTGTAGTCTGAAATAAACTTTAATTTATTTATTTAGTGGGAATAAGACCAATTACTAGTTTTCACTTAGGTATAATACAAATGATAAACAACATTCTATTCAGTTGGCAGGTATAAAACCAACGAAATCATTGTTGAATGTCTACGAGACCTCTTTCACTCACTAGTTCTCACAAACTTTTCATTTAAAAATGTGTAATGTTTAAAATGTGTGTGTGTGTTCGACCTACACGAGCACACGAAGATTCACCTCCACACCCTCTATTAATCCCAGACGGTCATATGAAGTTTAATCAACATCATATGTACTTTAAATAACCTTCGTATTCTAAAGTAAGCAAGATGAGACCGACATCATTAGTGCATACAACCTCGGGAACTCGCGTACTCGACAGCGTACAACGTGTACTGTAGTTATAGATAGAACTAACATCTGGGGAAGTCTTGAAGTATTAATGGGACAAGCTGAAGAGGAAATCGCGTCAGTTACTAACACAAAGATTTTACGTCGGTATCCCAAGTCCAGTTCAAAAACTGCCTCGGGCACTGGCTGCTCGGTAGTTTGCTGAACAGGACCTATTTAGTGCAGCCGTGAGACACACAATATTATCTTGTTTATTTGTTGAGTTTAGTTTTTTTTTTTATTATTTTTTGTTGTGTGCACTTCTAGCAAGTGCCAAATAAATATGTTTTCTCTCTGTATTTTCTTCTTATATTGGGATTTCGAGGGTTTGAAAATAATTTTTAGTTGGTCGGTACATTAGATACAGCATCGTTTCATCAGTGTTCGTCATGATCAGACATCGGATTATGCATTTGCATGTTTGCATTTGCAAACCCATAACACGCAATTTTATTTCGTGATTGCAAATTTTATTACTTTTCCATCGATAGTGCAAATTTCAGTAGTTAAATGTGTTAGACGCGTTGCATTATACTGTTCTATATAAAATAAAGTTGAAGCATACATATATGAACGGCACCAGCCAAACCTTACATGCACCAAATTTCAAGTTCTGTCGATAACGACAGTTGACGTAGACAGGTCATTTTCAGCCTATATTATGATAGAAACATATTTAACTGTGTATTGTCACAAGAATTAAGTACTTCTAATTATGAAATGATATATATTTTGGGAAAATAAACATAAATTATAATAATTAATACAATTTTGATTGTGCATATTTTGCCCTTTTTTAGTGCATATTTGATAGTGCATATAATCTGATGTCTATGCATGATGAATGAAATATTAAAACCATTTGAAAATCATATTCTCGCGTCCAAATACTAACCAAAGCGAACGCATGCGAAATTGCTATCGTCGCGTTTTACATTATGCCACTCATTTGTTTGGGAATAATCGCAAATCAAAATAAACGCGCGCGCATGTTCGCATGGCAATCGATTTGGTTAGAACGCAGGTTAATAGTTGTGCCATCATTTCAGTCTGGGCAATATTGTGGCCGTTTATATTATGCTAATGAAAACTTCATTAGCATAAAGCAGTTATATGTATGTAAACGAAGTTCACACTTTATTCAATTTGAATTTTCCGAGCGTAGTATTTAGGTATGAAATATTTACCTATGGTAAAAACTCTATAGAGCCGGTACAATAGATAGGCTGGGAGAGCTTATGTTACATACTTGCGAGTGAAAGTTAATGAGAGTAAAACAAAAAAATAAATAAAAAAGATTTAAATAACTTTTTTCAGGTAAGATTTGTACCTAGTATTTAAGTTGACAAGTATGATGTAAAATGTTTAAAGGCAATTATCAAAAATTAATAACAATTTCTCTTTACAGAGTAACTCAATTAGTTTCTGTTAAAAAAAAAAAAAAAAAACAAGACAAATTATAAAATTACATTAAATGTATTTATAGTTGCTGCTACAAATACATGCTGAGTTTAGAAAATGAAACTGAAACTTTCACGAACTAAGAATACACATTGATTTTCTTTATTTAAGTTGCAGTGGCGTCCCAGTTTCGAATAAGATACCTACATACATATCTGTAGCAGTGCTGAAGTTCCCATTAACACTTACTGCTGCTGACAGTGTACTTAAGATACCAACGTCAACATTAGCCTGTCACATTAATACTCTGAGAGGAAAGCACTCTCTCGGCGACGACGTCGCGCCTTCCGGACACCTCGCTCCAGCACTCGGTGCATTAGCACAGCGTGGCCAAGCGCAGCCCAGCATTTTCCAGCGCAGCCCAGCTTAATGCACTGACCTGTTTACTCAGTATTAGAAGGACACTCAAGTCCTACTTCCACTTTAAAGATTACGGTTTTCAAGTAAAAGCTATCACGTACAACGTGATTGAGTTTGTTCTCGCAGTTCGTTGGGAGATTGAAGTGCTTTTTTAATCAGTTTATGCGCAGGAAATGTTTTTTCAAGTTTTTTTTTTTACTGGAAAACTTTTGAAAATTTCGATTGGGTCGGACTCAATAAATTTCAATATAGCCCAAATAAGTGTAATTTTACTTTTAAACATATTTGTAGCACCTACATTGTACATTACCATAGACCACAGATGGCGCTGAGACTCAGTTGAATTTTTGTTCCGATCGTCTATTGTCTTTACATTATGAATACCAAGCTGGCTATTAAGTGTCCAAATATTAAATATAGGTATGATAATATAAACTCAAAGGACACAAAGAGAAACATTTAAAAATGTATATGCTTAATTGTATGTTTTTCTTCTTGCTTCTGTAGTACATCAGCTGGTATGAATTAGAACTGAAGAAAAAACTGTTGTCCTATACGGGACAAAAATAATGGTGATTTCCTTCTAGGGAGAGACTTGTTTTTTATCCAGCTCTCGTATTGTTTGATTGAATTCAAAATCCATTTGCAGTACCTATAATTCTCTTACACTTGATATTATGGTACTGAAGTACGTTGAATTCTACACATGAAGTAATATTTCTACTATTTATACTATTATACTATATTGTAATATAATGACGTTAGTAAAACGATGGTCTTATTCTATAATTCCAATAGGCTGTAGGTATGTGATGTCATTTATTAATCACTATCCGCATTGCTTAATTCCCTTTTTATGCAATACAACAACTCTTGCGTGTCGATCAGCATTTCTAAACTCCTTTCAAGAGCTGTCAGAATCGCGTTCACTTTCATTGTCGAAGGCGCTTCAGAAAATCTAACTCTTCGTACTGAAACTTATGAGTTTCCTAGTAAGTACCTACCTATTGTTTGATTTCAGTAGTTGTTTGTTTTATCAACCTATTATCTGTTCACGACTTGGTTCGTGTTAGCTCATAATTAGTTTGCGTCATTCTTAGGTTGATAGGTGCAGGGATCCTCAAGATTAGAAGTTACTTCGTATTTTCATTTCCCACCAATCACAGCGGAAGTAAAAAAAGTTTCACATATATAGGTACTTAACATTTTCTTTATTAAATATTTCAATTTATAATCACAATTTTTTTTTAAACTAAGTACGTAGGAATATATTATTATAATTATTAATTAAAAATAAATCTCAAAATAATAACATAGTTTGGCATACAGGTAATGTTTTCAAATGTTAAAATTTCTTTTTTCAACCAACAATATTTAATATTTCGAGATCTAAATAAATAAAACATTTTGCTATTTTGAACTAAGTTAAAGAGATCAAAACTTGAATCAGGTAACGATAATAAGTAATATAATAACTAATTTGGTACAGTGGGATGAAATATTGACGATAGAAAAATAGCATTGATTTGGACGTTACAACGAACATAATAATTTGAACTACAGGCGAAATAATTAGATAAGCCGAAATCCCACGAATAAACCTTCCCATCCCCATACCGTAAAGTTTATATGAATGTAGATGACGCAGGTGTGTTGGGTACGTCAAGCGGTGCGCGGATTGGTGTGTCGGATTGAGCTAGCAACACTGAAACGCTGACGCGTTCGTTATCAGCATTAATTAGGGAGAAATGTTCCGTAACTGGCAACGTTGCGCTATGCGCGCTACGTCAAACTCAGGCTAATGGGAATGTGCTGTGGCTTGCGGATTCACCAGCGTATATTCCGTGAATTTGTTGACGTGGTTTTTCAAAAATTTGTTTAAGGCGCGTCCACGAGCAACGCAGTGGTAACTGTTTTTTGAGCAGTTTTTTGGCTAGCTCAGTTTTTTAGCTATCTACTGTTTATCCAAAAGATATACCAACTAATAAAAAATACATTAAATTTTTACATCATCTTGACTCCAAAATGGTAGTTTTTTGTTTTGTTTTAAGTAGTAAAGTAATGTTTAATTAATCTCCTCACAACGAAACCACAGAAATGAGAAATAATTATTGATAAAATGCATATCCTCGTAAAGTAACCATTATTTTGATTTGCTACTTACACTACTGGATAGGCAATTTAATAATTAACATTATGCTAATTTGTATGTTTCAAAAGACCTGTTTATTCTAAAATCTGAGCGTATTCGCTACGTATCTCGGAGGAGATAGAAGATAGAATTCGTAGAGAACGAATGCTCAAGGCTATTTGGTCAGGTTACCTCCTTAGTTAACAGATATGTCTTGTGCAATGTACAGAAATTATAGTACGAAATATCTAAAGTGGTGCCTAAAATTTTATAATTTGAATAGACATCTTTTCAAACACAACGTAGTTGTAAGATACTCTATGTGTATTATCATAAGAGTATTTTTTATATGGTGTGCATAATAATAGAGTTTGGCACACTAAATCAGCGCATGCGCATGGCATGACTCCGCTGAAACATGTTATTTGACGCTTCTGGTGTGACGCGCTGCATACTTGTATGTGCCATCGAGTACTTAGCTTTATTATTGCACACAAAGGAAATATTGCTAATCAGAGCACCGCTACGTTGCAGCTTGCCGGTAGAAACCATATTACGGAACATTTTTTCAACCAATACTCAGCATTCATGTACATTGTGTAATAAGCATTATTAAATTTAAAATATCAGATACCGTCTTTGTAAAAAGATACATCACCTCAATAGATATGTTCCATAAAAATACACCTTTCTCTGTTATCACAGCCCTTAATTTAGCAAGTTATCTTTTAGTACCATTAAATAACAAAATTTAAACTATAAATCAGATACAACTATAGACTTCGTAAGTACTAAATAAGTGGAGGACCGTGTCTATGACCCGGGCACGAGGGCAGAGCTTCCTCCCACCGCGGATGACGGCCCCGAATAGTAACAAAATTAATTATCTAACCAAATTAAGAAAAATATCAAAGGTAACATCGCATTTTTGAGCTTGGCTCTCTTTTATACAAATTTTAAAAATGTTTCCAAAAAGTCTTGCTGTACTTATGTTCCAACTTGTGAATACGAATTGCCTAAAGTCTTGATGTGGTTGCCATATTTTGATTACGAATGTGTGTTATTGAGCTATTTCTTGTACAGCATATTAATATGGATGGTTACATGAGCGGGCATACAGTATACACAGGTTGGATTCACACTGTCATACATTAATGTTGAGGCTCTCTCGGGGGCAAACTTGACCTTTTTACTTACAACTAGTTTTGACGTACTAAGCAACGAGTCATCATGATAGCTGACACATGAAGTGATAGAACTGGTCAAAGTTCACCGGCTCCATGGCGCACTCGTGGTCTGACTTGTCCAGGAGTTCAGGATTCCTCTTCAGAAAGTTCCTAACCCAGTCTTCTCCAGCCATTCTGGTGTTGACGTCAAATGGATGATTCAGATTGTTGTCTTCTGCGTACTGGAAAGCTAATTCCCGAATATCTCTTCTTGAGACTCCCATAAAATACTTTTCCATGCTTTTTATATATCCAACCAAGTCTTTCTCTTGACTGTCTGTGAACACCCTCCGGTAGTGGCCCATTAAAGGTTTGGGGTCGTCTGGCTGCTGGTACCTTATCTTGCTGGCGCGTCTTTGGAGGGTTGAGCGGGGTATGTGAAAGGTCCTGGCGGCCAGCTTGTACCCCATCTTACCTGACACCATAGCCGCGACAGCCTTGGCCATATCGTCTTCGTTCCAGGACTGGCGTCCACTCATTCTTTCGTATCTTCTGACCATTGCACTCTGAAAAACAAATAAAAAGTATGTAAACTAACTTTAATTGATAACATGGCATTAACATGAAGATATCTATTATTCGCAAGAACAAGTTTTGACGCAGATCGTAGTCAAAACAATCATATCAAAACAAAGTGTAATTTAAGTAGCGAAGATGTTCAACTTTATTAATAATAATTGACCTATTATTAGTTCTTGTAATTCCCAATTTCACTCAGAACTATAAAAGTAGGTAATTGTGATTAACGAATGAGGTTTTATTTGAATATAAGGTAGTCGATGGCCGAGCATGTTTGAACGTTGAGCGAAGGGTAACCGCAGCCTTACCGGTTTTGTGGACCACGATCAATGCCAACTCGAGGTGAAAAAAATATGTCTAAAGACGTTCTAGAAGGTAACGTTGAATAAATATTATCATTGAAATCTTGAGATAGTTCGAGCGAAACGTCGCGTCGTTACGAAGTTGCAGGTTGAATCAGCCAATTATGATGAAGAACCTACAATAAGCATTTCAATTTGTCGAACCATTTTAAAAAGTAAACAGTTTACTTAGCTCCTATTTATCTTAAAGTGCAATAATCGATTTGCAATAAATATTTGGGTTATCATACGACTGGACAACTAAGAATATCGGATGGCCGCGCAAGGCCCCGAAAATCAGGCAGGACAAGTTTTTAAGAAAAGTGGTTCACGAAACTTGGGCACTTTCAATTTCGAGATCACCTTTACTTTTAGTGTACAGTTACTCCGTTACATTTTTTATGGATTGGTGTATTAAGTGCGATATTTCAAAGATGGTGACTTAATAGTTCTGTAAGAATAGAGCTAATCGCACACGTGATGTTTGTAAGCAGTGAGCCCCTCGAGGAGTACCGGCAGGCGGCACTACATTACAATACAGTTTGTAATTCCGCCGAGCTGATAGCGAACAACACACGATAAAGTATGGCGTGTTTTTCCGACGCGATAACTCGGGAACATTGAGGCCCCTTGCCAACGCGTGTTAATACCGCAATATCACTTAATTACCCATTTATATGGACGAGTATGTCCACAAGCTAACCGCATTTCTCGTACATTAAATACTTCTAATAATACAAGGTGTTGTTTTGCATTCTCGTCAAATTCAAGGAGGTTACTATGCTAATGATTCTCGTCCCGAATCAATAATAAAATAGGTAGGTAATTTTTATTTTTTCATTTATTTACGGAAATTGGTAAGTGTGAACCACCCGTGTTTTAAACGCGGCACGTCTGATTCTCGTCCTATAACCGCGCTTACAAACATACAAAAAATCTGAAACGTTTTTTCGATAGTTTCTTATTCCCTAAACCACGTTAAGGGGGTTATTCTGAAATGTTGACAAACAGAAACAACCAAAAAAATCCGCGTTTATTAATAATAAACCAGGTACTGTAATTTTAATTGGTTAATTATGTCTTTCGTGACAGCCTCCTGAATTTTGACGAGGATGCAAAACAACACCTTGTATAGGCGTTTCATCGCAATTTACGTATTGCACATTGACAGTTCAAAAACGGGAAATACCTCTCGTCAGTGGTCGACCGTCCTTGAATGACCGCGTCATATTTTTTATCTGTCGAAAAAAGAAACACGTCGTCAGCAGTCAGCTGTTTGTGTTAGTTCCATAGCGCGTCTATCAACATGTTACCGCACCGAGATAATAAATACAGTCCGATCTTTTCTCGTAGTATCGCATCTATTGCCTGTTCCCTATGAGAATTCCCGCTTATAAGTCTACACGGCAAGCAATGAAACACGCTTCGCGCCAACCGACCAAGATATTGCGATAGTACCGATGGAAATCGTGGTAGCGGCGCGAGTACGGCGTGAGTCGAGGTTACTCTGACGCGTGACTTGCAAGGTCCCCGCTGCATTGCACGATGCGCCAAGGTTGACTCGCTTCTCCGTACCGATTTAACCTAGGCCCCATTAATAAGTAAATTCAATAAATATAAAAAAGAAATAAAAAAAGTACCTAACGTAGTCGTAAAATTGTTAATATACCGTAGCGCAGTAGGCCGAAGTGAAATCTGCATCGGATGTTATCGCGTTGCATCGTTGCAGTTAGACAATAGCTTTCAACATGTATGTAACATAAATTTAATAGGGTCGCCAGTGACTACTTACAGTAAGCGTGTAGTTCAGGATCGCGTAGGCAGCCGGGAGGGGGGCGGTGGAGGCGGGCAGGCGGCAGGCGGCAGGCGCAGCGGAGCGGCTGGTGGCGCGGAGTCAGGCTCGGCAGGTGGCGTGCGAGCGGGCTGACGGCGCGCGCGACACTGGCGCGGGGCCCGTCTTGCCCCGCCGCCGGCCCTGGCGCGCTGACGTCACCTGGCCCAGGGCCCGACTGCGACGACTATTTTTGTCCGCAACTAATTATCTAGATCCTGCCTTTGTCTGGCCGTGTAACACTGACGAGGAAACCTGGTTTTATCTTTAAAACCTGTTATGTACATAGCTTGTAGCTAATTATTATTGAATACGTCACTCTTGTCAATCGTACACATTTATTTATTTCTCAGCGCGCCGATGTAGTGTAATGTTAATTCTGTGTCATTGCACTCCAAATTAAATAAATTACTTGATGTAATATTTACAATAAAGCAAAATGATGTGAGTAAGTACTAATGACATCGGTAAGTAGGTTCAGCTTATTGTGAAATTTACGATTGAGGATTAGCTAATGACAGTCAGCAGACATATTATAAACAATAAACAGTTCTATTTTATCACTAGTTCATATTCTAAGAGTTCATAGATGTGAGTATTATATCTAAGTAGTATACAACTAGAAATATCTAAGCATGAACGATCGCAGCAGTAACTATAAAGTAGAGATAATGTTTTCATAGTTGCAATATATCTGATTGTGGAAAATTTTACACGAAACTCAGTTTTCGACTTCTTATAATGGAGCTAAATGAAAGTGAATTCTCTGATTTTGCTGGACGTTTCAATCTTTCCCTTTTAAAGCGCATATGGAGCACTTACAGTTTATTTCGTCGGATAGTTGAATAGTAGCCAAAACGTTAGCGTATGTAACAAAGGAGAAATTCCCCGGAGATAAAACTGCGGCCAACATTTAATGAGTCATCCCCGTTTGCACGGCGTTGGAAGTCTCCCGGGTGTGGCTAAATAGGACAAACTACACGACACCGTCATAACTGAATACGGACTTTACGTCCACGTTTATCATTATACTTTATGTAGCCATACTCTTTGGCTACATTACGTACTGGCCAGTTTCGGCCTAGGTCTTTTTATAGTACTATATGCAAGGCTGCGTTACATCTGTCCCAAGAAACATCTGTTTCTTACTTACTTGTCTCGTGTATCGTATAGCTAGAAATGTTAAACGAAACCCCAAAGATGCTCTTAAAACGTTTGAAAATGCAACAAATAGTCAATGTTCACGCAAGTGAGAGCCACTCACTTTGATGGATCATGAGAGGCTGCCATCTAAATTATATCAATGAAGTTTAATAAAACTGGAAATATTAATAACAGACTTTTACTTTACCGTCTTCATTGTGCCCAATGCCAATCAATATATTTCGTGTGTGTAGAAAGTACTTTTGTTTTTTTGAAGTACCTGTAGCTGTGTTGTGAACATAAATAAACACATAATAGAAATACTTAGTATTCTATCACATAGTAGAAACAGTATTCTAGTAAGATAACAGTTTACCTGAGCAAAAATTAATGGGAAATTGGATAATGTAAATAACCCCCGCGAATCTTGTAATAAACGCCTAGAAGAAAGTACAAATACTAAATTTTACGAGGACAATTATTGCAAGAGACATAAAAACATGATGTGTTTTTATGTCTCTTGCAATAATTGTCCTACCGCTGTTTCCAACCATAAATTACCATAATCTGTTCGAACGTCAAACTACCAATAAATCTAGTTATTTATGCACAGAATGTCACCGCAACAATTTTACGTATATTTTTATAGTCTTTCTGAAACAGTTTAAATCAATTTATCGGTGCATTGGTACTTAGATATGCCTTGAAAGTTAAAACAATGACTCTATCGAATTCAAGTTTATCGAAAAATTGAGACCGGTTACGAATTATGTAGTACATCGGTTCATTTCTTATGTGGGCAATAAAATAATCATTTGTTAGTTTTGTAACCTAACGAAGGTTAATTGAGTCGTTAACTTTTACGTCATTATAATACATATTAAGTTTGGGTCAACCTTTGCATGGACATTTGACATAGGCAAGAATGGTGAGCAAAGCAAGTTGGAAGGATTGCCATAGAAGAAAAATATAGCCATCATCATCCTTGTGACATATAATAATATGAACAGCAGACAGTACCTAATCTTTGATTCGATCTGGCCTGTCTCTCACCGTTCTTCCCCAGCGACGCCCTTGGCCGAGGTCTGTACCACACAGGAGTAACCCAAACCGCGAATGTAGTTGCTTAGTTAGTTTTTAGGCCTATCTCCTAAATCTCCTATGACGACCAGCGTGCAAACCATACATAAAGAAAAATACTTCATTTTCAGCTATTTCTTCAGACTTCCATATTATACGTCTTGTAATTACACTTTCCTCTTTGAACGTTTCTTGATAAACGTCGCTAATTCTTCAAAATGTTCCATTTCTACGTTGCAACAGGATACGAGTGTTGAGGTAATAATGTTCGATGACTGATTGTTGGCTGACGTCATCGCCAGAACCCCATTTTCCTTGTATCCGGGGAGATTAAATAATTATTCTGTATTAAATAATTACGTCCAAATTGTATTGATTGCTGTTCACTATTTTTTATTTGTTTTGCTGACTATTTTTGTTAAAAAATGGTGTGTTCATGTTAATAATTATGGATGAATGCTAAATCGGAAAATGACAAGACCTCAAAGAAGTTTACTTTGTTTTAGAGACAATATGACGTGTCCTATGAACTTTTATTCTAAATAAAATAGTGATGGCTTTTTCAATTTATTAACTGCAAAATATGTTGTAATATGTCTCTATTTAAGTTGACACGACAAAACCGGTTACTTTTATGTCAAAAAAATAGGAGCGCAAAAATTTAATAATTTTGTGAGAAAGGTCTATTTTGTTATATTACTAACAAAAAGCTCACATCTTGATAAAACATCGGAGAAATGCTTTTCATATATTGCACATGTTACGTATCGTCCGTCAGTGCCACAGTTGGCGTCTTAATTAATTAAATTGTTTGATTGCATCTGTTGCGAGCGTCAACTGTTGTCCACATCAGCTATTTATATACTAAAATATACCCACTATGTGTACCTACCACGTGTAGCTTCCTCTAAGAATAGACCTCTGCCAGTGATCGGTTAAAACTTGGCTGAAAAGTTACAGCAAATGGAATAATGGAACCGGCTTTCAGAGGAGGATTGTCAGATATGTAGGCCTAGGTTATGTCTGCTGACTTTGTCAAGCCGATAAAAATTTAAATAAAACGTTGATAAAGTTATCATTCGATCATATTTGCATAATCACATGTCAGACCAATGTCTCATGATACCCAGATACGCAGCTTTTACTTATGTTTTTCCCCTTACCTGACGAACAATGCAAAAAGAGATTTGTAATTTATTATGCAGGCAATCAGAATCATCCTTCATTATACCACAATCATGGCGTATGATACCTTTGTCAGCAATATACATAAGTGTTAGTATATAGATAGGGAATCTACGTACAGACACGTTTTGGCGAGTATGTACAGATAAGATACTTTATACGTATATCAGAACATACAGTCGGATTTCTTTATAGCGTTATTATTGTCTGGGCTGATATGGCTCGAGTGCCACAGGTAGAGATAAATAGTAAGTCTTACACACACATGCACATGTTCACTTGGATCAAGTTTATTCGGATTCTCCGTAGAGGACTTAGGTCAATAAATTTAGGCTAATGATATATTATAAGTGACTTAGGTACCTATACGGATCGGTAATTTATAGGAAGATTCACTTTTTTTTATATAATTTTTGTAGAAGGATTCCGAAGACAGGCAATGGCAAACGAAATTACATAGTCTGTGTAGAATTTTGAAGCCAGTGAGGCGAATTACTTACCTTATTATAAAGTTACTGTTAGCTGTCCAGCGTAACTTCGTCTGCGTCACATTTTCCCCGTGTTGGCAACATTTTTCATTGCTGCTCCGCTCCTATTAGTCGTAGCGTGATGATATATAGTCTATAGCCTTCCTCGATAAATGTGCTTTCTAACACTGACCGAAAGATTTTTTCTAATCGAATCAGTAGTTCCTGAGATTAGCGCGTTCAAGCAAACAAACAAACTCTTCAGCTTTTTAATATTAGTATAGATGATTATTGAGCCCCTAAAAACATAATACGGACAAGGTGGAGTAGGCGTAGCCGGTGTTGTTTTAAAGGGCTGAGTGATAATAACGTGTTACATGTAAAGACAGCAACAAGTTCGAGTGGTAACAGGTTGGTAGCCTTCCCTCGGCGTCCACTTTCATTGCGTGGGAAGATCAGCGCCTGGTGTCCGCTGAGAAAAACAACCACTTTCCTTTACAGCCCAGCGGCATTGTGGAAATTGTGAGTTGTTTTATAGGAAAATATAATGTAATTAAAATACCTAAGGCTAGATGAGAGTTTGTGTATTTTTTTTCCTTTTGTTTTGAAGCCCTAAGCGTATGCCTACTAAATATTACTATCCGAAGACGATATTTTTTTTCAAACTTGGTCTAATACACACTGCCATTATCTTATCTGATAAATATAAACACTTGATTCAAATACGTCAGCAATCCTCTATAATAATGTGTCAATTTAATTTTAATAATACCACAATCTTATCGCAATATTGGTGAATCGTGAATCATTCTTGATTAATCGCTGTTATTCTAATTAATAGAGGTCTCTTGAAAGTTTATAAACAAAGTTATCACGTTTCATGGCAAACCTTGTATTTTCCTCCTCACAAACAAAAATACGAACTATATTTTCCTTATGGAAAAGTTTCCTAAGCGAAACTTACAACGACGCGCGAACTAACACAAATTCTCCAATTTGATCAACTTTCTGCTGATACGACTAAATCCAATTTTCCAATTTAGTTGTAAGTAGAGCCGCAATTTGGTCTCCTTGCAAGTTTTTAGGGTTCAGTACGAAACATAGTTTCCGTAACATAGATTGAGTTTTCGATACGGATTAGATTAACGAGGCCATTTGTATGGTCTGTAAGCTAAATATAGTTTGGTATGTTGTCAAAAAAGTTTAGGCCAAATAAATGTTTATGAATCTGCTTAATTTTGTGTGTGCGGTTAACTCAATCTTGGACAGAAATGAGCTACACCAGTAAAAGAAAAACATCACGAAGAAATTCGGACTTAGTGGGCAAACATATTGCCGTGGTCCAAGGTGCGATTCCTATAAAGAATAACAAACAATAAACTCCATAGTTCTTTTCAGAGCTTTTATCTTTTATTTACACAGATAACAGTTCTATCAACTTAGCGGTTTCAGCTGAAAAAACGTCGTCTTTCAGCAAAATCAATAGTTCGTCGTTTTTATTGTTAACAAAAACTTATCAATAGTATTGTTATAGTCTATTTATTCTTTGGTAATCTGCAACTATTGTCACAATTTCGTTTTAAGACTTGTCTTCAGTACTGTGTCTTCGTTTTTTATCTGGTTTGAATATTCAATCGTATTGGATATTTAGGAGCCGCAGTGCTGATGAATGCATTGACTGTGGAAAAAACAGGAATGTGGTTAGTATATGCTCTAGTCATTGAACACGAGCACATCGAAAAAAAATTGTCCTAAATAATAGACAGACTTGACACTACTACATTGAATTTAATTTATCCAGTTTTGGGTTTTCTGGGAATTATTTATAATTTCATATAAAATTGATAACAAATAACACTACGCAATATTATATTGTGTAGTGACTATATAAATTAAGTATAAAGTCACTACACAATATTATATTGTGTAGTGACTTTATAAATTACTACAGTGTGTATTAAATTCTACGTCACTCTGTTTTTGTTTGGTCAGTTGGCGCTATACCTCTATCCATACCATACCATACTATAAACAAATGTATAATATAATAAAGTTTCCTTCTGATAACGATTGAATTATAAGCTACAGTTGGTGTCAAGTTGATATTTTTATGTCATTGTTCATCTATATGCTTCGGGATTTCCCGATTTGTTCTTGGCTCAAACGGGTAGTCCCGAAGCACTCGCACGGTTAAAAACAAAAACCTCAATTTAATTTGTGGTATATTATGTGTCTCAGGTTATAAAAAAAAAAAACAAAAATAACGCCTGTTTTCTGCCACGGGTTTTGGCAGAGGTGTATTTTAACAACAATTCGCCAGATTTAATAAGGGCGAGCCTGCTGTCATCAATCGTGCTCAAAACCTCCTACTTTGTGTGATTTTGATTATGGTAAAGAGGAGTGGAGCTAGAAATAATGCCAGTGCTAGTTTTCGACTGTTTATCATTCTGAACAGAAGGAGATCAGAAGGTCCAGGGCAACAAACATGGTTGCACAATGTGACAAGATTGCATTGTGATTGAACTTTGGTCACGTACCGAACGTGACTTTGTATGCCGTATCTTTGTAGTAACCAATTACTGACACAGAATAACGTAGCCTGCTTGTGGATAATGCAGTTCAGCAGTATCAAAGTCGCTTACTTTGTGGCCACAATTAAGTTAAAAGTAATATCAAAACTAAAACTCCGGTTAATCTCTACAGAGCGACGCCATGTTTTCCTAGAAATGTACATAACAGCTTGTTGCCGTGTTTACCTACCCTACCCCAGTACCCCCTATACCTAACTAAGCGTGTTGAAATATGCTGTTTAAGTTATTTGAAACACATGCGTCGTTCCAACTAGGGTCTCTAACTTGGTAACGTTTTTTTCTTGAACTTAAATTCACAGAAAAGTTACAGAATCCCCGACCCGGAAGGTTGACTGCTATTAAAGATATTTCGCCTTGACTAGCACTGATTGATTGCTTGGCCAAACTGTTCAAAGGTCCATAAGAGGTAGTAATTAAAACTCGGGTTCCCTACTTCAAGTAAGGAACCCTTAAAACTCCTGTGGTAATCTCTATTAACTTTATGTCAAAGTCAAAGTCAAAGCATTTATTTCAATTAGACCATTACAGGCACTTTTGAAAGTCAACAAAACAAAATAAAACGCGAAGCCTGTATGATTCTAGCCTGTATGACTCTACTAATTATTTTATCAATGCTTAACTATTGTTGTTGTCAAGATGTGAAGGTGTTTGCCTCCTACAATTTATATATTTTATTAAAAACTAATTCGTTTTTGGTTATGTTCAAATTTCAGGATTGCTTATCGAATCTTTGTTGATGGCAATGGTGATTTTGATATTAAGTACCGTAAAATGGGGTGAATAGGGATACGGGGGTAACACGGGACGAAATTTTGAAAGGCATTTTCATGTTAGTTAAATATTATTGGTAGCCTAAAAATACTCCATTCTTTATTAAATTAAAACAGAAATGACCCCAATAGCTTTTCAGTGACGAATTATTTGTATTTAACGATGAAATCCCGTTGAAAGTTTTGTCGCTATTCTCCCTCGCATCCAAATTCACCATGTTATACCGGTAGTTTTTTAATTAACTACAACTTAGTGGAAAATGCTAAGAGACCGCGTTACACTGGTCAGTCTCCCTCACTCGTCAGTTTATTTAATTCGACAGTTTCGTTGATTCAGTTGCAAACCACACGGTTAGGTGGAGTCGTAACAATTAATTTCTGAATTGATGCAAAACAGTTTCCATTTCATAACGTTTTCATTTCAAAATTTTCTAAAGATGTCGCAATGAGAATTGCTCCTTAATGTGCCTTTGATGATATAGATGATCGAGTTAGTTAGTATATAGAATGAAGTTGCCCTTTGAGCGTGTATTTTCCTATACTAAATGATTAATTCATGCAGTAACGTCATGCACATGTACTGGCGACATGCAATCGGCACAGACGCAGGTAAGGCCTGCAAACACATTGTCTTGACACCTGTACTATCACTGAACGACCTCGAACATAGGTACACGCGAAACATTTATGTGCATGCCTTTCTTGAGGACGTATCGACATGTCACTATGCAATCATTATATGTAGGTAGGAAAATAATAAAATATGAGAACTGTTTTGGGGGTTTGTCTACAAATAATACGTATCATTTTACTGTTTTGTAACAGTGATGGTTCTTCTACTGACTACTACTTTCTAAGGGTAAACTGGCTTCGTCAGCAATATTTTACAGACGGATTACTAGAAGACAGGATATGGTACTTACATTGATTGGAATTTGTGTAATATATACTATGCGCAGACCTAACTAGGGTTGCGGCCGTACTGTACTAAAGAGTACGCTCTTTATATTAACGGCTGGCGTGCGTTTATGACTATATAGATGTACCTACTCGTATAAACGCGGATGAGGCGCAAGGAGTATAAGTAAGGATCCTAGCAGGTGGCGTTCTGTAGTTTCTGCCTACCCCCATGAAAAAAGGCTTAAGTTTGTGTATGTAAACTCTAATTTAGAATTAAGTTGAAAATTTCTACCACTTTTGCACTCATTGGGAGAGTCTTTACAGTCAGGGCTGTTTTATGATTATCCCAGGCGAGGATTCCAAAATTTTAAGTTCGCTTCGCTCGCTTTGCATCCTCTAATGTATTTTTTTCTTGGTTTTTCCAGCATTGGTCAATAGTTACTTAAATTTTAGTATGACCGATCCAAAGAAAATTTAACATATCCGAGGCGGGGTGCTAAAAAATCAAGCTCGCTTCGCTCGTTCTTGCACCCTTCTTGAGCCCCAACAGGTTAAACACCAGAGATAATCCTGATAAAATAGAAAATTATGAACTCCTGATCTATTTGAATCTAGTGTTTGAAAGTCTTACAGTTATTTTAAAATCCAAAAAATAAAATATAATATAACAATAATTATAACTTTTTTATTTAGTCAATATGTCTACTCTTATAAGAGTAGACCTACTGAAAGAAATAAGCCTACTAAGAGAAATAGTAAATATATATTTATTATTTCTGGAACCAGATAGTTATAGTCTTTTCTTCTGATAAAAGTCGGCAGTATTCGCCTAGTATTCGCTACCTATAATTGTGCCCCTTAGTTTAGATAATCTGGCTACCCAATACCCATCAATAGTAGTGAACCTCTGTGTCCTTTCGATCAAGTAAATCTTTTTCGATTTTTCTAAAACAATGGCTAGGTATTTAGTATTGACATAAAAACGTCGCCGAGTCAAATTGCTGTGGCATCAAATTGCTCTGAAATGATATCATAATAGCACTCAATATTGTCGATGACATGTTGTAAAGGAATCTCAGGTAAGTTGTGAAAAATCTAATTAGTCAACTTTGAGGAAAATAGGTCTGAAATCAGTTACGAAAAACGTATTAAAAACAAAACAAAAACATTAAGATCAAATGTCATGATACCCAGACCGTTGACCGTTGTATTCCTCGTATTAACTGGGTTGTGGAGGTCAGATAGGCATTCGCTCCATGTAACATACAGAGTAACGATGCATTTAGAAAAGACCGTTTGAAAAATGAATCAAAAGAACGAATTTATTTTTTAATGACATAAAAGCCGTGGTCTGCCTATTATTATTGTTATTTTGGTTTTTATTTATTATTACTTATTAGTGCCCGGTTGATGGAATAATGTTCTTTACAAAAGTCCATAAACTTTACTAGTGAAATGCGGGTATAGAATGGCAGGTGCTAGAGTATATATGTCGAAAGCACCCTTAATAATCGTCAATAAATATATTGTACCTATAAGTATATTATTGTTGTTTATATTTATTGCCTTCGCCTCTAGATCCGAGAAACTTAGTGTTGATTTTGATGTTTGGCTTTGTTGCTACAAGTAAACTCGTTTCATGAGAACGTATTTTTTGTCCCATCTCAAACGAATATGCATACAATAGTAAGTGTAGAGCAATTTGACAAGTTGTATCAGAATGTATTTTTTTTTGGGGTTCACTTTGCGTAGATAACGTTAAGTTTATAACTTTTTTTAAATTAACGTTTACGTATAATAAAGAAAATTGCCATTATTAAGATAATATGAGTTCTCCTTTCCAATCATCATTTTTTCCTTGCCATAAGCAATTTAGTCAAAACAATTATTATTCTTCCCTTCTCCTCTGTCAACTTGTTTATTTGCGCTAATTCTAAAGCTATGACAAGACACGGAATAGACTTAGCCAACCGTGGGAGAATATTCTAACAAACGTGTACAATCATTACATAAATATGGACTTTTAAAATCATAATCTTTGTCACAATCCGGTTAAAAAACCGTTTCAAGATTGACTGAGGAAGAAGAAGAATTTCCAAGAGCCTCGACCAATATCTGATGAGGCTCTCGTTAGGCAGCTAGATCAAGGTCTTGATTCAGAAAGCGGTACTCTTGGACACGGCTCGTATTGTTAGGTTCCTTTCTCTGGAGCCCTGACCGCCGGTACCTTGGACCCTGTTTCCAATACCAGTGGGATACATTTTTTTATATATTTAAATGTTTTATTGATTTTTATATAAGAATATTTAAAAATGTTAAAAGTAAGTTGGAAAAATGAGTTTCGTAGTAAATTATTTGTATAAAGAGCAGACTAATATCGAAATCTAACATTGGATGCTGACCTAAGAATGTCGTCAGATGTAGATTCGATGTTTCTTTGTAAAGTCCAACAATTACACATTTTTATAAAACACACTATAATCAGTTGAATCGATGTGTGCTTAATTGAACATTTCGGGCAAATGGAAATCCCGTCTTATATTATGCGAGGGTCTTTCCAAAATCCAGTTACTAAGTGAACCAGAAGATTAAGGATGCTAGAAAAATTCTTAGGCCGTTCTTATAATAAAGACATCACAGGACAGTTACTAAACCAGAACGGTTCTACGTTTTCGACCGAATCAAATTTTCAAGCTATTTGAATATCATCATACAATTCAAGTCATCACCCAAATCACTGCCCTTCCACACGTCCCAAACAGTGTTTATTTTAGTGATTAGCATCCAATAAGCCAGTTCGAGCGGATCCAATTCAGGCGCATGTAAATTGAGTAGATTTGTGTAAATTGTGCAATTCCGCATAGTATAGCAAAACAATGATACACTGACCTAGATTTTGTTGTCTTTGAAAAGGTGAACGTGTTCAGATTTTACATAGGTTTGTACCTACCTATCACGCCGGACTTGAAATGAGGGATAAGCAAAGCCTCATGTTAATATATGATCGTGACTCTTTCATACTTTTTTTGGTAATAATGGATCTTTATTTTTCTGTGGGTAGTCAAAATGGAGCGTCACGATCAACTTCACTTCGGGTGGTTTTGAAATCTGGCTTCACCATCTTCTTAGTCTGCGTCTTGTTAGACTAATGTCTTTTATTTTATCTTTGTTATTAGATCTAGCAAAGAGGCCTAGAAGATAATGTAAAATTCTAGTACATAAGTAGTAGGTAGCACCTCAGTCCTATAAGTAAATATGCACTAAAAATACGATGTGCCTAAGAAGTGGGTAAATAAAACACACACAATAATATATTAAACCATTCTGGAACACATAAATAACAATACAATCTTAGCATTCTTCGTAATTCTTCTGTTTCTGAGCTTGATCTTCCTATCTTCTTTTTTCTGTATTTCGCACGACGAATGAGTCCTCTCTTGGCATTCACCGCGTGCCTTATGATTCATATTAACACATAAAGGCAACGTAGTGGACGCGAGGAGGAGGACTGCTATCTTCGCATTATTCTTTCTTCAAGTTCAAGTCTTCTTCATGTCTTCAGAATACTTCTTAATTGCAGTCAACCACATCAAAGTTTACCATCAAGTGAGATAGTGGTCAAGCGCGAACCTATTGATAATAAAAAAAATGTAGTTAGCACTAAAGCGCCTGATTGATTTCGAAGGCAATGCAACAATGTGTGATATGGCTATAAACTTGTACAAGGCGCCTAAAAGTTACTTAGAATGTGATTAAAAACAATTTAACAAAAGAAAAACATACATTGAATGAAAGGTAACAATTAGACATACCAAATATTATTATTTCTAGGCTCTTCCTATAAAAATTGAAGACTTAGTACATATCCAGTACTCATAGCAAAATTCAATTACAATAACACTCATAGGAAAGACATTTTTGACATTGCACATACCGATCTTATATTAAAAATAATAATGGTTGTTTCGTGTCCTTGGCCTTGACCTTTCAGCTTAACGACACCCCCACCGCTTCGAACTTATTAAACATCCCACAGAAGTAACGAGTTTGTGTGTGGGGGGTTTATAAAATCTGGGCCAATAATGGGAGGGAGGGGGTGATAAAGCGTACAAATATGATGTAAATATTATTCAGTAAACAAATTACGAGCTACATTAATTCCACTCCAAAAGATAAGAATCTTGGAAAAATTGGAATGGGTTCAAGTTCGACGTTTTTTGTTAGAAGACAAAAGAGCTGAACATTCTTTCGATATCTTTTTTTAGTCTGTTGTCGAGTTAATAATGAGTACAGCTACAATTACTGGGTCGACCATAGACCGTGAACTTGGGGTAGAATATGTCCCATTTTAAAACGCGTTGGAAAATATATTATATTTTGTATAATTTTGCATTTTGTTTAATTTCTTGACTCACATAGGTAACATTGCTATAACTTCATCCCAATGCCTACATTTTCAGAGCACGTTACAAGATAGTTTTAAAACACATTTTCTATTACATCTCTCCAGTTCGCAGCTCCAAAAAAGATACTTCGATGCATTTCGTGCGCAATCGCAACACGCATAGATCGAGGGTGAATTGTGCAGGCACAATAGCCGCGGGGATGCAGCTGGCGGCCCCTTTATCGCGCCGAGGGGTGCGACAACCCTACATCCCGCGCTATTACACTAGATGCAACTATTGTCAGCATTCATAATAACCAGTTTCTAACTAGACTGTTTTTGTGTAAATACATGCTGTAATTATCTTGATATCATTCTTTTCAGTACACGTAGAAGAGAATAATACATAAACATAAAAGATCACTACATGTACTTACTGCTCATTTCGTCAGCTTCCAGCAGAACTGCATCGGGACTGTATTGTAGGTGTGTTATTGAGATCAAAATCAAAATATTTATTTAAATTAAGCCATTAATACAAATACAATACTTAAATTATTAACAAAACGCATACTGACAAATATTGCTCGCACAAAATCAGTAGGCGTTTTAAAAAAGTTCAAATGAAATTGATCAATGGAAAGTCTAGGGTGAAAATCGATTAAGTTACGAGTATGTTAACACCAAGAGCATTAGAAACGAAATGTTCCTTTAAAAAACATGAACTTAGAGTTAAAAGTTGCACTCAACTTAATACCGCACGGAAACCATAATATCTGTAAGGGCAGATAGCACACGAAAATAGCACGCACGTTACATTGAGATAGCGTTCATTCGTAGCATGAATCACATATCGATCGTCTGATAACATCTCAACTGGCAGGTCGTTCACTTTTCTGTTTGAACTCAGCTTACAAAATAATTGCATTTAGAAAGAAACAAAAAGCCAGTGTTTAAAGAAAAGGAAGAAAATTGTTGGAAATACGGAAGGACCGGTTACGGTTTGATTGAAATGCGCCAGGGTAGCCCGCGAAATTGATTTTTTCTTACGTTTTTTGCGATTTGCTGGTCCGTGGCAGGTTATCCTGACTAATATTATAAATGCGAAAGTAAGTTTGTTTGTTACCTTTTCACGACTAAACTGCTGATCAGATCTTAATGAAATTTGGCAAGAAGATAGAATTCAACCTGAGGAAGGACATAGGCTATATCATTACGCTACGACCAATAGGAGCGGAGCAGCAATGAAAAATGTTGCGAAAACGGGGAAAATGGGACGCAGACGAAGTTGCGACAGCTAGTATTTTGATATGATTCACGGGCTACTACGGCTTCTCAGTTTATATGGTTTTGCTGAGTTATAATTATTAAAATCATCAAAATAACCATTTAAGATAATTTTAACCCCATTGAATGACTTTTTCTACAAATATTCATTCAATGGGGTTAGATGATCTCAAGGGGGTTGTATTCATGGTTTGAATAATTATAATTCTATAAATATATTTGTATTACGGCCGCAGATCAAATTTTGTTCAACATAAAACTTGACACTGACCTGCAAATTGCAAAAAACGTAAGGAAATTTAAATTTCGCTGGCTACCCTGTCGCTTTCACATTAATTGAGATCAAAAGTGTCATAATACATATATGTATAAGTATGACAACGATGATAAAAGTATTTTTTTTCAACTTTTTTCAGCAGCACGATGAAACAGCTAATCTTCACACAACTTTTAGCTTTGACAGTTCCTAAGTTCATTCGACTCATGTTAAGGTAATAAATCACGTATCAATTATCCGTTGAAAGATATAAAAATGCATTTCATTCCACCTCCTCAAGTAACGTATCTGTATGCAAACTCGACCTTCCAGCGTTAACGTCATCACATGATGACGTTCAAGAATTGAATTCTGATTGACTTTTTAGGTTCATGAATGTTGGATCACTCAATTTGAATATACCGGTCGAAAGAAATGAGATTTTATTTCCACGTATTACGTTAAATGCGAGTTGGGGTAGGATAGTTTTGAAAAAGGTATCTGAGAGTTCTGAAGTCAAAGTATACTTATGTAAGATTTTAATGTATGTTTTTGGTGTTACCGTCTAAGATAATTTGGAGAATGTTGCACCAAGAAGAACATGTTAGAAATGAATGTAAAAACACGCAAAAAATTTATTTGCCCACAGAACCCTGACACACATTCGGAAGAGCTAGCAGTATCGTCACAACGTTGGTATTTTCCTCATCGTTTGTCCTTTGATTTCAGAATTTCTATATAGTATTTTGATATATATTCTCTCTATATATATATATAAAATAGAAAATGCCTATGGCATTAAGTCCGCCTCTATAAAATGTACTTGAAGTGTTCAATAAATAAATAAATAATCCTACCTCAAATTTTATATGTAAGCCACGGGAAAATAAGAAAATTTCTTATAATTAATTTAATTAAATTTAAATTTCTTTTAATTTCTTATTCGTCTAAGTTATACAATTTAGAAGTCGATAGAATTACTTTATGGACGACTATAGTTATTTTAGAAGCTTAAGTACTTGAATGCATATCACAAATATAGATGCTATAAAATAAAAACCATGCTGAGATGTATTTACAGTAGCTGACATCGATGATATATGGTGGCAGAGATAGTACTTTTTAGATGCAGATTGATGGTGGCTGAGTTAGTAATTTAGAGGGCAATTTTTTTTGGACGACAAAAATGCTATTTAATTATTACCGGTTAGAAATAAGAAGGAAGAATTTAAAAATAAACCATGCGATGATAAATGGAGGTGTAACTCCAAAAATATACATCAAGAAGCCAAAAAAAAATTGAAAAAATAAATTCGGCACAAATGTAATGTGACTATGGGCTATAAAGCTAGCTAATAAAAGAAGGGGAGTGAAAGTGATTACGAATGAGTACGGTTTAGCTGGCGGTGCCAACCGCGGCCCGACTCACGCCTGGCCAGCGACGTCACTCGAAGGCGAACGAATACGAGCTGGTACATCAATCATTTGGGAGGCCTTGAACCGATTTGTTTCTATAAATGTGTACTGTCAACAACAGTTGTTTTAAATAGTTTGTTGACTGATGGGAGTGGTATCCGACTTCGGAACATGATGGGAAGTGATCAGACGACATCGATAATGGCAACTTAGAACAGATTTCTTGCCTCCGGTTTTTAAGATTGTTTTTTTTTTGTAATTATTCCACCAAACAAAGGATAAGAGAGAGAGAGTAGTTTAAGTAAAGTTAAAATTTTATTGTAACGTCCAAACAATTATAAGTAGAAGTCAACACAGAAAAAAACAAAGTCTTCTACACCAGGTCAAAGAAAACCAAATTTATATTTTCGACATTAAAACAGAACCCTTCAAACGAAGGGCCATAAAACATAAAAAAAAGTTTAGAAAGGTGGGCGGTATCACGCGTAACTGTACTAATAGAGGTTTTGATTGATCGGCGTACCCCTCCGGAAGGCGGTGGTGGTCGATGGTCGGTGGACTGCCTAAGTAATAGCACTGCACTCTCCATGGTGAAGGAATGTAAACATTGGACAACCTGCCACCCTAACTAAGTAACTACCTGACTCATTCATAGAACGCTTACGACAGATTTCGTTAAGTATGGAAACAGGCTGTTGTATTGTGGTTGCGTGAATAGGTATCGCTACAATTTGAAGAGTATTATCAGAAGAAAGGTGTAAGACGTCTTTCCAGTTTCAAAATGAAAACAGACTAAAAAAATAAAAGAGTTCCTTTATTTTTCCCAACTCGAAGTCTTCAAAATGAAAGAATATTCACCCTGTTTATGCAGAATAACTTTCAGATAGCAATTTGTTGTGTTGTTATTAAATAATATCACCAACGAATGCCACCTGATATATACAGAAATAACAGACAAAACATGTCACGGCCCGGGGGCTCTAGAAGTCTTGATTTAGTATAGCGTGCTGCATTTTTGGTAATAAATAGTTTTTGCGTCGATGTCGGATTTTACCGTAATGTATTTACCTAATTCTGTGTTTCCGTCTACAGAAAACATCTCTCAATTTCACGTAAATTCATAAAACTTAATGAAAACAGTTAAAGACAACGCTCCACGTAGCAGCGAGCACGGGGAAGGTAGTTAGCGACGTCATTGCATGCGGAAGTGTCGGAGGGGCTTCCCTCTCACAACCCTCACTGCGTCTGTTAAATGACACGGCTACGTAATCACCACTCAGAGCCGACGCCTTATTTACGTACAGCAGTATAGCGGTATAGCCGCTAAATTGACGGGGAAATAGCCTGTGAAAATTGTAGCCGTCAATTATAACCACGGAATTGTTGACTGCTTTATTTTCTTTGCGAAGTTTTTTGTTAAAGTTTGGCGTTGAATGTTCGAGTTTTTTTGGGAATGAATAGCGGGTAGTTTCGTGTTTTAAGTAGGTCGGTGAATCAGTTTTGTTTAAGGTTTAACTGAGGTGTTTGTTCTTCATTTGCGCGATTACTTTCGGTCTCAATCAGAACCCTAACGAACTATCGTCGCTTGGAGTTATGATTTAAAAAGGTGGATGAATGTTTCCGTAGTTTCTTTACGGTTATTAAAACGATGAACACAGCTAGCATCACGGCCACATTTGTTAGGCTTCAATTAGATTTTCAATTGGTGTAGGTCGGAAATACTTAACACCAATACATTTTTAATGTCATCCAATTAGAAACGAAAAGAAAGACGACACAAATAAAATAAAATTGAAATGGGCAAGTGACATTGAACCGTTGTCGTCCGAATAAGTTAGTACCTAACTACTGAATGATAAATAAACTGGTGCTCGCTGAATATTTCAATTACGTATTCCATTACGTTACAGTCGCACCGTGTCATCCTTGAGCATCCATTAACCGATTAAAATTTGATGTGTACTCGGTGTACTCTAAAATCGAAAGGTAAGGTTCAACGTCCCCGGGGCCACGCGACTTCACCCCTTCGCTCCCAAACCGTTATTATTAACATAAAAAAGTTGCTCTAAAGTGTGCTAAGGTCGTCCGGTTTTTAACAAAAGAAGGGTTCTATACAAATTCATATTAAAAATAGGTGGGACGTATTTTATTGGGTGGCAATCCGATATGAGGGTTCTTTTCAATTGAGGGTGTATCTGGACCTTTTTTGGGGATGAAGTAATTAATATTTGAAACTAATAGGAGGATGCCTGAGCTTAGGGACAGATGACGGACAGTTGATAAATGTGATCGAGAAGTCTTTGTGTATTGTAATTGCGTTTCGATGAAATGATGACGACAGTGAAGCCAAATAAGAACAATGTAAGGAATGGACGCATGTCGAGTCACGTGTCATGACAAAATTGGATATTGAAAGTTATTTAAAGAATTATTGCTAATATTTCTGAAGAGTCGTGAAGCAGACTCTTTGACCAAAATTTTTTGATATGATGTTTTTCTTGGGATCAGAAACACATGATACCCAATAAGGAAATATTTCAACATGGCTAAGAAATAGTGGCACTCGTCTACGATAGAGAAGTGCTGATGTTTCAAATCCGAAACTGATTAGGAATTCCCGTAACAAACACGTGAGTACTAACTTAAACTGCGGTCGAATGTCTATTCATTCTGAAAATAATACACATGGTTATAAAAACCCCCCAAGTGGGTACATATTACTAACCTAGGTAATTATGCATTAATCCGTATGTTGATTCTACTGATAAAAAGACAATCGAGTCACTTTACCGGTCGCTAGGAGACTATTTTCATAAACACATACGGGGAATTCCTGTGCCGTTTCCATGGTAAGCCTTTCCATAGAGTTTTAACTTTACCAACCCTTCTAGTTTCGTAGTAATTAATGGTTCTAAATAAAAGTAATCACGGTTACGGCGATAATAATATCATATTTAGTTTAGTTGAAGAGGTTCATGAGAATATAAGTCATGCAATGAATATTACACAAGCTAACAATGTTAGTCGTCAGTACCGTTTAATATTTATGTAGAACGTAATAGACCTTAATTTAAAAGTAATTTCTAAACACCAACATGAACTAAACTACAACACCTATAAGCTTTTTATTTCGCATGTTCCAACAACAGGGAAGATGCAAGAGTATATGAAACATTAACGACAAAGTTTGAAACGGTAGTTGACGACAACGAAATTATAACTACCTACTTACGTACTTAAAATAAGTGAGTAATATGAATCCACCACTACCTAGATTTCAAGAATTCAAATTACCAAATGTCAATAAAGTATATATGAACCAATGAGCCTTCAATACTACGAACAATTCTCATGCTCCGTTTACCAAAACCTATCCGGTAAGTAGAGTAGCTGACACGACTTGTTATGGCTTCTTTATTGTCCGATATAAACTCGACACAAGTACACATAAAACCAAGCAATACTTCAATGAAAGACTTGCCCCTAGTTATTATTTTACCGAAATATATTCGCTATTCAAATAATATTTTAACTTTCTAAAACTTTTCAACTATACCACTAAACAAGTTAGTGGGGTCTCAAAACTTTCAAAAACTGGTCCCTGGACTATTCTAATGCTAGTCGTGAAATTTGGACAACAAGGGAGCATGGGGGACCGTGGGAGATGGGGCCCTGTCATAATTTCCAGAGCGAGCCACCCCGCGCAGCTGTCGCGACAACTTTCGGATTCGACGGATCGATTGTTTGATTCACGACTTTCATTGTTCCTATTCGATTGTTTGTCGATCCGAGACTTTTTGTGACCGAGTCTTGTATGAGTATCAGGCATTATTATTAACTAGGCGACAGAGCTGTTAATGGGCGTTGTTATGGTTCCCCATGTCGAGCCGATGTGTGAAATTATAGCTTTGATTTAATTTGGTAATAATTACGTGAGCGTATTGATTTTCACTTAAAGTACTCCACAGAAACGAACGTATTTGGAAAATCAAAAGTTGTTAAAAGATGTTTTAAAAAATAATTTTAAAGGTTTTGTTTTATTTAATTAAAGGGCATTCTTTTCATACTTAGTTGTTGTAAAACTAAAAAAAATATTTTACATTGTAAAACTTTGACAGTATAATATAATAATTACAAGCCATTTGCACCACAACCGGTTGTAGGATTACACGCATCAGAAGCCGGTTGCATATGTCAGAGAGGTGACACAATAGCTATGTTTTAATGTTCTCTATTAAATATGCAGATACGTTGCGCGTGCGAATAATGCATGAGAGTTTTAATCCTAGACAAAGCGGGTTGGATTAATCATCCAAAATATGGGGTGTTTTTTACTCGACCGTTGTGCTATTGAACTATAGCGTAGGGGTCGTTGTACGCAGCTGCGCGGGCGCGGATCAAATTGATAGGACCGTGCATATGTCGCGGGCAGGCGCGTGCGACGCCCGTCACGCAACGTGCGGGCCGGCTGCACGTATTATAATGATTTGGTTTACTAATCTCATGAATATTGCAAGTTTTCGTATGATAATATTGTGATTGTAACATTTCATTGTTCTCCAATAAAAGTTTGACATGGGCTGTCATTGCTTAAAAATACAAGTTTTTTTTCTTTATACCAGGCAGTTATATTTCATATTTAGAATATTTTTAAGAAAAAAATTAGATCTTCTGTGTAGCGAGGATGTTTAAAAATAATCTTCACAAAGCCAACTTCGTTTAACGTATCTTAATAAAGTTAAAATTGGCATTTCATTTAACCGTTACGTTGTCTTGAGAATACATATAATAGAAGTTTTTCGGAGATAGGTACCTACTAAGGTACGTACTGTATGTATTAACGTACCTAATTAGTCAATTAGCTAAGTAAAATAATGAAGTTCGTCTATTATTTTGCCCGCATTTCTGTCTAAGAGAAAGAGAAACTACGAAGTCCTTTTAAATGTAAACTTCATTACAGTTAGACCAGAAAAGGTAGGCGCGTTCGATATTCTTTTAACTTTTATGTTGCCACGTTTCGAAGAAATGCATCTACGAGTATCACAGTGCGTTTGTTCAATATTATTTCTGTCAGTACTTATTCCTGTTGTAGAACATCATCTGTCGCTTAAAAGATTTCTACGGATTGCAGAACAAGGCTAAGCTAAGTTAGTTTAGCTTAGCTCGCATAGCTTTTTTTTTCACATATCCTAGTGTCCATCAAAAAGATGAACCCTAATCATTATTCCAATCTAGCCTTGTACACAGGGTGTAACGGAAAGGGTATATACATAGTTAATGGTGTGCTACAGACTATCAAACTGAACATGTTTCTCATCATAAAACATGTTTTTCAGCAAAAAAAATATCTGCGGCCCCATAGAAAATTGCAATACCTATTCGACCCAAATGTATAGGCAGCTGATTTTTTTTTCTGCAAATTTTTTTTATGATGAGAATCATGTTCAGTTTGATGGTCTGTAGCACACCCTTAAGGATGTATATACCCTTTCCGTTACACCCTGTATAGACTAATAAGTAATTTAATTAAAAACTAAACTGCTATATTGTCTTTATTATGAATGTGTCCAATGGCAGTTTTCATGTTGTCTCTATTAAGCTCTCATAGCTGACGCAGTTTTTCATACTTGTTGTATAGTTTGCAGTTTTCACACAGTTTGGTCTGAAACCCGTATTCTATTTTTTTATTAATTAGATGCGTAGAGTTGATCTATAAATTTTTAATCATGTTGTTTTAGAATAAACAAGTAATTTCATTGTCCTAACAGGACTACATCTGATCATTACCGCGCGTTCTTATTTCCGAAGATATATATCTATATTAGAGCAGGTGCCAAACGAGCTTTGGAACTAAGTTTCAATCTGAGTCACCCAGTATGGAATTAACAGCAGTTAAAGTGCAAACAGGGTGGTATCTAATCGAGCGTTCGGCAACTGATAGGAAGTGATAACACCGATAAGGCGACGGACACCCCTCAGTGGGTACTATATCGTGTATCTGCCATCGATCGGTTGGTACTTAAGTACATAACTAGGTATTATGCTGATCAGCTGTCGTTGTTTTCTGTATTATTTTGCTTTCATCATCCATACTAATATTATAAATGCGAAAGTAACTCCGTTTGTTTGTTTGTTACCTTTTCACGACTAAGCGGCTGATCGGATCGTAATGAAATTTGGCGAGGAGTTAGATTAAATACTAGGGAAGGACATAGGATATTTTTTCTTACACATCAAAATTTTCACGCGGAAGAAGTCGGGGCAACAGCTAGTTTAATATAAATTTTAAAATTTCTTTTATAAAGTTACTTTATTTTATATATGTAGTTTTAGTTAATCTATAAGAAGCTTTAAATCATCGATGTATTTATTTATAAACCATCAAAGAAAACTCCTTTTATAGTATTTTGTTAAAGTGCGCAGACGCACGATTCAAACAATGTAATGTAAATGTAAGTGCATTTTTTTTAAATAAAGTCGTACTACTAAGGCTTTTTGCGTGACGAATAACAAGAAATTACTGAATTCCGTAGCGCAAAACTTGATTGTATCTGCAAATTAACTTGCAAAGTACGAACAGTGTTTGTAGATCAAGTAGTACTTATACATTAGAGTCTAAGTAGATTTTATAATTCTATTGTACCTATGAATGATTCTAATTCTAATATGCTTTTAGTTAGCACTAGTTAAAGTTATAAAATTGACGTGTACAAATATTTTAAATTATTTTAACTATTTGTACTAATCAATCTTCATTGTGCTAAATCCTTCAAGATTTTTATTTTGGTAATAGGAGCTTAACGGTTTTTTATTGAAAATATTTGCGTTCCCTTCTCTGTTAAGTGTGCCTGGTAGGTACAAAGGCACAAGCTATGTTCTAAGACTGAATATCATAGACTCAAAGTGTACCTAACTATATGCATATTTTTCTATAACTAAACAGCATGTTGAGCTGTCGATAACTGCACAATCTAATACCGATATCGATAAACGCGTCAGTTAATCAATAGTTTCGTACTTTTAGTATCGAACAGGTTCCGAATTTTACTAAAACTTAGTAACATCTATCGAATGAATGCTCTATTTCTAAAATGTTATAGGAATGCTTTAGTAGCAGTAATATATTTAATAGTGTGACGGTAATACTTATTGTGTATAATATATTAACGTGGTAAGGTATCGTTAGAGCTCCGTGCTTTAAGAAATGTTCATATCGAAAATAGTATTAGTAGTTTCACGTTCAGTTCTATCGATGATGTGTCCATCTCAAAGGCAGAAATAAAGATATTTTAAAAAATAAGTTAATTGTCATACGTACCGATACCGATTGATGCTTTCTTTGAAGATTATCCAAACGTTTTTAATTGTTTTATTAGTTCGAATTCGTTTTAAAGATATTTTATTCCTCACACATGTTCAATGTTCATTCAAGGTCTTTTTTTTACAACTGATTTACTTATTTTAGTGTTGAAATAAACCATAGTTAAATTAGCAGTTTTGTAAATTTACTTAAATAATCAAAAAATATTTTAATGAAGTATAGTGATGAGTACTTTTCTGTAAAGTATTATAATATAGTTATAATTTATTTTTTATTAATGTTAGCATAATTTATTATTCAAATTATTTAAATAAATTTCATTTTATTATGTTAATTATTGTGATACATTGCACCGGTGGGCAATCTCGAACGCGATCTAGGCGGCTACGCCGGGCGGCGGGCGGGCGTCTACGGCGCCGGTGTCGTAGCAACTGCTACGGTCTACGCGGCTACGCGCTACGAGCAAACATTATCGATATTATTACCTAGCGCGATTTATTGCCCTCTACGCTCGTGGACACGCATTGTCAATGATAAGTAGATAAATCCAGTTTTCAGATAAAATTATACGCTTTGTTTAGAACCTTCGGATTTTCTACCAGTCGATTTTTGTGTGCGATCACGTGGATTGAGCCTTTTACGTAAAGTTCTTCAATTTTGCACCTAACGACAATTTTAACTTCCGTGTAAATAATAACGCGCAATTAAACTAATTCCATCAGATAAGAAAGTTTGTAAACATTAGGTAATGACAGTGGAATTAAAATGAAATTTAATGTAATTGCGTATAGGCTTAGTATAGACGGTTAATGACATTTTCATATACCTTTACGTGGCGTAGACATAAAAAAAAGCTGGTGTAATAAAATACAGCAGCATCGTGAAGTTTAACATAAAATGCGTTGTTCGTATCGTAAGTCGGATACGGCGGGGATCGAGGGTGGCTGGGGAGGACGCATCCGCCCGGGTGCGGGGCGAAGGCGGGCGGCGGGGCGGGGTGGGGCTGAGGAGGCTGGCGTTGTGCCAGGCGACAAGGTGAAGTGGCGGCGCCAGTGAAAGTCTTCGCTCTCAGTTACAACCAACTCAAAGCCTCCGTCATCTCGTCAACCCTATTTCTATAAGTAGTAACTAGAGCTGGCAGAGAAGGGTTCCGTTTTGCAGACAGATACAGCGACAAATTCTCTTGAGACATAGTTGAGATGAAAGGAAATGACTATCTGCTTTACCCCTTCAGTGTAAACAGGCGTGATGCCAGATATAGAAGCACGGCTTCTGAATTCAGTATAAGATAGAATGTACAGATTAAATCTGTGAATGTTGCTGAGAAGTGAAGCGACGGACTCATTGCATCCGAGAATGTAACTAATATGAGGAAAAACGCACAGCGCGAGCACATAATGAGGACGCAATCACTCGCGCTGCTCAAAAAAAAAAGCAATATGTAAAAGACAACATAGAAAACTGATCTTCAGCGGCATCTGGATGTACTGGAACTCGAACCATAGACTGAAAAATATCCCAAAACAACGACGAAAATCGAGAATGGAGGAGAAAAAACCAACGAAGCATGTAGATAATATGTGAGATGATCTCAGAAGTCGCCCCTCCTTGCAGATTCATCTCCAGTCTCCCGTATGGACACGCGCCACCAACGATTGGACCTAGATATATTTCCGATAAATCTCGAGAAATGTGAAGAAATACTATCGTAATACAACATTTAGGGATACGACATCAATTCTGAATTTTAATTACTCATCCAGATGGCATGTGGTACTATAATTTTAAAGGTGATTTAATTTTTAAATGAAATGATGGATTAACTTAAAAAGTATGAATATTACTCAAAAATGAAGCCATCGTTAATGATTTAATTAAAATTCAGATAAACGTAGAACACTTAAAGCAGACATTCTGCAAGACATGCAACACAGGAAGCAAGGTGACGGTGAGTTTAAATCGCGACCGCGAGTTTATATTTGAACTATCTTGAATATCCTATGATGATGTAATTTAACCGAAGTTAAACAATATTTTGTTTTTTTTTTCCGTCGAAGTTGGAACCGTTGAACGTAGTTTAATTTTAAATTGTATTACTTTAAACTCTTATCAATACTAACACGCCGGCAGTTTTTCACTTTTAATTTATTTGCGTCACGGAAACTAAGTGTCTGAGAAAGTTAACAGAAGCACATTTAATTTAAAGAAACGCGGAAATTCATGTGTAGGCACAGGCTTGAATGCGTGGCGGTGCTTCATGCGACCTACCTTGTGTTGAGGCAGCGGCGGCAAGGCTCGGGAGCGACGCGGCAGCGGCACGGTTCACTCACTGCACGACTGACACTCGCGGAGCGCGCGCGATAGGTACGTTACGTGCAAACACCAAAAGCAAAATGGACATACCTGAGGGTGGCGGCTGGCACGGGGCGCGCTCGCTACTTGAATGAGCTCCCGGGCAGAGCGGCGCGCGCAGGGGGCGCGGCCAGCCCGCGTGGCTCCGGCCTGCCCCCCCGCGCACCCCTCACGCCCCGCCGCTCGCGCCTGCACCGCTCAGCTGAGCCCTGATTAGCCTCCGGCCGGGCTATTCAATTAAGGGTTGTTCGGTGCATCGCCGATGTGGCCCGGGCAGCCGGGCTCGCTACCGACCGAAGCCGCCTTTGAGTGCCTCTTCATTACGGCCTCTCTATCACCGTTATTCTTATTGGGCCCCCGGGCACAGCTACTCTCCTGCCGAATAGATATAGCTCAAAATTTGAATTTTCCCAACAAAGAACTTGCGATGCGCTTCGAGTTCGTGGAAACAGGGCGCATGCAAATGACTAATATGGAAGCTATGGAATGTTACGTATACGGCTTAAACTAAATTTTCACGTCAGAAAGAAAACCACGGAAACATTTCTCTATTTAGTATTGGGAGCAATATTGAGTACTTTGCGAGTCTAGTACTCGTTACGTACATTGTTCTCTGTTCTTACATAACCGCTTCACAATCAGGCGGTTCCAAGTGGAATTGAGAATGAAGCAACAATGTGTGCCAAGTAGCGCCAAGGGGCGCCGGCAACTCGTTACAAGCTCCTCCGAGACTTGCCAACGACCATACTATCGTTTAATTACATATACACGACAATTGAATAGAGTTGTGAAGTCCCGTCGGAATACTTCGGACATCGAATACAATCGAAATTACTTTCGTAGACAATAATATCCAGAAAACGATGAAAATTAATAATTTGCAGAAATGTCTTTTACGCAACAAATTAGAGTTGCATATGAGATGGGGTAGTACACCACGTGTTTTAACCGTTGTAGTCGTAGGAAAACGTACTAGGAGACTGCCCTCAATATTATGGTGTAATCGCCAACTGCGTTAAGAATCAAAAGCCATCTCTAAAGGGTGTAAAACACCTCTTAACGAAGCCCAAATGCACTGGTTCTCCCTGTCATGGCGATCATTTTTTTGTTTTACACCATACCTGGGAACCTTCTAGTTACGGGGATATTAGGGGTCAAAGTTTCAACTTTTTGTCAATTTTTTTTTTAATACAAGTTTTTAATGTAAGATTTTTACTTACACCTCCACGACCCCCGTACTATTCAATCCGTCCATCAGCACAATGTTTTGAGTGCGTTACATTGAGTTCTACCACAAAAAATGATTTTACACCTCCCAAAAAAAAGTCGTTTCCCAGCGATAATTTTTGCGTAAAGTGACTTAGTTTCATGTACAGAATGCTTGGCTGACGGCTTCGTGATGAGGTGATTTACACGGTGTATTCAAAGGGGACTAATAATCAACATTTTTTTAACGTCAAAGTTTCCAAGATACAGGCCGCTATACGCCCGTCCTTCTCCCATGGAACAATTTTCAAGCAAAACGATAATCCTCACATTTTCATTTTATGATCCTAATCGATGCTATTCTTATAAGGATTACCAGACATTTGTTGACCCATTGAGATTGATAGAAAAGATTTGCCGTCGGATAGACAGATAGATATTATGTGCCAACATTTATAACCACCAACATTTATAAAAGCTCGTTTAAAATGTACCTTATCATTCAGGGTAGATTAAACTAAGAGCTACATAATCAAATCAGCTTTTTCATAAAACGTAAAAACTAGTTTTTTACAAAATATTTTTAAAACCAGTTTTTTTGATACGGCACAAACCAACACTAGTTATGATATATGCCCGCTTCTGCAACACAATGCATATTTATCTCAATCTTCCACTCGGCGAAAGAGCTCTGTAGAAAACATTTTCGGGCCATAAACTTAGGAATCAATCATAACTTGCAGTGGCGTGAAAACGTTCGTTCACAATAGAGAGATCATGACTCAGCCAGAACTGTAGCTACACAAGGTTTCACGTCTCAAAGTCAAGAGAATAGTGACTAGACGAATATATTTTGATATGAATGGACAAAACGGTTGTTAGAATCTAGTTTTGTACCTTAATCAGAATGTCTGTGATGTTTCATGTCTCAAAGTCAAGAGAATAGTGACTACCTAGACGAATATATTTAATATGAATGGACAAAACGGCTGTTAGAATGTAGTTTTATACCTTATTCAGAATGTCTGTGAATGTTTTTTTTTACTTATGTACGAAAATTGGATTGGTTGGTTAGATCTGCATTAAAATGTCACAAAAGATACTTTAAATACATATTATAAATGGTTATTATTTTGTAAGTTTCAACTTGAAATGCTATTTAAGAGCTGGATATACGCCAGTGACCTTGGTCATTTGGGCGTTACGTCCCCCGCGTGCGCCTCCCACCCCTCACAATAATTTCGTGCAACGCGAACTTCAAATAGTTCAATTATATTGCATCGCAGCGCCCGGCGCCCGACCCCCACCGCCGCCGCCCGCCGCATGCTATCTGCTTATCTACTTATTATACTACTTATTATATTATAGTTTATTTTTATTTATTTACATTAATATTTAGTTTATTTTTTCTATAAATGAATGAGCTTTAGTATTGTAATTGCTTTAGGTTTTTTTTTTTTGAGGTGCCCTTTCTATGAAAATATTAGACCAAAATAAGACCTTATTTTTATAAAGTTAACTGTGTAATTTGATTGTGCACCGTTTATGGTTAAGTAATAAAGTCCTAATTGGCGTATTAGTATATGCTATAGACTATACGGTAAGTATCGGGGGGCACGGCAGTGCCCCCGCCAAGTCGAGCGCGAAGCAAACACTGCCGTACCATCCTTTACTGGAACCATTTCAGCTCCATCGAGACTTGGCTAGTTTTTTACAGAATGTTTTTGGTGGGATAGACACTATACCGTATACCTATTAGTTTTTTGGTGGGATAGACACTATACCGTATACCTATTAGTTTTTTGTATACCTACTCTACAAATTATTGCAATTCTATAGTACGGTATCAACTAAGTTTTGAAGGACAGTGACTTTTTTTATTACCTAACAAGTACATAAAGTATTAAGTAGGTAATTACCATTTTATTCTTTTTATTTCGTTACTTACTCCTTATTACAGCAGCTATCTGCCAGTGAAAGTTCCGTCAAAATTGGTCTAGCCGTTCCAGGGATTAACCGGATCAAACAGACAGACAGACGGACAGATAGACAGACAGACGGACAGACAAAAAGTTTAAAAAATGTTATTTTGGTATATACGTACCGTAGGCGTATACATTCATATGCATGTAGTAAAAGGCGGCTATTTTAATACTTATTACAAACAGACACTTCAATTTTATTTATTTTGTATAGATCTAAAATAGAAGTAGTCTAAGTTACTCCTTATTACATGAGCTATCTGCCAGTGAAAATCCCATCAAAATCGGTCCAGCCGTTCCAGAGATTAACCGGAACAAACGGACAGACAGACAAACAGACAAAAAAATTAAAAAATGTTGTTTTGGTATATGTACCGTATATGTATATACATTCATATGCACGTAGTAAATGGCGGTTATTTTAGTATTACAAACAGACACTTCAATTTTATTTATTTGTATGTATGTATATAGATTAGAATTCGTGCGTCTTTTTTTGTCACACATTTTGATATTATAATAAGAATAAACAACAACTTGTAATTATTATGTACAGCGTTATACCTAATTTCATACTAAAATAACCTAATATTTACAGACACTATACATAAACCCAAAACATTAGTAATTGGTACGGCTACCGACAATTATTTTGTTTGCGGAGAAAAGTGTCACAGGTCCGTTCAGCACAGCGTCTCGTCCCGCACTGATTTATTGGGCGCCGGAGGGGTGGCTACGCGATTTGCGAGTAGCGATTACGTAAAAAAAATCCATATAAATAAATAAGAAAGTTATTGGCAAAAATAAGCCAAAGGTCCCTTCGGCATTACTAAATATAATATATTGGTGGCAATTAAAAGATCCTGTGATTGATAGTTTAGGAGAAAAATGGTAGTAAGTTACAAAAACAGAGGCCACTTTGCATATTTATTTATGATATTACAATATTTTTTTTAATTTTTTTGAAGCCAAGAGGACATGCTCTATATTGTGTAGATTAATATATATTATTTTGAAAAAAAAACTTGTATGGGTTACGAAAAAAAAAGGTTCTAATGTATCCTATATGAAGCCCAATTCACGTATATCCACGCCTTAATACTATTTAAACGTATTCACTTTCTGTTCTGTTCCAATAAGAAAAATATTGAGATATTCAACCCAAAATACATGTCTCTTTATTTTTACAATGTAACAGAATTAACTCAGTAAACCTGAATATTTAATACAAACAGCTGTCAACAATTTAATGGTTATTTTTTACAAACAAGGACAATTTTATTACGGTTCTTAAAAACCTTTTTATTTCATCTCCTGTCTGTCGCGATTAATTTCGGCTGCTGCCAGGGTTAACCCATTAAATGTTAGGGTAAATGTCGTTAAATTAATTTTCTTTATAAAAAGTGTTTTAGCAGTGGCAACATATTTCATTATTTAGAAAATATCTTTATGACAAAGCCAAAAGAGTATGTTTTAGCCGGTTCACGGTGGCGTTCTGTAGTTTTTGTCTAGCGTCAAGGCTTGCAAGGCAAGTTGAAGTAGTCTATATTACTCGTACATTCTCGCCTTGCGAATATTTTTTAAGATTAAATACATCGTATAGGTAAGAAAATCTTTGCCCTAAAGAAATATTGAAGCCGCAAGTAATATAAAGTCGGTCAAGAGTGAGTGTGGTACGTGCAAAGATTTTATAAACTTCGAGAGTGTGCAGAATTCTACATTAATGAATTTAAATTTGAAAGGAGGCTTTAGTACGGCTCTTGAAACCTCCCGGTAGTTTAGCCGTTCCATAAGGCATTAGGTACTTCTATGTAATATTTATTTGAAACTGTTTTAGTGATATTATTTGGGTTGTAAATTGGAGGAGCTCGTGGCTAAATAATAACAGGCGCCCGGGTCGATCTTTAAGGTTAAGCCGAGCTTGCCGAGGTTGGTCCGTAGATGGGTGACCATCATTACATACCGAGTTTCCTCCGTGCCTCGGAAAGCACGTTAAGCCGTTGGTCCCGGCTGTTATTTGTAGATCTTTGACAGTCGTTACGAGTAGTCACAAGCCAAAAAAAGTCTGACATCCAGTCTTACCAAGGGGTATCGTATTACCCAGTTACTGGGTTGTGGAGGTCAGATAGGCAGTCGCTTCATGTAAAATACTGGTACTCAGCTGCATCCGGTTAAACTGGAAGCCGACCCCAAGAGAGTTTGGGAAAAGGCTAGGCAGATGATTTGGGTTGTAAATTGATTAAGTGCTTTTCCATGCCTATAATGGTGTTGTACCCATGGATATTACCATACCCAAAAGCTTACAAAAAAGGTTAAAACTTAGTGAGCTTAGACTATTCTAAGCTATTGATGAAGATTCACATTTACACCAAATGCAAACATTCAACTTAATTGTTTTTGTTGCAACTTTTTTTATTGAACTCAAGTCTATAAATTATTACTTTACTATTATTAAATATTCTCCTAAATTACGTCATTATAAAAGGGAAGATTTTTTAATAAATCAGACTCGAAATACTGAATCTAAGGATACCTCAAGGAAGTATTCAGAGTCCGAAGAGTAATATCCTTATTTTATGTATTTTTATAAGATTAAAGCAAGCACGAAGAAACGGCTGTATAGATTTTTTTAAAAATCCACGGCTGCATGTTTTTTCTGTGTTTTTCTATCCTTTTTAGTGACTTTTGGCGCAGAGATATTTAAAAAAAGAATGAGAATTGAATGCTAAATTGCTAATACGTTAACGTGGAAGCGTCAGGGTATCACGCGAAATTCAATTTTTTTAAACCTTTTTTTTAATTGCTGGTCAGTGACAGGCTGTATGTTGAACAAGGCTGGTTTAAAAAATTGTTGAAATAAGTATATTGTGAAGAAGGCAATTAAACTAGTGTCGGGCGGTTGGTCGTCTTAGAATAGCTCCATGTTCATATGAAATAAGTGGCCAGACATCCGAAAAGGTTTTATGTCAAGTTATGCGAGAATTGTTGCAAGTTATATATTGTCTATACAGGGTGTAACGGTAAGGGTATATACATCCTTAAGGGTGTGCTACAGACCATCAAACTGAACATGTTTCTCAACCTAAAAATAAAATAAAAAAAATATCAGCTGCCTATACATTTGGGTCGAATAGGTATTGTAATAATCTATGGGGCAGCAGATATTTTTTTTGCTGAAAAAAACAAGTTTTATGATGAGGCAATTATTCTTAAAAGTGATTTATTTTTCAATCATATCTTGAGCTTGATAAACATATTATGACAAACGCATTAGCGAAAACCAGTGATTCTTTCACTTACATTGTTTAATTAAGTTCATCATAAAACTACACTAGTTTTATACTAGTGTTATTATATTCAATAGCCTAGACATGAAGTTCAGGTAATCTGTAAGACCAGCGGTATTCGTGGACAAAGTGCAAGCTGAAGAGCGCAACAATGACCTACAGAAGGCAATAAACAGACCGTTAAGGGTATACCACTGTTCTTAATTGTCACTGTTCTCTGTTAAGGCTGTGGAGAACAATGTCATTAGCGTTTATGTATTGCGGCTTTATTTGGTACTAGCTGTCCCGCGCAACTCCGTCTGCGTCACATTTTCCCCGTTTTCGCAACATTTTTCATTTTTGCTCCGCTCCTATTGGTCGTAGCGTGATGATATATAGCCTATGTTACTTCTAATACCTCCAAGCATATGTATACAAAGTTTCATGATGATCGGTTGAGCAGTTTTCGCGTGAAAGCGTAATAAACAAACTTACTTTCGCATTTATAATATTAGTTAGAATATGATTGAAACAAGTGGTATCATTGGATGGATACTTCGGCCATCAAAAGACTTCCAAACACTATTGATATTCTGTTAGATGTCTACGACTGCTTTATTGCGATTTATGACCAATATTAGTACTAGTCCAAAAATATAAAATTTGGCAGAAATATTTGTAAAATAAAAACCGAAATATTAAATTAATAATTGGAAGCTGTATGTACTCGATAACAAGAGAGGTCGTTTCAATGACGTTAACTTCCTTTGGGTTGAATATTTGGTCACAAAAAGTTCTGGACTTCGTTTAGTCACCGATCTCAAAGATGTGTAACTTATTACGGTAAGCAGCAAACAGTAAGGGGTACAGGCAAAAACTTTTCAATACACGCTGCTTGTTTCAACTTGTATTCTGTAACTAATTTAAAAACGTGATGCACACTGACATCTTATTTAAAAGAACTTGGATGTCAGCTCACATCTCAGATCAGATGACATCTCATTTGTTTCACTGTTTTAATTTTTAGGTACTTGTACGGCGAACCAGGGATGTTCTAACCGAATCAAGTGAATGGCTGTATTTTATTTTATGCCATCAGAGTTTAATGAATGTCCCCAGGAGAGTGGCACATCACGTGCATGAATTATTTACATGGCACGAGATGTACGTGATATCATTAGTCTGTGGGTCTCGGAAGAGGATGCTGCGTTCTTATTTCGATTGTAAAGAGTAAGGAATTCTACAGACATGTCGGAAAGATTCGGAAAATGTTTTGGAAAAGCCATCTCGAACATAAATTACCGATGATAGATGCTAAAAAACTTTTTTACAAAAAAAAATAACCGACTTCCATAAAACACTAAAAAGTGGCAAATAATTTTAGTTTCGGCAGTCGGTGACTTGTTTGTTTCATTTACTTTTTTGCCACCGACTTCCGAAACTAAAATTATTTGCCACTTTTTAGTGTTTTATGGAAGTCGGTTATTTTTTTTTGTAAAAAAGTTTTTATTTTAGCCTTTTCAGTTGTGGTATCTCACTTTAATCCTAGTCAAGTATAATTTTTACATTGTAACTAGACACCAGCACATCGTCCATACATACGACAAAGGACAAAATGCATAATAAAGAGGATGACTCAAAAAGTACCTAAGCAAAGATAATAAAATTCATATGGCTCCACCGGGCAAGTTTCTCTACCAAATGAATGAAAAATCATCTAAATCGGTCCAGTAATCACGGAGAAATTGGTGTACATACGTGAAAAATTTATATATAACAAAAATTTTAATAAAATGAAAGCTATATGGCCAAACTTATAATTTTTTTATGGGACCAAATGGCAGGTATTCCACATCAAACTAAAGAAGAATCACGCAAATCGGATCATAAATCTCAGCGTAATCGGTGTATACACCTGGAAAGTGCATACCGTTACAATTCCAAAAAGCCCAAACACAGCCAAGATTCATTGCCTGGTTATGGAGTTCCGAAGCCTGTCTCTTGGATTCATCATCAGATCTGATGGTAGAATGGTTCTTATTGGACGCAAATGCTTCACTTGTTGTAGAAAATACCAAAATCACTGTACGTTTTCCTATACAATTTGAAGAGTTCCGTCGATTTCGCCAAGATTCCATCATCAGATCCCGACTTGGTGACTATGGGACCATTTGGGAAGTATACCCTTTCCAACAAAAAAAGAATTTTCCAAATCGGTTGGCAAGCGACGGAGTAATGCGCGAACAAACATAAAAAAAAAAAAAAAAAATACCAACATCCGAATTGAGAACCTCCTCCTTTTTTAGAAGTCGGTTAAAAAGGGTTCCCCAACCGGCACGAATCGAATATGTCTACTTAGTGATTACTTAATTTCGGTTTTTTTGTTTAACAAATATCGCCGAATCAAATGTATGTTTAGAAGAATGTAAACAGAGCGTGAAGTTTCTCATACTGCGTTGTAAATGGTGGTTCCTCCGACCAGGCGGGTGTTGTGTCTGGTGGCCTTAACTCACGGATAACGCCCATACCTCGATGCAGTATTTTTGTTCTTAATATACGTCATAGATGTCGCTTGCGTTCTTTTTGTCAACTTGATTACGTTCACTACATATCGACCCGAACAAGTGAGTATAGATTTTAGCGCGCCGCTTATTAAATTGCAATCGTCTGGGGATCTTTTTAAAGATGTGCGCTTTAGCTTATGTAATACTAACCGCGCAGCAAGAGACCTCAACCACGTACTTTGTGGACTTTGCAATCTGTTTCCCACTGTAGAATTTCCAAAAAAAAACTCGTTGAACAAAAGAAACCTAAAAAAAAAAATGGATGTACCTACTGTTTATGCACATACTAGTGTTTATCCTCAGTTGCAAATCTCGCAATCGAAAAATGGTTTGCGGTAAGAAAACCCAATTTAGGGTTAAGCTCGCTGTTGCACATAAGTTATATTTTGCATTTTGTGTGTATGCAATAAAAAGAATAAGAATCCTATTATCCACAGGTTACTTGGCTTCAGAGGTTTCGGTTTTTCGTTCATTAAACAGTCAGTGTCGCATTGGTCTAGTGGTCTCAATACTGCTGAACATGCGGGCTAGGGTACGATTTCTGGGTCTCACAGTGTTCATTAGGCTTTTCGTTAGGTCTGTATTTAAACCCGGTAGATGATAGTAGTCTTGCCCCCGTATTGCTTGGGACTTCGACCAAAGTTTTAAATCATTACGACTTGCTCTATCGCGTCAAAAGACTATCGCGTCAAAAGATGATCAGGTTTCTGCTTCATAATTCCAGTGACAATTAATTTGCAAAAAATGTGATATTTTTCCACGCGACCCTAGTACTGTGAGGCTTTGTCTACCGATTAAACAACTTGACTTTAAAAAAACTGGCCAAATGGGTACTAGAAGACCTACTAGAAGACGACTTCTGCCTAACCTATCCAGGTTAGGCAGAAGTCGTCTTTGATGATGATCCCATCATCATCGTCATCATCAGCCTATAATGTTCCCACTGCTGGGACACAGGCCTCCTCTCTATGAGAGGGAGTGGGCTAATTCACCACACGGGCCCAGTGCGGGTTAGTAGATGTCACACGTCTTCGAATGTTTTACTTCTAGGAAATGCCGGTTTCCTCACGATGTTTTCCTTCACCGTTTTTAAGTGCAACGGTAATGAAATAAATTACGCAAAGTAAAACGCCTGCTTAGGTTGGAACCCACGGCTTACTGTGTGTAAGTCGGAGATGACACCACTGGGTCACCGCTGCTCTAACCTAACCAACCCTGGATACCTGAATGAAACCTTGAGCCTTCTGGATTACAGGCGTATATATATGAATTAGTTGGTCAGAACAAGTTCGGTCAGAGCTACTAATGAATATAGGAAATCTGTCGCAATCAATGTGAATAGAAATATAATTTTTACGCCATCTACACCTGAAGAGGCGAACGGTTTATTGCTCTTGTATGAATTTATATTGTTGCAAAGTGAAACCGGCATCCCAAGATAAAGGTTGATAACCATATACGGGATACGGTTGCCGACGTATTGGTTTCCATTTCAGAAGTTTGTCTAGCGAGCACTACCATACCCAGTTTTTTTTATAAAAAGCGATCTCTCTAAAATGTTCTTCTTGATCATTAGCCTAGCATTTTCCCAATTATGGGGTCGGCTTTTAGTCTAGCCGGATGCAGCTGAATACCAGTATTTTATATGGAACGAATGCCTATCAGACCTCGACAACCCAGTTAGTACTGGATAAGACGATACTTCTTGTTCTAAAACATTCTTAAACCTTGATTAAATCGGGATTAAATATAATGTCTACCAAAAAATACTCTGAGATATTAATATATTATATTATACTTATGAAACAATATAAAATATAAAAGGTACATCAAAACCGCTGGCACCTACTTAAAAAAATACTGATTAATGTCAGATATTTCAATTATATTTTATGTTATTTTTTGTATTATTCACAACTTTTTAAAGAGTATTATATACGTTAGAAAGGTATATACGTTATATAGGTTAAAGGGTATAAGTTCATGAAGGCGGTGCTTTTTTATTATTAGCCTTTATCAAATACATTACAAGATTATTACAGGTATACAGTACTTAATAATATTTTAATAAGGCGTGGAAATTGTAAATTCATCTTGGAGAAACTGTTTTCTTGATTGAAGAGCATGCTTCCATATCCTTTGAAGAATCTATACTCTTCACATGACAATGCTGCAGCAACTCCTTGACGATGCATTCTTGACGCTGGTATATTGCTCCATTAGGCAAGCCGTCGCCTAAATATCAATAATATATATTTAAAAAAAATATCTCCCATAACTTCAGCGTTTTCTTCGAGTACTAATTTCCTTCCATTATGGCTCCAGTTTTCGCTAATAAGAAGAATTAGAGTGTACTTATACAATTATGTGCGAACAGGCTTCCGACGGCCGCAGCTACGGACCGGCCGGCACTAAAACGATCATAATGACCAACTTGTTCTGTTAATGACTCCACTACTTACTCTCTACGTTTTTATTATGCGCTGCGTACCTTTTACAGACGAAGGCTCTCTATGTGCGAAAATTAGCACAGCGTCGACTTAATTATTTGAACTATTAATGAAACACTAGGTATCATTATAGAATTTACTAAGTTATTTATACGACCACTAAACTATTGTATATTATATACTTAAGCAAAACTATTTGTGTTTGTTTCTAAACTATGTCTAAACTTAAATACAAAATATTATTTAAACCTTGTTATCTAAAACTAAAATCTAAATAATATTTACTATTTAATTTTACATTACTAGAAAGAAAACTATGAAGCATATTTTAACTTCCTGCTTTAAATTACTAACATCACATTATTAATACTAAGCTGAGTTTTAAATCGTTTTTCTGTGCCACTGGATCCAAGCGATCACTGCACAAATACTTCGTCGAAGTATTCTTAGGTAACAGTGGCTTGGAGCAGTGCCAGTGTTTGCCAACAACCGTCTTAACATTTCCCGATAACTACATTCATAGCAAGTCGAGCGTATAAAGGAAGTTTCCACCAACCTGCACAAGAAATTTCAGCCGCTGCTCACAACGCGAAGCGCGACGACTCGTAAACTCATTCGAATCGAATTTCCACATTCGAAAGCTTCTGTCGAGGCCGGAAACTAGCGGCAAACGAAATGCCTAAAAGCGGCAGAATTCGCGAGCACCGGTCGCCGATGCAATCCCTGAGGTGACTGCTCCGCTTCCGATGCAGTTACAGTTGGCTGCGGACGGGTTTAACGAGTGTTTCCCGGCGCGATGCCCGGGCCGCCGCACCTCACATCCTCGCTGTCACTCTACTATATTGTATGCTGAAATGAAAAGCTACGCCACTGACGTTGTAGCAGCGCGGCACATTCGACTTTCCGCCTGTCAAAATAGGGTCGGTTATGAGCGACGGTACGCAGTTGCAAGGTTGTGCCGTGTGCATACAAGCGTGTAATGTTGTCGGCGTACTCTCTCCAGCCTGCCGTGCGCCAGGTGAGGCGGCGGGCGGCGTAGTGTGCGTGCGCCCGCCTGTGTGCGTGCGACAGGTGAATTAGTGGCACGTCCTGGCTTCCCAGGGCGGCGGGTCCCGGGCGAGCTGCGTCGCCATAGCGACAGCCGGAATCTAATATACAGAAGTGAGAAAATAAAAGCAAAATATAGGATGTTCGCTACCGACAGCATAGACAACTTTTAATTGTAATGTTCTACGGACTTCTGTAGGAGGTGTTTTATTATATTGTCAAATAAAACGACGTTGTCTGTGTACTTGTATACGGAGTGAAGCAAACTTTTATGTGATTTGTCTCAATTTATATACTTTATGTAGAAGTTGGTCTGAAGCCTGGATTTCTACTGAAAAGTAAACGCTTTTGACAGTAGTTATAGTTATGAATAATGAGGTAGAACAAAGACATGATTGATTACTACTACAACGGCCTTACAACGTTTGTTGTTAGGACTTGTTTGTTTTATTAAGCCTTCGAATCGTCTGCTGCTCTGGGAAGTTTTCCATTTCTCATTACTTGTTTAAGACTTCTGTCGTTGTTCAGTCTTTATGTAATGGGAAATCTACAATAATTTGAGATAAGGGTTCATGTTTATCGCATGATTTGATGTTTTTAGGCGGGACTCTGAGATACGACGCCATCAGAGCCCTGCCGGCGGACACCGTCTCTTTTCCAAACCGATGACCGTTGGGGTTCTTCCTTTCTAGATTTTAGTTTTGTCATGAAATTTGACTTACCACAAACAAATCGTAAGCGTTTAGATTAATCAAAAATATAATATTAGGGAAAATCAGCTTTCAGCTTCGTGCCGTTGAATACCAGCACAGAAATCTGCAGCTAAACTAAATCATGAACTCTGCGAGAAGCTAAAGCAATAAATTAAACATAATAAGTAACGTGCTGTATCTCTGGAGTCGGACGCGTCACCCGTCGCGCCCCGCTCGTACCTACCTACTACATAGCAAACTGAGGCTGTATACCAACTGTAATTACATTTTATTTACACAACTACATTAAAAATGCTCTTTGAGAGGGTTCTCATAATGTATATTAGGAACTGAAGTTGATGTTATAAGGTTTTTAATATGGCTACGAATTCGTAGCACCTCGTAACATTTCTCGTAGAGGGTCTACGAAATTTTTGACGCTGAAATTTGGTCGTGAAAAAATCTATTTCAAATACAAAATACTAATGCTTGCAGAGAATCTAAACTAAGTAAGTAGCAACCACTCAACACACTCGAGATAACAATCACTCATGAAAGTTTCAAGCAGTGTAAAGCCTTCCAAAATCACATACAAGCACAAACATTGTGTTCCAAAACATCGCAGACAGTCTAGTGACAGATTATCTTCACTCCAGCCTCTCGAGTCCTGTGTGAAGTATGCTTAAGTTCGGGGGTAGGTACCCATAGCCCCCTACTTCCCTATTGCATTCGCCCACGGGGGAAGGATATAAGCCGATTATTAACAGACGGCGGTCGTGTCCTTAATAAAGAAATGAGATTTTATAAATGAAGAGCACAATTTCAATAGCGGATCCTAATTCCATTTATATTTCAGTCATTGTAAGTACCCGGAAGAAAGTGAAGAGCCTCAATCCACTTGTGTTCGTAAACTTAATGGTTAGAGGGAAATGGAAATGATGCTGGATTTTTTATTGCGAAGTAGTTATGGAGCCAAAATAAATATATAACTTTGTGCTTTGGAACGAGCTATCGAGTGGCTCCTTATGCGTGAAAAACTTTTCAATATTTATCCCATGTTTTGTAAAACGTGTAGGTATTTCTTTGTACAGACACAAGTACTTACCTCCAAAACCTTCTTCGAATTAGTAGTCTTCTCCTAATCAATATCAAAACTTAAGCCTATTTCAAATAAACACTCAGGGTCAGATTTTTAAAGAGCAGCGTTGGCCCAGTGGTGGCAGCCCCAACTTACGAACAGTAAGCCGTGGGTTCGAACCCAGGCAGGCGCCTTACTTTGTGTAATTTATTTCATCACCGCTGCTCTCAAAAACGGTGAAGGAAAACGTAAAAAAAAACCAACCCGCACTGGGCCCGCGTGGTGGATTACAGCCCCCTCCCTCTCATAGAGAGGAGGCCTGTGTCCCAGCAGTGGGAACATTATAGACTGATGATGACTCAGGAATATGACAGTACCTCCATCATGATGCTCGTACTGAATGCTTCTTATGATACGTCCATGTCTGCTCCTCAACAGTAATCCTATCAGACGCGGACGGCTATGGCGTGGTTCACAATGTTGTATTGATGAAGCTACGCGCCCGTTCAGGCTGTGATAAATTAGTTTCTCCGAACAAAGAGCTTACAATAAGTAGCTTATTAGCGTTCTTTATTTTATCAGAATATTTTATAACAAGGTCTTGGAAATTTTGTATAACATGCTACTAAGACATGGACGGATCATGAAACATTGCCAATTTTCATTTTGAAATTATATGAAAATTTAAGATAGCTAAGTCGTAAAAATATACTGAAAAATGAATTAAATAGCCGCGGCATAATATTATATGTCATGTCATATAACCTATACGTTATCATAAAAATCGTCTGCGTCCCAGACTGCGACGCATTTATGATCATGTTGATGGTATCAGAGTATAATAATAAATTGTTTCATTCATTGTTGTGGTTTCTTACTTTTTCAATTTATTTGTAGAAAAACTTTAAGGTTGCAATAGTGGTGTAGGTATAGATCGTCTAAGTAATTAATTACTCCCTTTAATGCACCAGTTTTGAGAGCAGCGGTAGCCTAGTGTTGGCAGCTCCGACTTACGAGCAGTAAGCCGTGGGTCCGAACCCAGGCAAAATTTGAAGACATGTGACATCTATCAACCCACACTGGGCCCGCGTGGTGAATTACAGCCCACTCCAGAGGGAGTGGGATGAAGTGGGGTTATGAGAGCATAGAGAGGAGGCCTGTGGCCCAGCAGTGGTAACATTATAGGCTGATGATGGTGATGATGATAAATGCACCAGCATTGTTTTTCTGTTATAGAAAATGACAGAATAACAAATGACAATGACAGATTTGAGCGTAGTGCGGGCAGATACAATTTTCCACCCATCTTATCTTATACTGTTTGGTCTCAAACATTATAAAATAAAACCAATTAAACTTTACAAAGCTTCTATAAACAAAATGTAACAATCTCGGTTTTACATAAAGACTAGAATATGTATTAATATTTCTAATAGCCCACTCAAATATGGCCAAGTATGGTAGTAAGTGTAAGATTGGGTTTACAACCCACCTTTCGGAATTGCTAATTTTAGTTCACAGAAGCCTTTGAATATGCACTACAGTTGCATTGCGTATAAATAAGATAAGAGAACAATTTATGAAGTAAAAAACAAGCAAAAGTGCGTATCGACAGGTGCGGATTCGGTGTGAAATAGGCTTAAGGCTCGAGTTGGCTAGACGAACATATATTATGTTATGCATAATTCTCCTTTGAGAGTAATGTGGCCTGACTGGAAAAATCTTTTTTTACCTTCGACTTTCATCCCTTCTATCAAAGGACGTTCTTGTTACAAGATGTTTTAACAAAATCTGAATATGAATCTGGTGATTTCTAGAAAACAGTGCGAGTGTGAGTGTTTTTTAATTATGTAGCGAACTACAAAAAACAACTTACTACAAAAAGTACTACAGCGTTATCTATGACACGCCGGAAGAACTAACATCAATTTCTTACATCTCGCAAGCGAAGTTTACATCGACTTAAGACTATACAAGATGTTGTTTTGCATTCTCGTCAAAATTCAGGAGGTTGTCACAAACGACGTAAATAATTAATTAAAATTACGGTACCTAGTTAATTATTAATAAATGCTGATTTTTTTGATTGTTTATGTTTGTCAGTATTTCAGAATAACCCCCTTAGCGTGGTTTAGGGAATAAGAAATTATCGAATAAACGTTTGAGATTGTTGGTGTGTGTGGAAGCGCGGTTATAGGGTGAGATTCAGACAGGCCGCGTTAAAAACACGGGCGGTTCACACTTACCGATTTCCGTATAATTACATAAAAAATCAAAATTACCTACCCATTTTATTATTGATTCGGGACGAGAATCATTAGCATAGTTACCTCCTTGAATTTGACGAGGTTGCAAACAACACCTTTTATAGAGAAACCCGACAACAACTATCGGGCAGTTGCCCACCAGACATAACACCTGTCTGGTCTGAGGATCCTCTTATTTCTAAGGAGTATCGAGGAATTTTATACCCTGTTCTTCATACTCCTAATATTATAATCATAATTATCATCACCAGCCTGTTACTAAACTCAGGCGTCAGGCCTCTCGAACAAAGGATTCACGTCGTGCCTTCACAAAATTTAATTTCCGTCACTTATCTTCACAACCTTTTGGGTGACAAACAGACTGTTTTTCCTTTCATTTCCGGATTACAATAGGATTTGCATATTGGAATGAAACTCGTTGTTGTTTTGTACTTTTTAATTGTTTTTGAATAACGAACGGAAAATAAAGGCTTGACGTAAAGTGTTATCTAAAAAAAGTTTGTTTGGTCAGCTATGGAGTTGTAGACCGGAAAATGCGTGTATTCAGCGGATAAACGCCAAAAGCTATCCGCCGCAGCGGTGTCGCAACGTCACCGACAACTAACCCGCCCCCGCCGCGCGCCCGACGCCCTCGCACAGCCTCCCGCCCGCCCTCAACCTACGCGTTAAAAATAATAATTAGGTACGTCAAAAACCACAGGCACAGTGCAAAGAGGACAAAGAATTTCGGCAGAACTGCCTGCTTGTAATTAGGGTCTTACGTAACACAGTCTACAGAATTGTGCCTGTTTTTAAATGGAAGCAGAATCTCGAATCTGGATTATCTAAAGTGCCATTGTTGGCGAAATTTTAGCGTTCACGCTCAGCCTTCTTTTAGGCAGTTTGGCATAAAAGCAGTTGATTCGAATTATCAAGATGACAATATGGAACTTTGTTAAAATAACAAATACATTTTAAAACAGGGTTGAAGATACAACGACGCGTAAATGGTTACCAAGTATTCAATCGGAATTCAGTGGAAATTAAAAAATCTGCTGTAATGTATGGAACATTTTGACCGTGTAGGTATTGTACTTTTGTAAGAAATGGATGTTTTTTTTTTTTCAATAGACTGGGAGTTCAGAATGATGTACTGAATATGTGGTTACCTTTTTCGTTATCTTTTTACGACATAATAATGTTTATTTATTAAGACACAACTCAGCTAACAATATCCTCATCATACCTGGAATATATCACACTGAACTCGCTGAAGCACCCCCCCCACTCGAAATATCGTGAGCCATTCACCGCATCCTAATCGGATTTTAGCAATTAACAGCGTGTAGGTAGTCATCGCAGCCTCCGTCCACGGAGCGCGCCACTCGGTGGGTAATAATAAATTCTGTCTGTGCTACAAATCAGTCGCAACTGAATTCGTCTCGTCTGAAGTATGTTTAATTTTGCGCCCCCACGGGTTTTGATGTTTGTGTAAATATTGGAAAAGGATCTTAATTAATTTAAAAGCTGTCGAGTGATATATGGGTGTTTTTTGTTGAGTCAAAAACGCAGATTCATGAAAAAACAAACTTGCATTTTATAGGTACCAGAGAAAAGGTCCATAATAGTATGTGTGTGTGTGTGTGTGTGTGAATATCTAAATGTAATTTCTATGATAAAACATACACATAGGAATCCATCATCCATGTATGTATCCATCTAAGTGATAAACTGTAAATTAATTATAATTATACTGCAACAAATGTAGTTACATAATGCAAAAACATCAGCATCGTGAGATGAACATAATGTACCTACATTATATTGAATCGGGAGCCTAAGTACATAAAAGCATAAGGCATATAGTCTGCTTCTATTTCTGTAATCTGCTTAAATTAATGGAAATGCATTAGGACTGGTAGCACAAATGCACAATCGCAATAATGCACGACAGTGTGACAGCCAAGTGCGTAAACTGTTGCTACGGCAAAATTGTTTTATTTTTAATTGTATTTTTTACAGATATTCCTAGCGACCCACCCCGGCTTCGCTTTTTCTGATGAAGAAAATGATAAGTGCGGGAAGAAAACATAACAAATTCAAACAAACCTTTACCTAACAATTACGAACGCAAAAAAATCTGTTTAACTAGTCGAGCCGTTCTCAACTGATAATTAATCAGTCAGTTGGCAATTGATTTTAAGTTTATAGATTTTTTATCTTATGTTTCTTTTTTGTGTGTTGAGAGAAGCTTAAGATTTTAGACAAGAAGAACTTATTTTTCAGACTGTTCCATCTGTATCTTACGATCATCTTCTGACATTCCATCCTAATGACTCACATTAAAAAAAAAGTTCGTGCTTGTTAAGCATCAGCTTAAATTAAACCTAAACAAAATAAGAAGCTGATCGCAATAACAATTTCAATCTTTTGTTCAATTATAACATAAATACACCAAGGAAATCTTCTAAAAGGAAATAAATCCTTCAGAGAACTTCCACTTGGGTAAATGCGAAGTATAAAATCTTAATAATATTTTTCTTTATAACTTTAATAGCTGTCGACATTCTACGTGTGCTTTGGCACGAAATTAAACAGAACTTGGTTCAGTTCATATTAATGTTTCAATAGGACTTAGCGTAATGGCTTCTCTATTATCACTCGCCGAAGCCGAGTTTAATGCTTCATTGTTTATAATGTATGTTGGATAAAATTGAATGTAGTGGTGTATAACAAATAATTAGATAGATCGAATATACTTTTAATATTGCATTTGCCTGCAGTGTAATTGTTTAACTACTCAACACAATTAATATAACAAAAGATGAAATGCAAGTAAAATACCAAGATCGTCAACAAAACATAGAAGTACATTAAAAAAAAAGTAAAATTATTTATTGACATAAAAACCATTAGTATGAATTTTCGTAAAAAAAAAACTAGTTAGTGCTTTCATGAAAGTAACCTTCTTCACAATATACAGAGATAACACAAAAGTAATATCTCGAATCAAAACGCAAACAGCATCCATTAAATCATTCAATTACTTAAACCTATGTACAATTTACCTACAAATAATTTTTAGTCATTTACGTTCTAATACAGAATCCTGATGGCGGCAGGCAAGGTGAAACAGTTCGTGTAATACAAGGTTTTCTGCGGGAAATGTTCAAAGTTATTTGATGTTTAACACTTTGAGGGGGCTTCGCGCTTGCTACATTGATCGTGTCGCTGGCGGTGCTGTGCGATGACGGGCCACGCCGCACAGTGCGTCCTGAGTCGGTCAAAAACCTTTTGCAAAAAAATGAAGGCAAATTATTATTGAATTGTTGCTCCATCAACATGTGTAAATATGAAGGTATGGATATGAAAAAATATAAGATTATCATCAGTTTAAATATTCTGCAATAGCTTGAGGTTAACATTCATCATCATCATCACGTGATGATTCTCGTTTCTACAATATGTGATATTAAAATTGCAGTTTTTGCCACCTTAAAATTACAAGACGATTAAATTTATTGTTGTTCTGAAATATGTTTTTTTTTTTTAAATTTTGGTATGTTTTTTCTTATGATACTATCAATTTTTACATTAAGCATTAACTTAATATAGTATAAATGACCCGACACACGCGCCACCATCAGCGTGACATTTGAGTAAGCATGACATACTCTCAACCGCCAGGGCACATTCAAGTCAATAAAAGACGTAGGTTTCCAGTAAATGATAGCTATCTAGTACATAGTACCCACACAATATGGGCTATGTGACTATATAATACTAAATTAATTGAATTTATACAGTGCAAAGATAGTTGTACAATCTTCAGCATCTCCAGCAATACTAGTAGTACTTTAGTGCTATCATTTTCTGCGAACCTGTCCTTGTGGAGCAGGACCGGCATTGAGCCAAGCATTATTATCACTGATATAATCGTCCAATTTGTAATAAGTTGTATGTTTTAAATTTCGTGTCACTCAGTTCAAGAATACTTTGTGGAATTTTATTATAGTGAGCATGGAACATTCTCAATTAGGGTGTATTAGTGAAACGAGCTTGTTGTCTGGTGATGCCACGGGAGTCTTAGAACTCACTCCGGATGCTCATTTAAACTAGTTAGTAAGACAACAGAAGATACCAGTAACATTATACCTTCTCGCTATCAAATAGCTAAATGTAAAAAAGGGGCTAAGCAGAATTCCTTGCAATTATTCCATCAAAACATTCAAGGTTTCTCTTCAAAGCAATTAGAGATTGAATTATTTTTAGAAAAAACAAAGTTTGAAATTGTTTGTTTCACTGAACATTGGTTAAAAGACTATGAAATGCTAATTAATTACGCAAATTACAGTGTGGGCAGTTGCTTTAACCGAAAATCGAAAATGCGTGGGGGTTCATTAATCTTAGTTAAAAATTGTATTAAATTTAAGTGTCGAAGCGATATTGTTGATCTATCGGTTGAGCATAATATTGAACTGTCTTGTGTTGAGCTGGATAAGCATTTAATAGTGTGCGTTTACAGACCCCCAAATTATCAAAACTACTCCTTATTTGAGTCAGTAATGGAAGATGCTTTAGCAAAACTTGCAACAGGTAAAAAATCTCTGGTTCTCTGTGGTGACTTTAATATTAATATTTTAGACAAAAATTCTAATACTAGTAGATTATTACACCTTTTTAAATCATTTAATTTGTTAAACGTGTTTTCGGAACCAACCCGAATTACTACAAATACTGCTACATGTATTGATAATGTTTTTTGTTGTTGCGACTACTTAGATAAATCAATTGTAAATTAACTCCCTTCTGATCACAGTGGGCAAACCGTTGTTTTCGAGTCATACACACCATTACAAAAAATCCAGATAAACTCTAGACAAATAACGCCCAGCAATTTGAATAAATTTAATAATAACTTAATTAGTAATTTAGGCATTCCGGGCCATATAATTGAAAATGCAAATAAATTTTATGAGGAATTCTTTTCGGTAGTGCACGTAGAGTTCAATAATACATTAAAAATGAAAACCAAATCTATTTACCCTAAGTTTATGTTCAGTGACTGGGCCACTAAGGGTATTAGGATAAATAGGGAGCGATTGTTTGAGTTGTACGGCCTTAAGCCTTACATCAACTCGGAAACTTTTAATAAATATGTTGCAACCTATTCAAAAATCCTTAAAAACACTTGCAAAGTAGCCAAAGCCCTATTCATTAGCAACAAGATTAAGTCCGCCAATAACAAAATAAAGACGGTTTGGAAAATTATCAATAGTGAATCCAATAGAAATAAAAAATATAATAATGATATCAGACTAGAGACTTCACGTGGTCTTCTAAGCTCTAAAAACGAAGTAGCTCAAGAATATGTAGATTTCTTTACCAATATCCCACTTAAAACTACCGAAACCTTAAATTCCTCACCCTTGCTTTCTATTGATTTATTAAAAGCGAACGTTTCAGCATGTCCGGTTGAGTTTCAATTTAAGCATATAAACCCCATAGCAGTCATTAAAGCTTTTAAGGAAATCAAAATCAAATTAACAGAAGATCTATGGGGATTGTCTATTAAAGTGCGTCAAGCTATTATTGACACTATAGCACCGTACTTGGCTTTAATTTTTAATTTGTGTGTGGACCAAGGAGTCTTCCCAGACCTTATGAAATACAGCAAGGTAATACCACTTTTCAAATCTGGGGACAGTAAAGATACGAATAATTATAGACCCGTATTCGTGCTGCCGGTTTTCAGCAAGGTGTTTGAAAAGGTAATGCTTAATCAAATGCTCACCCACTTTAACACCAACAAAATCTTACACGAGAAACAGTATGGTTTCACCAAGGGACGTTGTACAAATGACGCCGGTGTCACTTTATTAAAACACTTATATACTGCGTGGGAAGAGGCACAAGATGCCATAGGAATCTTCTGTGACCTCTCGAAGGCATTTGATTGCGTAAATCACCAAACCTTGCTCTTGAAACTTGAGCATTACGGCTTAGGTAATCTTGCGCTCAATTTAGTAAAATCGTATTTAAATGATAGACAGCAGCAAGTACAGGTAAATGGTGTAAATTCAATGGCTTTGAAAGTAAAAATGGGTGTACCACAAGGTTCGACTTTGGGTCCTTTCCTCTTTTTAGTATATATTAATGACCTTCCCCATTTATTTAAAAACCAACCACAAATGGTGTTGTTTGCGGACGATACTTCGTTAATATTTAAGATAAACAGACGTGCGACAAACCTTGACGATGTAAATAACCCTCTAATGCAGGTCCATAAATGGTTTACCGCAAATAATTTAGTATTAAATGGGAAAAAAACTAAGTGCATAAGATTTTCTCTACCAAATGTCAAAAGCAGTGACTGTGACATAGTATTGAATCAAAAGAAACTTGAATTTGTCGATGAAACTGTTTTCTTGGGGATCACGCTCGACTCAAGGCTACAATGGGGTCCTCATTTAACATCTCTTGCAGGACGGCTGAGTTCAGCAGCATATGCTGTCAGAAAAATCCGTCAATTTACTGATGTAGATACCGCGAGGATAGTGTATTTTAGTTATTTTCATAGTATTATGTCATATGGTATTTTACTATGGGGACGGGCTGCAGACATCGAGTCTATATTTATTCTGCAGAAAAGAGCTATCAGAGCCATATATAATCTACGTAGGCGCGATTCTCTAAGAGAACTGTTCAAGGAAATTAACATCATGACGGTACCTTGTCAATACATCTATGAAAACATCATGTACGTTAGAAAAAATCTGCATTTATTTAGTAAAAGAGGTGACCGGCACCACTATAATACTAGAAACAGAGACCAACTAGTTCAGCCAGGTTTCAGGTTAGCTAAAGTAGACTCATCTTTCATGGGGTACTGTTTAAAATGTTACAATAAAATACCTCCCCACATTCTACAACTGAATGAAACGAAATTTAAATCTTGCATAAAACGCACACTATGTAGGCAAGCATATTATAAGTTGGGGGATTATATTGATGATAAAAATGCTTGGCTCAATGCTGGTCCTGCTCCACAACCATAGGGGCAATCGGAATCATCAGAATTAGAAAGTGAAGTTATTGTGAAAGCTGCAGAAGATTGTAAAAATATATTTGCATTGTATAGATTCAATCTCTTAGTATTATATAATTGCATAGCACATGTGTGAGTACCATGTACTGTAAAGCCACCATTTAATGAGTACCTAAATCTTTCATTGGCGCGAAATTACCCTGGTGGTTGAGTGAATGTCATGCTCACTTAAATGTCACACTGATGGTGGCGGGTGTGTCGGGTGGTTTAGTTCCCTTCAAAATGGTTGAGTTGAATGATGGCTGATACATGCGTCATGTTCGTGAACGGGCGCTGTCAGTTGTGACTGGTCATCTCTTAGCTGCCACGGTTTATTTTAATTACTTTTTTTTAAATTACTGATTTAATCTTTTACTCTGGACGCTCATAACTTGCCCGTATTTTTACATTGTTCTCACATATTTGTAATTCTTAACATGAATGATGTAACCAAGATTTTGTAACATATTTTGATTTAAAAGAGTGTCCATGGAGTTTCTTGCCCGTTCTTCTCCATAGAGATCTACGCTACGGAATGGGCAACTACAGTACTTTCACAAGTTATTATGCCTTGTGACTGGGACTGTAGCTTTGCGTTTTATTTTGTTTTTTTTTTTACTTTCAAAAGTGCCTGTAATGGTCTAATTGAAATAAATGCTTTGACTTTGACTTTGACTTTGCATCTTGAACAGTACCGGCCATGACAGATGAGTCTACTTTAGCGAGTCTGAAGCCTGGCTGAACTGATTGGTGTCTATTTCTAGTATTGTGATTGTGTCTGTCAACTGTTTTACTAAAAAGATGCAGATTTTTCTTACGTACTTTATGTTTTCATAAATATATTGGCAATGTACCGTCATGACGTTAATGTAAAACAGTTCCCTTAGAAAAACGCGCCTACGCAGATTATATCTTTTTTGCGGAATAAAAACTAAGCAGAAATCGCTATTTCTTCTTAAAAAATGTTGTTTATTGTTAAAAAAATAATACTACGCCTGATGTACTAATTACTAGAAAAATATCCTTGTCTTGTCAGCTGTCTAAAAAGACATGAAACTTAATCCTAAGTCATGGACTACATTATGAAAGTATTTTTTAAATCAATATCAATAATCGATCAATTTTTTTTCATGTCTGGGTTGGTCCGTAGATGGGTGACCACCCGTTATATACAGAGTCCATATTGATACAGTGGTGAAAACTAGTGAGAGAATAAGATCACATCTAATGTTAGTAATACCGTAATCATGGTATTGGGGCGTCAATACCGGTATTGAAAAATACCCAAATTAAGTCCGTGATCACGGTATTACGGGATCCCGTAATACCGGTATTGAAAGCCCTAATATTAACACTCAATAGTAATTTTTCGATCTGTACATTTACGCACCAAGTTGTCGGTAATTTTGAAAGGCGTCCTACGGCATTATGCTTTATTCTAACCTATATTGTCCCACTTCCCCCGCCATAACCTTCCAATTATCTTCCTGTGCGGTTTTCTCCGACCAATCTCTCATAAACACATCTAAGTCATCACGCTAACATTTTCTGGGCCTACCGTGTACTCCTTTCTCTTTCATGTCATTCCTCACAGAATCCATTCATCTTTTCTTTCATCCACTTACTGCACTTAAATAATACCTCTATATTACTAATAAGTATAATCCGCTATTTTCGAGACCACGTACTAATAGATACGTTTTGCTTAATAATATAGGTGGCAGTGCAGCCGTCAGTCTGTAGCTGCGGCTGACACGCCTGAAAATCACTGAAACGCCCAAATTGCGAGCGCTCCAACTTCCCGGTGAATACTTCACACATTTTTCGGACGTGGGTGGTGTAATGAATTTAAAGTCGAACTTGCGTTTTTTCTCTTCACTCTATAGTGAGTATATATTGTGACAGTGGAGAATCATGTTCTCATGCATAATATAAAGGTGAGGTATTGTGAACTCCACTCCAAAAATGTCCACTAAAATCATCATTTTCAAAATGTGTTAGATACAGAAGCGAAGCGAATTTAAAAAGATCAAAAAACGATACGATAAATGTCTACATTAGTTCCGCTCTAATGTCGTTCGCATCCGAGCACTCGTAATAGGTATCTAGGGTTACTTTGAGAGTCGTATGTACCCCGCGCGCGTCCCAGCTAGACGGAAGTTCTTTGTGTAAAGATCGGAGCGGTGTCAGGTGCTGCGGAACATGCTACATAATATAATACGTGCAGTAAACTTGTCGTGGAGCGAGTTTTACTACTGGCTCTAACTCCGAACTCAGCTGGTTAAGCCCGGCCGGGCGCTAGCCCCGGATAACTTTCCTCCACTCGAGTAATATACGCACGTGAAAACTAACAGTTCTACATGAACACTTGCTTTTTATTCGCAACTTTGTAAACAACGCCATTAAGGTGAAACGTGACCAGTCGTTTGAAAATAGACAAAGTTTTCGTATTGTTTGTCCGTTACAGGATTACATTCTACTGGGAGACAAAAATCCCAGTAGTTCTATAACGGAACTAGAGAATGGAACTACTGGGATACGGCGTTATCTTATGACAGGAACGCTTTGTGAATAATACGATTTTCAAAATTGCTAGATATAATTCCAATATTAAAGTTCTTTGAAATATTAATTAATTTTCATTCTGTAAAGACTACCCCTTTCAATTTTGCCATACAATTATAGCAATAAAAAGTAATCCCGACGATATTTAATATCGCAAATTAGTCAAAGCCGGTATGCCGGAGGGTTACATCAGTAATATCGGAGGGCCGGCGTCGTCCGACAACATACAAAAGTTGACGGACGTCCGGCGTGATTGAGTGGAGCCCTCCTCGATACAGGCTCTAATGGGTCTCGGTGGCTCGCGGTGGGATGAGGCACCCGCACAGGGAGCTTGTCTGTAAATAGCGCCCGGGGACTGCTTGATTGCGATGTTAGATTCATATCATATCATTAAAAATAAAATGGTTGTTTATCATAATATTAAAAGAAAGGATTTTATTAAGAGGAAATCGTTTATTATACTTACAGTGTTATCTATTTCATAAATTAAGGAAAACCAGCCGACATTATGAGTGAAAATGTATATCCATACTTCCATACTATATATATATATATATCCATACTTCCATACTTCCATACTAATATTATAAATGCGAATGTCACTCTGTTTGTATGTTTGTTTGTTTGTTACCTTTTCACGACTAAACGGCTGATCGGATCTTTATGAAATTTGGTAAGAAGATAGATTTCAACCTGGGGAAGGACATAGGCTATATATCATCAAGCTACGACCAATAGGAGCGGAGCAGCAATGAAAAATGTTGCGAAAACGGCGAAAATGTGACGCAGACGAAGTTGCGCGGGACAGCTAGTATATTATAAATGCGAAAGTCACTCTGTTTGTTTGTATGTTTGTTTGTTTGTTATCTTTTCACGACTTAACGGCTGATCGGATCTTAATGAAATTTGGCAAGAAGATAGAGTTTAACCTGGGGAAGGACATAGGCTATATATCATCACGCTACGACCAATAGTAGCGGAGCAACAATAAAATTGTTGCGAAAACGGGGAAAATGTGACGCAGACAAATTTGCGCGGGACAGCTAATGAATTATAATGAGCTGTATTCAATACCTCCGATATTGTCTAGACGCTATTGCCAAACCCGTCATAGTTTACCAATAACCAATACATGTTATCGTTATTTAATAACACATGTCCACTTATTCACATCTCCACTTATTTAAATCAGAGATCCTTTCGATACAACGATCGATGTTTACGAGAATACAAATTGGATTATAAGTGTATACTCGACTGAAATTTAACAAAGGCATATTGAAAACGGCTAGGAGACGTATGAACGCACACGGCGGATGAAATTGGATAGAAAGCGGGACGTGTCATATAAGCTGCAAGATGATGGAGTTTATAAGCGAGTGCTCCGAGGAGAGAGAGTACCCTCAGCCTCCCGGCTACACGCTCTCTAACAACCTAGTAACGTGTGTGATGGTTTGGAATTATCTTTTTTGTTAGCGATTGTACTCATATTTTAACCCTCGGCATAGTTTAGTTTTTCTTTTCCTGATAACTTATTCAACCTAATAACGATACAGTTTTGTTTGCAAATACGAAAACTTTTGGTTAAGCAAAATGTTTCTTTGTTATAGAGTAAACAATGTCAAATGTTTCTCATAATTTTTTCATGTCCGCCCAACAGCTCAAACAATAAATAAGATAAGTCTGCACAATTTTCATTTCTTCAATCAACTTTTGAGTCTTGTATTACAAAGAACTTATTGTTTCAGATGTCTCGCAATTTCAATTTAAAAACGTTATACGAGCAGACAGCTCTCGTGAAAGAGAACATTCATTATGTTAACAAAGAGAAAAATTTCATCTCCGTTGTTTTCCGTCAATACACTCGCGTTACAAAAGAGAAATTGTACGCCTTTATTAAGGCACCCTTTATTCGCCGATTTCGCGTTGCTTCATGCAACCTTTGTGAAATCTCAAGTCACAACCAATATTCATGGCGCACAATGAAGCTAACAGAGGAATATTTCGCTGCAACGTGTAAGTAAGCCCTGTTTCACGAAGCCCGCTTTGAGCACATCCACAATAAAGCTTGCTCGTTTTGTTCACGATGAAATTAAAATCAAGAGGACGCGGGCGAGAGCTCTCTCCCCCAATTTTGAACAGTACATTGGCTTCTATGAAAGGTTTCGGCTTACTTTTTTATTTTGTACACTTTTGAATATATTTTCTCAACTTCACGCAAAAGGGTTCGCTGTTTTATACGAGTTAGATTATTACTTTTGAGTAAAATTGAAGTGTAATTGGATTTGGATTGTGTAGCGTAAACAAAGGATATTTTTTTCGTAATTCAGTTGTTATTTGTTTTGAATAGATATCATAAATTAAAATCTCGCTGAACTCTTAACATATAATTGAGCGCTAAAACGCGCGACACGTTAGTTTCGCATTATACGTAGAGTTACATGATATATGAGGGACATGATTCAAGCGGAGCTGGTGTCGCGGTCAGCGGCTCTTTGGCTCAAAGGAAATCTCATTTCGCGAGTCTCCCCCACCCCCGCGCCACCCCCCGGACATCTATTAAAATTATTTGAGAAAACCCAACACTGTGCAGACTACATCCTCCCGCTCGCTCCAATTTATACCATGTTTTATACTTCATAGCTCTTTTGTTGTTCGATATCGACGGCATAATTGGAAAAGGCCTTTGAAGTGGCCTGTTTTTTATGTAATTATTTTGCCTTCCACTGTTTTTCTACCTTGTTCGTACAAGCGTTTGAAGTTAAATTTGATTAATTATTCAGCTTGTTATGTAAAATGATTTAACTTGATTATGGCACAAAATTATCGAGTTTTATGTCTACGGCAGTTTATTATCGTGGGAGTTAGTCAATATGAAGGTTTCAGATTAACGTTTATGTAAATATAGCTAGATTGTATAAAGTAAACAATAATTAGGTCGACCTTTAATAATTTCATCAAAAAATAATATTTAGTGATATTGTGGAAGTAACTTTCACAGTTTACTAAACAAAGTTAAATATACTTAAGTGATTATTATTTAATTTGACGTGATCAATCAAAAAACCCCTAAACACAATTATGATTAAGTAATCACTTCAACGTAATTTATTTCGAGTCACCACTAAAATTTTGTATTAAAATAATCCAAATTAATTTTTTAGTACCTGGGCGAACGAGCTGTGCTCGGGTGAAAATAGAGAAAATGATTTTTTCCACATATGAGACCTAGCTAGATCGATTTTTCGCCCCGGTTATTCCGCATTGCAACTTACATCGAAATCGTTAGAGCCGTTTTCGCAAACGTGATAACATATATTTCTCATTTAATAGAATAGGATTTGGCAAACTTTTGTAACAGTCTAAATAAAACATGCCATTTTGTGTAATAATTGAAATAACAGCAAACGAACTACGGGGCTACGAAAATATCCCGGCTTTCATAACGTTTGCTACAGATTTGCTACGCCGTAGTCTCGTAGCACTTGTAGATTCACGCTCGGTTGAACATTCAATTAGTTCTACTGAAATTAATTTCCATGACGGAATATTGGTATTTAATATACTGCTATTACGTTTATTAGTAAGGGTACTGCTATATAAGGAATTCGTTTAATTATAATATTAATTAAGGGCTCATCTGTTTGACTGTATTGCAATTTTTGGGCGATCTTAATGTGTGTTGGAGTAGTCACAACTACATATTAGTTATAATATCTCCTTAAGAGACAAAACAGATTAAGGACGTTTTTATAAGAGTTTCAAAAGGTTTTATACCAACACTCTTAATTTGGTTTCAAATGACTTTCAATGCGTTTGATCTAAATTGAACAAGAAAACAAACACCCGAGACACTTCAGAATATCATGTTCCATAAAATTCTTTTGAACAATATCGTAACATTGGTGGGTGTGTATACTGTATAATAGGGCATTGTTTCAACTTAATAGTATTCAATAGAGTAAAATCCCCGGCGCGTGTAACGTTACATAATTTGATAAATTACAATTGTATCTTAGTGTGCCTATACCTTACGGTAATCCATCAATTTCGCACCGTTTCACGACCACCATTATTCGACGGCCGCGAAACAAATGATTACAAATGAATCGGGCTGCGGAGCGCGGGCGCGGGAGCGTTGCCATGGCGACGGGAGACGATCGATGCGAGCTCCCGCCCCCGCGCGCCCCCACAGCCGCCCCTCAATTAAAAAATGATTCACACGCTAAGCGATGAGATGACGAACATGTATAGCACAGGCTGAGATCAGAAGTTATGGCAGTCTGATGATTAATGTGTGAGGAAACTAATTTAAGGTACCCCCCACAAAAATGGAGCATCTAAGTAGGTCGTTATGCAATTAGAATAGGTCGATCTATAATTGCTTAGAAATATCTCAAGTTTTCTTCTATGTTATAATAAGTAAAATCATAGTGTAACCAAAACTTTTTTATAGTTCTCTAAAAAGATACGACCTTCCAGCGACTGATCCCGTCCATCGGGGGTGAAGCTCCAAAAGAAGCTATTTACATACGCGCTGGGGTGAACTTACGACCTAATGGAATGATGCCAATGAGTACGAGTATTTGCTGTCTACACACAGCGTGTTGTTTATTTTGCGAGACCCTTGGAATAACAACAGTTGAAACCCCATTAAAGCTTACTGTAGTTGTTTGGTAACGTTGCTATAATCTGTTATAGTAGTTCCAGTAGGAAGGAACAAGTACATGCATTTGTAATGGATTTTATTTTAGAGTTTTGTTTGCAACGTTGTTTGCCTCGTACTGACTTGGCGCAATTTGGGTAACAACAAAATAATGTTATTGAAACTGTAAAGATCAAGTGATATCTAGATGAAGGTATCGTTTATAAGAACAGCAAGACATAAAAAAATCGACAAGTTTGAAAATTGAATGATAGTTCACTCAAACTTCGACTTGTTTGTTTTTTTCTTCTGTCTTTTTGGTTTTAACGATGATCTTGCAGTTTGAGTACTATAAGGGACCTACAAAATGTCCTTTCTTTGGTATTATTCATCGTGTAGTGGAGCTCCTTGAGTTATGAGTTGAGCTACACGATAACTATGACAAAAATGCTTGCACTGGCCGGACAGGTCCACTTAAATCTGTGTGGTTCTTTCTTCGAAACGCCATCTCAGTCACTTATCTGCATAGTCCTCATGTGAGTTAGCCAAGATTATGTCTGGACCTTAAAAGAGACTGTGACCTCTGAGTTTGTTTCGGCTGTTTCTTCTGAGAGTAGTCAGGTACGAAGCACCGGCCTCATCTAGTTTTAAAAAAAGACGACGTGTAAAAGTGTTTGTAAAAACCTATTTGCAAAAATAAACCTCATTTCATTTCATCTAGATACATATTTGCTAACAGCGTTTGAACATTACAAAGCTTAATGAACGTTACTAACAAATCCTTTTAAAGTAGAAGCAGTAAGTCTAATCCCTCCACAAATTACTAGTACCTATGTAGCTAAGCATAAGCAGGTTACATGGTACTCGTAGTTGTTTTTCATCAGGCACACTAATTAGGAGCCGTGTCGGACGCGGGAGTCTGTATAATTTGTAGACAAGTTCGCCGTGTAATGAGTTCCCAGCTGCCGGCAGATCCGCCCTCGAAGTATTGACGCACAAAGCGAACTATGAGCAAACTATCCGCTTCATATGAATTATTTCCGCTGGGAAATGTCAGAGGCTTGCGTTGTGATATTCTAATTATAGTTTAGTTTTTTTGGTAGATGAAAATTTGTTTAAGGTTTTAAGAAGAACTTTCTTAATTTAAATGCATTGTAACTGTCGCTTATCATAAGCGATCAGTGATTCTTATTCTAACACATCGATCGACTTCTTTACTGTTGTCTCCAAAACGAATGAATAAGAACAGAAAATGAATGCGTAGAGGAGTGAGGAACATCAATGGGACGTCGTCAGTACCGTAAAAATGTCTTACTCTTAATGGTATTTGATGTTGCAATTTAATTTTGATAGGAATGATAGGTAGGTGGGTAGGTACCTACGCTTGAACAAAACAAATACTCATTTGGTTCGCTTTGATTTCAGCGAAACAAAATAATTAATTTCTGGCCCAGTAATGCAAATACGAATACGTTTCAATTATAGTTTATTCGTAATTACGAAACCACATTTAAATTTGAATTTTCAGAATGTACAAGCTTTTTAATTATAACAGATCAACCACAACTCTTGTTTCACAGTTAAAACGCAATATTTATTGGAAATTGGCTCACGGGGCGGTGTTTGAAGTAGCGGCGGCGGTAAAGCACACTGTGAATTAATTCGGTTCAGTTATATAACATTAAAATTGGAAGTCTGCTGGAGCGGCCGCAACCGCCCAAAAGGCTTTGCTTCCAATCCCAATAAGCGATTGGCTGTGAGCTCTGTGCGCTGCCGCCGACCAACCTTACAGTTACAAGCCACCTAAAATAGCTCGTTTAAATACGGACTCGGAGCTGCCGGCTTTTATAGTATCAGACAGACTAACTTCGCCAGCATCTACCCCTCCGCAAATTAAATCTGGCTCTGTAAAATTATTATGTAGTTCAATATTTCATCCTACAAAACCAACTTTGAAAATGGTTACACGATGAAATCACTCAAATAAAAAACAGTAAAGTAGAAGCTTGGTGGAGGTGGTGTTTATCATTTAATTAGGCTGGAGGGTCGGTGAGGGCAGTTCGCTAACAAAGTAGGCAGAGCTGGGGCTCGGGCGATGTGTGCGAGTGTGCAGAGAGCCGCGGGCAGACGCAAGTGCTGCATTTTAATTAAATCCTCATTGGCGGGAGATAGGGCGCCGTGGGACACACGTTACGTTTTTTCCGTCGGTTCGTCCGCGTTATACAAAATTGAAGCTGTGTTTAAAACTCTCCGTGAGCGAGTCGAACGCTTGCCGTGATAATAATAAATGCTTGCTACGCCTGCATTTTAATACTAGAGGAACTCATCCACACCAGAAAACTGGATGGAAATGTTCCTAATTATTTTGGAATGAATGTCATCATGTCGTAGATGGATGTTTAAAAACTATATTGATTGGGAACAAAAGCGCCCAATTAGGCAGGCTATCGGTGTAACTCGTCAGACGATGCTGCTATTCGATGAAAAATAATTGTCAACAAAAGAACACTTCAAATCACATTGTGCCTCGGCCATACCATTGTTATTTGCTCGCAATAGATTCAAGTGGTGACATCCAGCACTCGAAACAGACGCTCTTCACATCGAGTGCGATATAAAAGTAACAAAGCACACATGAAACATGAACAGTGTTTGACGGAATACACAGCTCCGAAACATTCCAATATTCGTCTCGTTAGGTACTTGTAACTTGTAACTAGCAGCAACAGCTCCCGCCGAGTCGGAGGTACTTGTGCCTACATCACGTCTCTCGTCATAGCAACCTGGAAATTAGACAATGAACTGTGAGAGCGTTAACAGTCGGTACCTGCCGACAGGGAGGTAGAGGGCGGTCCGGGGTGGCGTGTCCCGGGAAACAAATGATAAGGCGATTACAAAAAAATATATGTACAGTTTTATGTATAAATAATATGTCCGGGCTACAGGAGGGAAGATAAGTGGAAAAACAAGTGGAGGTGGCCGAGGGATTTCATTTGCGAAGAGTTTCGGATAGTATGAAAAAAAAAGATGACGTTGCAAATTCTAATTTGGTTATTTCGAATTTATGGATTTTGATGATGCTTAAAAATGATTTAGTCGGATGTCTGGTAATGCTTTCTCTTTAAATAAAATAATAAATAAAATAGCCTTTATTTCCCATTACCCTTAAAATTACGTTATAAATGTACTTTTTTTTTTCTGATTTTGTGTAGCTTCTGATTTTGTGTATTTTCCTTACGTTCAGTATGCTTCTCTCCATGGCTCTTTGTGTTGTTTCAATCTTTTGTTTGGCTCTCTTCGTGAATACCCAAGATTGGCAACCGTACAGCAGGCAGGGCAGTATGCAGGTATCTAATATGATTTTCTTCATGTTTATCAAGTAGTCACCTTTTAGGATTTCTTTGAGTGACCAAAATTTCTTCCATGTTATATTTGCTCTTCTTTCAACTTCGTCTTCGTTGTTTGTTTTATTAAATGATACTTGCTTGCCTAGGTAGATGTAGCTGTCGACATATTCTATTGTGTTTTCTTTTACCTTTATGGGTTTTTTATTGCTGTTTGTCATTACTTTGGTTTTGTTAGCATTCATTTCTAGTCCTACTTTCGAGCTTACTTGGTCCAGTGAACATAGCATTTCTTGAAGATCTCTTGATGTCTCTGCTAGTATGACTATGTCATCAGCGAATCTTAGGTGGCTTAAATAGATATTGTTTATTTTTATACCTTTTGTTTTCCAGTCTATCTTTTTGAATATGTTTTCTAAAACGGCAATAAATAATTTAGGTGACAAGGGGTCACCTTGTCTGACTCCTCTTTCAATTTTTATTGCTTCACCTCTCGATTACAATAACAGTACCTACTAGTAATGTCAGATTAGAATCGAGAGGCTTTCTCTTTATCGCAGCACATTATTTAGCAACAAGACCGCACTTACCAAATACACTTATTTTAAATTTTCAGATGCGTACAGAGCAGAGTATGGCTGAGGACTTTTGAGAATGCATAGGTATCACATAAGTCATAATTTACTTTCTTATAGCAGGCAATACATTCTACAAAATTTTGACAAATTGTGTGGTATTCTGCGCCTTAAGTGCCTAGTATGCTGGCCTCGTGTTGTAGCATTAGGCACGCGTTAATGACATAATACTGTCGTGCCACACAGCGCTCGCCTCGCAGATTACTGCTCACCCACTAGTGATGGGTTATGCGCTCTCCGACACATTACATTAGCCGCATAGCTCGTGTGACCTGGATTGATCTCGCCCATTCTGCGTCAACGAGCAACTTTGTGATACCAGGTATAGGTCTGTTTTAGAATCGATTCCCGGCCAGATTTGTATATTTGTTGCAAGACTTCAGAGAATAGGGAGATTTTGAAATTAGTTTTATTGAATGGTTGTAATGATCACAGATTTTCAGGGTTTGCTACCAAAACTATCGTTTCGATGCGTAGACAGAGTACAGCTTTGTCAGGTCCGGTTTGGTGAGATTTTCTAGAACTTTCAAGCCAGGAAAGGGACTTTTATCCCAGAAAAGACATTTATTTTATTGCAACACATTCGTAATGCTTTCAACCTTCAAAGCACCATAAATTGACTGAATTAGTTTACTTGAAAACCAATGCTTAAGTTTCAAAATTATAACCCTGTGTCGTGTAGAACTTGTACAACTTTACATTACACTTACGTACACATACGCAACTTTGAGAATATCGAGGATCGGAGCTTAGGCATGATTATAAAGCATAAGCGAAATTTCTTCATCGGATTACGTGGAGTATGTAGTGCGAAATGTAATAAGTATTTGTAGGGGGTTGTAGGGGGTGCGGTGGGGTCGTGGTGGCGGTGGTCGAGCGGCAGAATCAAGGGCGAGGGGCGCGGGGCGTGGAGCATGGGGGGCGAGGGCGCGCGGCGTGCGGGGGAGGGAGCACAGCCGGGAGGGATGCTGCGCGGCATGGCGCGCAGATCAATATCTCGCGTCGCCCTGGCAACGCCGCGCCAGACCGAGTGCCTCCCGTACTACAACCCCGCGCCCGCCACCCGGCCCCCGCCTTGCCCACTACTCGCTTATTTAATACATGCCGTATCTGGGATGCGAGCTTTTTCGTGCTAAATGACAGGGCAACGTAATCGCAAAGTCACCGCTCTCGTAATGGCAGCGCCATAACTATAGCGTTGTGGTCCCCTTGGCCGAGCATTAAGCCGCGGAACGATAACGATGACATTGACCTCGTTACCCGAAGAAAACTTCAATTCTCGTCCGGGACCAATTTATAGCATGAATGTTCATGTGAGGAAACAATCCTTTGAATTTCACGCCTACTTCACATATGTATAACTTAGTTAGCATACACAAGTACTTGGACAAAGAATATGGAACAAAGAGATTATCTTATATTCTTAGATAGAGATTGTACCACAAAAAAAAACTTTACACGCCTTTTTGTAATGAAATTTCATTCTGTTCTCTAATCAGCAACATTATTTCTAACTCCGTATATATACTTCTCTTTAAAAAAAAAGTATAAATAAAGTATTAATTATGCCAAGCAATAATTTAAAAAGATTCGCTGGGTCTTGCCCGTAGAGTTAAGAGTGGCCATATTAAACCTTCGCCGTCACATTACTCAGTGTGTATTACGTGTAATCCCAGAGCATTATTATAAAGTTCAAACAAACAATGCCCTCTTTGTTTCAATAACGCTCACAACAATACCGCCACGTGAACTTAGTAGCCTAACTTCGTCTTATTTATACTGTGTTTGTAACTAGAGCTTTGACTAGGGACTTTATTAGATAACAAAAGAAAATTCTTGATTTACATAAAAACGTTTTGTGTCATAATATAGTGCCCTAAATAAACTTAATGGGGTTGAGATCAAAAATGTGTAAGCATATTTTAATAAAAACACTAGGGTTGGTGATAGCTGCATAACAGAAAGGGCGGGGTTGTAAATTGTACCATTTTGAAAATATTATACAAAAATATTTTGTTTGTTTTTTTATCTCAAAACAATTAATCACCAAATCATACGTGAATAGGGTGTAGAAGCAGGGCTAACCAACTAATTAAAATAATTATCTTAAATTAAAACTACTAAATTATCATCAAATTATTTTATTCAGACGTAAAATATAAATTGAACTCCACATAAAGAACAAAGTACCTAATGAATAAATTAAACATAAACCGACATTATTTCTTAGGTGACTAGACCAAGTTACGACAAAAATAATTACTAACAAGAAATACTTATTGTAAGTGTTAATATTGAAAACAATAACCATGATAAACGTTGTCTTTTCAAATATATTCTAATAAATTATACATGGTAAAGAGAAAGTACCATTTGGTGTACAATGTGATAGGTGACCACTGAAAACCAGCGCTGTGCTGTGGGTTCCCCCCGTGGCACAGCATCATGCTGAGTGGTAACCTGCTTGTCGCAGTCACGACGTGCATTTTTGATCCGTCCTGTTTGTACTTTTCATATTTTTATTATTATTTTTCTCTTGCGTTGCCTATGTTTATTGTTTTATTTTCTTTTTGTAATTTCATATGCACGTCATGTCCCTGCGACAAATAAACATATTTTCTTTCTTTCATATCATGAAACAAAGATGGGTCAAAACGTTGACGGATAAGAATTGTATGACACAGTTGTGCTAAAAAAAAACGTTTTAACATTATATTTTGCAACTATTTCATTTGTGCGTAAGACAAATGAATTGAGGCAAATAAAGCGTTATATTAACACAAAAGCAAAGTAATACCTGGCTCTTACCCCAGGGTAAGAGCCAAGTATTAATTTGCTTTTACTGTTTTATAAGTAATAATTAAGCTGAAAACATCATATCGTCTAGTTATTTATTACGACAAAATAAAATTCGACATAAAGAACAAACTAATGAATAAATTAAACATAAAGCCACATTATTTCTTAGGTGACTAGACCATCCATGTTACCGTTTGTTCCCGTTCAGTCACACCATGTTGTGTTACACTATTACCCATTGGGAAAAAAATACCGATTAGTAACACTGTAACTCAATAAGTAACACCTAATTGTACGCGTGGACCCCGTTGATGGGTGTTGCGGTGGTGAACATTTTATATTCGCCTAAAAAGCGTAGTCGACGTAGCCTCGGTACACGGCGCTCCTATTTCTGTCTGCAGGGTTTACAGTAACCTAACACGAAGGGGATCCCCTTAGAACATAACCTGTCCGAGTGGGGGTACCCCAAGTCCAGAGCTCGCTTCGCTCGCTCTTGGATCCAAATTCTCCTGGTAGCAAAAGTAACATTGCCTATTGTACATACATTCAATCAGTGGGTTATTTAACGGGAAAAAAAACGTGGCATTGAGTTAATGTTACTAATCGGTAATTTTTTTCCCAATGGGTAACAGTGTAACAAAAAATGGTGTAACTCAAAGGGAACAAACTTATGTTACGACAAAAATAAGCAACAATAAATATTAAGCTAACAATGTAAACAATAAATACCATGATAAATATTGTGTCTTCAATTATATTCTCATAAATTCATAAGTGGATACAAAAGTAATACACAAACAGGCAATCCGCATGCCTATCTTTTCTGTGATCAATGTAAAAAAAAATAGTGCGTGGAGTCCCTCCGCGCGGAAGAAGTGAAACTTCGTAATACTACACGCATGCGTTCGAGCGCCACGCATTCACTCTCGCTCTGTCTCTTTCTATTCCCCCTCTATGGTAGCGTTAAACGTTTAACGCAAACTTGTTGGAAGTAGCATACGAAGTTTCACTTCAAAAAGAATATAAATGTGTTACAGTAAAAGTTATCAAGGACTTAACGTTTAACCTGCGGTTTACCATAAATAGACAAAAAACGATGTATCCAAAAAGTATGAAGCGATGTTAAATGACATTCAGGGGTCTTCCCGTAATCTCGTGAGGTTCAAACAGGGCGGGACTCGGGAGGCGGTCAGAACAAAATCAGTATTAATCGCGACGGGGGGGGGGGGATAGACTGACAATCACGTGTATTTTTCGTGCGACAAAGTGTTCTTTTGGAAATGAATGACGTAAAAAATATTTTGTACAATATCGAGAAAGAGAAAAAATAAAATACAGAGAAAGGTATAAAAGTGGCCTAAAATCATCACGTGTTTAAAGGACGGATCCTCAGTGCAACTGTTATACTGGTGCATGATTTTAATGGCGTATCGCCTTTAACGGACTATCGCTTTTCCTTGTAATTTTTTTGCGAAACAATTTTCACAGAAAGTTTCACAAATGCTTGCCACCAGCGTCCTCTTGTCAATATTATAAAAAAAAAGAATTATGCAGCTCTGTCACCTTGGCATCTTCTACCATGCACATCAGCTGCTCATCAATGATGATGCTACCCAAAACATAAAGCGTGTACCCTTAACGAAGCCGAAGGGCATTTGTTCTCCTCATCGTTGCGATATTTTTTTTGTTCTGAACCATACCTTCTAGTTACTGAGATATTGGAGGTCAAAGTTCCAATTTAATCACAATTAAAAAAAAAACTAGTTTTTAAGGTTAAACTCTTCCTTAAATACTTTCATTACCCGTTTACAATTCAATGCATCGATAACCACAATGTTTTGAGTGTGTTACATTGAGTTACACTGTAAAACCCGACTTTTCACCCCCAAAAAAAAGTCGTGTCCCAGCAATAATTTTTGCTTGGGGTTACTTAATTTGAAGTACAGAATGCTTGGTTGAGGGCTTCGCGAAGGGTCCGTTTATGGCTTTTATGCATGTTCTAGAACGGTAGCTGCGTGAGCAAGGCCACTCCCCGCATGATCCAGTGGTCAGGCTGCAGCTTGGTCGGCAGCAGCATGAAGAGAATGTAGTTGGTGGAGTGTCCCGTGGTCGAGAGTACGCCGCGCCGGTCGCCTGTCTTGTATAGCGGACAGTTGTAGAACATGCCCGTCGGGATGTCCTCGCGTTTGATAGGTATCAGCCACACCTGCGAGTATAATGGTACACTCATAATGGTTTGGTCTAACTAGTACGGAGACATTGTGGACGTGAATCCGGACTATGTACTGTAGTAGATATCTGTCAGGGTCCACTGTACGCAGCCGGGCAGCAATTTGGCCGAATCTATAAGCGGATTCATATTTGACATACAAAGACACTCTCAAAACGGTGAAGGAAAACATATTTGCAGGCCACTCCCTTTCATAGAGATGAGGCTTATGTCCCAGCGGTGGGAACACTAGCAAACATTATAGTTTTTCGTTAAAGCTATAATTTGAATCCATTACCTTCCTGTGCCGAATATAAGAAGAACGAATCATCAGACACTATAAATGTGTTGTTGCGTGTTCTAGCATAAGAGCAATACTAGCTTATCTGTAAACATAGTGGCTAAGATGTCAAAGTCAAGCCATTTATTTATATTAGATCCATTAACACAACAAAGACAGTTCTGAACTTTTACTACGGAATTAGAATTGAGTCTTTTGCCCATTCGCAAAGGTAGTTCGTATGGAGAAGAATGCACAATAAACTCCATCGTTATTGTAACATGTTTAACAATATTTTGTATTGATGGTCCAAATAAATAGGTTGTTAATTAAAGTGCTCACTGACCGGCGGGAACTCGTCGTACAGTACTTTGGGGATGGACTCGTCGACGTGCATAGAGTCCATGTTCCACCGCGCGCCCTCCATGAACAGTCCGTGGATATACACACCCTCCTCCGGAGGTTCCGGCAAGGTCCACTCTCTCTGTACCTGCGTTACACAGGAACAGGTAGAGTAAAAAAAAACAACAATAAAGAAATGACCGTAACCACAACTCATTATCGCAGTCATCTCTAGCACAGCTAGCAGGAAATCAGGATGGCTACGAATCGCCTATCTTTTAAAATTAAAGTACGCGAGTATATTAGGAAAAAACTAGCTGTATCGTCACAACGTTAATATTTTCCCTATAGTTTTTCCTGTTATATTAGTATTTATATTTTGATATATATATTTATAGTATTTTGATATATTTTTATAGTATTTTATGTATCCTTTGTAGTTTGGTTTAGTATTCAATGTATAATATTTTATAGATACCTAGCACTGTTTGTGTCTGCATCACCCAAAGGTATGGTAGAAAATGCCTATGGCATCAAGTCCGCCTCTGTGCTATCTGCTTGAAGTGTTAAATTAAAAAAAAATGGGACTACACACAAAGCTTTATTGACATGATATATGTAAAGTTAGTTACTTCATAGTGGAAGGCGAGCTGGTCGATGGGTATCTTGTACTTGCGCGCGTAGCTCTGCTGTGCGGCCGTGAGGAAGGCTTGAGGGAAGTAGAAGCCGGACAGCCAGAACACCGACGGAGGCCCGTGCTCGTGCCAGTGCTGGCAACAAATAATCCCGCTAGGTATAGCCTCGTTAAATCTAAACAAGTGTGTGTGATAAACTACATCGCGAATTTCCCATTCATGCATTTACATTCTCGAGAAACAATCTCCGTGTAATGAAGCCTAATGAGGTAACACTTGTCATGACTTATTCGTTTAATAATGAGTGTAAAAAGACCCTGAAGGCACCGAAGCCGAAAGACACTTGTTCTCCCCTTCAGTCATTACGTTTTTGTTTTTCAGGGCCTTGTCTGGGAACCTTCTATGTGGTTTTGGAGATATTGGATGTCAAAGTTCCATCATTTTCACATATTTTTGCGAGTTTTTATCTTTATAATTTTAAATACCTTCATGAATCCCTGCACTATTCAAAACATCCATTAGCACAATATTTTGAGTGCGTTACATTCAGGTCTGTAGTAAACGGTGATTTTTCACCCCAAAATAAAAGCCAGTTTCCCAATTTCCCAGCAACTATTTTTTTTTTTTAATAATAATAATATTTTATTTGCGTAAAACATGGTATAAAAAGGTCTTACAGTACAAGAATAGAGCAGACATGTTTTGCCAAGATTAAACATAGCATGCAAATATTCGGTAACATACAAATTCTTTACAAAATTATTATTATATTACAACAACGCTATTTTTGTTCAAGGAATTGTTTTATACTATAGAAGTTGTTGTTAATTAACCACTCATTCAATTTATTTTTAAAAGTATATCTCGTGTTTAACATTTTTAGATGACTAGGTAATTTGTTATAAATTCGTACACACATATTTATGCAGTTTTTATTATACTTAGCGAGCCTGGGAGCACTGTTAAGTACGAGTCTGTGAGGATCTCGTCGGCTTCGAGGATTTACATCGTTTGCTATTTTAAACAACTCCTTATGTTTCCATACAAACATGCATATTTCATTAATATACAGACAAGGTAGCGGTAACAAGCCAAGTTTCTTAAATACTGGCTGACATGATTCCTCAGGATGAAGTCCGTATAGAGCCCTAATACATTTTTTTTGAGCAACAAATGTTCTGTTTTGGTCGGTACTGTTACCCCATATTATAAGTCCATAACGTAATATGGATTCCACATACGCATGGTAAGCTAATATAGCTGTTTTTAGATTAGTACTTTTCTTTACTTGTCTAAGAGCATACACAAACTTATTTATCTTGCTTGAAACATTGTCTACATGCACTTTCCAATGTAGATCTTCATCAATAGTAGCTCCTAGGAACTTGGTATGTTTTACTGGCTTAATTTTGGGTATATTTAATTTGATGTTAAATTTATGATTATTAGATTTATTAAATTGTATATAAACGGATTTGTCAAGGTTTATTTTCAAATTATGTACATAAAGCCAGTTTATTAAAATGTCGATTGTATTGTTGATGTCAGTTTCATGGTCGTAAATCATATTTTTTTTTTTTTTATTGGATGTCACAATAATAGCTATGTCATCAGCAAACAATATGCACTTATGTTTCGTTATTTTAATTATGTCATTTATATATATCAAGAATAAGATCGGGCCTAGTATGCTTCCCTGTGGGACACCAAACTTATTACATCTATATTTCGAGGAGTGTAGTGTTACTTCTTTACCGTCGTTAATGCTTGTTATGGTAACGCATTGTTGTCTGTTATCAAGGTATGATTTTATCCACTGTAACGTTGGCCCTCTAATCCCGATTGCTTCTAACTTTTGCAGTAGTAGATCGTGTGAAACTAGGTCGAATGCTTTCGACAAATCAAAGAATAATCCAGTGGTTAGATTGTTGTCATTGATGTTAGTTAAAATAACATTTATGAGGTGATAGATTGCCAATGTTGTAGACTTCCCTTTTTGAAAGCCATGCTGTTCTTTTTTTATAATATTGAACTTTGTACAGTAATGTTCAATTCTTTTGTACATACATTTTTCGTATATTTTAGATAAGATGGGTATTAGGGTGATAGCCCGCGGTAATTGTTCAGGTCATGTCTGTCTCCCTTTTTGTAAAGTGGTCTAACAACGGAAAGCTTTAAGGCTTCTGGAAAAATTCCCTCGTAGAATGACAAATTGATCAAATGTGTTAGTACTTCAACAATTTGGTCGACACAGATTTTAACAACTTTCGTGTTAATTTCGTCGTACCCTTCAGAATTTGTGTTATTTAAGAGCAGTATTTCCTTCTTAACTTCAGTTATCAACATTGGTTTGAGAAACATTGAACCAACAGTTACATTATTGCTAGAGTTACCGGTTACGTTCGGGGGCATTGATTTGTTAGTAGAATCGATATAATGGTTATTAAAAGCGGACGCAATTTCTACTGGGCTGGTAATAAGTGTGTTGTTATATTTGATACTGTCTATATTATGTCTGTAGTTTGCATTATTTAGCTCGTCTTTTATAACATTCCACGTAGCTTTGCATTTGTTATCGTTTTTAGTTATGTATTTGATATTTGCGTTTTTCTTGGAATTAAAGATGCATTTTTTAAGGAGATTAGTATATGTAAGGTATTTAGTCTTATTAGTCGCAGTTTTGTTTTTATAAAATTGATGGCGCAGTAACCTTTTTGTTTTACAGCTTTTTTTTAAGCCCTTACTTATCCACCTTTGTTTCTTTTTATTATTTAAATTTACTTTTACTTTTAACTTAGGGAAACAACGATTGTAAAGTAGGCAAAACATTTCATGAAAATAATTGAATGCTGAATTTGCGTTGTTAGCCGTGTATATTTCAGACCAAGAAAGATTACTTAAGCATTCCCTAAACTTGTGGATATTAGTTGAGCTGTAATCCCTTTTGTATGTATAATATATTGCTTGATTTTTGGTTTTATGTTTTAAAGGAATAGTTAACATTTGTGCTGTATCGTGGTCAGACAAGTGAAGTGGCATAACCACAGCAGTAGCGTCGTGAATATTACTCAGAATGTGATCTATACATAACAACTTACGTGTTGGTACATCAATGTGAATTTTAAGATTATAGTTATATGCTAGATCCTGCAATTGAGTAGTAATATTGCCTTTTTTAAGGGTGTTAATATTCAAATCACCTGCTAAAACTACTTTCATTCTGGATTTGTATTGTTGAAGCAAATTATGCATGAGACTATTTAATTTGATCAAGAATTGGTTTGGGTCTGGTTGAGGTGTTCTGTAGACACAAATTATAATTATTTTTTGATGTGAAAGTTCAATTCCGCAAACTTCGAAAGTGTTTTGCGTGGCGTAGCTTTTTATAAATGGCAAGTCTTTGAATAATAGGTTATTTTTTGCAAAAATACAGGTACCACCTCTTTGTTTTTCTCTGCAGTAGTTAGAAGCCATCTCATAACCATGAATTTTAATGTAGCTTTCGTAGTCTCTCTTGATAAAGGTTTCGGAAAGGCAAATTATGTCTGGGTCGTTATGCTCTTCTTGTAGTTCTTGCAAGGTTAATTCTAGAATTTCTTTTTTTGATATGATGCTGGCAATGTTTTGGTGGAGTATTTTAAGGTTATGGGTTACTGGAGGTGATGTTTTGGCCAAGAAAAAATGTGCTATTTCGTTTTATCTTTGGAAAGTAGTAAGGAATAGTTCCTCTTTGAGTTTTTTCCACGGGATTTATATAGTTTAATGTTTGTGGTGCTGAATTCTTGCGTTGAAAATAGAAAGGAATTGTTCCTTTCTTAGGTTCATTTATATTGGCTTTTAATTTAAGGCTTAGTTTGTTACTCGCTATCCTCTTCATAAGTTCTCTTGGATTTAAATAGTTCTCGCTGTAGTCATTATAGTCTATAAGGTTATTAATTTTGTTACATATGCCGTATGTGTTAGTGGTTCCACATTCTAAAAATTTACACTTTTTGTAGTTTTTACACAAGTTTTTGATACGATAGTTAAGGTTATTTATATCTAAATTCTCATTTTTAAACACATTCAAGACAATAATCATGTTGTTATAAAATGTATCTAATATAATTCGTAGTTGCGATAAAATAAAATTTAAATTATAATCGTTTTCACCCACACATATAACAAGTTTGTCGTTAGGGTTTAACTTAGTATGACGACAGTTCATTATTATTTGGTTACATAAAGCATTAGGTTTTGTTTCAGAGATAATTTTATACCTTTCATACTGAGTATTTTTTCTTGATTGAATGATAGCTGCTGCTAGGCCGACACATTGTTGAGAGCCGAAGATAAGGATTCTATTTGGCAAATCACTTTGTTGTTCTAGAGAACAAGCCGACATTTGTGGGCAGGTTTTCGACACCCGTGATTGTTGATGGTTGATATTATTATAGTGTTTGAGCGCGTCTATTTGTTCCTTGAAAGTTGCAAGCTGTGCCTGTGCCTTTTCCAATTCTTGTTGTAGGCCTGTAATTTTCTGTTGTAGCAACACAATTTTGATGCTTTTGTTATCACTTATATTAGTTTTGCTAGTAAGTGGAGTGGCAGGTGTAGAGGTAGTCTGTTGTAGTAGGGACTGTTTTCTTCCTCTAATGATATCTGCGTTGTTTGCAATGGTAGGAGAATGGCATAGTGTTTTTAACATTTTTAATTCCGTAGTTAGCTTATTTAATTGTTGACGAAGATTGTTATTTTCCAATATTGTATTTTCTAGCTCATTCTCGGTGCTATCGAGCTTATTTGTAAGTTCTTTTATTGTGTCTTTCATTTCTAAAATTGTTAAAGTGTCAGATATTGTCCAGTCTACGCTTTTAGACAGTTTATTAGGAGTGTTGTAAAATTCAGTCGATGTTTCGTATTCGGACAGTATATGGGAGTCTAGTACTTCGGATATATTAAGAGTTGTTGGTTGTATATCTTCAGACTGTTGGTTTTTCTCAGCAGACTTGCATATTTGTTCCGGGGAAGAGCGGCTTGCTTGAGGTTTTTTCCTTGAGGTGATGTTAGATACGTAGCTTGTATTAGAGACTTTTTTATTTTTGATGCATGACGTACATCTCCATCTTTTCCTAGACTCTTGGTCCATAAGTCGGTAGGTTTGTTCCGGATATCCAATGCAGTCTAATTCATAGCGGTTGTTACATGTTGAACATACGGCTGTTTTTTTAATATCAACAGATTTCTTGCATTTAAAGCAAGTCACTTTTTCTGGCATCTTGCGGTCATTTCTCGTACTCATTTTAGCTGACATTGTATTTTTGTGTGTATTTCCCCTAATTTAGAATATTTTTTATAAGTGGTAATAACTAATGACGGGAAAATGGAGTTCAATATTATGGCAATACATCCATGCACGAATTTCTTTTGATGTGCCAAAATGCTATGTTCCAAGTTGGTAGAAAGAATGAATGATATGAACGTAATGTATATGTCGACCGTGTTCTGCTACTCGCTGATAGATGTCGCTATTTCGTTGTACTGCATTTATCGACTTGTTTAAATTTTAAATAAAAATAACGAACAACTGTTGTGAGAAATGTTTATCACTTTTCCTAGACGTGTTTTAGCACCATAAACAATAGATTGTTTTGTAAGCTATTGTCTTAAAACTTGGATATTTACACTGGTATAACTTAAAACCCTGAGATTATTGAGTTTTTTAGTAACTGTTTACATATTTGGGAATCAATGTTTATATGATAACACGGTATTTTTAAACTATGATGACACTGTTACTGCTTGTTTCTGGGTCTATCTTCACTTTTATGTATAATACACTGTTTGAAAACTGGTTTTTCTATTTTAATTATTTATTTATTTACGAGCACAATCACAACTAATGTTTACTTGTCAGCTGACAGCTGTCAAAAAAAGTTTGCGTAATTTTACTTAGTTTGGTGTACATAATGCTTGGTTGGCGGTCTCGTGAAGAGTATATTTACACCTTTTATATTGCAGTATCGCATCGAATTTCCAAACCTTTGCCGTGACTAGATTCGGAATCATGAAAAGCAAAACTACCTACTTTGCCGCAGATACTCGTTAGAAATTAAAACTATCTAAGTACCTACTATAATTTATTTAGCCAAGTATAATCGTCAAAATTCACTACGCATGTTTATATGTTTACCTTCACATTCATAACGCGAAACAGAAATGAAATTACCCTAAAATGTTCTTTAGTCAGCCATGTGTAATGATCACACGACTGAGTTCAGAGTCATGTGTGCGCGCGTGCTTTAGTATAACGCGGGCACGGTTCCAATTCAAGCAATATCTAAATGTGTTTTGAAAGTAAAACTACATTTTGTTCGGCTATAGATTGAACGCCGAATTTTTTTAAATCCTTTGGGTTTGGCGATCATACAAAGACATTTTGTTTTGTTCATCTACTTCATTCACCTCTTCCTCAACCATCTAACAGTAGATACTGTTTGTTTGTTTTTGCCCAATTTGTCCGGCCATATTCTGCGTTCAGACCTCATCCTTTTTTTCTCCTCCAAGGGTTGATTTTTGAATCATCACATCACTATCAGCTATCATGTTTGAATACCAAAGCTGTGTAACCGTCATACTTATTCCGCAGTTTAAAGTGATCTAACTATTGGGAAATTGGCCTTTACTAAAATAAAGATAAATCAGTATACCTGTAAGAACTTGAGTCTCTCGAGCAGGTCGTTGAAGTAGGCGGCGAAGGGCTTGAGTGAGGGATAGCTCTTGCCGGCCCACAGCGCGGGAATGCGCCCGCGCACCATACTTGTCAGCACCTCCTCCGTTATGTCGTTCAAAACGCTGATACCTGTACACGTGATGATTTGATTACTTTAATTGTAGATTATGCACCAAGGGGATAAAGCAGGGCGTGAGCGAGCGCCCGTTCATTTTTGAATTTTGTGATCCACTTGAAAAATTGCAGAAACCACTAGAGATTTTATTTAAATACTCACCGCTACAGAAAGCCTAGCCGCATACAGTAGCGGCGTTAGGGTAGGGCGAGGTTGGACGACCACCCAGGGCGAGGATATAAAGGCCTTTGTATCTGGCGTCATGAACATCAAAAAACTGTCTCCCTTGCCAAAACAACAAATTCGAAGAACAGAATCACACCGACTAAGCGTAAAGTAAGTTCAAACAAGGCGTCAGATGGGGCACACTTACCCTGCACAGCTCCAATGACGGCTCTAGCGCTGGATCTGACGACTTGGACCAGTCTTTCGTATCTCGCGGCTTCCTGTATGACCACAATGGACATGGGCGTCATCTCCGAAGGCTTGATGTCTCCCTCGTGTGATGGCCCCGACAGGATCTTGGCGGGCAGGCGCTTTAATACGTCTTCAGCGATGGACATGGCTAACATCTCTGGTGTTATCTCTGCGTCACCAGCGGCTGCCATGTCCTGAGTTAAAACACGTGCAATTCAAATTTAAATTGTGCTTACTTTGTAGAATAGAACTTTTTAAGAGTTTCGCCTTGTCTCGAATCATTTCTTGAGTTATGTGACGATATATCCATTTTCTTCGCAGAATAATAATTTTGACTAGGTATTACTTCTGCATTTAATGTACGTGGACTTAAAAACCATGGTTTTTCTTAATGAATTTAAAATTATAATGTTAAACAATTGGGGGTATCTCTGGTTAAACGTTCGATATAAAATTCACTTACCTGGTACTTTTTCTCGAGATCCTTTCAGGCATGAAAATGAGAAATCGACATTAATGATCGCACTAATTACATGAACAATTCTGATTAATTTAAATGGCTTACCACACGGTCCTGCTCCATTGCACCGAAGATGAATGAAACATAGGAAATAACACATGATATAGATGGATAAAGTTACTGCTAACGAGTAAAAATCTAAGGACTAACTATAATTTTTTTAAAAGCAACAGTTTCAATACTACTTATTTATGACTATGATGATCTCTAGGATTGTTAGTACCTAATCTAAATTAGGTTGAATGATGTTAGTTTCTTATTACAAACATTATTACATCTGGTAACTTATACTTTCAATTCTTCAAAATTATTCATTGCGTTATCGGGCAAAGGATTTTTTATAGATTTTAAGTAATGCTTAACGAATTTTCTTCAAAATGCTTCGGATTTTGATACACAATTGGGCTGGTGGTCTTTGCTAGTATAAAGAAAACGTGTGGTGGACCTGCGTCAGTATAGCTGTGTCGAGGAGCTCCTCGGCCTCCCTGAAGTGCTTGGTGATGTCTGCGTTGGGGTGGAAGCCGAACACGGCGGGCGGGGTGGCGGCCGGCAGCGAGCGCGCAAAGTGGATAAAGTCTCCGTGCTCCTTCAGTGTCGGGATGTGGTACACGCCTGTTGGAATCAGTACCTCACATGTTATTAATCTCCATCCGAAGTTTTGGGATGGGCTTCGACCACAATTGACCGAAAAACCATCTACGGCCAAACCTGCGGCACTAACTCAGCCAAAATGGGCCGAAGATTTGACCGAAGCCAATGGTTTTCAGCAAGCGCAGAAATTGAATGAACTTTTAGCAAATACTCAAAACCGTGATAATGAAAGGCGACGCGCGGCATGGAGGGGGGCAGGTTCTTCATAATATATTATTTATACCTACACTAGACATAATAATTCCATCTCTTTCATATTCAGTTGTACCTCCTTCCACACAAACGCAAACTTAATATTCCCGTTTTAACTTTAGGCTTCGGCTTCTGCTTCGGCCAGAAATAGACCTTTAGTCGGACACTTTATATTATACCACTAGCTATGCCCGCGACTTCGTCCACGTGGAATTACAATTTTCTAAAATAGAAGTAGCCTAAGTTACTCCTTATTACATCAGCTATCTGCCAGTGAAAGTCCCGTCAAAATCGGTCCTGCCGTTCCAGAGATTAGCCGGAACAAACAGACAGACAGACAAAAATTGAAAAAAAAAATGGTATATTTACCGTATATACATGTAGTAAAAAGCGGTTATTTCAATATTACAAACAGACACTTCAATTTTATTTATTTGTATAGACTACAAGTCATCATCTCATCAGCCTATTCCCAACTACATTGGGCTCTTCTTCCAGTCTAACCAGATGCAGTTAAATAGAGTAGGTATTTTAATTTTAAATGGAGCTACTGCCAATCTGATCACGCATTAACTGGGTAAAAAGTAACAACCTAGACCGAATCTATAGGCATACATTTTGACATTGTGTTATCATCTGCCTAGCCTTTCCCAATCCATGTTAGGGTCGGCTTCCAGTCTAACCAGATGCTGATGAATACCAGTATTTTACGCATGTCTGAGCTTCAAAACCCAGTTGCTGGGTAAAAGTATACCCTAGGAAAGACTGGTTGTCCGACTTTCGAGCCGCTGACTACCTGTAACGGCTGTCAAAGATCTACAAATGACAGCCGCGTTCAACGGCTTAGCGTGCTTTCTGTGGCATACAGGAAACTCGATATGTAATGAATGGGCACCCATCTGCAGACCGCTTTAGGCAGGCGCGGCTTAACTTTGAAGATCGACTCGTCAAGCTGTTATTATTTACCACGAGATGTTACGGTAGCACGTAACAATGCTGTCTTACCGGTAGGGTCGAGCGGGTAATTGAATTCCTTAAGAGCCTTAGGGTTGTAGAACTTAAAGAGTATGGTATTGAGCGTGCGCCGGTCCCAGTCGTCAGTCACGCGGCCGCCGTAGTTGCACTCGCCCGTTAAGTACCGTAGCGCTATGAATTGGACGTCCTGGGTACAAATTAATCGTATCATTTAGTATCAATCATTGGGTTCCGTGAGAAAAATGCCGAGGATAGCCTGGATGAGAAAGGAAAACTGGAAAAGTGGAAAAGCCTGCAAAGGACTGTAGATATTCATCAGATAATTAAGAGAGATGTACAAAAGCAGCAGTCAGGCGACTATACAGTATGTTAGTTTAAACGAGGGACATATTCAAACCCATCATGCTAACATGATACTAATAAAAATATAAACAAAAAAAAAACACTGATAAATAACAGACAGAACCATACCAAAATTTTCGCAAATGTCACGCAACGTGTATACACCTTTGCGCTAGCGACTTAATACTGTCGCAGAACATGTGAGCGGGTCAATGACTCTTAGGTATAATCCATTTTCCCTTCATACTTTAAACTTACCTGGCTTAGGACAGTCCAAAATATCTAGGCACTAAACAAAACATTAAAAATTCTTCTATATGCGTTATAGGTTTTTTACATATTTGGGACGAGAATCGAATACTGAATACCCTCCCTCAATATGTCCCTCGTTTAACCTAACATACTGTATACATGCAATGCAGGAGGTGTCGTGTTTTTGAATATGCCTCAAAATGCACATCGTCTTTGTTCAGCGTAGAAACGAACAGACTGTGCGTTGACGAACAGATTGACACACTTTGTCAATAAGCTTTTTTATAAGATATCTCATTTCATTTTTTTTTCTCATTTCATTTCATTTCACACACTCACATCGTATTCATTGAGGAACATATAGAGTTGCGTGACGCTGATCCTAAGGTCCGTCTCGTTGAACTCGTAGTGAATGTTCCAGCCTAGCGGGCCAAACTGCCTGCGCTCCTGAATCACGGCGTGGAAGAAACACAGGGAAAACAGCAGCTTCTTGAAGTTCTCCGACTGCTTGTTGCCTTCGAACCACTCCTGGTCGTTGATAGGATCGCTACTGTACGAACGAGCGATGTTTGCTCGCAGTCCTGAATTTTGATAATCAAACATTAAAATTAAAGAAAACAATCGTTTTTGCGAGTTCACGGTCAAATTACGTCTGCAGTATTTAAATAATCAAACGATCAGTATTGTTTTTACAAAATGTTTCAGTTATATCTAAACAATATCTTCTAATTCGAAATGCGCCATAAACATTACCTTGTGGCGGCTCATTGGTCATCTTGACACCGTTTTGCAGCACATACACTGGGAAATGATCAGCAGGGTATGACGTTAACCAAAGCCTAAAGTCAGGATGTGTTGTGTCTTGAGTCAGCCCTTCACAAATCTGGAAAAGTGTTAACATTTAAACATATCGAGATTCAATGCAACAAAATTATTGAATAACGGTAAAAGGGATGATGCTGATAAATTACCTTTTCCAGCGTGGGCATCCAACTCTTAGCCAAGTGACAGTTCTGCAGAACCACCCATGTGCCGCTCCGAATACCTTCGTCAATAAGTTTGACTGCAATGGGACCTTGACCTTGGCCCAGAGACAGCGAAAACAATCGGGAAGAACCAAAACCCTGACAAATATTATTTACAACATTAAAAAAGGCATCCAATGAACTTTATTACCTTGGTGGTGATTGTAGTGTACCTGATCGTCTGCAAACTTCAGTAGTGTCTCCATAGGATCAGAGCCGGGTGTCAGCACGAACAATAGGGGGATGCAGCAGTGAGAGTCCGCGTATGACGAAGCCAGGTCAAAAAGTGGGGGCTCCACGAACTTGCGGCCCATTATAGCTTTAAAAGAATTACAGGAAAAATATATTAAAATTACGTTATAACACTCCCAACAAGTTAAGATATTTAATTGGCTCACCAGTTACGTAATTCTGGACTGCCGGTACCATCATGTCCAAGCGCATGCACCGTAGCACTAACATTTTCTGTAAGGATGAACACCAATAAAAGTTTTGATTTCATGTTATCAGTTGTGAAATAAAATATTAACTAAGTATGTTTGTTACCTCAAACAAGTCAAGTTTCTTATCCCATGGTGAAGGCAAAGGCTGATCTTGTGGGTCAGGCAAATCACAATATTCCTCCCATTGTGGTATATTTTCCATAAAGTGTTCCAAAATGCCATTGAAAGCTGGTATTTCATTTAATCTGTTGATATTACAAAAATAGTTTTACATCCTGCTTTTAAAGCAAATTTAATCTTCTATAAGTTCCGTGAAGGTTTGCCAGCTTTTGTTTTACACAGAAAAAAACATATTCTTCAGGCTATTACATGATACTTGAAAAATCGGTCCTTAGAAGAAATAACCTTAATTGATTTCTTAGACGAATAAGAAAGGTCCAAATCAACTAAAATAATATTTCAACGAGACGATATTTGAATAACTCTGAAGCATCAAAACGAAAGCTGACATCATTTACTTAAATAAATCTTACGCGTTGAACTCGGACCAGGCTTGTGGGCTCAGGAACGTCACCGGGTTGGTGCCCAAGCTTCGAGGCTGCCCGCCGCCAAAAAGGAAAATTACGCAGCCCCTTTGTACCGCCCCCTTTGCTATCTCTAGCGTGATTACGAGTAATAGCGAAAACACAATTTTATCCTGTAAAATGACACACCCCTTCAGTAATCCGTACGTGAAACTTTTGAACACTGTGTACTTAGTTAGATATAGGCACAGACAACAAAACTTAAATAAAAGCCTAGGAGTCACCAAGGAGATAAATCGAGCAATATGCGGTGGGACCTGATATCTGTTATCTGTGGTTTGTAACATGTTCTGCAACACGTAGATGCATAGAATGTTTGCCTATACCTTAATAAAAACAAGGCCTTCCTAAGCCTAAAATCATATTTGTTACGGTCAGGAATCGTATTTTAATCAACATGACACTGACCTGCGAATTGCAAAAAGCGTAAGAAAATCACGGGATACCCTTACGGTTCCTCCTTAATTAATGATTTTATAAATTTTCTTTCAGAACCTTGACCACTGATAATGGACTGTTTTACCTTTTCAAACAAACTTCTGCAAATGTTCGAGTAGAGGGAGTATGTGAAGTAGCGCTTCAGTATATCCAGCCGTTCTTCAATGTCTTCTACCTTCTCAGTATTATCGATGGTAGCCACGAACAAACCTTCGAACCAGCCCAGTGAATACTGGTACATTGGATCAATATTCGACAACGACGCTGAAAAAAATGAGAAAACTTTCCCTAAAATCTACATCTTCAAATCTTCAAGACTTAGCTTTGTTTAAAGAAATATATATTTTGTAAACTTTTTTTTTTCGCCTCACCACTGCAACACATCATTAAATACTTACCGATGAGGAAAAATAGTTCGGTGGAATGTTCAGCAATGGGCACGTAGTCGTCGCGAGCGACGTCAATGGCTGCCTCTGTTATCATGGCTACCTCCTGCTTCTCTTTGATTTCATTCGACATCTCTTTGGCAGAGTTCAGGATCTAAACATTCACAATTAATGTAAAATAGTAAATGAGAACTGATGATCAGATCGCATTCTCTATCTAACGGTGAATGCAACAGGCGCTGCTCTAATAGAAACCGCCGCAAAGTATTTATTTAATTAATGGATTTGAGTATTGCCCAAAAATTGTCACAATCATAAACGTTCATTTATCTTCACATCAAGAATAACAGGCACTGATTTTAAAAAACCATGGAGTTTCTTGCCGGTTCTTCTCATAGGAAACGACCAACCCGAACCGAGAACCTTTTTGTTTTACAAGTGCCCAGTAGGCCTATGAGAAATAAAAATATTTTGATTTTGGTTCGTTACCTGGACAGCTTCTTCATCTTCCAATAAATGTTCAGAAGTGGACAGTACAGTTAATATTTTCTTTTCAATGTCCTGTAAGAGCCTTCGATGCTCTGCACTTTGCGTGGTGAGGTCAATCTTGGCTTGCTGTAGATCGGGCCGCTCCCGGGCAACCACCCGCGCCAGCAGCTGAGCTTGCAGCCCATCCATGGCCAACATAAAGTTGACGAGAGTCACTCGCACGCCTACTTCGGGTAGGTAATGCGGGTTTGCCAATTTTGTACTGATGTATAATCTAATAAAAATAGTTTAGTTTTTACAAGCAGTTCGGTAACTTGTTTTGATCATAAAACCAAAATAAAACACGCGGAAATATCGTTGTAGGTTGGATTTTCAGCAACCTACTCGTAAATTTCACTAAGGGCCCTCGCTCACGGCGACTTTTCGTAGCGATGCTGTCGCGCGTTTGCATCGATACAGTCGCGATACTGCTCGCTTCTGTAGCGCGTTGCAAATGCGACTAACCCGCGTTAGTAGCGATGCAGTCGCGCATTTCGTAAACGCGCGTCAGCATCGCTACAAAATGTCGCCGTGAGCGAGGGCCCTAAGACATGGGAAGCATTTGTGTTAAATATTTATGTACTCACTTAAAATCTCTATTGTATTCAACAATGGTATCACCAATTTTAATGCAGAGGGCTCCGCCTTGTCGGAAAGTCTGCTGTTGAAGTAGCGGTTCCAACATTGGATCCAACTCCTCTAATACATTTTCTAGCAAAACCTGAGTGCGAGATAAATCTTATAAAGCGCTGAAGAATGGAACAAAAAATCGCTAACGTGCAAATAACACCGCGGTAGAACGATGACATCGTGAGATATCATCATAAATGTTGGAACTTACTCACGTGTATGTAACAACTAAATGTATACACATGAATGCAATAAAGAATTTGAGTTTGAGTTCGATATTCTACAGTTACGATCGACATCCATCAACCGTGGACTAGTTGCACCATGAAGCAAGATGAATTTCATACCGGCTGTCCAAATTGCACAGCGTTTTCCAAGACGCGACCCAAGTCAGCCTGCGTCAAACGCACAATGCTGAGGTTGTTCGGTTTTTCCATATTTTTGATCCAGTGATTGGCTTGGCCTTGAGGATCAATCATCAAAGGCCAACGTCTAGCTGTCCTGTATGACATTATTATACGATTTTAATGAATGCTAAAAATACAGGTACACAAATTAACTACCGTCAGACGGGGTGAATATGGACACGGGGGTGAATCGGGACGAAACTTTGAAATGCATTTTCACAAAATACTCTATTGTTTATAAAATTAAAACAGAAATGATCCCAATAGCTTTTTAGCTACGAATAGGGGATCGGACTGGGTAAAGAAAACGACATTCTATTTTGTCCGTCAGACAGGTAATACAAAAATATTAGACACGTATTTTTTGTTTTATCAAAATATCAAAAAAACACTTAGTTAGAACTCATTAAAGTTGGAGAGTGGGGGCTTACTACGTCACAAGGTGGTATAAAACTTACCTACATGTGACGTCATGCGCCATTTCAACTCAATATATCTCCGTAATTTTATGACCACGTGAAAAAAGAAAAAATACGTGTCCAATACTTTTCAATAAACTACCCGACGGACAAAGAAAAAAAAATAGGATTGTCCCCTATTATTCGTATTTAACTAAGAAATCCCATTCAAACTTTAGTCCCTATCCTCCCTCGCATCCCTATTCACCCCGTGCAATGGTACATTTGGGAACTTGCACTGCAAGTCAGCAGTCTTCTATATTTGTTAAAAGTCGGCTGATTGCAAACCACTACTTTTCACCCAGAAAAAGAATGTTTTCCATACCTAAAATTGCGTTTTTTTTTAGTTTTAAAATTTTAGGTAATAACATTTACAAATTTTAATTTCCGTGCTATGTCCCACAAGATTTTTACTTCGTTGCTACTTGAAAGATTAAACTCACAAACACACTTTCGCATTAATAGTAAAACATAGTACTTACATCATTAAAATTATGTCAGTTAGAACTGGAAATCTGTAGTTACAGAGTGTGGGTGATGGGTGTTCATAACCACTGTTCTCAAAACGGTGAAGGAAAAAATCGTCAGGAAACAGACATTTCCGAGAACCAATGATTCGTATATATGTGTCATTAAACAACACGCACTCACACACTCTCCAAGAGAACAGAGAACGGGTATCTGTCCCAGCAATGGGAACATTACGGGCTGTAAACATGACATGACGTACACCATGTTTCTTATATCTAAAGCATGAAGAACAGGATGAAAAATTTCTCATCCTCCATTGAAAACTGATCTTGGGATCTTCCGACTAGAGGTATTGTGTTAGTGTGTGACGAACGCGACGGCTATGGATATGCTAATCTCGAATGCGCGATGTAACATTTGAGTTGGAATGTTGCGTGATAGATGTTAGTAGACTGACTTGATGATGATGGCGCTCTCCACACTGAAGTCGTCGGCGGGCAGCCCGTCGATGTTCCACTGCTGGATGGTGACGGGTTCGCCTAGGACCTTGATAAGGCTGTAGTCCAGAGTGCACACGATGCCGCAGTCGTGACACGCTTGTGCCCAAGATAACATCTAACAGTGACAGCGTTTTAAGTAAAATAATAACATAACTTCTACGGAATATCTTCCGTCCGACGGGTACTTATTTAGATAAGCCAAAGCAAACGCATAATGCTGTTTGAGCAGACAAGCTCAGCGGGCAAATCTGCCCAAAAATCTGCGCAAGTAATAGTAATAATTTTATTGACGTTTTACATAATCTATACCATTTTTTTTTTATACATATTTATAAAAGTAACTGCCCTTAAATAATTTATTACATACCTGAGTATTTCGAAAAGATGCTGTAAATGGTCCGAGATACGCGATGATTCCAGCAGCAATTAAGATGTCCCCTGAAAATACAACAAAATCAAGTAAAACAAGAATTAAATGAATTATTACAATGTTTTTTTTTATTACAATATAAAAACACTTTTGTCAGTATTCATGCAATAAAAAGTAATAAAAATTAATTGATTGATTGATTAATAAATAAATCAAGTTAATTAGTTGATGTAAAATGTGAATGATATGTTTTTGTTAGGAAGGTTGTTTTTACGTGTTGGTTGTATCTATTGTTGATTGTTGATTTGTTGTAAAAACTAATATTATAAATGCGAAAGTCACTCCGTTTGTTTGTATGTTTGTTTGTTTGTTACCTTTTCACAACTAAACGGCTGATCGGATCTTAATTCAATTTACCAAGAAGATAGATTTTAATCTGGGGAAGGACATAGGCTATATATCATCACGCTACGACCAATAGGAGCGGAGCAGCAATGAAAAATGTTGCGAAAACGGGGAAAATATGACGCAGACGAAGTTGCGCGGGACAGCTAGTTTTTTTTATATTTTTTTTTTACGTCGTTAAAAGAAATATAAAAATAAACAATCTTGTGCTTGTTACACTAAATTATAAACTTTGTGTAGGGTCAAGGTGGTCTGCCAGTCCCAATCTTACCAAAGGGTATCGTATTATCTAGTACCGAGTGTTGTAGAGGTCAGACAGGCAGTCGCTCTATGTAAAATACTGATGCTCAGGTGCTTCCGCATAGACTGGCAGCCGACCCCAACATAGTTAGGACACCAAGATACAGGCTGTGCCTACATTGGGACCCGCTGTAAATCTGTTAAGTCTTCTTCAGTACTACCTGTGAGAGCGTTATAAGTTTCGCGCAGATCCTTGGCGATTTGCGTCCATCGAGTCTTCTCCCCGCCGAGTCCAGAGATGAGCATCTCGGCTCGCTTGAGTTTGTTGCTGCAGTCCATTACCTCGTCGTCTAGGATCTTCTGTTGACGACTCTGTTCGGCTAAGACGTCTACTAGCGTTTTGAGTTTTTGTTGCACCTAAATTGGAAAAATCTATTATGTCATACATATTCTACAGTAATAATGTGTTCTAATAATCAAATGTATTTTCATTTTGTATTATGGATAGACTACCAGACTGTAATATTCATTTCTTTGGCGACGTTTGAAAGTTAGGCTTTAGCGCAACATCAAATTTGAATTGTTTTAAAATCCAAATGGTTAAAGGGCATTGGGTAAGTTTGTATGGACCAGTGGCATGATTTTTTTCAACGGCGGTCACAAAGATAATTTTTGTTACCGTATAGTGGAATATATGATATTAGTCACTCCTAAAAAATAATAATAAAAAAAAATAATATCGGAGCTGAAATATCTGATGTCAAAGTTGTGTTGTTTCCACTAACTACTGATACTGTTACGTATTTTATCAAAAAATAACTCTTTTCTATCGTTTGCCGTATGTCATTACTTCCAAGAATTTGATCCTTAGCAGCGACACTATCGAATGGTGTAATAATACAGGGTGCTTTTTTTTTCAAAATTAACGGCTTCGGTTCCTGGCTAGGAATATTGATTTTTCAAAAAACCAATGATGCAGTTTCATTTTTTATCAAAATCAGGCTCGTGACTCTTTTGAGTGTTTTTCGCTATTCCCCATAGTTTCGGATTTGGCCTTCCACCCACTTGAAAAGTTCACCCTGTATATCTCGGCTCCGATGCATTTTGGAAATAAGTGTTCATAAAAGAAAATGAATGTCTTATTGTGTTCTTACTAATGATATATGTTTTATTAGTGGCCGCAGACTTAAAAAATCATGCCACTTTTACCCAAACCCCTTTGATATTCACACCTCTCTGAGCTGAGCCTGCTTGACAGCGAGCGCGGCGCTAGCTTTGTCGTACACCGCCTGAGCGGCCGCTAACCTCTGCTTCTTGGGCGCAACCACCTTCGCCACTTTGTCGTACTTCGTCATCGCAATCACCCATTTGCACATACCTGTATCAAGATAGTTATTATAATTTTTCGAACAATATGTGATTTGGTCAATAAGTACATAAGTCGACACATTATACATTTTAAGAGTACGACATGGACTCGCCGCTATGTATAAATTTCCATACAAAGAGATCCGCATAAACTGGTTTTGTGTAGCTTGATTGATCGCCTTGCGTACCGGTGTTGAATGAAGACGCAAGAATTTTACAAATTATTTTTCATCGCAATCTCCTTCGAAGTCCATACACCATACGTGTTTTCCAAACACCCACTTTTTAAGCATTCCAAAAACTACTATTTGTCTTGTGAGGATTTTTTCTCTTTGTTGGTGTATTAGTTAGTTTAGTTATTTTATTAGTTAGTTTGATTAACCGACTCCTACACATACCTTCACCAATCTAACTAATCACAATTAAAAAAAACTGATTAGAACTTGTCGAACACTTCTTTAGCATTTGATACTCCATAGTATTCTCAATTCAGAATTGGGTGTGACCGAGATCGAAAACCTTTACTTAGCACACTTTGCTGACTTATACTTTCATCTCTAAAATACATTAAGTGACTGTACTTAATATAGTGCTGCAGGGTTTGCAAAAGAAAAAATCACAAATGTTAAGCAGCAATGCTCTCTTGTCAACGCCATTCAAACAACAAAAGCACCATGCTGCAGTATACCAACGACATCAACATCAATTTCGGCTTCAGTAGAAGCTCACCCTCAGCCGCCACAGATACAGTCTTGATCTTCTCCGGAACGAAGCCTTCGTCCTGCATGACAGTGCTCATGAGCTTCTTCATCACGGCCGGAGGGATGTTGTCCTTGTCATAGTTCTGCAGCGACTCGAGGAACTTGATGTCGTTCAGGATTTTCTTCGAAGGCCCCCAGTAGTCCTCAATTGTACCAACACCGGACGGGTTTGGAATCTTGTCTGGTTTTACGTCCTGTATTAATATGGGAGTGAGTGGTTTGTTGTATAATTATTATCATCTGTGTAGCCTTTTCGGAAGTATGGCTTGGTTTGCAACTTACCATGCAGCTGAATACCAGTACTAAATAATATTATACATTATTATGATAAATATGCGTGAATGGGTGACCATAATTACATACCGAGTTTCCTCCGTGCCTCGGAAAGCACGTTAAGCCGTTGGTCCCGGCTGTCATTTGTAGATCTTTGACAGTCGTTACGAGTAGTCAGAAGCCAAAAAGTCTGACATCCAGTCTTACCAAGGGGTATCCTATTACCCAGTTACTGGGTTGTGGAGGTCAGATAGGCAGTTGCTTCATGTAAAATACTGGTAGTCAGCTGCATCCGGCTAGAGTGGAAGCTGACCCCAAGATAGTTTGGGAAAAGGCTTGGCAGATGATGATTATTATGATAAATGATGTTTATTTTGCAAAAAGGTTTTGGGTACTCTGAGAAGAAAAAGGCGAAACAAACTCAAAGGTCTCCGTCTCTTTTAAAGTCCAGACATTGGTCAACTCATATAAGGACCATGCAGATTAGTGTCTGAGATGGTCCTCATATTTTTGAAGTCTGTCTATACTCCTGAATCACGCGTTACAGGAGCAGTTTGTAGTTTTTGGTTAACATTGTGGCAACACTCTTTGGCTCTACTGGCACACAGCAAGCGTTTTAAAACAAAAATAATAACTTGGCTGTAAAATAATATTGTGTCGTAAAGTGTCAAATCATACCCAATACTCATAAAAAAATGAACACTAATGCATTAGTAAAACATATAAAAAGGGTGTTCATATTGTACAAACTCACAAACAAATTGTTTTAACACCAAAAAGCAAAGATTATTAAAGTTAGTTCTTCAACTGTAGGTACAGGTTTACGTAGGTAGGTAAAGATATAAGCAAATTACAATTATACTTTGCATGCACAACTTTCATGCATGAGACATGCATGAAAGTAAAGTATATACGTAAAGAGTTACAAATCTATATAGCATTGTGCGATGAAAGTAATTCACTTACCGGATCGTCCTTCAGAAAAGCAATAAAACAAATATACAATAACATGTTAGGTTAGGTACGTCTGTTTTCCATGTCTGTCGTCATAAAAAGCAGCATTTAAAATAGGTTACTTAAACACTAAAATTATCCGTCTTATTAAGATGTTATTACCTACTGCAAGCAAAATTGTTTCCATTAATCAAAGGCTCTCAGCCTAATAAGCCATTTTCTGAATAAAGCGATGTGGTTTCATGTCAAAAAAATCATCTGGATGTCTGTGCTATAACTATCAAGTACCTGGCCGACCAAGCTCTGCTCGAGTGAAAATAGAAAAAACGAATTTTCCTAGATATGAGATACAGCAAGATTTATTTTGCGCCCCCATTAACCCTTAATTGCAACTTTCATCGAAATCATTAGAGCAGTATTATTCTTCACAGAATTTCTACTTTTGTTAGAGCCGACTTCTGTAAATATACCTTTAAAATGCAGATAGCCTCCATGACAATTCGGATGCCTCTTGGTGGACTCTTCATGGTCTTGATGAAGGTGATGTCCTGAGGAGTGAGGGTGTCGAGCGCCGCCAGGGCCGCGTTGAGGATCGGCATCGCCTCCGCGAGGTCAGCGTCGCACTCGTCTTTGATGGCCTGGGCCTCTGCTGCCTATATACGCAAAACATGTGTTAATTAATTATAAGTTGGTAAGAATGGAATGAGGAGCTTTTCCAGGCAGTAACGTTATATCATACAATCTAATATACAAAACTAATAAATAAAATGACAAAAAGTTCACTAGCCTGTTCTTCTGCAGCGCTCTGATCCACAAGGACTTCAGCCTCCACGAGTGCGACTCCTTCCTTCTCCTTCTCCACGATGGCGGTGGTCTCAGCCACCGCTTTGGCACCAGCAGCCAGTTTCGGCTGCAGTATTTCTAAAGCTTCTTGCAGAAGCGATACAGATTTAGCCGCTGTCGCGAGCTGTTCCAGTCCAGTGATGTAGCGCTTTTCTGCTGTTGTTAATTCCCTGATCAAGTAAAAGAATCTAAGAAAGTGCTGTGTGGCCTTATCTTTTCTCCTACTCTTTTTGCACTGCTAAAACAAACGGTGTGACGGGGATTTTGTTCGAAACTAATGAAGCATGATCATTATCGACACAACAAAGAGGTGATGTCTTGTAAGCCATGTTTGTTATGACAACGTGTATGATTTAAGTGTGGTTGACTATCAAGATCATCCGCAACACCTTTTTTGAGTGGGAATATCCTCGTGGATACCCTCCATCTAAAATAATTGTCAACATTCCTCTAATCAGGCACTCCAGACTTTCAGGAATCTGTATTGACTTTAAAAGTGGTAGACACTAGACTCACAATCGTTTCCTAGTAAGCAATGACTTGAACATGTTGATAAGTTCCAGGTAGGCGGTGGGTGTAACGTAGTTGAATCTCTTGAGGCGGCGCAGGAATTGTCTGGTGAGCTCCTGCGTGTCGCAGTGGAACACTTGGCACAGCTTGATGGCCGTGTCTCGCTCTAGATCCGTCAGTTCTATGTCTTTCAGGAACCGGGTTGCTACTGCCAGCAACGCGTCTGGGGGCCACTCCTGGTAATTGGAGAAAAATATTCAATAGTTCTTCTTTCATTTCCGCACAAATACTGTTGCTAGGATGCTAACATTAGAAAAAACCGTCACTCTTTTAACTTGACAAATTGACCATTGGTTGACACAAAACACTTTCATTTTTACAGTTGTACTGTGTACATTGTACTTAAATTTCTTGATCAATAGCGTATTTAGTAAATTTCGTAATTGGACAAAAAGACGATTTGACGAACTACAGCTTTGACCAATATCAAATTTGACGAATTGCCGATTTGACGAATATCAGACTTGAACAATGTCGTTCAACCCAAATAAGGGCAGGAAGATGTTAATGATGATGAACACGAGACGTACTTGGAACCAGTCGATGGTGCAGCAGTTGACAAGCGAGGGGAACTTGCGGATGCGCGTGCGGAGCGATGTGCCAGCCGGCGACATGGCCAGCACGATGTGCAGCTGGTCGCGCACGATGGACACGAAGTACGCATACAGCGCCGTGGGGCTGCCGTCCGTCTGCAGCGACTTGTCGCGCTGGCGGTCGATCTGAATGGGCAGAACAGAGCATCTATACTTCCTACTAATACTATTAATTAATTTATTATTATATGCAGTTTAATTTAGTGTCGTTGTTATCGCGGCCACGCTGCATGTGAAATTATAATTCAAAAAAAGATTTTTGCAGACGCAACTGCAACCTGTTTTATGTCATTCAACTTTGAACTTTGTCATGTACATACGACAGTTTGTTGTTCCAATCCGAATCTGAATTCAAATATTGAAAATGTGGTTGTGTGCTCCGGTTTTTAATTATTTTTTAGGTCATAGGTGCTGGTGGACATTCTAGTTGTCTCTGGAATCTAATCCACAAGAAGGCAATGACGATACTTACGACTCTCATTTTCTCACACAGTTCTGCTTTCTCATCTGCATTAAAGATATTCGGTACTTCGCCGGAGTTCAGCATATTGTTGACGTCTTCAAGAAATCCTTCTTCTTTAATCTAAGAAATTCAACGTAAGAAACAAATTATCATCTTCTCCATTATCATGGAAATCAAATAATTTTTAAGCAATTTCTTACCTGTGACTCGATAAACAGGAAGACCATAAGCAAGTCAGGTGTGCTAGTCTTTCGTAACAACGTTTTCAGATCTTCTCGCCATTCGTTTTTACCGTACGTTCGACTCATCTCCACCTGTGCAATTAGTTAATAGATTTTTTTTGATATAAGTAATGCTTGTAGTTGTATTCCTTATGGACAATTATAAAATAATTAAAAAGTTACAAATTTATTATTCAATGTTCATAGTGATAGTGGATGCATTGAATGGTACATACGGCGACACATCAAACTATAGATACATTTCTAGTATAACATGGCCTCCCTTTGTATAGATTTACCGTACAACGAAGGATCCGCATAAACTGGGTCTAGGTAAAGTTTATTCGGTCGCCGTGAGCACAGGAGACATGGAGGTATTTGAAGTAAATTTATAACTTTCAAAACCAGTATTTAAAAACAAAGTTGAAACTATCTCCCTTACTAGAAGGTTGCCAAATTATGGGCCGGTAAGAAAATATGCCGCAATAGTGAGAAAAAAAAACCGGCCAAGTGCGAGTTAGACTCGCGCACAAAGGGTTCCGTACCATTATTTATAAAAACGAGCAAAAAAATCACTTTTTTGTATGGGAGCCCCCCTTAAATATTTACTTTATTCTGTTTTTAGTATTTGTTGTTATAGCATCAACAGAAATACATAATCTGTAGAAATTTCAACTGGCTACCTATCACGGTTCATGAGATACAGCCTGGTGACAGACGGACGGACGGACAGCGAAGTCTCAGTAATAGGGTCCCGTTTGACCCTTTGGGTACGGAACCCTAACAAGTACCTCTGGGTTTCGTTAAGGGCGTTTATACACCCGTTTATCGGCATCGGAAGGCTTTGGTAAGCGTTCAGTCTTCGAAGGTAGACTGATGAGAGTCACGGGTATCCGATGGATGGGAGGAGCACAAGAGCAGTCGATGTAGTATCGCTTGGAGGTGTATGTAATGATGATAGTGCTGACCTGGAAGAGGTCGTAGTCGTTGATGTGCGCGGCGAGACGCGTGAGGGACTGCCGGCCGGAGCCGCCGAGCCCGACCAGAAGCGCGTGCGAGCGCGGCTGAGTCAGGACGCGACAGATGCGCGACACGTGCTCGATTGCGAACCTGTACACGACATCAAGCGTTCTTCATGTTCTACACAGAGGAAAATTATATCACCGAACCTGCTCATTGAAATGATTGATCGTTCTGCATCACATGATTTCCGTGCAGTGTGCCTAAAAGTGTTACACACGAGGTTTAGGAGCACAGATTCATCATAATACTATATTATTTCCAAAATATCACAAGAGGAAGATCTATTTTTGGGATTAAGTATTTTGTCTATTTGAGAAAAAAATGTAAAACTTAGAATTAAAAAAAAGGATTGTGTGGTTTTATGAAACCACGGTAAAAGTGAACCTTTTTTTCACACTATAGACATTTAACTAAAAATTTTTGGAATAATATTCCATTAAGGGTATAAAACGTATAAACGCGCGTTTATACGTATAAACGTATACTCCGCGGCCGAGCGTCACGCGACATGCAACACACAGACGAAAAAGTTTGAGACGATGTAATAAAAGTTTCACTTTAATAACAACATTTTCACTGTGTGTTTGTTTATGGAAGGAAGGATTGTGTATTTTTCATGTGAAGTCTGGAGTGTATATGTGTGGGTATGTGAGTGTGTGTGATAGAAGGATGGCGGTGGTGGTGGTGGTGGGAAGGCAATGGAGCTTCAAAAATCTTACGTAAAGAGCACGAGGTTCATTGGTTTCTTGGTCATGTTGTTGAACTCGACGAGGAAGGCCTCCACCGTCGAATTCAAATGTTCCATATTGGTAGTCTCCATGTAAAAGCGGGTATCCACTTTTGGATTTGCGAAATCACAGTAAATCAGTCTTCGGAGATGAAGATCGGTAATTTTCTGTGGGAAAAAAAAAATAAAAAATATATACATTATACCTAAGTAAATTCGTAGAATCGCTCATTATGACTGAAATCTTTCTTTCAATCACGTTTAAATTCTTATAATGGTAACAGACGCAGCAGTTAATATTATTAATTATTTAGACATCTTTGAGTTTTGCCTCATTAACGGCCTGGAGGATGTAGATAGTTGTGCACAACGGGCAGAAGAGAAGGTGAAGAGAATGAAGTGAGTGAAGTGATATAAAGTCACGGATACACACAACTCAAACCCAAAGACAAATACTTACCTCGCCAGGTTTGGAGGAGAGTCTGCCGAGCATGACGTCAAACTCATCGTAGAGGTTGTTGGCAGTCGCGTTACGGAGGCAGTTGACGAACCACTGACGGTCAGCGTCCTCAACCAAGCGGTCACTGAACACCCGCAAGCACTCGTGCACCCACAGACGCTTCATTGACTGCAAGTCTGGAGTCACTTCGGGCACGGACAGTAGAATACCCTGTGAATTTGTATTGGAAAAAAAATCTAAGATTTTAACATTAAAGCATTTAACGCATTGTATTGTATAGTATATTAAACGCTGTCGTCAACGTAAGTTTTGTACTCGAATTCAAAATTCGTGCGAAGGCCCAGCCAGTTACTGCATGCACCATATCTTTTTCTTTCCACTACATAGTAATGGTATCATTAATCACTACAAAACTGATCACAATAGATGTCTTTTTTGCTTAGAACCAAAACAGTGCAGAAATGTTATATGAAATCTCATTATTGCACTGTTTTTCATTACTGCACTCTGCATTTTTATTTTTTATTTAGATATAAATTTACCACAGATGTTTAATGTCTCCCATTAAGTTTAATACAAAATATATGCATTAAATCAAAAAGATACTGGCTGAAAATAAACATCAGCTGAATAAAACCGACTTGGAGAATAAAAAGCAAATGGCGCGCAATTTGTACCAAAACTTTGATACTTCTTATTTAGCAAAAACAGTTTTTAAAAATGGAAATAGACAGCGATAGCGATATTAATTCAACTCCGGAAAGTATAAAAACAGCTGCAAATGAAGTTGTTAATAACTTTTTGCCGCAAAAGTCGCGGGATAAATATTTCAAAACAAATGAAAACAAATGAAATTTTATTCATTAACTTGAGTTTTTATTTTGAGTAGGTTTATTTTGTCACGGTACCTAGTTGAAAGAAAAGTAGATTACGCACCTTGCTAAAGTGAGTAATTAATGCACTCGTGTTTATTTTTTGTTAAAACTTAGTTGAATTTACCAATATGACACGGGAGAAATCTCGCAGATTGAACGTGTAGTGCGACTTGGAAGGCGTAGGCAGCAGGTTCAGCCTACACTCCTTATATACCTCCAATGTGCCATTTACCAGCTCATCGATACATGGGTCGAAATCTTTGGAAAAGCCTCTGGAACAGGTTTTTAGAATATTATTGGTGGTTGAACTCCTGCATGTTACTACCGTCTCTGGATTTCAACAATATTGGTTACAGCAGTTATGAAGCTTAAAAAAATCTCTTATGTGCTAGAGTAACTTGACCCGCGTGGTGGATTATGGGTCATACACTTAGAGGCTACATTCCATCAGTTCATCTCATCTCATCGTTAGAGACTTGTGAAGTAGTTATGAATTAAATGATATGTGACTTTAATTACATAGACACTGAACGGAGCAGTGCTGCTTTTAGTTTAAATCAAACATAAATACACATTACAAATTGCATAATTATGAACAAGAGTATTATATACAAACCTAGTATCAAGATGCCACAACATAATTCTGCTGAAAATGACCTTAAGAGTTTCGTCATCGAACTCGTCGATACAGAAGAAGGCAAAGTGACGAGAAAACCTAGGCGTTATGATCTTAGCGCCCGGCATCGGCTTGCCCATGGCACACATAAACTGAAACAAATACATCGTATTATTACGACGGCTGTTCGAGTCTATAATGTTCCACTATGGACCTGTGAGGAAGATTCGAGAGTAATCCTAGAATGTTCCACCAGGGAGATGTGAAGCAGGTTCCAGAAAGTGGTGGAACTTTTTAGAAGGATCAGTCGACATAAATTAAGCCGTCGTGATTGCGGGAGCAGTCAGTTTGATTTTGACGATACAGTGAACTACAAGCGCGATATCTAAGTGATTAGTCATCAGTAGTGAATTTGTGATTGAGTTTAAAGTATTTTGTGATTAACAAAGATATTTGGTGTTTAATTGGTAGTATTAATTAATCGGTAGTGTTTTAATTTATCCCATACGCAGCTTGTAACAATATTTACGGAAGTGTAACAACGACTTGTTTTAAAAAACCGGCCAAGTGCGAGTCGGACTCGCGCACGAAGGTTTCCGTATTATTATTTACAAAAACGAGCAAAAATTTTTTTTGAAAAACTCTTTTTTGTATGGGAGCCCCCTTAAATATCTATGTTATTCTGTTTTTAGTATTTGTTGTTATAACATCAACAGACATACATAATCTGTAGAAATTTCAACTGGCTACCTATCACGGTTCATGAGATACAGCCTGGTGACAGACAGACGGACGGACGGACGGACGGATGGACGGACAGCGAAGTCTCAGTAATAGGGTTCCGTTTGACCCATTGGGTACGGAACCCTAAAAATTGCCTTTCACAGGGCATTTTTTTCATAGAAATAATTAAATTTTAAAAAGTTATTCAAATCTTAGCGTAGAGGTGAGTTGGATGTCCCAACCTAATTCTTAGGAAAATAGTATTAATAATAGATTCTTCTCGTTAACGAGAAAAAAATAGATAGATTTAATAAAAAGACTAACGTGAATATCTGTCTCTAATATCTTGGTTGTTTTAATAGGGTTAAAACATTTTCACCTGGACATCAGTGAGGTGCATGGCGACGTTGGTCTTCCGGTCGTACCAGAGGCCCAGGTCGATGCCTTGCCGCAGCACTTCGATGGGCGGTTGGGCGCCGTACGTCTCCGCTTGGGGCATCGACACGTCGTCCACGAATACCACCGAGTAGCAGCCAATCGGCGGCCCGAATACACCTGACAAAAGTTGTTAACCACAAAAGAAATAAAACTATAGGCGAATAAAATTCTGAAACAAACCTCAGTGCCTTATATGGTTGGAACAAGGCTTCGGTTTCTAGTACAGGATAATTTTGCATGCAAAATGTATGTATGTGGAGGTTTTAGGCTAATTATGCTATGCTTATAATCAATAAAAAGTTCAAAAAGATCTTTTGTTCAGCAAATAAAATCTTTACCTTTTCTTCTTTTGTCTAATTTTCCCATGATTATATCTTGAGTTTGATTACAATTAGTTTGCGCCGAGAAAGCCATGATGAGAGCCTTATATACTTTGGTATCGACTTTCTTTACCAGGAAGTCCTGCAAATATTTATCATTTTAGCATCAAATAACTTGATTATTTAAATATCCTTTAAGTGTAGCACAAAACCGACATATTATTCAATCAATTTAGCGCAGCTAGGTTAAGTGTATAGAGTTGAGACACAAATGTGTTCATAAGCGGATTATTTGTACGAAGTATATGAATGTGAAATGAATTTGAAACTCACGTACAGAATATTTGAGTTAGGCCTGCAGATGACATCTGTAACTCTGTTAGAATATAATTATCGCCACTTACAATAATATAGGCGGACTTGCCGGTGCCTGTGGGGCCCACCATCATGACAAGCTTATGATGCATCACCATCAGCCTGAACAGCGCCAGGTAGCGCACGCTGTCCAGCGTCGTCACAAGGATCTGGTTGGGGGGCGTGTCCCGAGTGATGGGCGGCGCGCTTAATACGTCGTCGGCCCATGGCTTCCATTTACCTTTACCCTAAAATATTAGGAAGGAATTGTGAACTCCTTCTTCTTGTAATGATCAATTCGATTTTCTGGTTTTCTATTTTTGTTACTGTTTCATTAACTAGCCAAGAGCCGATCTGATGTTAAGTGATCATCATCATCCTATAATGTTCCCACTGCTTGGACACAGGCCTCCTCTCAATGAGAAGGAGTGGGCCCAGTGCGGGTTGGTAGATGTCACATGTCTTCGAATTTTTAGTTCTAGGACATGTTGATTTCCTCACGATGTTTTCCTTCACTGTTAAGTGATCATCGCCCCCAATGAATATCTGTTAAGCCAAAGGCATTACAGATACGTTGTCATCCCAGAGATATAATCACTGTACTGATGGACACCGAACTTTTACACGGAGAAGCTCTACCCTTCAAACTGAAATACAGCAACGTTTTTTAGTGGATTATGGAGTATCATAAAATATGGTCACAAAGTACTTACTTCTTTAATAAATCTATAGTCGTATACCGTACCCTCTCTCGGAATAGTAAAAATATATTGTTTTTCTGGTTTGCTAATTTCTTTGGGCATATCTAGTATAACTCGAATCTAGAAAAAAAAATACAATAAAAATAAGGATACAAGGTGTAAACGGATCCTTCACGAAACCGTCAACCAAGCGTTATACAAGATGTTGTTTTGCATCCTCGTCAAAATTCAGGAGGTTGTCACAAAGAATGTCTTTGTGACAACCTCCTGAATTTTGACGAGGATAATCAATTTAAATTACTATACCTAGTTCAATATTAATAAACGCTGATTTTTTGGTTGTTTATGTTTGTCACTATTTCAGAATAACCCCCTGAACGTGGTTTAGGGAATAAGAAACTATCGAATAAACGTTTGAGATTTTTTGTATGTGTGAAAGCGCGGTTATAGGGCGAGGATCAGACGGGCCGCGTTTAATACACGGGTGGTTCACACTTACCGATTTCGGTAAATAAGAAAAAAAAAAATTACCTAATCATTTTTTTTACTGATTCGGGACGAGAAATATTAGCATAGTTACCTCCTTGAATTTGACGAGTATGCAAAACAACACCTTGTATATTATATATCAAACTAAGTAACTCTACGCAACAATTATTGCTGGGAAACGACTTTTTTTGTGAGGTGCAAAGTATTGATTGGGACTCAATGTAACGCACTCAAAACATTGTGCTGATGGATGCATTTAATAGTACCGGGGTCATGGAGGTAGTTAAAGTTATAACATTTAAAACTTGTGTATAAAAAGAACTTTGAGCTCCAATATCTCCGTAACTAGAATGTTTCCAGGTATGGTCCAGGACGGGAAAAACAAGTACCATACGGCTTCGCTAAAAGGTATTTTTATGTCCATTATGTATATTTCCCCCTGGTTAATAGAAGTATCAAAGGAATTTTTACCTTATCAGGAAAATCTTTTTCCAGCAAGCCTCGGAAAAGCATGTCAAACTTAGGACGACCTTCAGCATCCACTGTCGCTCCAAGAGACCAAATACATGAGAAGAAGAAAACGCCCTACGGAACATGACATAAAATACAATTAGTTCAAAATCAGATTAAACTTTGGAGATTGTTTGTTCAACTTTATTCCCGTGATACTACAATGTTTGTTTGTTTTACATCCAACAATGCCTAAAAATAATAACTTTTTTACCTCAAGTTGAGCTCTGATATCAAGATCTGATATCTGTTCCAGAAACTTTTCGTCGTAGAAATCATCCATAAAGCAATCGAAAAGGCTCATGCACGCCTGAACCATGTTGCTCCGTGATGTTATGTACATTTGCTGAAACCAAAATTGACTAATTAGTCTTACAAACTTGGCTAAGTCGCATAGCACTTCTACGCAGTTACTTCTACGAACCGGTGCAGGCCAACAAGAAAGGCAACCAAATTTATGACACCTATTGTGTGAGATAGTCCAGAACAGGTCTATCATATTGTACTTATACTCATAACACCTAAGAAATTTACCTATTGTACTTTATCAAATAAATTTCATCTACAGCTAAATCAGAACATATATGTGTTAATCAAACTCAACTCAAAGCATTTATTTCAACTATACCATTACAGGCACTTATGAAAGTCAAAAAAAAAAACGAAAAAAAAAACGCGAAGCTAAAGTCCCAGTCACAAGGCATAATAACTTGTGAAAGTACTGTAGTTGCCCATTCCAAAGCGTAGATCTCTATGGAGAAGAATGGGCAAGTAACAAAGTAACAAAGTAATTAAAATATACCGTGTCAGCTAAGAGATGACCAGATCGTTTTGTAATATGTATTTGTGCTTTTTCACCTTAACTTGTCCAGAATATTCGACGAGCCAAAGAAGCGGCGACACGAACCGGTTAAATAGGTTGCGTATAAGGTTGCGGTTGACCGTGTGCAGGGAAGGGGGCAGCAAGTTGAGCCACGACTCCAACAGAGCCTTCCAGCCGAGACCCTTGGGCTCCAAGTAGATCATGCCGCACCGAGATACCTGGTAAGTACCTTCGTTATTACTTTAGATTTATTTTATTTTAGTGCAAATGCTTAACTCATATTAATATACAAGGTCTGAACAGTCGCTTCACGAAGCCGTCAACCAAGCATTCTTCACATCAAACTAAATAACCCTACGCAAAAATTATTGCTGGGAAACGACTTTTCGGAAATCAGTCATCGTGATCAGAAATGACGTTTTACGGTAAAACACAATGTAACGCACTCAAAACATTGTGCTGATGGATGCAATACCTAGCAAACAGGTCATGAAGGCATTAAAAGTAAAGTTCTAACCTTAAAAACTAGTTTTTTTTTAACTTGGGAAATACTTGGAATTTTGACTTGCAATATCTCCGTAACCAGAAGGTTCCCGGGTATAGTCCAGAACAAAAAAAATATCGCAATGACGGGGAGAACAAGTGCCCTTCGGCTTCGTTAAGGGTTGACTTACAGCCCTACGAAACCATTGGTAAGTACATAAAAGACATGATTGTATATGTGCGCAAAGCTCGAAAAGTAGTCGATCGATTTAATTGAAATTTTTACACAAATATAAGAATGAGTTCATATATTTTTCTCCTTGGGAAAATGTCAGACTGAGTCACAGCGAAGCGTGGCAGGGTTTAAATTAATATACAAAACGACTTCTTGAACGTAGGTACCAAAAATTTGAATCCTTGGACCAAATGCACTTGGACCTAAATGCAGATTCTTAAAAACTCAAACATGCTCTAACTTAGGTACCAACCGATAAGGTAAATAGCCTACTCAAATATGAATGATTCTCACCGTGGCTGGAGAAGCAGCCTCCAAGTCCATGGGTTCAAAGATCAGGTTGGTAGTGTTAGCTAGCTGAATGATCTCTCCACTCATCAGACACAGCTTCTTGTTATCGTCGAGCACTGTGTTCAAGTTCTCTATCCATATCGCATCCACAGGGCCATCGAATACTAACCATTTCCTATAATTGTAATTGAGTTGATGATGAGCTAATGAAATCCATGAGGTAGTAGACCGTAGGCAAACGTTGCGTTAAGGCTAGTGCACATTATAGAGGCACCACATAAACCGCAACGCAACACATGACATAAGTCAACCTGTATCACCTTCGTATGTACCTTACAAAATTTCTACACTTTGTAAGTATGAACCGTCATTCAGGCATGCCATACATTTTTTGATGCGACACGCTACGTTCCGGTAATTTTGAAATAGATATGTACTAACCTTATAAGCACAACTTAGTGTAGTTTTGCCAAATGTACAAAAACAACAACAACAAAAAAACAATTTTTAAAATTAACTATCCAATAGTAAACTCTGAATAATTTTGAAGCATATGTTTTATATTTATATAAGTAGGACCTTTTCAATGTCGGATAACTTTTAGATATACAGGGTGAAATTGAACAGATGCGACAAATTTAAATATACAATAATACGTGTTGTCAACAAAATTTAGAACATATCAAATGTAAAATTAAAAAAGAATCTAACAGTGTTACGAAAAACGTTAAAATAATTAAAGTATCAAAGAATTTCGCGTACTACCATTTTCGCGTAGTGGGCACGATTTAGGTATACATTCTCGCTATGAATGAATCGCGCCGCCCCCGTCCGCCCGGCCGCCCGCGCATCTCTTTCCCGCGCGCACGATTAATAAAAAATTTGTGAAACCAAATTTCCCTTCATCCTTTTGTCGGCTGAGGACGATCAAAAATACAATAAAAGTAAATAGTAAAACAATGTTTTAGTAAGAGGTATAACATGAATAATGTTTGTTACAACAACAAATCAATTATTGTATTTTTGGCGTATTTAAAAAGTTGGAATCACAGTATTTACAATAATTATTAAGTATTTACACTAGAAATCAAATCAGTACACTTACGTGTATTTTAATAATTGTTCAAAATGTCCACCTCAGTTTTGTAAACACAATTGAGCACGGGCGCCGCTAATTGTCATTAAGTTTAATTAAAGTTTGTGATTTTACAGTTTCGAATGCACTCCTGATTTTTTGTTTTTTAGCTCGTCTGTCCAGCATGTTTTGAGTGATTCTTAGAATTCTTCCCAATGAAGGTGGGACATTAGGATATTTTAGCCGAAATCTTCGCTCTGTTCACGTAGATTTCTTACGGTGGTGTTGTACCACACGACAATATCAAGATACTGTACGTTTGTTAACGGTTCACAACTATTTCGTCTCGTCCTAGGCATTGTTATGACAAACACAAGACCAAAATACAAATTATTCGCAATACGTAAAGTAGGATTTGCGGAATGCGCGCGCGACCGTGACCTACAAACGTTTTAGGACGACTAATGAACTAAGGAAGGGTGGGCGGCGGGGCGGTCGCCGGGAAGGGATGTCGGCGCTGGCGCTCATGCGAGGTTTGGCAACGTCGCGCGATACTTACACTAGAAAATAGGCAAAATTAGGTAAATGACCGCTATGAACGGCAACGAGATTATTGTGCACTGCGATGAGTAGGAAGAGATTTTTTGATACTTTAATTTTTCTTATTTATTTTGCATATTAATTTATTTTGTTGGAGTACCGATAATTCGTACTTAAATAAAGATAATAACATCAATGGACCATTTTAAAGCGATAATCACGTAATTTTTTTTAACGATTTAGATTGTAGAAAAAACAGTTTATAATTACTATGTTACTGTAACTGAAGCTCCCATTTCTTTTTGTCGCATTTATTCAAAGTCAGCCTGTATATCTGAATTAACATAAGATTATGGATTGGCTAAGGTAGATCTAAGTCCAACTTACCGATTGTCGTTGGTAGAGACTGCAAAAGCCCGGTAGCTGACAGCGAGGATGCCGTCAGACCACTCGTGGGAGACCGGGTCAAACTGCCCGTACAGTTGGCCCATTGTGATCGACTTCGGGTTTATAACTGTCCACTCAACTGCATTCTCTTCCATCGTACCCTTGAATTATATCTTTTTTTTATGTAATACGTCGAAGGAGCGTTAGCTAAAATTATTTCAGCAATTTTCTCAAACGGTTTTGGTTCAAAGGCTGGGTCGACCATCAAATATTTTAAACATTTATCTGCTTTAAATATACCTTAAGTTGTTTAGTTTGAACGAAAAAAAAAAAAAAAACGTTGAGGCTTGCGGAATCCGTCGGTCTGGAATGTTCGTGGAATTATATAACCACAAGACCACCCCTTAACTGTGACAGTACTTGAGGTCGCTACGTTGCGCAGAACAGGTATGGTGGACGTGTTGCGAAAGCTCCGCTGACGGTCTTCAACACCTCTTCCGCACCGCACAACAACTTCAGGCCACAGTTAGCCGGGCTTTAGTCTCAGATAAACGTTCAGTCTGTAAACCCTAATGTACTCTTACATCGTGTTCAAACAAATAGAAGCGGTCAAACAATACCACCATTCGCATACCTTGAGAGCGACGCACTCCAGTGATGCTCCTAGCGCGTGATAGCATTTTGTTTTCCCGGCGAAAGGAAGACCGACCAACATAAGTCCGTGCCGCACTAAAATCATTTCGTACAGTTGCAACACCTGTAAAGTTTTAAAACACTTAGGTATAACCAGCAAGCAGTTTGTTTAGAAACCCGAACATCATGAAGAGTTATCAGAGAAGTGGTTATTAGGGCAATCCCAGCTTGTACGCTTGGATGAAAGTACCGCCACTATGTTTAACATTTTTTTATTACTTATTGAAAACATTCATTTGGCGAATTCAAACCAAGCCTATTCATGACAAAAAAGTTGCACAAGATGGTTTCCACAACAATATCAAAATATATTATTTCAATATTAAAAAAAAAAGGATTTTTAAAATGTCGATTAAAGGTGCACGGTTCGGGTTGGTCGTTTTCTATGGAGAAGAACCAGCAAGAAACTCCATTATTATTCTTTTAAAGTTATTTGTTTTTACAATGCTATTATGTAACAGCGTTAGTACCTAAGTAAGGGAGGATAGCGTAGGCCTGACAATAAGTCGTTGCTTATTTCACAAAAACGTTAAGCAAATTTTTCAATATGCAAAAATAAGGGGCTTTAAATAGGTATGTGTAAGTTATCCATCTTTACCTTTTCAATGAAGAAATCGTTACATTGCAAGTTGAGTGGGCCACAGACTTCCTTCAGACATTTTACTAATTCAGGAAGACCAGCTAATGGTAGCGGCAGACCAGGGAACAGATCGCCGATGATACCCTACAACATTAAAAAGGGGCATTTGAAAGTATTATATCATAGCACATTATATTGATTATTCCTAAAAACCTGACGGTTAACAAATTTGTAGCCAAAATAATCCCATTTGGATTATTTGTTTTAATTAATACCTCCCAAAAGGTTGCTATTATGGGCAAGCACTCAACCTGCCAAAAACAATCTTCAACACACGTATACATCAATGTAGCCATGAACAATATCACTCGCAGCAACCCCAGTCGGGGTGGGGTTTGTTAGGCTGGACACCACCCCGGGCGTCACAAGCAGAGAGGGGGCTAGACATTGATTTTCGAAAATACAAAATTGAACATTCATTTGCAGGCACGCTGCAAAAAGAACAATCGCCGCGGGCGTCAAGCTTCATAAAGCGAGCGCGGCATTACACACACTCTCGTTACAATACCGTCAGATCGGTGTATATGGATGTGCTATGCGAGATTTTTGGTATGAAATCACCGGGTAGAATTTAATGTGAGCTTAGAGTTCACATCAACAGTATTTGTCCAGCGCAGTATAGCTGCCTTATAGAGATACAGAAGAATGCTAATTCTTGCACGTAAATGCAATTTCGGCCTTAAAGTCCGACTCAAAAGAAAAATAAAAACAGAAATGAGCCTCACCATAAACAGTGGCACATCATGCTCCAAGAACTTGGGCAGGTTGACGTCTTTGATGGAGCGCAGGAGGATCAGATCTTCGAGCTCGTCGGGGTAACGCAGTTTCAGCGCACCGGCTGCACGCAACACTGACTTCACCGCGCGCATACCTAGCATTACAAACTTTACTCATAAGTTAGAATTAACTATTAAGTTCTCAAAAAAATCTTCTTCAAAATAATATTTCACTTAGAAGTTAAGAGTCCCAAGGAATCCCGTAAAATTCCCTGGCAGATGTTTAGGCAAGGAACCTGGTGAATATTGTCTATTTCGGACATTGCTTAAATCAGTGTTTTTATCAGTTTATCAAAACCCACCTGTTCTTGAGTATCATTATTGCCTAGTGCAAAAAAAAGTCTTTTTCGCCAGCTTCCCTAAGTTACATATCAAGAATGTAACCAAAGTCCAAGAGCAACCAAGTGAATATGTTAAGTTAAACTATAGTACCGTAATCGTAATGGCACTGCGAGGACAGTTGTTCCGAGCACAGCTTGTAAGTGGCGACGATCTTGACGGCGAGCGGCTTGGCGTTCAGGTAGCCGAAGGCGTACAGTTCGATCTCAGAAATCAGCACATAGTCCGGCACCATCATAGCCACGGAACGGAACAACGCCTGGACAGGGAAACAATCAATATACCTAATAATAGTGTTACGTATGCCATTTCACAAGAACATTCTAGATTACGTTCAAATCTAGAATATTAAAAGTGCATGGCCGATCGCATAATAGTAACATGACTACATTTGAATTACCCGAAATTGTGTATCTCAGATAATTTACTTGTATCGCCGCTAAAAAAAATACCTTAAGGTTATCAGGCAGTTCAGATCGGCCAGCGTATCCAGGGTTCATTGTTATGAATGTCGCACAGGTCTTGTCGAGCTGCAACAACGTGCCTTCGAACATCATTTCTGTGGAACCAGAATTGATGCCTCGTTGGATGGAGAGGATCTGCTGCGCCACCACCGATAACACTTCCAGGTCGATGCGGTTGAACTCGTCGAAGCACGACCAAGCGCCACAAGAGGCCAAACCCTGGGTTACAAAAGAAACAAATTAGCTTATATACTTTGGCAAAAAGTAGCAGTCCTGGTGGTAAGCATTTCCCGAACTAACTCCTTCTCACAGACCTCTACTACTACGAGTTCCCTTTTACATCCACTTTCTTGATGTTTCTTCAATTGACTTAAAGTGGAAGCATCAGGCTGGACTGCGAAATACAAATTTTCTTACGTTTTTTTGCAATTTTTAAGGCAGTGTCAGGTTGTATCTTGATTAAAATATGATTCGCGGCCACCTTAACATATCAATAGCGTCTATGTTCTCTCAACCCACTTTTTAACCCCCGACCAAAGTTGAGTAACAAAGTTTAAAGGCGGCAAGAGCGCCTTTCACTGTATCCCTACTCCGCGTTTTAGCCTTTCTTTGACAATACCTTAAAGAATTTCCCGAGGGCGATATAGTCGAGGCCATCAGAACAGTTGAACACGACGCATTGTTTTGCCACAGCTTTAGCCAGATCTTTGACGGTTTCCGTCTTACCAGTACCGGCGGGGCCCTCCGGAGCTCCGCCTGTGAGAATCGAGGATTCGTTAGTTTCTTTATTTATTTAACAATTTATGTACACACTAAATACAGAAAAGAAGGAAAGGACAGAAAATAGGTACTATGGTAATGCTTATTTAAAAAAAAATCTCCATAAGTATATGTAGATGCAGTTGAAGTTGTATTGGGAAATTTCAGTAAACTTGTCACGTAAACGAAATTAAGTTACCAAGCTCTATACAGAATTCTCTATTCGTTTTTTAAAGTAAAGATAGCAAACTTATGTGAACCGAGGAGACAACCAAAGATTGACACCGTAGCGATTTTCGCTAGATCCTGGACGCTATATGCATGTGCTGAAGACGACCCACCGCCAAAGTTTTAGACGGAAAATATTCCCAAAGATTTCCCCCGGTAAAAAAATATTTCCCCCAGCGCCTGAATACAAAAATTTTATAGTCCACAAGTGGTCGGTAGTCTTAAAGCTTACCCAAATTAAGATGTAAAGCACCGAACAAGGTCCTGAAGCACCGATCGGTGAGCGGTGTGACGACGAGTCTGCCGGTGTTACCGAGGTACTCATAGCCGTACATTAGCGTGGAGTTGATCATACGAGTCAAGCACTGCCATGTATTGTCCTCTTGTAGCTATAACATCAAGATAGTATTCATGACTTTTGCCAACCAATGACCAAGTTGCTTGGTAATATAACCTCTTTTTTTTGTATAAACACTCCAAAGTCAGCCATGGCATATTTTTACAGTTGGTTAGTAATTAGAGTAGTGTTTTTAGGAAAGGGAAAATGAAATCGAAATAATGAAAATAGATTACCAGCCAATAGTATCGTATCTGAGAGAGCCAATTGAAATCATTGTCTTGCTGCACTTTAAATTCTATGAGCATCAACAGCACATCTCTTGCGTGGACGTCTAACACCACCAACGCTCCTGGAATTATGATAAAAGAGTGCGTTTTAAATATGGCCTATGACATTCGAGGATACTATAACTTCCCATTCGATTTGTTTTCAATAAAATGCTTTCGTCATTTGCTTTCTAAATTCTAGAATCTAAGCATCCTATACCTAAAAATAAGTGGAAAAAAAACGGGATCGGATTGATAGTTCCGAAGATTGGTAATATTCGTAACTAACGATCAGATTCCGATTTTTTTTCCAACATCCTAACATACTAATGATTTGTTTAAGGTTCCAAATTTTTTTTTTGTTTTTTTTTTGTCTTTAAATTAGTACATCTGTTTTCATTTAATTGTTAGTGACTGACAATCCTCATTTAAGTTTGAGAGAGATAGCCGCTGAACTTTATGTGTCTCACGAGTCGATCCGTACCATTTTCAATAATCACTTGGATATGAAACATGTTGCTGCTCGGCTAGTCCATAAAGACCCGAATTTTCTCCAAAACTCAATCGCATAAGAGTCGCTGAGGACATGCTAGAACAAATACCATCGAGCAACAACCTTATCCAGGAGATATAACTTTTGGCTGTTACTTTCAAATAAAGTCGAATTATTTACTTCGATCAGCACGATTTAACCTTCTCTAAAAGACAAAGATAGTGGCTTGTTGGACATAATTAGACTTGCCATCTATTTTACGATGGTGGTTTTTCAATGAACAGAGGCCCACGACAAAGGCAAAGCACTATTCTCTTGTTAATTTGCCTACTCATAAGAAAAATATGACACTGTATTTGGGTACTCACCGAGTGTAATCCGGTTCTGCAAATTGAGGTGACCGCGAACCAAGTCGACAATTTTTGATATTTGAAAATTACACTTGTCCCAGTACGCCTTCATGGCAGAAATGTTGATGTGAATAGCATCTGTTACTTCTAGTGTCCAGAAAGTCATGGCTATACATTGCACCTATAAAGAAATTATTTAATTTAAAATACAACACAAAGTCAACCTTACACACCTTTACATAAAACACCAGAGAATTACGTCGTTTTCTGTATTTGATTAGAGTGAAACTATATATAATTTGGATTATAGCCTCGAAGTAAGCCTTACGGGTTCTGATCAGTAATCTATCGTACACATTGGAAGCACCCCAAATGGCTATTTAAGAATAATTTTGAGTATATGACTCATTTGATACTAACGGTTTGGCCTGGCCATATAAGCACCCATTCGTCTCGTTTCCGGTTCAAATAGTCATCGTATGATTGGGCTACTACATTATGGACAGATGCTTTCATCGCCTTTTCCAGTTCCAGCAGCCATTTCTCTACCTAAAACGTTAATGAGAAAAAAATATAATCAACTGCCACACAAATAGAAACATTGAAAAATAAAAAGAATGCCACTTCACCTGTCCTCTCGCGGCGGCAGTATTGATAGTCATTGTGAGCAACACGACCTCTCCTTCAGAGGATCTCAGGTGCGTTACCACCATTTCATCTGTGAACGTCAATCGTGCGATACCTTCGAAACATTTCTTGAGGTGAGGTTGTACACTGTTGAAATAGAAACAATACAATTTACTCGATTTAATGCACACAAGTAATACTTACACTATTCGTATCTACAGATGCGGCTGTTATAGACCAATGCCTATGAGAGTCATTTGATTCATATCACCAGCATCTATAACAAAATCAATAAAAAACTGTGAAAAAGCCCACCGCGTAGGATCCTTAGTTTCGGACAGGATTTCAAGCAGTTCGTCGTTGGAGAGGAAGAAGAAACGAGGGAAGTATAGACGCTTCTTCTCCAGATACGCGTTGAGGCCACGCTGGACCATCTCCAACAAGTTGTTGGACTTCTTCAGCCGGTCCAACATCTTCTCAATCTGGATGACGTCAAGTACTCGCGGCTCTTGGAAAGCGGCCTTCATTATCTCGCGCCACATCTGTACGAGCATTTCAAACGTTAACACTGACTTAAATATAATCAGGAAGGTTGAGGTACCTATGTGAGATAGTTCCAAAAGGAAGCTGTAAAAAAATAACTGAACTTTTAGCCCGTTTTTATGGCCGTCCAAGTACAGAATCAGCAGTCTAAGCCTATTCCCTTGCATCGTGGTGTGAGACAAGGGGACGTTATATCCCCCAAATTGTTCACAAATGCATTGGAGGATATATTCAAGACGCTGGACTGGAAGGGGCGCGGCATAAATATAAACGGCGAGTACCTCTCACACTTGCGATTTGCAGATGATATCGTCATCGTGGCAGAAACGCTGCAAGATTTGCAACATATGCTGAATGGCCTAGTTGATTCTTCTCAACGCATTGGTCTCCGGATGAACCTAGATAAAACCAAGGTTATGTTCAATGAACATGTCAGTCCGGAACCAATTGCAGTTCAAGGCAGTATTCTCGAGGTTGTTAAGGAGTATGTTTACCTCGGGCAAACTATGCAGTTGGGTAAAAACAACTTCGAGAAAGAGGCCAACAGAAGAATACAGCTGGGCTGGGCAGCGTATGGGAAACTGCGTCGAGTCTTTACATCGCCAATTCCACAGAGTCTGAAGACGAGAGTCTATAATCAGTGCGTCCTACCCGTCATATCGTACGGTGCCGAAACGTGGACACTCACGGTAGGGTTGGTCCACAAATTTAAAGTCGCTCAACGTGCTATGGAAAGGGCTATGCTCGGGGTTTCTCTGAAAGATCGAGTTCGTAACGAGGTGATCCGACAGAGAACTAAGGTTATCGACATAGCCCACCGCATAAGCACACTAAAGTGGCAATGGGCCGGCCATATAACCCGAAGAACCGATAACCGTTGGGGTAGACGAGTTCTTGAATGGAGACCACGGATCGGTAAACGTAGCGTAGGACGTCCTCAGACTCGGTGGAGCGATGATCTTTGCAAGGCGGCTGGCAAGAGCTGGATGAGAGTGGCCGAGGATCGTGCTCAGTGGCGTGTCATGGGAGAGGCCTATGTCCAGCAGTGGACGAATACAGGCTGATGATGATGATGATGAGATAAAAATAATAAAATCTGCTGTTTCATACAATTTGACCGTGTAGGTATTGCACTTTTGTACGAAACAGCTGTTTTTAGGGTTCCGTACACAAAAAGTCAAACGGGACCCTATTACTGAGACTTCGCTGTCCGTCCGTCCGTCCGTCTGTCACCAGGCTGTCTCTCATGAACCGTGATAGTTAGCCAGTTGAAATTTTTACAGATTATGTATTTCTGTTACTGCTTTAACAACAAATACTAAAAACAAAATAAAATAATTATTTAAGGGGGGCTCCCATACAAAAGCGTGATCTTTTTGCTCGCTTTTATAAATCCTGGTACGGCACCCCTTCGTGCGTGATTCCGACTCGCAATTGACCGGTTTTTTTATAACCGTTTCGGTCGGTCGGTGTCCCTTTCACGCTGTATGTAACAATTTAAAGGAAATCAAGTTGACATGATAACCATAACTTCCAACTAGCATATATCTTTAGGTCCAGGTACATGCCTTATCAACGGCACTAAACCGTCGTCCCTCCTCTGGGATCTGCTGCTGAATATCGGGCGACGAAAAGATGGGCTCCAAATACATCCAAGTAGCTTGAACTTTCAACCACTCATCTAGAATCTCTTGTAGAAGAACCAACTTGCCCTCCCAGTCACTGTAGGAAAACCAAAACCAATATCAAACCAATACTCGTGAGACGTGAAATTAAAATCAACTCTGGTTGTACTTTCTATTATTTACACACATAACATCACGCCTGTAATCCCAGAAGGGTTAGGCAGAGGTGTACCAAATACTACCCACATTTCGCAAGTTATGTTAAAGTCACATGTAATAGGGGGCGAGCCTATTGCCCCCAACCGGGGACAAATCCAAACTCCGTAGCTGCTACTGGAAATTCCTGATGGAAAAACCCAATAACGCCCGACCTGAGAATCGGACTCAGGACCTTCTGCTCAGCAGTCGCGCTTGCGACCACTAAACCAACAACAATCATGAAGTTTTTATTATTTCTCTAGACAAAAATGTCAGTTTCTAGCTATAACGATATTAAGACAACACTATTTTACAAAGTGATAGTTAGGAGTCAGTTTCCTCAGGTGAAATGTTTAATTATAAATGAGCATTTTTCATAATAAAAAAACGTACCGAATGGTCTCCTCAAATGGTTTGATGTACGGGGAGTTCTTCATAGTCTGCGTCTTGACAATATGATCATCTAACAGCAATTGAATTTCGTCAACACTTGACAAAATATAAGTCCCGGTATCCCTGAAATTATAACATTTTGTTAATTACATATAGGTAACCTGCGATTTATATTTCGTTCGTAAAATTATTTTATTACTAGCTTCGCCCGCGACTTCCTCCAGGTAAGTTTTATCATAATTGTACTCGGCAAAAGTACAGAGCTTTCTATCAAAGGAAGAATTTTTGGGATTGGATTTTTAGTTACGGGTATTACCTTGGACATCCAAGCTTTAGCTCTTTATAATGTAAATTTAGTTAAAACGAAACAATGGACAATTTACTGTATGAAACAAAATGGCACAATGACTCAATGGCTTACTTGTAACAGAGAATTTCGAATTTGAGGTCGGCCCATTCCTTCATCATTTTGTCCAGAGCCCTTTCGAGGTTGTTCTCCTTGGTGGCGGCTTCTGAGATGCTCTCGAACTTGTCAATATAGTCGCCCAAGTTGAAATCGATCACTTTCTCCAGCGATAGATCGTCATCCACGACAATAGGGAACCCAACAATTTCTGAAATCTTCTCCCAATGACGCAACTTCATGCCAGGGTTCCCAAGTGTTTGTATTATCGGCATATGGCCCTTGAACTCATCCATTTTTTCTCTGAAAGTTATTAAGTCACATAAAAAAACTATTTATACTATAAAGATGTACCCACCCTTAACGAAGCCGAGAGGTGCCGTGATCCGTCATTACGATTATCTTTTTGCTCTGGACCATACCGAAATTCAAAGTGTTTTTAAAAATAAGATTCACATCGAATATCTCCATGACCCCTGTACTGTTCAATCAGTGCAATTTTTGGGGTGGTTTAGGGCGTTACATTGAGCGCTACTGTAAACCATGTTTTTTTACAACAAAAAATACGTGTTACGTAGTTTGATAGACAGAATGCTTGCGATCTTATGCACGGCTTTGTGAAGTCCGTCTCTTCACTCTGTATATATAATATTTTCATGATCTATGTACCTCACAGAAGTAGCGAGGCGATGAGTCTCTGGAACGTCCGCGAATGACTTCTCCAACTTGTACACAATTTTATAGTAATAACTGACGTCACCTTCAATGTCTTCTGGATCAAAACTTCCTACCTAAAATGTACAAATTTGTCATTTATCATGCCAACAAAATATGAATACCGTTGCAATTAATTATATCGCCTTCTTTGTCTATTACTTGTTTGCGCTTTATCCATCGCTTTCGTTATAATCCTTAAATACTTATAACTCTTTTGTTGTAATGCGTTTTAGTAGTCTTAAATCTACATAACTATTTCAAGATTCTCTTATATCCGCTACAATTATCTATCTTCCTCAAGAATGATACAACATTCGAAGCGTATCTATGTACCGTACTGGCGAATAAAGATACACTTACTTTAGAAGTCATCCAGTTGTTATGTTTCTCGAGGAAGTCATACCCTGCATCGAACAGTTTCTTAAACGGCACTAATCTATCGAACACATGCTTCCTCTTGGGATACTGTGACAACTCCCACCCGAACGATGCTTCTTCTTCGTTAAACTGGTCTATCTTAAGGAGAGCGTTTGATAACCTGCAAACAGGAGTAAATACAACTTTTAAAGTATTGGAATTTCATGATGTGGTAGTAATATCGAGAACTGGGCAGGAATTCCAATAAAATCGGTTCGTAATGTAAGATCTTATGAAAACCTGTAAAACCGATTGAGAATCATAATTTTAAACACAACAAACTGGATGCAACTGTTCTTACGGCAGGCAGCGCGCAATTTTTGACACATTTTATACCGAATATAATTCATTTCTAGTAGTTGTTTAATATGCACTGATCATCTACGTTACGTTACGTTACTTTGGTACCGATTTTCTCCAAGATATTTGAGAAAGTAATGTTTACAAGGCTTATGATGTTTTTTGAAAAAAACGAAGTAATAAGTAAACAACAACACGGTTTTATTAAAAATAAATCTACTACTTTGGCATGTTTTAAATTAATAACAGAAATTCTCAGTTCAATAGATAAAAAGGAAATTCCTATAGCAATATTTCTAGACATGAGCAAAGCATTCGACATGGTTTGCCATGATAAATTATTAAATAAATAAATTAGAACAGTATGGTATAAGAGGACCTGCCTACAATTGGTTTGAAAGCTACTTAACTGGTCGAAAACAATGCACTGAGGTTGTAAAACTATGCCGTGAGACTAACACCCAGGTGACCCATAGGTCTCCATACTTAACTAATCTATATGGCGTACCACAAGGGACTGTGCTTGCCCCGATATTGTTTTTAGCATATATCAACGAATTGCCAGAATCAACGGATCAGTACACTGTATTATTTGCAGACGATACCACTGTTTTAACTAAAGAGGCTACTATTGATCAGGCAATAAACGTCACCAATAAAGCCCTAAATGACATACATGACTGGTTAAATGAAAATAATTTAGAAATAAATACTGATATAACTAAATTTATGAGATACTTGACATATAATAACAAAAGAAATGAATTGGACACAAAAATTGCCAATAAAATATAATAATAATACTATTGAAGAAGTAAATGATATAAAATTTCTAGGAATAAATATTGATAAATATTGTAATTGGAAATCTCATGTAGATATTGTTTGTAAAAAAATTCACAAATTCGTATTCGCGCTTCGCAATATTAAAAAAAAGACCGACAAAGAAACAGCTCTAATGGTATACCACAGTCATGTGTGTTCAGTACTGAGGTATGGCATAATCATATGGGGAAACTCTACAGACGCACAAAGAGCATTTATAGCCCAGAAAAAATGCATTAGGTCAATTTATAGCCTTAAGTGGACCGATTCGTGCCGACCAATATTTGTTGATAAACGTTTACTTACATTTCCATCCTTATACGTTTTGGAAATGTGTAAATTCGTCAGAAACCACCTTTCACTTTTTGAGCAGGATGAGAAAGCTCCACTCAAAAGGAAAATAGTGCAAGAACCTTTAGTAGTGCCTCGAAGCAGATTAAAGCTATGTGCCAAAAACTGCCATACCATGGCGGTAAAAATATATAATAAACTACCGGAAAAAATAAGAAAACTGAACAACCTAGAATTTAATAGAACTTTATATTAGGCTTTAGGCTTTGTGACAGATGTTTTTATTCAATTGATGACTATTTCAATTTTAAGCTGACATGATTTAGATAACTATTGTAATGTGCAAGTACTTTAAAAAAAAATTTGACTTTGACATTTTGATTCTAATAAACTTATTGACTGTCTTGATTGCTATAATCCGATATACTTTCTAATTTAATGAAATAGTTTATATAGCTGTAATAATTAATGTATGTTTAATGCTAATATACCTATTAAGAATGTAAATTATGATGTGCATGGTAACAACTATGTAATTTTTAACTTTATTTGGCATGTGTAATTGTGTACCTACTCGAAACATTTGCACGACTGATAAGTCGAATATAGTGAGTCATATAAGAATTATTTCACCAAGTTATTGTGTACCTATATTCTGGCAAATAAATTAATTTCATTTCATTTCATTTCCTTTCATCCAAATGAAAGTCAGCTGCCGCACCCATAGGAGAATCAATTAATGATTACGGTAAGACTTACTTTTCATCCAAATGTCGTGCCCGCGAGACGTATTTCGGCAATTCGTTGATTTCTCCCCAAAACTGAACGTCATTGCATTGCATTTCATAAATATCAAGATCATCAACAAACTTGGCAATGCGAACCTACAAATAATGTTAAACAGAGTATTACTTCAAATTCTATGAAAGAACATACATACATACACAAATTGTTTTCAGAAGCGAAATATCGTATGTTACCTTTAATAGTTCTTGATATTCTAGCATCTTCTGATCACAAATGTTCTTAGACTCTTCTATTATACCAGGCATGCGAGCATACCTGAAAATATACGAAAAGAACTTAAATGCTTTGTATATCTAAATGGCCAGCCAGCCACCATACAGACGAAATAGCTAATTAACGAAACTGCTTCTACCAAAGCACTTAGCAGGTATGCTTCGCTTGCATGATTAAGTGGCGATGTTAAGGAAGGTTCATAACTACTTTTTTTTTTACTTAGCCTATATTCTCTCACAGATGGGTAAAGGCCTCCAAAATAGCGTTCCACTGTTCTTTCCGTCCGGTTTTCTCCGGCTAATCTCTCATAAACGCCTCTAAGTCGTCACGCCAGCGTTTACTAGGCCTGCGAATTATGGTACTGCGAATTCCGTTGCTGAGTTTTATACCCAATACGCTACGCCCCATCGCGCTATGGCAAACCTTGAGGTTGGACTTTTGCGACAACTTATTCTTCTTAAAACAGAAAATATCCTATTACTAGATATATTTCAGTCTATCAGACACGTATCTCCCTTTTAAAATCGCAAACTTAGAGCGACAAAGGGGCAAGGGCAATAAATCGAGCCATAAGCACGCGTACTTAGTTGAATTTGTGCGTTTATCAGCTATTTTAGAGTTGCCTCACCAGTGGTAGGTCTGGTTGTTAGACTTGAGTTCTAAGGGCGTGAAGTTAGTATAGTCTGCCAAGAAGACGATGTATCTCATGACGTTGCGCAGCTTGTCTTCCATCTCGGCGAGTATGATGTCCTCCACCTTCTTGACGTAATCCAGCAGCACCATGAGAGCCGCCGTATCCAGTGGTGGAGTTAGAAGCGTGTTTGCTATTGAAGCGTATTCATCGTAAATCCTACAACAGAAAAAAAAAAAACAAATATAAATACCTTATCTTAAAAAAAAACATTAAATAGCAGTTATAACAAAGTAACGAGTTTTTTAAAACTAACGCTTTGATCATCACTTGATAATCATCCGTCATTCTCCTCAACAGTGTATTGGCCAGCCTAGTCGCAGCTGTTCGCAGCGAGGTGATTAGTTCACCCCGTTGCATTTGAAACATGCCGATGACAATGGTACCCTCAAGTTTAGAAGGGATCTCCCGTTCCAAATCAACGTATTTCACAGACTCCAAGCAATATTCCTCAAAAGTCTTCACCGGGTCCGCATTGAGGAAAGCTCCCACTTGAGCTTGAGACTGTCAAACAAAGATATATAATGAAAATAATAATTTAAATATAATTAAGTCTTTTATATTAAAGCATTTTTTATAAAAAATATGTTAAATCAGAGTCACCTCCCCGTTCAATAGACAGATGTAGTCATCAAAATCTTGAACTCTTAGTTCGGGGCCTATTCTTTGGTCTGCAATCAACTCCGATATTTGAACTTTATAATTGTGTACTAGTTCCTTGTCTATGATGGGCTAAAAAATAACATTATGAATTATGAATAACCATAAATACCTTACTAAGTTTGAATAAAATAACATTGACACGAGTGTCTCATCTTACCCTTAGATTGGGGTTGATTCTTGAATCACTAAAATCTTGATATAACAAAGTTTCCAAGCGAGGTGACTGTCGACATGCATCGATTAGAAACTGATATAAAAGACTCAACTGATCTTTGAACTGCTTAAAAGTGGGATCGAATTCGATAGCGTCGTTTGTGAATCCCAAATTTATTATAAATCCTTGATTATTTCCCTGCAATGGAAAGTTTAAAGTAGTTCAAAGATCATCTCTCATCAACTATTATTGTGTATTTAACGCCCATTCCTTATAACCATATATTTATACTTCCCGAGCCACTTACCGAAAGGGCTTTCAATCAAGAACCCAGTTACCACGTAAGATTGAAAGATGAGTTATTTGTCCATATCATTTTATATTCCTATTTTGTGCTTACCCCCACATCCATAACGTAGTCGGTGAACTCTTTCATTGATTTCAAGCATAAAGTTTGAAGATTGTATGTCATTATACATCCCAGACAGTTGTAGAAGTGCTTCATTTTCGATACTTGTTTCGGGTCTGGTATTAATCTCTTTTTACTGCCCTGAAGAAGGAATACAATTAAAGTTGATAGTTTATCCTGAAGATTTCAGATGGTTACAAATATGTCAAGCTGAGTTTTGTTTTTCCTATTTCTTACCTGAAGAAAAACAGCTTGAACATTTGGAATCCACTGGTGTGTGAGCACATTACCAGCCGCTTCTATGTGTCTTTTGCAAACAAAAGAGAAGTCTTGTAACTCGTATGCCTCGTTCGTTGTCATTATATCTTTCATGCTGATCAATCGTAAATCGCTAAAATAAATTAAATATGATGATTCAAATTAATATGTTTTATAATGTTAATTTCAAATTAACTTGGTAAGATTTTGTGTTTTCTTACTTGAATTGTTTCCACCATATAGCTAACACCTGAGCGATACAAGGGTTCACGCAGTGCAGATTCTTAGTCAGGTACTTCTGGGCTAAGGCATACCGGTTCCTCCAGGCATCGTCTTTCATTGCCAGTTCTTGTTTCAGAGGCGTATCTTCTTCCTCCAACGACTCTTCCTGCCGAATTAAGATCAGTAAAAGTCCCTAAATATTATGTGACATTGCTAGGTTTCAGTTTTCACTTAGACCAAAGACATTGGTGAGCATGGGTTTTGCTTTGGTATGAACGCAGCAATTAGTGCAATATCACACTTTAAATGTTGAATTCTACATTCATTTTATACATTTTCCACTGTACCAATACCATGATAGATAAGTTTACTAGTCTGCGGTTACGACAATAGTGAACACTGTGTATATGTGTGTATTTTATTATTCTTAAGTATTTTATTTAATACTTTTATTTAATTTTGTAGGTACCGTGTTAGGATCTTTCAGCACGAAATCCACAATCGCTTTTTTCATACTCATCATAAAATCTTCGCGCATCTCATCTGTACACATAAATAGGGTTTCCTTCCACTTCTTTAATTTCGGGGATATAAGATTGTGTACTCTGAAAAAAAAAATGATATAATAACAGAAAAACTGAAAACATAAAAGGTATAACTAAATGCAAAATACGTACTTATTATTTTTTATGCGACAGTCAAACATGCAGTGTGGCATGGAACAAAGCGACTAAACGACTAAAACTAAACGACTAAAAGACTAAACTTCTAGCAATTAAAGAATTGACATCTACAGACTGTTTTTTTTTTCTACCCCATGCTAGCCCTCTGCTGGGCAAAGGCCTCCCCCAAGTCTTTGCATGAAACCTTGTTCCGCGCCACCTCGATCTAAACCCCGCGGTATGCAACCAGGTCGTCACGCCACCTCTTTCTGGGCCGACCTCGGCGTCGCCGTCCATCTGTAGGTAAGGCACCCACTGAGTGGAGACTTTTGCCCAGCGGTCATCGGACATACCGCTTACGTGATCTGTCCAATCTCATATCAGTCTGGCAGCCATCTTGCCGACGTCCACAATGCCAGTTTTGTGAACACAGCGTGGTGTTACGGCCTCAGTCTTGTCATTTTTGCATAGTTATTGTATTGTAATTGTTAACTTACCTTAATATTATCTTGTTGTCCAAAGGCGCTACGTGTATGGTGTCGATACCGTAACGCAGATAATAGTAATACCTAAGCAGGTTCTGTTCTTCGGCTGTAGGCACTGCCGTTGGCTGATGCTCATCGCCCCCTTCAGACTGACATATCAAATTTACCAGCTTTAACCTGAATTCCTCACGAGCTTTTCTCATTGCCGTAAAGGTTTGCATTACTGAAAGGTATCAATAGCTATTATTAAGCTGGGTATTGAACGACGTTACGGGGCGCAACGTAAGGTGTTACACAGCGAGCGTTCGTGCAGTCAATACGGGGAAACAAGGCGCTCTCGTAACGAGCAACGAGTGGCTTGCTACGAGTGCTCGACCTCGTCGGTGTTTTGGCGAATCCTTTCAGTATTACGCGCCTCAGTCGGGAGAGACTCGGGGTTTTTAATATTGTTATTAACGACAAACCACCAGATTTGTTTTTGTTCTTAAACAAGTTTGATATCCAATAACGTTTTTAGAACACGGCGAAACGTAACATACTCGCTGCCTGCGAATGGTACATTACAGTCAGTAACACCGGCAGTACCACATTTATAACCGCTTTTTACAAGCTTTTTATTAGCTTCACCTGTATGATTCTATTTTTTAGTTCGGTTTTCTATAAAAAGCGTGTTTTTTTGTTTTTTTTTTTAACTATTATTTATTTGATTATCTTTCGTTTTCTATAATTAAGTACCTATTCGTTTGGTTAATTTTAAAGAGCACCTATTAGGTACCAACAGTACCTACCTAACCGTTTAATGTTTTCTTCTAGAACAAGACGACCAAGAACTAAAATATAAGTATGAAAAGTTAGAGTAAGTAATTAGATACGATACCGCTGGACTTCTTCTTCGGGATGAGTTTCGCTGCCTGCAATTTTGCGGCTTTAGAAGCAGGCGAAGGTAGTTTCAAAACTTCCTCCGGCAATGAAAACAAGGGCCGTGTTCTTACTTTGAAGTCTTCAGGCATTGTAATCTTCGGTATTTTAGGAAGTTTTATATCGGATGTGGACGGAGAGGGTTGGCCTTTCTTTCGTGTTGGCCTGTTGTTCTGCATTTTGGCTCCTATGAAGAAATTATTGATTTAGGTAGGTCTACAAATGCTTTATACATTTTTTTTCTATTATTCATTTGTCTTTCAAAAACTTATTTAACCTAAGTAAAGTTGCCCAAGCAGGATAATTAGCTGCAATCTTCAGTTTGAACAATTAACATAGTATTTACCTAGTTGAAGCAGAATGGGTACTCTTTAGTCGTTTTACACCGTGAGCGGTTCGGACCGCGGCGCGAACTACCCAGGAGCTCTTTTTGAATGGGTCCTTTCGCACCTGAGTGAATGGAGTGGTGCGAATAGCCAAATGTATCTTTGGGTCGATCCGGACCACGGGGCGAAACGACCCGATGTTTTTTTCATAGGTTCGATTTGGACTCATTTAAAAAAATTAAGGGAAAAAAAAACAAAACATTATAAAGATAAGAGAAGAGTAAAATTAATAAGAAATTTAAAAAAAAGTAAACCAGTCTTTGCATTTTACCAAGGGATAAGTAACATGTAGGCATCACGTCCACCTATAGATTCCATGAAGGAGAATTAGATAGATGCCGCTGAGATAAACACAACTAAATTTGGCCAGCTATGTTCAAGTCCCACATAATAGGGGGTGAGACTCATTTTCAATAACCGCACCATTCTAAGCTTCGAGCTTTAACTAAGAAATTCATAATGGAAGAAAAACCCTGTAACATATACCCGACCCTGGGGATCGAACCCAGGTCGAGCATGCAACCATGATTAAGACCAACAAAGGAAATAAAAAAAAAACAAAGTAGCGGCGCTCTTGAGACTTGCATATTTCCACCAAGCATCGCCATCTGTCTATAAACACACTGTACTTTTTGGTACACACGTCTCGTTGATCCTATAATAAACTTCTTCCAACAACGGTTTGTATGCATGAAATTTACACAATACTGTAAGTTTTATTTTATTTATGAGAGAATTATAATAAAAAGTAATTAGAAATGCAAAGTAAATCAGAATATTGATAATTTTATTAATTGTTTTTCCATAACATAATGACAAATCTATAGCATAAACTAAACGGTTTTTGACAGGCCGAGTTAGGTTATATTTCGCGAAATCGTAAGTCAATAATAATTCATGGAAATTTCACTTAAAATTGTTTAATTTTCGGCTTTACATCGTCGAACAGTATTTAACCGAGAAAATTATCATATCAATTACCTTTAAACTGCTCTAACCGACTTCCAAAAAGGTAAACACCGAAATAGTTCTACTTCTTTCGTTACCTCTACACAATTTTTAAATAATTAACACTTATTTATTCTAACAAAACGAATAAAATTAATTGAATTACAAATAAAGTCATTTTCATAACTATCTCAGTATCACGAGAACTGTTATTGTCAAGTATTGATTTCTCCATGGCAACAGACTATCTTCATTTATTGTAATTTATTTTTAATCAGCCAGTGTTATTGAGTTTGGGGAGGTTTTATTATATATATATCTTTTCATTTTAATGACAGTTGCGATCAATTTTATGTCTTTTACTATAATTTTCTAGGTTATAATTTGAAAATGAAGTTAAAAGCACAAGCATATTCAAAGGTAAATCGCGCAATTATGAAGCATTCAATTAGGTACTAATCCAAACACAATAAAACTGCTACAATATGCATGTATGTACAGCATCTGATCTTCATTGTTAAAACACTGTATCTGTCTTGCTCAGATAAACTCAGATGATGTCATTGCTAGCCATATAGGTAGCACATTTTTATTGTGACCTGCTCTACAGCAACACTGAGCAATTTGTATTTAATATTCTCATTTTTCAATACAGTTCATCTACTGGACTTAAATCTGCTTTGAACTTTGATTTGCGTGAGTGGAATTTTGTGTTTATAAATGCTGAAGTCTTATTAAGTTTGCTTGAACAATATATGCGTTCAAAACTAACTCCTAAGTGCTTTTGTATAAAAAGCTGTTTTAATTATCGCCTACTTATTCTTCCATACTATAGTATTCTATGATACTTGATTCCTGCTATAATTAACCTCTTAACATGTACTCATTTTTGTTTTTTTCAGATGATCTTTCAGTTGGTGCGTCGGTTCCACTCAGGTCCTGTGTGCAGGGCGGCAGAATCCTCCCTGCTTGCTAAACTCAGGAAGAAAACCGGCTACACTATTGCTAACTGCAAGAAAGCACTAGAAATGAATAACAATGATGCTGATAAGGTATAACTTCATTGACAGTAGGTGTACACTATCTATAGTATACACACATTTCTCCAGATATATTTAAAATTCACATGAAAAGGAGCAAGCCTATTGCCATCAACTGGGCACAAATTCAGACTCAATTCAATTGACTTCATTGAATCATTGTCAACTTCTTTTATGTATAAAACCACACCCAAATACCTCAAGTTTTTAAAGAATGGCACTTTTAACAAATTACTGTTGTATGAACCAGCAATAGTACATACAAAAAATGACATCTGAAAGTTGGATTGTTGGTAATTCTTGACTGTTTAAGTACTTAACTAATAATTATGTTTATTTTGACTACAGGCCGAGTCATGGCTAAATGACCAAGCCCAAGCAATGGGGTGGGCAAAAGCTACGAAGCTTGCCGGACGCACTGCCCTACAGGGCCTCGTGGCAGTGAAGTTTGACAAGAACCATGGAGCCCTTGTGGAACTTAACTGTGAAACAGACTTTGTTGCCAAGAATGACAAGTTTCAGAAAATGATTGAAGAAGCTACTCTTGCTTGTTACAAGTTTGCTCACACACATATGCAAGCTAAAGGACCTATCACAAAGGTATAATTTATTTTAATATTTAGAGTTTGGTGATTCTAAATTGTCAATTATCACTTTGCCCGACTTAGTAAAGCAGTTACCTACAAATATAGTAAGGAACTCTCGTAAAAACCGCACAAAGGATTGTATGCATTAGAACATAATTTCTTGATTAAAAAAGCTGACAATCATGGAGAGAGGCCTTTGCCCAACAGTGGTATAATGCCTATATACAACATTCATGTGGGTGCCCAAATGTTGATATCTAATTTGGGGCCGTCACAGTTTAATTTGTTCACAATCAATTGCGCCTTTTAGACATTTTCAAGGTCGATTTCCGGCCGAAGGCTAAATAAATTAGTCAGTTCAAGGTTGTTTTATATAACTTTTAAAAATAATTGAAATTAACTTGTTACTTCTAAAAAAAAAACACTTCGAAATGTGATATTTATTTTTATTTTTTGTGAGATGCGAGCGATGGAAGAGGCGACGCGTTGGGGAAGAGGTGCCCTCGGGTCGCCTCTTCCAATGCCCTCTCCCGCATTCGTAACCCAAATGGGCCGAAACTTCGGCAAATTTTGGCCGAACCCGAAGGTTTGGTCGAAGGCCACAAAGGTCCTGCCAATACACTACGCAATATGCAGGACGAAACACTCTCTAAACCATTTACCATTTTCAAGTAGTTTTATTAATTTTGCAGATGGAATTAGACAGCGAACAATTAGCGAATCTCTCCACAGAAAATGGAAAGAAGTTATCAGAGGTACTGGCTTTATTCATTGGATCAGTTGGCGAAAACGCGGTATTAAGGCGTGCTGAATGTTGGAAGTCAAATAACAAAGACGTCAAAATCGCTGGCTACACTCACCCTGCGCCTGCCAAGCCGGCTGAATATTCTGCAGGAAAATATGGAGCTCTACTCGCATATAAACAAGCCGATGATACTGAAGATGTTGGTAGACAGCTGTGCCAGCACATTGTAGGTATGGGCCCTAAAAAGATAGGTAACAAAGAAAAGGACCAGCCTGCCAGAGACGCCGATGACGAAACCTGTCTTATTTACCAAGAATACTTACTGGACCCCTCTTATACAGTCGAGGAAGTGATGCAGCAACATAACGTTGAGGTCATAGATTACATAAGATTTTCGTGTGGAGAACTAATTGAAGCGAACATGCCTGGCGTGGAGAAGCAACCATTAGATACCGTCCAAACCTTACAATGAAATGTTGTTATGGCTACGCAATGGCACTCTCGAGTTAAAAGTAGTTATATAATTTCATATATTGTTAAGTGATTACCAAAATCCATAGTTCATATTTATTTTATATTTTAATGGAATAAAAGCTTAAATATTATTACTCTTTAAATTTCTTGTATTACTAAAACATGGTTGATAATTTTTTTTATCATAATTCAATAAGTAGGTACACATTATTCTCACTTTTTGTATGAGTCGGCGTGGATTACGTTCTTCATTTTGGAGCTTCCCTTCCAAAGGAACATTCGACAGTCTTTTTTCCAAAACATAGCAATATGGCAAGGCTCGAAACAGTAGCCATGGTAGCTCAGTACCTCTGGAGAGACGACGTGGAGCGCCAGTGTGATCTGCTCCCGGGTCCTGAAGGGCCCCGTGGTGGCCGGTCGAAGCAGGCAGCCGCATGGACATACTGTCGCTATCTCCGGCGCCGACATAACATTCATCCTGTTACATAGGTTGATTCTTTGAAAATTACCACATAATCTGAGTTCTTCGACAGCCCCAGTGAAAGATTGCGTTGCCCGCAGCGCGAGGGGCCTTGCATTTTGGTTTTCTGGATTATTTCTGAAACCGACGGTAGATAATGATTTTTTTGTTATATTCGGGCTATCTTCCGGGCTTCTGTCTTCGAGCTCGCTTTCTTTATCAGAATTATCATCTGTGTACATGACTGCTGTAATTTACGTTTTTGCGAATTTGAAATGACAGTTTCCGTCGTTTGTTTCCCGCCTTGTATGACATTGGTTCGGAAACGTTGATTGAAGGATAAAAATGACATAGTTTTGTCGAAAAAGTTTGTATCTAGTCCCTTTAATTGTATTGTACTATTTACAATCCTAAACACACAAGTAGTTCTTTTTGCTGACACAGAATTAAAGCAAATAACAAAATTGGGTCACTTTATAAGCGTTCGACCGCGTCGGATCGATTTATGCTCGCATCATGTACCGCTCGTGCTGTATCAGGTAGGTCTAATACACAGACATAACGGTAACTGAATCTAGGACGACTACTTCCAAGTTCCAATGCTGCAAAACGTATAAATTTCAGTGATCGTACCAATATAAACATTTCATCAGACATATCAATAAAAGATGTGTAGGAATAAAACAAACACACACTTAGAAAGATCTAGAAAGGTTTTTGTTTTGTTCTTACAAATCTTCCTTTTCAGTTTTTACCTTATACAGCGATTCTTAGGTATGTCACTTGTAGGTACTTTTTGACCATGTTTGTTCTTGTGTTACAGTTAGTTTCTCCAGAAAACAGTTAGGTAAAGAAGTGAAGAGCTACATAACTCAGAACTAAACCACAGAACACCACTGATTGATCTTTGACACTAGGTAGGTGCGGCCGGCAATCTGGGTAGTGTCGGCGTCCTTCTGTCCTACACACAGCTAGGTATGTAGGTGAGATAAGTAGGTAGCCATAACAAATTATAATTCTATGTTTACCAACAAGAGATATTTGAGCAAAATAACAAATGAAAGTGAATGCGGAATGAATGTCCAAATGAACAAAGTGCGCGTCCGAGCGTGGATCCTGCCCTGTGTGGCAGATTGTCAGCGTAACTAGCAAACATGGCGAATCGTCACACCATGTGCGATGGTCAGTGGGTACACATCTCCGCTCTGACGGACAACATAATTCATAGATATCAGGCCGTTCCATACTCATAGTCATTTTAAATGAGAAAGTGAGATAAACTGCAATTATACCGTTAATGGACGAATATCAGGTGCATTTAAATTCTTTAAGTATTTTAATTATTGTATCGTGTTTCAATTAGTAGAATTATTTCTGAATCTATTGATAATCTATCTAATGTGAGGGTAGTAAGAAAGGTTATTAGTACCCCATACCCAATAGGGGATCGGACTGGGTAAAGAAAACGACATTCTATTTTGTCCGTCAGACAGGTAATACAAAAATATTAGACACGTATTTTTTGTTTTATCAAAATATTAAAAAATTACTTAGTTAGAACTCATTAAAGTTGGAGAGTGGGGGCTTACTACGTCACAAGTAGGTATAAAACTTACCTACATGTGACGTCATGTGCCATTTCAACTCAATATATCTCCGTAATTTTATGACCACGTGAAAAAAATACGTGTCCAATACTTTTCAATAAACTACCCGACGGACAAAGAAAAAAAAATAGGATTATCCCCTATTGGGTGTAAAAACCACATGACGCATTTTCCGATCAAAACATCAGGTTCCTATGAGTTTACAGATAGAAGCTTATAAAACAAGTTTAGGTGAGTAGATACCTAATTAGCGTTGTATTCATTTCCAATTATGATGAAAATAAAATCGATATCCACCGAAGTGCACATTAATCTGGTTCGAGGAATTATTAAACGCTCTACCGCTAATATGCTAAACAAACAGAGTTGGTTCCGCTACGTCAATTTGTCGCTGTTCTAATTGAGTTATTAAGAGCTACCGATAACTAGCGATGAAAACGCGATAGTCACCACCGCCACATATCAATCTGAGCGGGTTGCCGCCCAGACTTTCGCGGGAATTAATTCATTCCTCTCCAAGTTTTATTAAAATATGTAAGTGCAAGAAGCGTGAAACAATTTTCTTTTATTGGTTCGCTCGACCGTCGTCCGAGAGTAGTTGGTTAGTCAGTGAGGAGTGCATGGGCGTCGCGGTCGTCTGCGCGTGTCTTACTGTGTCCACGCTCCATAGTGCCGCTCCGCGGGTACCAGTCGCAGTGAACGCCGGGTGTTGTTATGGAACCAGGCAGCTCCTGAATATCCACAGGAAGATGCACATCCTGGAGATTGGTGCTGATCAAGTAATTACGTGATATTTATATACAAGCAGTGAAAGAAACCGAAAGTGTCCGAGTGTTTTCAACTTAGAATACGAAGAGTTATTATCTGACATAACGCATCTACTTAATTCATATGATGCTTAAGTTTGGCATAATGACTGAGCTCTAATTAGTACCTACATAATAATATTCAATTCAATTTAGAAAGTGAATACGTTCAGTTTTGACTGACAAATGGACTCAAATGCAGGTACCTTTATAAGGTAGTTTCATGATACCTACCTTCCTATTATAAATTTATTTGTAAATATTGTTTACAAGTTAGAGTAGGTATGAGGTACCTAGTGTAGGTACCTTTTTATTCTGTGCTATAGGTTCCTATTAGACATATAAAGTGGTACTTGAATCGTGGGTAGGTAAAGTAGGCTTTAGGTACCAACAATTTAAGCAAAAGTGCATTTTAATATCAGATAAAATACTTATTTCATATCGCCATAATCGCACACTCTGGCGCGTTTGTAATTAAGCACTTTATATATCTTTACGCACTATTTCCCTCGTGAAGAGAGCAGAATAGTATAGATACATGCAATATCAATGTAACGCAGATTGCTGTAAAAAAAATTAAATCCTTGAGAGTTTCTTTTTTTTTTTAAAAAACGTTACACCCTTCTAGGAATCCTGAATCGTGGCTGCGTTTACAAACATTTAAACTCAGATTCCCAAACAGCCAGACCCCGAACAAAATACATGCCTAAGTTACCTGTAGGCCATACAAATATTTATTCCGTACGGTAATCGAACTCGCGACACGCAGCGCAGCAGTCATTCGCTCAGCCACTGCGTCAACCGTGCCGTTTAGTGCCTTTTGTTGTGGCTGATGTACATAGCTAATCAGAGTAAAATGCATTGGAACTCAATCCCAGACTTCTGAAAAGATAAATATCTACCAAACGAATTTCAACGGCAAAGGAAAAGAAACCACAAACTTTAACGCAAAGCTTATTGACAACTCGAAAAGTAAAGCCCCAACTTAACAGTAAAACAAAAACTAATCGATGTTGTCCCTTTTTAAAGAGCACTTGATTTTAAACACCATATACGATCAATTAATTAGCTTGCTGGCGTACCTACAGTAAATCTATATCATGAACCTATTGTCAATTTCTTATGTGGTGGATACGCCAGGTTTTTAGCCTAGCTATTCATCACAATAAGTTGTCTAGAAGATAAGTAAAATATCTTGCAATCAGATTGATAGAGTGCAAAAGTAGGTATCTACAAAATTCAGATATGTATCTATATAGAAATCACGATCTTTATACAAGGTGTTGTTTTCCATCCTCGTCGAAATTCAGGAGGTTGTCACAAAAGACATAAATAATCAATTAAAATTACGGTGCCTAGTTAATTATTAATAAACGCTGATTTTTTTGGTTGTTTATGCTTGTCAATATTTCAGAATAACCCCTGTAACGTGGATTAGGGAATAAAACAATATCAAATAATCGTCTGAGATTATTTGAAAGTGTGGAAGCGGTTATAGGGCGAGAATCAGACGGCCCGCGTTCAAAAACACGGGTGGTTCATACTTACCGATTTCCGTACATAAATAAGAAAAAAAAACTACTGATTTTATTATTGATTCGGGACGAGAAAATAGAGATTTATCTCCTTGAATTTGATGAGGATGCAAAACCACACCTTGTATTGCCATTATTGCCAATCAACCCTTTTTCATAGGGGTATTGACACTTTTCCAGACTTCGTGATTTGATGCGAAATAGTTTTTGGATCATAATATGTTGCTTATGCAGCTAGAACGCTACTTAGGTATTGTGCTTAGGTAATTAACGTTGTTGTAATGAACGATTCCCGCTACATAACCCACAGAATTTCCGACCAACTGAATATTAATTATAATTACGACCCGACAAAGCCCAGTAACGTCCAATAGTCATTATCATGGAAATTACGTATCTAATGCCTTTTGCAAGCAGGTTACACCAACTAATGTTATGGCCACACCCAGAAGGTCTATTGTCGGTTGTCGGACGACCCACTATCCGCTAACGTAGTAATTTGTCCGACTTTATCCGTAGCTGTCCTTGAGACCCTCCTACAATCTGCCCTACCCTATATTATTGCCTATCAAAATAAAGGGGTTCCGTAATTTCAGTCGTTGGTCACGCCTTTGTTTTGCGAAACAATGGGCTAGACTAGATTGTATGTTCGTGGTTCTGATTTCCAGATCTGAAACAAACAATGGAGGTTTCATTCTCAGGTAGAGTTTAGAACTTTTATGCTCGATCTCAGTTCAGAGTGGAACTGAGATCGAGCATAAAAGTACATAGATCTATCTAAGTATTGTACAATATAGCTTTGAAAGTATATCAATATTATATGTATGTTCATAAATACATTGTACAATACAAGGTGGAGCTGCAGTATTTACAGTGAGTCGATAGGCGGTCAAAATACATAATTTTGATTTTCTGTTAAGGTACCGTAGTAGTTTTAGTCCATAGATGTTCGGACTGTAGAATTTGAATAATAAGTAAATAAATGCAAATAAAACTTTACTATAACCATTTATTTTGTGGTATCCACAGGATGGAGACGAGAGCGGCAGCGCACGCGCCGCTGAGGTAGCATTTCGCACAGTGCCGAAAGATCACACCACTTTCCTCGTATGGAGAATTACGGTAAGTCTATCGATATTAACTACCCTTATGTAAAACACAGACCGAGGAGCTCGTGGCTAAATAATAACAGCCGCCCGGGTCGATCTTTAAGGTTAAGCCGTGCTTGCCGAGGTTGGTCCGTGGATGGGTGACCATAATTACAAACCGAGTTTCCTCCGTGCCTCGGAAAGCACGTTAAGCCGTTGGTCCCGGCTGTCATTTGTAGATCTTTGACAGTCGTTACGAGTAGTCAGAAGCCAAAAAGTCTGACATCCAGTCTTACCAAGGGGTATCGTATTACCCAGTTACTGGGTTGTGGAGGTCAGATAGGCAGTCGCTTCATGTAAAATACTAGTACTCAGCTGCATCCGGTTAGACTGGAAGCCGACCCCAAGATAGTTTGGGAAAAGGCTAGGCAGATGATGATGTAAAACACAGACCAGGTAAATAAGAAAAAATAATCATCTACAGAAATCAGTCTAATTTAAACTTTAGTCTTCAGCTGTAACATGCATGCAATTGTAGTTCGAAAATAGAACTGAAATGTCGTCCTTGATCAAACCAGAGTTCGAGAGCCCCACGAAAAGAGATTGTCACGTTTTTCGCCCAACAACACTGAACTTAAATTGACCTATCACGCGAAACGCTCACATTCAATTACATTTGATAGTTACAGATACACACCTACACGCCACAGTTTTTGCTTATACATAACAAATTTCGCTTTCACTGGCGAAGACAAAAGTCTTGACTTGAGTCATTCATCATCTCGTGCTGTATCTAACTTCGCTGTCACTTTGAATATTGCAGATATGTCTTGTTATTTATAATTATGACTGATTTTAAATGTTCTACGAATTTTAATTGTTGATCGATCTATGGTTAGCGTGTGCACAACTGCACATAATAACGTGATGATACTTGCATACATTAATTAAGTAGGTACCTATGTACCTACATTACGCAATCAAATACAAAATTACAATAATTCAAAATAGGCTGTGTATCACGTATTTAAATAGCTTCCAAAACGCTCTGGACCTCCATGACATACAGGGTACACATACAGGGACATACAGGGTAGATACGCCTAATTACTTTTATAAATACTTAGGTAGAATGACTAAAATGCTGACTTCTAAATTCCCGTAGAATTGAGTGTTAGTCAAGAGGTCATTACAAATTGGCTTAAACATTAAAAAGTAGGTAGGTACCTATAAGTGCATCTTGAAACAATCATATGCAAAATGAACATGTATTATTAACTTTCGGATCCATCTAAACTTAATTTACTTACAATTAAGACAGTCACGAGGCAATCATTTTGTTTATAATAATTATATTGTTTATGTGATTTATGTCTTTACATAGTTTACATAACCAGTAGTATAAAAGTTTTCCTAAAATGAATGGGGTATTATGCGCAAAGCGTGACAAGGCAATCACACAAGAAATAACTAACCCGCTATAGTCCCTATACCCGCTATAGGTAAGTATTGTGACGATTAATAAACACAATAGATACCAAAGATTTACTTTGGTGCCTATTGTGGTCATATTCCCATAGCCTACCTACTTACCTTCCTATGGCTCTTATTTTGTATCACTATAAAAAATTAATAAATAAATCAAAATTCAGTAGATAATAAATAATTATCTGCTGATATCTTTAGATCTTTATTGCTTGAATATAGAGTAAGTAAACCCAAGAAGGAAAGGAACGGAAAGGAGGTCCTGATGGGTTTGATTCCCAGGTCGGGAAATGTGTTAAAGGGTTTTTTATCAAGAATTCGCAGTAGCCGCCCGTAGTCAGGATTTATCACTGGTTGTTGAAGGCATCAGTCTGGCCCCTTAACGTCTGAGACACTACACGAAAGGTCTTGCATTTACTATGTTACACTGTCTGTATGATGTACCTACTCCTCTGTACAGGGATTACATGGGGACGTACTCTCATCATCTGCCGAGCCTTTTCCCAAACTATCTTGGGGTCGGCTTCCAGTCTAACCGGATGCAGCTGAGTACCTACCAATATTTTACATGAAGCGACTGCCTATCTGACCTCCACAACCCAGTAACTGGGTAATACCATACCCCGGAGGAAACTCGATATGTAATTATGGTCACCCATCCACGGAAAGACCTCGGCACGCACGGCTTAACCTTAAAAATCGATCCGTGCGGCTGTTATTATTTAGCTATGACAAAAAAACAGAATCTATTCTTAAAAGAAGACCACAATGCTAAAAATGTTCATAACTATATGAAAATCGTTTTCGGTGTTTACCCTAACAGTCCAAATTCAAATTCAAATTCAAATATGTTTATTTGTGGCACATAGGTAAAAGTATGTACATGGTGTTATCAAAAAAAGTTGTCTCACTATGTGCTGCCATGCAAGGCGTACAAAATTACAATTAATGTTTACACATTAACTAATGTAGGTTGTAGTTTTTTTACTATAGAAACTACTGATATTGCAGCTAATTACCTAATATTAAATCTTTAATAAAATATACAATAAACAAAAACAAATTTAAAACAATACAAAATAAGTAAACAATAAAAGTAGTAACAATCTTACGAACTAAAGTCCGTGTGATCATTTCCTTAATTTAGTAGAGCGTGTGAAAGGTCAACACGGTAAACTATGTTTTCTCACCAAACCCGTAACAATAACGATTGCAGCGAACTGGATAATGTCGAAACTGTGATCCGTCTCTCTGCTCGAAGATTTGAAGATTTCACGAGAACGAACTCTTTGCACATTTACTTACAAATCTCACCTTTTACATAAGGAGTTCAATTTAGATCGTTCAACCTTTGTGTGGATGGCGTGCATTGATGTATTATAAGGTAGCAATAGTTAGTGACTATTCGTTTTATTCCGTGACAGAAATGTTACAGTTATTACTTGTTAATAGCTCGGTGATAATATTAATTAGTGTGCACGAAAGTGTGTTCACTAAACGTGCACTTATTTAATTAAAACATCTTGTCTATTACTAGGTATAAATAAGTATTTAAATGAGATACATATCTATCTCTTTTCTAAATCACAAAGCCGTACTGATTAGTAAAAAAGGTACTTAGTTTGAACAATTATTATTTCAGAGATGCCTATGTATGATTTACAGAATCCCAGTAAGAAAAGAATCAGTTACTTAATGCACACAAGATATCTATCTACCTACTTAATTTATATTTTAGCAAACTACAGCAATGTGCATGGTAATAATAATCTTGAATACAAAGTGACAAGAGAAAGTATACAATTCAACATAACGATAAATTGCAGCGAGATGCATGTTTAGCGGGACGCTGTGCGGGCGCACCACGCTTGTTAGCCGCGCGCAATGTGATGATAACATTCGTCCAGCCATCATCTACAACCATACCCATTTATCATCTACATTTGGGAGCAAATAAATCTAGCCACATCCATTTTTATAACGGATACTGGTTTATTTTTTTGGTAATATGGAACGTATCAACTCGTCACCATATATCGCATTGAATGATAAACTATTGGCTCTGAAAGAAAATTGCTAATTTTGATTTAAAAAAATGAAGGGTCTTAAAACAGTCCACATAAAACAATAAAAACAAATTTATAGCAAAATAAATATTCTTTATAACCGGTAATTTTGTTTTGTTTTTATATCATTATACTAGGGTGTAACGGAAAGGCCAAAGGGTATATCCATACTTAAGGGTGTGTTACAGAGGATCAAACTGAACGTGTTTCTCCATCGGACAAACATCGTTATAGCGAAAAAATTATCTGCTGCCCCATACGAAAATTCAATACCTATTCGACCCAAATGTATGGGGCACCTGATATTTTTTCGCAATTACAATGTTTGTCCGATGGAGAAACATGTTCAGTTTGATGGCCTGTAGCACACCCTTAAGCATGTATATAGTATATACCCTTTCCGTTACACCCTGTATATATCGACCTATCATTCAATAAGATTATTATCCAATAATTACCCTCATTCTAAAGAAAAAAGAAGTGGCTCGATTTATTTGCTGCCACCCACTTTCTGTTGCATTTCGTATCTGTAACAAAATTGAGTTTCTAGTAATCGGATACCATAACCACAGCTACGTACAATTGCTGTCTGGATTAGACGTGAGCGTGACTTTCTACTGTTTGATGATAACCTAAGTAGGTTAATCTCTTGTTCCACATACCCTAGAAGCCTGGAAAGTAAATACAGACTCATTGTTAAATAAATAATATGATATTTATCTGTTTATGTCAATCAATGAGTAGAAAGACTATGGACGCTTGTCCAAGAACAGCACGTTATGGCACGCGCATATTCGAAAGTATCACTAAATCATCTACGAGACTTTAGAAATAATTAAACGGGCTATTTCGTGGTTTCGTGCCGATAAGATCGTAAACACAGAGACTACTATAAAAACCTGCCGGCTGCCTGTAATCATCTTTTAAGATGCCTATCATTTTCTGCAAGATTTCTCGCGCTGTCAAATAAATCCTTAATAATCAGGCCGGCCGCAATTTATTTGTTCTTTCGTAGATGCCTTTCGTGTTAACAATTTCATACAATTTCTCCAATAAATTAATTAACTAGTGTGCTCCATAAAGATAAATAATGGACGGTTACGAGACTTGCATTGTAACGGAAGACCAGTGCGGCAGTCGGCACAGATATTGTTGTCCGGCAGGGTTAGCCAAAACAATCCTATTTAGAATATTAAATTAATAACATCACATTTGTCAAGACGTGTGTTTCTATAGCTGCATTTGTGGAACTTGTCAGCTAAATTAATTAAGTACCAAAATAAATTAAAATATTACTCACTTTCTATTTTCTGTCACGGATTAAATAAAACCACTTTTATTAAGTTCTAGCAAATGTGAGAAAGTTTGCCTGACAGACGTACTTTCCCACCATCGCGTTAACAAAGGAACATGCAAATGCAAAAATACTTATTAGGGAGGTACCTATAGACGTATGATGTAAACGGACCTTCACAAAGCCGCCAACCAAGCATTCTGTACATCAAACTAAAAACTCTACGTAAAAAATATTGCTGGGAAATGACTATTTTTGGGGTGAAAAATCACGTTTTACAGTACGACTCAATGTAACGCACTCAAAACATTGAATTAAATAGTACAGAGGTTGAGGAGAGATTTAAAGTAAAGTTATAATAAAAAAAAAACTTGTGAAGAAGGCTGTTATATATTGTTTTTGTTCTAGACCTATTTGGTCTAGAACAAAAACAATATTGCAATGACGGGGAGGGCAAGTGCCTTTCCGCTGCGTTGAGGGTATTGTTATCCCAACTATGTCCTACTGTAGAAATATTCCAATTGTTGCAGAAAATTATAAAAACAAAAAGTTTAGCGAAACCAGTTTCAATGTGCAGTTGAAATGGTATCCAATTTGTCCGTTAGGAATTCCGAAGAACGTAAATACCTATTGTGTATATAAATAGTGTGACAGCCCCGAATGGACCATCAGCCGAGTGAGTCACACCACATCTCAGTCCCGCTACAATGCTACACGGACGGCTCGGGGCCCGCCAGACCGCGACTGAACGATTCCCAACTTTACATTACAATACAAACAAAGATGGATATCTGTCACGGAAATTGGTTCAACCTTACTTGGAACTTGGACGATTTACCAAGCCGCATTACTTCCGAAATAATGGGCAGTCTGTAGGCTTGCATAAGCTTTTTGTTGGAACTTCTGGGCTTGTCGTCGCCGTTATGCCAATTTGGCAACAGCCTCACTACTGTTTCAAGTCCTTGACCGGTGACGCAAAACTTACAGATTCTGTTTTACATCATTTAAGTAGTGTGTTTTTTTTTTCATTGAATCAGAAAACTCTAAACAATTAATACCCAGTAGTGGGCAGTCCTCAGTTGGGCAAAAGCCTTTTGGCCATCCTTACCCAGCTAGATCGTCACTCCACCAAAATATCCTGAATGCACCGTTCTTCTTAGCGTGTCGATGACAAATTTAAATTGAGTCAGCCCAAAAGCGACGATTTTGGCACTTTCAGTAGCGTCCATCATGCACCGTGATGCTTTGTTTGTTAGATGAAGCTAGAGCCAATTTAATAGATAAGTACGTAATAGTAGTTTCTCATTATTAATTAATATTTTATGTTGCAACTGTGAAATTATTATAAAGTGGAAAGCAAAACAAGTAGAGGTTACCTACTAATTAACAAAGTTTATTGGAAATAATAGACATCTCAGATGTGTTAAGTTAGTGGTAGCTTGGCGATAAATCTTGTGACTCTGCCTTGGAAAATAATCTTCGGGTCGATCTCCAGAGGCATTTTTTTTCGTGTCGGGCAGGATAAACCCATTTTAAAATCGTAAAACGTTTTAAAAATATTTTTTTATAGACAGTTCGGTGTCTAATCTACGTGATACAAGGCTAATATTATGAATATTTATTTTAAATATTAAAAAAAAAAATCTTAAACCCTAAAATCCTGATCGCTCTGGGTTGACCCAACTCCCGATTGAATGAAAAAAATATTCTTTAACTTTTTAATGAGAAGTATCATACCAAACCACTTATTTAAATGACATAACAAATAGTTAATCTTCATAGTAATAAAATATTTTTAGTTATATTAACAATACTTTTACCACAATTTTAATTTAAAATCGTGACCGGACATTTTATCTCATCGCTCTGCGCTGAGGTAAAACATCGCGCTCATCCCTAGTTACGCGACATAGACACTCTATTCTCCTCCCGCGCTGCAACGCCAGAAGTGGTCTAACCGCCGAGGAGCTGATCTATGTGCCACGTTCCCGCGTTCCAAAATTACGACGGTAAGTTTATGATTGCTCTGGATTTGGTTCTCGAATTTTATGATTGCTATGGCACGTTATTTAAATTCAATAGTAACCTTGTGAATGTCTTTGTTATGTGAATTAAGTGATCGTTATGATGTTTTTATGAGAAGTAATCACAACTTTCTATTGCTTTTTAATTCGGCAATATTTATGATTTTGTGACTTTTTCTGATCGCTATGGCTCTGATTGCTCTGTCCAAAAAGACCAGAGCGATGATATTTTGCATTAATTATGCGTTATAAATCTATTTTAAGTAGTAGTTCCGGACTGTAGGTATCTATAAAAAACAATGAACTATGCATATAACCTTTAATTTATAATCTTTTCTGGGTTTCTTCGGGTAAACTAAACCCAAAACCCCTTATTCTCTAAAATTTAATGGCAACTATTGTTGCAGATTGTAACATGTCACGGGCATCAAGGAAGGCAAGCCGGCCTTCGCTGATAAGGCGTTCCAAAAAATGCACTCAGGAGAAGCAAATTCAGCTCCCACAAATCATTACATGACTCGGACCTGCCGGACAGTTTTTGGGATGAAGTCCCATATATTGACTATGAAAATTTAATTACTCCCAGTATTTCCGAGGTAGTTTTATCTTCCTTGCAAAAAGAAGATTTACCCGACTCCGACTCCGAAGACTATTCCATTTTCTGAGCTTCCAATAAACCTTATTTTCTAAGTTTTTTGATCAACTAACTATAGAAATTGTTTTTTTAATACTTTTTATGAAAATTTGTAATCATAATAATTTAAAAACAATATTTTAATTTGATCTAATCATCTGAATTGCATTTACTTTGTGTTGTTCTTTTTAATTCTTTACTTTCCACTAAAGATATAGTTAAGGAAAATTTGATTATTCTTATCTCTTAGATAATCATGAAAATACTGTTATTTTAGTCATGATTTTGAGTCCTAATATAAGCATTATGATTACAAATAGTTACGTTTATAAATTGTTTATTTCTAAGAATTTTATCATGTTCTTTATAAACGACAAACGTTTATAAAGAACATGATAAAATTCTTTAATTACTTTAAAAAAAATATATATTGAGTCTAAGTCATTTTATAAATGTAAAAGACTGTTTTAATAGTTGATTTCAAAAGGTTTTTAATTTTGTCTCATTTATCTTTAATTAAGTCCAAAGAAATGAAGCTATGCCAAAAGTTGATTTTACAATAATGTTAATTTGTTATTTTAGCGATTATTTTATATAAAAGATTCCGTATTTTTAATATGTATGACTGATAATATAGAAGTTTTTCTAAAATAATACATTTTTCTTACATATAATCTTGTTACACTTAGTAGGTACACTGAATATGACTGAAACGGCTAAATAAATAATATTTTATATTCTTTTTGTTTCACTGATTTTACCATTTATGATCGCTCTGGCACCAATTATGATTGCTCTGGTCGTGAATATTTTTGAACTTAAATATTTCCATAACTGTTTGTGTAAATTGAAGGCCAATAGTAAACATATACCATTTGAATATCATTATTTTTAATGAGATACATAATTACCATTAAATATCAGTATCTGAAAAGCACCAGAGCGATCACACGAATACGCCCGTTTTGGAGATTGATCCCTTCCTTTTGCAGAGTGGATCTTAAACAGCTAACTACCTACTTACTACTACTTTCGATACCGCACGATACCGAATGTAACAACCATATTTTCCTAAAACACAAACAACAACACTTACACGCAGAGTATCAATGTTACCAGCCTCCGCAGCATGTTTGCTCGACTGAAATAACTATCGCGCAATTCCGACAGCATAACATTAATAATAAGCATAATATACGCATAAAATTAATAAGCATAATATGCGGATAAATACTCGAAAGCGTATGTACAAAAAGCAGATCGCGTGTAATTAAAACGTGGATTATCCAGTGTTTGGTGTCGTGATATAACGCCAGGAGATACGCACACATGCCGCCGTAATTGTCGATCGATATCACTATGCACGAATGTCCAATGACGTTCTAATTCAAAGAAACCGGGATCGCCCCCGGCTACGACACTTAATTTTTCACTCTATATCAACTTTAAAACAGTAATCAGCACATTTGAAATATCGTATTTCGCTTCAAAGAGCATGACACATTTTGATTATGACATTCAAGCATACCATCTACTTATTAAGTACAATAATTTATAACTGCACAATTCCAACGAACACACGGACTTAATTATAGCACTCGATACTCGACAATAACAGTTACGAAATATAGATGGCAATCTTTCATTGTTTATTTTTTTTTTCTTGATAACGGTCGACGCCCGCGCAGACAGTCAGCTATTCGGATCGAGATTAGATAGAACTTATTGTAGATGCTGATTTCTATTTATTTTGTAAGCTATTGGCGCCAACTCGAGTTTGAGATCACTGACCTAGGTTATTTTTTATTATTTTTATCTGGATTAACGTCACCAATGAATACATTAGATTTAAATATTTATCGTTATTACGAATCCCCGATAAAGATAATATTTATGATGATTGGGGCTAAATATGTAGATTACAAGAATATTAATAAATAACACGGAAGCTGCACTGTAAATAATTAAACCATGTTATATTACCTACTATTTAATAATAAGTTGCGTTTTCAGGAATCGAACACGGAACTGTTGCCTCGCACACACTACGGCACGTTCTACGACGCTGAGGCTTACTTGGTGTACTCTTGTTCCCTGCCAGGACAACCGGCTGGACCGGATGTTATTGTGAGTCACTGGATGTATCTATACAAGATCTAACCCTAGCCGACTCATGCCCATTAGAACATTCTATAATCTCCAAGATACAATTATTACGAAATATATTACAAAAGATTCCCCAAGTACCTACACTTCCAGGCTAGTTGAGATTTACCATGAGTATAATTAAGTTTCAATTTGATGAATCAGCAAACAAAATCAAAAGTCATTTATTCAAATAAGGCTGATAATCAGCACTGTTTGAACGTCAAAATTACAAGAGATAGTCCCCCAAAACGCCCGCCCTTCGCCACTTCCTAGTGTTTTAGCTGGGAAGAAGAAGTGGCGAAACAAACTCCCCAGCAACGAGTCTCCATGAACAATTCGACATCTCCATATTTTTGTGGATAAAAACCAAAACCCCAAAATAAAATATATTGTAAAATACAATATTTGATTTAATCATTTACCAGCGTCGAGAAATAAAAGAAAACGGCAATGGGGAGCTCCTGGAGCGCCACATCCACTCGTGGGGCGGAGAGCGCAGCGGAGCTCTGGCAGGGCTGGCCCTGCGCCGCTGCACGCAGCTCGCGGCCTACCTCGCCGCCCCCACCGTGGTACACCGTGAAGCCGTCACTAAGGAGACGCCCCGGCTTCTGTCCTACTTCAGAGATGGGATCAGGTAACACATGATTGATGCCAAGATTTTGTAAAGGTGACCAGTGCTCTCTTTTGATTTCTGTTGACTCTAACTTTCTTTCATGATGCTTACAATGGTTCATTTCATAGACCATAGTACGTTACTACGTGGCAAATCTTTAAAAACAGAAGTTCATTCGCATACGTATTAGTGTGCCCTATTCTGTAGGTTCTATGTTGCTCCCAAGATTCTATGTAATCATCTGTTAGTTCCATTATACGTAGGTATATCTTCCAATGGACTAACATTACGTCACAGCCCTGGACTGTCTCATATCTGTTATCTATAAGAACGGTACATAAGAACTATCAGCCGAAATGCGTCCCCCAAGTATCGCAAATGCGCACCATCGACCGGTCCTGGGGGTCTACTCTCTAAGTCCGTCAACAAAAATACGGTACGGCCAAAACTAGCTTTATACTTCGAAATTAACCCTACTCCCTAATATTGTCGGATTCATGAGTTTTGAAAACACATTGGGCAGTATCATTTTTAGTTCCAGCCTCTAACAAATTTTCTGTCTGTAAGTGATACGGAGTAGGAAACGACCGTAACTTCGGCCGAAACTACGGATTTCGTGCTTAGAGGGCCTGTGCCCAGTCTAGTCCAGTACAATCCCGGGACCATTACGAGCTCATCGATCTACCTTGTGGAGGGAGAGCTAAATCCCAGATACGCTATACCTTCCAGTGCGGTGACCAGTTCAACACTCCAGAACCGCCCGACCGAAACGTCTAATAAGTATTTTTTTTTACGCAATTAGAATCCTTCGAAGCGGCTCAGCCAACCTGAACGGTGCGGCTCGACTATACCGCGTGCGCGGTCGTCGCCCAGTGCTGGTACAGCTCGATCCGGTGTCGTGGGCACAGCTTGCGACTGATGGCGTGTTTGTACTGGACACGACCTCGCTGCTCGTGCTGTGGCTCGGCCGCACCGCCAACCTTGTGGAGAAAATATTTGGAGCCAAGGTTCGTTGTGTTACGGTTGGAGAGTCGCGATTGCGGACGAGGATTACATTAAAAATCCATTAGCTAGAATGTAAACAGTGGTTCCCGCATACCAAATCTAGATAACATGAATGTATAATACTTACACATTCTTTAAGGTATGTTCTATATTAATTAGTAGGTATAATTATGAAGAAAATCAAATTAACAATGAAGGAAAGAAGGAACTCATTCCTAAAATAATCAACCTTACAAATCTAGATTGCATACCGGATGGCCCGCGGTGCAGACAAGGGCATGATGGCGCGTCGGATCGCTATCGCTCATGATGGGTACGAGCAGACTCTACCGGCCGGAGACCGCGCACTACTGGACGCACTGCTGGAGCTACGAGCGCGCGCACTGCGACCCGCCGCGCAGCCTTCCGACCCACCGCGACCCGCGCGCCTCTACCGCGCCACACAGCCTCCCCGAGTCTCACCAATAACCATGCCGTCCCATCGACCGGCCGCAAGGCTTGAGGAAATTAAACGAGCGCCGCTTTTTAGAGAAGATCTGGCTGACGATGTAAGTGACCTCGGCAGCAGTGACCACATAATCGAAAATCAGTCAACCGTTTCCCATTTCTTATGATTTCAATAAATCGAGTTACCGCAGCCATTAGGACATAGACCACGAAACGCTTGAATAGTTTCAAAATATATTAATTTATCTTGTCTTCAGAGGACTAGACATAGGTACGAGTTAGCTTTAATGTTTTTTTTTGTAGGGTGTCTACATAGTGGACAGCGGAAGCCGTGGTGTGTGGGCGTGGGTGGGTCCATCAGCGTCTGGACCTGCGGCTCGGGGAGCCCTTGCGGCGGCGCGAGGGTTGGCTCGTGCTCGTCGCATGACTGTACCAGTTTCTGCGGCCCCAGCAGGCCGGGAACCGCTGGAGTTCGCAGCGCTGTTTCACAACTGGCGCTGGTGCGATGCACGGCGCGATGGAAGACTTCGCGCCGCTCGGTCAGCTACAACCAGACTTGATGCCGTCAGTTTGGCCACAAACGCTTGGCTTGCCGCTGAGGTAAGCGAATAAATAAATCGAAATCACAAGCATTCGAGCGTGTGAGGCAGTGAAAATGTTTTTCGAAACTGCGTTTTTCGCGACTACTTCATTCGAGTCCATGAGCTTTCGAACCTGTGAGGCAGTGGAAAAATTATTCGCAACAGCGTGTGTCGCAACAGCGGCGTTCGAAACAACATAGGGGGACCCGTTCTAACAGTCTTGAATATTTTTAACATCACACTGAACTGAGTATCATCACAAATTCTTCCCAAGTCTTCTTCTTCTTCGTTGACGTAACAATGTTTCGCATATTCAAGTTCAATCAGTTTCGACTGTGATCAGAACTCTGCTACATCGGCGGATCAGCAGTATTTTTATACAGGTCTCTAAAGCGCAGGATGGCGTTGCATGGCGAGAAGGCAGGACGAGATGGAGCATTGATAGTGATGTGATTCCTCACTAACACTGTTTCATCACTGACCAACATGTCCTCAGGCTCAGCTACCAGACGACGGCACAGGCGCTCTCCGAGTGTGGCGCGTGCGGCGGCGCGGCTCGGACGCGGAGGACGTGAACAAGGAAGCACTTGCTGAGGTGGAGCGCCCACAAGCCGCGGTCTTCTACGACAGAGACTGCTACATTGTGCTCTACACCTACCACGCGCCCATCGGCGACCAGACCGTGCTGTACTACTGGATGGTAACAAATCATTCACAATTTCACCGTTCTAAATATATAATAATCCTACGTTCTCCTCAAGGCGATATCCATGTGGATGAAAACAGGGTCCCTACTCTTAACTGGCTTGATTTTCTGATGAAGCTATTTCGGGATTTTCTATGATTCGTATCAGTGTACCATAATAAGAAACCCAAAAATTAACTGCTCATGTTACAGGGTGGCTCTTCGCCCAATGATCTGAGGAATTTGGGCGCTAAAGAAGCCAAAGACCTCTACACTAAACTGGGGCGTTCTCCAGTACAGGTACGTACTGCTTAACTGTCGCCATATTGATAGTGAGAATACAATAATGATTACCATTTAACATATTTCCAGGCATGGGTATACCAAGGGAAGGAACCGGCGCATTTCCTTCAAATCTTCAAGGGTCGAATGATCACTTATGTCGGCAGCGCAACTGATTATGATCGTAAGTAAAGCCATTATTGTCAAATTCATTACGGTCTGGATGAAATCGGAATTAACCCTTTCGCTGCTGGAAAACACACTTGTTGTGTTTTTGCTACCGGACCGCCAGTGCGGCAATTACGCAGGGTATATTTGTTTTCGAAAATTCCGAGATGGTAGTCTCGAAGCAAAAGCCGTGCAGCAAAATACGCCTAGCGTGTACTGCGTATTTCGAGCCACAAGCTGGAAAACACATATGCTGTGTTTTTTTGCCGCTACGGCAGTGCGGCTTTACGCAACTGTTGTCTTTTAATAATTTTGATCTTTTTTCGCAGATCTTGTTCTCATTAGGTACTGTCTGTAAATCTATTGACGCTGATGTTTGTTTATATGCAGAAAAGTATTATAATATGAGAAATTAGTAATATTTACGTGTTTATTAATTTCAATATATCGATTTCAATTATGATGATTGAATATTTGAATTATGTACTTATGTATCTACTGACGAAGTTGTAGTAGTAACTACTTACAAAATACGTGACGGGAAATTATATTTCAATGACTTACCTACTTATATCGAAAATTCATTATATAGGGTTTCGGTAATACTTAGGGCCTCCGTCACCATGATCAAGTAAAGTCTTGAGTAGGCTACTCGCCAGTTAAAGTCCTACGTAACTTCTCGTACTAATCTCACTTTTGAGTAGCACTACTCACAAGATTAACCGACCCGTTACTTACTTGCCATGTCATCCGCCAATTAACTTGTTTACTTGGCCGTTAAATATTTCAAAGTTGTCTGTTGTCTTTTCATATGAAGTTATCAGTAACGACTATTTTAAAATAAATTTAAAAATAAGTAGATTTAATTAATTCTTTGTTGAATATTTTACGGACTTGGACCAAACGGACTGTTTTGCTAGATTTTGCCTATTGAAGTGTATAACTAAATAAGACATAGTAAACATATTGCCTAAAACGCAGAGGTGCGTGGTATTTTTTAAATCCTTCTATCTATTTTCATTAGGTACTTTCTCCATGTTATTAAATACGAAGTCGAACACAGAAAATGACAACTGCAATAAATAAAACAGTGTTCTTTGTTTAACTTATACCTAGAACCCCATATGCCACAGCTTGACGAAGGGTTGTTGACGTCACATTGAACGAATGGAACGTACGATTTGTTACTGTAAGGGTCAGCTCACACAGCTCACCGTCCGTCCGTCTTATGACGACAGGCCGTGCCGACGGCGCGTTTGTGTTCGACGCGCGCCTCAAGGAGATGTCAGCAAATCGGAAGGGGTCCGAGAGGGCCGATGCCTGCCAGGGCTGCGGGTTGTTCGAAAGAGATACCGCGGCCCTGGAACACAAAGGGCTAAGAAGGAACATGGATGGGTTTTGGTCAGTACAAGTCTGACACTCCCTCCCAGTCCGCCCTGAGCGGGAGAAGTCATTTGATGATTACCCATCCTTAAAAAAAAAAAAAAAAAGTTCAGCTCACACCGAGAACACAAACAAAAGATCATTGACGGCTGCTTTTCTGACCTCATGGCTATTGATGCCGGAGTTCCTCAGGTGTCTGTTCTCTTTGCAACTCTTTTCCTGCCGCTGAAGTAAGCTTCAGCCTAGTCTTGTTGGCTCAGCTAAATACCAGCTTGCCGCGCTTGACTCGGTGGAACACAGAGCAAAGAGGCTGGTTGACGACGTAAAATTGGTGAATGCCAAGCTTCACAGCTTGGCACATCGCCGCAAGGTTGCATGCTTATGAGTCTTCTACAGGATGTAGTTCGGTGAGTGTGCCCAGGAACTCCACAAGCACAACCTAATCCCACCGCCCCCCCCTTCTCCCATCGGGCATCTAGACGAACTGCTAGTTACCCTACCTTATTGCTATTCCATTTCATACCTCTTTCATAATGCGCGGCGATTGACCGGTCGCAGCCAATGCGTTAAGGTCAAAACAGGCACGATCGCTTCTCCATTTTATGTACAAGAGATACACATTTCAAGCAGACACTACTGCTCTGCTTGAGACTACTGATCAAAGAAATGTAGCTGGCACAGCTTCACACTAAGAATATTTTCCAACAGCCACAGGTCGCAGACTCCTGTCACCATCTCGCGTCCTCATCCGCGTGTCAGGTCAGTACGCACGCGAGGCGCGGGGCGTGGAGGTGCGCGAGGGAGCAGCGGGCGCGGGAGGGGGCGCGTGCTACGTGCTGCGCGAGGGGGCGGGGGGCACGGGAGGGGGCGCTTGCTATGTGCTGCGCGAGGGGGGGCGCGCCTGGGTGTGGTGCGGCGCCAGCGCCACCGGGGACGAGCGGGAGGTCGCCAAGAACATGGCTGCCACAGAACATGCACTCGTCATGCAAGGTAATGTAACCAAAAGCCAAACAACATAATATGATTATGACAAATCCAAGTTAAATAAGATTCTCAGGGAGTTCCTTGTCCCACAACACAACAGACTTTTTCGATGTCTTTCTTTCAATTTCGATTAATTTCGTAGTGGATTCCAAGACAGTTGAATATTTTCTCTATGACTGGTCGAGCTTCATTATCTATAAGAGATTTCTGGTAGGTAGTTGCCCTGCCACCATAGATGCTGGCTTACATGAATTGGAAGTGTAGGGGTTAATCTTATTTTTTATTAAATGTCCAAAACTCAGGTAAAGAGAAGCCCGACTTCTGGACAGCGCTGGGCAATCGTCGTCACCTGTTGGTACCGGCTCCACTGAAGGAGGTGCAACGTCCACTACCACCGCGTCTTTTCTACGTGTCTCTCGGAGTGCCTACTCAATATTCATGTAAGTTGAATAAAAATAATATTCTAAATAAAGGTAAATTAGATTCTACGGTTTATGGTCAATCAACAATGATTATTGGGATGCGCACCAGTTAGAAAGGAGGGGAGAGCAAAGCATGTGGTAGACGTCAAACAGCTCTTCAAGAATAACTTTAACTTTGTAATTTCAAGAATAACTTTAAAGACATTGATTATGAAGATTATTATTCAATATCATTAAAAAGTAATCTATTCTGGACTCACTTTAACCTAGAATAATGATGTGACAACTATCTTTCACCATTCATGGTCTTTTACACTTTTTTGACTATGTGCCACACAGTCACACACAGTCAGTGGTAGACACAGTCTACCACTAATTTGTTCTATCTCCACAGTTGAGGAGGTAGTCTCGTTCAGCCAGTACGACCTGGCTCCGGAGATGGTGGGTGTGGTTGATGCTCACGACGCGGTGTTCGTGTGGCTGGGCCAGCACTGCTGCCCGCGCGCTAAGGATGACCCCCGGTCTATAGCACTCGCCTATCTGGCGCAAGGTAACTCAAATGTTTCATTTCTTTGATTTGATGTCAAAGCTACGGTTGACCTGTTTTACTCTCTATATTTCGGGTCTTTAGATCCTAATGATGAGATAGATAGATAAAGATGTACCTTAAAAAATAGTGCGTGGAGTCCCTCCTCGCGGAAGAAGTGAAAATTCGTAATACTACACGCATGCGTTCGAGTGCCACGCATTCACTCTCATTATTTTATTGAGCTTCTAAATAATATTTTGTTGTTTTCTTGTTGTATTATTTTTATTACATAAGTTTATCGAGGTTATTCTACTCATGGAAATTGAGCGAAGGCTGGTCACTCCGAAGAGTCGAATGCACGACTGTTTCCACGCCATCTTGCGTTCCTAGTAGAACTACGTAGTCACAAATCTTGTAATACTGTCATCTCTTGGTGAGTTTTAGAAATGGTAGCGTTAAACTTTAAACTTGTTGGAAGTCGCATAAGAAGTTTCACTTCAAAAACTGATACTTTCAAGACTGACTGGTCTAGTTTTATTGGTATAATTATGGAACTTCTTACGCATATTATAGAAATTGTAACAGCAAGGTTCAAATTCAGTTAAAAATGATTACTGTCACGTATTATACGTTTACATTCAAGAAACTTTTTTTTAATCTGGTTAGATCCAGCTGCGCGTGATGCTGCGACGCCAATTCTAGCGCTAAGTCAAGGACGTGAACCACCGCATTTCACCGGCTTCTTCCCCCATTGGAAGCAGTCCATGTGGAAGGTAAGTCGAAGGAGGAGTTGCAGTATAAAGTACGCCCTGGACCCGTATACGTTATATAACGTTTCAAATCTCTCGTGAAAACGAGATAGTGCTATTCCTCCTGTATAACTCGATTTCACTCTTACATTGGAATCACAATGCGTTTTACACATTTTAGTTCGACCTTTAACTAAAAAATATCCTTTTATTTGGACACAGGGACACAAGACGTTCAGTGCAATCATCAGTGCCTTGGAAGGCAAGGCGATTGTCCAAAGCGGCAACAGCGCATTGCAGAGTGGCAACAGCGCGAACCGTTTTGATCAATACGAGAAATATCCCTTAGGAGTCCTGAAAGGGCCTAAGGAGCATCTACCGCCAGACGTCGATCCTCTCACCAAGGAGGTAAATATGCTAATATTTTTCGACTTCTTTTGCTGTTGTTCTTTAGAAAGTTGAGGTGCGTAGTACTTGCAACCGGGGTTCTTGTATGACTAGATGTATGAACGTGGACGAAGCAAAAAGAGTAAGTGGGTATGTAAGGATCGTAGGAGGTGGCATTCTGTGGTTTCTGTCTACCCCCATGCGAAAATGGCATAAGTTTATGTATGTTATATCTTTTAAAACCATCAGCGAAAAAGTGCAATTAAATTTAGTAACGGTTAAGAATTTGAAAGACAATTAATGACCGTAACTAACTGATTTATGCATCAATAAAATGCACGCACAAGATTGATGATTGCCCAATAGTTTAGAGACTCGTAGAAATTGTTACAATAGTTATTTGTGCAACAAGAGAGCAAAGTCATTAATAGCTGCGAGTGCTGATTTTGAATCCTGAGCAAGCGAAGGATTCAACGATTGAATCACGAGCGTAGCGAGTGATTCTAAAGCTGAATCCTGAGCGTGGCGAGGGATTCAAAGGCACGAGATTAATTCTGCATTATTAACTGTCTTGTTGTTTTAACTCTTCCGTTGTTACAATACTGTTCTCGTCGCTAGTTTCACTCATATTTTACGATTATTTTAATATTTTTAACTTATTCAACTCTTTACGCCAGCCACAATTTTTTTTTCCCGGTCTTTTATTTAAATTAAGGCGTGTTCGGAAATAGCACCCATGATATTTTATTATTCAAAATATATTACGTAACATTATTGAAACTAGAAATAAATATTTACACGTTAAATATCAGTTTTATTTGCAGTAAATACTTATTTTCGTTTAAATACAACAATAAGTTAAAAATTCAATAAATTACATTAAAAGACATTTTTGCGAAATCTCTTTAGTTAGTACGAAATTCCGAACGTGTTCGAATTCAAAAACGGAACTTCAAAAGGGCTGGTCTTTGTATCTCTCTCTTTCTAAAGGGCGGGAAAGAGATAGAGTGTGAATGTTTCGAATTTTACGATTAACCCAAGGCTGAATAAGATAATCGGGGCTTTCTAAAAAAAATATTTAAAAAGTTACTTTGCCTCACTCAGTGAGCAAAATCGCATTTTGCTCACTGATTTCAGGCAGCAAAACCTACATGTTTGAGCTACTGAAGTGAAAAAGTTATTAATACACGCACACACACAACTAAATGAACTAAGCTTGCTCTAATGCGCACGACTGAGTTAAATCCTTGGTCGAGTGTCATCAGCCTATAATATTCCCACTGCTGGGACACAGGCCTCCTCTCTATGAGAGGGAGTGGGCTTTAAGGGTTGGACCTCATCTGGCAGCACGGAATCGCATTTGTTCCGCCTGTGCTACCACGTGCTGCAGTATGATGCCGCATGCAAACGCGCGCTGTCGCATTCCGCAGACAAAAAAGGCGATCGCACGCGTCAGCATGCTGCAGCATGGGTGGCATACTGCCGCCCATCCCTTTCTTCCCTATTTCCTCCCAAGCATTCTCTTTACGGTGTTGGTCACTGTATTCCGCCGACTCCATGTCATAGAGACAAGGATATTTCTGCACTAAAACTATCAAATTTTCGTCAGTCATTGTTATTTCCATCCGTACGGCATGAATGAACAGGCTGCACTGAGCTGACGAGCGGCCGCGTGCGCCATTGTACGATAGAGTGAGACAGCATGCGATAGCAAGTGATCAGCGGTGAAAGGATGCGTTAGCATGCTATCGCGCGCTTCAGCGTTCCGGAGTCTCCCTGCCGACCATTGCATTTTGTCCGTGATGCCGATCGCCTCGAGGATTCCGCCGCGTGCTATCGCATTATGCTTTCTGTCTCGGTCTAGCAAATGGCAGTTCCAAGCGACAGAAAGAGAAATGGCGACGGAAAAAGGCGATTCCGTGCTGCCAGATGAGGTCCAACCCTAATCCACCACGCAGGCCCAGTGCGGGTTGGTAGATGTCACATGTCTTCGATGTTTTAGTTCTAGGACATGCCGTTTCCTCACGATGTTTTCTTTCACCGTTTTGAGAGCAGCGGTAATGAAATAAATTACACAAAGTAATGCACCTGCCTGGGTTTGAACCTACGACTTACTGCTCGTAAGTCGGCGATGCCACCACTGGACCACCGCTGCTCTCAACTAAGGATTTAACACAGAGAACATTTGAATTACGTACCTGTTTTTACCACTTTCAAACCAACCCAATATCACTAATTTAACTTAGTACCTTGTGCTCACCAGCGCTTTGTAGACCAAAGAGCCGAGTCACTAACATGACAATAATATTATTTCAGCTATACTTGACCCACGATGACTTCGTGTCCACATTCAACATGCCGTATAGCGACTTCCGATCGCTGCCCGGGTGGAAACAAAAGGATATCAAGAAAACGGTCGGGTTGTTCTGAAGAACTCAGAATAAAGTGTAGGTTTTTGGATCTGAATATTATGAAGCAAAGAACCGCTCTTCTGAGTTTTAATCAAAGAAATGTTACAAGTAAAAGGCTTATAAAATATTTTAAATGTATGAAAATATCGATAATATTAAAACACAGTTACGCATTGTGGTATAACATTGTTATAATGACTAAACTTAATGTTAGCAAACAAAAATAATTAAAAAAATCACTTACAATGTTCATAAGTTGGTAATGCTTGCACTGACGTTTTATAATAATTATTCTATAATAATTTATAAAATTATTATTTAGACTTAATAATTTAAAGAAATATCAATTTATAGTTTCAGAACATGTGTCTATGTTGTCTTTTATAACAAAAAATAATGTTTTAATGTAATTACAGGTAATGTAATCATAAGAAATGAAATGTTTGAATAGGTTTATTATGAAATAAAACGAAAAGATTTTAAAATGTTATTTTTATTTTAAAAATAGTACTTATTAACTATTGGGCATTAATTACCTTAAAATTAATAATCTTTACAATTTACAAGTGTTTCAAAATCCATAAAATATCGGTTGAATTGAAAGCGTATTTACACTAAAATAATGACAGGTATCATAATATAAGCCTACATGATATGGGGTGAGCCGTAGCTAAGGCACATTTATTAGTATTGCGTGTCTAGTGAGCTGAACGCGTTCTCTCACGACGCTCCTACATTACAGCATGATTCAAACCATATTCCAAATATTATTTTCAATATCATAATCATATTTTATAAAACATACCATGAATTATACGAAATGTCCGCTATCAGCAAAAAGCTACTTGAAAAAAAACCTTTACAAATATGGAAAGCTAGTTAGGAACTTACAATTTTAGTAGATAAATAAAACATTACAATAAATGATTTAATTCGATAATAAATAATTTACATAATGATTTTACATTATATCAGTTATTGTTATATAAGACAATTTGGGAGTATTTCTAGAACCGCGTCGGTTTATAAGGCTGCGGCTGTCGGGAAAAATACTCCCTAAAAATGTCGTCTAGTATAGTAAAATCAGGTTATCAGAATTATGCATAGTAAATAACAATATTATTATTACATGGAATTAACATTAATGACGAGACATGGAACGAAAACGCAGGCTTAGAATCCAAAATAAACAGCTCTTTTTGTTATTTTTGAAACTTCTTTGGTAATCATAAAACCGAACACATGAAATATAAAATACATCTCATGAAACAATATGGAATGAAGTGCACGAACAATACAATGCATAAGCTGCCGTAATAAAAATAAAATGCATCTCAAAAATAAGCGTAAACACTACGACGAAAACGCAATTTTTAATGTTTTAAGTACGTAAAATTTTAAATTCGCATGTCAACATGAATGAAGAGATTGTTCCAAACTTATATCTAAAAGAAAAACAAAGCAATAACTGGATATGCGACAGAACAGAGAACTTGAGTCAATATAAAACTAAGGAAAACAAAACTCAACATGGTTTTCGTTGCAGGAATGTAAACAATGTGAAGAGCAATATTAAACAGGGTATTTTATAATATTTAACAAGAACTAATAGTAACAACAATGCGTCGGAGGCCTGTTTCCTTCTAGCACCACGGGTGTTCCTAGTCCAGTTAAATTCGAAACATGTTCAGTTTCCAAGTACTCTAGTCACTTCGGTACTTTGCCAAGAATATATTAAATACAACCTTTATTATTCATAGTATAAATATAATAGTGTTAAACAAACAATGTCTTTTTATCCCCTGTATTCAAAAGACGTTAATCTAGACCCGAGACCGCGTGGAAACTTACTACTAATTTGACTGGACTACAAACAGACACGACTATTTATCACAGCTATCCATAGTCTTCACACATTACACGAATCGGTCGCCTATCCCTCTACGTCACTAATCGTTTATCGATGCAGAAACTTGAGATTACCGAACCCATTTACAACAGTAACTATTCAGTGTTTAGAAGTCGCTGCTATCACACCGAACAAAATCTGAAATCAGACCGTTCTGTCATCGTAAAAGTCCAATGAGTGTGACGGGTCCCGAAACTTGTTTATTGAATATAGCAGAGTTTGACATTAAAATATGAATAGTTGTGAACAGTTTCAACCACATTTGTACTTTATACTCACAACTAAAGGAGATTTATTGTACACGAGATTATATAAGGCCTAATTTAAAATTGGTGTTTCAAAATTTGTAAAAAACATTATACATCTAATAATAAAGGTATAATAGGCCTAGAGATGTATTGTAAAAGATACAAAAGTTAAATACAAGGCTTTACAGTTTAGAGCCAAATGCCAAATTGGTGTTTCAACAAATGAGAAAGTTTGGCACTTCAACAAGTCGTACCGTAACGAATATTAAGACACGGTGAATTATTGCTTCAAAATTACATTTCTCAGCTTGAGATTGCAAAAGGAATCTTAGTGCAATAAGTGATGCAACTATACAGAAAAATGTTTAGCAAACTTTTGTAGAATTAATTGCTTTTTCTAATTATTTAATAATAAGCTCAGCAGCTCACTACAAAATAGTCTACAATAAATTGATCTTGTGATTCAAGGAAGCCCGTTCAGAGTCTTACATTATTAAGTAACGTTGCGGAATTTTGTTAGAAGAACTAGGTATTTCACTTGAGCAAATATAATTATGAGACGATTCACTAAAAACAAAAACACCTATGGCACGGTTTCTTCGTTAATTGGCAACACTTACGCGTTGTGAATTGTCTTACTTCTGTACTTAATCTAACATTAAGGGTCCCTGAATCATTTATTTTACTATAATTTTCTACATTTTATTTAACATGATGAATGTTTAACTAGATTCTTTAACAATACATATAAATTGGTAAGTCAATTCCTATGTGGATCAATTCCCGTATTTCATATCTTAGCGTTTTAGCAACAGTGCAAACGCGTAATAAATGTTCGCATGTTCTGACGGAGTCACTCGTAACTGATCTTTTTCAGTATCAGGATAGATCGAATTTCAATGTATACGGATCCAGTAACAGCTTCTCGAACATTAGTATCTATATACAACAATAGTATACGATACACAACATACTGAAGCATAAACGTTATGTGCTGTTAAAAATAAAAACGTAACAAAATACATTATAATAAAAATGCTCTACTGGTTCAATAAATTGTACAAAAATATTATTGAAAAATAACCAGTTTAATTTCTGTCAGTTTAAAACTCAACGATATGGACTAATAGACGTTGACAATGTTATGAACAATAATGTTAAGGGTTATCTATTATTTCATGGCGAAAGCTCCACAAGCATGTCTCACCTCCCAGTTCTCAAACACGGTCGTCGTACGCAACATAAACCGCTATATACTTTACAAAACATAATAATATCAAATGGTTACTAACTCTTACATGACATTCGTTTTCTTAATGCACTTGTTTCAAAGCTGATGTCAGATTATATGTGAATAAATTGCAAGTGATGCACACGATAGCACCATTGCATCCGTATGTGAGATTTCGCCATGACAATCAGCTTCTTCAAAATAACTATAAGATAAACTACTTGGTGTTGGTAAAATTTTGATAAGTACAAAATATTAATATTTTCAATATCTATCACAGCAATCATGCCGAAATCTTATAAAATTTGGACAAAAATACTTAACTTATTTAAGACTAGTTAATTTACAAGTTTAATTGAAATTTGGATAGCAGAATTCTGAAAGATTCAATAGTAAATATTGTCAAATGCCAGATCAAATGCCAGCGCGCGCGAATCAGCAATCGCGTTGCTCCCACTTCACTTCTTAACAATACTCGATGAATGATTTCCTAACAAGATATCCAGAGTACTTATTTAAAAGTACCTCGATCGAAACTACGATAGATAATTCAATTAGTTTTCCAAAATAAACAGATTATATTCTAGGTCCCATAGAATAAAATGTTCGATAAAAGTGTTAGTAAAAAAACCAACGCGCGGTGAACAAAGCGACTCACTACTAACTTTTCAAACCAAGTTACACGTGAAATGAGAAATTTGTATATGTAGCAATGGGCGCCCATCCTTCATGTTGATACAGTGGCGAATGCCGTAGAGGGGGCGCGGCGGCTCACTGGCGCGGCAGCGACGCGTTGGCCGGCAACGTGGAGCTGCGCTGCGACGCGTTCATGTACGCAGACTTCAGGTTCGACCGCATCGAGTCTCTGCAAACATTAAGCGGAGCTCAACTGCCTGTGTTGCATACATGACTCACGACTGCTACGGGGTCATTTATTTATTTATTTTTTAGGTACACCCAACAGCAATACATACTATTTATTACAGAAAACAATAAAATTAAAATAAAAGCGCTGGTATGTACGCCTATTATAGGTATACGCAGCATTCACCATAGTGACAACAACATAAAATTCTAGAATATTAATAATAAATCATACAATCTGAATATAATATAAGTTTTACTTAAATCTAAAAAGGTAATATGGATTATGATGAAAGTATTATAGATGTGAATTTAAGATGAATATATATAGTATCTAAAGATTTGTTTTGCATTTTTGTTGACTAGTAGTGCAGTAGCACGTGAAGAAGTGAATAAAATTGAAAGAAATAGTCAGTTTTTTAACGGAAAATTAGTGCACTCCTGTACGTCAGAAAATGATATTCTAAACTTGTTGAGGGAAACACCGTGACATGACCGTCCTCACATGGAATTTAGATGTACTTACATGTTCAGCATATTCGTTGTAATAAAAATGTGTGGGTGTTCACCTGGGCGAGAGCTTGGTGTGGTCGTGGTTGGTGTGGTGCGCGGCGCGGTACCCGTAGCGCTGCACGCGGCGCGCGAGGCGTGCCACCCAGCGGCGCTGCTCCTGCGCGATGGGCGCTAGCAGCAGCAGCTCGCGCGCGCGGTCGGCGTGCAGCTTGCACGCGGCCACGCCCTCGCCCTCCGATACGTGCTCCGCGTGGATCTTCATGCGGCAACCTGCAGAGCGAAATCAAACATTACCTACTGACTACTCACACCCGAAATACAGCCCACCTTTTTAGATTACGTAACCGAATTGAACGTGACGCTCTGTATACGATGCGATCATGGCGTAAAAGACGAGATGTTTGAACATTACACCCCCTGTATTTTATGCTAGCCCAAATCAAGGGATGAGCGATCTTTGTCACCACCGAATATTAGGCAAGCTTGACACAAGAGACAAAGCAAAGCTTTCGGTTGCGGTCTGCAATAGTGGGCAGTAATCTATTGTGATAATATATATTTGCATTTGTGAGGAGTTTGAGAGGAGTTGTTTTTGAGGAGCTCGTGGCTAAATATTAACAGCCGTATGGGTCTATCTTCAAAGTTAAGCCGTGCTTGCTGAGGCTGGTCGTGGATGGGTGACCATCATTACATACCGAGTTTCCTCCGTGCCTCGGAAAGCACGTTAAGCCGTTGGTCCCGGCTGTCATTTGTAGATCTTTGACAGTCGTTACGAGTAGTCCGAAGCCGAAAGTCTGATATCCAGTCTTACCAAGGGGTATCGTATTACCCATTCACTGGGTTGTGGAGGTCAGATAGGCAGTCGCTTCATGTAAAATACTGGTACTCAGCTGCATCGGGTTAGACTGGAAGCCGACCCCAAGATAGTTTGGGAAACGGCTAGGCAGATGATATTTGCATTTTTGGTAAGTTATTGTTTGCCACTCAGAAAGGCAAGGTAGATAGAAACCTTAGGGGGCAAACGTTTATATGAAAAATCCTTGGGTTCATTAACTTGATTCCAAACAGCATCAAGGAGCAACCTTTGAGAATTTTTAAAAAACAGCTTTCATCTTTATTAACGCAAAAATGTTATTATTCTGTATCAGATTTCCTAACAGATAAAATATAGCTGTATTATTATGTTACCTTATTTTGATTTAATTTTTTTTTTTGTTACAAGATTATGTTGTTGAATTATTGTGAAAGTCTTTAAATTGAAGCTGTATAATTGTTTATAAGTATAAATTTTTGCATGCCAAATGGTAGAATGTACCAGGAACAAATAATTACTACTGTAACAACTCATATATGTACCTACATTCAATGCAAATAAATTATTTCTATTCTATTCTATTCTACGTACTTAAATAAATAAAAAGTATGTTCATTACCATGTTTACAGAACATTGGTTGTTGTGATTTTGAAGGTGTTAAAGTTTGTATGCAAGACTCTTATACCAAGGTCGGATGAATTTGAAACACGTTTTGTCATTGTTAAAAATATAGATTTAGGTGTTTAAGGGTTTTGTAAAATAGGTCCCCTATTTATGTGAAAAGGGGTCATAAAATTTAAGGGGAGAATGTTCCTGCTTACTTCGATTAACTAAAAACAAGGCACAGATGACAATTCAAGTCAAAAACTCCCAGTTTACTTTGTATGAAAGATCTCCCCTTCTGTTTACAAACTTGAAATTGGGCATAAATACTATATAGTAAAGATGAATTTACCCAATTAGAGATAGAGGCAAGCCCCAGAAAAGATGGATGGATCGTGTGAGGAATGATATAAAAAGAAGGAAGCAATAAATTATGGGTAACGTTTGACAGGGGAGAATGGAAGCAGAAATCGTGTTGCGCCGACCCCAAGTACAAATCAAATCAAATTATTTTATTTTACATAGGCCTACATGGGCACTTATAAAACGTCAACAAAAGGTGCACGGTTCGGGTTGGTCGTTTCCTATGGAGAAGAACCGGCAAGAAACTCCATGGTTAATCTTTTAAAATCATTTGGTTTACAATATTTGAAGTTACAGCGTTAGTACTTAAGTATGGGAGGACAGCGTAGGCCCGACAATAAGTCGATTGCTTACTACAGACGGTAGTAATAGAGAAAAAAAACAATGGGACAAGGGCAGAAAGATGACGAATGATTAATTTTACAAAACTACCTTTAAAGGGAGTGAAAGGAGTGTTTAAGGTCGTAGTAAAAAGTACCAAATCCGCGCGAACGAACTCAGGGCCGAACGAAATGTTTGCTAGCACCGATAATCGAATCAAGCAGCAATCGAAGCATCGATCACATCTTTAAGAGAAATAACAGAAAAGTGCGAATATATTTAATAATCATTGCTACTGTACTGTGTTCTTTAAGGTTTTCCTTTTTTTTTCAAAAGAGATTGCATTCGATTTATGGCTCAGGCAGAAGCTTTTCAAAAGTCAAAACTGTTGTTTTATTTTTCTTCATAATTGCGGTGTTGGTTTCTTTTACCACTTTAGTTTTTAATTTAGCCATCGAAAAAACCAAGTTCATTTACACGATTGATAAAGACTGGTAAACCCTTACTAACATTCATAATACATGAAGGTAATCGCAAAATTCTTCCCATAAGTTTTCAACACGGTGTGACATTTAATTTTTGCTTTTGACGCTTATGGTTTGATTATTATTTGTTGTAATATTCAGTCGGTATGAAAAGACTTGCTCAGATAACGGTTCCTCTTGTAGATAGTAGGTACCTATATGGGAGTATTTACGCCCACACTTGTGTACTATGTATAATAATCTCCAGCTTGTCTCCGCTAACATTGGTCAACATGGCCGAAAACGGTCAGGAAGTCTATTTATTTCTAAACATATTATTATCAGTCTAGCTACTAGCGACCCGCCTCTACTTTGCACGGCGCCACCTACCGAGTCCAAAACTGTCCTATCCTTCAAGCTGGAACCCACTATGCATATTCACAGTTTCAATGAAATCTTTGGATATTTCTGGAGATTGGGAACCGATCATTTTCCGAATTTCTTTTGTTCGAATTACATTTTACCGAAAACTATTGACCGACGTCTGGTTTGCTAAATGCATGATTTGACATTTTATTACATCATCGAAGTATTATGTGTCATAGGTATTATTTTACCGAACATCACACTGATCTGTAAATTACACCACTACGGAATTCGTGGTCGAGCTGCTGATCTTGTTCTTTCCTATTTATCAAACAGGCAACAAAAAGTAAATGTAAATGGGGCGACGTCCTCCGGGTCTATAGTAAAGATGGGCGTGCCCCAAGGTTCAATTCTCGGGCCTTTTCTTGTTCTTGTTTATATTAAAGCCTCATTTACACGATGTGAGAACTTGCTTGCGAGTTTCACTACATTGCAGACTATTGACGGGCAATGAATTCAGGTAATCAAACAAAAACAGCAATGTAGTGAAACTTGCATGCGAGTTCTTGCATCGTGTAAATGAGGCTTAATGATCTCCCTTATATGATGGCCAAATTATCGGATATAATTCTATTTGCTGATGACACTTCGCGAAAAGATACGGATCTCATACATGTCAACGATAGTCTAACTGTTCTCTCGAAATGGTTCGCAGCTAACAATCTTTTACTGAATGCGAACAAAACAAAATGTCTTAAGTTCTCTTTACCAAATGTAACACAACGTGACCTAAATTTAATATAAAAACGGTAAAAAACTTGATGTTATCGCGGAAACAGTATTCTTAGGGATTACTCGCACTCCGCGGAAAAAGTCACGAATGGTTCACATCTTATCTAAACAACCGAGAACAAGTTGTAGAAATAGAACATTACAATCATAAATCAAAAGAAATAGAATTAATTCGATCCCAAAACATGCCCGTAAACGCTTCTATACCACAAGGAACTGTGATAGGGTGCCTGCTATTCCTTGTTTACATAAACGATCTCCCTAATCACATCAGTGAGTCATGCGTATTGTTCGCCGATGATATCTCAATCTTAACATCATGTGATAATAATATAAATTTAAACCAAAAATTGAGTTCTATACTTGACACAATTACACACTGGATGAACGAACACAATCTTGAAATTAATTACAATAAGACTAAAATAATAACTTTCCACCCCCGACAAAAAACACCTTTAAGTATAAATTTCAAATACAACGGATCAAAATTAGAAACTGTAAATAAATTCACCCTTTTAGGCATGGACATAGATTCAAATATACATTGGAAATCACATATTCAAAAAGTAAGAACAAAATTATCCAAATTTTCATACGCTCTCCGAGAAATCAAGAAAACAACAGATCTCAAAACAGCACTGGTAACATATTACGCGTACGCATTTGCATGGCTCAAATATGGAGTTATCTTATGGGGAAATAGTACAGACGCGCCTACATTATTCACCATACAGAAAAAAATGATTAGAATTTTATTAAATATCAAAGATACAGACTCCTGCAAACCTCATTTTAAAGACCTAAAAATATTAACCCTGCCCTGCCTCTACATACTTGAAATTTGTAAATTTGTACGAAAATATCCGCAATACTATACCAAAAGAGGAGATATCCAAACAAAAATTGCACTTAGACATGAAAGCAGAATAAATATACCCACTTCACGATTAAAAATGCACTCTTCTAGTACATTTGTTATGTCCATTAAAATTTACAATAAGTTACCGGAATACATCAAAAATATTAATAAAACAAATATGTTTATCAATAAATTAAAACAATTTCTAATAACCAAAAGCTACTACACTATTGACGAATATTTTAACGATAAATTTCAACAACAATAAAAACTATTTTTACATAATACCTAAAATACATAAATAGTATTTAGCTTATTGTCATTGTCAATAATGTAATTCGTGCAATATATAATATAAAAATACTTACATAAATATAACTTTAAACCAAATATATAAATAAATAACATAAAAGCAAATAATGCAACTATTTTAATGATACTATTTTAATTTAATAATTATTTATTTTCTTTTTACTAACAAAAAACGCCTTCATCCTCTCTCCTATTGAAAATTAACTTTGCTGTGCCCGACAGGGTCCATAATTGATTCGATGTTTTAACATACCAACTGTTACATGTACACATTATGGAATGCAATAAAGTATTGAGTATTGAGTATTGAGTACTTTCGACTCAAAACTGCAGTGGGGCGCGCACATTGGAACTCTTTCGGGGAGTGTGGAAGTGAATTTCAAAGGCGCTCAGCACGAACAGTAAATGATCCATCATACCGACTTGAGGAGTGGGGAGATAAGCGAAGGAGAAGAAATGATGATGAGCGACAGGGTTTACCTCGAGGAACAAGATATTCGAAGCGTTCCCGAAGATATGAAGGTGCTTTAGGGTTATGAAGAACAGAAAAAAGAAAAGAAAGAGTGTGAAAATATCGACGCTGCCGAATAGAAAAAATTGCATTAAACGTGTCCTTATTAAAAAAGCATATTACAAAATTAAGGACTACGTTGAAGATAAAGAAGTTTGGCTGTAGTTCCTTCTGCTCATGCGGCTTCCCTGGTAGCTCATAAACGACACAAATGTGTGGATGTCTCTAACTATTCCCAATATTATTTTTTCCATTCTTTTTATTCATTCTTTTACAATAGTTTTCCAATCATTGCACCTTTCGTTCATTGTTCAGAATAGTTACATCTGTGTCAATTGTTTAAGTTAGTGTTCTTTTATTGTTTTATTTTTACTTTTGTATAGTTTCTTTTTATTTACCTATTTTTTCTTTTTTTTTTCTTCCTTTTACTAGCTTCTGTAGTAAGCAACGACTTATTATCGGGCCTACGCTGTCCTCCTATACTTCAGTACTAACACTGTAACTTCAAATATTGTAAAACCAAATGCTTTTAAAAGAGTAACCATGGAGTTTCTTGCGGTTCTCGGTCCCGACATTTCATCCCTTGATTTATATATATTAAGATAATAAATATACTCACGTCGACACTCGTAGGCCTGCGGCGGACGGAACATGTGCCACAGCGGGCGCGTGCACACCTCGCACGCCGTAGGGATGTGGTACGTGATGCTCACGAGGTCGTGGCCCTTGTGCTGTACTGTGTTGCCTGACGGGGAGCACAAGCATTCTAGTCAATTACCATATACTTATATATTAAATTAAATTAGCAAAAATACTCTAAATATTTTTAACCAAGGCCGGGGGGGGGGCCTTTTGCAGTAACAGTACAGTTCCAGTATTGCTACCTTTGCTCATCAGCCTGAGATATCGAAGAAGGATTTATGCTAGGTGCCGAATGGGTACACAAAGTCAAGCTTAATAAGCTAGCAAAACTCCGCAAATAACGATACCACGACAAAACACAAACACAAAAAATGATATATTTAATTTTCGTGGTCAATGACTACGAGTAATAATGCTACTGCAGTTTACTTGAAAGTACAGTTGTGAGAGTTCTTTTATTCATCGAGTTTAGATATTGAAAACCACAACATCTGAGAAGTTTTGCTAGCTGATTTTTCAGCTTTACACATAAAATTAACAAAGCTTGTTATATCGTTGGCGTTTTGGGATAACATTAAAGCGCATGTCTCATAGCCATCAGCCTCATCAGTGAATGAGTGCATCACATGCGTGTAAGTAACATTGGGAATGCTGTATGTTGTGCGCTTTTCCCTTATACCCTTTAATGGTGTGCCGTGTAAGCACAGGTATAACAAGTAGTGCTCTTTTGTGCAAGTAAACGTTTGCGTCGAATTCTGCACTAACTTTATATAGTTTGCAGCGAATGCATTCGGAGCCATCCAGTGACGGGCGCCTCATATATTGGTCCAGTTTCAAACTAGAGTAAAATACGTGTTTTAGATCTACGCATAGACATCAAAATGTTGTTTTTTTTTGTTACCAAACATACTTTATCTACAGATTTCCTTTTATGGTACAAAGCACAGAATCACCGCGTCGACACCGTCTACAGACAGCGGCAGTGTTAACAAAATGACTGCCGCCAAAACACAACTTCTTTCACGGAAGCCATTTAAAGCCGTCAGTTGCAATACTTTATTTGAGTCTCAGTAAAAGTTAACAGAACACGATTATTTGGATAGGCTTGTCAATGGCACCTCTAGCAGCGCCCGCCGAGGCAACTCTGATTTACCGCTATTGACCTTTTTTAACTTACCAATACGAAAGCCGTAAAGGCGCAATTTGATTTATTTCAATCGATCGACGGCAACAATCGTCCAGTGTGGTTCAGGCAGCCATAACGATCCAAATCCATCAATATTAGGTTTTTAAATTTCGGTTTTCTTATTTAAATTGACGGTTTGATCAATTTATATAAGAAAACCGACCTATGATCGGCCGTTCGTTGATCCAAACCGTTTTTATTATAGACGACTAGTGTTTAAAGGCCATCTACATAGTGAGGTCCAACAGTTTCTGGCTTCAACAATAAAATAAAGGATTAATATCCAAACAAAGAAAAATTTAAATAAATCCCTTTATTTAAATTTTTCTTTGTTTCTAACTATATTGAATAAAAATATTACTTTTTTTACTGTGGGTAACTTGAAAAAACTTCAGTAATGTAGTGACATGATAGTTCTGTGTCTCTGACTTATCTAATGTGTGTGTGTGTGTGTGTGGCCCAACCTTACAGCACGCGTAGCACGACCGCCGTAGAAACGGGCTTTGTCGACGTAAGAATCGACAAACTGACACATTGTCATTGTCTATGTCATTATTTCGATTCTTCCATAGACAAAACTCGTTTCTACAGTGGTCATGCTACGCGTGCTGGTATAACGACTAGTCAACGCGACCTCCTAGTTGCATCTTCAAGGTTGGCTGTAATCTGCGCGTAGCTATGTAATACAGAAATTATGCAGGTCATCATTTCAGCCGAAAGACGTCCACTGCTGGACATAGGCCTCCCCTGCGTGGCCGGTCTCGTGCGCCTCGCATCCAGCTGAGCTGGCCTTCCAACGCGACGTGTTCCGGTTCGCGGATCGTGCAGGTGTCGATGTACGCGTGCGGTACTGACTGGTGTGGTCGGCGGCGTCGGGCGGCACGTCGGCGACGTCGGCCGGGCGGCGCGCCTCGCCCTCGCCGGCGTACAGCAGCTGGAAGATGCGCGGGATGTCCTTCGCGTCGGCGCGGATGACGTCACCCTGCGTCACCGAGCGCACGTGGAACACCTTGCTGGAAAACGGAAACGAACATTACTATCACTCTAATCTTTACATCTGTAGTGCTATTCTGCAAAAATCTCACATTATGCATAATTATGCCTTCACAAAAGAAGAAGGGAATCAACATCGGTCAAATCCAGAAAATACCTTTCAAAGCATGATCGTCAAAAACCTCGCTATCATAATTTCACACAATTTACGTTCTTTCATTTTTGTTGTTTATTTGTTAAAAAATGAAGATGAACCAAAAGCTGAAATAAGTAATTGTAATGGATAATTTCAATTATTTCTGTTTTGATTCTAGGTTTGATTCATCTTATTTTTTTTTACGTTTTTGTTAGTATCCATTTGAATAAGTTCAGGTTTTGACAACCAGTCCTACCAAGAGGTATTGTATTACCCAGCACTAACTGAGTTATGGAGGTGAAATACTGGCAGCCGCTCAATGTAAAATACTGGTATTAGGCTGCATCCCATTACACTGGAAGCCGACCCCAATATAATTGTGAGAAGGCAAGGCAGATGATGAAGCAGCAGATGATCATCATATTGAGTGATGTTTACTAACCTCAAATCCAAAATCATGACCGGATCTGTGGTGTTCATCTTATCGTTCTCGGTGTTATAGAAGATGATCTTCTTGGACGACACGACAACATACTGCTTTTTCCATCCATGGCGACGTATGTTCTGCTTGAAGGGCACCGACAGCCAGCCTTCTAGCGTCTGTTCCGTTTCGCCGTCCTCTGCGTCCGCGGACGACTGGGATGCCGTCTCGCTTGTTAGAGCAGCCAGTTTCTCTTTCAGCTGTTCGATTTCCACGTCTTTGCTGTCGACCTAGAAATATGATTATAATTACAAATTTGATATTTATAGATAAGTACTTAAAGATTGAAAATATTTATTGAAAAATAACTCACGAGGTGATTGAACCTCTTAAATGGTAATATAAATACCGCTTCAGAAAGAAAGAGAAACGAAAGTGGTGGGGTCTCTATATTTTAGTCATTAGATAACAAAAAACAACATGAAATTGACAACAACCAGCACCGATTCTGATAAAGCGGTATTTTTAGGTAACAGAGGCTTGATACTTTATTCGTCTTTCGTGTATCTCTTCACAAGTCCTCAACAAAAAGTATACAAAAGACATAAGACGTTCGCAGCATTAACATAAGGTTCAAATTCCAATGACAAGTTTCCATTACCTCCATGGCGAGCCGCAGCCTGGTAGACTGCTCATCCAGCAGTTGTTGCTGGCAGTCCTGCAGGTCGCGCTGAAGCTTGGAGATGTGCTGGTCGAACTTCTCCTTCTCTCTCGTCAACTCTTGCTGGAGTTTGCGGTAGTCTTTGTCTTTGCGGACAGACATCTTGCTCTTGTTCTTTGTCGTCGCTGGGTTCATGTCTTTTCTGTAAAAAGAGAATGTATGCTTTTTAGTTTAAAACATACACAGAAGTTAAGTTTGCTGTAACAGTCGTCATAGTTTCCTCCTCAAGAATGACAATGGTACTGGCAGATGACGGGGCATCTTATTTCTCCCTCACAATTACTCCAAATGGGATTTGCCAAAATCCTAAGGCCCGGTTCACAAGACTTTGCTCAGCACGATAGTTTACTGTATAATATTGGAATCATATTGCAGTTTCATCAGTTAAAAAGAAGCGGTTGATTATTGACATGTGATCCAACATTTTGACAGTAAAATCTGGCGTGAACAGCGTCACCTACCGCTATTTGTTGCAGTAATGTCGTATTTAGGTTGGTCTACATACGACATCCCGTTTTCGGGTAAATTCTTGGACTCCTTGAACGATCACAGCAAATAGTGTTACCTGTTCATAATCTCAGCAAGTTTGTTGACAGCTTGCTGCTTGAGCATGATCTCGGAGTTGAGCTTCTTGTTGAGTCGGTCCACTTCCTCCTGCAGACGTTGCAGCGTGGCCACGCGCTCCGCCAGCGCCGTGCCGCTGCGGCGGAGCTCGTCTACCTCCTGTGAATCACAAACACATGTACTCAACGAACGGAGATATTACAACAGAACTATACATAAGCCCAAATCACATTCATGGTTATACACTAGAGACGCGCGGGGTGAGGGGTAGTCTTCCCTCTTAGAAGTCCCCCATTCCTGATAGAGTGAGTCCATATTTATTAAAAAAAGAGATCGGTTGCGCAAATATGAGATCACTTCACTCATTCGGCACTCTGTCGCCCCGACCATGGTTAAGGTTTGCGAACAAAATTAACGCGACTGTCACATGTTCGATCGATGATCGCTTTGATTAGGACGCGCTCTTAGACACTGGCCTACTATTTATTTTACCACTTTCGCTGCCAAGTTCAAATAATCCATTTTTACTAGTATGTAAGTTATCTATCTCTACGTATAACGACGACTCGGGAGGCTGGTTATGGCCACACGAACGAAATATTGTTCGACACATATGCTGGGTGCTTAGGTGTTTCATAGTTTTTTGCCACCAAAGGTCACTAGTGAGGAAAAACTACATAATGAACAAAGAGTACGTTACCTTCCGCTGCAGGTCGATGGTGGCCCTGTTCTCGTGGTCACGGTCGCGTAGACCCTGCACGAGCGCATCCCGCGCTGACAGTTCGCTGCGATGCTGCGACATGGCGTCTCGCATCTCCAGCTCCTTCATCGTCTTCTCCTTTTCTAGCTCGCCCACCGTCTCTTCCGCTATCGACCTGGAAAAATTAAATGATTAATCAGTATTGTGGTACTCGTAACAGGCGTGCATACTTCTATCGTAATGACAAAAACTTTATAAGATTAACTTATACCGTATAGAAAATATTTGACAATCACCAAACAATTTGGTGGTAATAGCTGACTACCCAACGTAAATTTAAGTAATGTCACATGTGGAGAGTTTTAAAATAATACCACCACTAGTTAATCAGATTTATGAACGTAGATACTTATTTTATATTTTTATGTGGTTATTTACTAATTTTTAGGTTCTCTAAAAAAAGTGTGTTTTTTTAGTTATTTAAAACTATTATTTGCTCTGTTGAATAAAAAAATCTCTTTGGTATTCGAAAATTTCTTAATATTAGATAAATCGGTTAAAGATAATGGTTGAAATTTAAAATTAAAATCAATTCCTGCTTTATCGACTATAGATGCGAAAGCGTGTCATCATCATCATAAGCCTATAATGTTCCCACTGCTGGGGTACAGGCCTCCTCTCTATGAGAGGGAGTGGGCTTTAATCCACCACGCAGGCCCAGTGCGGGTTGGTAGATGTCACATGCCTTCGATTTTTTTGTTCTAGGACATGCCGGTTTCCTCACGATGTTTTCCTTCACCGTTTTTGAGAGCAGCGGTGATGAAATAAATTACACAAAGTAATGCGCCTGCCTGGGTTCGAACCTACGACTTACTGCTCGTAAGTCAGGGCTGCCACCACTGGGCCACCGCTGCTCACCGCTGCTCGAAAGCATGTAAAAATATATTCATTAACAAAACTCTTATTTTGCAAATTGTTTTTTTATTTTTTCAAATTAATGTATTGTCATAGGTCCACGATAAATCTACAAACTTTGAACGAAATCTGGCCGTTTAAAGTGGGTCAAAATCGCGCACAAAGGAGTCGGTTACAAACAAACATACAGGTGAAGCTATTGAAGCTAATAAAAAGGTTGTAATAATAACACCTTTGTCGAAAGACAATCTGTTAAGAGGAGAGATAAATCGAATGCCGAGAATATGTTTTAGTTTAAGTTAATATAGATTCTTACCTTTATTTTCGTAAATGTAAAGTTTAAATGTAACAGCAATAAAGGCTTATTTTATTTATTTATTTATTTATTTTTAATAATAACACCACTGGTTAATTAGATTTATGAACGTGGATAGTGAGAAGGTTATAAATTAATGTAATAATGAAATTGATTATGTATAATGGAAGTACTTATACGCGATATATATTGCCCGTCTCCCATGGAAAAAAGAAAACTTTAGTTTGTGATATCGCCAATAAATTACAAATATTTATTCTATATTTATATTGTCAACCATTGAAGGTTTTACACATGTATGTGAATAGAATTAACAACTAATGAATAATAACGAAAGTTAACCAATATACAATTTGCTCCCAGCTGGATATGAAAAAGAAACTCTGTTGCGGCTCTTTTCTCTGTTTGGTTTCCGCAACATATTTCCCGTTTATTAAATAATAGATTATTAAGAGAACACTGGTCACCACTCGACAGCCAGCTCAAAATCACTGCAATTATAGTTTGTATGATCTATCCAATCAATGACTGTGATAGCACTAAGATATAACTAAAAAGAAAAGGCATTTAATTTAAGTGCCTGTGTAAGACTTTATGTAAGTTATGCGGCGTACTTGAGGCTAGTTATGATAACATTGTATTATTTACTACTCTCTGATGGCAACAAACAAGATAACATATAAAAATCCTATAGTCTTACTGAAACAGCTTATTTTTTATTTTTTTAATATAATTTTTCACCCTTATGCCCTAAGTAATAAGGTTGGAATGTGGTCGACCGTCTATGATATCGAAAATGGACAGCATATACAACTACACCGGCACCCACAACCTTCAATCGTTCACCAGCAACGCTAAGCTTCTGCTAAGTTGTAGAAATAAGTCTAATGTGATCAAAAAAATTAAAAGAGATATGTGAATATAGCGCTAACCTGGCGATAGCCTCGGAGTCAGCGCGTGCGATTGCGAGCTGCAGCTGGTGCAGCAGGCTGGAGCGCTCCTGCTCCGAGTCACGCGCCGCCCGCGTGTTCTCCTCCAGCATGAGCCGCATGTCATTGGCTTGGCTCTTGTACACGAAGCAGTAGTGCTGCTCCGTCTCCAACTGCTGGCGAAGCTCCTCGCTCTGATCGACAACGAATACATCGATTAATGGCTTCAAAATAACCACATCCCATTCTCTTTCTCCCATCTCACTTCTTGTTCCCACTCAGTGGCTAACCACAACTTATTAAATTCACAGAAAAATTGTACTACATTAAAAAAACTGTTGAAATTAAAGTAGCATTGGACAAAAATTACACACGACCAATGTGTAGAAAGGATTGAGCTCAATGACTGAATATAATGGTCAAGTTCACCACCCAAAGGGGAGGGAGACAATTGCGTTACAATTTAAACTTGAGATCAAAAACTATTTCTTGGTCATTAAGATTTGCAATTTACTGCATCGTACGCTTGTACAGTCAACGACAGGCTGACGTCATCTGACAGCTTTACCTATTAGCTAGTTATTCTAATGTAAAATTAATACAAAACTGTAACTATTTTCATGAAAGACACTTATTTATTTATAAGCCTAAAAAGAAAATACTAAAGGATTAGTACCTCTTCCATTAACTAATCATAGAAAATTAATGTACTAATACAACAAAGATATTTTTTTAAAGTTTACTCTACCTAAAACTGAGTACACATCTGATTTGAAAGTAGCTGTGTGCTTTAGTAGATAAGCCATAATTATAAATAAAGCTATAGAACATAGCGTTCTCTCTAGAATTGATTACGCCATATGAGTCACTATTTTTATTGTAAGACTGACATAATCGTGCTGTTACAAGGGACATAAAGCTCCTGTTATATTATATCGATATTATTACTTTTCGGTTCGATATGACTCATTAAAAAAATAACACTTCTTTGAAAAAGTCGGTTTACATATTCACGAGAAATCATGATATTACGAAAAAATACTACCCAAACTAATACAACAAGGTAAGCCATCACATACATCAAGGCTTTCTGTATTTATTGTACATGTAGCAACGCACAGTATAATGTTAATTAGCGGCCTGTTTAAGTATTTCTAGTTTGTAATTTATAAGTAGATGTTTTCGTATCGTTATGATTCTACATACAAAGTACGTATTTAGCGGTAGCATTCATAAGAAAACATTAAGTACAATTTATTATACAAAGATACATGTCCCAGTTGAAGATGACCAGGAAATTATCACGACAATAACACATTCCTGTTTATTAATTCGTGTCATCATCGTTATGGAAGTGTTTTATAGGCATGTCTTCATTGCCAAGGCTCTGTTTGTTCAGCACTTGTGTTCAACAAATTCATAACTTCACACTGATTCAGCCACTGCTACATTATATTATTTTGAATGTAGTAATAGGCGCATTTTTCACTCCTACGTCGTGTGCTCTTATAATTCTATTTTAAAGTTAAGATTGTCGTAGACATTGTTTATGTTTTAGATGGGGACAAAATCCGACACGCAATGTGGAATTCTGTTCTATTCTAAGAACAGTTATGCAACTCATTGAGCAAGCATCTCATCTAGGTACTAGCTGTACATTTCATTTCCAGGAAGCCCTTGGCCTTTAGGTGAATGCAGCCTGACATGAGTCTTCTCTTTAGTTCCTTTATTCTTTATTCAAGAAATATAGAAAGCGAGGTTTTCTCCTTTAACAAGATATTTGTAAGAAACACACTTAAAATACAAAGTTTTAATCTGCAAAGCCAATCTTAAATGTTTGTGTCATAAATATCAAGGTCAAAGAAGAATACCTACTTTTCATACTCGGGTAATTCGTGCGACTAGAGCGGTATGAGACTGCAGTAAAATATTTTATTCATATTCTATCTCGAAACGAAATACACAATAGTATCTACCAAACTATGTACATTCAGCTATGCGAGAGTCGTTTGAAATAGATACGAGTGCTGTTACAATTTGATAAAGTATTAATGTAGTTCTCAACGGTCACTCTGTTGTGAAATTAATTAATCTCCTAGGCTTTGTGAACTAATTCTACAACAATAGCCGAATCGAGTTAACTGAGGAATGGTTTATTTCCATCAGCACAACGTCGACTATTAATATTAAGTTGTCAACAATAACATTCCGTGAAATTTAATGAACAAATGTTCTATTAATTGGCAAATCACATCATAATCAATGAGTAAGGCATTCAACTCTAGAAAAACCGCTGTCTACGTAATCATGTGTTTATTTATTTGGAGAAGCGCACGCGCAGGTATACGTCGTATAAGGCAAAAGGTGTATGTGTGTATGTTTGCCGTCGACAATGAGTCACTATGTAGTAATGCTGGAGGACAGTCTATTTCGGCGTGATGAGATTATGATTAATTCACAAGAAACACTCAAAGAGTTCGTTAAGTTTGTCGATCGATACGAATGTGTCTATAAATATGAATACTTATATGCATACTTTTAAGTTGAAATACGTTGAGGCTTCTTCCATTCGTTTTATTCTCATAGGTATTAGCGTGATAGTGACCTACTTATGACCAGCACATACTTGAAATAAATGTAGTCAATATTTTCATGTTCGTTTTACAAACTACTGAAAAAAGGTAAGGTAGGTACCGCGTTCTGGAGCCAAAGTTTTACTGCTGCCGTTATTAGATGTTTTTTTTTTGTTTAAAGTATTTATATGATGCGATGACTAAGTTGCAAAAATTTATGATAACTTCGACGGTATAAGGTTTATTATCCATTACTGAATTTAAATAGGCCTATGGCAGCCGCAGGTGTGAAAAGACGGACGGAAGAAACTATACGGGCTATGTCGACGGAAGAATCGTCAAACTGACACATTGTCATTGTCTATCTGTCATTATTTCGATTCTTCCGTAGACAAAGTTCGTTTCTACAGAGGTCATGCTACGCGTGCAGAACGATCTATAAGTAGGGTTACCTTGCCATCCGTCCGGATATGTCCGTTTATATCGGCTTTTTTAAGCCCTCGTGTCCTTCCCAAGTATATCCGGCCTTGTAATTTGTCTGGACTTTTATAGTTAAGCGAAGTATTTTCTTTTCTTAAAAAACCGGCTAAGTGCGAGTCGGACTCGCGCACGAAGTGTTCCGTACCATCACTACATAGTATAAAACAATGTCGCTTTCTATGTCCCTATATCCCTATGTATGCTTAAATCTTTAAAACTACGCAACGGATTTTGATTAGATAGAGTGATTGAAGAGGAACGTTTATACATATGTATAATAACAATCATTGAATAGTGGAGAAATACTGTTATTTTTGAGGTTTCTAATGTGATGTCGTAAATAATTACATTTTTTCCGCTTACATTGCAAACGCAGGCTGAACCCTACGAGACTTATCAAAATAATGTACTAAGTATTGTACACATTGAAAAGGTCTACAGAAAACTCCGCGATGGTATATGTCAACCTCTTATGGATATCCCACAATAACATTTTTTTCTCATTTACTTTTTACGAGAAATAATGGCTAATTATTAGCATTGCACCCGTGCGATGCCGGGGCGGGTCGCTAGTTATTTATAAAAACGACCAAAAAAAAAGGTTTTTTTTTTACGGGAGCCCCCTTAATTATTTTCTTATTTTATTCTGTTTTTAGTATTTGTTGTTATAGTGGCATCAGTAATCTGTAGAAATTTCAACTTGCTAACTATCACGGTTCATGAGATACAGCCTGGTGACAGACAGACGGACGGACGGACGGACGGACGGACGGACGGACGGACGGACAGCAGTCTCAGTAATAGGGTCCCGTTTGACCCTTTGGGAACGGAGCCCTAAAAAGACAGATCAATTTCCAAACAGTTTGGTTCTTTTTTTGAAACTGTAGCCCTATGAGTAAGCAAGTTAGTGACCACGTAGCCAGTCTGTCGCTCCGGTGGCACTTCTGCAGTTTACGGCACTAGCATAAGGTCAGCCAGTTGGTCTGAGTCATATTGAGTAATGATAAAATGCACTGCATGCAAATTAGGTATATGACAGAGGGATTACAAGAACTCAATATTTGACACAAAGACAAGTATCATGTCATTTTGACCTAGGGTATTTAACAAGCCTTGTCAAGTTGAAAGTTGCACCGCACATTAGCAACTTGATTGGTCCTGCTATGCAACTGCCCTGCTTATTGTTATGGCCAGGCCCTAGAGACCCTAGGCGGCTTATACTCAAAATATTTACTTCCAGTACATGCTATTTTTAATTTAAAACGAAGTTCAACTCTATACTAGTGTAAATTAAGATGAATTCAGAATGAATAGTACTATTGAAATTCATAAAATAATAAAGTTATTGCGCCAACGAAACTTTAAGTGTGGGTACTACAATGGTTGTTCCAAAAGCAGGATTGCAAAATAAATAGCAATGCAGGCTCCTTTGCACCTGGAAGGCCTCCAGGCCTGTAAAGTTCCAACATTGAAAGAGAAGAAGACTGAAAGCATTGCGTGTGTTCACTCACCCTAGCGCAGTGCATGTCGCGTTCGGCGGAGGCGGCGGCGAGCTTCTCGGAGGTGTCGTGCAGCGCGGCGCGCACGGCGTGCAGGTCGCGCGCGCGAGCGTCGCGCTCGGCCTGCGCGCCGCGCGCCGCCGCCTCTGCCGCCGCCACGTCGCCGCTCGCCGCCATGCGCGCCGCGCGCTCCTGCTCCAGGGAAGCTGCCAGACCCATCGCCTAGAGACACCGTTCAATTAGATAGGATTCAGATGATATTGGATTGGCACAGTTAACAAAGAAAACCAGTTGAAGGCCAGTATTGATTGGAAACTTGAGAAACGAAAATCATCATTATAATACTGCTAGTGTTAATCGACTTTCGTTGCTGACCATACAAATAATGTTCTTGTTTGATAGATTCGATGACTAGTAATGACCTTTTCCGTTTCCTGCCGATGTTCGCCCTCTAGCTTCTGCAAGCGCTGCTGCATCTGACGGTAGTCGACGCTGAGCATGGACATCTGGCGGTCCTTCTCCTGGCACGCCGACTCCGAGCGTTGCCGCGCGGTCTTCTCCTCGTTTAGTTTCGATTGCAGAGCTGTCGTATCACATTGCGAACACTCCATAAATAAATGTGATTCGAAAAACTGTATAAATTGTAATTAAATAATAGTAGGTTTTTAGTATTTTGAGTAGGAATTAGAAAAACATAATTTTATAACTATTCAATTAAAATCATTTACAGAAAGTCGTTACAAAACAAGATTAATTAATATGAAGAAGAAATAGGTTCCAAGCCATATTTATTTATTATATAAAGTGAGTCTACTTTGGGCCTACAAAGATCAAAGGAGGTATATTAGCAAACTGAACAATACCTTTAAATATCACATCCAATGTTCCTGAGGCATGCAAAAAGTGAAGGTATGAAATATATTTTTGGGAGTTTATACAGTTTTTAGCTCAGTTGAACATGACAGGATTGTAGCATGGGCTAAATGGTAGAAAGTCAATCGTCTTGGAATACTAACACTCACCCTTGACTAGCTCCAGATTGGCTTCTTGTTTAGAGAGCAGCTGTGAGCGCTGCGTGTCCTGGTGCGCGCGCAGCTCCTGCTGGTACAGGTGCTGCGCAGCGCGAAGCTCGTGCGCAAGCGAAGCGCACTCCTTCTCCAGCGAAGACACGCGTTCTGACAGCTGCCTATTGTCCGCCATGATCTGGTTCAACCTGGCCGACGCCCGTTCGAGCTCTCCGTGAGCCGCATTCAATCTACTAGTAGCCTCCGCGACAGCCGAATCCGAACGTTGTTTAGTTGCCTTCACAGCAGCAAGTTCTTCTGAGAGAGTGCTCCGTTCCCTCTCCAGAGCGTCGCGCTGGGCACGCAAGCTCGCCACGGTACCATCGTTGACTGCAGCGGCGGCGGCCTGCGCAGCTGTCAGCTCTGCCGCTTGCTTCCTTGACTTCGCAGCAGACTCAGCTTCTTGCTTGAACTTCTCACGTAGCTCCGTCAATTGCATTTCTAAAGCATTTATTTTGTCGTTGTAAGTCTGTAAATTGTTTATTTCTTTCGCTCGTTTGCTTTGTTCTTCATCAAGACGCCGCTTTGCTTCATTAAAATTAAATTCTGCTTTTCTTCTTGTCTCAGTTTCTATGTCAGCCTTCCTTTGTATCTCTTTCAGATCGTGTCGTAGAAGTGCTAATTCTTTGTCTGTGTCAGCTATTATTTTCTTATTTCTAGATTCCCTCTGTGACAATTCTTCTAGCTGAGCACATAAACTAACTTGCGTGTCTTCCATCTTCCGTCTGCCATCTCTTTCTCTTTCGAGGAGTTTCTCTAGCTGCAGTATAGCTTCAGATCCAACATTATTAATATGATTATTAGAGATAGTATCAACTACATCGGCTGCCTTAAGTCCTCGGGCGCATAATTGATAGTCACCATTGTATGTAAAGCCCACAAACGGCAAATGGTTTCCCACAAAAGCCTTAGGCACAGGAAAGGATTCATCCAAAGCATCAGACTTTTCCATGTCATCAAAATTCCTTGTATCGTCATCACTAGATAATTCAGGCACAACGGGTGGTACAGAATCTCTCAAATTTTCAAAACTCCATTGATCATTGATAAAGAATGGATGCTGTTTAATTTCGTTAACACTACTTTTTCCTAATCTTTTAATCCTGTCTGTTAGAAGACCTCTGATTAAAGATTTAGCATCCTTTGAAATTTCTACATCATCAGGAAACTGGAGCGAGTTCCTATGGTCCATGATCTTACCATATGTACCTACTAAACTATCTGCATAAAAAGGAGGATCTCCAATGAGCATTTCATACAAAAATATTCCCACAGCCCACCAGTCACATTCACGACCATACACTCCCTCACCATTCTGTGACTGCAACACTTCAGGTGAGATATAATCAGGAGTGCCCACTGCATTGCTGGCCCGCACAAGACCATCAGGTCCCATCCTCATGCATGTCCCAAAATCAGCCAGCTTTAGATGTCCATATTTGTCAATTAGCATATTATCTGGTTTTACATCTCGGTGTACAAAACCCATACCATGAATTACGTCTAATGCAAGGACAATTTCCATTGTATAGAACTTAGCCCACTTCTCAGGTATGTCGTAGTTCGACATAAGACTAACGAGGTCACCACCAGGCATGTAGTCCATGACCATGTACAGATATTTGTGATCTTGAAAAGCAAAGTGTAGCTTTAATATCCACTCAGAGTTAGCATGCGCCATTATGTGTCGTTCCTCCCAAAAGAATGTGGAGTCAGATCTCTTGATCATTTCAACCTTACTGAGAAGCTTCATAGCATAAACATGACGTGTAGACTTGTGTCTGACTAGTTGCACTTCACCAAATGCCCCTCGGCCAATCACCTTTATCAAATCAAAATCTGCTGCTTTCATACGCAGGTCTACTATGTCTGAAGCAAAAGTCTCATCTACAACAAATGAAAAGCATTTTATTAGTGCCTATTTAGTAGTTTTTCTCTTCAAGTCTTTATCTTGAACTGTTTACTGGTCAGGGTCTATTGATTTCTCAAAAAAGTGTAAGTAACTGTTTGTTACCATCAGAATTAAACATAATCGGGCACATACGGTTCGTTGTAAAAAGAGCGATTGTGCAGATTACAAAATGAAATGTGGACTTCCATACTAAGATTGTCATTCAATCATAATATGTTTTATTTGCTTACTTAGAACAACTTTTGAGAACCATAATTAGTTGTAAGTGTACCTGGAGGGTTCACTGAATCATCTGTATTACTAGAATCAGAATATATGCACATATGAAATGCTCATAAACAGTGTGTTTATGCCTACATAGAATGGCCATATTTAGGGCACTGCAGGATAAAACTTCTGAACTGGGACGCAGAAATACAGCTGGCCAACTTTGTAATTAAATTAAACACCATTTATGCCAATTATGTGGGCATGTGTAATCCATCTTCTACCATTTCAATTTACACATAACATGCTTTGAAATCTCCTGAAATCCTGGAAGGGTGGGTACCCATATTTCACCAGTTACATTTCAATACAATTCCTGATTGAATCATTTCTATTCAATTATCAGATACAATTAATCAGATATAAATTAAATTAATATCAATAGTCTATTGTCATAGTTCAAACTAAATGTTATTGAGCAACAGCAACTGAGGACCATACAATATTAAACTTTACAATTTATAAGCATTTTTAAATGGTGTACTGCTGCCTTGAATGCTTCACAACAGCTTGCTATTGGTGTTTGTTGGCCTACAAAGAGAGATGTCATGATGTGCTTGAAAGGCCAAAAAAGATTTGCACTGCGTACAGATACTTGTGTGTCTACAATTTTTTGTAGACTCACAAAAATAAAACAAAAAATTAGTAACTATGGGGCAGTTAGTATGACGTAAAGAAAGGATGACCCCTATTTCAAACACTGCTATGTGTAATCAACTATCTATCATAAATATAAGTACCATGTTATCATTCCTTAATTGATTAGGTACTACATGTACCATAATCAAAACAAACTTATTAATTAAACTGCATTGCTTATTAAAGTATAGCATCTTTACCATTGCATCAAACATCTTTATAAATAGCAAACATAGTGGTTTTGCTAGCCAAATGTATGTAAATAAACAATAGATAAGAATTCTGGGCACATATTTATATGTATAACTTTAGAATCAGTATAAGTACACCTGCTTTTGATGTTTAATTTAACAAAACATTACTGTTCTTGAAATAATTTTACGATGACAGTAAAGAATAAGATTACATTTTATTTAATAAAAATTTGTCAAACTAACACTCTGTGTCATGTCTCTAATAACAAAATCAGCAAAATGACAAACTTTCAAATCAATCTAAATGAATTTTTTTACATTATTTTTCTACAGTGCCAATGGTTCAGTGGTGTAAGGCTTGATTTACATTGATGAGTAACATAATTATTGTGAACCAATTCAGTGAGCTAAGTTGTAAACATCCAATTTGTGTTTTCACATTTCACTGTTGCCTAGTTTATATTCGCCAGTGCAGGTACCTACTGGTTGCATTATCGTCTTGAATGCCATCGCCTTAATAACTATCTGAACCCAATTTTACAAATACAGTTCATAAGGTTTTGTTTTTGTCTACATGGATTTAGAATGGCACATTTTTGATTAACTAAATCATATATCTGATAATGGTTTGGCATGGAGTACTTACATCTGCTGGTGTACGCCTCGACGTTCTTCATGCGACGGATAGCCGGGTGGTCGCAGTCCGACACGAGCGCCGTCACGGTGTCCAGCAGGCAGTCCACGTTACCGGTGGAGCGAGAGTCACACAGCCGCTCCTCCAGGGCGCGCAGCCGCCGCAAACGTTCTTCGTCCTTCACCGATTCCATGCTGGATCCTATTTCTGACGTCCTCTGCCACTACGGCTAAACGCCACCGCACATTCTCCCGATGACTGCTCCGTGTAAGAACACCACTCTCATCACGACACATCAACAACTGGATACTGATTTGTTATCCTACTGTAGTTCAGTCGATAACCTACCATTCAAAGGATAACTTATGTTTCATTATCGAAAAAATCAGTTGCTACACCTCAGAATGACAGCAGATAAAGGTGGTGGTTCTCACAACAAAGCATATGCACGTTTGCAAACACAACAGGATGATTATTTACATTTATAAATATCCACGGACTTCCAACAAAATAATAACACTAAATTAACGTAACGATTGGCACAAATATGAAAAAATTAAGTAAAATTACGAATTATTCGACCGCTTGATTGATGAACGATGGATGATCGAACAATAAAGTGAAGTTAGATACAAAATTTTAGGAGAAGTTTGCAATGGCGTTTCGTCAATGACTTAGGCTACTGATACACTACACTGAAAGACAAATAGTAAATTACTAAATTTTTATGTGGGATACATAAATGAGCTTAGTAAATGTTAAAAAAGTGCATTTCCATTTTCTCCTTTATTTATTTCTGTACAAATCGATTAGGTACATTTTTAAATATTCCCAAAAAAAAAAACATTTAAAAATATATTAAAATGTAGCTCACGGGTATCGGGTACAGTGTCCAAGCCAAGCTACAGGTGGCAAGGACTCCAGAGAAAGGAACCTCCTAACAATACGAGCCGTGTCCAAGAGTACCGCTTTCTGAATCAAGCCCTTGATCCAGCTGCCTAACGAAAGCCTAATCAGGTATTAGTCGAGTAGGTAAGCCATTGGCTGATACGACTATCAGCACAATGATCGCTCAGTCCATATCCCAGATGTCGACAACTTCGCGAGCCACGCCAAGTAGAAAAGTATAATGTTGTTATACATAATAAAATAAAGAGATAGTGCAAACTTCAGATACATTTTTACAAAATTGTTCAAAAATTAACAAGTAAATATTTCAAAATATAAAATCCTAACTTGCTACGTTACATCTTCAAGTCATAATTAATCAGGAATAGCTCAATCTAGATTCTAGATCGTGAATACTAGTAAAGTTACAAAAAAATAGTGATAATAAAGCTCGCAACGCGCGAACGCTATGGTTGAGGCCTCATTAGTGCATATCATAGCGTTGCGTCGTCGCTGCGTCCACGCGGCGTCGTTTTAATATGTTTTTTGATGCCACATTATGCGTTACGTAGTTCTAGTTACACGCGACGTTTCAACGAATCTACGGACGAGTGACGAAGTTCCGGTGTGACGACCGACAGTGTACCATTGCTGCTGCGGAGATATCCTGAATCTTTGATTGTTTCTACGTTTCTTCCGGCGGTGCCGAAAAAAAGCAACACTACATTGTCCAATGGAGCCTGAAATCCACACTGAAACGCTGCGCTAGTGTCGCCCTCTTGCGTGTAGACGTCCTGCGTCGTCACAGCGCAGCTGGTGTGCATAAAATGCGTTGATCCTTTTTGAAAATGCAACGCAACACACACACTAATGAGGCCTCAGCTTATGACTTCTGACAGTTCTGAAGACAACCCATTTAAATTATAGATCAAAGCGTAGAATATTTATACCATCATTGATTGTGAAAGGTACCCCAAACAGCGCAGAACTGATTGATCGTAACAAGGTATAATATCATGTATTTTCATGTTTTTAATAATTTAATAATAGAAGGCGCGTTATTACGGCAAACAATAAAACTGGTTTTGGTGATAAGAAACACTCAGTGAGTCCAACTCGTAAAATATTTTTTCACATCCGGTAAATTTCAAATCCAGCACGAAAGCAACAGCAGCCTAGAGGTAAGGTAACTGCAATGATTCAAATGATTGTTAATGGTGAACTCATGGTGCACGCAGAATAAATACATTTTATTGTTTGTAAATGTATTTAAAATGACAACGATGCGACGGCTGTGTTCTTTAACTGCAATCGGACAATTAATTTAAAACTAGTAGTATTTAAAACTAGTAGTAGTATTTCGTGTATGCATTTCAATCAGTAGAAACCATGCTAAAAAAATATGTAATTTTACCTAGATTAATAATTGTAAGTTATTTTTTATTTTTAGTAAGCAGCCAAAACCATTGATAGCATAGACAAAAGTAGGCGATGATTCTGCAAAGGATATTCAGTCATTCGTGTTCTATTTCATTCATTCAATTTTGTTCATCGAATGGAACATGGCGGTGCTAGGCAGGATGTGCATAAGTTTTTGATTTTTGCATTTATTAACGAGTTGCTTGTATCAGTTATCTTTCTAAGTAATTTCAGTCATATTTCGGGTGTTGTAATATTTATTGTCGTGCAAAAGCTAAGTTGTCACCGGAACCTCCTGTCTGGACTTTCTTAGTTCTGCAATGAAAATTATTATTCGTTGGTAGTGTAAAAATAATTGTGACAAATATATCACTTACCTCAGGTAAATTGTTGTTTTATGTAATTTTCTTACATATTTAGTAAATACAGTTTAACCTGAGATCCTTTATTCCTAAGTATCGTCCCACAATCAGTGACTAAAAAGTTACGAGCCTGCCCCATTTTGGTTCAAGTTCATTCTCGTGTTATTTTGTTCATCTTTAGTTTTATATTTTATTGAAATCCTTTTATAATTACCTCCTTTGTTTTCATGAAAAATAATCGTAATATAGATATATTATCCAGGATAAGTTTTCCCTAGGATAACTTTTCTTTGTGGTCCACAATCACGTGTGGTTCAGGTCGTTATGGGGTCAATAACTGCTGACTACGAATTATTTTCGTTTTAATCGCATAACGGAGAATCTATATAATTAATAAATTAACGAATTGGTCGAGCATATTATCTTCTGTGATGAGCTTAGCTTACAAGTAACAAATTAAGCTCAGGTGTGTAAATTTCGTCAAATAAAGCACTCTTGTGCGCAATTTACACCTGGGGGTGATCGATGTATTAATCGGCATAATGCATGTGCATTGTGCAGTGGTGCTAACTAGGCGTAGGGCGCAGGACGTAGACAGGGCGCGGGGAAGGTTGGGGCCGGGGGTAGCGCGGGGCGGGGGCCTGTCCGACAGTCAGCTGTGCAAAGTGTCATGTTGTCTCGTCGCGCCGTACTCAGCCGTGGGAAGTGTCCTAAATTGTGCCCCTCTATTGAATCTCGAAACTTGATTATTGTTGGAAGCTCTCTTTCAAATATCTTCCATGGCAAAAAAATATATAGATCAAAGCTTATTCAGTGAAATCAGTAACATTAAGATAAAATAAAACTATTCCTTTGTGAGTAACAAGTTGGTTCGGTGTGGTGCAACTGAATATCTTTAATATTTCTTCAACCCTGAAAATAAACTGTCTATGAATGTGTATCTTATCTTTTGAAATCTAACAGAGTACTGTCAATGGTCTAGATTAAGCATGCTCTAGAGATACTTTCAAATAATAGTGTAGACCAGTGATTTCGGAACTAGCATCTTAACTACTAAACTTTATTGGTTCTTCAATAGTTGTATAACAGTACTACTCAATTTATAGTGATTAATTCCCTATTTTGAGGAAATCATTGTTCAAGTCCTATGTAAGGTACAATAAAAGTCAAGTTCATTGAGTGCAAAACTCAACTTGCATAATTTTAGCTAAAAGTGTGCTTTGTGCAAATGTTTTCATTGTTTCGTGTATGTTTGCCAGTTGCCATTGTTGTGCAATCAACAATTTTCAATTAAGTCCTCTATGGTTTACCGCTGAATGCTGACGATAACAGCTATAATCACACTTTTCTTGCTCTGAATGTACAAACTTAATCAATGTTTCATTACAATGGTTGATTCATATCCTGTAATAAAAAAAAAGAATTTTATTTTATGAATGAAATTGCATTCTAAATTTCATACCAATAACTTGTTTTTGGTATGGGCATGTGATGTGAGGGAATGAGTAAAATGTTGTGAGGAAAGATTTGAGTATTTATGGTATAGGTATAAGAGTAGAGAATTACCAAAGAAGTATGGAAGAAGAAAATATGCTGCACTGGCCCTAAATAAATTGGCCTCCTGGAATTGGTTTTCACATGTAGTCCCTGCAATGCAACATTGTTAGAATAGTGTTTGAGGGTCAAATATCTAATTTCATACTGTAGGGACTTAGCAATGTACACAGTTGGTCTATACCAACATGCTTTATGTATATAAAGCACTACATAGTTTACATGTCAGGTTAATTTAGAATCACATTTCATTGGAACTTAGTGTTGCTGAGTATGTTTACATTGTAAATAAAAAAACCTTACAAAATGAAGTTTATCAAGTAGCTGTCTTGCTTGTTAATTTATATTGATGTAATTTCTGTTTGTCAAGTTTACAAAATCATAGACTTTGTACTTTTATTTCAGTGTGCCGTGGTGGTCATGGCTACGCTCCTCCAAGAGAATGGTTTAAAAGAGCTGAGCAAAGGCACACACGGCGTTGTGCCAAACCGTGGCATATCCACACATAGTGTTACAAATCACATGGTGCCTGACCATGAGTATTGCGAAGCTGGCTCGACCAACGCGCAGCAGATGCAGATGCAGTGCGCCGATACAAGCCAGCCGGTTGCTCCGCCAGTGCCCATCGAGGAGGAGGAGGATACGCCGGAAATAGATATAATGATAAACAATGTTGTGTGCAGTTTTAGTGTAAAGTGCCACCTGAACCTTAGACAGATAGCATTAAACGGTGTAAACGTGGAGTTCCGCCGCGAGAACGGCATGGTAACCATGAAGTTACGGCGCCCATACACCACCGCGTCGATCTGGTCGTCGGGGCGCGTGACGTGCACGGGCGCTACTAGCGAAGACCAGGCCAAAGTGGCGGCCCGCCGCTACGCGCGCGCTCTGCAGAAGCTAGGCTTCCAAGTGCGCTTTCGTAATTTCCGTGTAGTCAATGTATTAGGCACCTGCCGGATGCCCTTTGGTATAAGGATCATATCTTTTTCCAAGAAATACAAAGAAGCAGAGTAAGTATTTTTATTTATACCTACCAAACTTTCCTACTTAGTTTCATCATACAGATTGTTTCTATAATTTATCTTTTGGGTTCATTTAGTCTCAAATCTCAAATGAAAAGATCCTTTGTTTACAATAGTGTTGATCAAGTGGATGTTTGACTAAGACTTGCCTAACATCTACACAATGACATTTTTCTGTAGTTTATCAACAAACATCACATAATGGGCACATACCAATTTTATCCATTCATGACACTGAAGGAGGTTATAATTCCCTTGAAAGGAATTGAAAAAATGGTTTTGCTTATATTCCTACACTTTTGCAAATTATAAGTATAGAAAGCGTAACTGCCTTATCAACCAATGCAAACTGTAGAGTCAGGGTTCAGATGAAATTGTTTTATTTTTGTTGGTCTTTGGATAAGTTTACTTAGACATTTTGTTGATAATTTGTGGAACATTTTGTATGACATTTGAGGTGGTTCAACTTAGTAAATTCTTAAACTTTTACGAGATAGAATATTGATAATACTTTATAGAAAACCATTTATAAAAAATTTGAAAACCATCATTTAATTGCATATTTATTGAAAAACTTACTGTATTTGTATGATGCAGATTTATTCATACCTTTCAAATGGTTATGTAAGCCAGAATACTAAATACTATGCCTTACCATGGTGTAAATCTATATTGATTTGAAATTAGTCTCGACAGTTCGTACAACATCATTAAAACTGGTGCAAGAAGCTGCTTTTGCTGTAAACAGCTGTTTCGCTTTATTGAAACAACATTTAACTTGCAATAAAAAACATGTACTTACTTAATTCTTGATGTGAAATATATCTGGATACGTTTACACCTGAAAAATACTGTTATGTAACATGATCATAGAAATGAGGACCTGTTCAAACATATGGTTTTCCTTACTTTCAGTTATGAACCCGAGCTTCACCCAGGAGTCACTTATAAGTTATACAACCCTAAAGCCACACTCAAGATATTCTCTACTGGAGGTGTGACTATTACAGGTGCATACATTTTATTTTCGATATGCCAATTTCCGTAGAAGAAATAACTTGTTTCTATAAAATGCTTTATATTACCTACATGCCATAAATCGTCTTTCACTTAATTATAATAATTGTTATACCTAATTTATTAAGTCACCTATCGAAGTAATTAAACATGACAACACAAAAACCTTTTTTAGCCTTTCTAAATGCATTGAAGTTATTGTTATCCTTATAAAGAAAATGTTGTGGGGCTCTTAAATCACAAAAATTCCTACAGGAAGCCTTTTAGTCATGACCTCTATATTTGCATTGAATATTAATTTGTAGGAAATAAAAACCAAATGTGCCAGTAGCTTCAGATGGCATTTATTTTAACTCAGATATAAAAGGATTATTTTAGTTTATTTAATGATGGGATAAATTTACATCATGTTTAATTAGTATTACACAAAAACACAGTAAGGATTGTATAAATGAGTACATGTAAATCATATTCATAGGTATGTTTTTTTTAATTGGCTCCTACCTCATAGCCCTGAATTGGTTTCTTCATGTTGAAAAATTCAGTAAATTCTCGAGTATCCATAAAGTAATGTAATATCTATCCCTGGTTAAGTAACATAACATCGCGGCTGTAATCCCCGAAGGGTTGGGCAGGGGTGTGCCCATTAGTACACATACATAGGGGGCGAGCCTGTTGCCACCAACTGGGACAAAAACAAATCCAGACCCCGTGGCTTCTACCGATAAATTCCTGATGGTAAAACCCAATAAGACTCTGCCGACCTGGGAATTGAACCCAGAACGTCATGCTCGGTAGTCGCGCTTGCGACCACTAGACCAATGAGGCAGTATTAGTATTTCCCCATATTTCAACTTGGACAAAATTTAATAGGATAAGAACGCCGGAAAACCATTAATAAACTTTACGATAACAAAACATAACAAGCAATGTAATTATAAATGTAGAAGGACTTGAATTTAAAATATATGAACATAGACTTGTTTCGTAGGGTTGAATTTTATTGACAAAATTTTTGGGTTATATGTTCTTTTTAAACTAGTCATGGGCTAAGACGTCGCCATTCGTTTCATTATGTCGGTGTTGATATTCCTCTCGTCAATTCTTAAGATCCATCCGCGGCGTCATCCTTGTGCGGTTGGTCGTGGCTCTTAGCCATGTCAGAACTTGAGTTTTGCATGTATGTTGTGGGCGTTTAGTATAACAATGTAAAACATGAAACACTAGATTGTAATGATTGAAATGGTTGTCGGCAGCTCGGAGCGTGAGCGATGTGCAGTCTGCGGTGGAGCGCATCTTCCCGCTAGTGTACGAGTTCCGCAAGCCGCTGACGCCGGCGGACGAGGAGCTGTTGCGGCAGAAGCGCGCGGCGCGCGCCGGCGTGCCCGCGCCCGCGCCCGCGCCGCCGCCCGACGACACGCGCATGCACCTCGTGACGCTGTCCGACGACGACAACGACGCCTGGGAATGACGCGGTGGGGCTGCGCGCGCCTCCGCCGCCCACTGAAGCTCCCGACGCGACAAGCGGGAACGAAACGAACTCTATATTGGCATCGAAGCAATAACTGTCGGTTGTTAGTGCGATCGCGTGTGACTCGTCGGCGAGCTGTTCGGTTCATGCCAAAGATATTTATTAGGGGTGGTGCTTCGCGCCCGGTCCGGCCTGCGCGCGGCCGCGACCGCTCGGCTGAACGTTCTGCGAAGCGCCCGCGCTTCTTTACCCTTCGTATGTACGATTGTATCGTTTTTGTGATGACCTGTGACCTCTTTAGTATGCGTAGATGAAGTCGAATCGTTTACGTTGAAACCAAAATTGTCATAAAATAATAAAAATATGTTCAAATAAATCTCGATAGCGATACCTACTCAGTCTCGTTTTTCATTTGCCGTTATGATTGTAGAATTTGTAGTGATAATAGTGTTCAATAAGATTTGTTCTAAGAATGAGATGACTGAACGATAGAAGTTAGTGATTGTAAATATGGAAGCTTCGACATTATACGTTTCAATAAAAAAAATATGTTTGTTTCATTTAATATAAATTTAATATCCAAAAAAATTAATTAATAAGTATAACACAACCACACTGTGTTGCCTATGACCCGTTGTCCCGTATGCACCATTGACTTGCACGATCAATGGTGCAGAGGAGACTAAGTAGTTTAGTATGGTACAACTTGGCCTATGAATCAGACTCATGGGTATCGTACTCGTCACTCGTGAACCTGGGCTGCGAAGGCCGGGGAGGTCGGCTGAGCTTTAATTGCGACTTGTCGATTTGCTGATGAACACAGCCTTTTGGTGTCCGAATGTATGCACTCATATCCACAACAGCTAGCCGAGGGGTTTTGACCGCTGTTCCTATAAAATAAACTATTTTGAACACAATGACGCGAAGTGAATTCCCGTTTTTTAAATTTTGGCCCTATGCTGTCTAGATTTCTAAATCAGGAAGACAAATCATATTGTAAGCATGAAATCAGTTCACCAGTCTGCACCCTGAATTAGAGTAGAATCGAAGTTTACAATACAAAAGGTGCAATGTTCTAGGAACACATTAAACATTCACGACGACTTGGCAGGAATGACACAGTCTCAGTCCGATACTGTTTCAAGTTTCGATCAATACGACTCGACACAGTGTCACAGAGATTCACTATAACCAAGCAGTATATATATACAGTACGCAACCTGCAACAATACAATTTTGTAACAATCACTTTGTTTCTTTACAAAATCGAATATTGGATTGTTACAATAAAGGCGAATGCTCTTCTACCGGGCGTTCCTATTTGTAACGTGATACCTACCTACTCAAAATCGGATCTTTGCTATACGTTATAGGGTCAGTTCACACCGAGACGTGACGCTGCGCGCACACTTTTAAAGAGCGATTCAAAATATTACTTTATGTTCTACACGAAAAGATACACATTTCGTTGTGAGAATTCAGAATACGTTGCGCCACGCAGCGCTGCGCCGCACGACGCCTCGCAGCGTAGAGCTACGCAGCGCGGCGTCGCGCTGCGTCGAGCGGACTCGTGAGGCAGATTTCAGTAGAAATACAGAATACGTTGCGCCAAGCGGCGCAGAGCGACGCAGCGCGAAATCACTGGCCTCTTCAAGTATCGTCGCGTCGCGTCGCGTCTCGGTGTGAACTGACCCATAGGAATACCTATAGGTGAATGCTCCGGTGAGGGAGCGCCACACGTCAAAATCTTTCATGTAATATTTAGTTCGCGAAATTCAGAATTGTAAATGAAAGCAGGTACCTAATAAATAGACAAGGCACTTTCTAAGGCCCTTGTTACCTACCTGTAATTATAGGCAATATGTGATCCATATCCGATACGGTCTTTGGCCGAGACTTCAGTATAGTTCGACGCGAAAGTCTCGCCGGTAGAGCTTGCAGCGGTGGCGGAGATACCTTCGGCAGAGACGGCGACAATACTCGCCCGGCTAGCACGCGCCGCTCAGGGGATGAACTAGGTGACCTAAAATAGCAAAGCATATAGCACACTTATGTGCATTGTGCTGTTGTAGACTTGGAGAGGGAGACTAGGGTACCTGTACAAGTCTAGGTATTGCGACAATGCCTCTTCATTGAAATCCCATAAATGCTCAAAGAGTCAAAGTTACAAACAAAGCTCATTGTTACCTTAACTTCCTCGAAATGTTAACCTTTCCGGTTTCTCTTTTATAAAGGTCTTTGTATGTTTTCCTTCATAGAGGTTAAACTTTTATTGTTAAACTTTTAGATTTTGCAAGATGGAAAATTTCACAACTTATTCTGCCTGAAGTTATTATATAGAAAACGCTATGAGGTTATTGAGACGTCAGGTGCATAAGTAGGTGTACCTAGGCTATTCTTGGTGCTACTGAGATTAGACGTACAAGATCAAAGCCTGATTTTGAGGTAGCTAGTGTAGCTACCTACGGACTATGAGAATCTAACATTTGTGTCGCGGTCGCCCCCATTTTCTGAAACATAGTTAAGGTAGGTTTGCTACCAGTAATACCAATAGTATCCCTGCTCGAAGTCTGCAATATTTGTATGACCTTGTCTCTGACCTGTCGCGTTCAATAACAGGTCGTCTCCGCCGCCGTCTGCCCCTTTGATCTTTCTTCTTACTTCGTCCGACTCGCGGGGGAATGACCCCAATATGTCGATAGTAGTCGCACAGAGATTTTGCTAGAGATTTGCCTATTTTCGTATCTGATTGCCTAGTTAAGTGAATTTTTAATTAATTAATTAAAAAAGTTTATATACCCGCAGTCAACTAAAACAAGCATTAGGGGTGGGATTACAGGTGTGATATTAAGTTGTTATCTTTTCTTCCGTTGAGGAGCTCGTGGCTAAATAATAACAGCCGCCCGGGTCGATCTTTAAGGTTAAGCCGTGCTTGCCGAGGTTGGTCCGTGGATGGGTGACCATCATTACATACCGAGTTTCCTCCATGCCTCGGAAAGCACGTTAAGCCGTTGGTCCCGGCTGTGTTTGTAGATCTTTGACAGTCGTTACGAGTAGTCAGAAGCCAAAAAAGTCTGACATCCAGTCTTACCAAGGGGTATCGTATTACCCAGTTACTGGGTTGTGGAGGTCAGAGAGGCAGTCGCTTCATGTAAAATACTGGTACTCAGCTGCATCCGGTTAGACTGGAAGCCGACCCCAAGAGAGTTTGGGAAAAGGCTAGGCAGATGATGATCTTTTCTTCCACAATGTATTCTCATTACGTATATCACCGCGGTAGAACCTTACAATTGGGAAATAATTATTTATTAAAAGGATACATGCGTCTTCTGTATAATGAATGTAAGGTCCCCTGGGGGATAATCTTCGCCCTCCCAGGGAGACCAGAAGCGTGTAGGCATCAATGGAGCCCGTGGGCAGAGCCCTGCGAGCTGTGCCGGCTAGCAAGGAGTCAGCGTTGAAGAAGCACGCTTCAGGTCGCCATGCCTCTATGCGGGTCCCCAAAAACTTTGGAAGCACTGCCTGACGTTCAAACCTGGGTTTTGGGTAGTAGATAGATTAATTGGTAATACATCCTCAAATGAAGCCGCACAGACATACCTACCACGGATTACGGTAGGTTTACTCATTAGTGCTTATCTAAGTAAACTTCCGAATAGGTATATGTAGGTATGTATATATTAATACAAAGGAACGTGTATTTCAACAATACGCCTTCTATTTATAGGCCAGTTAAGTTATTGTTAGACATTCACATGTAGTTATGACGCACAGTCGCTCGCCAGGGACAAAAACAAAAAGTTTTCGATGATTGCACAACTTACAGACTTGTTGCTTGGTGCTCACGTGGCGTTTTACAAATCACTTTATGCTTGTGCAATATAACTGTACCGTACAGTAGGTACCTACGTCTTTTGGTTTGTTGAATTTGAACGCATTTGATTTTCAGATAGCTTATGCTTTCTGAGTTAGTAGGAACCTACTTAGGTGAACACCATTGGAAACATCCCTGAAAATACATAATACGTAGTTATAACCAGACACCTTTTCACCAAACGTAATTAGAGCTAATGTAATAACATTATTCTGTCTATCCTAATCCAATAGGAGCCTGTAAACGCAGAAGGCTGTGTACAGACTCAGAGTTGCACAGAGAGCCATAGAGCGTTCCATGCTCGGCATAAAGCAGATAGATCGAGTTCCTAACGTAGAAATCAAAGGAAGTACAATAAATAAAGACGACGTAAAATCTAGCCTATGAAAAAAAACAGACTTTTATGTATATACAAGGTGTTGTTTTGCATCCTCGTCAAAATTCAGGAGGTTGTAACAGAAGGCATAAATAATCAATTAAAATTACGGTACTTATTTCATTATTAATAAACGCTAATTTTTTTGGTTGTTTAAGTTTGTCAGTATTTCAGAATAACCCCTTTACCGTGGTTTAGGGAATAAGAAATTATCGAATAAACGTCTGATATTGTTTGTATGTGTGGAAGCGCGGTTATAAGGCGATAAACAGACGGGCCGCGTTTAAATCACGGGTGGTTCACACTTTCCGATTTCCGAAAATAAGAAAAAAAAAAACAAAAATTACCTACCCATTTTATTATTGACTAGCTTCTGCCCACGGCTTCGCCCGCGTTTTTTCGGTAATTATCCCGCGGGATCACACTACCGGGATAAAAAGTATCCTATGTGCTATTCCAGACTATTATCCCTGTGCCAAATTTCATCCAGATCCATACAGTAGTTTTTACGTGAAAGAGTAACAAACTTCCATCCATCCATACTTACAAACTTTCGCGTTTATAATATTAGTAGGATTTGGGACGAGAATCATTAGCATAGTTATCTCCTTGAATTTGACGAGAATGCAAAACAACACCTTGTATATGTACCTACCTAGGTGTTTTACATTACATGTCCAACTAAACGTCTAGACGTAAACGTCTAAACGTCTTTCGAAAAAGCCAGATTATTTTTTTAAAGTGAAGAAGACAATTGAACCCACCTGTAAACATCGTCGTACGAGTTCCCTCGAACAAATACACCCTCATGACTTATGTCTGCGTGAATGTCAATGATGAAATCCAATTGCACGGTCTGAAAACGGAGATTATGAAGATAGTACTTGTAGTAAATAGGTCGGTACATCCATACTTCCATACTAATATTATAAATGCGAAAGTCACTCTGTTTGTTTGTTTGTTACCTTTTCACGACTAAACGGTTGATCAAGAAGATAGATTTCAACCTGGGGAAGGACATAGCTATATATCATCACGCTACGACCAATAGGAGAGAGCAGCAATGTGAAATGTTGCGAAAACGGGGAAAATGTGTCTCAAACGAAGTTGCGCGGGACAGCTAGTAGCCTATAATAATAACATTGGTCACTTGGTAGGTTTATATGAAATAGAAAAAGTCAACAAAAAACAGGACTATAAAATTGTATAGAGACTTGAATGTAAAAATATTTGGGCCTCTAGTATAGATTCAGGACAGTTCTCCGAACAGCTTAGTCACAGATCAATGTACGATCTTTGACGGTCTAGGTTCGATATAGATATATTAAGTACATGTACGAGGGTACCTTCTCAGAGGCAAGTTTCTTGAGGAGATCGTTAACGGCCACTAGGGCGGGATGCGCGTAGCTGGTGGCACGGTTCCAACTTCGGTTGAGGTCGCCGCCGAGCAGGTCTGACCGCTGGTTACCGAGGAACACTCCGTCTGGATTCAGCATCGGTATGACCTAGTAACGTACTTAAATGTAGGTAAATTCCTCAGACCGAATCAAAAAGAGAATGCTTGATTATTATTAGACAAAATTCGTCCTCGTTTATGCGGTTTGTAAAATACGTATTTATCTACTTTAAACATAATATGCCTTAGGTTAGGTATGATTCTTATTTAGGTATATTTATGTATTTCTTACTTAAGTGGACTGTGAACGAGTAAATATGGATGAACATTGTAGGTCAGTAGGTGTTATAATAATCAGTTATGGTGTTATCCTTCTTACCTCTAACACAATGTTGTTTCTCAAAGCCATTGCCTTTTCCGATGAGCCCAGCAAGTAGTCCAGCAATCCTGCTCAAGTAAGTTATTATGCCGACAAATATATGAAGTTTCATATCCAGCAAAATAAACTATAATTAAACGGTACCTTGACATACAAATGAAGAAGGCGGCTCCCCACCGTGTGTCCTCGCCATGACGAGAACGACCCGTTTCTTTGGCTCTGCTGGTTTTATTTTAGTTAATATCACAGGAACAACAGGTTCCTCTTTAACCTCTTCTGTTTTTTCTTTCAAATTATAGTCTCCAATTGTCACGAGGTCAATGCGACGTTTTTGCTGAAACAATATAGCGATGCCTTGGAACCGTGAGATCTCTGGTTAAGTAAAGATAAGTTTTGATAAAGCTAAGAAGAAAATCTGCAAAGCTGGAGATAAAGTCTTATTTTCAGAAAAACAGACAGTCAAGAAATCAGACAGGCATTCCGATTAGGTACGTATATGTAATTTGTAGGGACGGGGGATGTTCAACTTCTTTTGCATCTATGAAGTTTCGGGGCAAAAATCCTTAATACGATGCTCTTACAACGTATCTATAGAAAAGTTTCCATAGACAAAAAAAAATGCAAATGGACATGAATTTTACCAAAGTAAGAACCGTCAAAGAAAGCAAAACGTAGAATTCTAACTTCAAGCAATTACTAAATAAACTACAGTATCAAAACCGTACCAAAAATAAAAATTACCTACCCATTTTATTATTGATTCGAGACGAGAATCATTAGCATAGTTACCTCCTTGAATTTGACGAGGATGCAAAACAACACCTTGTATATGAAATTGTCTAATAAACGTCTGAGATTATTTGTATGTATCAAAGCGCACTTATAGGGCGAGGATCAGACGGGCCTCGTTTAAAACACTAACCGATTTTCGTAAATAAGAAAAATAAAAAATGTTACCTACCCGTTTTATTATTGATTCGGGAGGATAATCTTGTATTTCTCTTAATAAGTGAATTGTATTCTTTTTGAGAAATAAATGTCTTAAACCGTAAATCATTGATCACCATCAGAGGATGCAAAACAACACCTTTTAGATACGGGTGTAAAACTCACGGTAGTCTGAGCAATAGACTGCCTGGTGGCAAAGGCCTGAGCTCTCTTCGCCCACGTAGCCAGATGCTTCTGAAGTCGAGAGTAAGAATACGATGCTCCTGCCGAAAACTGGTACACATCTTCTTCTCGATCGAATGCAAACGCGATGCTCAGGATCTTTCGCCCTGCGTGCACTAACGACCGGTGGTAGAATATCAGACGTCTAGGAATCCGTTGCCTAAAAGGTTCAAACAAGAATGCCTGAGTATCTGTAAGGTATTTGCATGCGATGTCGTGTGACACGATTGTCTGAATTAGTTAACATGTTAAGTGTGCATTGCGTCCAGTCTGTAACTTGTTGGAGTTTTACTTTGTGAATAGCTAACTCAAAACACAGTAACTACTTACCATTTCGGACGTGATGTGGAACGAACTAGTGGAGTCATATCTCCATCAAATAAAGTTGTTTCTTTGGCCAAATTAACAATATTTAGTATCACTCTCTGTAAGAAAACCGACAATTCGATTGAGTTTAGTATATCGAGACCGTAACACTAAAAGATTACCTACAACATTCACGCTATGCGTCGCAACATCAGCACTGATTCAAGATTCACCTGATCCTGCCTAACATTTTCGATGGTGAAATTGAACCAGAACCTAGCTCTCGGCCTGCAGGTGTCTGGTCGGACGTATAGGTCGTACTCCAGGTCGGTGATGTGGTCGGCTCTTCCCAGGTTGCCGCACTCGAACGCCGCGTCGAAACACAGCTGCCCTCGCTTCGCCTTCCCACTCTGTCCAGGAGGACGAACGATCAATCGACTCAAATTGCCCAAACCTCCCTCTCCGTCACTTTCTTCACTATCTGTAATAGTAAAATATTGCCTATCAATGCGTGGTGTAAATCGTTTTGGCATCAATCGTATTTGATGCCTATGTTCCCGCCATCGAATTATCTGCTACGGTGAGCACACAAAACTGATTACATTGTACACCTACACGCTTTTGAATACCCTAAAATCATTATTAATTCGAAAATATAGCTTGTAATGGTTTGACAACTTCATTTGGAGCTCAACTAAACTAACGGCTGCTATCCAAACGCAACGACTTCGAAATGCCAATTGTATTGTATGAACCCCGTAAGATTTACATACACTAATAGAATTCGGAAAACCCACATGTGGTAGCATTGTTCAATCAGAAGAAACATGACTGACTGATACATTTTGTACACGAACACAATCATTTGGTTGGGCACGAGTTTCTTTTTGCAATTTCGAAGTATTATATCATCTTTCTGAACAAGACACGACAACACCAACGTGAGAACTTCCAAAAATTCTAAGTTTTAAATACCACAAGCAGGGCGTTGATATATGGAGGTGTGATCCAGAGCGTCGGTGTACGCAGCCATCGCTACACTGCTAGGGTTCCCGAGCCACTGCCTTACTCAACTAACTTTAACTATGTAAGTGAACAGATTGGCTACAAGATTGACGGCAATGCCTAGGCGATAAGTGCACGAATGTTTAAGGAAAACAGTTTAGCGAGACACGCCAACCTATATTGCAAGTTTTTTTCTTCAGTCGATTGAAATTTAAATGGCAGGAATCTGATTGTTGGTTTGATACCTCGAGAGTGTTTTATGTCGGAGCTATGGGTAAGTACATTTAGAAGTTAAGCTTTTAACTTTTCAACAAACGACTCAAAATCCAATAAATTCCTTCCAAAGTTTGCTAATTACAGAAATGATTCGAGGAAGTCCTTAATGAATTATTTATATGCTCCTGTGCTCAGGCCACTTAGACCTTCGATATTGAGAGAGCCAGTTTCTTGAGAGTTCAGTGCCTGGTTCCTTGTCAATTCATAAACTATTTTTTTTGTATGCTAAATATAATTGCGTTTGGGCACAACTCGCCTGGTGCGAAGCGATGATGCCGCATAACGAAACGAACAAAAAACGAGTTTACTACATGTGATACGCCATCGCTTCAATTTTAAAACGAACAGACTTTTTGTGAAAGTATTGTAAGGGGGATAAAGTGGTAGGTATTTTATTATTTTACACGGTACCTTATTAAAACTTAATTGTACCACCCAACATGATAATCACTTGTATATCTAGTCCAGCGATGAAATGAACTGATAAGTGCCACTTAGTGCCACTCATCGGTTACAAACTTGGCTCTGGCACTCACTCGACAGCGCTTTATCGTGTTATGCTGGCACAGAATCTGTCCACTCATGCTCATCGATCGACGCACTACATAACGATGAAGTAAGGACTCTATGCTTTGTGTGTAGAATATAATGATTGATGATGAGGATTCAAATTTTGTAGTTTCTTCATTCAGAGATTCATCTTTTTTGGTGAGGTCGGTAATTATGTAAAGAAAGTTTAAAAGTATTCTGTTATTTGAATTACTTGTTGCAGACTTTTCAGTACTTTTAATTACAATATAGGAGTGTAATCCGCGGGTTTACAGCTGTTGTTAGTGTCGTAGCGTAAGCGTAGCACGCGTGCTACGGCGTAGCAGCGTAGTGTCAGAGCTTTTACTGAAATTGTTGCAGTATGATTAGGGGTGGTTTTGGAGAGTAAATAAGTTTGTATCAATTGACTTAGTAGCGTATTGTATAGTGCTATAATACAAGTAGTTGTAGGTGAACTTTACAAGTGTCGTTTGTGTCGTGGAGACCGTAGATAGCAACATCAGTCTGTGGAGAGTAGTTTCTCGGTTCCTCTATTTCACATACATAATAGAGGCGATTATGATGGACTTCTTCATCTCTAAAGGCTTATTTTTATGAATACTTCTAGTTTAGTTTATAGATTTTTACTGTTCATGAATTAAATAAAGTGCTAAAACCGATTTTCGACTTAATCGGTCTGCGCGTTTAGATTTTGCTATGCAAACCATAACACCCCCTCTAAAATGCCTTTGAGGTACTTTTGAATGTCTAATAATGACAAAATCTTATTGTTTATTTAAGAAAGTATCCGTGCCTTCTCGATTGGCTCTTGGCAATTTACCTGGCACAACCATAGGATGCAAAATAAGCTCGCTCACTTTGACCGTGCACAGCTTAAAACATGAAGCCCATTAACTTCAACACGCCATTTACGTGTGTTCATATAAGCACACATTTACATTCTCTGTAACTTACATCAATTGGCTTGCTCTCGCATGCAATACTGTAAGAAACGGGGTTAACAATTTTAATCGGGTTCGTTGTCGCAGCTACACATTCCTAAACGAGAACCAACACAATTATAGACTCTAGAAAAGTCTGTGCAGAAAGTGCTCAAACTTATTTTTCAAAATGTAATTCATCATCAGCATCATCATTCTACTACCCTTATCCCGATTTATTTAGGGTCGGTGCAGCATGTCTTCTTCTTCCATACTTCTCTATTACTCGTCATGTCATCAGCCGCCTCTTTTATAGTTAAACTAACAGCTAGTTTAACTATAAAAGAGGCAGCCCCGACATGCGTTGCAATGCAATTTTTACCTACCTTATCTATCTACCTACCTACCCTACCCTACCCTACCCAACCTTACCCTACCTACCTATCTACCCTACCCTACATACCTACCTACCTACCGTACCCTACCTTTCTCACCTTTCAAACCTTCCCTGGACTACGGCAAACATTTTAAAACCAAAATCAGCTAAATCGGTCCAGCTGTTCTCGAGCTTTAGCGAGACTAACGAACAGCAATTGATTTTTATATATATAGATATCATCCTTCGCACTGTCCTTCCATCGCTTCTTTGGTCTTCCTCTACTCTTATACCCATCTACATTTATACTCAATATTTCTCTCACTACATTTTCCTCATACCTCTGCATCTCATGCCCATACCACAATAACCGATTATCACACAACTTTTGAATCGCCGGCGACGCTTTCAGTCTTCCTCTTATGTACTCATTCCTTATTTTATCCATTCGCGTCCCCTTAGCATTCTTGTCACAGCCACAGCAATTGCCTTTCTTTCATCCCTTTTGTGGTCCAACATTCTGATTCATACAAGAGAGCAGGTCTAACCAAGGTTTTAATTCTTTATAAAACATTTTCCACTAGAGAGTTTGGTTTTATGTGTTAGAAGTTGTGTTTACATGTGTTGCGTAGAATAAAGCTTGTGTACGAGCATTAGTCATGCATGTAGTGAATGTAGTCACGTGTATTTGCTATGACTACGGAGTACGTAGTCATACGCGTCACTACTTGCACCACACACGTTGAGTACTACTTACTTAGCGTAACTTGATGGAACAATGTAAATACATGTTAACATGACCTAGTAAACTAATCTATGTAATCTAATCTGCATATAATCTGGATAAGTAACGAATGCTTTCATAAGAGTGCAACTTAACAGAACAATGTTTATTTTAGTTCATGAAATATGGCAAAACCATTTTATGCTAAATTTGTAAAGTATTTTCGTAAAATCGTAATTCTTACCTGACATTTTCAACTAAGACACCATCACAGTTCAATTAATATTAATTAAAGCCGGGAATTTCGTCCAGGGGCTGCATGTTCACTGTTATCTTCGTCACATCACTGTTACCGCAGGATCCTATCTTCCTTTGTGTCCTCCAAGGCGCCTGGTTGCCACGATACGCCGCGATGCGACATTTCCGTCATAATAAAAACAAAAAATAAAAATCATTCCAATACGTACTTAATATTGGCGTAGCTGTTTATCGTTGCTAGGTTACTGTGGCGTCTGTCTTCCTATAAGTACGGTGAATTAAATTGATTTCGATCATTTAGATTGTACAAGTAACGTGGGTATACAAATTTACAGAATATTCAGAGAGTGTTCAAAAATACGATTGCTACGGCGTAGCCTCGTAGCACCTCTATGCTTGTACCTCGACGGAAAATTAAAGATTAAGGACTAACTTTTGTTTATAATTAAATTATTTTTTTATGAAGACTATTTCTTTTCCAGATTTTGTTACCAATATGCAGTAACATTTTTTTTTTCACATACATTGTTTGTTAGGGACATGAGAGTGACGTTTGAAAACCAACATTAATACCGATTTGTAATTGATGTACGTTACACTGGTAATAAGGTACTTGCATAGATACTTACTGAATCTACGAAAGAGAAACATCAAAAACAAGATTGCTTGCTACGGCGTAGCCTCGTAGCACCTCTACACTTGAAGCTCTACGCAATCATTTAAAAGGGCAGTATCATCCCTGTTTAAGTTTCATAAGGACTTTAGCACCATACAGGCGAGACGCCGAACGTGAAGTGCGATTTCGAATCGGAATCGCAACAAAGAATGCGGAGCCAACAATGCCGAATCATAAATGTAATAATTTATGTTTTTTGCAGTAATCTGCAAGATAAGGTTGAATTTAATAATATCAATGAAGATTCTTCCGCCGAACATTCCCACGAATGCTTCGCTGTAGCTTGTGATTACTTATTCAATATTATTATTATCCTCTTCGTAAAAGCTTTGTGAATAAAACAAGGCATTATGAATATTGTCATTTATTCAATAAGTAATATGTTCTTATATTAATAATATTATTTTTGGCATCAAAACGCCTCACGCACCACAAACATTGAACAAAGCTCAACGTTTCATAAATACTGAAACAAATCATGCGTATGAATCTTTAGCATTAATATTTACAATTTTTCTATCATTCCAGTTATAAATATACACAAATAACAATCACATAAAATGTAAATAACCTAAAACAATTGCGCGTAAAAATGATCTAAAATATATTTTGTGATCATTACATTATCCATACAAACTAGTACCCGTGCTAATTCAAATAAAATATACGTATAACTAAAATATTGATCCCTAAAACCGGTAACAATTTTAGAATAGAATAAAAACATTACTGGCCATAATTTGTGCAGTTAAGAAATAAGACTGGAAATGGAAGATAAACGGTTCTTCTGCGCGAAAAATTTAAAATAAATACCTAACTGTGGATAAAGCATTTTCTGTGTAACACTAACAATATTCGAGCAAGTTTTAAAAACATTCGAATGGTAATATCTTTTAATAAAACTTTACAAGTATTAACAATTCCTCTTTTATAAATAGTCTCTCATAATTCCTTCATTGATTGTTGGTACGCCATATTTAGGTAAATACTTTCCTGTTTAACTAAATAAAAAGACATGTTTCAAAGTTTCCAAGATGCTACAAATAATGATTATTTTGTTATTAGTCACAAAATTTAATGAAGAGATGAAGAAATTCCCTTATCCGTAGACAAATAGTGTTTAGAGTGAACAGAGGAATTTCATGCAAACAATGACATACTTTTATAAAGAGTAGAGAACACTGAGATCTGAAGATTTTCCAAATACATTCGATACTGTAAAGAACATTTACAATAGGACATCTGCTGACACACACAAGGAGTCACACGAGGTACAAGAAGCTTTTAGAATAGCGACACATGAAACCTGGTACATTCACAGTTATACACAGTACATAAATTCTAGGTAAGTAAAGATATAAAATCACTCCTATGTACTATGAACATGTTACGCGTAATGCAAGCAGAGAGAGTGGGCCTGGCTCCGCTCGGTTCATATTAGTTTGCGTTACCAGTCCTTTAGGTGAACACGAGATATGAGAGTATTATGCGAGGTTTTACTTTCTTCCAACAGGATAGGATGTTTGTATATTTCACGTACAAAGAGTTTAAATACGTAGTTTTCTTCTTGTTTAAACTTGAATAGGGATGATGACTGGGTAAAGAAAACGAAATTCTATTTTGTCCGTCAATCAGGTAATACAAAAATATTAGATACGTATTTTTTGTTTTATCAAGTTAACAAAAAAATACTTAGTTAAAACGCATTAAAGTTGGAGAGTGGGGGCTCACTACGTCACAACTAGGTATAAAACGCGAGCCGTGACGTCATGCGCCATTTCAACTCAAAATATCTCCGTAATTTTACGATTACGTGAAAAAAGAAAAAATACGTGTCAAATACTTTTTAATAATCTACCGGATAGACAAATTAAAAAAAATGAGTCACCATCCCTTGTGTGGTTTAGTCTTAGACTAGTTCTATCTAGGTTTCTGATTCGTAACTTATATTAACCCAGGAATCTTGTTTTTTTTTGGCAGATCCAGGTTTATACTTTCTTCTAAAATTACTCGTAATGTTATAGGTAGGTGAACGGATCCTAAACGAAGCCGTCAACCAAGCATTCTGTACACCAACTAAGCACCTCTAAGCAAAAATGATTGCTGAGAAACGACTTATTTTTTGAGGTGTAAAATCTTGTTTTACTGTAGGAGTCAATGAAACGCACGTAAATTATTGTGCTGATGATTTGAATAGTACGGGGTTCGTGGACGTTTTAAGTAAAGTTAGAACATTAAACACTTATACCTATTGAAAAATAAACTAGTCAAAAAGTTGTAACGTAAGATCCACAATATCTCCGTAGCTAAAAAGTAGTGTGGTAATAGTAGTTATAGTCATGAACAAAAAAATATGTCACAAAACAGGGAGACCGAGTGGCTTTCGGCTTCGTTAAGGTTTTATTTATACACCCATTAAACCCGCGGTACTATCATACTATCTGCTTGAAAATAGCGCCATTTGAAGCCTGAAAATTATAAAATAAAACGATAAACAAATAATATGACCATACCGCCTTTATGTAAAATATAGATTGTAATAAAATTATTGTAATTATGTTAACTCTATACAAAACTTCAGGAGTTCTTTGACTAGTATTTTATATTGTACAGATTCATTTAGTTTTTTTTTTTCAAATCGTCTGGATTGAGTATTAAATATCTTTGATCTACTTTCCCTTTTTAGATCACATATAAATATTATTATAAAATTGCATTCAGATTTAAATAATTTCCTGTAAAAATATTGATTTTCACAACACCTAATAAATGATGTCGTACATATTACAGATAACAATTCCAGATTTACATATTTGTTAGATCACTATTGCTTAATGGACCATTCTTTCACACCAATCAGCTTTTATCATTAAAATTATACTACCAGTGTCATCAGGCATCATACAGCTGCCAGTAAATACTATTATAAATAGTAGTTATGTACGAGTTTTTATAAATCATTTCACAGTGGGGCAGACATTGGTGACAATAATTTAAGACTAATCGACTCACTCTCGCATTAAAAATATAACTTTACATCCGTAACAATCGCTCTAACATACTACTAATATTCAACCATTTCTTACTGAGACATTTAATAGTTGCACGAATACCTACCGTGCAAGTAGATGCGCCCACGGAACCGATACCAAACAGTAAGATATGGTGTCGGTTCTAAATTACCACGGAGTAGTAAATAAATGGAGTGTTAATGAGCGTATAAACATCGATCCATATTATGTCGATTGCACGTTGTTACAACATGTAGATGTATCAAGATTGCTTCTCCGTGGTCAACAATTCCACGCAATACAATAGAGAGTGTCACATGTAGAGATGACGACGTGGGTAGTGTGGGACGGAGGCGCGGATGCGATCACGCCTGAGTATCGCCGTCGGTGTAGTGGCTGGGCCCCTCGGCCGAGCACACGGAGTCCTCGGGCGTACGCGACGCGTCTCCCGCCTCACTGGCTTCCACGGCGCTGGCGCTGCCACCCGCCTTGCCTTTGCCGCCACGCCGTGCCTGCAGCGCCTGTCACACACGAGACATCATGAAACGACCTTATATCTATGCCTGACGGCAGTCATGAAATGAGTTGATTTCTGATTAAAGTAGTAGACAGCATTGTACTTAGTTATTGAGCTTGCTTGAACACAGGTCTACACTTGATTCATAAACACCTAAAATCTCATCTATTATTTCATGGAACATTCCATTATCTTCATATTTTAACATGGAATTTTCAAAATAATAGACGACTTAAGGATATTACCTACCGAGTTGATTGTATTTCATAAGTGAAACAAAAGCTAGAGTATACGCCCATGTGTACAAGCAATATGAACTTAATCTTCATTTGTGTGGTGTTGTGAAAGGATAAAATGTATCGTTTAAAATTATGTGGATTTTTAAATAAAATCAACCGATTTCAGGTCTTAGCGTCGCTATGTAGAAATAAAATCTAATTATAATCGGGATTGAAGCCGCACTTGAAATAACAGACATAAAATATAAAAAAACACATACATCCCCCGGCCTGAGTAAGTCAGACCGTGAGGAAAAGAGTGCCACTTGAAACAAATTTGGATAGTGTCGATCCTGCCAAAAAGTAGTTTGGTTCGGCACCGGGAGCACAGAGAAAGCGAATATCTGAAACATTGCGACAGTCGGGTGGTGTGGCTGGGGAGTGCAGGAAGCGCGGGGGCGCGGGGCGAAGGGGCGCGGGGGCGCGAGGGCGCGGGGGCGCTACAGGCGACATCCACAGGGGTCATGCGGGTGCTCCACGTGAGTGCGCATGCGATAATTATATACGTAGTAGGTAGGTATGTACTATACGCGTCCTTACCTTTTCGCGACTGCCCTTTTTCTAAAGTCGGTGTAGGATGGAAGATGAAACATTCAATTAATGACAGTGGAGACAGAACACCGAAATACGAGGGCTGAAATACCTAAACACTAGTCACATTACTAAAACTTTGGGTCATCTCATTATTTTTGCTAAATTATGGGTCCCAAACAATAGTCTAGTAGGGTTACGGGTGTGTATAATTTGAATCTAAATACTAAATATTGAATCATTCTCGTTGGGTATTGTTAAAAAGGTATATTGCATATTAAAATATCTATATTAGAAAAAGTTCATTCAGAAGGTGTCAAACTCGTACTTATAATGAAGTAAAAGGACCACACGTCAAGTAAAGGTGGGGACAAAAAACCATATCATTAAACACACCATATTGGAAAGGCACCATAGGAAACTGTGTTACGTTTAATTTTCATCTCTAATTTGTTTGATTTGATGACTGTGATCACTGTGAAAGCTACTGTACGAGCTTCTATACTTTCTCGTAGTCCTTTAAACTTAATTTGGTTAGTAACGTAAGAGGAAGCATTCAATGACAAAATCTTATTTTAAAAGATATGTCGTCCGTGTATACCTGTAGTGAGAACCGGCGATGCGGAGGTTTCCTGCCGCCGCGCCGCTTGCTGATGTGCGGGTTGTCTCTCCGCAGCGTTTTGTTGCGCAAGATCTCCAGCTGCACGTACAATCTCTTCAGTTCGGCGCGGACTTCCTCCGAGGTGGGCTCCTCCTCACCCTCCGCGCCGAATCCTTCCGCAGGACCGCGACGTGACACCTTTGGATGTTGTTACACGAGAGAGTTACGATCACTTATATTTTGATCACTGCAATTGATTTCACAAATGCAAAGTCTTTTTGCAAATGCAAAAAGCAATAAATATTCTAATATTGCAATAAAAATTATATTGAAACTAATTAGAAATAGGTATTCGCATAGGCATTCCATTTGTTACTTACTCTGTGGTGTGGCAAAACCGCAAGAACAGGATTATATTATTTTATCGAAAAATAGTCGTATTGCTCTCGAACAATGATTTGCAACATTGCACTTATAACTGGAATAAATGCTGCGACCCGGTGATGGTCAAAGGAATCCATTGGTTGGGTGAAGGAAACAGCTGGATCTCAGGGTGAAATTCCGATAATTCCGCACGTTTTATATGACGTGTCAGTGGTTACCTCTTGCGCGAGCGAGCGCGCGCGGTAGCCGTGCCACAGGCGCGGCGCCAGCACGCAGGCGAGCGCGGCGCCGGCCGACAGGTGCGCGCGCAGCGCCGCCGACAGCGGCCAGCGCTCCGGCGCCGCGCCCGGCTCGCCCAGCGCCACCAGCCGCCACCACACGCCGCACACGATCTCCGTGCTCAGCGCCGCCGCCAGCCAGCCGCGCTCCTACAACACATGTTACTATGTTGCTACATATCATGTACGAACTCTAAAGACTAATAAATCAATCCAAACAAGGGTGAAAAGTGGAAATAATACTATGGACTGTAACCCAATATAAAAGCTGATTTTCAGTTGCATTTGGCTCAACTGTAAACCGAAGTCAGCATTGACTGCCTGGGTTCGATTCGCGGGTTGGATAAACTGCTATTGGGTTTTTTCCATCGGGAATTTCTCAACAACAGCCACGGAGTCAGGATTCCTACTCGGTTGATGGCAATAGGCTCGCCCCCTATTATATGGAACAAGGGTTCATGATTTCTCGAGCTTTTTAATTTCTCGGGTCTCGAGAATTCTCGAGGCTAATTTCTCGTAAACGTACGTAACACTTACGTACGTTTTCTCATATTATTTGGTTCCAATAACGTTAACAAATTTAGTGGTTTTCCTCTCAAATAAAATTATCAAATGATAATAATCTTATGAATAAGCTAATTTACTTTTTTTTTTTAATACAGAAATAATACTATTCAGTAGTTCCGCGCTCACAGTACTAGGCTAACACTGCTGCTTTGTACTCGCTGAAGCACGTCAATAGCGCAATGTCCTCTCACTTAACTAGGTGCTTGCGTATTAGACAAAAAAAAGTAACATTCAGAAATAGCGTTAGGCACAGATGAAAGCAGATGAATTTTGCAGTAAATAGTTTTGTAGGAAGGTTTCAGAAAAAGAGGCCATGTGTGAGCAGCATAAGATTCCCACAACACTTGAAAGCCTAACGAGACGCTTCTTGTATGTATGCCTAAGCCGTTTGAGCCAGAGTTTTCCCATTTTAATTTCAATTAAAGTGAAATGTCGCACGAACATTTTTTTTTTTAATCGGCTGACGTAGTTCAGAATTAGCGCTGAACAAAACAACCACAACACACATTCACATTAGAGCATGCAGACCGGACACCCGATTAACCAAAAAAACCGGTTAGTCTACTGAAATGAAACCCGGTTATTCTAGTATAATAAAACCGGGTTTTTCGGTTATGTTTATACATTTATAATAAATAAATATTAGGGAAAACAAAAAATTTCAGACCATAAATATTGAACAATGTTTCTCCTATCTTATTGATTTAATAACTTTAATTTTCACAAACAAAATATTGAACTGAATCGAAAATATTTATTTCAGACTAAGCACACATTAATTGATACAAGTCCATATTATGTTAGTAAGCAGATACTTTCAGCTATGTTAGTAAAATTTTAAATAATAATTATTTTGGACATGCATGAGCGATCAATGCCTCAGGATTTGGCTGTCCACTCTGTCCGACACTTGCAGGCGTTTTTAGTGTAATTGCTCCACAGGTTGCACGTGTATAACGACTGGCAATAGCTTTTAAATAGTGTGACTTGATACATGATTTCTCGAGTTCTCGCTTTTCTCGAACTTGATTTCTCGGGAACAAAGCCCAACGATTTCCCGGGAATATATGGAACACATTACTGGTGAAATGTTGGAGTACTATTAGTTACACCTCTGCCTAACCCTACGGGGATTACAGGCGTGATGTTGTGTAGGTTGGTAAAAAAACCTGGCTTGAATTACTTCCTCTCATTGCTTGTCGGTGTCTAAATCGGCAGCCAAGTACAAAATAAGAAACAAGTACCTGAAAGGGCACGCTGGCGTTCCTGGAGGCGTGCGCGATGCGCAGGCCGGCGGCGAGCAGCAGCAGCTCGGCGCCGGCGGTGACGTGGTGCCAGGCGGCGCGCGCGCAGCCGCCCCCCGCCTGCTCGTCGCACGCCGCCGTCGCCGTGAACGCCGCCAGGTAGCACGCCGCGCCCAGCACCATCGCGCCCACCACGCGCAACACCTGCACACGGACATTGACAAACGTATTATAACACCTGCACCTGATCTTTTACAGTCGTTACGAGTAGCGAGAGCCCGAAAGTCTGACATCCAGTCTTACCAAGGGATATAGTATTACCCAGTTAAATACTTATACTGAGCTGCATCCGGTTAGACTGGAAGCCGACCCAAAAAAAATGGGAAAAGCTAGGCAGATGATGATTATAACACCTGCACATAATCACAATGCGCCTGTTTTATCGGCAGAATTGTAAAGTATTTTTCCTAAAACCAAAATACGATATTTAAAAAAAAAAGGTGTTTGCCGTGAATGGAGCGCAGATCACGCATTTAATTATGAGGTATACCTGCAGTATCATGCTCTCATCTCAAGAGCTGTCTCATAGACATAGGTTACCTTTCATCCCGAAAAAAAGTACTATTCTCGAGGCAAACAACAATAACGTTCTTATAAAAATAGATGGCGCCACCTGTCCGAGACGATTATTGTCAAATTCTAAATTTTCGCGAGCGAAGCCGCGCGCAAAAACTAGTTGCTTATAAGTCCCACCTCTGAATCCCTCGGTGTCCACCGATGTGCCTTCCTAGTGCGGAACTCAGCGAGCAGCACCCACAGACGCAGCACCACTGAGCCGTAGCACGTGACGAAGCCGAGCTCGCGCAGCCACGCGCCCGCTATGCAGCGCCACTTCGCCATCGATATGAACTGGGATGCCGCCTACAAGTACATATACGAACATTGAAACACAAGGTACCTAGCGTACCTAGGTAATTTTTGTCCGCCGTCGTGCCATTTCCAGCACTTAGAAGTTATCCATGCTTTTATATTATAAATGGTAACGTAACTGCTCTTTTGACACAGGTACATTTTGACCTAGGTTTCCTAACCCAGGTCAAAATAACCCATAGGATCTTTTTTGATTTAATGTTTCATTGAGATACCTCCCGACCTTTACGCCGGTGAAGCAAAAGCTAGTCATATAATATATAATATTATGTATACTTCTTAATGAGAGACTTTCCTGAAAGGCCAGCCGAATAAAACTGATGACATAGCAATAATTGTTCTCCGTTATATTAAAATTTACATTTTAGAACGGGAATTATAATAATGGTTCCGAAAAACAAATTAATCTCCAGCGATCTGTAGCCGACTATTATTCTAATTAATCAGCGTTATAATGAATTACCGACAAAAAACCCAAAACAATTAAAATAATATCCAATTTAACAAACAAATAAGAGCATGTTCAAATTACATTTTCTCCTATAAAAAAATGGATCTTCGAATAACAAAACTAAACTTCCCAATAGAATACTGAGCCTCCGGCAAAATTACTAAGTTACCGACAACAGAGGTTTTGTCAAAATAATCATATTTTTACAACTTGCATGCACTGTTTTAATTTCTATTGTTGGTTATCAAATTTATTTTTTAACTGTCACTAATGACGAAAATACCTCAACTCTTCGGCTTCGTTCGGTTGCGCTTGCAACCACCAATCCTTGCGTGTTTTGTCGGGCTCGGGAGCGATTCGTCCCACTCGAAACTGGGACCAAAGACCAATTCTACCCTTTCTTTTTCGATAGGGGTTAACTGGTCCCACTTCGAAACTGCGACCAGGAGTTTGTTCCCGTTGAGTAACACCACTTTGTGTTACACTGTTACCCATTGGGAATAAAATGACCTATTAGTAACACCGTAACTCAATGCCACGTTTTTTTCCTGAGTTACTTTTGCTACCAGGAGAATTTGGATACAAGAGCGAGCGAAGCGAGCTCTGGACTTGGGGCCTCCGATTCGGACAGGTTAGGTTCAAAGGGGATGGCGGGGTCTACTGAGCGAGCGGAGCGAGCGAACTAAGACCCCGACTTAGTAGTCGTGCCAAAGTAGTCGGAAAGTTAGTATTTTAGGCAGTAGACTTAATATTTTGAGTAAGAACAATTCTTCTTTTTTTGTTGGAGCTTTTATTACTATCCTTTTAGAACTAGAATGTCTGGTAAAAGGGAGGAACTTTTGTCCGTTGGACATATAGACAAGCGGCCACTTTGCAGGCCAACAGCAGCACACACCCACGCTACGCAAGGGTGGCAAAAATGGTGTTTTTTTTTATGGATGGATATCATCAAATGACCTTTCCCGCCAGGGCGGAGCGGAAGGGAGTGTCAAACTTGTACAGACTAAAACCCATCCATGTTCCTTCTTAGCCCTTTGTGTTCCAGGGCCACGGTATCTCTTTCGAACAGTCCCGCAGCTCCGGCAGGCATCGTCCCTCTCGGACCCCTTCCGATTTGCTGACGCCTTGAGGCACGCGTGGAACACAAACGTGCTGTCGACACGGACTGTTGTCATAAGATGGACGGACGGTGAGCTAGCCCATTACTCACCGTCCACAGGCCCGCGCCTACGGTGGCCGAGGGCCACTGGGTGGCCCCCAACGCCCGGGGCGTCTCCCTTGGCGGCTGGGACGTGAGGCTTTCTTCCTCTCATGTTCCGCCACCCCCCTCGCTAGCATGACTGCTTCGCAGAAGGAGGCGACGGCTTCCCATTCCCTTTCGCTGAGATTGCCCTGGTTCAATCCATGGTCCGGACCATGGATTGAACCAGGGCAATCTTAAAATCAGTTTGTTACGTTAGGTGCGCGATCGGTCGAGCCAGTAACTTATACACAATACACATACCAAGTTCATTTTGAAATTCTGTTTTAGTTAGGATACACTGATTAGCTTACGCGGAGGTGGCATTACTGTCTCTGTACCTATTACGATAACGAATAATCCCACAAGGTACTGTTTGTTTTTTACGCAAGATAAAGCCATGCCATCCATGGCAGATGATAATGATTGTGCATAGAAACGAGTGCAAATACATAACGGAATATTTTTATACAGTATGTTAGGTTAAACGAGGGACATATTGAGGGAGGGTATTCAGTATTCGATTCTCGTCCCAAATATGTAAAAACCTATAACGTATATAGAAGAATTTTTAATGTCTTGTTTAGTGCCTAGATATTTTGGACTGTCCTAAGCCAGGTAAGTTTAAAGTATGAAGGGAAAATGGATTATACCCAAGAGTCATTGACCCGCTCACATGTTCTGCGATAGTATTAAGTCGCTAGCGCAAGGGTGTATACACGTTGCGTGACATTTGCGAAAATTTTGGTATGGTTCTGTCTGTTATTTATCAGTGTTTTTTTTTTGTTTATATTTTTATTAGTATCATGTTAGCATGTACTATTATGGGTTTGATTATGTCCTTCGTTTAAACTAACATACTGTATATTGGGATGTACTTGAAAAATGGAAGATCTTGGATAAGATTAAAATTATCAGAAAAGATATTATTCTAGATTATCTGTGATGTTGTGCTATTCATTCATCTGTTGCAATGCAAACTCTTTTAAAGACATCTCTAACTTGACATAACTAACTGGCTTTCATCGCCAATGGCAAGGACAAATATTCGATCGGAGGAATACTTACGGAAGCATACATCAAGAATGCGCCCAGAAGTACCACCTCCAGCACTGTCCACATTCCCACCGCTACTGCCTGCAAACATGAAATAAATACAGTTTTAGTACTCCGAGATGAGACTAACGACTCATATCAATTGCATTGCTCGGCGTCGCATCATTACTTACTTTACATTTTCTTTTCTGGAATATAATGACGGCGGTGACGAGACAGAGCAGCATACCGCCGACATTACTGGCGAGCACGGCCACGCGGTGTGAGTCCGTCAGGCACGCCGTGGAGTCGCTGCCCATGCCGCATGGCGTGCACGTCAGCGGACCCGACGCGTCGGCCGCTATCGTAGCGCCACTCAGCCACCCGCTGCCGCCAGGGTTCCAATGATCTGCCTGGCACTTGCATCGATACTACAAAAAAATGGTTTACTTAAGAAACATCATATTGGCAATAAGGACAACACAATATTACTTTATATATATTCATTAATCACCTCTATCCTCCGATCTGATGATCCAAAAGATGGGGTAGCTTCACAATCTGTTGTAGCAGCGTCGCATAGGGGAGCCCCGCCGAGCCAATCGTGCATAGCCTCTTCACAAGGCAGGGCAGGCCACCGTCGGAATAGAGCGGCGGCAGATCTGGCCGGTCCTGACCCGCGGGCTGCAGCCACCCCACCCCACCAGCCCTCGCCATCCTTATCGCAAGAGAACCAGGCGTTTGACCACACCGTCGTTGTCGCATTCCATGCTGATGCCAACGTCCTCCAAAACTGACGTAGAGTGATAGAATTGTTTTGTTGGAAGACGACGAGGCGGGGCGGCTCCGCTATGTATAGCACGCCGAGGTGCAGCTGCGGCGCGCCGAGCGCGACCGCGGCGGGCGGCGGCGAGAGCGGCGCGCGCGTGGCGGCGCGGGCCAGCGCGGCGGCGCGCTCCTCGTCCGCCACGCCCTGAGCCACCAGCTCCACCAGCGCGCGCGCCGTGTGCATGGCGGCCGCCTCGTGCTCACGAGCGTTCTGCAATATTCACATGACAGATTTAAACATAATGAGATAAAGATTATGTGCAGCTTTTACAACATAAATCTTACTTTATCTTATCTTTAGCACTTGGAAATAGAGAAAACGATTTTTCCTAAATATGAGATGAAGCTAGATCGTTTCCCCGTAAAGTCCTATATTGTAACTTTAATCAAAATTGCAAAAAAACTTTATAAAACGTACAGTCCGCATAAAACAGCAACGTCATAACTCATAAGAAATCAGAATAGCGCTTATTATTAATTTCGTTTTTATGCATAGCAATACGTACTGATGGCATAGGCGGTGTGTTTCTTAGCACGAGGGGTTCGCAGGCGGGCACGGGCGGCGCGGGCGGTGGGGCGGCGGCGGCGGCGGTGGCGGTGGGTAGCGGCTCGGCCGGCGCGGCCGCTGCGCACGCGCACCACGCCAGCGCCCACGCCGCCCACCGCACCTGCATCCTTCACCTGGCTAACCACGAACCCTGGAAACATTTACGTTGCTGTTACAGTACAAGTCATTCCAAAAAACAAACGAAATTATCGTAACCACTTTAATACCCAAACCTGGTGACAGATTTATTATCGATTTTTCGACTTCAAAAACTGTCTTGGAAACAGGATACTCTATACGCCGACTAAAAAATGATACGCTTCTTTGGAAGTAGACACCATGATACCTCCTGCGGTATTTCCCGGAACAAATATATAATATATGTAATCAAATACAATAAGGTAGGTACTTTACTGGAGCATTTAAATTGGTGACGTTTCCGGCGTGCCTGCTTATTATCAAACTCCAATCCATGTTTTTTCACCCGACACCTAGATGCTGATGAAGATAAGATCTTAAATAAAGGTTGATAGAAACTTCAACGAAGATTGTATGGTTTGTTATTCGGTACTTCGTGAACGTAAGATGTTGTTAAAATCAGCAGTCTTTATGTAAGTAAAACCCAAACAATATGATATTATTATTGTGATCAATTCAAATACCTTCTTTTTTGTTCCGATTTAATTTCTTTATTTTTTTAGCATATTCTTAGTAACTCTGTCTGAATGCAAGAAATCAGAATGTAATCGGCATAAAGTTAGAAAATTCCCTGAAGGTTTTCTGTTTGGAACATCTACTGCGGCATACCAAATAGAGGGAGGCTGGGATGCAGACGGTAAGGATGTCAATTATATTAATAGTATTTTTTTTTATTGATAGTGTTCATTCAAAATAATGTCATTAACAAATTTCTGGATGATGCCCATTCCAGGTAAATCCGAAAACATCTGGGATCACATGACTCATTCTGATCCTTGTGCGACAGTCGACTGCTCGAACGGAGATGTCGCTGGCGACTCGTATCACAATTACAAAAGAGATGTTGAGATGATGAGGGAATTAGGAATAGATTTCTACAGGTTCTCTATATCATGGTCTCGTATTCTGCCTACCAGCTTTCCCGATTATATAAACGAAGCTGGGGCTCAACATTACAGCAACTTTATTGATGAAATGCTGAAATACAACATTGAGCCAATGGTGACGCTGTATCACTGGGACTTGCCGCAAAGGCTACAAGACTTAGGAGGGTGGGCCAACCCACAGATAGCCGATTGGTTTGCCGATTATGCGCGCATCGTCTTTGGATTGTACGGAGATAGAGTAAAGTACTGGATAACAATAAACGAACCAAAAGCGGTCTGCTATCAAGGCTACGGCTCTGATACTAAAGCACCAAGACTGAATGTCAAAGGAGTGGCTGAGTATATGTGTGCGAAGAACCTTATGTTGGCTCACGCCAATGCTTACCATATCTACGATCAAGAATTTAGACCTAAATATAATGGTTCCATCTTCATATCACTGAGTGCTCAGTTTTACGAACCCGAAACTGACGCGGACACCGAGGCTGCTGATGTATCTAATGAGTTTGAGGTATAAAAACTTAGCAACATATCATGCATTCCATGACTACCGAATTTTACATTACAGACAGAGACATTTTTTTACAAAATGTTTGTTGCATCCTTAATCTATACTCAGATATCGAAAACGATATTTTTATCAGCTTTATCCTCAATAAAACACGCATTCCTTCGTCATGGTTGGTCTTAGAAGTGTTGATATATTCTGTGCATTTATGATTTATTTATTTCAGTGGGGCGCTTGGGCACATCCGATATTTTCCGAAACCGGAGACTTCCCAAAACGTTTTAAAGAAAAAATTGCATCTAAAAGTGCAGAACAAGGTTTCTTTAGATCACGCTTGCCCGAATTCACACCGGAAGAAGTAGAATTGGTCAGAGGGACCTCTGATTTCTTCGGCCTAAATCACTATTCGACTTATTTGGTGTACAGAAATGACTCCGAAGTAGGCCGATTTGATATACCATCATTCAACGACGACCTGGGAAATGTGCACTATCAACCTGGTCACTGGGAACATGGCGCGTCGGGTTTCCTTAAGGTACTTTCCTGAATCCAACTTTTAAATTGTTCAAAGATCTTGTCACTTAGGTAAGGGCGATTATTGTAAAGGATGACAGCTCATATTCTAATTTCACCCCCGCTTCCTCAGCCACCTATCTTCTATCCCTCTTACAACGATTCGAAAGGATTCTGTCAGGGAGAACTACAAGTATTAAAACGAACAAACACACTATTTTCACATCCATCTTAAGCCGTAACATACCTATACACAATTATCAAACTATACACAGACTTTAAATGATATAGGTAATCTCTTTCTTTAACGTGTGGTTAGTGCCTAGCCTGATGTCAGTTTTAATTGACTTAATTTATTTTTAATGCCGCCCATGGGCCTAATGAAAATAAAAATATTCTACACGTATATATCAAAAGACGAATAGAATTTGGGCGCGTTCCCACTATGTCGTAACGATTAATTTCTCGTTATACGATAATAAGAGTATCGTGCTAGCCATTCCCATTGACTCAACAATATGTCGTCACTGCAAAAAAAAAGTCGTGGACGATAGTTAATCATGTCGTCCTATATGTGAACATCTTCATATAAATACAGGAGCCACGACGCTTTAAACGACACAATAACCTGTTGTCACAACCTAGTGGGAACAGGGCCTTACAGGATTTCAAGAAATACGTTTGCATCGCTGTCAAAAAAACCGGGAAAAGTTCCCAGAAGGATGGTGCCTGTGGCAAATTGGATGGCAATGCTCATTGTTTAGTCAAAAAATAGACCAGCTCTGGTCACATGAAGAGTCAACCAACAGCTAAAGCGTAACATACTTAAACATCCGAAATTATTTGTGATCATCAGATATTTAGTTGTCAGCTCCCAAATTATGTCAGGTTGCTGATACTGAGGCAAACAGCTCATCATGTATATCTGGGATCACATAACTCTGGCAACTTGTAAGACAAAACAGAAATTTTGCATTTTGGTTCCATGACTTGTATCCAATAGTTGCAGTCTTTATATATTTTTTTTAATTTTTGTTGTATTCCGACCAAACCCCAAAAATACATTTTGTTCCACCGGTTATGTTTAATTCTCCCTGCACCTGAATATACCAAGGATGTTTGGTGTTTATAACTCAATGACGTTATTGTTATAACTCCATTTTTTTTATCGATGGCTACTGGCGTCCCCCTATGATATGTTATATAAATGGAGAAATGGGACACTTTATTTCCACTAATATGCTCCCTGCACTAGTCGGTTCGGAGAAGCACCCAGAAAAGTGAATGCATCAATAATATGAAAACGAGAGCCGTTCAATTTTTACACTTTAGGGTTATACTGACTAGCCCTTAATTACAGAGTCCTTTTTGCCGCAGGTTGTACCATGGGGTTTCTACAAGCTGTTGACTAAGATTAGAAAGGATTTCAACAATCCCGCTGTGATCATCACCGAGAACGGCTATTCGAACCACGGTGGTCTAGGTGACGATGACCGGATCTCTTACCAAAGACAATACCAAAGCGCCATGCTCGATGCGATTGACGAGGGTTCTAACGTCATAGGTTACTCAGTCTGGAGTCTTATGGACAACTTCGAGTGGATGCAAGGATATACGTGAGTTTTTAAATCAAAGACGTGGTTCATAGTTAGTACCTTACGAGGATACATTTTTAAATCTCATCAGTGGCCCGAATCCTGGGACCGAAACCTAGGACAAGTTTTAGCAATAACGCTTCTATCATCTGATTAAAAACCAATATTTTAGGTCACTTAATATTGTTCCAGTGAGCGGTTTGGTCTGTACGAGGTGGACTACGAAAGCGCTGTGCGCACGCGTACTCCGCGCAAGTCTGCCTTCGTATACAAGCAGATGCTGCGCACGCGCCTGCTCGACTGGCACTACGAGCCCAACACCACCCTCATGACCATCGATGAAGGACACTAGTTCAAAATCACGATGAGATCAAATACTGATATGAAATTAATGTCTTTCGGACTAACACTTTCTGTTTGGAACTGACCGAGTGTTGAGTGAAAATAAATATGTAATTTGAAAGAAATCCTTTGTTCCTTCGTGCATACATACATCATATTTTAGCATTGCAACATACTCTATGAGATGTGCAGATTTTACTTCTTTTTGAAAATCTCCTTGACATCCGTAAGCCCCATTGGTCTTCGACGATCAAAGATTCATGTAGGCTAATGTGGTCCAACTTTTTGCCTAGCTCGTCTCTTGTTAAATTAACGTAACTGTGCAGTTACACAAGTAGGCAAAAATCCTATTCAGGATCTTAACCTTGGAAGTCGTACTTATCCCTAGTAGACCTAATTGACCAAACCTTTGCACACGCACGTACAAAATGTTTGTAAAATTGCTGTCATGTACACAATTTTATGGCTTAGTAAAGAGAGATGTCTAGACGTTATTGATTTGACCCATGATTTCGAGATCGCACTAAGGAATGGAAATGAAGAGCCTCCGGTCCACCTTGTTTACAAAAGTTCCTTGACCTTTACGAAGTCTATCGATTCACTGGAAGTAAACGATGATAAATCAAGGACCACCTCTGCACTGTGTTGTTCAGTATTACACTGTGTAAATATGAACTATAATGCCAATATACAGTACGTGATCGCGAAGAGGATGATATCTTTTGACAGAAGCACATGTGGAGTTTCACGAGATAAAAAGCAACAAATGTTTTGGTTACCGAGAGAAGAATTGTGACCCAGCAGTGAAAAAGTTAAAGGCTGATTAGACTTACGCTAACAAGGCTATTTGTAAGAAACTAAAAAAGGATTCACGTCACGTATAATCTAAAAAACGAAGCCAATTTATCCAAATAAAACAAACCCAAGTGAATTTATTGATATCCGCAGTATCCGCTGCAGAAACTATTTTTAGTCACATTGTTGCTCACTTTCAACCGTCTTCGAAATAATCTGTAATGACCCTCGTGTGAATTGATAAATGTACCTAGGAAGTAGAGAGGCGTTTATCATACTCTTAATCTTTATCAAGTACGAGTATCTCAAAATAAGTGTTGCGGCAAATGTTAGGTTTTTTTCAATTTGCATGTTAGTGTCAGGATGTATGTTGATTAGATTAATGTCATTATGTTGTTCAACATATAGCCTGACACCTGCAAAATTGCAATATAAAAATTTGATTTTCGCGGGCTAGCCAGACTCTTCCACCTTTTTTTTTTACGGATGGGAAATCATCAAATGACTTCTCCCGCTCTGGGCGGAGCGGGAGGGAGTGTCAGACTTGACTGACTAAAACCCATCCATGTTCCTTCTTAGCCCTTTGTGTTCCAGGGCCACGGTATCTCTTTGAACAACCCGCAGCCCTGGTGACTCTTCCACCTTAATATTACTTTTCTTTGTTTTCTTTTCGCTAAATATTTACTAGATATTTAGCATAATCAACCTGTAATATTCCCTTTATTTATTTTAGTAAATAGTTAGCTTAATCAACCTATAATGTTCCTCTGCCGGGAGACAGCGGTCACACAGGCCTCCCCTCTAAGAAAAGGTTGTAATCCACCACGCGGACCCAGTGCAATTTGGTGGATGTCACACGTCTTTCAATAGAAATAACGGATATTATTTCACAAATAGGTATACATAAGTTTTGGTACGATATGTGTTACCTACCTAGAGACTCATAAAACTAATAAGCCCAGCCCATCACCACAAGTATACCACAGCTAGTTTAATTAGCTGTATAATTTTTTTAAAGGTTCGTGACCATACAGTATAGTTGATGTTCCATCAACGAATCCTCCCACACGAAGAGAAACAATTTAAAGTTACACGTGGCAAATACAAAAAAACTCTTTAATTTATCGACAGATAACTTTTAAAAAGTTACTTGGAAACAATGCTGTATAACCTGTTTCCTATCTAAAACCAAAATCTATTTTCGGCACACGACACAGATGAAGATAAGAATATCTTCAATAAATGTTTATCGATTGCTATTTTGTTCTTAGTCAGTCGGTTAAATGAACGTAGGATGTTGCTAAAATCTGCAGGCTTTATGTAAGTAAAATGTTAACCTATATTCTATCATATTAAAACCTTCTTCCCTTTAAAATGATTACATTGTATTTGTTTTCAGATTATTTTTATTTACGTTGTCGGAATGCAAGACAACACAAAATGAGCGGCATGATGTTAGAAAATTCCCTGAGGGTTTTCTGTTTGGAACATCTACTGCGGCATACCAAATAGAGGGAGGCTGGGATGCAGACGGTAAGGATGTCAATTATATTAATAGTATTTTTTTTATTGATAGTGTTCATTCAAAATAATTTCATTAACAAATTTCTGGATGATACCCATTCCAGGTAAATCCGAAAACATCTGGGATCACATGACTCATTCTGATCCTTGTGCAACAGTCGACTGTTCGAACGGAGATGTCGCTGGCGACTCGTATCACAATTACAAAAGAGACGTTGAGATGATGAGGGAATTAGGAATAGATTTTTATAGATTCTCTTTATCGTGGTCGCGCATTCTGCCTACCAGTTTTCCCGATTACATAAACGAAGCTGGCGCTGAATATTATAGCAATTTAATTGACGAAATGCTGAAATACAACATTGAGCCAATGGTGACGCTGTATCACTGGGACTTGCCGCAAAGACTACAAGACTTGGGAGGGTGGGCCAACCCACAGATAGCCGACTGGTTCGCGGATTATGCACGCATCGTTTTTGGACTTTACGGCGATAGAGTTAAGTATTGGATTACAATAAATGAACCAAGGGAGATCTGCTATCAAGGTTACGGAGCGAATACTAAAGCACCTAGAGTGAACATTAAAGGTATCGCAGAATACATGTGCGCTAAACACATTGTGATGGCACACGCCAAGGCTTACCATGTTTATGATCAAGAATTCAGAACAAAATATAATGGATCCATTTTTATAGCTTTGAGCGCAGAACTCTATGTACCAGAAACCGAAAAAGAAATTGAAGCTGCTGAAGATAGTAATCAATTTGAGGTATGAAAATATTAGTTAGCATAACTAAATGGTTAGTCACTGATTAAATGGGAGGTTAGGTAGCCCTTATCATAATGCTGATGTTGTTTATTGCAGTGGGGCATTTATGCTCATCCGATATTTTCCGACACCGGAGACTTTCCACCAAACGTGAAAGAAAAAGTAGCAGCTAAAAGTGCAGAACAAGGTTTCTTCAGATCACGCTTGCCCGAATTTACACCAGAAGAAGTAGAATTGGTCAGGGGGACCTCTGATTTCTTTGGTCTAAATCACTATTCGACTAATTTGGTGTATAGGAATGAATCAGTTATTGGGCTTTATGAAATTCCATCATTCTACGACGACCTGGGAAATGTACACTATCAACCTGATGACTGGGAACGTTCTGCGTCGGGTTTCCTCAAGGTACTTTTTTGTGATATTTTAAAATCTAAGAGGTTTTATGTGAACCTGTTTCTTTATTTTGTTGTTGTTTACTCGGTATTTACTTCAGGTTGTTCCATGGGGTTTCCACAAAATTCTTACAAAAATCAGGGAGGATTACAACAATCCTACTGTGTATGTAACCGAGAATGGTTTTTCAAACCATGGCGGTCTAGATGACGATGACCGGATCTCTTACCATAGACGATACTTGAACGCCATGCTCGACGCGATAGATGAGGGTTCTGACGTCAGAGCGTACTCTATCTGGAGTCTGATGGATAACTTCGAGTGGATGCGAGGATATACGTGAGTTTTTAAATATAAAACTGACATTAGCTACGGATTGTTATACAGGATGTAACGGAAAGGGTATATACATACTTAAGAGTGTGCTACAGACCATCAAACTGGACATGTTTCTCCATCGGACAAACATCGTAATAACGAAAAAATTTTCTGCTGCCCATACAAAATTTCAATACCTACCTATTCGAACCAAATGTATAGGGCAGCTGATTTTTTTTTCGCTATAACGATGTTTGTTAGATGCAGGAACATGTTCAGTTTGATAGTCTGTAGCACACCCTTAAGTATGTATATACCCTTTCCGTTACAACCTGTATACATATATAGGTACTGATACTCGTAGACCAGTTGGTAAAATTGAGACTCAATGTATGAAAACAACATGGTTACGAAACGGCACTTTTGTAATGGTATTTCATTTATTTGGCGAAATGGGAAATAACCAGACGGGACGTAGTCGATTTTATGTGTTGCTGTTTTGTTTTTTTTTTGGAGCGCTTGGGATTATCACGACGACCACCTAGTTAGTCCTGAGTCTAGATGTAATGGAGAATTAAAAAATGACGTTTTTCTCGAATAATAATTGTTAGGTTCTCCATTTGTTGTATCAGAAAGTTAATGAAGGAGTTGGAGATGTAACTACAGAGACATAATCAGTAAATCATTATCAATAATAAAATGATATTAAATAAAGTCTTTGTTTTGGTAAACAGTGGCAATTCAATTTTAAATATGTTTATTCCTGTCGTATCTGTTCCAGTGAGCGGTTCGGTCTGTACGAGGTGGACTACGAGAGCACTGAGCGCACGCGTACTCCGCGCAAGTCTGCCTTCGTATACAAGCAGATGCTGCGCACGCGCGCCCTTGACTGGCACTACGAGCCCGGGACCACCCTCATGACCATCGACGAAGGACACTAAGACATGACATGCCATAGAATATAGTCATACTTTTTAAAATAATTTTTAATGCTCTCGTTTTAATATTATTGCAGCATTCACTTTGTGATTAATACACAGCAAAGTTGAGGACTAGTTCTTAGCATAGTATAAGTTTAAAAAAAAAACACGATTCCATAACAAATCTCTCTATAGTAAAATACCTCAAAGTTTTTTTTTATGAAAACTTACTAGATAAAAAATATGGCCAATTACAAGTTTCCACATGTAGTAATTAAAATATATGAAACAAAAAATTGATAATAAATAATATATGTACATCACACCAAACAGTAAAATTACTATTTACACTCGAAGAAGCAATCACCTAAAATAAATTAATTAAAAATGATTATTGATACCTCTAAAATAAATTATAAACAGATAATATTCAATTAAAAACTTTCAATTAAGTCAAATCAGTTTTGTTTTTTTTTAACCCATTTATCTCATCGTTAAAGCCTTTCCTCTGAACCTTCAGGTATTCTAACCAATCATAGTTCGGCCCGCCCTGCCCCCCGGCCCTCGCGATGAACACAAATTGTCAGTTCGGCTTCAGCCTTCAGACCGGGGGACGTATTTCTTTGTTTTCGCGCAAAAGACCCGATTGACAACGTTTTATGTTCTTAAGAAATGATTTATTCATGCTACATGAAATTTAGTCAATTAATGTTCTTCACTATTAAATGACAAAAAGTTACCTTTTCTGTATGCAACTCCGGACGGACTAGTGCAGGGAGAAGACACAATATTTAGGACATCATTGAAAGACGCCATAGATATAATAAGGAAGGAGATAAAATATGCCCTTCTTATCAAGACGAAAATCAATCAACTTCGCGTTATATCTCATCTGGCGTGCCGCAAGGATCTCATTTGGGTCCAGTTCTATTTAATTACTTCATTAATGATATTCCGTACTGTTTTCTACATTCAAATATCTTTATGTACGCCGATAATTTAAAATTTGTTAAAATTGTTAAAAATAAAGACGATGCCTATGAATTACAGAGGGATCTAGACAGGCTTGTTCAATGGTGCGATAACAATGCAATACACCTTAATGCACGAAAATGCTATCATGTAAAATTCTCTAGGAAACATACTCTAGTAGAACATAGCTATTATATTAAAGGTGATAAAGTTGGTGAACTGGACACAATAAGGGACCTTGGCGTTTCATTTTACAGGAAATTAACTTTCATTCCACACGTAGACAGCATTATAAAAAAGTCTTCTAAAATGCTGGGATTTGTCTTAAGAAATACGAAACAGTTTAGAAGTTGTAAGACAAAAAATAATGCTTTACAATTGCTTGGTTCGAAGCTTGTTGGAATATTGTAGCGTGGTTTGACGACAGCACTATGCTGCACATTCATTGCGTCTAGAACGTGTTCAAAAGCGTTTTCTGTGGCATCTGGCGTTTTCTAGGGGCATAGCTAAGAAAATACGTTCTTATAACAATAGATTGAGACATTTCAAAATGATTTCCCTAGACAAGCGCCGACGTCTAAATGACGCGACGTTTGTGTGTAAAGTTATGGCTCACAAGATTGACTGTCCACAAATACTTTAAATTTCCGTGCACCTTCAAGAATTCCTGGCAGCCAGATAACACCTCTGCGCCCACCGCAAAGAAGAACGGTTTTAGGCTCCAATTCTCCTTTCGCGAGATTTTGCAAGGTGGTTAATGGTTGTAGCGACATAATCGATCTCCACTTTAACTCTTTAAGCCAATTAAAAACCTATATTTGTAAATATCATCTCGATTTGGATTAGACATTTATGAAGTCGCGTGTTTTCAATAATAATTTTAGAATAATAATTTTAGATTAGTTTACTTAAGTTTGCTTTTTCTTTTTCTCTCTCATTTGCAACTTATACTTAAAGCATGCGGAGTTTACCTATAAGTGATTGTTACACTATTGTACTCTATTATATTGCATGTTACCTTTAGCATAATACCAGTGCAAACAATTGTTGATGAACCAATAAATAAATAAAATATAACGGAAACCTACGTCTCCAGTTAGCCCCGACCACGCGGCGACAACTACACATGCAAGCATTTTATTTTACATATACTCTAGTGATTGACTAAATTTAGTTTTCGAATCTTTTATTTTTATAGTACAATTTTTTTTTTGGGGTCCTGAAATTTTTCGTGACCATATCGTGGTGTATTGTTTCATGTTCTAGTTCATCGTGCTGAGGACCTACACCTTTCATAAATGATAACGATGATTGATATTGAAAAGCTTTTGTTAATCCTGTTGGAACTTGTTGTAGGAATATGAAACGCTTCACCTATAGCCATAGGCCCTCTGACTCCTGAGAAGTTCAATCATTTACAGTTCAGCTGTCCTAACTTACTGAGATTACTTAAGAACACCACTAAAACTCAAACAAATATAACTGGGTCATATTGTGACCAGCGTTTATTTTTATAAGTAAAAGGACTAAAACTCAAATCAAAACAGTATCGGGCATAAGGTTATTTTTTAAGTATAAATGTTTTATCATAGATGCTATACCTATCCCCAATAGTAAGAAGCACAAGTTCATGCTTATTAAATTGTGACGATTTAATAATTGGTGTCGAAGCGAAAAATAACCTAGCTTATTTTATAAAAAAAATAAAAAAAACATTTTAGCAATCAATTGGACCTCGCAAGACACTAACGACAGTTATATATCAGCTTGTTGTACCAAATATCAGATTAACAATCACTATATATTCTCCATACTTAGGAAAGCTCTTTAAAAAGTTTTTTTGGTAGGATAAAATTATGGAAAGATTACTAAAGCCTGTTCTCCCACTCTTACCCCATGCATACTCGTCGAAATTAGGTTAAGCGCATTGAGCAGGCCGCTCTAAAACCGTAAAATTGTTTTCGCCGAACACATTTTTACTAGTCTTGCGGTGTGTGCAGGCGCATTATTACGCTTGTACACGAAATCTTGGCCAAACTCATATGCATATCTTTATTTGCATTCCATAACGTGTAAAGATCTTACAATGGGCTTAAAGCTATAAGGTACAATTACTATTACAGGGTCCCATGTAGGGCACAGCACATTGCTGACGGTAAACAATTTAAATGGCCTCGTATCAAAACGAGATAACTTGTTCCACCTGGGCAAGTTCCAGAACTCCATGATCGTTCCGCCTTGGCAAGGCTGAACTTCCTAAGGATTGCGGTATCGGCTTTAACACACTATCTCCATGAATCAGATCAATATGCATACAACCACAATACACGTCGCAGAGCTGGAACTCTTAATAGTATGCGAACGTTAAGATTGACTTCATCTCCGAGTAGTTGGGACACTGATCACAACTTGATTTTGAGACTGGTGCCTTCTTACCAGCTGGCGAACTGAGATTTGAAGCAGCGTTTTCGTAGCATTTTGTAGAAAACGGTCTCAGATGTTTGGCGACATCTTCTAGCATGCTCATAATTTGCAAATTACGTTCGTTTTCAGCAATATCGCGTAGACAGCGCTCAGCTTTCAACATATCCATATCCCTGAGCAATTTCACGGCGTTAAATTATGAGATGACATAGCATAGCAATCAAAGTCACAAAAAACAAGAAAAAAATGCTAACTTATAATAAACCACCCACTTCTACGTTACAAAATGCCAGTCTATTTGGACAAGTTCGATTTTCTCTCCATGTTACAAAAACTCTTATGAAAACTAGTTTTATTTTTTTAATTTTAAACCATCATTAAACGTATTTTCAACCTACATTATAACATTTTAGTGGCCAGTTTTTTATAGAACTTTCTGACCTAATTTGTTGAAGTTTGCGTGTTACCCAAACTTTGTTCACAAGTACACTGACTGACTTGATACTATAGTTAACAACACTACGGTTAACAGTAACTCATCAGTTTGATACCATTGATTGAACCAACTGTATAGGGGGCAATAAGCAATCGTCACAAGACTTAACAAACTGTTCCTATCTGCTCATCTGGTACTTTTTATTTGATAAACTGTCAAACAAAGATAATCGTGATAAACAGCCAATAAGCAATCCACCAAAGAGATGTGATAAAGTCAGTGCGAATGAGATAGACCTAATCATAGATGCCTTATCCTAATCTTGACCTTTGTTCGCGATTTTACTAGTGACTTTTTTGCAACTAATGTATGGTTTTTTAGGCTTAGTGGTTTAGCTGGTTATGTTTTTCTGGCATTTCGTTTAACAAATAATCACCTGTAATAAATAAAATTTCTATCCAACTTCGTTAACTTAAAGTTAATATCGAAATATGTAAATTTTCTGTAGGAACCCATAAACAAAATACTGAAATATTCACTTGCAATGCCTGTTATGACAATGTTACTATAGAGAAACATTTAGGGGCAGATAATTATGATAGGATTTCCTTAAACGCGCACTTTCACAAGCTCGACAGCAAGAATCTCTACTTAGATAGTGATCGAAAGTGGCTATGTTTGCCTACGATCTGTTTATTATCTACGTCCAATATCCAAATATGTCACCCCACCTTGATAAAGAGCTTGAATAAATGTTAACCGATTGCTATTTTGTTGTTAGTCAGTCTCCTACGCGAAAGCAGGATGTTGCTAAAGTCTGCAAGATTTATGTAAGTAAAGGGCTATCTTCACTTTGGTTTGTAGTAATCTTATTTTCTATAAACGTTAAAATCGCATTTTTTTTTCAGATTATTATTAGTTGCGTTTTCAGAATGCAAGACAACGCAAAATGAGCGGCATGATATTAGAAAATTCCCGGAGGGTTTTCTGTTTGGAACATCTACAGCGGCATATCAAATAGAGGGAGGCTGGGATGCAGAAGGTAAGTGAACCTACAAATAAAATTACATAATTAACAATAACATAGTAAACCTGCAATAATTAACTAAAATTAAATTGTTTCCAGGTAAATCTGAAAATATTTGGGATCATTTGACTCACACTGATCCTTGTTTGATAGACGACTGTTCAAATGGTGACGTTGCTTGTGACTCGTATAACAAATACAAAAGAGACGTCGAAATGATGAGGGAATTAGGACTCGATTTCTACAGATTTTCACTGTCATGGTCTCGTATTCTACCAACCAGTTTTCCTGATCATATTAACGAAGCTGGAGCTCAATATTACAGTAATTTAATTGATGAAATGCTGAAATACAACATTGAACCTATGGTAACGCTTTATCACTGGGACTTGCCACAAAAACTCCAGGAATTAGGAGGGTGGACCAACCCACACGTAGTCGACTGGTTTGCGGATTATGCGCGCATTGCCTTCGGATTGTACGGAGATAGAGTAAAGTATTGGGTTACAATGAACGAACCCAGGGAGGTCTGTTACCAAGGTTACGGAGCGAATACTAAAGCACCTGCACTGAATATCAAAGGTGTTGCCGAGTATTTGTGTGCCAAAAACCTTCTATTGGCTCACGCTAAGGCTTACCATATTTATGACCAAGAATTTAGACCGAAATATAACGGTTCCATCTTTATATCTCTAAGTGCTCAATTTTATGAACCAGAAACTGAAAAAGAAATCTTGGCAGCCGATGAAGCGAATGCGTTTGAGGTATGCAACCCAGAGTGTTTCAGAAATATTTATTACCTACTAGGTTTTGCCAAGCGGCTTCACTCGCGTTATGATCGGAAGTTTCTACATGACACCCGAGGATACGAGTAATGTAACTTCCTATCAGGAAAAGAATTTTCGGATAGAAATCGAAAAATCGGATCAACAATTCCGAAGATTACCCCCTACATCCACACTTTATCTTTTAATAACATTAGTACCTATAGATTAACTACTAGGTACCTACTTAACAGCCTCGCTAGGTAGTACCTACCTATAACCAAATCTATGTTTTTTTATGTTCCAGTGGGGCGTTTATTCTCACCCAATATTTTCTGACACCGGAGACTTTCCACCAATCGTGAAAGAAAAGGTAGCAGCTAAAAGTGCAGAACAAGGCTTCTTCAGATCACGCTTGCCGGAATTCACACCGGAGGAAGTGGAATATGTAAAGGGGACATCTGATTTTTATGGCCTTAATCACTATTCGACTTATTTGGTATATAGAAATGAGTCAGTAGTGGGCCGATACGACATACCATCGTTCTACGACGACCTGGGAAATGTGCACTATCAACCTGGTCACTGGGAACAAGGCGCGTCTAGTTTTCTGAAGGTATTTTTAAATTGTTGAGTTACGATCCCTACCTTATTGCTATTCCACAAATTTGCACTAAACGTTTTCAAACGTCTTTCATAATGCGCACAGCAAAGGAGTGGAACTCTCTGCTTGCGTCTGTGTTTCATAACGCTTACAACCCAAATTTCTTCAAAGTTAGATTGAACAGGCTTCTTCTAGGTAAGCTCGTACCATCGTCGACTTTGTCATCTCTGACCAAGACTAGAGTCAAGAGCAAACCCATCGCAAACAAAATTAAAATTTTACCTACTGCAGGTTATACCATGGGGATTCTACAAGCTGTTGACGAAGGTCAGGGAGGATTACAACAACCCTGCGGTGATCATCACCGAAAACGGCTACTCAAATTATGGCGGATTTGATGACAATGACCGAATCTCTTACATTCGAAAGTACCTGAGCGCCATTTTTGATGTTATAGACGAGGGTTCTGATGTGAGAGCGTACACTGTTTGGAGTCTTATGGACAACTTTGAGTGGATGCGAGGATACACGTGAGTTTTTGTGCTGATAATAACTAATCTCCCCCAGTGATTTAATACTCCAACCTATTCTTCCACCATCCGTGAATGCGTCTCCATCTATGGCTTGAACATTTGTGTCATGAGTTTGGATGACTACAGACGCAATTCAGTTTTGATCCCACTAAATTGTGCATCAATTCGAGTATGATGTTTTTGTTCCAGTGAGCGGTTCGGTCTGTACGAGGTGGACTACAAGAGCGCTGAACGCACGCGTACTCCGCGCAAGTCTGCCTTCGTTTACAAGCAGATGCTGCGAACGCGCTCGCTCGACTGGCACTACGAGCCCGGGACCACCATCATGACCATCGACGAAGGACACTAACATATCACATACCATAGAATACTCATATTTATTAAATAAATGCTTGCAATAATCATGCAATAATAATCTTTACTTGTAGTTTGAATTTTTCTCTAGAATGGCCTTATGTAATAATGGGTCTCAGCAATCGTGTACTTATTCAGTACAGTACACGGTTTACTATAAACTTTTGGAACAACATGCTCTGCTGACTTCTTTTCAAAACCTTCAAGAAACCCCATAATTATTTTTAACATTCAGTAATTCATTACTGAATGTTAAAAATAATTATTTGTTTGAACGGGTCAAAGATTGATTGATAGGTATTGATGGTTACTAAACAGGCAGAAAACTTACATATTTTCATAAAAGAAACGTTGGGAACAACTTAGGTGTCTACTCGAGTATTTTTCCTTAATCACAAAATCTACCCGTAAACAAACAAAAACAAGCTTATCGCATTTTTAAATTTTGATGAACTGTCACAACAAACTCAATACAGTACGAAACTAATCTTGATAAAATCCAAATAAACGAAAACACTTATGTAAAGTTCAGCCCATGGTGATACTGATAAATGATAACTATATAGGTACGTACATGGTAGATAATTTCATCCAAATTCTATTAATTTAATCTAGACTGTGTCTTTCCAGAGACCTTGACCTGTTACAGATGAGGTAGTAAAATGTATCTACTAAAAAAATATTTGGAAACGGTCTGTAATACACCGAATTATACCCACTACCTAATGGTACTCCCTTTCTTCTCCTAAAATTGTTTGTCCGAAAGAAAATCATTATCCATAACACGTCTGCTATAAACTTCAGTAACCATAATGTTCAAAATCCCGAAATTTTGTTTAACATAATTATCTTTAGTTCTAAAAGTATTCTGTCATAATATCGAGTACTATAATAATTGAATCTCCTAATTTTACATGAGCTAAAGTCATATGTCCTAAGTATTGTGTTAAATAATGTGTATTATTCCGAATGTTCATTCATATAAAACTTTTTTGTCGTAAAACATTTGCTGAAAATTAAGTTTTAGTGACAAATAAGAATCGCTGTAAATTCGACTCCACGCAGTTTTGACTGCTTTACCCCTAGAGTGTAATTTAAAATCGCGTAGTCGCGGAGGGGCGAGGCGGTTCGTGAGTTGAGGAGCAGGTGGCTGTAACACACGCCGCCGCGGCTGAGGCTGGCCGGCGAAGCTGGCCAGTAAGCCGTGAGCGTTAAACCCATCTGCGACGATAAACTCACGTGGGACCGCCGGAGCCTCACAGCGCCGGAGCCGTGACAGAAGCCATGCATGTTGCATGCTTGCTTGCATGCTGCATGCTTGCTTGCTTACAAAAACCACATGTTCACAATCAACTGCTTTATTGAGTACATGTATAATATATTTATTTATGTATAATAAAAAAAATATTATGCATGAATTGAATTTAGGACTTATTACTTTTATTGAAAACGGCTTTATGTCTGTTGTATATTATTGATCGTAATATTTATGACAAACGGATTTAGGACTTATTATATTTAGGGATTTTAATTTTATAACCTGTGATATTATGTGATATTAAGTTCGGGTAAGTTATCATTCGGACAAATGATGATTAGGACAAAAAAAGTTATGGCACTTTAAACTATGGATAAAAAAGTTAGGTGACACTATATAGAACCCTACCTAATATATTGAATCATGTGAAACATTGTTCATCTTTCGATTGACGTCGATGGAACGATCGTGCGTAAATATATGAAAACAAATAAAAATAAATTGCAAGCAAATTGATAGGTATACGTAGACAGTAATTTAAGGAACTCACAGTCTTGTTTACTGTAACTTTATTCTGTTTATCGATCTGGTATGTTTTTTGTATCACTGGAACGTCTCTGGATGTACTTAACTTAAAACCTACAGAAGTTCTTACAAGCTTTTTTTTTTAAATTACCAACAGCACACAAGTGAAAAAAAACAAATGACACTCGAAAAGAATGAAAACTATTTTTTCTTAACGACATAATATAAGTACATTTTTATAGACGGTCAGTCTGTAATGCACATAATAGGTTAGACCACAAATTGTAATTCAACCTTTTTCCACATTCCTCTTGATAATTAGAAACAAACACGGGTGATTGACGTCTGATATTTTTTATTTTATTTTTACTCACCGTGGTTGTTTTCCTTAGATTCTCGTGTGACTTTATAACAAAGTAAAGAGGGCTGTTTATCGTGCTATTCATCTTTATGATGGAAAATGTAAAAGATCCTCGCAGCAATGCTACTAAACTGGCTTAACTTTACTGTTTTACAGTCACTTTATACAAACAAGCTAAGTGAATAACAATTTTCCTGATTAAACTCATTATACAATATCGTCTCACGTTTAGCTTCAGTTTTCTTCAACGCTTACGTTCATGAATGTATAAAGAAGTAGGTACTTTCGATAATAGGAAAACATGTGACGTGAAAAATAAGCTTGTCCATTGATAAGTTTTTTCTGAAAATGCCTTTTTTTGCGGTGGTTTTGTTCTTGGCTCTAGTCTAGGTCAGAGATGACAGAGACAAAATCGACGATGGTACGAGCTTACCCAGAAGAAGCCTGTTCACTCTAACTTTGAAGAGATTAGGTTTGTAAGCGTTCGGAAACAGCCTTTAAGCCTTTATAACATGTTTGATCTAATGCTTAGAAAAATGGTTTCAATGCAACTAGGGAACTGAAAAAACAATGCATGATAGCTTTGCCCCAAACGCTATTATTTTTCTTCTGACAACAACATAACTAATTCATCAGCAACCTTATAGCAATAAGATTAAGGATCACTGTGATTTTTACAGTGATAAACAAAACAAACAGTAGTAAAAAAATGTGAAAGGACACTTGGAGCTTGACTTACAGTACTATCATCCTCATCCATTACATTGCTGACTTCAAAACAGTTTATTTTTATTATTGCTCAATTTTCTTACGTTTTCCTTTGAGCTTTTCCTATAGAGAACCGTAATCGATAAGCGAAGGGGCAGCTCAATAAATTATTGATGTAAGGAAAACCAATCACGTTAACATTTAATTTCGAATAAATATTTATAGGCCAGTTAATCACGTACCCAACTAGACTGCCTTTATTTAAAACTGATTTGTTATTTCAACTAAGTGCGTACATGCTGAGATAGGGAGGCCTTTTGGCCTCGTACAGAACCACTTTAATTTGCCTATTTTTATTTTTTACTTAAAATTCATTTTGTTTTTTTTGTTGTTATTTTTAACAATTCTTTTTTGTCTTGTGCGATGCTAACAAATACTTTTTCTTTATTTTTTACTTGGGTAGTTGGATAAGTTTTATGTGGCGAGAAAGGGCCTCTAACGTGATTGTGAGTTCAAAGCTGACGGCCGTCGGTGATTTAATAAAATTCGAAGAGGCCTATTCAGCTTGATTCAATTTATAATGCGATTTCATAATGTTACTTCCGTAAGATCATCTATGTGGAGAACAAAATACTTGAATTGGGATTTTTATGTATTTTCCCGTATACAATGCGTTATTTATATACAGGCATTCACTACATACTGAAATAGGCCCCAAGAAACAGTTTTGCCCTGCACGGCTGTCAGGCCTGCAAGCCATTCGACCACTTTTAGCAATGCGAACAATTTTTAAGTGTGCATGAGCTCTTCATTCATTAATTTTGTATGCTTAAGTTGTTGCCCCTTAAGATATATCACTAATCGATAGTTTACGTCAAAAACATACTATAATTTAAACGGTACCCGAATGCAGATATCATTAATTTATGTATCAAAAAGAATTCCTTACATCAACTGCAAACTTTTACGAAAAGAACGAAACACATATGCAAACAAGATTCTCTTTGTTGTGTGGAGAGGATAACTGCAGATAGACGTTAATTAGCAAGCCAGTGTTTCCAGCGTTGTCAGGGTTGCCAGTGTCGGCTGTCTACGCCGCCTTTGTAATTCAGCCACTCAACCTGACAACTGCCCACTCCAGCTGTCTGCTATCGGTCTGTTCGTGCCAAAAAAGAAAACATCTAGTGTGCAAACTTTTATCTCGTTTACTTCTTCAATGTATGTATATCTAACCATTATTTCACCGACTACACTACGCATCCTTGAGAGATATTTCCAGCGGCATTTTGAGCCAAGTCAGAGGCCCATGGGTGGCATAAAACGTCTGACACCAGGTTAGATGCCGCTACACATTCATAGGTACTTACCCAAAAAATAACATTCAAATTTTCGATTACGGGTGCTTCATCATCATCATCAGCCTATAATGTTCCCACTGCTGGGACACAGGCCTCCTCTCAATGAGAGGGAGTGGGCTGTTATCCACCACGCGGGCCCAGTGCGGGTTAGTAGATGTCACATGTCTTTGAATTTTTAGTTCTAGGACATGCCGTTTTCCTCACGATGTTTTTCTTCACCGTTTTTCAGGGCAGCCGTGATAAAATAAATTACACAAAGTGCGAGTACTTACGAGGCCAACAAAATGCATAATTGAGGAAAAATATTGTAAAAATGCTTATCTATAGAGACACCAAGGACACAAGATAGGCGTTGTGATCATTTAAGTATGCGTATATCACACAGACCCTGAACCTTACTCAACAATTTTTTATCTACTGCGTATCCTCGAAATACGGAAATGTTTACATCTTGATAAGATATTGGTTTAATGGAAGCTAACTAAGCGAGTTGGGGGTGTAGTCAAAAGCCAATTAGCAATATACATAACTAACCTATTTGAGACACAATTGAGCCACTAGTAGACAATTACATATCAGTAAAGTTTTTTTTACAAAGAGAAACTTGATTATGATTGAATTGTCAGGAAAATGTTCAGGTAAAAGTGATCAAAGATTCACCTTAATAAGACTGGGTTCTATAGGGTGACTGATAATTAGTGATCGATACTTAAACACGTGTTTGTACTCAGGATAACAAACAACTTTACGAAAGATATTTTTTTATACTCATTCTCTTTTACTACAATAACACAACAGCCATATGAAATTCGGGATTGCGAGCCGTGCGGGTGTTCTGCCTACCCACTGTGGCACGATAGTAATGAGAACGGCGTTACGCGGCTAACAGCTGATAGGATACAGGAGCACGCGCGCACAAATTTCATACGGCTGTTGTATTATTGTGATAAAAGTGAATGAGTATAAAAAAATATTTCTTTGGGAAAGTTGTTTGCTATCATGAGTAAAATCATGTGTTTAAGTATCGGTCACTAATTACCAGTCACCCTATAAAGTAACATGTCTAGTAGCAGTAACATCCAACCAAGGAGTTTATCAATAAAAGTAATAGAAACATAATAAGTACTATCATCTATTTTGATCACATCGCGACATTTTATCAAAGATCGTAATCGCCATGTCGTTCAATGCCCGTTGGACAGCTAGATTGCCGCAATGGCCGAGCGATTGGTATCTGCGGTATAAGTCACAGCTTTTTATTTTCACACGGAACCAATATTTGTGTTCCCCACACCCTGCAGTGGTTGTGAAACTCGGTCGATCATAGTCTTTCTGGACTGAAAACTTGAGTTCTCGGCACGAGAATACTGCTAACGATGATTTTGAAGCAGATGCCACGTACTCTGATCTCCATTTTAAACGAAAAGGAAAATCGGGAAAAAGGTATGGTCACATTTTTTTTTCTTTGTCCGTCGGGTAGATTATTGAAAAGTATTAGACACGTATTTTTTCTTTTTTCACGTTGTCATAAAATTACGGAGGTATATTGAGTTGAAATGGCGCATGACGTCACATGTAGGTAATTTTTATACCTACTTGTGACGTAGTGAGCCCCCACTCTCCAACTTTAATGAGTAGAGATAACTAAGTATTTTTTTGATATTTTGATAAAACAAAAATACGTGTCTAATATTTTTGTATTACCTGTCTGACGGACAAAATAGAATGTCGTTTTCTTTACCCAGTCTTCACCCCTATTCCAACCGCCTGATTTGCTTTAAGGCATCGAGAGACTTGAACTTTAATATCTCATCTTCTTTATCGTGTGGTTAGTATCTAACCTGGTTTCGAGAGTTTGTATGCCGCTCATATATTCCTCTGACTTGGCTTTAAATGCCGTCGAGAAATATCTGTCATTCATGCTGGTTTTCCACGACGTTTTCCTTCACCGAAGCATGTGATAATTATACTATACGCATATAAATCCGAAAAATCAGAGGTGCGTGTCTTGGATTCGATTTATGACTTGGCAGGCCGACGATCTCACCACTAGGCTCTATCACTGCTTAATATCTCATTATTTAACTTCTTTATAATTTTTCAATTATTTCATCAACTTCGGCCTATAAAAGTGTGGACAACAGTACAAACAAAGTTTCGGCGCGCACGCGCACCCCACACAAGCAGTGTTCGTGAGCAAGCAAATAATCCGCACGCGATCTCCAGATCGGCTATCGCCTTTGATTGCTAGATCGATACCGGCATGACCGTCCAGGGGGACAGTGAAATGTGGAGCACCTGCTTCAATATCGATCGCGTCTAATAAACATTTTTAACTAATTATGATATTATTATTTCTAAGATATGAAATAAACGATGAAGGAAATCATCGTGAGGAAACATCCTGTCGTAGAACTAAAATTCGAATACATTTGACATGTACCAACCCGCACTGGGCCGCGTGGTGGAATACAGCCCACTCCTTCTCATAGAGAGGAGGCCTGTGTCCCAGGAGTGGGAAAATTATAGGCTGATGATGATGATTAATAAAAAAAAACACTTGTTGGACCCTGGGGCACGACCACAAAAAGCGTTTTGTTGAGAAGGGGGATTTTTTTGGAAATTAGTTTACCTACTGGCCAAACAACATAACATACCTAACGCAACCACTGCATGCAATATCATAATAATAAAGTTTGGTAATGTTTCCTTAGGACCGAACGATCGACGAAGGCCACATTAATTCATATCGTTCGGATTGATGTCTTTGTTTTTGATAATCTTGATTTTTTTCCCCTTAAACAATATTGGATGGTAACAATGGCCCAAAAGAAAATAGAAGGAGATAATAACAGCATCGACAATACTTAAGAATTTTGCTATAAATATTTGAAGATACAGTAAACTGCCTTAAAACTGGATTTAATTGCACTAAATAATGGTGTATAAATTGCTTACGTTTGGGGGGATCAAACTTTTGGAAATGGAAAAAAAAAGGATTGTGTGGTTTTATGAAAGCACAGTAAAAGTGAAACTTTTTTTCACACTATAGACATTAACTAAAAATTTTTGGGAGCGCCTTTCGCTTTATGCCTACTCCGCGGCCGACCGTCACGCAACGTGCAACACACAGACGAAAAAGTTTGAGACGAGGTAATAAAAGTTTCACTTTAAAAAAATTAAATTAAAAATTTAAAAAACCCCCGACGGACAAAACCTTTAAAAAACCAAAAATAAAATTAATCCAAGCGTCGTAGCGTCGGGGGTCCGCTTTGTTTGTATATATATTTTTATGTACTAAGCGGTCTACTTAGCGGTCCCCCGACGCTACGACGCTTGGATTAATTTTATTTTTGGATTTTTAGAGGTTTTGTCCGTCGGGGGTTTTTTAAATTTTTAATTTAATTTTTATTTCATGCTTTTTAAACTTAAATTATTTTTTCTTAGCCTTGACTGTCCCACTCCTGGGCATAGGTCTACTCCCATTCCTTCCACTTTTCTTGGTGTTGCGCCTCTTCTCGCTTATTAACGAAAACAAGGAAAGATATGAATTAAAAAAAAAACTTGAGCTTATAGGGGGGAGGGGGGTGTGCATTCTACCCCCCTGGCGATGCCCATGGTGAGAAAGTGACAAGAATTCAAATTTCCAATCAACTAGACCCGTAGAAGTTGTTTAAATCCCATCATCAACTAGAAAAAAGGTGATAAGCTTCAAACGGCTGAGCAGATTTTTTCGAAACATAGCTAAGAACACTCTCGATTAAAATACCTTTCAAATGACACCAATTTTATCAAAATCGCTTCATCCGTTTGGGAGCTACGATGCCACAGACAGACACACAGATACACAGATACACACGTCAAACTTATAACACCCCTCTTTTTTGGTCGGGGGTTAAAAATCAAGTTGAAGTAACAATACTTATAATCGAAATAAACATTCGAAGGATTGTTATCGTCAGGTACGTAGGGATTCGTAGGCCCTGCGTAGCAGTCGTCGTAGCTCGTAGCGTTCGGTAACTTTTCTTACCCTCATGGGAGAAAAGCTTGCTCCCAAAAGCGTTAATAGAAATTTTTTGAAAGTGATTCTATGTGATCATAAAAAATGAAGCATGCCCTAGTTTACAGTCGGGGTCGATAGAAACAAAGTGACAACGACTAGCAGGAACTTAGGCATAGAATAGGATTAGTTTAAACATTTTCGGAAGACGAAGCGTTGGAAGGCCTCCCAGTAGGTGGACCGATGACCTGGTGAAGGTTGCTGGGATCCACTGAATGCGAGGCGCACGGGACCGGTCAATGTAACGTCACTTGGGGGAGGCCTATGTCCAGCAGTGGACGTCTTTCGGCTGAAATGATGATGATGATGAAACATTTCTGTAATGGATTTGACATTTAAGAATTTTAATCATCACAGAATTAAATACATCCTCTGCTCGTGAAACACGAAAATACTACCGAAGCAAGGGCATATACTAGCCATACTCTGAAACATATTATCTATAAAAACTTAGGTAGTAAAACCATAAACAATTCTAAGAGTATTATGAGGCGAAGGCTTTAGAAATCCCGCCTCATCTTTTATGAGAACGAGCGCTCCTGTCCCGGGAAACGGAGGAAATGTGGCAAATACGGAAATCTTCCTATCGCGATCGAGAATTCGCATTTGTCCAAACGAACCGAGGGATAGGTAAAAAATATAGCCGTATATATTTTACAGTTCTGATATTGAATATGAGCAGAAATTGAATAAGAAAAAAAAGGTTATAAAAGATTAAAAAGCATCACTACATAGTATAAAACAAAGTCGCTTTCTCTGGCCTTATATCCCTATGTATGCTTAAATCTTTAAAACTACTCAACGGATTTTGATGCGGTTTTTTTTAATAGATAGAGTGATTAAAGAGGAAGGTGGTTTATAAGTATAATAACTATATATTTTATACCCGTGCGAAGCCAGAGCGGGCCGCTCAGTTTTTATATAGAACGTTCACAGTTTTTCTGTAGTGTATTTAGTATCAGCATTGCACCCGTGCGAAGCCGGGGCGGGTCGCTAGTATTTTAGAAAATGTTCTCTAAATACCTCCTTTTACATAATCGACGGTTTTTTTCTTTGGTAAGTAGTTTAAATTCCTGCGGTATAACCGGAATGCCACGTAACTCAAGGCTAGACATTCCTGGCAAGTTGCAGGAATGCCGCTTTAGATGGCATTGTCGTACTAAATGTGGATTACGGGTACTTTGCACAGGCGGGGGCGAGCTTAGTGCCAAGTAACTACCTATAGACATTTTATTTCCCTAATGGATAATGTGATGAGAGCGAAAAACTGTCTATTGCATCTAATTCCTTCATTAACCTTCAATATACGAACTGCTTACCTCCATTTTTGTAGTAACTAGGATACTGATACAGAAAAGACCAATGTGGATCTTGAATGACAGATATATGCTTACGCGGGCACGTCCACGCATATTCACACAACGTAACTATGAATATTCTATATTCCAAGATCGTTTCTCTTGTCATTCGTTATTGTCGGTATGATAGCTTTCTTTCTTCGAGTACCTGGGCTGCTGACTGAACCAGTATAACGTGACCTGTCCACCCCACATTACTCTGTTATATAGTGTAGGTACAACAAAAGGGGTTTGCAATGAATTCACGAAGATCTTGTTTGATCACTCGTGTGATTTTGTGGCATTTCCAATCTTTCTCGACGCTCAAACACCGTCCCCAAGGTGATGTGTTTTTACAGGCATTTTATTTTAAAAAAAAAGGTTTCCAAAACTTTTCTGGTATTATCCATATAAATATAAGTATTATTTTTAAATATGAATGAATTTACTGAGGTTTTTTCTGTAAATATCTGTTTAGGCGATGTATTTGTGTTTATGTATCGGTTGTACCCCAAACGCGTATTATATTGGGTAATCCAAACGCGTATTGTACAGCGAATTCTCTTAACTCATTTATTGAGAATATTTGATACGCAGTAAAGCCAGATTTTTGTGTAATATAGGACTAAATTCCATGCAAATGGATGTTCACGCGACACGCATACAAATTACCGATGTAGAATCAATTTAACGGGAATGGAGACACGTGAAACAATACGTACATTGCTACAGCGGATTCTCTGCAGGCTACAGGCAATAGCCGCCTGTGTACCGTTTAACACTTCATTTTGCACATTGTGTGTGTGCATACTATGCTGCGTTTGTACAGAATTGGAACTTGGGCATTTGCCGTTCAATTTGGTTCAACTTCCTACCTACCTTCAGCAGTTTTCTACTAAAGTATTGTAGAAAGGTTTTGTTGGGTGGTTTACTAGACTATCGTAGAAGGGTTTTATTTGTGTATCACGAGAAATATAAAGAACCAATAGTGTTCACTTTGATAAAATCGAACCAAGTTTAAAGGCTCTCATAAAACTGATCTTGTAGCTGTGACAAATCTACGATCGCTGGCACCTAGGCATGAAGTTCGTCTTTCGCAGCCATGAGACCACTCATCCCCTTACCTCCTACCTCATTATGAAAGAGCTCTAAAGCACCGCAAGCCACTTAAATCGAGGGCGTCTTGTTAATTCCTTAAAAAACTCAAGTGCCCATTGTTCAGCGGCCGCCTCGTTCGCCTGAACAATACGGAAACAGAAGTGTTGAGTCACTGACCCCAGCCAAAGTATTCTCGCAAAAGCTGGTTTCAACACATAATGAAGAAAATATTTATGGTTTATGTACATTCCTGTTACAATATGCGTATAACATTAAACAAATACTCTCTTACCTTGTAGCGTTATGTACTGAAAGTGCCAATAAAAACAGTAACAACAACCAGCACCTCAGTAATACCGACAGATCAAACAATTTATTATAGAATTAGGGTCAGTCAGTTCAAAGTTCCAGTAAGTATTATTTGTATGCGATTGTAATGTTTAGATAGCTCATTAATTGTTCCGATGATAGTAAAGTATCGGAGTGCGGACATAATTTACATCGCAGAACAATCCTTGGCTAGCTGCCAGCTGCTAGTGCCCAGCAGCTAGTGAAGGGGAGTTGTGTATTCAAGACGTGCAAACAATCAACCTGTCGGGTAACAAATGTAAATACCTACAGAACAACAATTAATTTATTATATAGCCTCACAGAACACCAGAAGAATAGGGATGATGACTGGGTAAAGAAAACGAAATTCTATTTTGTCCGTCAATCAGGTAATACAAAAATATTAGATACGTATTTTTTGTTTTATCAAGATAACAAAAAAATACTTAGTTAAAACGCATTAAAGTTGGAGAGTGGGGGCTAACTCCGTCAGAACTAGGTATAAAATGTACTTAGCCGTGACGTCATGCGCCATTTCAACTCAAAATATCTCCGTAGTTTTTCGATTACGTGAATAAAGAAAAAATACGTGTCAAATACTTTTTAATAATCTACCCGATAGACAAATAAAAAAAAATGAGTCACCATCCCTATTGCGGACCTGTGCACGATAAAGGACAAAGTATGGTGTAGAAGGCTTTGCATCTGCTCGGCAGTAATTAGTAGGAACAAAAAGATTGTCAAGGATAACGTGATCACATCGCATACACAAGTTACTACATAGTCATGAACGTTAATTAAAATTCCTTCAGCTTTTGTAGATACCTATTCATGGTCAGCAAATTGAATGTTCAGCTCTTCCAATTAGTATGTATCAAGTATCCTACAAAGTAAAGTTGTCTTCAATTTACAGAACATTGCAAGTTCGCTCCTAATGAAGTTGTGAAAACACAAACAGTGCAATGAATAACTAAACGAGAGCCTTTTGTGAACATTTTATGTTCGTTGGACCAAAAATAAGGAAACAAACAAGCCTGCTATCATTACATGCTCATTACAAAGTATAAGGGTGATCACAAGGTTGATGACAAAACTTTCATTCACGACGAACATCACGTTTCACTTTGTAATAACGAGCACAATGGCTCGACTTTATGGAACCATGACACATAATCTATTAACTACTGCCTACAAGTCGGAAAATAAAAATAGTATAGCGATCTAAGTAACTTACAGCTATTGAGCTTTACTTATCGGTATATTAAGTATAAAACTTCGATGAATTGATTAAAGTAGAGCAACAGATTATACGAGAAAGCAGTTTTTTTGCTTATAAAATTTGCATTTTGAGACCTTTTGTATTTTCTCTTTGTGCCTAAATCAAAACCTGATAGGCTAGATTTCAGAAAGCTAAATAGCATATTTTTTAATCAAACTGACTGCTGCCCGCGACTTCGATCGCGGGCCTTTTTTTTGGGTATGTAAAATAGATGTTGGCCGACTCTCAGACCTACCTGATATGCACACAAAATTTTCAAGCCGTTTCGGAGGAGTATGGTAACTAACATTGTGACACGAAAATTGTATATATAAGATTATCGTTTTATGCGCACGTCTCACGATAGCAACTGGGTTATGTTCAATTTTTCCTGCAGTATCCATAGGATTAAAGTTGATAGTGACAAGAACAAAGTAGTTAAAAAGCAAGTAGGTTCTCTGTTAAGCAAAATTCATTGACTAAGTATCGATGAAAGAAGTATGTAAAGGTCGTACCTGGTGACGTTGTATAGTTCTGCCTACCACCAGGGAAAACAGCCCGAGTTTATGTATGTAAGTATCGATCAAGTTAACAATGTGATTATAACAATCTTTAATTCCCGGTTCCTACAAACATCTTAAATACAAAGGAAGAAAATGTGTAACAAATAGACTTCATAGCGTAAATAGAACAGACAATAGGGTAAATCATTGAATTACGATTTCGGTTCCGCGTACGTGGCCACCTGGTCAACGTAAACCGATATTTTTATATGCGATCGTAAATTATTCGTGGTGTATAGAGCAACGTTGGGGATTTAGCCCGATCGTTAGCCACAAGCGTACAACTGAGCCATGTTTACATTATAAACATATTGCAAACTTCAAAGGAACCGTATGCATCGATATGTCATTGAAAATGGCATATCCGATATGCAGATAAGCTGATCGAGCGAGTAACTGCTTTATTATATCCACGAATACTGAGCGTTTGAAGTGTGAAGTATTATGTATTGCGGAGAGTCTGCAGCTATCATCGACTAGAACAAGTGTCTTAGACACGAACGTTTCTTTTTTTTTAATTTTTTTTTTTTTCTGCACCTTGACTATCGGAGCTTGTTGCCAGACATAGCAAAGATCGTATCTCCATCATACTTGCACAGCCAGCACACTTGACATAGTTTTTAAAACTGTAGTTCAGTTTTGTGATTCCATTAGGATGTTATTTTTGGCTACCGTCGTTTGCTGACATATGATAGATGTATCTTGCCAAGCGCTTTCATTTGATATCCTATTTCTTGAGGTTTAATAAAAAAAACAGCGAGTTAATACTTAATGATGTGTTTGCTATAACCATTGAAATGAAAGGTACCTATAGGTAAATGTATTGTTTAGAATTTTCCATATCAGTTCTACTCACAATCACGAAAGAATGTATTTGTTATGAAAGGTCCAAAATGTATGGACCAAAAACCCAAAATTGAACGTAATCGATACGTTCAAACTGTGCGCACAAGAATTTCCTATTACTTTCTAAATAAACTCACCCAAGTTGCAATATCTTAATCCGTGGGATATCGGAGCTATGGGCTGACAAAGTATGCAAAAAATTAACTTTTTGACTTGCATTTTCACATCTGTGGTGCTAAAATAGTCTTGCTGTCCATTGTTTTATGTACCAACGACATCATAGGTGCCATCATCGGCCTAGCCTTTTCCCAAACTATCTTGGGGTCGGCTTCCAGTCTAACCGGATGCAGCTGAGTACCAGTATTTTACATGAAGCGACTGCCTATCTGACCTCCACAACCCAGTAACTAGGTAATACGATACGACCCCTTGGTAAGACTCGATGTCAGACTTTTGGCTTCTGACTACTCGTAACGACTGTCAAAGATCTACAAATGACAGCCGGGACCAACGGCTTAACGTGCTTTCCGAGGCACGGAGGAAACTCGGTATGTAATTATGGTCACCCATCCACGGACCAACCTCGGCAAGCACGGCTTAACCTTAAAAATCCACCCGGGCGGCTTTAGCCACGAGCTCCTCCAAAAAAATATATTATAAAAAATTAAATTAGCCAAAAATATATTATAGTGTAATAACGCTAACGGCATCTATGACGTCGTTGGTACATAATATACAATCGATAGCATGACTATTTTGGCACCACAACTAAAAATCCCAAGTCGAAAAATAAAATATTTGCATATTTTGACAGCACATATCTCCGATACCCCACGGATTAGGCTGTTGCAACTAGGGTACGTTTATTTATATATACTTCTTGGGATTTTTTGAGCATACAGTTTTCCCGTATCGATTGCACTTAGATTTTTGAGTGAACTATGACACCTTCTCGTTTATCAACACATTAAGCATACATAACTCATCACTTAAGGTTTGCCTACTTATTTATATACTTTAACTTCTGTATGCCTGTTTGTATGTGCTTAATCAGCCCAATTTATATACCTGCACACGGACGTATCATGCTATTGTCCAATAAAAACAAACGGCGATTAAAACCGTCAGAAGGGAAGTAACAATAGCTATCAGAATCATACTGTTGATCTTTAACCTAATATTTGAATGAATAAAAGATACAATTTAATAAACAACGGCTAATAATTTAGACAGACATTCCACTAGCTGATGAGTAACCAAAGATAACTGCGAAATAATTACATGTGAAGCGAGGTCCGCACTTATGATTACTTACAGGGAAACCATTCAGAATAATACCTACTAATAAATTAGTCAGTTCGAAGGCCTGCTGCCCAATTACACATCGTGTATTTCTATTCTATGTGTAATTCTGCCTAAAGCAATTAAGTATTTACATTTAGGTAAGTAGGTTCATCGTTACAGGTTAAAATATCTGAATTTCCTGGGAACTACAGAAAAAGGTGAAGTCATTGACATGATAAATCATTTTGGAAACGAATAAAACGTCAGAGTGTAGAGCTGTCGTTTGTGAGAAACGACCATTAACCAACCAAGCTGAACTACGCCCTCGATTTCCATCACCTTTAGAAAACTTATTTCCCCAAGACAAAGTAGCTATGTGAGTCTATTCACTGCTCAGTCGAGCGCACATTATATAATAGGCTGCCTGCCTGCCTTTATAATAGCTTCAGAGGCTCTGCCATTCAGTGGACATGGAGGACGCCAGCATCGCTCCACTTCACACACGCGCATGCTTCATGTCACCAGTCACCAGGGCTGGGGCCAAGACACACCGAATGGGGCCGACAACAAACAATCATACCTTATATTAAAAACAAACTTCAGTACTTGCACAACATTCTCCCTCGCGTTTCATCAAAATATAAACAACCGTCAATCACTCCAGCAAAATTTTATAACACACGCGTTATTTTCTCTATAATATTCTTATAGGTAGAATATACATCATTTTATAAATAACTACGGCGATGCTCGTCGTTTGACCTAGTAGGTAAATTAGTGAGAAATCGAATTCCTTTCAGTTATTTGCCTCCTAATTTCTCATGGGGTTCCCTAAAACCAACTCCCCAATTATTAAGCTCCAATCCCTGAGGGAATTAGCGTTTTGGATGGACAACGGCTGTATCAAGTTATCTTTCTAATTTATACAGGGTTATTTGTAAAACACCGACAACCTCTTAAGAGGTCATTCTACTCATCATTATGAACAACTTTTACTATGAGACCAAACCTGAAATCGCGAAAAAAAAAAAACTGCTGTTCCGTACTTTATGTTCAAATAACTCGTCAAAATGTAGGGAACAGATGAATTTGTTTTCACGGTTTCGGGTTTGGTCTCGTAGTAAAAGTTGTTCATAATGATGAGTAGAATGACCTCTTAAGAGGTTGTCGGTGTTTTACAAATAACCCTGTATATTGTTGTATATAAACAAAAGTAAATAGGAGCAGTGCGTGTCGGCCATGTCCTTCAATTATGACGTGTAGCTGCTATTATTATTGAATTGCCAATATTTGTCGCGTCTAACTCGATAATGGTTCTCATCGGGGCTGGCGCGCCGGTGTCAGGGCACTCAGGCAGGGCAGACTCACGACTCGCGAGCGATGAACTTGGACACTTATGACTTCAGCCATCGGATTCGTATCTAAATACAACTATAAGATTCGCATCTGAGTATTAACAGGTTTCCCATGTAGAGATAATTGGTATCCTTACATAGAAAAGTTTTACTGCAGAATCCTGGGAACATACAACGAGCCACTTACCGTAGGTAGTAGGACCGAAGATACTGAAACGCCAAACATTATCGCCGTTTCTTCGGTGAACGAATTGTTAGAGCATTACACAGGTGATAACAGACAGTCACTATATACATATTATTATTATCCATTCAATAAATATTATCATAACTATAATTACACAACAACAACACTTCGATTAGTATCTACCTAATATTTATGAATGACAAGTTGACACCAGTAACATTTAACATTTATCTACACATCAATTACACATTCCGTGGGAGTACTTATTAATCACACTAAAGCAGATATGTTCCATGACTTTTTTATAAGATGCCGGAGAAAACGAGCGAATATTGTATCTCTGACATAATCAATTAACAGGATCAAAACCATTTGAAAACTGTGACTAAAAATGTGCTGATTTTGATTCAAGGTTTTTGAGTAATTGCGATTTATATTTTCAGTGAAATTTACGGATGACACGGTGTTCAAACATGAGTGTTTGCGCGCGCCCTGGAATCGACCGGGCGTCCCGCCGCGCCACTGAGGCATCTCGCGAGGCTCCCGGCCGCGACCGCGCGCGCATGCGTCCCGCGCCGCCCACGCCGCGAGCTCGGCCACCCAGCACGCCGCACGCCGCGCACCGTACACTACGCGCGCGCTCCCAGGGCCGCCACGCACCTGCTCCACTCGCATAGCAATGAGCAGCGTACGCGCTCTTATTAACGAGCACTCGCCTACCGCGACACGCATCGCAATAAGTGGTCAGTGATAGGACAAGAATCATAAATATGACGTCACCAGTTCGCACTGGACAGCCACAATGCAAACGCGTGTATTCTGTTGAATGTCATTACCACTACGCGATGCCATACGCGTAAGGCAGCTAGCGTAATTGATAGATCGAATCAAGTGTCGAGTTACATATACCGACAGCTACCTCGACATCGTAACGGTGTCTCTTTACCATTGCACATGATTATGTATTTAAGCAGACCATACCTGGAAAAAGATCCGTTCAGAGCTGCACCCCAATCCTGCCTCTTCCATGTTTCATTTCCAGGTAGTGCGGCGTATATCTCTATTCGTTTCTGGTAGGTAACTGGATGTTGCTCACGTTGCTTTTCAGTAGCCATCAGTGTTGACCTACTTATACCTCTTCAACATACTATCTGGATTTGCAACGCCGAATGTCTATAGTGGCTAATAGTAGATTGTATCATAAGGGAGCAAAATAATATTTTTACGGCGAGGGCGCTTTTTTGAATCCAGAGCCGAGGTGAGGGATTCTAGAGTAGAATCCCAAACGTAGCGAGGGATTCTTTAGTAGAATCCTGAACGTATCGAGGGATTCAAAGTACGTCGCCCGAGCCAAAAATATATTTTCGCCCGAGTGATACACTCTGCTTTTCATCACCCACTATGAGAAAACAGGCGCCTCGTATTCTATTGTAATATTATTATTTATTAAAACATAGATACAACTAAATTGAAATTAAATGGTATCTAATAATAAAACAACTAAAAACTTATATTAACATTTGAGACATATTCGCAATTATGAAAATTTATTGTTATTCAGCTGGCGGCGCGGCTATGGGCCGTCGTACCAGCCAGTCTTTATTCAAACAATATTTGCGTTCGATTTCTTTGGCGCTGGACACTAAGATGTTCCAAATTCAAAAAGTGCGCCGCAATAGTATATTGTGTATTAAGGGCGGTAAGTAAGGAATTACGATCGAGGCTCTAGTAGAAGCCCGAAGTCGAAGACTGAGGGCTTTCTGAGTCGAGGTTCGTAATTCCCGTACCGCCCGTGAAACATACAATGTTTTTCATCACACTTGCGAGTTAATAATTATGAATATACACAAGTCAGCACATATTATTACGAAATACGTGAACTGATTTGCGGATGGCGGGCTGTTTGCCCACACCACAGATTATACAAATGTTTTTTTCAGAAACGTTAGAGACAAATACTTACCTAGGTATACAGCCAAAAAAAAAAACGACGTTTTGATACAAAAAACTATCGATTATTTAGATTTTAGAACATTAGTTGAGTAATTAAATAACATGTAGCGAGATTGAATGAAATTCCTGTTTAAATAACATTTTAAGACAATTTTTCAATTGCGTGTAAACTCCTTGCTTGATGAACTTGCATGACCTGTGTGCTGTCAAGCGGTGCTGTAAATTAAAAAAAAATTACTTACCGCCCTAGGGTTTTATATGGGGCATTACAGCCAAGTTCACCTGTATGTTATGACACTGTTTACGTGCAAGTGTGATGAAAATTAAAAAAAAAAATACTTACCGCCCTAGGGTTTTATATGGGGCATTACAGCCAAGTTAACCTGTATGTTATGACACTGTTTACGTGCAAGTGTGATGAAAAGATAATTGCGGCGCACTTTTTGAAATAAAAATAAAAACTCATTACTGTCCGCTAAAAGCTCCTTATAGAAAACACTACCTTTGGGAGCACTTATAGGCGAAGCAAGTCGTCCTTTTCGAATAGATGGGATGAACATCTACAAAATGGCCTTCGAATGCTACTATACTAGGGCATTTGTCGAGTTTGAGCACTTTTTCGGAGACTTTCATCTTTAAATTGTGCGATAAACAAACACCTGCCATAACATATAACTTCCCACATAAAGTTAATTGGTTACGATCAAGGGGTTCAGGAAGGTCACGTCTGAGACAATAAAACTAAAAGTAACCAGAAGCGCCTGTGTTCCATGAAACTGTACAATTCCGGAAGTTACAATGTAGAGTTAAAGTAGAGTAGTGTAATTAAATGCTTTTATCATATAAGCAAGTATGAAGAATGTAAAGATAAGTAGATAACTGATGTAGAGAAAAATTGTTAACAGTATTTAGGTCTCTAAAATCACATGCTCATATACGTATTTCAACCTAAACATGTCCTAAATTTATTTACCTACAAACTAATTCAACAATTCATTTACATGCCATTAACAAATATTTCACGAAGATATAATGTACACTAGCACAGTCAGAGCACTCCGAAGCCCAACGCGGGCCTCGCTCAAGCGCACTGCTACAAGCACACGATGCGCTCGGTGAAGGCGCCGATGATGGTCATGTCGCTGGCGAGCGCGGCGCGCATCACCTGCGGTGCCACGCTGTCGCGCACCCGCAGCGTGAACTCGCGCCGCGCTGGCGCCGGCAGCGCGCCGCCCGCCGCGCTCAGGATCCTCGAGCGCCCCGCCACGTCCAGCGACTTGCCCTCCTCGCTACTCCCAAGAACCGTTCGAACACACAGGGCCCTACAGGCTTCTCGTTCTGCGTCGTGAAGCTCTCGAGCTGCTATTTCAAATGTCCTTCGAGTATCGACACCACCGAGCGAAGAACTCCCATATGGTACACCCTCTTCGTGCGCCTTAACTGCTCCAGCTCGCAGAATAGCCGGCAGCAAAAGTTCAGCCGCAGAACTAACGGTTCGCGACCGCAGAAAATGTAACACCTGCTCGGCCTCGCGAGTCTCGTCGAACAGTCTCCGCTGCCGAGCTGCCGGCACCGGGCGCGCGACGCTCCACGCATCTGCCCAAGCGTTACCTGGTAACAGCATGCGATCCCCTAACGCACCGCCGCCGTCTGGCTTCCAGTCCCGCGGTGAGTACCAGCGCACAAAATCGCACAGCTCCGAGCCAGGGTTGGCCGCTTTAAACGCCTCCATATCCGACAGAAGTGAGGCACTCATCATTCTCGCTCGAAGCTCGGACGCTTTAGCATCGTCTCCGAGACGCACCATTAATTCTGCGTCCTCTTCTAACTGGTCTTCGGTTTTTGGTGCAGGATCCTACATTCCAAAGAGAAATTATGCAAATGTCAGTCATGAATATTATATTTAATTACGGATTCATAGTAATAAAATGTAAATAAATATCAATTAACAGTTATATCGACTAGTTTTGTTAACTTTCTATTCGATAACCTCATTGGCAAAATATACAGTTTTGGATTTACAGAGAGTAGATATGTAGTTTAACCTTCTGTCACACTTAAATGAATACAAACCTGTGTACAGGGAATATACAGGGGCGCCCCATTCTTCATGATAGCATCACCAAATCGACTGAGTCGGCCAACTGGTCTGTCCCAAGGCAGTTGTTCTTCATTTTCTTCCTCAGAGCAATCAAAGAATTCGTCGTCCGAAGAGTTCCCGGTGAGACTGCTGGTTCCTTCCAGAGCCCGCTTTATACAACAGTTGAGGAGTTGCAGCTTTTGATGAAGTAAGCAAGTGCGCGCGTTTGGTGCGCCCTCTGCAACTCTGTTGACAAGAAAACGACACAATATTAACCCATTCAGTGCGGTTACAAAAATCGCTCTTCTTAATCAGGTGCGGGGTTATTTTAAACGTTGACATCTATCCGAAGGCCTCCGTCGCATCATAAAATTAAAAGAATTTATAAATTCGTGTAAATGGTATCCAGTAAGAGGACACGAATAAATAATTTAATAAATAAATTGTCATTGTAAGTCTCTTTCATACTGTTCATTCACCTATAGCCTATAAAAAGATCGATTTTTTTTACCGAATTTCATTTCACCTAAAACTTTTACTCAACTATTATCGTTTCGTTTTTTTTACTTCATCGAAGTCTCGTCTGCCACTGTATCAGTTGACCTATTATCAATTCGATTTTTTTCGTTACTCCGACGTTTCATTTGGGCGAACAACTTTTTACCGAAGTTACACTAGTCGAAATAACATTTGTTCGAAGTATTATGTTTCCGAACATTCATTATACCACTTTATAATTATCATATTTGTTTCTGTCACGGCTCCGGCTCTTCTGGGTTTGGGTGGCCCCACGCGAGCTTATGGTTTTGTCGGTTTCGTCGCAGATGGTTTTAACGCTCACCACCGCAGCTTTGGCCTCAGCCGCGGCGGCAGGCCTTCAAACCACCTACCATGCTACCAAGTAACCGGCTATATATTTGTGACATACGGGCTTTTTACGACACTATTTTAAATTAACATTGAAAATGCTACCAAGTAGCCGAATATATATTTGTGACCAAATAATATTCTGTAAAATGTTGTTTTGGTGTGGTGAAAATACGGCAAATCAAAAAAGTTCAAAAGTGGCTTCGGCCAACAGCAAAAAGTTATTTTGTAAATTGGCCAAAGATAGTTCGGTAAAATAATACCTATGCTGACACAAGTTAGTAGATCTTAAAATATGTCAAACAATGCTTAAAGTAAAAAAGACAACACGTCTTGTTATTCTAGCAAATTTGTAAGATACCTGACTTTTATACACACCATGACGTTATTGTAATTTCATTACGAGCTCTCTAGTAACTAATAGCGTTCTGAATGAGATCCCCGACGTGAAAATAAGGTATTTGGTTTATTATTTGTATACCTTTACCTATAGAAAGTTAAACCCAGTAACTAAATTGGCCTGTCAATCAAGAATATAGTGAATACTTAAATTCATTTGGGAAAATACCAAACGTTTAGGTAAGTACCGACTGTTGGCAGTGACATCAATGGTCGAGAACAATATCGAGTCAAAGCTTTATGTGTTACTAATAAGGATTTCTCGTAATAGTTATTTTATTACCACTGGAATGAACTCGCTATTATAGCAGACTTCAAGCTGTGAATCGGTAATGTTTGTTGACGTAACCTAAAAGCTATATTAATTAAAAACTGCACTACAAACTAGAAATAGAAACAGAAAACATCAAGAAACTCTGTTTGTTTCGGCTTTGTGGAAAAAGCTCTACAATTGCAATCGAACTTGCTGGTAAAACAAACGGGCGGAATTTGTTGAATAGTGATTTTGATTATCACGATTTTATTAATCTAGGTTATCATGTTATTACCTTATCAAACAGCTAGCTTTACTACAAAGATTTGATGTGACAACACTATGCAATATGCATACTGACACTAAATATTTTTTTACCAGTTTGCAGTATCATTAATACGTACATGATACTTCATAAAATTGTCTTTTTACATTCATTAACAACGAGTATCACGTAGCTATGCCATCATGTTCCAACTTTCACTTTAAACGAAATTTTAAATAGATAAATTCACTTCCTCAAAAAGAAAGCAAAATATGATTCATTTGAGATACTGCATGTTTTCGCGTAACACACGGAACATGTATTTTCTCTTTCGTGTATGCAAATCCTCTAGCGTAGCACAACCGCAGTACAATCGACTTAAGTACGAGGGTAAGTTCAGTCGCTGCGATATTGTTACGATCGCACCTGCGGCTAACCGACGGAATCAGAACGATTTAATCTCGATTTGTGTGCCACGACCCAGAATCAACGGGAACTGAAGTAAACGCGCGAACGCTCTCGGAACCGTTATCACATTGAATTACAAATGTGTTGCTGTGTGGCGGGCAGAAGGCGAGGCCTCGGGTCTAAGATGCTCGACGTGCAATCGGTCGCTGAACCGTTTGTTTACCGGAGCCGGTGCGGCAGCCCGCAGCACCACTAGGTGTAGGTCAGGAAGCCCTGGTGGGGGCCTAGCGCCGGCCAGCAGTCCGACGCCGACGACAGCCGCGCGCGCATCCACCGCGCAGACATGGACCTGCACTGGTCAATTTGTCAATAACCGGTTGCTGCCACCGAAAGTGAGAGAGTTCCCATTGTTGTGATCCAAGGATGAAACCCATCGGTGATTTATAAAACAAATAAATTAAGAAAAAACACAGTGACAGTGCTAGAACCAAGTGCGATCAGCTTCTATCAATCATAGGATTATCTTCCCGGTCATCAAGATTTTTCCACAAAATGGTAAGATTTATTGAGCACAAGATTTTAATGAGCAAGAATTTTCTATCGATAGCCGGTGTGTAAAGCGTGACAGAAAATTGTCTCGTCGCGTACGTTGACCCACTTGTAATGACTCAAGCGTACGTATAACAACCGACACAAACGAGGTGTACCTCATTATTGTACGGTTTTTAAAACAGCATCCACTTGTAAATTAATTAAATGGTAATTATGTACATTGTTAGAACATAAAACTACAGCAGTGCGCCGGATCAGAAACTGCAGAGATGGAGATATACAAGAAGTGGCTCAACTACAACAAATCTAACGGAGTATACTTAATTATGTTATTCTGACATCTGTTCGTGGTCTTAAATCTCGTTTATATGAATAATTTATAATTATGGTGCTTTCTATGGTAATAATTTGATATGCTCGATATGTTAATCGCTAAAAACATCACAACTAATTTTTCTAATTATTATAATGGTACTGGTATTGATAGGCTTCTTGTAATTGTTATAAAAGATTACCGTAATTATCGCTTACAACTTGTTGTAGTAGTACACATACACAAGCTTCTCCTAAAAACCAGACATAGATGTTTCTTCAACGCGATGGGATACTATGCGGAGACTTTGATGATCATAAAAATATACATACAGAGTGCATAGCATGCGATGCATGTATGTATGTATGTCATCATAATGAGTCTCGCGAGACGTATCGTGACAGCCACAGGCACACGTGTGACTATGTCAATCGCCCACTTTCTCTAGTACGTACTTTTTGATATTTTTGAAACTCAGTGTGACTTGGCGTTAACAACTCTTTCCAAAGAATCGTTTCGTTTTATAAATGCGATTTCGATAAGAAATCGTCGGTTCGAAGCAGTCAGTTTAGCTCGTTTAATAGTTTACTCTGTTTGTTTGTTTACTCGACAAAGTTTTCTTATGTGCCGGCTTAATAGTGTATTTGTAGAGGCGGCGACGCCACGGTGGGGCGATCACCCTGCGGCAAAAGGGAGGCCCGGGCCCAGCGCCCAGCCGCTGAGCCCCTGAGCCGCTCCATCTAAGTCAGTTCCGGACTTTCGACTTCGTTAATAGCCACCCTGTTTACTTTTACCTATCTAACCGTGATGTTTTTCTTCAGAGAGAAATCAAATAAAACACTTCGATCTTTCTTCTATAATATGGAGATTTGAACCCGACCAGCCGCGATCGCGTCCAACAAAAGATGATTAGACTCGCCTGCACTCAAACGCTTCTCTTCATTATTCATGTAAAATAAACTTGTCCTATCAGTTCAGACAAATACTAAAATAAACGTGACATTGTAAGCATTGTTAATGTGATGGAAATCAATGACTTGCATATGTACTCGTACCTAAAACAGTAATTACTATAAAATACTGTTTAAAAATAAAAAATATTCCGCGACGTTATTTTATAAATAAAGTTTTTATTAGCCTTTGAGTTATTCTGCGAAAGAATAAATTAATAATTTGTAAATAAACCTATGCACAAGAGAAAAAGATTAAACAAAAAACGAATCGCATGAGCAGGTTCAGCCTTTAGTGATTATATGCTGTTGTCGCCACCGCCTGCCTACCCCCTCTGAGATGAGACGTTGTCAACATACAACCATCGGGGAATTTTATACCTAGATATTGCGAAGACGGGAAAGCGTATTATCCATTTTCTCTTCACTTACGAGTCGTATTTATTTTACAGTTACGATCAGGCTAAACTTAAGGTAATATTGTATGATCTTCTTTGTTTATAGACTCCACTACTAAAATGCTACAAAGCCCTTCAGTCGTGAAAATGAGAATAAAAGCACCCTCTATTATTATAAGGAAACTTTTTATTAGAGTGAACCTTCCTTAAAAGCTCTGTTTTAGTAGTAAATAGTTAATAGTTCTTATAACATAAACTCTTCCTACAAGGAAGGAGAAAATATAATTACTGACTCCAACAGAGGAACGTATATATTTTCATAACTCGGAGTGACGCTAGTTACAAATTTGAACAATAAATTCCGACGGCCATGATTCCGGCCAGTAAATTGTAAAAAGTGGCAGGTATATGCACTCCCTGCAGCCGGCAGCTAGTTTCCACCGGCTGCTGTTACCTGTGAAATTCAGTAGCCAATTAATTCACGAAGCTCGCATTGCGCTTCGGGAACACGTTTTAATTACCTCGATCACACCGACGGCCCTACATAAAAGATGCCCATAAAGTTATTAATTAACAAACTTGTATTTAGTAAATACTCACACGTTTTATTTTATTGAATGTTATTTTTGTGCGCCGAAAATATTTATTACTTTCGTCGTAAATCTAAAATAAGCGGCGAGTCAAAGGCTTTTATTTATAGCGTTCGGAGTAGACGGAACGTCGCGTCCCACGGGAGATATGCTCGAGGTCCATTTCATGGTCCACGCCTTCCTCGTAACATATGCATTCCTCTCGCGTTGATGGGCGTTAGGCGCGAAATTGAGTGCTCTCATTAAATTTTCTGGTAACGCAGAATAACAACAGTAGTTCATACATATTGAAGTGCTGTCAACTGTAGCTACGCGCACTGCGCAGTTCATATCACATTGCGGATAAATTCGAAACCAGAATGGATAACTGATCAACGCTAAGATTGATCTGCAATCAATAATATCATAGTAAAGTTGTTTTGTTACATTATACAACTCCAAATGACATTGAGTAACCTTGAGCATAATAGTATCTGAACACGGATTGGTTTTTTTGATAGTTTTCACCCAAGATCAAAGAGAGGACAAAAAGTCCGTGGTGAGGAAGCTGAGACAATAGAACGAGTAACTGTGTCGCAGGTTAGTTGTCGACGCACGTCCGTGGGAGGCGCCGAGTACTTGCACCTTGATTGTCTACAGTCGTACGAGTCGCTGCACTTACACCTCATTGCATGCAAACAAGCTATTCATAACCGATCTGTGTAGAAATTAATTGACATAAAAATTATTAGTTAAAAATTATTTCGTAGCAGTCGCGTAGCACTCGTAGCGAGTCTTCGTTTTGGCAGAAAGGATGATGGTGATTTGGTGGTTTGTGATGAATTTGAATATGTTTTTTTATGGAGTATGTTGGCATGTAGATAATTATAATAATAATTTGTAAAATTGTGGTGTAGCTGGTAGTTTTTATGGACTAGAATATAGCCTATTTTTTTTTTAACAAATTATATCTTTTGATTTACCCTGGCATAAAAAGAGAATGGGCATTATTTTACTTAAAACGGTGACGTAAAGGCGCGCAGAACTTAATCATATTTATGTAGCTAAACCAGTTTTATAGAATGTTATAAAAATGATAGTATCTTTATTCATTTAATGAATCAAAAGAAGATTTGATAGAAAGTTGTGCCATAATTGCCACATAGTTATAGTAAACATCGCACCTAGTTAGATATTAAAGACATAACATTACATTTTAGTAGTCGACATCAAAATTGAGGAGAGAGATTGAGAGATTTATTGACAAATTGAGATTGACACTCCAATGCTGTAAGAATTCGTGAAAACGCAATGAAATAGAAACAAATAATAACTAATGACTAGCTTCCACTCCAGAGAGATCAAAAAAGTTTTAATGAAGACGTATCACTATTGTCCAAAATATATCATTCGGAATCTAATCTAATATCAAATCTATAATTAATATTATAAAACTGAAGAGTTTGTTTGTGTGCTTCAAGGCGCTAATCTCAGGAACTACTGGTCCGATTTGAAAAATTATTTCAGTGTTAGATAGCCCATTTATCGAGGAATCTATATATTATGTGTGTAACGCTGCGGCCAATAGGAGCGGAGCAGCAATGAAAAATGTCGCGAAAACGGGGAAAATGTGACGCAGACGAAGTTGCGAGGGACAGCTAGTATAGTTATATGAATGAGTAGGTACTTAAAATGGAGCAATAAATTGAGTAAGTAGAAATGATGATAATGAATAGCATAATGAGAAACAGTTAAAAACTAATGAGAATGAATGTAAATATTAACATAAACTTGTGCCTACTTGCCATAAGCTAAGTAGGTACTCGTTTCTATGTGAAACCACCTATGACAAATGAAAGTAGCGGATCTTTGAAGCGTATTTTCTAGTACCCACCTAGATCAAGTTTGATTTGTAAAGGCTCCTTCCTAACGACCCTTTTGTACAAAAGCTACTCGTGTTTATCAGATTATTCGCACTAGCGATTTCCCAATACATAACCAACGATGTCTATTCATATACCTTTTATGTGGCGATAGCGATCGTCGTGTACGAACCTAAGTGGTAGCCATAGATATCTAAAGGTCTCTGTGGCCTAACCTATGTGATTATGAATATGATGACATCTGCAGCTCTGCGGTGCTGTACATACACAGGGATGCTCTCTGAAATAGATTGGATAACAACCTTCTGTTTTCATAAAAGGAAAATATTGTTTCTTAGAGGAAATTCTTTCAATTCAAACTACAATCACATTTATTTTAACAAAAGATATTATAAAAATCTGAATATTGTTGTAAAATAACCGCTTGTTTTTACCTATTATTAGCGTGTACCTCAAAGATGACAAAAATCATGAGCGTATTTAATAGCTGCTGGATAAATCACATTGATTTAAAATGTGATTTAACCAACAGTATTAGAAACGTAAAATGTGACGTTGCTCATCTTTGAATGTCATGACATATGAACCCATAGTGCATTATACACGCCGCACTCGGCATGCCAGCGAGGCCAAACCCTCCCCGATTAGCTACTCTTCGGTGCTTCGACAGTAACAGTAACCGAATAACAACTAGAAACAGAATATCTAACTATTCGCAGCGCGTCCAATTTGTTGGTTGTTGTCTTCCGACTGGTCGGTGTGAGCCTGACGGTAATAATAATGATGTTGTCAGAACATTAGTAGGCAGACGCGCACTGAACTGATTCAACAGTTTAAATCGTGGTGCTGCTGTAATAAGCTGTAACACCTGACTTAACAATCGGAAATCAATGTGTTATGTTTTGTCTACGTTACGTCGAACCTAACACAGTTGGGAAATGGCTAGGCATATGATCTCCGCTAATTTTATAAGGAAATATTATATATTCTTCAAATTTCAAAATTATTAACGAACACCCGTTAATAATTTTGAAATTTGAAGAATTTCATCGAAGCGTATCAATTAAATTCTAAGTGATTTTATGCACGGCACGACCATAAATTTTTCGGTTTATTTTTCACAAATCTAGAACGGAATTATCGAAACGAAATTAAAACAGTATCGTGTGTGATATATAATTTGCTTTACAAATAAAGGAGGAAGAGTTTTTGCTGTATTAAGGATACAACCTTTCCGTAACACAAAATGTTTTAAAGTAATAGATTGTTTGGAGTCATAGTGCTAAATTCTACGGAGAAAAGGAGAGAGACATCGAAATATGTATAAGTTTCCATAACTTTAAGAGAAGAGAAAGAAAGCCTGGCGAGTCAGTACGCTTCTAAATTACTGAAAATACACGTGTTTAAGCCCTAGAGATATCCAGCAATATCGTAACTAGAACTTGATTGATAGACAGATTCTCATTGTTTATTCAGCTTCCCCACCGGAGTAAAAGTGATGCCAATGACCTATAGAACACTGTATTAGGCCTCTAATAGAATTTCATTAGCGTACACGTTGATGTCATCGAAACTGTCAGCCAATGTGATTGATTTTAGCTGATATCTTCTTAACTACAGCATGATCGAATCGTGCCACAATAATAATAAAAACATCATGCGTTTCGTGTTTACACGATGTCTCGTTAATTGGAAGCAAAAGGCCACTGTAACTTTTTCCCAGTGGCACTGGCAGGGTTCAGTGATCCCAGTTGCAATACTCATGTACGTCACGGTTGAGGCATGAAGATGGATTGGCTACCATCGGGGCATTCGCGCCGGTTGATCTAACGTGATGGTAGGACGTCGGCAGAGACGTCAGGCATGCCAAGAGTAACGCGCCGGAGAATGCGACAAAATAAGAATTGATGTTTGTTGTATTGCATTTTCTTGTTCAGCTAGGTATTTTATTTATATAAAAATGCCTTTCAGTAGTACCTACCATCTCAACATTTTATTAGTATTATGGAAATTGCTAAGTAAAATATTTATTACGTGCTAAAACTGGGCTGGTCCGACTAGTCTCGTATCATTCATGGGTTACATTAACGACGATGTTTTCACTTAGGGCTCTTACACACAACGTTTTTTTCAAGCGTTGTCGACGCGCGTCGTACGCAAATGTAACGCGCTGCAAACGCGATATTATCGCAATCTATTTACCTGTTCATAAAATTTTAGTATGCAGACGACGACTTTTTCGCGTGCTGTCGACGCGCTACTTGCGTGGAGTTACATTGAATACATGTATGCTGTACGGGCGGTGTGCCCCGCTGGCGTCTCCTGCGCGCGCTCTATTCCAGAACTATACAAGCGTGTACTTCGCGCGTTTTACTTCGCAAGAAGAGTTGCTCACGAGCGTCTGTTGCGCGTTTCTCGAGAGTTTGCGATGCAATCGCAAGTAATCTGCTTTTTTCAAGTTTAGCAGCGCCGACAACGCGCTATAGCGAAACGCGCGTCGACGGCGCCTGAAAAAAACGTGGTGTGTAAGAGACCTTAAGTTTCACTCTACTTGATGGACTTAGAAAATCCACAATTCGGTAAAAAGTACATAATAGTCAAATTGCAGAGTGGTAAATGACACGTGCAGTGTGCACCCAGCCGTGGCGCATAGGCCTTATTTATCGTAGATGAGATCGAGCAAAGAGTTGGTCTCGCGTGGCTCAGCATTGCGGGCATTCGCTACCACTGGCCACCTCGCCTTGGCCGCGTCGCTACCGGCTGCCGGCAATATCTGCGAATCTCCACATCCGATCGTTAACGGCTCACTGCGTTCCACACAGTTTTTGCGTTCGATACACGGAACACTTATTTAACACTGGGATTTCACTTGCATAAAATTCAAATGAACAAATAGCATGGAAATACGACAAATGAATAATTTGAATCGAAAAGAGGATCTTTTCCATTTTCTACAAATGTATTTCAGGTAAGCAAGGAAATTGTTTAGCGAATCCAAGTAATTTCGATTCATATTGCCTTTTCGATCGCCGCGCGCCGTCGATTGTCGTGCTTTTCCATTTTCCGTAAACATTTGTCGCAAAATTTTAAAGGCACAGAGTATTTCTCACTACTCTTAATAACTACGTAGTGTTCGTATCGTTTGCTGCATCCGATTATTTACGAAGCAGGCATGCAACTAAATACTATACATTCTTCCACCGGTAAAGCAACAAGAATGCATAGAATACTTATCGCAGTCCATACGTAACAACTATTTTACTGGGAAGCTATTCGTAATAGGGTTAACGGAAACCACGATATTGGTAGGGCCCTAAAGTCCATAGATGGTATCGTAGACAGCTATAAGGAAAAGGATAAGCGATAAGTATGGCATCCGGAAAACAAAAACGGTAATAATTTAAACAATTATAGAACGTTACTACTTTATGAATTACAAAATAATAAATTGGAGTAGGGAAGTTACTTCAGCGCGGCCAACATCCGCAGCACAAACCCACGCGTCGCTTCCCGCCAAAACGGCATTACGCTCCGCCATTATCCACGAGCTCTCTAGGATCGCAGCCATTAACAACACCCGGTTATTTTCTATTACAAAGTCTCTGCGCAGATGCTTAGTCGCGGAGATACCTGCCGCACGAATAGCAGCGCAATTAAGAACACGACATGATCAAAGCGACTACGGACGCATGGTTCCCTTCACAATAACAAAGACAATAATAACTCTACTTTGGTAGCTATACGGTAGCTATAAGTTATACTGCATGCCCAAAGAGAACAAAAGATTTGACAATTTTTTCATTTTCAGACTTTTCTGTTTTCTTGAGCGGCTAATATTCCTCGACATGTGTGTAAGTGATCCACGTGGACTATGGTATACTGTTGACCGCTAATCAGTCCGTCATTCCGCCACGCATCAAGTCTAATCGTAGGGAGTGCGAGTCGCGCTTTCTACCCACATTTACGGTTAGACACAAGCCAACACTTATGTACTGAGTAGCAGTGACACGCTTAATTAAATGAACAGATTATTGGATGGGTATTTGATGGTAAACTCCAGTATTACCTCCTGGCCGCCCTACTCCCACTTTCCTCCCCATGCACTCTGACGACGCAGACGGTCACGGGTGTGTGTATATACGTATATATGTATATCACGAGCGAACTTTAAAGCCCGGTAAAACGATACTGATAAAAGAGTCAAAGGGGATTATAGTAAAGCTGTCTGCCCGTAACTTTAATCCTATTAAGCAAGCTCTAGTTCTATTATTAAATTCTATACAAGGTGTTGTTTTGCATCCTCGTCAAAATTCAGGAGGTTGTCACACAAGACATAAATAATCAATTAAAGTTACGGTACCTAGTTAATTATTAATAAATGCTGAGTTTTTTGGATGTTTATGTTTGACAGTATTTCAGAATAACCCCCTTAACGTGGTTTAGGGAATAAGAAATTATTGAATAAACGTTTGCAATTGTTTGTATTTGTGGAAACGCGGTTATAAGAGCGAGAATCAGACGGCCCGCGTTTAAAACACGAGTGATTCTCACTTACCGATTTCCGTAAATGTCAAAAAAAAAAAAAAAACCTATCCATTTTATTATTGATTCGGGACGAGAATCATTAGCATAGTTACCCCCTTGAATTTGACGAGGATTCAAAACAACACCTTGTATAGCCATGATCGTCGTCCAGAATGTACACATTTCACATTCGTTTGATTGTCATGGGATCAAAATCAAATCTGTTCTACTATCATTCTCTTAAGATTGTAGTTACTTTAGGTTTAACTCTGTCTTTGTTTGAAGTTAATAGTGAAAGTCCAGACGAAGGAAAGGATATAACTACAAGACTTTTACACGGACGTAAAAGATTTTAGATATTATGTTTTTTGATCTCAGTAAAGATAAACAAACGCTAACTGTGGAGGCTTGTAAATACAAGCCTCCACAGTTAGCGTTGCACAGTTGGCTTATCGTTATTATCTCACTATTAATTTAGTATTGTTAGAAGTTTTGAATATTTTATTGCGTTTAGCGCAATAAAATATTCAAAACTAAGAAGAAACGAAAATAATGACTTATATATTATGTGTACCTATTAAATTGACTCATCCATCGTGTATCCCTTAGTTAGTTCACAGTCGGTTAGCGGGTGTTGTAAGTAGTAGGTGCGCGTGAGTCGGCGGTTGGCGGCAACGGGACTGATTCGCGACAAATAGCTAGCATCACTGACATTAATGATACATTCTCTTGCTCAACTTCATAACGGTCAAAGGCCGACGAATGATATGCAAACCATTACTCATGATATTATGGAGTGGCTGTAATGGTGGATGCAATCATTATTTTATAAATAAACTTAATTACGTTTGTTTAGCTACCACGCTAAAGATTCTTTGTAATTAATCTTCCGAAGTATTTTGACATAAAGTATAGACAGATGTCTCAAACTTGATGTTTTTATGACAAGGATCCCAATTAAAATGAAGCCTACGAGTTTCACGTCCACTTTCTAGACCAGCAAAAAGAAAGTTTTAGCTAATTCCTAATTCTTTTTTACTGAATCAAATCGAAAATTATTTGACCGGAAATGTACAGATATTATATTTTGAAGATTTTAGTAGTATTTAATTAAAGACAACATTATTTTAACGATTGATGTATGTACGTTTTATTGATGAAGGAATCAGGAAATAAAAGCTTTTAAAATAATCTAGGTGAAGGAATTTAGCATGAATATAGAAACACACACACCAAGAAACCGAGTGACCGAGTGTTTGAGGAATCCAACGGTAATCTAAACAACGCGAAGAAAATCAAGAGCTCAGGTAACCAGAAAAACCAGTTTTGCTAACAAGGAAATCGAAAGTACAGCGAAATGGGAAAGAATAATCAGCAGGCCTGCCTGACCTGCTGTCCGCTAATTACATTAATACACGGAGAGATACCTAGCTGTGACCTAGATGTAGAAATTTAAATAAAGGAACAGCTTGTATTATACAATTATGCGTAATGAGGTGTATTTCTTGAAAAAGTCTAATAATTATAGAAAAAGACAAAATTACTAAACAAAAACCAGTTCAATTAAAGAGTAGTTTACAGTTCCACATTCAAATTCATAGCTATCATTAGAGCGAAACCAAATAGACGCTAATTGGACAACTGTAGTTCTGTACAATTGTATAAAGTACAATTTGAAGAATTCCATACACTACATAATATATGTATTAAGCCAATTGTACTCAATTCTGTCCGATTCATAATTGCTATGTTTATTTTTGGGTTCAGTTTAGATGTTTGGCGAACTAATCTCGCACTTTTGTACAAATAACAATATGTAATATAAATAGGTACATATTAGGTGCCAAGCCAAGCGCGTCTTTCGCCGTGGGGGCCCTTTACACTCGAGTAATTCTTATGACCTGTATGGGTATCACAAGACACTACACCGGTACTGCTTCTATTCTTCCTTAATTAATACGGAGGTCTCAGACAGCCGATTTCAGATTAGTTTATAAAGTTCGGTGTTTGATCTGTACACGTACCTATTTCTGTAACGTTTTTCATGATTTGTATCCTGAGTCTTTATATTCATTTCTAGGATGGTATCCAACATAATAAGTTATTATTTTAACTAATATTTAGAGTACAGTTGAAAGTATACACCCACCTACCAGTTTTTTTTTTAAAAAAGCCTGTGGAAACATTCGTATTAGAATTCTTGAGGCTTAAAACGTCTCATTAAAGAAACAAAGCCAGGGCAGTTGTATGAAAACAAAAACTGTTAAACGTTAACCGTTTGAAAAGAAATATTTAGGACGGCTTCTCTTTCTCATAGCGAGGACAAACGAATAGAAGTAGATATACTTATAGTATCTGTATGCGACCTAATTGGCATTTAATGAACCATTTTGTAAACTACGACATTATTGTGTTTAGCCTAGTGCCGCTTCTACCAGAATTGTACGCAATAAACCGAAATAGATAATATAACAGAAACCATTCGAGACCCCAATACGTAAGCACTCGATGGCATCAGTTGGTTCAAATTTTCCTTTGTGCAAACAGTACGTGCACTCAATTGCCTGTGTTTAAATACGGGAGGTAGTATCGAGGCTGCAGACCACAGAACAGCAGTCCTATCGGTCCTAAGTAAACACTACCTAACCCACCGACTGTTATTTTCCAACTACGCCCGTTTGGTATAAGCTCCCCACGCCATGCCCTCGCGCCGTATCTGTTGATACAGGTTAGCTACACGTATTATCGGCTTTACCATCTGAAATAGGATATTTGAAATGAAAAAATCAAATATGGAAACCGAAGATTATATTTTTAATTGAAAACAGAACGATGTTACGATGCTTAGATACACCAGTACAATATTGAACATCCATATACGCGTAGATGAGGTCTCATCTGTTTCTAATGCAATGTAAATGAAGCTGCGATCTACTGAGTGGGCAAGTGTGACACAAGTGGCGCACGCATACCGCTCGTTCCGGGTTTAAGGCCGCGGCGGCGCAGACGCAGCGCTCGGCGACCGACATTATAAGCCGGTTAGATCACCACAACGGGCGCATTGTCGTTAAGCTCTATTAGACAAATGTGTAACGACAGCTATGTGTGAAAAAAAAAGAGATATAAACATGCAAAAGTAGAAAAATAATTTATTCTGATCGAGATTGACTTAGATCAGCCTTTACCCAACTGGTGGGTCGCGACCCGGTACCGCGCCATCAAAGTAAAAAAACCGGATCGCAGCATTTCTGCCTTGTTTTAAAAAAAATATTAATTTATTTATTAAAACTTAATGCAATAGTAAAAAATTGTATAAAGGCGGGTTTATTGCCTTGGGCATTTTCTCCCAGTCCACCTTAGAAACAATTGCTCCATTCGCACAAAATAGGCGATACCGATGTATCAGCGGGGAATAATGTAATCAGCGGGGGAAGGGGTTTTAAAGTATTGAGTGGGTCACTAAGGGCCGATGTGAAATTTACCGGGCCATGGCAAAATAATGTTTGGGAAACACTGGCTTAGATGCTTCTGAGAATACTAGTGACAATCCTACAGCTAATAGAGAATCAGGCACAAGATAATATACATAACAGAAATTACCCTAAGCAAATATTGTTCGTTTGTATGAAGTATTAAATAATGTAGAAGATGTAATGAATAATATGATCCAATAGAGAAAGGCGAGACCAACTTTGCCAAGCTTTCGGAAGGTCAAGTAATATTGAATCACCGACTTTCACCGGCAGATTCCACAAAACTACTCATAAACTGAGGATCTTTTAGTCACTTCACTTTGCTATAGCACTAGACTATTAATAGCCAGTGAGTGTTGACTGTTGCCTTTAAAAAATATAGCATGACTATATATGACACTAGCGACCCGCCCCGGCTTCGCACGGGTGCAATGCTGATACTAAATACACTACAGAAAAACTGTGAACGTTGTATTTAAAAACATAGCGGCCCGCTCTGGCTTCCCACGGGTATAAAATATATAGCCTATGTCACTCACTGAAAAAATGATTAAAATCGATCCAGTAGTTTTGATTTATTCATTACTGCCCGTGGCCCGCACGCGTTAAATTTGGAGTAAAACAATTCCCCTTTCCCTATACCATGAAGATTTCCTGCTATCTTTGGAATATCTAAATTCATGCACTACATTTTTACTTATTTACTTTTTATATTTTTACCTATTTATTTTATTTTTATATCAATTAATATATTACAGAATGTCTTTATATACAACGTTCACAGCTTTCTTGTCATTAGACAATACAAACATCCCGCCCCGGCCGGGCGGCCGGCCGGTACCGTCGCAAACGCTACGTCCCGCAATTTTTATATCTGTAATATCTTCGAAAATATTCATTTAAATCATGAGTCATAAGTCATTTATTTCAAAACAATATGCATTGTGTAGAAATTTTGTAAAATAAAACAGTACCATCAAAACATTCCAATCGAAGACATTAATAAATAAGTAGCCATTAATACATGTAGTTATGCATGTGGAATAACAAATTCAAAACGATATTATCCACATTCAATTAAAAATAATTTATATGCAAAGAACTAAATGTCACAAAAAAAAGTAAAACGAAACCAAAATCAAATTACCATAAAATCAACCATAAGGTCAATACATCATATAAATTGTAAGAAATCATTAGTGAAAATAATGTCAAAGATAAAATTCATAGTCATTATTACCATAGATAAAACAACAATATTAAGTAAAATTAATTCAAATCAATAACAATTACGGTTTAATATTCAATTCAATTAATTCACATTGTGTTTGATATAATTTATCTATAAATAACACAAATCAAATTATTATAATCATAACACATTCATTAACTTTATAAAACTAACACATTTATGATAAGTAAAAATTAGAGAAAATAACATACAAAACAATATCATTACATATTAAAAATCAATACAATTAAAAATTCAAATGGATATGTCATCGTCTATCGAATACAGGCATTTCTCCAATAGGAATGCTTTGAGTTTTGGCTTAAACGAGCTTTTGTAATTATTCGTTTTTAAGTCCAATGGCAACCTGTTAAAAATCCGCACTGCTTGATATTGAGGACTATGATGCACAATATTGAATTGCGGTATTATTTTGGTTTTAAAATCTTTCCTGCGGGTACTTTCCCTCAACTGTCTCTCCTCATCTGTTTCATAGTTATGCAGGTATTTTTTAAAATTTACTAACAAAACCAAAACATAGAGGCTGGGATCATATGCTGTAAAGAGCCATATAGCTCTATATTAAATCAACAATGCATTTAAGGTATTTAATTGGATAAGGATTAATGCTGTATTGGTTAAAATCGCTTCGAAAATTAGCCATTTATTTGTCGTAAAAAGTAAATGACAAAAAAATGTTATTGTGGGATATCCATAAGAGATAGACATATACCATCGCGGAGTTTTCTGTAGACCTTTTCAATATGTACAATACTTAGTACATTATTTTGATAAATCTCGTAGTGTTCAGCCTGCGTTTGCAATGTAAGCGGAAAAAATTTAATTATTTACGACTTCACATTAGAAACCCCAAAAATAACAGTATTTCTCCACAATTCAATGGATGTTTTTATACATATAAACCTTCCTCTTTAAGCACTCTATCTATTAAAAAAAACCGCATCAAAATCCGTTGCGTAGTTTAAAAGATATAAGCGTACATAGGGACATAGAGACATAGGGACAGAGAAAGCGACTTTGTTTTATACTATGTAGTGATATACATACAGACTGTATACAGATTGAGGCAATTTTAAACAAACAAGTATCTTATTATTATAATACTAAATCGTCATCACTATGTGCTAGTTCTAAACTAAATGCGAACACATTGTGAGAACATCGAGATTTCTTCGATGACAAATCAGGATGGCAATGTTAATCAATGTCATCATAAATTCGCTAAGCAAGGAATGTTCATCGGCTCTAGCTAACACAATTTTCTTGCAGTTTCACTGCCGACATTCCATAGACGACACAAATATTCAACACGTTGTTGGAAATAAAGCAGCGAAATACAGGGTGAGTTTTTCAAGTGGGGGTGGATTGCCAAATCCGAAACTATGAGGAATATCGAAAAACACTCAAAGGAGTCTCGAGCCTGATTTTGATGAAAACTAAAACTGCATCATTAGATTTTTGAGAAATCAATCATCCTAGCCAGGAATCTAAACCTGTTGATTTTGAAAAAAAGAAAAACTCCTTCTGTATTATTACTTACACCATTCGATAGTGTTGCTGGTAAGGATCAGATTCTGCGAAGTATTGACATACGGCAAACTAAAGGAAAATTAAAACGCAGCGCTGTCATTTTCACATTATGTTTTTACTTCAAATTACTATTAACACTTCACTGTTAAAACAAAAGTAAAACAAAAAAAAATGTGAATGATTTCAAAATCAACAGGTTCGATTCCTGGCTAGGAATATTGATTTAAAAAAAAAAACCAATGAAGCAGTTTTAGTTTTCATCAAAATCGGGCTCGAGACTCCTTTGAGTGTTTTTCACTATTTCTCATAGTATCGGATTTGGCCATCCATGCCCACTTGAAATATTCACCCTGTGTAGTATGAAATAGATAAGTGATTTTAATACTTCGTTCTATAAATTATATCAAGGATTCGTTTGAACACTGTTATTTTCAAGAAGATTTCAAGAAAACGTTTATATCAAAGCAAATCTTGACATAGAAGTACGTAACTGCACACGATCGAGTTAAATCAATCACCCTCATAACAGTTTAAATTTTGGATCCAGTTAAAACTTTAGAAGGAGAACCAAATAGCAGGCTCAAGTACACGAGGGTAGAGACGAAGGCGCCCGACGCGCCGCCCCTCCCTAGCGGTGTCAAAACCGTGAAACTTTAATGGCAACGGTATATCTTAGAGCGGCTCAAGATAAACTTGGCAAGAGCAACCTCGCCTAAAACTTAAACTTGATCAGAAAAAGGTCACATTAAAAATTTAAGTAATAGATTAACTGTAACCTATTTGAACCTAACCAGCTTTTAACTCAACTGTTCTCGTATCCGTAAACAACAACGCTCCTTGTACACATGTCTCAAAGTAATTAAGTACTACTTCTACGTATAAATGAGTCCGCTAAATTACCTCTAAGCGCAGGATAAGTGCAGAAGCGTCACGTTATGTGAAATGTTTAAGTCTCTCACGTCAGGTTACAAGCACGCTTTCTTAACATACCAACACCACTTGGAGCAGAAAATAGTTTACCTTTGCACAAGGAGAATAGTTTTATTTGCTTTCTACGACTTTGATGTAGCCCATGGGGTAATTAAACGATCGCTAATTACTCCTTGCAAAATATTCTGACGACTATAAACACTGAGAAATTATAAAACAAATTAGCGAAACACATCAAAGAAATTTTACACTAAACTGTTTGGGGAAAACTAGCGTGTAATCAATCATTTTCACATAATAAGACTCCAATTTTTACTGTTAATGCAATAGGTAATCCATTTGATCGCCGTCGATACAAAGTCTGACACAATATTAATCATCGCCGTCTTCGAACTAGCGCACTTTTCACGACCCGCAGGTTTTCCCACAATTTATTGACATAATCATTTTTCCATAAACAACGGAAGCGAAGTGATTTATAGTTGGGCTGGAAACTGACTAAATATATTAAAATTATAAGAAAACAAATACGGAATCAGATTTTATCAAGAGACTCTTTTAAAAATGAATATCTATGAGGTAGGCAGTAATAGTAAAACTCTTAAGAGGCGATACCGAACGTTCAATCCTAGAGAATTTAGCGCTGGTGAAAATAGATTCAGAAACTGAAGAGGCTGGCAAAATTCCACTTACAACAGATTAAACACGAGGTAGAGGGTGTTTGTGACAATAGAAATATTCCGCTTACGCGAGAAATGGCGGACGTATGTTCGCCATTTCTCGCGTAAGCTAGACGGCTGTATTGTAAATAAAAGAGTATCGAAGAAGCATTTGCGGTTTACGGGGATTTTACGATCCAGTCTACGGCCAAGACGACAGAGACGAGTTCAACAGTTATTATAGGTATTATGAAAACAAAACAATTTATCCGTGACTACGTTTTTAATCGTTAGTGATTTCAGTAAGTTTGCAGCGTCAGAAGCATCGTTTTTAGGGTTCCGTACCCAAAAGGTCAAACGGGACCCTATTACTGAGACTTCGCTGTCCGTCCGTCCGACCGTCTGTCACCAGGCTGTATGCTGTATCTCATGAACCGTGATAGTTAGCTAGTTGCAATTTCTACACATTATGTATTTCTGTTGCCGCTATAACAACAAATACTAAAAACAGAATATATTAAATATTTAAGGGGGGCTCCCATACAACAAAATGATGTTTTTGCTCGTTTTTATAAATAATGGTACGGAACCCTTCGTGCGCACGTCTGACTCGCACTTGGCCGGTTTTTCTTTCTCATTTCAGTGTTTCAAAGTGTTTTAGTATAAACGCAACAATACATTTAACTAGATATTTACAATCTGTGGATTTATTAAACAATCCCCAAAAACGTCTTAAGATAGCCCATCAACACAAAGAATATGCAATCCATATTTAAAACGTCGAAAACTTCATGAGCAAGGGCCATATATTTTTTTAGTCTTCCTTTTTTCACGAAAGGATGGGCCGTTTATGAAGAACTTGGCACCTAGCACTGATCGGATAATTATTACTTGAGGAATTCTTGGCTATAAATAGTCTTATCAGTGATAGATAATAATAGAACTGGCTCAGTGGAGTATACTCTGACCTTGATAGAGAACTACGTTAATTCCGTTGCCGTTCTTAATTCCGAAAGAGACAGTTGAAATAGTCAATTGTTTCATCTCGGGATATCAAAGAATGGATGTTGTTCACTGGACTAGTAGGATGTATTTTATAGATCTTTACGGAGTGTTATATAAGTTTCAATCAAAACCCTTCATTGAAACAGCTGAGCCTTCCTTTAATGCATATCATAGCCGTTCCATTCATCGCCACAGTTAAGACACTCGTTTTGTTATTAAAACGCTCACACAGCGCTGCTACAGATAAGTTTTTTAGTTCTAAGAACACTCACGTGGCGCTGTTATAATTTCTAAAGCAATACGGAGACTATTTTGCTCATTACGTGTTCCGAATTCGACATAATATTATATTCTTCGGACAAAGGATCGTTTTCAGATAAGTCTATAACATCAGAAGATATAAAATTATAACGTCGTACTCCAAAATCGCAATAAATAAAATTGTGTCAAAAGAGAATCTCCTTGTTTATCATCACTTTAAAAAAGGGTTGCACAAAAATGTAAATATTTTAGGGGATCATTAAAGTAATGCCAGGAGAGCCTCTTCAGTCGCTAGTAATACCGATCGTGTCTTGAATTAATTTTAGCGAGCGACGCTGAGTGACGTTGTAGGCGTTGTGCTACGTGTAGGTCACGTTATAACAATATAACAAACACTTGTGTCTATAATGATTATCTAAATAATTTGCATAATTTTTGTTTCTATACGACGAATACGTACGGGTGGTGCTTCTTTTTAGCAAAGACCAGACCAGCCAGAGTTCTCCAGTGTCTATAATATTACACAATTTAAAAACACCCTGAAAATAATAGCACTGCTTCAATAGTTTATTTTGTAAACGGACGATTTTGTATTTATTTCGTAAATAAAATTTTCATATATAAATTTAATTTAACTCAAATAAATCTAAACCCACATTTATAATTATATTAAATAAATAAATACAAATATATTTATTTATTATATGTTTTATAGATCTTTCTTAAAATTTAGGGGTCAGAGGGATTTTAGCCCACCTTATGCGTAACATTCGGTGGTGGACATCATGCAGTCGCAAGTCCAACCCGATCATCATTCCCCGTTAACCTTTGGAAAGATCGCCTTATATTTGGTCGCGCGGAGACTATATACGGCCGGAGTGAACGAAACCATAGCGCGATCTAAATCGACTACAACGCCATCTATCGAGCTATGGCGAACTAATCGACACCGCCGTATATCGTGCGGGTAAACGAAGGTGATAATATTAATATAACGATATGTTACAAATAAGTGACTAATTTACTATGCATGAAATTAAAATCTTGATCTTGCTAAAAGACGCACTTCGGCTCATTTAAAGCAACTATGCTACCTCAAATAACTTCAATTTAATAACGCTTTGCACAAATACAGATTTGACATACTTTCGCCATTTTCTTAATAATATTAACAATTCGGCATTACACTAAAGCCCAATAATTTTCTTATAATAAGTTTAAAACCCATAAAAGCTAAAAAAATAAATAAAGTAACAGCTTTCACCAAATGAACAGATACACGTAATAACATTTAATAAATTATATTTTTTGTCAGTCTACCATCAAGATACTAAACAGATGTAATCTGAAATGAAGTGCCATCTCCCAAAGTGGCAGGTGAGCAGCAGCAGAAGAAATAATTTCTTTAAAATGTGCCTCCCAGATGCGGCGAAGGCGACATTGATTTCACGAAATTAGGGAAACTTTAATCGATCTGTCACTCAAACCGAGAGCTCGGCAACTGGTTTAATATTTTTGCTTAATTAACTGACACCACCTGACACGGTATGAATAAAGAATGATACCTCTGTATGAATGAGTTATAACATAAATACATTTGTAACGTATTCGGACAACGATATCGAGATCCTTAATGTTTATACCTATATTTAACAAATAAATGATTCTGATTCTGAACATAAATCTTTTCATATGCAAATCGCGGTCAGCATAAATGCTTATGGAATAAGTGTCGTAAAATAATTTAGGTACTAGGTACTCAAAAGTATTATTCAATTATAATAACTTGGCCATGACATGCTTTACTAAAAGAAAGCATTTGGACTTTGGAGAGATATTCAAGTTTGATTCGGAAGCCTATGAGAGTTCTTGAAACTTCAAATATTGCAGGATGATTCCTAGAATTGCAGTCATACTGTATGTTGAATTTATATTCGAATGTCTTGTTCCAAGACTAAAATTAAATTGGCTTGCGTTTCATTTAGCATAAAGTCTTGTCATTCTGGAAAAAATCTCCACCGCTTCTTTCTTTAGTTCATTGTAAACTAAGTTGATCTAATTTACAATGAACTAAAGAAAGAAATATCATCAACTGCGTTATCATCATCTTCTTGCCCTTATCTCAATTTATTTGGGGTCGACGCAGCATGTGTTCTCCTTCCATATTTTCTCTATTACTCCATACTAATCATCTCAGCAGACACCTCCTTTCTGACCATATCATCTTTCACACAGTCCATCCATCGTTTCTTTGATCTTTCTCTACTCTCCATCTACATTCATTCTTAACATTTACCTCACTAAATTTTGGTGAGATTGACCTACTGCATAATTACTCAAACATCAAAACAAAATCATCATCCAAATCAAATAATCTAAAACCTTCACATAAAAAGTAAATTCAATAATATGACCGTCCACTGTAGAAAGCTACGAAAAGAAGAGATACTCGTTTGCAGCTTTTGAATAATTTTAACGAATTTAGCATAGAAACTTTCCCGACAGCTATCAAACTTCGTAACCAATTTACTAAATACCCCAGGTCAGTCATCCTAAAAGCTTTATCTTTTGTCTCACTTTTAGATGGTGTTTTGGGTGCTCTCCCCGAAAACGTTAATGATTTTGTTTGATGTTGTGCCAGAATTTTACGCCCCGATGAGGAACTTACGCTCGTGCGTGTAAACGTAACAATCAATGTTGAGCTAATAATCAACAGTTGATAAGAACACAATGGCGTGTTGTTAGGTCAGCGGGTCTTGCGCAATACTCTACGTGTTTACTAAGTAACTGCAGAGTGCACAGCATGCTAAAGATGTGCTTCCGCACTGCCGTTGCTGCATAACGCATGCCAACCGTTACGCGATGGCGCTAGGCGGGCACGTACGGGCTATCATTACATACCTTCAAGTAATACATGCGTTTACACGCATCGTACAAATAGCTATCATTCATTTACAGGCATTCTTTAAGATTAGTAAACCGTCTAAGTGCTCCGAGTGCTGCCATATCAACATCTTAAGTGTGCCAGGGCTCCTAATTGTTATCTCATATGATCTCTGAACTGATCATCACATGGGTCTCTGAATGAAATCACTTGGTACCCTCTTCTTATACATGAAGATGCAGCACAGCGCAAACACTGGTTGGTGGAAGCCGAGTCATTAATAACACAAGAATCACACAGATTTTTATTATTTATGAATAAATAATGAAATTAATTTGAAAAGATCCTACTTTCCGAATATCTGCTAAGCCAAAGGCCATGAGAAAGTGAACAGACAGGCGTTGTCTCGGCCGCATCGCGTCGTCCGGCGCTGCGCGTACAGTACCGTTAGCAGCGAAATCGGATGACTGGTAAATTTATGTAAATAGGGTAGTGGAACTTACACCAAATCACAAGCATTCCGTAAGCTTGCTGGTGTTTATGTACCTACTGCTGCTACGTGATTGTTGATCAAAAGTCAAGTTTCACTTTTACATGTTACAATATTAGAATTAGGTACCTACCTCTGGTTTATGTCAAAGAACATTGTTTTGTAAATTGTAACTAGGTTTAAAAAATGCTTCATTTAGTTAAAATCTGGTAAAGTTCTTTAGTAAATCCTCGTATTCAATCCGTACTGGTTTCAAAGTGGTTTATCAGTTGTACTGTTTATTAACGGGAATAAAGGTACATTATTGTTCGTCATAAATAAACAAACATTTACAAATTCGGTGATGTAGGTAGCAATGGCAGGCCTCACCGCAACCCGAGCCTAATGTTTGGCCCATCGATTATTTCGGACGTCCGCAAACGTTGGCAGGCCAAGTGTCCACAGATCAAATGTTTGATATTCCCTGTTCGGTATTGATTACAAGTTACGGCTTCTCGATTTATTTCGCCAACATTGTAAAGGAAACAATGGATAGACTTTGTAAAGGATCATCATCATCAGCCTATAATGTTCCCACTGCTGGGACACAGGCCTCCTCTCTATGAGAGGGAGTGGGCTGTAATCCACCACGCGGGTCCATTGCGAGTTGGGAGATGTCACATGTCTTTGATATTTTAGTTCTAGGACATGCCGGTTTCCACAAGATGTTTTCCTTCACTGTTTTGAGAGCAGCGGTGATGAAATTAATTACACAAAGTAATGCGCCTGCCTGGGTGCGAACCCACGGCTTACTGCTTACGAGCAGTAAGCCGTGGGTTCGCACCCAGGCAGGCGGTCGGTGCTGCCACCACTGTGCCACCGCTGCTCTCCGCGTGTAAAGGATGATATGGCAGAAGTATGGAACAAGAAGACATGCGACGACCCCAAATAAATTGGGATTAGTGCAGGAGAATGATGTAAAAGTAGGTAAAATTGGGGTTTCGCACTATAGTTTCATTCATGCGATTGTGGTGATTGGATTGTCTTTGCTGCACATTAGCAAGGCGAGCGCAGGGAAAGCCAGATGTTCCGGGCTAGTAGTCCGTGGCCGCCACGCTGCACTTCTTCTCAACGGTCTGTGCACCGCTTGATTACCGCCCATCTACCTAACACTACACTCAAAGCTTTCAGTACCTATAAGCACACAGTTTCTCTAACATAATTAGACAGCTTCCCCAATAACCTTAAATAAGATTATTAAAAGAAGTATTCCAAAGTTATCGAGGATTACAGCTGAAACTTTTCCTCGGCTATTCCGAATCATAAACATTCGTTTATGAGATTTGGATAAGCCTTAAGTACATAATGGTTTCAAAGCAAAGTTCTAAGGTGATGTTTAAGTTTTAGTTTTAAAATAAAACTATATTTATCTTGGTTCGTACAACCTGTTCTTAAAAAACACGCTCTTATAAACAGATTCCGACTGCATTTATCCGAGAGTAATAATTTAATTGAACAATAAAGAAACTCTATGCTTTGTTAAACATTTATGTTACTACTACAGCGTATATTTATCAATTCAGTGGACAGCAAATAGGAAATTACAGTTGATCGTTTCCATGTCTATCTACCATTAAAGACCTTTAGTTACTGATAAGCTCGTGTAGTTATTGCTACACCTCACGAATACCTTCAGCATATAATATGAACCGTATATGTTATCAGGCTAATCGTCACATTGGCTGTTACGTTCATTTAACATCAACTGTCACAATCATGAAAAAGATACCCATATTTTTCATGAAGTTGCCATTTGGTTAAAAAAAAACACTATTGCATATTGCTTGTACCTAATTGGCCTTCTTCTACATTCTACTGGCCACTCGAATGTATTTAGCTGTAAGTTTTCTAATTTATAAAATAAACAAATATTTCTACTTACATGAATAAACTTAAGGACTCTACATTTGAGAAGACTTCGTTTATTTCTGCATGTCTAACCTATATTTACAATTATTTTCAGGGAGAATCTAAGCATACACGATCATGGTCGTGCTCAATTCTGCTGATGCTGATGGCACGCTGCGCGAGCGCAGAATGTCCGTGGGAGGGGGCGCCTACGTTGCAAGCCGCGTGTGTGTGCGCACATAATTTAGCAAGAGATCTGTCAGTCCAATGTGATCAGGTATAGTATTTTATCTTTATCAATTTATGAATTTTATATAAAACTCACAACAAAATTAAAAATAATCAAACGTATCTTTTTATTCATCAGGTTGACTTCCCAACACTATTAGCAGCTTTAAACATGAGCGCAAGAAATATTGTTATCGATCTACTGTACATTAATAATGCAAGTATTCCCATCCTCACTCATAACATGTTCGCAAATCTAAAAATTCATAACCTTCAAATATCCGGATGTGGAATAAAGCGAATAGAAGATGACGCTTTTAGAGGACAAGGGCCATATCTCAAAAACTTGAACCTACAAGATAACGAATTGACCGAAGTTCCAGTAAAAGCCCTCAAAATTTTGATTAATCTCTCTCTCCTAGATATATCCAAAAACCGCATTGCACTCGTCGCCAACCATTCTTTTATCACTCTCCGCAAGCTCACTACTCTGAAACTGTCCGATAACAATGTCACACTAGAACCACAAACACTCACTGGATTAGAAAACTCGTTGAAGAACTTAAATCTCAAAGGTACGAAACAAAAAATAGTACCTGAATGTATAAGAGGTCTTCGAAGCTTGGCTTTTCTTGACCTCTCTCAAAACAGTATCAGAGAACTTCCAGGCCCCGACGGTAGTCGGACATTTGAGGGATTAGACTCACTGACTGCTCTTAACTTGGAACGAAATATCATTGTCCATCTTAGAGAAGATGCGTTTGCTGGAATCAGGACAACACTAAGTTCTTTAAGCCTTTTAAACAACCTGCTCCCTGAATTCCCAACTGCTGCAATAGGAACACTGAGCGATTTAAGAGTACTAGATATCGGGTTTAATTTATTAAATAAGCTACCAGTCGACGCTTTTGTAAACAATCCATCAATAACTTTACTAGCGTTAGATGGAAACCCTTTGCCTACAGTGCCGGAAGAAGCATTTTCTCATCTTAACGAAACACTGCGAGGTCTTAGTCTTGGCGGTAGGTTCTTGAACTGTGATTGTCGCCTGCGCTGGATTATTGAATGGATTCGCAACGGAGAATTACAAGTAACATCACGAGAAAGAAATCCGCAATTCTGCGGCAACCCGTCCCATTTCCGTGAGCGTGGCTTTTACAGTTTTGAACCAAACGAATTAGTTTGTGATTATGATTCAATTTCAACAACAGAAAGGCAATCGACGACAGTAAAAGATTTGAATGAGTGGAAATTAAGTCACGTCATCACAACTACATCCACATCTACCACCACTCCTGCACCGTCATCAAGCAGCAGTACAACCGAACCACACGAAACAGAAATAAGCAATAACATAGATATACCAACGAAACCAGCCATCGTTCAGAGCACCAGCACCACCAGCACCGCACGACCCAGCCGCGTCCCCTCTGTCCGCCCCGCCGCCCCCACCTGGCGCCACGCCCCACACCAGCGTCCTCCTCTTGTAATGAGTTTCCCACAGCATAAAACAAAAGTAGATGATTCCAACGAAGTCATTGTGAAAAATGCATACAGGCAAGACAATTCCGTAATCATACAATGGGACTCAGATGTTGCTAATATACTCGGCTTCCGCGTCGTTTATCGACTCTTCGGAGACAAAAGCTTCAAACAAGGACCACCTTTGGAAGCCAGCGAAAGAGAATTCAAAATTAAAAATGTTCCATCTCAGGTGCGTATACCAATATAGATATAAATAGATACTTTCTAAATGCAGAAAAATTGTGCATTTTAATAACAGAAGGCTTTGGTTTTTACAGGAATGTATCGTGGTCTGCGTGATCTCCTTGGAGGAGGTTCACGTGAGTCCAGAGACGGTGCCATATTCTCAGTGCCGTGAGGTGCGCACCGTTTCCGCCGCCGCCTCTAATATGGACAAGATCACGATAGCGGCAAGTGCCGCCATCTGTGGCACCATCGTCGTGGCTGTACTAGTATTTGCCGCGGCGTCGCGCCGCCGATCTCGCACCGTGCACCGCCTGCACACGCAAGTTCCTGACAAGATGCCCAACCCTTGTTGCGGTGGTCTCACCGGCACGCCGAGCCCCAGCGGCCCGCTCTCCTCGTTAGCTACAATCGGCGCATTTGGAAAGCAGCGTGAGTGGGATCAAGTGTCGGCTTATAGCGCACGTTCGATCCCGCGTGCACGGTCCTATACCGAACCGGCTCCTCCGGACCCGTTACCGGGTCGTCCTGGAAGAGCTCGTTCCCTCGCTGATGGTCAATCACAACATAGCTATTCTCATTCCGGCCGATATGGAGTGCCTGGCTACCCTAGTAGCCTTCTAGGATCACGAGCTGGTAAGTTGGACTGTCGCTTTGATTACTTCTTCGTTTCACTTCCGGCTTTTACTTGATTTTTTCACGGTTTTGAATTGCACGGTGCTATTTTTATGATCTTATAAACAAATGCCCTTTTACTTTTAGATTTGCGACAATCACGTCAGTCCTTAGGAGCAGCATCGGAACGTGCCTCACGTTTGTCGCTGAGCGGCGCAGCAGGTGGGGCCACCGGCGGCACGGCGGGCTCTCGGCGTAGGCCGCGCTCGAGGTCGAGGCCCGCCAGCCGATACAGCGTCGGCTCCCTAGGTATGGGCTACTGCGACACTTCCGACAACTGGACTGATCATGATATGGACATCTACATGGCGCGGAACCCGACGACTCGGAGTGGACTAGTGCCTTTATAGCGTGCAAGGGACACGGCGCGGGGAGACATGACATGTCGCGAGCGCTCCTCGCCCTCGCGCAGGGCTCCCGCGGGCTATACCTCGTGGTGCAGTCATAGCTCCCGCGCAGGCCAGCGCCTGCACACACACTCTCGCCGACACAGCCATGAGAAGACCAATAGACGTGCGCACGCGCACTGCAACCGACTCGCGGCTCGCAGCCAGTGTGTCCGCTATCCGATAGAATATTGAGTAAAGTGTAATCTTATTGTTACCTACTAGAAAACTTTGCGATCATGTACAGTTTGCTAAGTTTCGGTATACTTATGTACGTATGTCAAGGATTGTAAATTATATAGTGAAGATTTTAATTGAGATTAAATTATTAATGTTGGTTTTGACTAGTTAAATTGTGGTTAAGATCAATTGATCATACAAATAATTTGTGTAACAAAAGAGAAAAGATTTCTCTTTGGCATGCAATTCATTTTGATAAGTGTCTCTTATTATGAATTTAAAATAATGTTGTATGGATTTAAAAAAAAAAAACAACTATTGGTTAGTGAAAACTAGTCACAATATTTTGCTAATTCACTGTAGAGACATCAATTTACAATGGTTGACTAATATTATAATGTTCGCATTTTGGACACAGGGTGTTCTTATTACCACTGATTTGTATTGTATATTACTTTTAACTTTTATGGTGCATATTTATTTAGATTTTAGATTGAATTTATATTATTAAGTTGTACATATATTTTAAAATAAATTGTAAGGTAATGTAATAAAAGATAATTAATTGTCATGATCAGGAGGCAATTGATCAGCAACTCAACATATAAGCACAATAATTATGATCTTTGAAATATTATTATTGAGTGTCGTTTTTCAAAAATCAATCCTAAATGGTGCTATTTTGAAAAAGAATTAAGATATACATACTTATTTTAGAATGTTTTTATATTTAAACTTTAATGGAAATGTGTAGTTTTTCCTATTATGGAAACTTTAAAATGTGTTTGCTCAAGATCATAAAGTAATATTTGTGTTAACTAAATTACTCATAATAAGAGTATTTGTGTAATTATAAGTATTTAATTAAACTATAATTTGATGGATTTATTGTACATTCATAATTGCATATCCACCTATAAATCTCCTGATATTTCAATGCCTATGTCTTTACAAGAGAAGAACATTATGTACTTACCCTGGTACTAGAATACGATGTTCCCATCGGTACTGCAGCTCCTGACAGAACTCGTACCACAGATGCGCCAGGTAGGGTAGCCCGCCCGCGTCGAACAACCGCGCCGCCGTCACCGACACGCGCCATACCAACCCGCCCTCTGGGCTCGTCTTCACGTAACCACATAACTTCTGTTCACCATCCACCTGACAAAAACATCATACAAATAAATCTATGTATTCTTAATGTGAAACAACTAGCGCCATCTACTGGCAAACAGTATGACACCTCACCTGCTTGAATTCCACTTCTAGCTGTTCAGGATAGTTGAAAGTATTATCTTCAACAGCATCAGGGAACACATAATACAGCAGGGGCATGAGTAGCTCATCAGCTATAGGACCCTTGAAATCTGTCATGTTTCGGCTATGTCCCATGGCAGCCTTCACTAACTTAGATATAGTAATGGGAGCTTCAGTGATCTTATTGAGCGGATTCACTAGTCCCAAACTTTTACTCAACCCCAGAGTGTCCATAAGAAGATTATTATTATCTAATAAATCCATGATTTTATTAATGGTTTCCGATAATTGACAGTTGAAGGTATCCCTCATTTTAAGGGTAATTGTCCAAGTAGGGGCCATAAGAGGATCAATTTCAGAAAATGTAGAAGAATCTACTATAGCACTTTCACGGAACTTTGGCCAGATAGCATTGAGCAATACACTATGTATGGGGTTTTTTTCAGATCCGAAAGGAAGCTCTAACAGTTTTTTCACATCAAACCCGTCTATTGATAGAAACTCATTTGACTGTGTTGTCTTTTTCCAGGCAAATGCATCCACTTCTCTTAACTCATAAGAAAACTTTGTAGAAACAACAACAGCATCCAGAGCGACTGGCGATGAAATCTTAGATTTAAATAAGCCTACAAGGCCACTCAAATGTGAGCATTGATTTGAAATCCTTTTCAAATGAATTGTGTCAAAACTAACTTTATGTTCACTGTCCTCATAGAATCCTAAATATGTTTGCTGCCAGTGTTCACGTATTTTGACAAAGAAAGGCACACCACAGTCTATGTTAGCAAAAGCAATATTTGCAGTGCTCATCACAAGCTTTATTAAATTTCCATCAACCAATGGCATACTCGGACACAACATTATATACCGTTTTAAACCGTACCAGCTGGACACTGGAAAAGGACTTCCATCGAGGTCATCCATAAAATTTGAGGTTGACTCCCAAATACCATTGTGCAACTCTAATAGAAAAGATTTATCCTCTGACTCCTCTGAGTTCTCTGCAGACTTAGCAGGATCTAGTTTGTGATAAGATAGTATAAATTTGTTGCCCTGGAAGTAAATTTCCTCCGATTTGCTAGACCATTTCTTTGTGTACTCTCCTGGTAGTTTATCTAAAGTTGATTTAGACAGTCGCCATTCTTTTAATACCTCTTCTATACGAGCAATAAAAACTTCCCAATCTGATACCGTCGTAAAATCCTGATGGTAAATATCATATTCATCTATTTCTTCATTCATTTTTGTTTTGAAAATGCAATGAATGGAGCAACAAACACAAAAAACAAACAGCTGTTGGGTTTGGCACTGACAATTGTCAATAGGACAATGACAACCCAGGAACTGCCAAATGTCATTACAATAACGTCATTATTCACTGCGTTGCAGGTCAATTTTTCTATATTTTTATCATTTGTATTAACATGGGACTAATAAGTACGAATTATAAGTCCAATTCGGATCAGTCGAAGCAGAAAGTAGGTTAAGGCGCTGACGTATTTGTATAAGGTTGTTTGAATGTGTGAATTGAGTAATTTTATATGGGAAAAAATAAAGAGGCGACGAGTCCCAGAGCTCATGCAAATGGTCCAACAGATCCATACATGTTAGCAATACTTTTTCAAAGAACATATTAAGACATGCCGTTGGATTTGTATTGGAAGTCACTAATTAGACAAAAACATGGATAGGCACTGTGCTTTAATATATGTAACGCAGTCAAAATATTGTACTGAACAGGAATAATATAAATATAACTGGAGTCATTAAAGTATTTGTATTTATATTTGGAGGAACAAAAAGAATCGAAAGGTTAAGTAAACTTATTACCTACATAGGTAAATAACTGTTACTTTTTATTATATTTTGTAAAGTTGGAAAGGCCTACAATGATTCCGTAACTGAAGGTTCTTGAACAGAAGGAATGGTCCAAGGCAAAAAAATGGTCGCAATGACAGGCAAAACAAGTGCATTGCAACTTGGTGAATGTGAAAGTACTACTATAATGGTACAATTGTTGCCATAGTTACCGAAAAGTAAACAAATAAGAATCTGTTGCAAGAACAGGGTACTTTTGATTAGATTTTGTCGATCTATAATTATGTTTAGAGGTGATAATCCTCATTCTTTGAGTTATGAACAGCAAGCTAAGTTCATTCAAGATCGAATTACAAATGTGGAGAAAAACTTTGGGGAACTTTGTGTTGCGTTTGGTGACTATACAAGAAAAACGGCAAGGTGAAATAAATCAAAACAAATATGATTATACATTCTAAAAAACATATGTAATTCTAATTACATTTGTTCCTTTTTCTACCTTCTTAGTTGAGGCCTTTGCCCAGTCATAGCTGGTCAGCATTGGCTAGAAAGGAATATAATATCACTCCTGTAACCTCCGAAGTATTAGGCAGAGGTGTACCTTATCTTATAGTACTACACCCACAAGACCTTACCCCTAGAGCTCTCCTTCCACGGTTCAATCTAGTTGTCTGACCTGTTGTATAAATAAAGGTAGGTTAAACTGCAAGTTAAAAGTATTCCCGATGTTTTTTTAAATAGATTGCGCGACATGGGAGATGAACTAGTAAAAGTTCTAAAGGAATACGCGAATAATGAAATCGTTAACAAATCTTTAAGTAGCGGCTTAGATAATCTGTCTACAACTTTAACAGCCATTGAGGAGTACCGGAATTGTGAAGTCCAGCGGTTGGAAGCCAAGGTAATGTTACTTGCAAACCTGCCCACCATTGCAATGGTGGTTGATTGAAAATTGCTTACCTAAGTTCCTACTTCCTACTGTTCCACCTTGGAAATCTAGGGAGTAAGTATTAAATTATTCATAAAGGTCTTTATTGCAAAGCATTAGAAACCTATACATGACGTATTTTTACCCAAAAACCGATTTGTGTTTATTTAGGTTATTGGCGAGCTGTGCCAATACGAGACAATTTGCAAACATGCCAGGGAGGAATTGAAGCATACAATGAACGTACGCGAGAAGGAGCTGGCACGCAAGAAAGTGCTAGACAAAGCGAGGGAGAAGCAGCCTTTTAACAGACAGCAAGTTGTACGTTACCGTTACTATACCTACATATAGTTACATTTATCTTGCTTGACATAGAATTCTTAGTAGGTAAAGTATGCAAGAGTACGCGGCTAGCGGCATTGCGCCACACGATAGTTCTTGCATAGGGTACCTACATACGTACTATGATTATAATTAAAACCAATGGCCTTCTTCGCTGGCTCATATTACCTGCTGCCTGCATTATATTGTTTTTACTTTCAGCACCTATTGTGTTTAAGTATATAATAAACCAACTATATAAAAGACAGTCCACTATTTCTACTGAAAAAACGAGCTAACCCAAGAACATTTATATTTTTGGCATTTAGGTAAGGGGCCGTCCATTAATCACGTGATGTTTTTATAAGCATTTTTTAACCCCCCCCCCCTCCCCCTTAGTGATACGTGGTGAGGTTTAAGACGAACCCCCCGCCCCCACCCAAAATTACGTGTATTTTTAGTACCTACACAGAATCTTTTTTTTTTTTTAATATTATCTTTAAATACAGGTACCTACTTCGTTCGTTGCCTGGCAACAGCGAGTCAAGGTCACACTACAAGCCGCTTTTCGGTTTAGAATCGCGCGTTTGACGAAAAAATAAATACACGTGATGTATCTTACTACACCCCCCTCCCCCCTCGTGATATTTCGTAATTTTCGCTAAACCCCCTCCCCCCCTTTCAAGCCTCACGTGATTAATGGACGGTCCCTAACACCAGCTTATCATAACACCACGCCAGTATTTCCCAAGGGGTAGGCAGTCGTATGCACTATATTACTACCTAAATATGCAAATTCTGTTTTAGACTTATGCAGAATCTGAGTTACTAAAGGCTTCGGCGGAAATGTCGCGGACTGCCAAAGGTTTGAGTGAGCAAACGGAGTTCTTCGAGCGACGCAAACTTCAGCAGCTAAAGATACTTTTGACAGATTTCGTCATGATTGAGATGACCTTCCACGCGAAGGCAGTGGAACTGCTTACCGTTGCTTATCAACAGATCAATGATATTAATGACAAGGGTGACTTGGAGGTGAGTTCGTGGGTACATGATGTTTGACCGTTATCGGATTATTTTGTTATCATTATTCTCCTGAACTTATCCCAATTTAATTGGGGTCGCCGCAGCATGTCTTCTCCTTCCATAATTTTCTATTACTCGTCATCTCATCAGACACCTCCGAATTATTTAGTTATACGTTTGATTTAAAGAAATTACCTAGGTCCTGCTTACATAATAGTGACGATGTTTTTGGCTCAGTTATTGGTAGACAAAAGCACTCTGTTATGTTGTATTTTGAAAGGGCAGGCTTGCCTAATAGCTTACGTAATCAGAAATATTTCATCCAAAAATTGTACCTAAACGACTTCTAATTTTATATTTTTTCTGTAAAGCTCTTGAATGCAGGTCTTTCAGATAACGAGGATCAAACGGTAAATATTATTTAATCTTAACTTATTCATGGCGCTTCACATTTTATAACATTTGTTCATTGACCACCTACAGAACTTTAAAAGAAAATTGCGTTCGCCAGAGAAGCAAGCGAACCCTGGAATGTCAGCACGATCATCTTCACTCGCTTCGCTCATGAACCAGCAGTCCCCCACTAACGATGAGTACTTTGGGGTTAGCATCACACTCATTTAAAATCTACTAATAAGCATGTTTCATCTATATTTACATTCATGTGTGACCGGATTTGAACTTCCTGTTTTGATTTTGCATGTCGGCAGCCTGCATCTAAAATGTTATGGGTATAGTATTGTTAGTGCACCTACACTATTCCAACATAGTATCGTTGATACCTAGGTATTTTTTATGAAGCAAAACCTTGAATGAGGCTACTTCGCTTTCTGATTTAGTGATAGGTACTTTAAACTACCCTGCAGGAAAAATGAGGACTGGAATACGAGTGGAAATGTCTCCTGGGTACTTGTAATCTTAAAGTTGACGTCTGACCGACTTTGATTACTAAAATAATATGTGATTGTAATTTTTTTTTTATTTGAGATGGATTTTTCTTGACTCTAGGTCAGAGGTGACGGATTGGAATTTTTCTGCAGCTATAATGTGATTAATATCCACTACTCAAAACGATAGCTGTTGATTATTCTAGTTGTGCTTTGGTATGTCAATTGAAAGTCTGAAAAGGCTCCAAAAATTTCTTAGAGGTGCTTTGATTGCATCTAAGTAGGTACTCATATGGATTCTATCAATATAGTGGCCATAGCGTGTTTATTGGTTGGGTATCGACAACGGTACCAACACACGCGGGGTGAGGAAAACCGTTAAGGTGGAAGCGACAGGGTGGCCCAAGAAATTCAAATTTTATTAAGTGTTTTGCAATTTGCCGGCCACTGTCAGATTTTATGTTGAATAAAATATGATACGCGGCCGTAAAACGTACGTATTTACATAATTATCGTCATTAAAATCATCAATAACCCCTTTAAGTTCATTTAATCCCAATGAATGACTGTTTCATGAAAAAGTCATTCTATGAGGTTAAATAAACTTGAATTGAAACTCAGTAGAGCCGTATCAGTTACGGCCGCATATGATATTTACCGAACAGTGACATACCTACCTAAGAATAATATCACATTTTTATTACAGAGTATCCGAAAAGCGAGGTCGCCTGAAAAGTATGGTAATTCAGGAATGGCTAGATCCAGCTCGTTAGCCGCTCTCATGAATAATTCACCGAACAAAGAAAACGATGAAACATCCGTAATATGGCCTTTTATTTAGTCTGTTTTAATGGAATAAAATTGCAATGATCCCATGATAATCCATTTTCTTTAATGCAGGAATCTGAGGAAAGTGATGATGAAGACTCTTCTGAAGAAACTGAATCGCGTTAAAATTAATTTTAATGTGTGTTTTTGTGCAAGAGTCATATGATTCATTTTTTAATATAAGAAATCCTAATGTTATCTTACTCAAATATCTAAATAAATAAACTGTATAAATAGAACTCGTTATTTTATTAAGAACTATTAGTATAATATACTTTTGTGGTTCCCACAAAGCACTGCAAAAACTATTTTTAACTTAATAATGGATATATCGTAAATATTACACAATCTATTTTGTACATTTTCATTTTACTTGAGCATAACATTTTGTTAGTAGGTAATACAGGATTTACAGAACATGAATGTAATTTTGTGGCTTAAACACCCATATTTATAAACAAGTAAAAGTGATTACTTGAGTCAATGTCATTTTTATTATGTAGCTTAGTAACTTCTTGAAGTTGGAACTGTATAAGTTAGAATTCTTACTTTCGTTGTCGATTCTTACTTGGTGTAAATACTTGCTTATTGTATAAAAGAAATTGCATAAGTAATTACTTAAGCACAACCAATTACTTTGACTTGGCATAGATACAACGGCGGATCCAGGGGGGGGGTCATGGGGGTCATGACCCCCCCCTGAGCTGGTTCCAGGACTTAGGTGGACCACTAATTGAACATAATGATTTTATTTATAAAGGGTGTAAAACACCTCTTAACGAAGCCGAAAGGCAATGGTTCTCCCTGTTATTGCGATCATTTTTTTGTTCTACACCATACCTGGGAACCTTCTAGTTACGGAGATATTAGGGGTCAAAGTTCCAACTTTTTGACAAGTATTTTTTTATATACAAGTTTTTAATGTAAGATTTTTACTTTAAACACCTCCACGATCCCCGTACTATTCAATCCGTCGATCAGCACAATGTTTTGAGTGCGTTACATTGAGTTCTACCACCAAACATGATTTTACACCCCCCAAAAAAAAGTCGTTTCCCAGCAATAATTTTTGCGTAAAGTTACTTAGTTTCATGTACAGAATGTTTGGTTGACGGCTTCGTGATGAGGTGATTTACACGGTGTATATTTTGTCACCATACAGATTTTATGTAACTATATAGCTTGTGTTGAATGTTGTATTTATTGTCTCTCTCTCTGTCATTGGGTTAGGGTAGCACCTTAAGCTTTTGGAGGATACGGCGCGGCATACGCTGGCAGAATGTCCCGCGTGGGACGAGCCGCGCCGTGCCCTCGTGACAGAGATAGGTGGAGACCTGTCGCTGCCGACCGTTGCTCACGCGATGGTCGACAGCACAGAGTCCTGGGACGCGGTGGTGTCCTTCTGCGAAACCGTCATGTCGCAGAAGGAAGCTGCGGAGAGGGAGAGGGAAATCTCGAGTTCCTTCCCATCCCGCAGCAGACGCACCGGGCGTCGGCAGAGGGCGGATAACGCCCTCTTCCGGCCCCCCTAAACAGGTCCAGGGGCGACGGATTCGGGGACATCCGTCGCCCCCCATATCACTGGACCCGAGACGGTGGCGCGTAGTGTTCCACGCGCGCCTCTCACAGACGTAACGGGGGGAGCACACCTCACTCCCCCCAGGGACGAGGCCCGCACTGGTCGAGCGGGCCGGCACTAGTCCGGGGCAGCGGAAGTCACATTCGTTCCCGCTGCCCCCCGACGCAAGTGTGCGAGGGAACACCGGTGTGGTTTTAGTCAGTACGAGTCTGACAGACCCCTCCGCTCTCCCCAGGGCGGGGGACATCCATCGAGGATTTCCACATCGTCAACAAAAAAAAAAAAAAAAAAAAAGAAAAAAAAAAAGCACCTTAAGCTTACTGACCTAACCTAAAATCTTAGATAAATTCACACGATGAAATCAAGTGTATCGTCGTGACCACACAATTTTTTATGTATTATGGCTACACGACCTGTCAGTGTAGCGACAGCAGAAAGGTCTTTCTCTACGTTGCGCAGAATTAAATCGTGGCTAAGATCTTCAATGGTTGAAGATCGCCTAACCGGACTGGCACTTCTCCACATTCATAAAAACTTACCCATTGACGTAAATGACGTAAAAACACGTTTCGGGAGAAGACGTAAAAGAAAAATAAATTTTGTTATTTTAATACTTATATGTATTTTGTCTGTTTCTATTTTGTTTGTTGGAAACCCTAATCGTACCACCTCTTCACTTTTGCGGAGTTTTGCGTCATACCCCTCGTATGTCGAGCCTCTAGCTGTTATGACAAGCCACTATTGTGGCGTGCCCTGCACGTGGTTGCGACAGTCGCTGTCTCCATGTCGCCATGAGATCGCGCCGGAGGTCTGTCCGTTGAGCAACAATTTGCCGCGGCAGCGGAGTTCTCCCCCGGCGTGGTGCCTCCGCGCGCCATTCGTGCAGGCGCGCGAGTACTATCGCCTCCAGATCCCATGGCGGCAATCCGGCCAAGAGGCTCGCCGCCTCGCCGGAGATCGTGCGGTACACCCGGACCAGCCTTACCGCTACCGCCTTCTGGGGTTCGTTCAGGTAATGGGCGGCTCGCCGCCTCAAAGAACGCGCCCACACCGGGGCCCCGTAAAGGGCCATGGACCGCACGACCCCCGCGTTCAGCCTCCGGCAGGAGGCGTTTGGACCCCCCAAGTTCAGCAAGAGCCGCTTGAACGTAGCCCCTGCCCGTTCCAGTTTGGGGGCCAAACATCGGAAGTGCTCCACGAAGTTCCACCGGCTGTCGAGGACAAGCCCTAGGTACTTCAGCGTCGACTCGACGCGGATGGGAACTCCTCCTACCGTCAGTATGGATCCCGACGGTGGCGCATTCCGAGGCCCATGAAAGCACATGGCCTCGGACTTGTGCCATGCCACCTCGAGACCCAATTGCCGGATTCTCTCCACGACTATCGCAACCCCGCGTGTCATTAGTTCGGCCGCCGCCTCGTGTTACCTCCTTTGTGCCAGCACCAGCGTGTCGTCAGCGTAGCAAACTACGCTGACACCGCTAGGGAGGTCGGCGCGCAGCACCCAGTCGTAGCCGATGTTCCACAAGGGCGGCCCCAGAACCGCACAACATCTCTCGCCGGTTCCACTCTCCGTTGCGACCGGGGTAGATGACGGCCCTGTCCGTCAGGTAGTCCCCGACCACGCGACGAAGGTAGGTCGGCACCCGGTGATACCGGAGTGCCTACCTAATGCAGGTCCAGGGCATGGTGTTGAAGGCGTTGGCGATGCCAAGAGACACCGCCACGACGACCCCACCCCGGGACACCGCATCCCCCATCGTGAGAGCCCTCACGCGCATGATGGCGTCCACCGTCGAGCGCCCTCTGCGGAAACCAAACTGGTGTTCCGCAAGATCCGGCCCCATCCCCACATGGTGCCCGGCGAGGCCGTTAGCAATGACTCTTTCAAAGAGCTTGCCCACCTCGTCGAGGAACACAATGGGCTGGTATGTGGACGGAGAGTCCGCAGGGTGCCCCGGCTTCCGGATGAGGACCAGTTTCGCCGTCTTCCAACGAAGCGGGAACTGGCCTCTCTCCAAGCATGCGCTTAAGAGCCCCTCCAGTCGGGGCCCGAGAGCCTCCGAGGCCAGGACCCAGGCTTTGCCAGGCAAGTACAGTACTTACGTACATTAATAAAATACCTACTTTTTACTTGTATCTATTGTATTCAAAATTAAATTATAAGTTCTTGACTTGCCCACGACTATGTGACCCCCTCCTGGGGCCAAAGCTGGATCCGCCCTTGCATAGATACGAGGGTTAATCTAAAGCAAAAATCTGCCAACTGTTATTATAAAGCCATGCCCATAACAATATTTTTTGATGAAATATAGTGGCGTTGAAAGTCTAAAAAATGAAAAAAAACAATGGCATGAGAAATTGTAATGCTCTTAAAATTATTTCCCTTCGTGTCTTGCACGCGATCTTGCTTGTGTATCCCGTATCGCTCCGCGCCAGGCACTGTACTGATCAATATTCACCCTCTAGATACCAACCCCCGTTTATCCTAGTAACAAAAACATCAAATATGTAATACAACACAATTTAATTACAAAATAAACAATCATACAAATAGTTGCACAAACTCAAATACATCCACTGTGCTTAGTAAAATCTTACAAGAATCTAATTGTCTGATCACTCCATATTGCTTTGCATTTAATTTGATATTTAAGGATTTATACTTCTCATAAATTAGACTACTAGTGTACTATGTAATAAAGGAACACTTTTAATATATTAATCCATTCAGTAGACCCCAATATCTTTGAACAAACTCACAAACTTTATGCCATTATCTCTAGTTAATTTTACTGTTAACTCTATTATATGCACTAATGGCTTAATAATGTGACATGATGTTCCTTATGTGTAAAGTAACCAGTCTAACAATCTAGTAGTGAATAGTTACAGCAATACAACTTTGCATTCCATTACTAGAATTAGTTTCATTACTCGAGTAAGTCTATAGGTTACAGTCAAAACTGTTAACCAGACGAAACCACTTTTGACCAATATCAGTCGAAACCTTTATTATGTTAAATGGCGTTCCTCTATTAAAAATATTTTGTTTGAGAACACCTCAGTTATAATTACCTAGAATTATTACAGCACAACGTTTTTCAAAGGGTCACAAAATAACTCTAAAAGCTAATGAGTTTTAAAGTGAAACTTTTATTACACTGTCTCAAACTTTTTCGTTTGTGTGTTGCATGTCGCGTGACGCTGACTGTCGGCGGCGGAGTAGGGATAAAGTTTAACTTTTACTGTGGTATCATAAAACCACACAGCCCTTTTTTTTTTTTGTAAGTAATTGTTAGTTATTGTGTAAAATAGTTTTAACGGGCCAAAAGTAATTTTGACTAATTAACAGTATTGACTGTGACACACATGGTATTCAAAAACAATATTTGGAACAAATTCTATAATAATGAAACACCTGTCCATGTGTTATAACTGTATTGATACCATAAATAAACATCAATTGCTTTACTTTCCAAACAAACATAGCGATTGGTGTTACACTCCATGTAATTTATTGTAATTATCGCCTACACAAATATGGAGTGAAATTGCCTATGGGCCCCTTTCATGCCTTTTTACTTATGTTTAAATAATATTATCTTATCTATAGAGGGTGGTCATACACATAACTATTCATACATGAGCCACATAATCATTTAGCCCCTATGGAGTTACATCACCTATTTATCTTTATATATGCATTTTAGTATTTACTTTGACATTACATGGTAAAAATGACATGATTCAGGCACAAAACAATGTGGTGTGATTGTTACTTCTAGGATCACTGCTATTTTATGACTATTTTTCGTTTTCAACACCAGCTTGTGTCATGAGGTCTGTGATGTTTTTCTCCAGTTCATCCACACGGGTGCCCATCTCATCTATTCGGTTGATGATCTGATCAGACATACTTTGGAATTTATCTTGCATGTTTTGTAAGAGGGACTGCACCTGAGAAATCAAAATTAATCAAGTTTAGTTAGGATTTTTTTCTTTTATGTCTACCAGACAGATGCACCTATAATTTATATATGGTAAAGTCATTACATAATAAATATTTTCAACCGAATAACCTCACTAAGTAATAAACTGCAATGCTAGACATTACTGCGTCGTATCAAAACCCAGAGACTCGTAAAATATTTAACAGTTACGCATGGTCACTAGCAAAGGGAATACTCAACTCACATATTGTGTCACCTCTTGCATGTTTTTAGGATCATTTCCCGGTGCTGTGTATGTGCTCTCCACGTCAGTTGTTGTTGTTTCTGTATTTGGTTCTGCCATCGCTCAAAGTCTTCTCTGCTACAACCAAATTGAAGCCTTGTTTTCAAATCAATACTTTCTGCGTTTACGTCTCTCGTATCAAAATATTCAACACACAGAGAGTGCTTTCACGTCGAAATTCTAGCGATAACTGAGTCAAGTCGACTTTCAGTGTAACTTAAATTAAAATTCAATTTCTAATAAAAATAACTAAAACATTGCCTAGCAAATTGATTGACAAAACAAAATGACATGACGACATGACACGAAGAATTCAAAACCCGGAACAACAAACATTACTTCACTCTCTTGACAAAAAAATGAGGTTTTTTTTTCTCTTCTTTGTTAGCAATACAACAAGGATAGCGCATGATAAATATTCATGTTTCATGTCACGTTACGCTTTAGGGACATGGAAAATCTTGTCCATAGACAATGTCTATCGTACTGTCAAAAGTATGTAGTATGTAATAATTCCATTCTCAATACGCCTTTTTAGCTTGGTATTAGTGATGTTCAAAACCGCTGTAAACCAATCGCGCGCTGTAGACTACAAACTAAAAATAAATAGCGCGCTATTTTATACGCTATCATTATAACACGCTATCATATAACTCGGCAGCAATCTAAACGCGGAGACATCACCGTTTTATTCGGCAACGCGCTACATGGACGTAATAAACTAATAACGCGTGGTGAATGTTATCTCGCTACGCACTGCACTGTACACGAAAGAATATGGTATTAAATTAAATCTCATATATCGTAAAAGAGCAATGAACTTTCTTTCACACTTTCTAGGCTTAGGACTGTCTATAATAAAATTGATTAAATGTTATTATGAAAGTTTTGTGAGACAATTATTATTATTTATCATAGGCGTATTTATAAGTTCATTGATTCTGTAATTCAAAAATCAACTATTTACAAGTTATGAGTTTGTTAAAATCACAATTGCACTAAAAACACAGTCCCATGTCCTTCCGAATTATCACAGTTCTTAATACCTATAACACATAATATTTACAACAGTACGACGAACATACGTAATTATTAACGCACTTCAACTAAAATGAAAACAAGATCGCGATTCGCGAGAGTCGTGTTTACATCACAACATACATCTCGTATTAACAGTAAACGCGACGCAGGCCGGCCGACTAACGAGTTCACTCGACGCGCTCCGCGCTATGCGCTATCCGCTAATAATTGCTATCCTTTTCTGGCCCCGCTATCGCAGTCAGCGCGCGAGCGGCGCGACTCGCGAGTTATAATAAAATGTTATAATGATAGCGCGAAGCCTGAGCCAATGTAGCAAATGTTATGCGTTGAGTACAAATAGCGTGTTTTATTTTGGCGCTATACGTTATATTAACCACCACTGCTTGGTATGGGAGATTTAGGAGTAGTGGGCATAAAGCATAGTAGAGTAGTAGAGTATAGTAATGCATAAAGCTGGGTGCAGAGACAGTGAAAAACAAAATACACAAAGTTGAGTGCCTGCTTGGTTTCAAATCTTCGAACCACGAGCCTTCGACGCCTTTTCCCAATTGTCATAATGAGGTAGGCATGCAGTCAAACCGAATGCAGCTGAAAACCAATATTTTACATGGAGCGACTGCCTGTCTGACCTCCACAAACCAAATGGTGCTGGGTAATAAGATAAGTTTTGGTAAGACTGGTTTTCAGACTTTCGAGCTGCTACCTGTACGAATGCCATTTAAAATATACAAACACACGGCGGAAAAAGCTATTGATATTCAAATTTCCATTACAATACTACAGTTAAGGCGGGGTTATACTTACGAGTCGTGGTGTGTCACGCCATGCAAATGTGTGGCGCGCCAGAAGCATTGGGTTTCATACATCGTTGCGACACGACACGCCATGCAAATATAGGCGGAAACATACTTACGCGCCAGAAGCAAATCGGTTTCATACATTTAATATGGTTAGGGACATATTTGCATGGCGTGTCGTGCCGCAACGATGTATGAAACCGTATGCTTCTGGCGCGTCACGACACGCCACGACACATAAGTGTGTTTCCGCCTTTAGTCGGGTCCAATTGCACCTAATAATTCCATGCATTCCCAAGGAAAAAAGCAACAAACTTAATGTGCGTCCTCTATGTTTTTCTGTCAACAAGTCGACTGACTGTCAGTTACAGTCAAGTCAATCAATGTCAAATTCAATTTTCCGTTTTGCTATTTTGTTCCCGGTAAAGTTTTAGAAAATATTGTAGTCGCATTTATTAGTCATACGTTATTACTATTATGATGCAACCATTAACTATGAATTCCAAAGGTGATATCCAAATTGATATAAACCAAGTGCGGATCGATATTTTACATGGCATTCGTGAATGCACAGATCGAGGTCTTATACAAACTGCTAAATGGCTTGCTGAGTTAAATTTCTCTCTAAAAGATCATAAAATTACATATGAGCACCCTCCAACTACCTACGATGACGGTATTTCGCTTGAAGAGAAAGAGGCTTACACCCTGGCCAAAACTTATTTTGACTGTCAGGAGTACGACAGGGCTGCACATTTTTTAGAAAACTGTTTAAGTTCCAAATGTGTTTTTCTTCACAAATATTCTCAGTACATGTCAAGTGAAAAAAAGCGACTAGATAACGCTACAGATTTAGGCACAGAAAATACAGAATCTACTCAAGTGTTACTGGATTTGCTTTCCTATTTCAAGGTAAATAAGTTTACTGTGGCTGTTTATCATCTGCACTTGCGCTAGTTTTCTAAAATATCTTATTAGGTATTTTACTCTTCAGGCAAACCGTAGCAACCTAGATGGATATCTGCTGTACTTAGAGGGTGTGGTATTGAAAAAACTAGATTTGCGAAGTCAAGCAGTGACAGTGCTGCAGGCAGCAGTGGCTGCTGCTCCTACACTCTGGGCAGCGTGGGTGGAGCTTGCAGGCCTCGCTAATGAGTATGAAGCATTAGATTCACTTCAACTCCCCAAACATTGGATGATGTATTTTTTTGCCGCACATGCTTTCGTTGAGTTGAAATTATCGGAGCAAGCTTTGGAAGCCTACATGGTGTTGGTTACAGCGGGTTTCGAAAAGAGTACTTATGTTACAGCACAAATGGCTATTGCTCACCATGATAGAAGAGGTAATTGTTGTAGGGATACTTAAATAACTTTCAAATAATAACTTACGTGCGATTTTTTTTAAATATCATCTTTTTGCTTCAATGTTCCAGATGTGGACTCTTCACTGAGTTTATTTCGTGAACTGTACCAGAATGACCCATATCGACTAGACAACTGGGATGTGTATTCTCACCTTCTTTATCTTAAAGAAAAACGCATGGAACTTGCAAACTTAGCCCAGAGGGCCGTGTCAATAGACAAGTATAGAGTTGAGACATGTTGTGTTATTGGTAAGTAATTTTAATTGATAACATCCATTGTAAAATATGCACATTTATCCACTGATAGTTACACTAATAGTTGACTCGCCAACGCACCACCGCACAGGCCGACAGTCCGACAACGACTGCCCCCCCCACTACACGGACCGGTATTAATAACCGAGCGACGTGCGCGCCCGAGGCAACGTTACAATACTGTAATCGGTTTGTAGTGAGATATATTGATATCTACATACACTACATCCCTTCCTTGTTTTAACTAGTTTTTATGAAACCGGAATATATATCTCTAGCTTAACCAAATCACAGCACAATAAATATTTAGTCAATCATAATATGTTTTAATTTAATGTTTCCTTTTCCCCTTCTTCTTCTATTCCATTTTCTGATTCATTTACATCTTCTCCTATGTTAATTTCTTTATTTTGGTCACTTATAACTTCCCTTCAACTTTCTTCAAATGAACTACATTTCTTCGTGATGTACCTTCCCAGTTATATCGTTTCGAACACATAAGTGTCCACCTGTACTCTTTTCTACAGTATGAGAAGTTGGGTCATAATTTAGGCTTAGTTTATCTTTGACCATATTCTTGACGTAAACTTTATCCCCAGGAACTAGTTCACATTCACGCGCTCTTCTTTTCTTATCTGTATATTCTTTCCCAGTTTCTTTCTTTTCTTGATCTCTGTATCTAACATCTGAATCTTCTGGTTTAAGTGTATGTGTAATGTCTCCTGCCATAGGTATATTGCCACGATATTGCCGTTTGAAAAATGATCTGTAGGAGTTTTACCTGTAACACTATACGGGGTACCGTTATACATAGCCAAATACATACTTTAACAAAGCTTCTTGCCAGTTTTTTCGCTCGACTTGACTAATTTTTTTTTTTCTTTAGAATATCTCGGTTCTGACGTTCGACTTCTCCGTTCTGTTGAGGCCAGTATGGTACCGTATTATGCGAAACTATATTCCTTTCAGTACAGATTTTTTTTTGAACTCCTCCATGTAGAACTGTCTGCCATCTGGTTACCAAGTCTGCTAAAAATCTCTTATAGACATTTTATTATGTCAGCACTGGTAATTTTACGACAAATCTTTACCTCCTTATATCCACTGAAATAATCGACGATTACTAATATGTAATCGATACTTGGTAAAGGACCCAACAAATCAATACAAGTATCTACCCAAGGTTAACATGGTAATGCCCGTCGCTTCAATGGGTTTAGATGATTTGGAGCAGAGACCAACGTTCAGCCTTTGCAGCATTTGACCAAGTTCTCAGTTTCCTGGTATCTAGGCCACTAAACTTTGGTTCTTAGTCTCGCGTTCATTAGGACTATTGGGTGCCCTTCGTAAGTAGCTGTCAGAACGTCACTGTGCATTTTTTTTTTTTTTAATAACAATTCTAGTGCCTCTCAATAAAACTCCTTCGTAAAAGCATAATTCGTTTTGTAAGATTTTCTAATTTTTTACCTCTTCATCCCATTTGTTGTTATAAAGGCCTTCCCTTATTTTTAATATTTCCGTGTCTTGCTTTGATGCCTCCATAATTTCTTCCAGTGATACTGCTATTGGCCTGTTTCCTTCAACAACTTGGTGTATATAGTTTTCCGACTTGTCTTGTGACGTTTTATTTAATTTGCACAATCTTGATAAACTATCTGCTACATTTTCTTTGCCAGGCCTGTATATTACTTTTAATGTATATGCTTGAAGGCGTAGTATCCACCGTTCTATCCTTGCACATGGTTTTGATTTAGGACCGAATATAACCTCGAGTGGTTTATGGTCGGTCACTAATTCAAACTCTTTTCCAAACAGAAAAACATAAAAATGATCCACCGCCTCGACCAAAGCTAAGGCTTCTTTTTCTGTCTGGTAATATCGCCTTTCACAGTCTGTTAGTGTCCGGTGACCATACGCTACAATGCGAGGTCCATGATCATTAATTTGAACTTATACTCCTCCTAGTCCTACCGGACTAGCATCTGCTATTACTATAGTCCGATCTTTGACGTCATAGTATCCTGGAGTAGGAATATTAGACAGGGTCAATTTTAATTTGTTAAATGCAAATTGCTGTTTACTGCCACAAAGATTTTTTAATTCTGTGGTTTTGGTCTATTTCTTCCTAAGCAGTTCTTTCAATGGTTCAGTAGTTGTTGCCAAATTTGGAATCCATTTTCCAACATAATTGATTGATAATTGATGAAGAAGTTCTGAAAGCTCACCTATATTCATAGGTGGACGAAATTATTGAATAGTTGTCACGTACTTATCTAATGGTTTTACACCTCTGTGTGATAATTCGTGTCCTAAAAATTGAACCTTTTCTTCCCTGAATATGCACTTGTCTTTTCTCAGTACTACATTATTTTCTTCTAAAGTTTTCATTACTGTTTCTAATTTTCGATCTTGTTCTTCCAAAACCTTCCCATAAAATTAATAGTGCCATTACATCCCAATAACATTCGTTCCAGGGTTTTTTGAAAAATTTCCGAGGCACAGGATATTCCAAACATTAGTCTTTTGTATCTGAATAGACCTTTACTTGTAATAAATGTTGTAATGTGCCGAGAATCGGGATGTAATTCAATCTGGTGAAAAGCATCTTTGATGTCCAGTTTTGCAAATTACTTTGCACTTTTTATTTTTGGTAGTAGCTTGTCCATAGTGGGCAATGGGTGATTTTCACGTAAAATTGCTCTATTGGCCCGCCTCATATCTACGCAAATGCGGACATCTCCAGTATTTTTCAAAACCGGCACTATTGGTGATACCCATCTTGAGGATCCTTGAACTTCCTCAATAATTCTTTCTCCAACAGTTCTTTTATTTTGATTTCAACTTTTTCTTCCAGTGGTATGGGGATCCTTCTTAATGGTTGAGAAATTGGTTGTACTTTCTCATCGATTGGTACCTCCACTAAATCCTTGAATTTAGGAAACTCTTTATTTCCTTTTGGTCGATTTCTAATTCGATTTTAAGAACATCCATAGCCATGGCAGTTTCTTTCTCAAGCAGATCTCTAGTTCCATCAGCGATGACGTAAAAATTGCATTTTCTAATCTATCTGCGAATTTTATTTTTGCGTCAAATGGTCCCTTTAGGTTGAGGGGGTTCTTACTTGCGTAACCATAAAAAGTCTTGTTGCAGCTGTTTGTTTGGTTACGAACCTGTACCTTATTTTATTTCATATTGTTCCAGGTTTTGTTTGTTGTTGTTTCCCTCATATTTTCTTTTATTCTCTCCACTCTGTTTATGTTCTCAGTTGATGTGCTGCTTCCTCCGAATTCTTCTATTTATCGACTTACAGCTCCAAGAGTATTTGCTTCAACAATTATATTTGTCAGTGTTATTGTGCTTCCTGTTTGTAGAATTCTCTTTCTTAGCTCTTTAGAACACTTTTCTGTAATTTGATCGATTACATGATCGTCTTTGCCCTTAAACTGACATTTTTTGCTTGTTGTCTAAGCCGTACTAGGATTTTTTCAAACTTTTCATTTGCTTCTTGTTTTATCAAATGGAAAAGGTGACGTTCATATATTATCTTACTTTGTTTAGGTAGAAAGTATGCGTCGAGTTTGGTTATAGCCACTGCAAAGACGTCCACTTCATCTGCTGGTGAAACATTCGCATCTGGTATATTATAGAATATTTCCTGCAATTCTAGTCCAACAAAGCGAAGCGCGTTTCTTCGCACTACTCTCTATTCCAGCAACTTCGAGGTAGATCAACAGTACCCGCTTCCAGCGTTCCCATCTCGTTCCTGCTGCACCGTTAAAATATTTGTCAATTTAATGACCAGTATGTACATCAATAGTACCACTACCTGCTGACCAAATTTTTTGACTTATCAATTTAATGATCAGTATGTATATATATTCTACGGCTATAATCGTCATTATCTGATGGATTGTCAATTTAATGACCAGTAGGAATATTCTATTGCTATTACTGTCGTTCTTTGATGACTTTTCAATTTAATGAGCAGTAGGAATATTTTACTGCTATTACCGACTTTCTTTGATGACTTGTCAATTAAATGACCAGTAGAAATATTCTAATGCTATTACCGTCGTTCTTAGATGACTTTTCAATTTAATGACCAGTAGGAATATTTTACTGCTATTACCGACGTTCTTTGATGACTTGTCAATAAATGACCAGTAGAGATATTCTACTGCTATTCGATTTATTATTTTAGAACTAATCCTGTAGTATAAATCAAATAATTAAACATGTGGTCCTGGTTCGACTCCCAGGTCGGGCAGTGTCACTGAGTTTCTCCATTAGGAACCTACCAATAACAGACCTGAGTCCGAGTTGGCGTCTGGTTAATGGCAACAGGCATGCTCAACGTTATTGGTGTAACGTGGTTGTAACACGCATCTCTGCCTACCCCCTTGGGGAACACAGGCGTAATGTTATGTTAAATAATTTAATCAGTATGTTTTTTCCTTAACAACCAATATAGCATTTAATTAGTTGCAAAACAATACATTAACGAACCACTTTTTGTTTTAGCCTTTACAAAAATTATTTATTAACAGTTAATATGTCCAATGACAGATTCTAACGTATTATAAAGGGTGTAAAACACCTCTTAACCAAGCCGAAAGGCACTAGTTCTCCCTGTCATTGCGATCATTTTTTTGTTGTACACCATACCTGGGAATTTTCTAGTTACGGAGATATTAGGGGTCAAAGTTCCAACTTTTTGACAAGTATTTTTCTTTAAATACAAGTTTTTAATGTAATATTTTTACTTTGAACACCTCCACGACCCCCGTACTATTCAATCCGTCCATCAGCACAATGTTTTGAGTGCGTTACATTGAGTTCAACCAAAAAAACATGATTTTACAACCCCCCAAAAATAAAGTCGTTTCCCAGCAATAATTTTTGCGTAAAGTTACTTAGTTTCATGTACTGAATGCTTGGTTGACGGCTTCGTGATGAGGTGATTTACACGGTGTATTCATAATTTGATTTTTGAAGTGTAATAGTAATTTGAATTTTTCTTTCCAAAATATGATTAGTTATCTCCCTGTAGGAGTGTATTTTTTTTTTTATATAAATATAAAACTTACGGTTTTATCCTCGTCGCCAATGTAAAATATGCACATTTATCCACTGATAGTTACACTAATAGTTGACTCGCCAACGCACCACCGCACAGGCCGACAGTCCGACAACGACTGCCCCCCACTACACGGACCGGTATTAATAACCGAGCGACGTGCGCGCCCGAGGCAACGTTACAATACTGTAATCGGTTTGTAGTGAGATATATTGATATCTACATACACTACATCCATCATCAACTCTGTTTATCTAACTCCACAGACTAACCAGGACTATAGTGAAATACAGCCAAAAATTTGGAGAAAATATAAGTATGATAAAAAAGAAAAACAATTTCAATGGGAAAATGTTTTATTTGACTTACAGGCAACTACTACAGTTTGAGAAGTGAGCACCAGAAAGCAGTAGTGTACTTCCAAAGAGCATTGTCTTTGGATCCTCAGTACCTATCTGCATGGATACTCATGGGACACGAGTTCATTGAACTACAGAACTCTAATGCTGCAATACAGTGTTACAGACAAGCTATTGGTAAATAAATAAACACAAATATTACCAATATAATTAGTTGCTGTTTAGCATACTTAATCACTAATGTCAACAATATTTCTTTCAGATGTGAACAGAAATGATTATCGTGCGTGGAATGGTCTTGGACAAGCCTATGAAATTCTAGGGCTGAATGGTTACTGTATATATTACTACTCAAGGGCAGCCCAACTGAAACCTGATGACTCGAGGATGTTGGTGTCTTTAGGAGAAGCCTATGAGAAAATGGACAAAATCCCTAATGCTCTCAAGTGTTACTACAAAGCTCACAGCACTGGTGATATTGAAGGAATGGCCTTATTCAAACTGGCCAAGTAAGTGCAGTAGCTCAGTTATATGTTTTTCAAATAATATGAATCCCTCTAAGCTACCTATCATTTTTCTTCTTCTTCCTGCCCTTGTCTCATTTTATTTGGGGTCGGCGCAACACGTCTTTTTCCTCCATTCTCCTGTCATTCGTCATACTATCATTTACTCCTCTTACTTTCATATAATTCTATACACAATCCATCCATCCTTTCTTTGGTCTTCCTCTCCCTCTCCATCCATCCACATTTATATTCATCACTCTTTTAGTCACATGTGTTCCATCCCTCCTCATCACATGTCCATACCAAGACAGACAACTCCCTTTCATCTTTTCTGTAACAGGCACCACTTTCAAACTTCCACTTATACATATACTCATTTCTCACTTTATCCATTTTAGTCACTCCACACATCCATCTCGACATTCTCATCTCTGCTGCATGCAACCTTTTTTCATCCGTCATCTTCACTGCCCAGCATTCCGATCCATACAGTACGACAGGTCACGGTCAGTATCACGGACTTGTATATTTTACCCTTTAACTTATGGGGCATCCGCGGGTCGCAAGTTGTACCAGTGACCTGTCGCCATTTCATCCATCCTGAGTTGATCCGGTGCGTTACGTCCCGGTCTACATCGCCATCTCCTTGGACAAGCGACCCGAGGTACCGAAAATCGGAGCAGATTGGTATGGGCGTTCCGGCATGGGTTATAGGCACCGGACTGGAGAGATCGCCGAAATCACAAAACAAGTATTCCGTTTTGGTTCTACTTAGTTTCAGGCCAACATTCTCCAGTCTTTGCCACCACACCTCCAATCTGCTCTGGATCTCTAGGCCACTCTCGGCAACTAACACAATGTTGTCGGCAAACAGCATACACCAGGGAGCCTCTTCCTGAATGTTCGATGTAAGAGCGTCCATTATCACCAGGAAGAGGTAAGGGCTTAGAGCCGACCCTTGGTGGAAGCCAACTGCCACATTGAAGCTGCCTGTAGTGCCCGCTGTAGACCGTACTTGGGTTCTACATCGACTGTACATTGCTCGGACCAACTGCTCATACTTCCCAGGCACACCTTTCTCCTTAAGAGCCCACCACAAAACCTCACGGGGAACCCGGTCGTATGCCTTTTCGAGGTCGATGAACACCATGTGCAAGTTTTTATGCGCACCTCTGTATTTTTCGCATAGCTGGCGAATAGCAAAAATGGCATCCATCGTTCCCCGAACAGGCATGAAACCGAGTTGGATCCGTGAAATCTCGCTCTCTTCTCTCAATCGCCTTTCAATAACTTTTTTCCATACTTTCATACTTTGCGACATTAGCTTTATTATTGCACTCCAGCACATCGCCTTTGTTTTTGAAGATGGGCACCAGCGAACTGTTACACCATTCGTCAGGTATGGCCTCCTCTTAGCAACAACTTATTGAAAAATAAAGCTAACCACGCCCAACCATCCACCCGCAATAACTTCCACACTTCAACTGGTATTCCATCTGGTCCTAATGCTTTACCATTCTTCAACCCATTCACTGCTATTCTGACTTCATCTATCCAAACCTTTCTTACTAACCCTTCATTCACTGGTTTATTGTCCAGCACACCACTCCAGTCATTCTCCTCATTCATCAGTTTTTCAAAGTATCTCTTCCACCTATCCTTAATTTTTTCATCATCCGAAATAACCATTCCCCCTTCATCTTTTACGCATTTAATCTGACACACATCCCTCGCCATTCTCGCTTTAGCAAGCCTATAGTTATTTTTGGTATAGTTGTTTTTGGCCTGCTGGCTGGACTATCCAAAGTGTCATAAAGCTTGTCTTGGGCCTTCGCTAAGCTACCTATCATAAAGACTTTAATTATTTTCTTTTATTGTTAATGAATCAATGGAAAAACTCTTTTGCTGCATCAACATAATTGTAATGTTTGATGGAAGGATAATTGATAACCTTCATTGATTGATTTTTTTATGACAGAGGAATTTAGTCTTTGTTACCTTAATCATTTAGATTAGTATGATCAGGATATTTAATTGTGCAGTATATCATTGTCGGTAATCTCAGGCTGTTAATATGCAAAAAATACGCTTTTCAGATTGTATGAAAAGTCGAATATGCCGAATAGTGCGGCGGCAGCGTATACTGCCGCTTGCCAGGACCCAGCCAACGCAGGGAGTAAGGAGTTGCCAGCGGCGCAGCGGTACTTAGCTCAGTACTATCTCAGGTTCTCACTACTGGATCATGCTGCTCATTATGCCTACAAGTGCTTGGAGCACGAGAGTGTAAGTTGATTGTTTCTAATCACATATGAACTTCAAATCGTTTTTTTTAATGGTTTTCTATCCCCTAGTTTCAATATGAACGAATGTGCTGTTTATAAACAATAAAAACAATTTGTATTATACTTGCAGACCAAAGAAGCTGGGAAAAATATACTTAAAACAATATCAGAAAAGCGGTCATCGGCGACATCTTCGCAACCGACAAATCTGCCTGAAGACTTGCCAGATGCCATCAAAAATGCATCAACTGTGTCGATAGCACATGAAACCCCTAAAACACCACTTCCGAGCCCTAACGTGACCCCCGACAACTTCTCCACACCTGTGCTCACACGAAAAAGCAGTAAATATAAAATGTGACATACAATTTCAAAAAAATGTAAAATGTGAAGAGACTGACTTGATATAGTGTAAGTGTACCAATATCTTGTAAAAATGTATAATTAAAAAAATCTCATGAATTATTAAGTTACTTTTTTTCTGTCAACCTGACATTTTTGCAAATTTGCCACGTTGACGTTGGCTCATAACGTATTGGCAATGCCAGGACAACTTTTGGATGATAGGAATTTATCTGATTAGTGTACTGCTAGCAGCACGAAATCTGAATTGGTGCCTGGTCATTTGAAAATATCTCTGCACGCGTAGCATGACCGTTTTTTACGGCGGTGTGGCTATGTCGACGGAAGAATCTACAAACTGACACATTGTCATTGTCTATCTGTCATTATGTCGATTCATTCATAGACAAAACTCATTGCTACAGTGGTCATGCTACGCGTGCAGAAATTCCGATTCAATATCAATTCCTTTTGTTTGGCTTGGTTACTTATTCGATTCCTGCATATTTTAAACCAACTGGCGAAATGTGTCTGCATCCCCTCTACTCTTTATGAGAATACAAGCTAAATGTTAGTGAAAATGGCAGCTCTTTCTAGTTTTGATATGGCTGTATGTTTACTTGATTATGGACCAATAAAATAAAGTAAAACAATGTGTTTAAAAAATAATAGTGATTATTTTTATTTATACAAATTAACAGATCTTAGTGCTCAAATAGTAAAAAACAATTATTTTAAGAACTAAATAAATAGGAAAGTGCATTGATTAGAAATAAAAAATTGTTCAAGTTAGCTCCTTGCAAATAAAAAATAAAACTGATTATAATCACAGATGAAGCACATAATTTGAGAGCTCATTTTCTACCCGACTAATTACAACTATTTGCAACTGATTTCCTTTAAAAACATAGGAGTATATGAATGTTAAACCCTAAGAAAATGATCAGTACAATTTTGTCAAGCAAAATGTTAAAATATTAAATAACATTAAAAATAACTTACATTTCATGTGGTGATTACAAAAAGTCAACAATACATTACTCAATAAATCTTGAAATAGTAGAATTTGTTAGAAGCATCATTCTTTGTTGGGTTCAAACATCAACAATATATTTAAATAAAATGAGCAATTCATACATGGACATGAAATATATACTTTTACTTGTATTGAATAATTAAAATGAAACCAAAATGCGGACTCTACTCATTAAAATACCCAATAATCTTATATTTTTATCTTACATATTTTATTAATATTTGTTTGTACCGTTTCATACAATTCCAAACTTCTCTATCAAATAAGGCCAGTAACCTCTATCTATGACATCATGCGCGGCAGGCGCAGCCACCTCCCGGCCACTGGCTGACTCACTGACCAAAACTTACTTACACAAGGCACCGGTTTACGAACGCACAGTTGCTGATACATTTTATGATACCTGAAACCTGTGTTTAAAATTTCGCATTATACTAATAATAATGTAGGTAAATAGCTTCTTCATTTACTGGTCAATTCAATACAAATACTATCTAAATAATTTAGAATAAAGCTAAAACCAGAGTCTTCATCAATATTTCATATTTATACACATTTCATTAATTAATCCATTTTCACTATCCATATTCGAAATACTTTTCGATTTCTAGTTTGAGAAATTTAATACATAATATTATATAATCATTGTAAATACATATTGAAAAATTTAAGGCATATTGAGGCACTCAATTTTACAACCATAACAAGCGTGATGTATGGTGGTAGCTATGGACTGATAATGCTTAAGATACAGTAATATTCCGGCTTACGAAATATCTCCACTTGTAAATATACATGATAATTAATTAAAGAGAGCGTAATCTCGAGTTTTTACTGTATCCCCACTATGGCTAAACATTAATAAATTATTCAACTACTATACAATTGTTCAATAACATAAAATTTGTAGCTTGGTTTGTGCTTTTTGTTACGTAGTTTGTTCTTTGAAATCTCACTTAGTTCTTATGTTCTCACGAAGTCCAATCAGAGGAATGGATTCTTGGAATTTGTGAAACCGCCATTATTTGTAGACTGCTAAAAACATGATAAGCCAATTAAATATTAATTTATTATCACAGACAACAGATGAGTCACTGGATTATCTACACATACTGCCTGCTATGTACACATAGTCACACATCTATTTCTGTGAACTACACACAAAATGTACGGAAGTAAACCCAACTATCAGTGGTTATTTCCTGTACATTTTCAGCAGATAACATTATCAAAATAGTTCATTAATTAATACATGCATTGGGTTAGCAAAAACTATATATATAGTACCTATGATAAATTGAATTTTAAAATCCATATGAAAATTATTTGGAACCGTTGGAAAGTAAGCAAATCTTAAAACACATTCATTGGGACAAATACTATTATACTCACTATAATGCTTACAAAAGAATGAAGATGAAGATAAACTAATGTACAGATAACAATAGAAAACAAAAGGTTGTGACTTTCATAAAAACAATAAATTGATTCTACACCAAATGGCACAGTTGTAGCAAAATGGAAGTCTGATGCAAAATACATCTCATTAATATGATGCACCTCACATTAGGAAACATCAATTTAATTCAATCACATGCCTGATAGATCTGTCAATACCTTATGCAAACAAATATGTTAATGTAAACAACCAACAATTTCAAGGTCAAATCCAAATTGATATGAATAATTCACATACAATTTTCAATTTACTTCTAAGTATCAAATAAAACATTTAATATTAAAATAGCACATTTACATTGTGTAATGTAGACAGGTAAATGTGTTATCTGGAGATTTTTCTATGTCATTTTCCTATAGTTGACCTGTTGTTGGTACATTTACACAATCAAATGCCATATTAGTGAAACAATAAGTGTTTATCCTATTTATTATATATATATATATATCCTATTAAATAAATAAAATTTTGAATGTTTCTGATGCATATTACTCAATCATGCTTTAGCAGTTCATTAGATCCGCATTCTCTTACCCTTATACCAATTCATTTGGGGTTGGAGCAGCACATCTTCTTCTTCCATACTTCTCTATTACTCGTCGTCACATTTTAGTTACTGTAATTGGTTGTAAACACAACAATTGTAGTTAAATAAATCAAATCTCATCCGACACCTCCTTTCTTGCCATATCATCCTTCACACAGTCCATCCATCATTTCTTTAGTCTTCCTCTACTCTTATAGCCGTCCACATTCATACTCAAAACTTTCCTCACAACATTCTCCTCATTAATCCGCATCACATGATTGGATAAAGATGAATATTGGTCCACAGGTCAGAGATGACCTGGATCAACATATCTCTGTTTTCCCTAGGATGAATAATCTAGTCTTATATTAATAAAAAGCAATAATGCTCACCATAAATGGGTTGACTGGTATAGTTGCTGTTGAGCTGCTCCATCCCCCATTGAAGAATGGATTTTTATTGGCAAACAGATCATTGGTTGTGGTGCTTTGGAATGGATTTTTATTATTTACGATGTTATTTTCCTCTGAAATAGTGTATATAAATTCATTTAGACTGTATGAATCAGTTTACCATAAATGGTTCAAGACCATTATACCTCCTATATCCTCAAAAGGCTAGCAAAATTATTTGAAAATTCTTAGGATCATCATTATTCAGTAAAAAGCAAGGGAAAGTTGAAACAAAAATGAGAACAAAGAACTGAATTAGAAAAACATCAAAAGGTTCTTACCCATATGTTTCATGTTTTGTTGCCTTAAAGCCAGATCTAAATCTGCCAAAGCAGCATAACGGTCATCTGTAAAAGGAAAAACGAAATCATTGATAACGTATTTACCCTCAGACCTATAAAAGTATTCATATTGATTGATCACTTAATAACTCACTTGCGGGCTGGGTGGGAGGGCTAAAAGCATTGTATGCTTGTTGCGAGGTCATGGACGGAGGCGATGCAAAACTATTGTTCACATTATTGTTGAACTGACTACTGTTATAAATATTTGCTGTAGAAAAATCAACAGGAAAACTGGAAAAGAAACATTTTTGATATAAGTTCCTATAACATTCTGGTTAGTGTTACTACTATTCTTTTGTTTAAGACTTACTCAGGTACTGTGGCTGGTGCAGCAGCAGGTACTGTGTTCAAAACAGGCCTTTGCAAATTGTTGACTGGTTGAGCTACTCTATAGCTAATGTCATTAGCAGGAAGCAAATTGTTTACCACTTTCGCAGTTTGGATGACTGTGTTATTATTGACCATGTTCTTCGATGTTTGCGGCGAAATCGATATCAAAGGCGTTGAGCCCGAAGTGTTACTTCCGGTCTTAACTTTGGTCTTATTTTTTATCGAACTTCCATTGACGGGATTGTTACTTATAGCAGGCGAATCCAAATAATAGCGTTTCTTCTCATATTTGTCCGACATAAAATCTTTAACACTTTGCTCATCAGTAAAATTCACACTTTCACCCTCGTAAAGGCCTAACCAAACGCGCCTGCAGTAGTCGTTACCTCTCGCTTTTATAAATTCTATTTCTTCCGGCGTGAAAGTGGCCATGGAAATGGACTTCACGCGGTGAGGCGGAGTAAGGCCACGCCTGAAACATAATACAGGAATCCGTTTGTTGATCTTATTCATTTAGACAAAAGCAGAATAGCGCAGAAACAATACTCACAACATTCCCGAGCATTTCGAACACACGAAAGAACCGATTGTACTGTTCACGTACGTAGGTCCCCTTTGATTGCAATCTAAACAATATTTGTTACCATTGTGTGAAATAAGCTCACGTAAAATTTCTAAATTTTTATCGTCCTGCTTGCGACGATTTGCAGCCATTTTCGTAATCTATGTGTGGGTAATGTTTTATTTATATATATAGGGAATGCTAGATTGTGGTGTGAGTGCTTGAAAGTATTTTGTTGATCAATCAAATCAACTTCAAACTTCGACAATCGAAATTAATATTTGTCTATGGTTGTAGAGATGCGACTGAAATTATCGATGTTAAGGATGGCTATTCACGAAACAAACAAAATAGTTTTCCATCACTCTTGCCAAGTACTTATTAGTTCCATGGCTCCGGCAGAAGAGCCAACGCCAACGCCTTTAGGCGCGGTTGGTCAGTCTCGTTTAGCGCAATAATATTTCCAAATAACAAAATTACACATTTTTATGAACGTATATTGTACTATATTTATTCATAATCAAATTACAAATGCTTTTGTTTGTACGGAAGTACAAAACTACTAGTTATTGGTTCCTACTAATAATTCGTAGTTTTGTTGATAGAATGTACTCATATAAGTTTTAAAATTCACCTTAAGTTTTAGGTTCATGGTGAACATCAATATTTTGTGGTAGGCTTAGTTAACGTAGCCCCACAGCACGGGGCTCCTATTTCTGTCTGCAGGGCTTAAAGTAACCGAGTCGGAGTGCCGAAAGTCCCGAGCTCGCTTTTGCATTCTATGTTCTCCCTGCTGCAAAAGCCTTTTTTATGGGGTCATGATTACGCCTAGTAAAATTATATGCATACGGCGGAAAACGCCCGCTTCCGCCCCCCCCCCCTCCCCCTAAACAGGTCCAGGGGCGATAGGAAAGACATCCGTTGCCCCCCATCATGCTGGACCCGAGACGGCGGCGCGTTGTGTTCCACACACGCCTCTCATTGACGTAACGGACGAGGACTAGGCGCGAAAGGCACTAGGCCTGCACTGGTCAAGCGGGCCGGCACTAGTCCAGTGGCGCGGAAGTCACATTCGTTCCCGCTGCCCCTCGACGCAAATGTGCGAGGGAACACCGGTGTGGTTTTAGTCAGTACAAGTCGGACAAACCGCTCCGCTCTCCCCAGAGGAGAGGAGGACATCATCCATCGAGGATTTCCACATCGATAAAAAAAAAGGTTCTGTCATGGGCTGTATTGTAATGTAACTTATTACGTAATACTTATATAATATTATGTCGGTAGAACACCTTCTCGCAGGCTAATGGGTCGACTCTTTGCAGAGTGGCTGTTAGAACTTAGATGAGAGTAGCCAAGAACAGAATTATTTGGCACGCAGTTAGAAGTATTGCGACTGATAGGCTGTATGGTTTACTAAAAGAAACAGTGTACATTAAATTCTTTATATTTTTAAGAATGTTCTGGATATATCACCACCTTTCTCTTTTTTATTTGCTATTCGTGAGCCAAACTGAAGGGCTCTTTTAGGCAAAATAACAGCCTCTGCTAATCCAAGATTGAACGCGACCAGCCTCAATATAAGCTTGTCTCCAATACCAATCCCTAAATCTTCACTGGGGAAGCACCTGTAAATTGAAAAAAATAAAATGATATAACTAGAGAATAAATTATAAAAGAGGGTAAATTTTTATAAGTTACTAGATTTCAAATTTCGAATGGACCAGACCTGTGGAAGTTGTTTATTTCCCTTCAACTAGAAAACAGGTGATGACCTTCAAACGGCTGAGCAGATTTTTTCAAAACATAGCTAAAAACACTCTCGATTAAAACACCTTTCAAACAAAACCAATTTTATGAAAATCGGTTTAACCGTTTAGGAGCTACGATGCCACAGACAGACACACACATACACACGTCAAACTTATAACACCCCTCTATTTTGGTTGGGGTTTAAAAATGACCTATAAGAAAGTTTATTAAAGAAGTATTAACCTCAGCCATGGTTTTAACATCAGAATATAATTTGTAAAGTCTTCATCTAAATATGGCATTCGAGGTTGTCTACCATGATCACAAATGACTCTGTTATCGCGAGCCAGATTTCTAAATGAAATTCGTTTCCAATCTAGTTGTAATTCTTTGCTGAGTCCTTGCCAGCCATTACGCTTGAAGGCATTTCTATGCCGGATATATCCGCCAAACAATTCATCGGCACCAGACCCTACTAATAAAACCTGAAAAGAAAAGTTGTATTTAGATCCCAATCTAATATTTAATTAAACAGTTTATCATTCCTGGGGTTTAACTTACCCTACTAGTAGAAGCACCTGAGCAACCTTGCCCCCTAGCAGCAAACCACAATGCTGTTCCAAGACTTTCGTCTAAGATAGTTTGGCGAGGATAAACAAGATCACCTATAGTATTCTCTTGGTATTTTATTACTTCTTCTTTTGGTACATTCACTTCTAGGAAGATCCATTCTCTAAAAATGTACTAAATATTGTTAGTGATATAAAACCGCCCCTAAGATGACCCACTGACCAAAAATTCTGTTTTTGATTACATTGAACCAATAAAACATTTAAAATTGAATCTCTCATCAACCACAAATAATCACCTTGTTGGACATAGTTTTTGCAATTCCTTTAATGATTGTCTTCCTGTCAGTCTATCGGGAACATCAAATGTAGCATTTTCATCTTTTTTAAATGCAACATTGATTAGGTCTATGCTTTGTTCCCTGGGCAAATATTTATCAGCTAGTAAAGCTAATATTGTGCAGTCAAGACCTCCAGAAAATAATACTCCAACTGTACAATGATTGCAGCCATCTCCTGCATCTTCCAAACACTTTTTACATTTATTTGGCTGTCTATTCAAACGCAGTTCAATGCTGTTTTCTAAAAGTTCAGTCAATTTTAGAACTGTTTGCTTTATTATAGGATGCTCTAATATTTTCTTCATAACTGTCAGTTTACATTTTATTTGTTGCGCTACTGTCTCTATGTATTTCGCTACTTCATCCTGGAAACATAATGATAAATATGGGTTGAATTATACTTCAAAATGATTAATAATCAGATTATAATCACTTGGTCAAAAATATTAACCTCCTCTGTATAATCCTCTTTGGTATACTCAAAATTAAATTCATCATCAGGGAGACTTTGTTGTATTCTTAGTTGTTGTAGCCAATCTTCAAGGATGAATTCCTCAGCTGTTGAGCTTAAGTCAGCATTCCATGGACACAGCTTTATTGTATTTGTAACCAAATTTAATATTTGAATATGTGTTGCTGGTACTTCAATACAGTCATAATTTCTTCCTAAAATGTTACTGATAACAATGGATTTTTCACCTTGATGAAACAATAAAGTACTCCTTCCGATTCTGTCCCTCAGGAAAAATATATTTTTATTTAATTTGTCATAGTATATTATGGAAAATGGTCCTTTTAACATTTTGAGTTGTTGAAGAATATAAGCTTCTGACGATTTTTCCTGTGATTTAAATGAAATGTAAGTCATTATCTTATAGATAAAAAGTAATGTTTGTTTTTTAATTTATGTTCTTCCATAGCATTCATGCTCATCAATGTTATAGGCTTAGTACAATTAACTTAAAAAGTATATAAATTATGCGAGCGAAGCTGCTGAAGGAATCCACTCTTGTAATAAAAACAATACACAGAAATAAACAGGTAAAATCTTACCGCTTTATTGTTTAATTTTTCCATAATCACTGACGTATCGCTAACATTTCTGGGCCACGTTTCATCAAATATATCTCCATTATACAATAATACACCATGTTCTGTTTCTATAGGTTGAGGAGTAAGCTGTGGACCTTGCATCCACAATACTGCTCCACAGAAAAATGCATTCATACCGTCACCTAAATCCATTTCTAAGGTTTGAACGCAGTTAGGGCCTCTGTTCTTTAAGCGTTTTAAAACTCGGTCGTCCTGAAAATATGTTTATCTCAGTAAGTAAATAGAAAACGACTAACAAGGTTATTCAGCTTGCTCCCGGTTGACCATATTATTTACCTTGCTTGGTGTCTTGTTACAGAAACATATTTCACACAGTATTCCGCACATTGTAGAATCAGTAATTCTCCCAAATATTTATAATGAACTGTTGAGTTCAACTTTATGATGTATTTGGAAAATATACTTTTCAAAACCAGCAATGTTTAGGTTTACATCAATGACAGCTAAAGACAGGCAAAGACTAGAGTTAAATACCAAAGAGTATATCACTAAAGAAATACCCTGGCTGCAGTCTCTGCACCCCTGACAAGGCCCAGTAGTGTTGCACAAGGCATTTATTTTTTATTCATCGATATAAATGTTGAAATAGTTAAGTGTTTATTTTCCAGGTATAAGCAGGTCCAAGCATGCACCAAACATGTTCTAAGTAGGTTAAAATATTACTTAAAACTAATTAACATAGTGTTGTTCCTAGTGATCCCCAAACTTAACAGTTAGTCTGTTTATTGGAGTTCGAAAATAATGCCAACCCCTCGCCAACAGCGTGACCTAATTGGTTTGTAAGATGATAACAATCATCAGTGGTTTAGTACCTACATCAGCAAGCAGCGATAATAACATCTATTTTATTCATCATACCATTTTACCCGCTTCGGTTTGGCAGAGGTACACATATATTGGTCTATGGGTGTACTACATACCATACATCTGCTTCACCCACATTTTCCCCGTAATAGGTTGGCACCTAAACTTATTGTAATCAAACGGGCACAAATCCTAATTCCAGGCTATTATTGAGAACAACAATCGATACACTTTGCGCGACTTGGGGGCAAAGTGTTATCGATTCAGTCGAATCAAACACTGGGTTTCATCATGAAACCCTGTGAACAAAGAGTATAGTAATATTGCCTGTGAAACTTTCATGGTCACCGGACTTAGCGCTTCAACGATCAGCGTTATTACTTAGAAGTGTACTCTCCCGACTCCACAGAATATATATACCCGACTCTCCCGATATACTGGGCACACTGTCGCAATTTTGTATTGTTTGGTTGTGGTTTTTGACGTGTTGATTTGATTTGAATGTCATCATCTGTCAAAAAGTAAACAGAACAACACCGAACATAATAATTTTATCTTTGTATATTAAAGGGAACGAGGTTTATTTATAATAATTATGCTATTCTGATTATTATAAACATGACGTCCACTGAAACAGACGCTGAGAAAAGTGAACAACAGCCAGAGACAGAGGGCCAAACAGAAAATGCGGAAGACGAGAAAGCTGCTCTCGATGAATACACAGCTAACCTAGAATCTAGGGTGAAACAAAAGTCTGAACTTAGAAATCAAAATCTGAATTGTATACGTCCACCCGATAATTATTTCTCAAAATTGGATTCTGGATTGAAGAAGAACACTACTTTTGTAAAAAAGTTAAAGTCATTTAGTGCCACACAAATAGATACACTATTAAAAGATTTCAATGCCTTAAATCTTACTAAATACATCTCAGAAGTGGCAGCAGCTATCACAGAGGCTAAGCTGAAGATGTCTGATATAGCAGCTGCTATTAATTTATGTTCTGCACTTCATCGTACATATGCAGATTTTTCATCGAACTTCTTTGAAAACTGGCAAAAGATCTTGACTTTCAAAGCTACGGATAAAATAACCAACTCATCAAAACTGCGTGTTGATATAAGATTTTATGCAGAGCTTGTTGCCGTTGGTATATTTCCAAATAAAATGGGTTTGCCTTTGTTGGGCAATGTTCTTACAGTTTTAATAAATATGGATAAGGAGGAACATAACAATATACCCATACTGTTGTCATTTTGTAAGCACTGTGGAGAGGACTATGCTGGATTAGTTCCAAAGAAAATAAGAGAAACTGCTGAGGTAACCCACATAACTTACTGTTGGTATAACCCAAAAGGAAATTTTGTGAAATAAACAATTAATACTTTCAGAGCTAAGCACCCAGCCTAAAGCTCGAACAATAATTTGTTTGTGTCCTCACAAACCGACTCCCAAATCGTTGTTATGACGTAGCTATAGATGACTTGCATACTTGTAAAAATGGATTATTTGAAGTTGGCAGAGAAAATGTTAAAAAAGAAATTATGTCTTTGTCTAAATTCTTCTTCATACTATTTATTTCAGAAACTAAATGTCACTATTCCTAGAAACCCATTCTTGCCAGCTGAAAAGCAGACCGCTGTTAGAACTCTTTTGAGAGATTACTTCTCATCACTTAGCAAACATTTACTAGCTGAGAGGGCACAACTGCAAGCTTTGCATGCGGCCAATCAGAGGACTTTGCATACTCGGGGAGAGTTGTCACAGGAGAGAAAGGATCAGTTGGAACAACATCAGGTAATTTAATGATAATCTTAAATAACTGGATGTAGTTTGCACTACTCAACTTACTTGTACTGCTACTCCAGTTCATTAACTTCTTAAAAGGGCAGTTTGGAATGGCTGCAGTAGATTGAACAATGCTGGATGACACTCTGATTTCTAATTATTATTTTTTATTATTTTAGGCTACCTATGACAAGCTCCTGGCTGGTGCCCAGAGCTTTGCAGAAGTGCTAGGTGAAGATTTAGGGGAAGCTGGAGAACCCCCCACCCTCACATTGACAGTAACTGAAACGCAGGGCACAGTAACCATTGGTGGCAATGAAGAGTTCACCATGCAGGCCGGCACAGATCCTTGGCAAGATGAGGACACCAGGACTTTTTACACTAGCTTGCCGGACTTGAAAGTTTTTATGCCTAACTATCAGGTGAAAGAAGTGAGTATTGTAAGTAATCAACGAGACAATTCTGTTATTAAGGTTTGCAATTAAATTAACAAAGACAATTCTATCATCAGAGGCTGGGACCTTCATCTAGTGACACAATAAACAAAGAATACATGAACATTAGAGCTGAAATTACTGATAATCTGATGTTAAACATACATACAATTAGTTATTCAACTTACCTCATACTATATCAATCACTTTTCTCAGTATTAAAGTTGCTTTGAATTTCCGCCATTAGTTCAATCTATTGTTTATAATCAAAATAGCTTTCTAAAGTTGCAGACCGTAAAATGTAAACCTGAGACAGTAACAGAAGAGATGTTGGATGAGGATTTGAAGGAGGATGAGCTGAGTGACAGTGAGGGACCCCCCACAGTGCCTGACATTGAGCAGGAAGAGGCACAGCCTTCTAATGTTTCTAACAAGTATGCATAACATCATATTCATAGATCTTTTCGAAGATATTTTCAAAACACTACCCACTGTGGTGAAGCCCAAAAGGAAGGTTATGGGTTTGACTTGTATGCATATATTTCTTAGTCGTTTCTTTGTTCCCTCGTAACTCCTGAAGTTTGGATAAATTATATGTTAATAGGTTCATCTTGGTGGGGTGAAACACCACGGTTACAATAAAATAAAAAAATGGATTTCAGTGAGGCTACTATTGTTTTTTTTTTTTTAAACTTAAACCATTCAACTGGGGTATCAATATAAATAAATTGTAACAAAAATATTGAAAAGTTAAAAATAATTTGTAAATAAAAAAATATATTGAAAGAATTATTAAATATTTTAGCACATTTAAAATTAAATAAAAGATTAGCTGTCCCGCGCAACTTCGTCTGCGTCAAATTTTCCCCGTTTTCGCAACATTTTGCTCCTTTCCTATTGGTCTTAGGGCCCTCGCTCACGGCGACTTTTTGTAGCGATGCTGACGCGCGTTTACGAAATGCGCGACTGCATCGCTACTAACGCGGGTTAGTCGCATTTGCAACGCGCTACAGAAGCGAGCAGTAGCGCGACTGTATCGCTAAAAAAAGTCGCCGTGAGCGAGGGCCCTTAGCGATGATAATATATAGCCTATAGCCTTCCTTGATAGATGGGTTATCTAACACTGAAATAATTTTTCGAATCGGACCAGTAGTTCCTGAGATTAGCGCATTCAAGTAATTAAATATCTTAGTACAATAAATTTAAAACATTTTGTCTCTGTTGCAAAATATGTTGTAATGGCTTTGTTTATCAATTTGTAAAATAAAACCATTTTATTCACAGATATGCTCTGGATGCTTTTTTAAATGAGCTCCCAAACTGTATCAATAGAGAGTTGATTGACAATGCTGCAGTGGATTTTGTTCTGAATCTCAATACTAAGAATAATAGGAAAAAGCTGACTAGAGTCCTCTTCAGTGTTGCCAGAACTAGACTTGATTTACTGCCCTTCTACTCAAGATTTGCAGCAATACTGTACCCAGTGCTACCTGATGTATGTGCAGATTTGTGTCAGATGCTGAAACAAGACTTCAAGTATCATGTTAGGAAAAAAGATCAGATTAATATTGAATCAAAGGTAAATATTTTCAGACCAGCGTTCTTATATTTATTATGGGTAAGAAAGTAAATAGAATATTTTTATTCATGAAGAATTATTTTTTGCCTTGCAGATAAAAGTGGTGCGTTTCATAGGCGAATTGGTAAAATTCAGTCTTTACTCGAAGATGGAAGCTCTATACTGTTTGAAAGTTCTGTTGCATGACTTCAAACATCATCATATTGAAATGGCGTGCAATCTCCTCGAGACATGTGGCAGATTCTTGTATTGTAACCCAGATACGCATCAACGCACTATGATCTACTTACAGCAAATGATGAGGAAAAAGGTAAAACAAAACATTATTTACTTAAAGAATATTATTTGGCTTCAAAATAAGCAGAAGATTAATAAATAACTTTAATTTCAGACTGTATCAGCTCTAGACTCACGCTACGTTACGCAAATTGAAAATGCTTTTTACTACGTATGTCCGCCCGAAGCTCCAGCTCAACCCAAGGAGGAAGAGCCTCCCATGCACCAGTTCATAAGGAAAGTACTCCATGAAGACTTACAGAAGAGCAATGAGGAGAAAATACTAAGACTGATGCGGAAGCTAAACTGGGATGATCCAGATACTGCAGCTATTGCTATACAGCACCTAGCCGGTGGCTGGAGAGTGAGGGCCAGTGCCAGGAGAGCCCTGGCCAGACTGACGGCTGAACTGGCCGCGTGGCAGGAAGCCGTGGCCCCTGCAGTAGTCGACACCATACTTGAAGAGATCAGAGTCACCATGGAAGATCCTCATCCCAGATATAATCAGAGAAGAATAGCCACTGTCAGATATCTTGGAGAGCTGTACAACTACAAGCTTTTAGATTCCCGCGATGTGTTCACCGTTTTGTACTCTTTTATAACTTTCGGAGTAACAAACGATCACAGTAACATTTCTCCTTTCGACCCTCCAGACAATGTGTTCAGAATAAGACTGGTCTGTGCCCTCCTCGAGACTTGTGGCGCATATTTCAACAGTGGGTCTAGCAAAAAACGACTAGATTACTTTTTAACATTCTTTCAAAACTACTACTGGTTCAAGCAATCAGATCCTTATTGGACTGATGACAACATGTTTCCTATTTATGTGAAATACATATACCAAGAATGTTTAACGACTCTCAGACCTAAGCTGACGTTGTTTGCTAGTTGGCAAGAATGTAAGGATGCGATAGAAGAGTTGCGTGTAACACTGTACCCAGAGCTAGGCGAGGAAGATATGGATAACGATGATCAGGGCGACGATAGCGTCAATGAAGGATTAGATACTATTATTGAGACTGATGATGAAACAGATAATCCTCAACTTCCTGAAGAAAGTTCTGATGAAGAGCCTAACACCGAGAATACTGGGAATGACGAAAGTGAAATCCAGCAAAACGACGATATTGCTAACGAACCCAGGAGGCCCGGTCCTAAGCCTGTGAGTTTAAAAGGCCTTTTTTTTAGTGGGAGTTTCCTCATGTCCACCGTTCATCTGGGGCGAGCCAAGGGTTATGTCGGACTCTAACAGACTAAAAACCCACTGTTGCTACTACTATCTTGTGCTGGGGTCACGGGAGATACAAGTACATTTGCGTGCACCCTCGACTGGTATCAGCCCGCCGTCCCTGCGGGCAACATCAAACGTAAATAGGCCTGAAATTAACATAAATAATATATTTTTAGGTTGAAGATGTTGAGTTCGAATCAGCTTTCGAAAAGATGGTAATGGAAAATATAGCGGAGCGACAACGCGAGACTCGGCCTCAACAGCGAGACATAGCCGTGCCCATGACCTGTCGACAGACCACCAAGAAAACTTACGAACAGTTGTTGGTATGTAATGTAAGTCAATATACAATGGAGCAAAGGAGCAAGGATGGCAGCATGATTTATGTAGTTTCTGCATTTGCGTCTTTCTTTTTGTCTATTGTTATCACTTAGTGATTGACTGTGTATAATGTTCCAAATTATATTCTTAAAGCAATGTGCCATGATCAACTGAACAGAATACAAGAAAAAAAAAAAGATTTTTCGAGTATCACGAATAATATTGTGCTTAAAAAAATATTCGTTTTCAGCAAGGTAAAGAAGGCGTGGAGTTTGTTTTGATGGTTCGAAAAGGCACTAAGCCGCAGTACAAGTCATTCAATGCTCCCCCTGAGCTCGCCAGTAATCTGCAGCAACAGGCACTTGCTGACAAACAAGAAATGGAGAGGATGAAACTGTATGTATAATTATTGAATTAAGTGCTTTCGAAAGGTGTCCCTAGATGTCAAAATTGCTTGACAAGCACGCGAATGTCACAATGCTTGCAGGGTCACTCTGTGGCGACGATGAAAATAAGTGCGGATGCTTGACAATGGCATGTTTGTCGTTGCGTCATGCCTCGGCAAGCGTGCTTGTCAAGGGACATCTTAACTCTATTTTTATGTAAATTTTGTTGGAAGTTGTCCATTGATTGTAACTCATTTTAATTTTAGTATAATCTGCGTGAGTCAATATACACCCAAAACATAATTAACAAAACATTTTAGGTTAACCCTGAACATCTCGGAGAGGCAAGAAGAGGAAGAGTACAGCGCGGAAAGTGGAGGGGCCTCCGGTGGTAGCGGCAACCCCAACAGAGGACAGCATGTGCGACAGAAATATCAACATCCTAAAGGAGCGCCCGATGCTGACCTCATATTTGGACCTAAAAAATTTAAATAACACTGGTTTCCTATAGAGGGTCTATTTTAAAGCGAATGTTTTAAGCCCTCGAATTTGCGATAACTTTTTTCATGCACACTCACACAAGTTTATTATAGTGCTACAATTTGTTTTAGAAGATGTAAGAAAGGCTGCCTTTTGTCTTTATAAGAACTGTAAAACTTTTCTGCTGTTCTGGATTTCTGTCTGTGTAACATGAAGTGAAATCGAGTGGAGACTGTTGTTTTATGTTAATTAATGTAATATAATATCTCAGAAATAAATTAGAGCTTATATTAATTTATCTTTTTTATTTACATGAAGAACAATACAATAACATAATATAGACCAACACAGCAGTGTTGCAGCACGCAGCAGCGCGTTTTGCGGGCAACATTTAACATTTTAGTGTTGCACGAACATGCAACTGTCGCGTGCGCACGTGTCCGAATAGTGCCGTCCCTCATTTCATGCCTAACCTCGCGCAGTCTGGAACGGAAGAGCCTTATTTCCTCGAGGAGAGTTAATTGTGTCACCACTTCGCCAGTGAAGGTTCACCGTCAGTCCCCAGTGTTCGCTCCCAGCACGGGACAATACTTTAGCCACCACAACAGGGGGCTTGGCCTCAGTACCTTTATGTGTCACCGCGACAGGTGACCTATCTGTACCGCCCCTGTGATCTGGGACAGAATAAATAGTACAAGTACAGAAGAGGCACTTCACGCAACAATTAATAGAAATAGCGACTCTTGCTACCAAGCAATAAAGTACAATTCAGCTCGCATAAGCACTCAGTGCCTAACGCGATATTCACCTAAACGCTGCCGCTCACTTCTTACCAATAAAGGCGGAAACATACTTACGTGTCGTGACGCGCCAGAAGCAAATCGGTTTCATACATTTAATATGGTTAGGGACATATTTACATGGTGTGTCGTGTCGCAACGATGTATGAAACCGAATGCTTCTGGCGCGTCACGACACATAAGTGTGTTTCCGCCTTGTTTCGTAAGAAGTGAGCGCTAGCGCTAGTTGACAACCCTAGCGCCACCTAGGGTTGTCGCCTTGCCGCTGCTACTATAATATTCATCGTCTATTTACCAACTTGACCAAGTAAATCTATCTTAGGTTTGATTCGTATGATTACACGGTCAATTAGGTAGATAGATAATGAATATTAAGTCCGTTATTTGTAATTAAAAATGAAAACAATCCTTTAATCTTTAGGCTACCTAGATACCTCTTTGTTTAACAATCCTTTCATATTTTGCATAAATTAAAAAGTTCGTAGAACAAAAACTGGTGGAATAAATTCTAGTTGTACATTTTCACTATACTAATTCTTAATTATCAGATTCAAACGGATAAAAATGGTTTTAGACTTACTTTACATTTGACACCAAAATCGTTTATTTATGAGCAACACGATAATCGAAAATACATAATATTACGCACGCACGGTCTCTGCGCGCAAGCGATAACAACCGATTGGCTTAGATGATGGCTGGATATTATATGGTCCCATATAATATGTTCTGTGGGCTGGACCGTGGCGAGCGGCACCACGCGAAAGTGTAGGCATTTATCGCTGTAATGGCTGAGAGAAGGAGGCCAGCCCGGACTGCAACCACCGACGACGCTGCGGCAACCGCAGCCGCGGCCGCTGACGATGCCGCAACTACAGGAGCCGCTGATTTGTTCGCAAAGGGCGCGCACGTCTCCTAATTGACGCGTCCAAGCCATTAGAGCCACGTAGCGTGGACGGTCTTCACATCAGAGCCAGGCTAACCTACGGGGTATAAAATATGCGACTCTCCAGGTCTTACCCAGGGGCTTGCACTACATACGTTGCCGTTGTCTGTTGATGTTTTTCGGAACATGCTATACATAGACACATGCCGTAGATGGGCTCTCGTTCCACAGGTTATGTGGTTTTGACTTGTAATTTCTGAACGCATAGAGGCCCAAACGGAAGCAAAAATGCTTGGTTTCAGAGATGGAAAGAAAAGTTTGTAATTTGTATTTAAAAATCCTGCTGTCATGTCACATAATTATCTGTCAAGTGATTTGCGGGAGCGCGTACCGGTCGTTATTCTGATATTTATTGTTTTTATTTCATCCGTGTACTATATTACAAATGTTTTACTAATATTTTGATAGTGCTTAACTACTTATTAATCAGAGCATAGAGTTGTAGTGTTAAGGTCTATGCATTGTTCCACAAACAAATTTGGATAACCTATAGTGCACGATGGCAGACGATGATTTTAGCAAACTTTTGCAACAAGCTGAACAATTGACGACTGAAATTGAAGGTAATGAAGAGCTGCCAAGGGTTGAACGTTCTTTGGGCCAGGTGCTCGAGGCGTCACAGGAGCTATACTCAAGAGTAATCCAGTCAGGAGCAAACGATATTCAAGCGTAAGAACTTGTTGCATTTATGTTACACACACTTCTTTTCGTTTGTACTTAGCAGCCAATTACTTAAATAATGTGTCCTTTTACAGGCATCTTTTGTTTGGCTCAAAAGGTATAGATTTGCAACAGATATCCCAAAAACTTGAAACACTTAGCTCGAAAAGGACTTTCGAGCCACTCCAACCTATAGCTGACTCTGATATCGAAAGCTTTTTGCGGAATGAAAGAGAAAATGCAATTTTGTCGCTTATTGATGAGGTTAACAAAAATGTAAGTATTTCGAAAGACAAGTTTTGAATCACCCTGTTTTGTGTATGATTTACCCTCATATTGTTTTTCAATAAATTTCCAGTCCTTACAAACAACGGAAGATCAGAAGTGGGAACACATGCTATCAGAATGGAACAGAGAAAAGATAAAGTTGATGAATGCTATGATTGGTCCATCTCAAAACTGGCTAGACCTCAAGAGGACCCCAGAGCCACCAAGTATTGCAGATGCACCAAAGAAGTTTGGACATTCTATGCTTGACAACATAGAAGCTGCATATGCCAGACAAGTACACCAGTATAACAAGTTGGTGTTCCAAGGATCTAAGTCCAGAACAGCCTTACATCAGAAGTTTGCCCAAGTTGCTGAAGAGTTCAATGATCCTGTAAGTATACCTACCACTTTTGTCTTCTGGATTCATTGGGAAAGTAGTTTTAATTACCAGAGTATCAATAATCTTGATACTTAAAATCTTACTGACGCCTTAAATTATTCTCAATAATTTCAGAAAGTAAAGGAAATGTGGGAAATAATCAAAACAATGGCAAATATTCCAGCCTTAGTAAGAGATGAGGACCCTCTCAAGGCCAGAGGAAATCCTACCATTCAACAGTGTCTGGTTGCTCAAGGGAAGAAGTACTTGGAGAAAAGGTATAATACACAAAATGCAATGAGAAAGTGAAGATGTACAAAGTACAGTCCAAGACAAATTTTTTGCTTCTTTAAAATAAATGTTTAATTAATTATTACACAGTACAATCATATCAGAACCTGCACAATTTATCAATTTGTCAGATTGTTACGTATGCTGGTGAAAAGATCTACGAGTTTGTCTTTGTGGTATTATTACTTACAAAAAAACGGGATATTTACCTTTTACATATGAGCAGACAAATCAATCTACCCTTTTTCTTGTTTTTTTTTTTATTTGCTATGTGTTTGCTCTTGACTCTAGTCTAGGTCAGAGATGACAGAGACAAAGTCGACGATGGTACAAAGTCACAACTCAATTCTGTTCCCGACACACAAAACTCACCGTGTAATAGTAAACGTGGTAAATACCCTGTTTTTAAAGTGAAACTTTTATTACATCATCTCAAACTTTTTCGTCTGTGTGTTGCATGTTGCGTGACGGTGGGCCGCGGAGTAGGGATAAAGTGAAAGGCGCTCTGACGGGCGCCTTTCACTTTATCCCTACTCCGCGCTATAGTGTGAAAAAAAGTTTCACTTTGTGTGATTGTCATTTGTGGTTTTATGAAATCAGTCACACTCAGTGACTGATTTCATAAAACCACACAATCCTTTTTTTTTTGCGTTAAGGATAGTGTTAGGGGCCTGTCAGTTTAAAAACTTATAGTCCAAGTCATTGTTTTGTATTAATTCAACTAAACTTGCAATGTTAGTTTTCTCTATTTATTGTACAGTTATTTTACCTTAAAAATCTTTACTATTTCTTCCAGATATAAACTATACATGAGTGATGTGGTGCGTGCAAACCCTGCAGCAGCAATGCGTGGGGGCGAACCTGGCACATATCCTCTAGTGCGGGGTTTCGTAGGCCTCCGCCTACAGGGCCAGAACGTCCAGGTGCTGACCGACGGCGTCATTGACGAGCGCCCGCTTTGGCCCATGGTGTACTACTGCTTGAGGAGTGGTGACGCTAATGCGGCGCTGCATTGTTTGAGAAAGGCTGGGTATGCAATACAATGCTAAAATCATAGATACTGAAAAAACCTTTAATTATAAAGCCTAAAATAAAAACATATTTTCCTTTTTGAAGGTTTCGTGGAATTGTTGTCAGTGTATAGTGTGACATTGTTTATTACGTTTTCAGGCGAGATCATGAGGAGTTTATATCAGCTCTGGAAGAGTACATAAAGAATCCAGAGAAGCCTTTGAGTGATAAATTACAAACTGCCATCAATTTTCAATATAGGATACAAGTGCGCAACTCTACAGACCCATACAAAAGAGCTGTAAGTATAAACAACAAAGTCCTGAATAATTTACTATCTCCCAACCAGAGTTTGGGTTAGTAAAAATAAAACAAATTCAATATTTCAAATTAGGCATTATAATCAGCGCGTGTTTTCGCTGGGAACAAGTGGCTGAACAAATTTTCCAGCAAGTTATGGTATACTGCTGATTTTATAAGAATTATTTTGGTAAATGCACATTATCTAAAAGGCCAAGTCCCAACACCAATTTTTTAATACAAATTGATGAAAACAAGGTGCAAAGCCCTGCTAAGTTATTCATGAGTGACTTTCATTTTCAGGTATACTGTGTCATAGGTTGTTGTGATCTCGCCGACGAGCACTACGAAGTGGCGCGGACAGCCGATGATTACCTCTGGCTCAAACTGTCTTTTATCAAATCACGCGGCAACAATGAATCTGAAACCTTCTCATACTCTGATTTACAGAAAATGATTCTAGAAGAATATGGTAAGATTAGAGAAAGGTTTTGTTTTTTATTTGAAATTTATATATGCAATTGCAAAATTAGTATAATAATATTACTTCCATATTTGAATCGAATTTTATTAACAATTTCAAGGGTATTCATTTTGTGCATGGAACAATCCTTATCCTTTTTTTTGAGGAAAACTAGTCTGTTCAGTCTTCCAGCGACTCTTTTGATATCTCTTTGCGTTGTTTTCTGAATCTATTTAAACCTATAAAAGTTTGACGTGAATATTCCGTCTTATTTTTTATGTTCTGCTAACAAAACAGTCTGTTCTAAATATTGTTGTTATACTTTTAGCGTATTTTTCCTAAGGTACTCCCTTTCTTCTCCTAAAATTGTTTGTCCGAAAATCATTATCCATAACACGTTTGCTATAAACTTCAGTAACCATAATGTTCAAAATCCCGAAATTTTGTGTAACATAATTATCTTTAGTTCTAAAAGTATTCTGTCATAATATCGAGTACTATAATTATTGAATCTCCTAATTTTACAAGACCTAAAGTCATATGTCCTAAGTATTGTGTTAAATAATGTGTATTATTCCGAATGTTAATTTATAATAATTTTTTTAGTCCTAAAACGTATGCAAAAAATTAGGTTTTAGTGACAGTAACGAATCGCTGTAAATCCGACTCCACGCAGTCTTGTCTGCCCTACCCCTAGAGTGTAATTTAAAATCGCGTAGGCGCGGATGGGCGAGGCGGCCCGCGAGTTGAGGAGCAGGTGGTTGTAACACTCGCCGCCGCGGCTGAGGCTGGCCGGCAGAGCCGGCCAGCAAGCCGAAGCTGCGGTGGTGAGCGTTAAACCCATCTTCGACGATAAACTCGCGAGGGACCGCCGGAGCGCCGCAGCGCCGGAGCCGTGACAGAAACCATGCCTGCTGCATGTTGCATGCTTGCATGATTGCTTGCATGCTGCGTGCTTGCTTGCATGCTGCATGCTGCGTGCTTGCTTGCATGCTGCATGCTGCGTGCTTGCTTGCATGCTGCATGCTGCGTGCCTGCTTGCATGCTGCATGCTTGCTTGCATGCCGCATGCTTGCTTGCTTTACAAAAACCACATGTTCACAATCAACTGCTTTATTGAGTACATGTATAATATATTTATTTATGTATAACAAAAAAAAATTGTTCTAAGAATATTATTATATTATTATAAATAAACATTATGTAATTTCAATTTAGGACTTATAACTTTTATAGAAAACATTTTTATGTCTTTTGTATATTATTGATTGTAATTTTTATAACAAACGGATTTAGGACATATTATATTTAGGGATTTCAATTTTATGACATGTGATATTATGTGATGTTAAGTTCGGGTGAATTATCATTCGGACAAATGATGATTAGGACAAAAAAAGTTATGGCACTTTAAATTATGGATAAAAAAGTTAGGTGACACAATAGAGAACCTTTTCCTAAAATAAAAGTATCCCAAGTTACGTCTTATACATGCCAGTAAAATTCCCATCTAAGGCTGCGGTTCCACTGAGGCGCAGAGCGGAGACGAGCTGTGCCACGATTCACCAATCACATGGCTCATCTCCGCTCCGCCTTAGTGAAACCGCAGCCAAAATCGGTACAGCGGAGCCGTTTCGGAGGCTGGAACAAACAGACACAATAAGTACCGTCTATGTATACTTCATATCCGTATTCCGTATCATATGCATTCATTAAAAGGTGATATTTTGATATTTAAAACCAACACAACAATTCGAATTTTAAAAATGCTATTTTTTACTTTTACAGGTGAAACACATTATCATGCTTATGAGAAACCGGTAGTATACTTCCAAATGCTGACATTGACTGGCCAATTTGAACCTGCTATTGAGTTCCTGTCAAGAATACCAAGGTAAACATTTGGCTGCCACTTTTCAACTGACATTATTATAAAAACATTTCAGGTCCTACTTTAATGAATTTATTATTCTAGATTTCAAGTTCACGGTGTCCACATGGCATTAGCTCTTCATGATGTGTATATGTTGGGCACACCACGTAATGTTCAGGCTCCATTATGTAAGTACAATCATTTCTCTACCCTAACTCTTTAATACTTGACAATATTAATTGACCCCATTCTTCTGCCGTTACCCCAATTTATTTGGGTTCGGCGCAGCATGTCTTCTTCCATACCTCTATATTACTCGTCATCTTAGCTCCTTTCTACACATGTCATCCTTCACACAGTCCTTACATACACATTTTTTTCCTCACTACCTTATGCTCAGATTGATCTACTGCATAATTACTCAAACATCAAAATGGGTGCGTACCATTTGTTATAATAACAAAAGTTCTAATGATCATATGACATAATTTCATTTGATATAATTTTTGTTTAGTATAACAATGAAATGATATAATGAATTATTGATATAATTTCTGTTCACCTAATTTTATATGGATTAATTAACATTTTATATAATGCACATTTAAACTAATATTCAGTTATAGTTATAGTATTAGGTTAGTATATTATTCCTCATAAATTCCTGCGTCAGATCCCCTATATGGTTGGTGAATCATGTGGGTTAGGTTAGGTTAGAACCATGACAATAAGCGATCACTTCTATCGTTGGTGAATCATTTGGGTTACATGAGGTTATAACAGTATGATGTTTTCTGATATTTACTTATTCACTACAGAATTTGGCCAGAAATGAGTAAATATGAAAATTAGGTCAACTGAACGTTATACTAAATGTTATTAGAACAAAAGAAGTTTATATGAAATGTAATATTAGATCACTTGAAATTAGGTTATTTGTTTTTTATAGCATATGAAAATTATAACATGTGAATGTTATTTCAAGTGATAATATATTATCTGTTATTATGGCATATATTACACACTCCATCAAAACATAATCATCATTCAAATCAAAGAGTCACCTCCTTTCTACCCATGTCATCCTTCACACAGTCCATCTATTGTTTGTTTGGTTTTCCTCTATGCTACTTGACAATATTATATTATAATATTTTTGCATTTTGTTACAGTGTCTGTCGATACTGATGATCCCCCGCCACTTCGCCGTCTGAACTTGGCAAGATTGCTGCTGTTGTATGTTAGGAAGTTTGAGCTGACAGACCCATCTGATGCTTTACACTATTACTTCTTCCTAAGGTAAAATCACTCTGAATAACTTCCCTGTAATATTACTGTATTTTGTGCGTAAAATAATAAAGTTGTTTGTTTGTTCAGAAATGAAGTATTTGCAAAATTAACATAATTTCATTTCAGAAACCTCAAAGATCCCAGTGGTAAGAACTTGTTCATGTGTTGCTGCACTGACCTGGCTCTTGAGAGTCGGGATTACGACCTGCTGTTTGGTCAGATGGACGCTCTGACTGAACTGCGCAGCCAAGGTCTACTGGATCAATTCAACAATCCCCATATTGATAGCAAGGTATGCATATTTCTAATGTTTGGCTATTTTTAATTAAATGTTTATGTTAATAAAACCCAATTTTTGATTGCAGGTTATAGCTCTAAATGTAGCAGAACAGCTAGTGAACAAAGGTCTATTTGAAGATGCTATTACGATGTATGATATTGCTGGGGTAAGATATTATCATCAGCCTTTCCCTTTATTAGGGTTCCATAGATTCAATCCTTACGTGAACAATTTTCTTTGCAGAACTTGGAGAAGGTTCTAGAACTGTTCTGCGTACTCCTAGCACAAGTAGTGAACAGTGGTGGAGGCGCAGGCGGTCTGCGTCAACGCCTGTCGACACTCGCAGAACACGTGTCGAGGAGACTGCGCTCGGCTGACGGCACCACGCTTTCGGCTGCGCTGGTCGAAGCTTACACCAAGCTTTGTAAACTGATGACGTTCTTCGATCAGTTCCACAGCGAGAACTATGAAGGCGCTCTTGAGGTAGTGTAGCCACTCATATGAATAATTCAGTTAGTTTGTATGGTTGACGTAATTGTGTTTTTCGAGCTATCATGATTTCAAAATTGAATCTTTCTCCGTAGACGCTTCGTGAATGTGAATTGGTGCCCTTGAACGCGAGCGAGTTAGATGCGCGTGTGTCAGCCGCGCGAACTGCCCGGGGAGAGCTACTGCGCAGCTTGCCAGCGGTGTTGCGAGCGCTCTGCACCATCTTACTGGCGCAACGGCAACGATTACGCACCGCGCAGGTGCAACCACTTGCAGGACAGAACAATAAGGTAAGAATATAATTGTACAAACGTGTTGAGTTATTCTACAAAGAAAGGACTTACAAGGAGTTTCTAAGGATATTTTAACAGAAAGTCTGGAATGGACACCCACACGTTTTAGCATACGCCCATAGGTGTACAGTCATCCACCAACAAAAAACGGGGCCCCTCGTGGTGGGTAATGACCCTTCTGCCTTTCATGGATGAGGGCTATGCTGCAGTGACCCAGCAGTGGAAATGTATCAGGCTGAATATGCTAGCTAGGTGTAAAGTTAAAATTTTGCCAATTTATTGAGTGTTCCATTTTGTGTTATTTCCAGCAAGTGGAATGGCTGCGTGAACAAGCTGAAGTACTGAACACGTTCGCTGGCAACATCGCGTACAGAATGCCCGGCGACACTTACAGTCAGCTGGCGCAGATGCAAATACTGATGCATTAAAATTACTTCAATTTTGTTCTTAGAGCAAAACTTCGTTTCGATTACGTATTAAATATTTTTTATTGATAATACTGCGTTTTACTTATAAAGGAGTGTATACATGCAAAGATTCATCAAATTCAGGGGCAAAATAAAATTAACTAAAAAAAAAAGGTGTGGAAATATCAGTCTTACTACACACTGTAATAGATTCTTTCTGCAAGCTGCCTTCTGACTTCAATACCAATATACAAATCATTTACATTATCTTCAGGCATCTCAGTAACTTCATTTATGACTGGCATTGGTTCTGGGTCTATATATGGCTGAGGGTCTGGCAGACTAGCTCTTATGCATAGATTATGTAAAACAGCACAAGCATTTATTATCTTAGCAGCTTGCTGTGGTGTATAGTGCAGTGGCCTTTTATGTAGACACTGCCATCTTCCTTTGAGCTTGGCTATACACCTTTCAATACAAGTTCTGGTTCTGCCTTGAAAGTGGTTGTACTGAGAGTCTGGTGTGCCTTGAGGGGCATGTAATATAGGTGTCATTAGCCAAGCTCTCTGTGGATATTTGTTGTCAGCTGGAAAACAAAACAGGTTTAAATGAAGAAATTTTCCTACACAAATAAAAAATTTGTTGTGCAAAAAAAAAATCAAACCTATTAGCCAACTCATTTCTCCCTGCCTGCTTATACTCTCAATAAAAGGTCTGATATTCATTTTATTCCAAATATACGCGCTGCTGGCTGATCCACCAAACCTGCAGCATACAGCTATTATTTTGGAGTCTGCATCACACACCTGGAAGGGAAAATCAATTTAGTGTTATCTGGCATGAGCAGGGGGTATACATACTCTGTCCGCAAAATAGAAACTTACAATTTGGGCATGTATAGAGTATTGTCCTTTTCTATCATAAAAGGCCTCTTCATCATCCCTTGGACAAACTATTTCAACATAAGTACCATACAGGCAGCCAATGGTTTCTGGAAAATGATATTTCCTGTAAAACCTATAATAGAAAACAAAAGATGTACCAATAACGAAGAAGTGGTAACAGTAAATTAACTAAACTACTTTTTAGTAACTCCTATGAATGAAATTACCCTTCTTTAATTTGATCTCTCTGCATCACAGAGCTAGGAAATATGATACAGTCATCAAGTACCATATTGAGGCCTTCAACCACAATCTTGATGACTCGACTCACTGACTTCTGTGATATGTTGATACTGAAGTCTTTCCCAACTGACTTCTGGTGGGAACCACTGGCTAAGAACGATAGAGTGACCAGAACCTAGAATTTAGGATAATACGAGGTTTATATTTCAAATTTTCTGAGCACGTTTAAAAGTTCTTCAATAGTTATTAAATTACCTTCAAAGGGAAGGGTATACCATTTGATCTCTGAGTCTTAGGAACAACAGGTTCCAGAATTCTCAGTATGTGATGGAAAACATTTCTGTTTACACCACAGTTCTTCAACAGATAGGAGTCTGGTAAGTTTATACAGTCAGACAGGTCTGTTAGATGCTTTCGAGCTATTCTCTCTTTGTAAGCACTGCCTCGTAACATTTTAAGTTTCAAAAGTGTATTCATTTTTCTACATTTAAATTAGTATAAAAATACAACTAATAACTTAAACATCAGATAAACTACATTTTGTGATCCAAGATATTGAATTTTTAATTGATAAACCAAGGAAAATAATATTATGAAAAACGTAAATAAACATTCACATAAACTTTCGTTTATTCTGCCATAGACATTACTACTTTTCTCAATGCCTTATGCCATAGGCTAATGAACTTGACAACTACATTTTCTTAACATTTGTTAAAAAATGGTGGACACCCGGCTTTTTATCAAAACTTCGCTAATAATATCGACAATTTCGTCTGAAATACACAATTTGCACCGTGGAACTGGGTAATTTATTTGGCAGATTGACACTGACAGCTAAAATAAAAAACAAACTTGTGTTACGAATGTTACGATATGCGGTATCAACAAATACTTTTAATTTACTTAGTTCTTTGTTTTATAAAAGGAAATAATAAGATTTCGTAGTTATAAGAATTTGTAGGAAGTATAATTACTGTTTGGAAGAGTATAAAAGCATAATTTCGTCTCTGTTAATATAAGATCGCCAAATATTCAACAATGGAAAGACGGAAAGCTAGCCCGGAGCAACTAAACATGCTTTTACATTTCCTCGAGGAAGACAAGGAATTAGCCATTGGAAAGTTTACAGGCCTTGAGGGAAGAATACGTCAGACAAATGCGTGGATAAAAATCACAGAGAAACTTAATGCTAATTCAGGTTTCGGTTCTGGTGCAATTAAAACTCCAGATAAATGGCAGCAGGTAGGTAATATTAATACATTTGTCCTACGTATAATTATTACCATAAAGTTAGATATAACATTTAAGTTGAGAATACAGTAATCTGTACCATTACACACCTGTCTGTATTGAAGATGTGTATTTTATCATACATTTCCTGTAATATGTTGAGATGAACAAAGATTAATGATTATTTTACATTACGTATTCAGACATGGAGAGATTGGAAATCGAATGTCAAGAAAAAGGCTTTCAAAATACGGAAAAACAGATTTACACCTGGCTGTAACGCGAATACACAACTAACAGAGGCTGAAGAGAAAATACTACGAGTTATCTGCACAAATACTTCATTGTTTGGTCTCTCAGGAGTGCCGGAGACTTCAGCTTTGAACAACACCATGGTGAGACAGTTAATTTGTGTATAGTTTATCCTATATATTGAAAATTTATTACTTTAAAAAAATGTGCTGCTTTTTTTGCCATATTATTTTGTGTCCAATGGCTTGGCAAAGGATGAAAATGAATAAACTATTGTTCTGAGAATCACCTTCATATGTTTCAGGAACCAGCACAAAGTACTGGACACACAGATGATATGTGCAGTGCTGATCCCTCTACAAACAGTATGGTAATGTCCCCTATTAAATATACCCTTGGGTTTTTCAACTGTATAGTATTAATAAGGTAATACTAAAACCTGTAAACTAATATTAAAAACATATTTCATTCTCAATTCAGCTGGAATCCAACTGTAATGTGTTTTCTGGAGTATCAGCCTGGAGCATGGAGAAAAGGCTCAAGCTGTTGTATGTTTTGTTATTTTCCTTAGCTTATGTTGTACTATGCTGGGCAATGGCTTCCCCCATAGCCTTCCACTGTTATCTCCACATTGCATGAATATTAAAAAACAAAAAAATAGTCTAACTATTTAAATTGCAGAAATGGCCTTCAGAGTCCCAGCACTTCTCAGCAGCAGACATAGAGATGAGTCTTGGTGATGCAGTGGTGACTGACCCTGATGCTGGCATGGGACCCAATGAGGTGTCCTCGGCACCAGTCACAGGAAAACCTTTGTGGAAGAGAGGTAGACCAGTCAGTGAGTATTTTTATGAATAAACTAGCTTATGCCCGCGGCGTCGCCCGCGTGGATTTCGATAATTGTCCCACGGGAACATACTATCGGGATAAAAAGTATCCTATGTGTTAATACAGGTTATAAACTACCCGTGTGCCAAATTTCATCCAAATTCATTCAGTAGTTTTGGCGTGAAAGAGTAACAAACATCCATCCATCCATCCTCACAAACTTTCGTATTTATAATATTAGTAGGCTTTAATTTATGCCTTAAACCTAAGGATTCCTTCAAAGTCTATGCAGTTCTTCAAAGTTGAGTAAAGGAAGTGAAGGTTGTCATTGATAAACATGTTTTTCTTTCTTTCCAGGACTTGTCCATGACAGACTTCTCAACTTAGAGGAAGAAAGAATAAGAATTGAGAAACAAAAGCTTTTAGAGAAGAAAAGGTGTAATAATATAAGACTTAAAATGGAAAAAGACAGGCTTGACATTGAAAGACAAAGAAATGTCCTGTTAGAGAAGTAAGCTTTTGTTTTAATTCAATATAAAAAAATATCAATATTTAACGCACCTGGGAAGCCATCTATAGGCAATTAATTTTGAGGTTTTTTCTTCAATGGACAATTTACAAAGAGTTTTATTTTTTATATTTCAGGCTTTTAGTAGCTGTTGAGGCTGTGGCGCATCGATGATAATAATTCGAACAATCATAATTATATTTTTATACTCTATTAATTAAGGAATGCAATAATAAGTACATAATGAGCCATCATTAAGTGTAGACTAAGCTTGTGATATTAAATATTTAAAATAGTTGAAATGTTAGTTTAGTTTTATTACACAAATAAGAGTAAGTCTTCATCATCATCATCAGCCTTTTAATGTTCCCACTGCTGGGAAACAGGCCTCCTCTCTATGAGAGGGAGTGCGCTATAATCCACCACGCGGGCCCAGTGCGGGTTGGTAGATGTCACATGTCTTCGAATTTTTAATTCTAGGACATGCCGGTTTCCTCACGATGTTTTCCTTCACCGTTTTTGAGGGCAGCGGTGATGAAATAAATTACACAAAGTAATGCGCCTGCCTGGGTTCGAACTAGGGCATGCAAAAATCGGGTTGTTTTGAACAACCGGTTTTTTCGGGTTTCTTGTTTACAAAACCGGTTAAATCGGTTTTTTCGGTTTTTTTCAATCTTTATTAAAAAAAATGTGTAGAAAAAAAATTAAAAAGCTAAAGCCTAATCAAAATATGTATTTTTTTCGTTTATCTTACCTATTTTTATAATAATGAGAATTTGTTTGGACTTCAAAAAGCTACAACTACTAAAAATCAATATAAATAATTTTTTTTTCTTCATGCATAACATAGAATAAAACTTAATATTTAGGTAAACAACATAGTCTAAAAATATAGGGTACTAAGACTAACATACAAAATTAGGAACATTTGGTAGATAAACACAAATGTCTAAAATCTCAGAATATACAGCAAGAATCCAAAGGGGTTTGAGTAAAAGTGGCATGATTTTTCTAAGTCTACGGCCACTAAATAAATTTCTTTAGTAAGAAAACATTAAGACATTAATTTTCTTCTTGAATAATATTTCCAAAATGCATCGGAGCAGAGATATACAGGGTGAATTTTTTAACTGGGTGGTAGGCCAAATCCGAACTATTAGGAATAGTGAAAAACGCTCAAAGGAGCCACGAGCCCGATTTAAAAAAATACTTCATTGGTTTTGTGAAAAATCAATATTCCTATCCAGGAATCGAACCCGTTAATTTGAAAAAAACACACCCATTACCCCATTCGATAGTGTCGCTGCAAAGTATCAAATTCTGGGAAGTAGTGCATACGGCTAACGATAGGAAATAGTTATTTTTTGATAAAATACATAACAGAATGCAAACTGCTAGTAGGAACAACACAACTTTGACATCAGATATTTCAGCTCCGTTATATTTTCGACAAAATTATTTTAGGAGTCCTTACTATCATATATTCCACTATAAGTGACCAACAATTATATTTATGGCCGCTGTGAAAAAAAAAACATGCCACTGGTCCATACAAACTTACCCAATGCCCTTTACTTGGATCTACACTACTACACTGGGTCAATGAGAAACAAAATAATGATATGGACATGGATAGTGAGCGCAGGGTATTGTCGGTAAGGGGTAGTATGCTTTCTCGCAGGTTTGCGCGATGCTCATGTGATATTAAAGTCACATAATTTAAAAGCTATTGCCAAACGTTATACACGTGCAACCTGTGGAGCAATTACACCTAAAAAAGCCTGCAATTCTCTGCTAGTCAGGGGTTTGTTGGGACTTCCATGGCGGTACAGTGTCTCGGGCATGTTCGCCGACCACAGCACGGACGGCTTCCAGACGGTGCTTCGCAGAAGAACGGCGTCCCTGCGGTCTCGGGTAAAAAGTAGCACCGACATACTTCTGAGCGTGGTATCGGACAGAGTGGACAGCCAAATCCTGAGGCATTGGTCGCTTATGCATGTCCAAAATAATAATTATTTTAAGTTTTACTACCATAGCTGTAAGTATCTGCCTTCTAACATAATATGGACTGACTTTTGACAGTTAATGTTTGCTTAGTCTGAAATAAATATTTTCAATTCAATATTTATTTTCGGAAAATTAAAGAATTACATAAATCAATAAGATAGATAGATCACTAGGAGAAACATAACTTGTTGTTCAATATTTATAGTGTGTAATTAATGTTTTACCTAATATTTATTTATTAAAAAAAGATATAAACAAAAACCGAAAAAACCGGTTTTACTATCGTATAAAAACCGGTTTTCAAATCAGTCGGTTAACCGGTTTTTTCGGTTAACTGGGTATTCGGTTTGCATGCCCTAGTTTCGAACCCATGGTTTACTGCTCTTAAGTCGGGGCTGCCCCCACTGGGCCACCGCTGCTCTCTATAAGTCTTATTAGTGCGTAAATGTAAAGACGGAAACATACTTACCGTAAAACCTTACAAGATTGCCCAACTAATCTGACTTTGCCCAGCAAGGTACTTTTCACAAATATTTAAAAAACCGGCAACATTTTTTAGTTACGTTTACTATTTAATCGATGGAAGAAATTTGAATATATCTCTGGCAACACTACGGAACTGATTTTTCCTAATGTCACTTCAGTCGGCTGTCAAACTGTGTTGAAGTAGATGCTGTATTTTGCGGGCCAAAATTCGTGTAAAAAACTTTTTTCGGAACTCGATTTGTAATTACAGCAGGTAAGTAAGATTTTTACCACTGTTAGTTTCTAATAAATACACATAATTGATCGAATATCCAGCGCTAAATCTCGCTTAAATTCGAAAATATGATGGTGGGCAATGTCATATTAGTTTTTCTAAAGCAGTTGTTACGTCATTGCCCACCAAAATATTACCGTTAGGGTTGTCACTTCAATGTTAAATTAGATCTGAGATAAGTAGATACTTTGTTTTCCATTCTTTTCGGAACTGCCTAAGTAATGCTCATAGAATGAGAGTATAGTATACAAAGGACCGAATAATTAATTTACATGTGATTAAAAAAAAAAAAACATAAAAATAGTTTTATTTTAAACATACATAGTGGTTTCTTAAGAACTCAATAACTTGATTTTGCTTCTGCTCGTTTATTTCAGGATGAATAATACTAAGCCTAAAAATATTAGGATCGAGAGCATACAGAAAATATTCTGAAGAAATGTTGGAGTTAGCGGTTGTCATAGAGGAAAATATCAGGATGTCAAGTCTGGAAGCAAGTTATATATTGAAAAAAGTTAAAAAAAAATCACTTGATACCAGCTGGAGGACAAAAGAAATTCACTGGTGAAGAGGGAAAAACTGGTAAACGTGTTGTTAGCTTCAGCAGATTACGGCAGACCCATGACGAAAATTTAAAAATGCTAATCTTTAAAAAATAGAAAAAAAAGGAAAAGCGACATTTAAAAGAAATAAAGGAAACCGGAAAAAATATTGCAATTTTTGTGATGTTTGAAATATTTTTTAATTTTTAAGAGCGAGCTCCGTGATCCTAACGTACATGCGTACACTGTACTGATTAACAATTTAAAAGTGACAACCCTAGTTCATCGTTTTATTTGAATGAAAAATTCCAAAAAGATTGTTGCGACTTTGCCCACTCAAATTTGACAGGTATTTAAAACGTTTTAACGTTTATTATTAAGGTCCTATAATAGAACGACTATTTTCCTAAAATGATCTTTGAAGATTATGTTCTTAAAGTAGAAAATATTGAAGTTGCGGAGGTTTCGGCAAAATGGGCAAACTTGGAAAAAGTACCATATATTTCGCCCGCTGTCCAAATTGTTGTTTTTAGCACATTAACATTCATTGTCTTGACATTATCATATATTCTATGCAAAGAACACTACATTTATCAATGGTATAGCACAATCATAAATTGATAGATTTATTATTTGAAAAAAAAATTGAGGTAGAGTAAAAAATCACGAGAAATCTGGGCAAAGTTGTACGGTTTTACGGTACGTGTCGTGGCGTGTCGTGACGCGCCAGAAGCAAATCGGTTTCATACATCTAATATGGGTAGGGACATACTTGCATGGCGTGTCGTGTCGCAACGATGTATGAAACCGAATGCTTCTGGCGCATCACGACACGTAAGTGTGTTTCCGTCTTAAGATAGGAATTCTCAATAAGATCAACTAATAAATTACCAAGATAAATTATTTAAAATTAAACAAACTGCCGTTGCATGTTGCTATGATGTCTGTGTTGGTGACGCCGATGTAGGTCCGCTCTTCAGTCCACTATTTACAGATTTGAGGCTCTTACTTCGTTTTAATATTACATTTGGTAAGGTTCTTCAGATAGACCAGGTGCGTAGTACTCGCAACCGGCGTGCGTGTATGACCAGATGTATGAACGTGGACGAGGCAATAGAAGTATGTAAGGATCTCAGCAAGTGGCGTTCCGAAAAAGCGCGGGAAACGTTCAACTAGACGGACGCGTCCTTTTTGAATTTAAGATAAATTATTTTATAAAATACGGTAAAATAGGATTAGTAGTTTAGTTTTAGTACTCTTTTCTTTAATTTATAGTTTCGTAGTTTTTTTTCTTCGGTAGTGGTAAGTTTTTTCTAAGTTTATTTATTGTTAGGGCCGTTTAATGAACGAACCGCCAGACCCGGGGGACTTTGTTCCCCCGGCAGGCAATTTTGTTACTGTGATGAGCAATGAGTCAGGCATGGATACTGATGGGTCTTCCTCGGCTCGTAAGCTTAAAAGAAGTCGCGTACATGTGTGCAAACACTGTAACAAACGCCGTCGCACCCGAAAAAACCACGGTTCCGAGTCGTCGGGTTGTGGTTGCATGGATCCTACAAGTCCTACAACAACTTTAGCAGAACCTATTTGCTCTGAAATACCAACAAATGCTGCTGATATTCAAGCTCCATCCGTAGCTGTTCCCGCGCAAATCGGTCGTAAAGCATACGACAAAACCGACAGTGCACCTTACATAGTCCACTTACAGAAAATAACCATTTCCCCTGATGATAATACTACATTGCACCCAATCACATTTGGCAAATTTCTTAAACATAACGCCTTTCAAAACATCATAAATGGTAGCGTCAAAAAAATTGGGCGTAATAAAATTTCTCTCTCATTTTCCAATTATCTGGATGCAAATTCTTTTATTTCACATAGCAGTCTGGAAAAATATAATTACAAAGCTTTTATACCCACATTTAATGTTACAAGAATGGGTCTAGTACGTGGTGTTCCTGCAGAATGGTCTCCAGAGGAAGTAATTGATAATATTACAGTTCCAATTGGTTGTGGTCCAATTTTAAAAGTCAGACGACTTAATTTTAAATCTGTTGTTGATGGTACAACCACTTGGAAGCCATCCCAATCCATGGTAGTTACTTTTGATGGACAGGTTCTACCTAAAAGAATCTTTATGTGTTATAATGCATTACCTGTTGATTTATATATTTTCCCTACTGTACAATGCTTCAATTGCTGTCGTTTTGGGCACACTAAAATTCAGTGCAGGTCTAAACCTCGCTGTTATAAGTGTGGTCAAGGCCATACTGGAGATAGCTGTGAAAGGGAAGTAGAAAATGCATCTTGCTGTCTGTGCTCTGGCTATCACTATGCCATTAATAAATCTTGTCCTGAATTCTGTAGACAAAAACAGATTAAATCATACATGGCACATAGCTCAGTTTCTTATGCTGAAGCAACTAAAGTTTATCCCCCGGTAACTAAATCATATGCTGACACACTTTTATCTTCTCCTTCTAAAAACTTTGCAGATACTCCATCAATCTCTTCACCTAATAGAATGCAGGCTTCAAGTAGTTATAAAAAGACTGTCTTCCTGAAACCACGCTCCCCACCCAAATCTATACAAGGCTATAATAAAGAGGCCCACAATGCTATTATTAATGATTTTAAAATTCCCCAGCCATCTAATGGTTGTGCCTTTACTAATAATCAAAATAATGATAAAAATGATGTAAACTTTTCTATAAATGATTTTCTCTCTGCATTACACAATCTTCTTTCTCAGTTCAACATCTCACCGTCCAACGTTGCCTCAACTTTCAATGTACCTCAATCCATTCATAATGGACAACACATCCAATATAATCCAGTGGAACTGCCGCAGTCTAGTAAACAAAAAGAGTGATGTTATATACCTTTTAAACAAATATGAGCCATTTGTCTTTGCTTTAGCAGAGACCTGGCTCAAACCAAATCATATTTTTAAAATTAATGGTTATTTAACCATTAGGGAGGATAGATCTGATGGGTATGGTGGTGTAGCTATACTTATCAAGAACTCTTTTCCTTTCTCTATTGTTTCATTACCTCCTCATAGTGAGGAAATTTCTATTGTAGCTATTAAGGTGCACCAAACTTGTTTTGTTTCTATTTACATTCCTCACCCTTCTTCTTCTATTCTTCAAGAGATGAATAATCTCTTTTCTTTTCTTCCAAAGCCTTTCTTAATATTGGGGGACTTTAATTGCCATCATCAATCATGGGGTTGTTCTGTTTCTAATTGTCATGGTGAAGATTTACTAGATATAATAGACTCTCATAACTTATGCATCTTGAACTCAGGAGCTGCTACTCGCCGTTCAGATCCCAACCAAAACCAAAGTGCAATTGACCTTTCTATCTGTTCTCCAAGCTTAGCCTCTTCATTAACTTGGCATACTCTAACCTCTACTTATGGTAGTGACCATTTCCCAATAGTTATTTCTTACCCTCTTTCCAAATCAAAGGCATCATCAAGGAGATCTAACTTAAAACACAAATTACCAAGCAGAAATAGTAGTGACTGGGACAAATTTAGAAGCCTTGTTGACAGTAAGCTTTGCTCCTTGCCTGTAATTTCTGATGGCAATGAAAACAGCTGTGCTGAAGCTTTAGCACTTTTGTTAATTGAAACTGCAGATGTAGTTTTTCCTGTAAAAAATAACAATAATAGTACAATTCCCTCACCTCCATGGTGGGACTCTGAATGTACAGAATTAGTTAACAAACGTAAAGAGGCGGAATACAATTATAACCTTGACATGTCTAATAGTAATTTTGAAACTGTTACTAACCTAATTAACGAAACTTATAAACTTTTTAAGAAGAAAAAATTTGAATCTTGGCGTAACTTTTGCTTATCAATTTCACCGAACACCCACCCAACGATTGTCTGGCGTAATATCCGTAGATTTAGATCAATTTATAAGAACCCTTCCCCTATACCTGTTTCTTTAGCCAGCGAATTTTTAGATAATTTAGCGCCGCCTTGGGTCCCTGAGGCTGTTAACCCTAACCTGTCCTTACCAATATTGTCAATAACCAACGGATCACATAACCAAGGCACCCATACGACTCTAGATGGCCCATTCACTCTTACTGAATTAAAGGGTGTTATTCATAAAACTAAGGATTCTGCACCAGGCAGTGATGGCATCCCATATTCCTTTTTTGCTAATTTAAATGAAGACGTCCTCTGCTATTATTTACATCTTATCAATTCTATTATGATCACTGGCAACATCCCTGTTGAATGGAAACGTCAAATGGTGTTGCCATTCCTTAAACCAAATAGAATCCCATCTGGCATAGCTATTCACAAACAATCGAATCGAAACCGAATGAATCATAGACACTGAACGGTTATAACCGAACTGCGACCGAACGGTTATCAAAACGCGACCGAACGGTTATCAAAACGCTATTCACAGATCCGAGCGGTAAGGTTTTTTTTTTAAATATTTGAAATATTGACAATTATGTTTAGGGGGATCGTTACAAAATGGTAGGAAATAGAAATTGGTGGTAGAAAAGCTTAAAGTGGCAAATATATTATTTTTACTATGGATTTTGTTATGTACGGCTACAGAATCTACATTTAGTAATCATATATAAAACAAAACAGCAAACACTGATTGTTTTATTAAATTTGTTTACCAGATTTTTATCAAACTTGCTTTGTAAATGAGATTTAATGTCAAACTGGCAATTTCAATGATAACCTCAAACTCAAAAGTTTTCAAAAGTGTTTTGTGCGAAACTCGGGTTTAATTTAACACATATTCAAACAATAATGGTGTAAGTATTTTACTAGTATATAAAACATCATCCTTTTTCTTACTTATCATTTGTATATTACAAAACATAATTGACATTACATATTTTCAGAAAAGTGTCTTTGGAGCAAAGAAACATAATGTTTGCGTTCACGCAGGGGCATGAGGACTTGCCCGGGGCCGAGTCTCAGGTCAGGATGCGACCTGTGTCAAAAAAATATGTAACAGAAGAGCCCCAACAGTCAAGAAGCCGCCCAGACCCGCTTCATGCTATACTCGCACGGCACGCAGCAGCAATTGAAGATGTGGCAACTGGAATGCATAGCATCGAAGCTATCCTTCACCAAATTGTAGCCTGAAATTTGTTTGCCTCTGGAGGAAGGATAAGGTATGGAAATAAATGATACACAAGAAATTATTAAAATAATCTATTTATTAAATTGGCCCTAAATTGAAGTCCTCTACTATAGCCATCTTGCTCAATTCCTGAATCCGTGATGTTTCTGTAGGGGGTTGGTTCTCCAATTCAATTTCTTAGTGTTTAGGCAAGCGCCCCCATATACATGTAATGCAGAACTGCAAATGCCTTGGTGATGCATCCTACTTTGTTTGGGCTGTATTCAAGCACCTAAAGCACCCTTTCTACACCTTGAAGTACCTCTTGATGCATGATCTTATGTATGTTTTGCAGTTCTGTGTACCATGCTTCCGAGCAATTAGGCTCAGCATTAAGAAACGGGGTAAGAATCCAAAGCTCCAGAATCACCTGAAAACATTAAATTTTAATTAAGTATTTATTTTTTAACATGAACGTTTATCATTATTGTTACAGTTACTGACCTAGAAGCCAGCAAGATGTAGCAGCAGAACATGTGTCCCATCCACATATCCTAAAACACCACGGAACCCGAACCTGCTGTATTTTCTGAAAATAAACATTTAATTGTACAATAAATAGATGTTTTCGTCTTATATACTATAATTTATTGTAACAGCTCATAGACAATTTCTTAGTTAAGTTCTTGTATCTTTTAAATTATGGTGACTTTAGTTATAAAGAAACAAATATGTGATCTTCTAAAGTAGTATTTCCTGTTGACTTTCTTTTGTATTGCACTATTCCAATAAATTGTCCTAATGTAAAAGAAAGTGTTTTATTTTTAACTGTGTTATGTGTGTATTAGTAAAACATTCTGTGATTTTTGTAATCTAAATAAAGAATACTTCTTACTTTTGTAAAATTTGTTGCCTTTCATTTACTTGGCAAGGGAATTGAACGCACTGTTTGAGTGCAGTATTTAGTGCCATCGTGGTCTCCGTTATGGCCCTGGAAACAGATGCCTGGTTCAAGCTAACAAAGGTATTGCTCCTGTCAGTTTTCTGGCAACTGCTTTGGCCATAAAAGTGTAGGCAGCTAACACCTAAAATAAAAGAGTGTAAATAAATATGCATGTCAGATGACTGCATTGGATTCACGTTTTATTATATGTATACTAGGGATTGAATGTTTACCTAAACCCAGGGAGGGTCTAGCTAAACCTTAACCACACTAAGGCAGTACTACATAGAGGTAGGGTTATAGGGATGAGTTTATCAGTAACAGTATAGTTTGTTCCTGATTGCAGGCTATAATAACAAATTTTAATGTGAGTGAATAATGACACCTCGTTGTATAGTTTCTCTACCGTGCTGTTATTGTTATGACTTTCATTATTTACTTTATATTTACTATTACTTACTTTGAGTTCAATGGGGATTGCGGCTGATGAATCAACGCTTGGGAAATAGGGCTTTATTTCTACAATTCGGCTAAGGACCATGTCAGGCGATAGCCTGTACACGGACTGGAAGCGCGGGTCAGCAAATGGATCCATCATGTCTCGTATTCTTCGATGAAGAGATAATGTCTCCAGCCTCTGTCCTTCTGCGGCACGCTCACGGTCTCAGGATCGCACAATCACGAACTTCATCTAACCAAATAATTAAAATCAAACTCAAGAACAAATTTTTATGTAACGTACGTATGTAACCACATAAACTGGTGTAAATCTTTATGCAATAGTCAAAAGAATAGTTTAACCATCTATACAATATGTACACATACTTCAGACACTACTTATATTAGGATAAAGTGCTTTTAACTTTCATTCGACTTTACTCTCTACTGCTAATAGCTGTCGGTCAATTGATGTCTTCATAACCGAATCACAATCGATGGAAAATGTCAAAATTGGTCAAAATCGATCGACATCGGTTGTGTGAATAGCGTTTGGAGGACTTGATCGATTGCACGGTTACTCGATTAGATTAGTTGTCCAATCGATTGGTTGTGAATAGCTATGCTGACGCTTCTTCATACCGTCCCATAGTTTTGTCTTCAGTTCTGATGAAATTAGCTGAACACTTAATTAAAAATCGTCTAGAATGGTTTGTTGAAAGTAAGGGCCTTTTGGCAGCATCACAATATGGCTTTAGAAAAGGTAGGAGTACCAGTGACTGTTTAGGCATTTTAACATCGGATATTCGGATTTCTTTTTCTAATAATCAATCTACTGTCGCGGTTTTCCTTGACATTAATTCAGCTTATGATAATGTTATATTATCAGTTTTACAAAATAAATTAAGAGCCCTAGGGGTTCCATTGAATTTGTCAAATTTTATTATTAATATCCTGACTGAACGCTCTATTAGTATGCTAATTGGTGATCAAGAGGTATCTTACCTTGTGTGGAAAGGCCTACCCCAGGGTTCTGTGCTCAGTCCCCTTTTATACAATATTTACACTTTTGATTTAGACTCGTCCTTATCTGATCATATTACGGTTCTTCAATATGCCGACGATTTGTTGTTATATTCTTCAAGCCAATCCATTGAACAGGCTAGCCAGGCTATCAATTCCGCTTTATCTAATTTAGAGTTATGGTTACATCTTAACGGCTTGGATATATCCACGTCTAAAAGCGCGGCAGTTTTATTCACCCGAAAGAGAAATATTCCCACAATAAATCTCTTTTATAAGGGAACTCCTATCCCGATTAAAGATAATTTCAGATATCTAGGTGTAATACTTGACAGTAAATTAAGTAGTGTTCCTCATTGTGATTTTATTGTTAACAAATGTGAAAACCACATAAACATGCTTAGATGCCTATCAGGTGTGTGGTGGGGTGCACATCCTTTTTCTTTAAAATTAATCTACAATGCTATAATCAGAAGTACTTTAGATTACGGATTATTTATTCTTGAACCGGGTAGTGTTATGGCATTTAAAAAATTGGACCGTATCCAGTCTAAAGCATTACGAATTATTGCGGGTGCTATGAAGTCGAGTCCCATAAATGCCTTACAGGTTGAATGCGGGGAAGCTCCTTTATATCTTAGAAGACAGTTCCTTTCTGATAAGTATTTGTTCCGCATTATTCAGTTCTCAACTCATCCTCTCATTTCTAAACTGGACATTTTAGTGACGCTGATTGATTCTTCAGATTACTGGTCCCATAAACGTGCTCCTTGTTTAGTAATGATAAATGATAAATGATGTTTATTTTGCAAATAGGTTTTTACAAACACTTTTATACGTCATTTTTTTTTTAAACTAGATGGGGCCGGTGTTTCGTACCTGACTACTCTGAGAAGAAACAGCCGAAACAAACTCAGAGGTTCTCTGTTAACTTGTTGCTCTTTTAAAGTCCAGACATTGCTCAATTTACATGAGGACTATGCAGATTAGTGTCTGAGATGGTCTTTTAAAGAAAGAACCACACAGATTTGAGTGGACCTGTCCAGTCAGTGCAAGCATTTGTCAGTTATCGTGTAGCTCGACTTATAACTCAAGGAGCTCAACGCAACGACGAACAATACCAAAGAAAGGACATTTGGGTAGGTCGCTTAAAGTACTCAAACTGCCAGACAGCGGTGGGAGAAAAAAAATAAAAAAAAAGTGACCTACATGGTCCTCACATTCACAATAATTAAATGTAAGTAATTAATAATAATATACGAAACGAATTAAAAAAAAAAAAACAAGAATTTCAATAAATGTCACAATAATAATAAAAAAAAAGTAAATATCAATGTCAAATCAGTAAATGTCACATAAAAATAATAAAAAAAAGTAAAGTAAAAAAAAATAATAATAAAATACTGAAATAAGTATTCATGTCACATCGGTAAATGTCATCTAAAATAATAAAAAAAAAAAAAAAAAATAAGGTAAAAATAAAATAAAAATGTCACAGTGTATAAAATAAGGAATTAACAATAAACAAGCGAAGTCCGGAATTTCGACATTCACAGAGCAAATTTCATTGGAGCAGTTTAATCCCAAGCCTTTTTATCTTCGAGATAGTGATTTACATGATAGTAGGCTTTCAGGCATAGCTTCCGTTTTATAAACGATTTGAATTTATTTAGGCTTAGTGCTTGAATATGGCTCGGAAGCTTATTGTAAAAACGTATACATTGGCATCTGAACGTACCCCCTACTTTTTTGAGCCTCGTTGCAGGAACAACAAATTTGTGTTTGTTCCTCGTATTTACGTTGTGGATATCACTGTATTTTTTAAACAAATTAATATTTTTATGCGCGTACAAAAGGTTTTCATAAATAAACTGAGAGGGCACAGTAAGAATATCAATCTCTTTAAATTTTTCTCTGAGGGAGTATCTAGGACTTAATTTATAAATTGAACGAATTGCCCTTTTTTGCAAAACAAATATTGTCTGAATATCGGCGGCATTGCCCCACAAGAGAATACCGTACGACATCACGCTGTGGAAATAACTAAAGTAAACTAAACGGGCTGTCTCTAAATCAGTCAAATCACGAATTTTCCTAACGGCGTATGCTGCTGAGCTAAGTTTTTTTGACAATTTGTCTATATGCGGGCCCCACTGAAGCTTGGCATCCAGAGTTATGCCCAAGAACACTGTGCTATCTTCCGGTTTCAACTCTTCATCCTTGATTAGTACCCTAGTTTCTACTTGTCTTACATGGGGTATCGTAAACTTAATACATTTGGTTTTTTTCTCATTTAGAAGTAGATTATTGACATTAAACCAATTAACGACTTTTGCCAGGGCGCTATTAACCTCGTCCGTAACTATCTGCTGACGTTTGAGTTTAAATAAAAGAGAAGTGTCATCTGCAAACAATACTATGTCATGATTATCCTTTATGAGGTAAGGCAAGTCATTTATATAAATAAGAAACAAAAATGGGCCAAGAATTGAGCCCTGGGGTACCCCCATTTTTACAACGGATCCGGGAGATCTTTTTCCATTAACATCAACTCTCTGAATCCTATCACTCAAATACGAAGTAAGAAGATCCAGAGAGGCGTTACGGATTCCGTAGTGGTGGAGTTTTCTGATTAATGTTTCATGAAGAACGCAATCGAAAGCCTTAGACAAATCGCAAAATATGCCCAAAGCATCGCATTTGTCCTCCCATGCATTATAAATGTGGCCTAAAAGTTCAACACCTGCATCAGTAGTTGAACGACCCCTTGTAAATCCGAACTGTTTTTTATGTAGTAACTTATGTTTATTAAAAAAACGTTGCATTTGCTCTAAAATTAGCTTTTCAAAAATTTTACTAAATGTGGGTAGTACTGAAATGGGTCTATAATTAGTGGGGTCTGATGTACTACCCGATTTAAACAATGGTATTATTTTACTATTTTTCATTAGATCAGGAAACTCACCACGGTCAATACAATCGTTAAATATTACAGCTAAAGAGGGAGCTACAATGTTTATAATGGACTTAGCAACGTCCACGGAATGACCCCATAGATCGGCGGTCTTTTTAACATTTAAGGTGTGAAAAGTTTTAATTATATCTTTACAAGTGACGTATTGAAAATTAAATTCGGAATCACAGACTGAAACGCTTTCCTTAAGTAAAGACTCGGCAGCAGCAGGTGACGAGTTTAGCGATTTAGTAGTCGATACAGGAATATCCGCAAAGAAATTTTCAAAAGCTGTGGCAACTTGAGTGTCCGAATTTAAAATTGTATCGCCAATAGCAAGGCTGTAGTCACTATTTCGGTTGCAAGACCTTCCCGTTTCGCTATTAATAATGTTCCATGTCATTTTAATTACATTACTACTGTTTTTAATTTTTGAACTCAAGTAACGTGACTTTGCTAAAAAACAAACTTTTTTAAATATTTTAGAATAATTCTTAACATATAACTTAAATTCTACAGTGTTTTTATAGGTCCGCTCAGCATACAGCTCATAAAGACGTTTTCGACTCTTATGAATACCAATAGTGGCCCAGTCGTTGAAGGATGCATTACTATTAACCGAGATCGTCTTAGGAATAAACGTGGTATTATACTGAGTGCAATACATTCTGAAAAAATCGTTATAATGTTGATTGGGATCATCATTAGTAGGCAATAGTGGTAATTTAGACAAAAGCTTAAATTTTAAAGTTTCCAGGCGAGTTTTAGTTTTTGGATTAACAATGATATCCTTTTTAGTGACTTTCTTGTCTACATTTGGAATTGTGATTAATTGCCCACAATGATCTGAATCTAATAAGTTAATAATTTCTTTGTGGGTAGGTATAACATCTGTGAAAATATTATCTAGGCAAGTGGCACTAGTTGGGGTTATTCTAGTGGGCTCCAGAAATTTGTTTTCAAGATTGTATGAATGAAACAGGCTTATAATTTTAGTACTTAACCCAGAATTTTCTAACAAATTAATATTAAAATCACCGCAAGTTATTATAGATTTCTTAGAATTACAGATTTTATTGAACACTTCATCCATTACCTTTTCAAAACAGTCATACAATCCTGAAGGAGGCCTATACACACTTAATATGATAAACTGTTCCAATTCTATACAGGCTATTTCAACTGTTCGCTCAACAGATAGGCTTACAATATCCTTGCGGTCTTTAAATTTAAGCTGATTATTTACTAGGATTAATGCGCCGCCATGTATAGCATTTACCCTGCTGAATGAACTACCAACCTGGTGATTACTAAAATTAAACATTAATTGGTGACATTTGAGCCAATGCTCCGTTATACAAAGAATATCTATGTTGTTACAATTCATAAAAAGTTCTACTTCTAATTCTTTGTTCAAAAATCCTTGAATATTTTGATGAACCAGGTTGATACTATTAAAATTCTCAAAACATTCGCCCGGTTCACTATCTGGCTTCCTTATAATAGTGCAAGAGGTTGCCTCTGTTGTCTCAATATCTAATTTAAATGATTCACTGATTCATTAATTGTTGACAAACTATTGGCAGAGTAATTTAGCTTAATATTGCAATGATCAACAGAGGCAACTGGATTAGCCAAGTTCTTGGCTGTTACAGAAAAATAATATGATAGCGACATAGCTACCTGTCTTTTACAATAGTTTGGAAGATAGCACCTGTCTACATGATATCTATCTTTTGTCAAATAAAAATTTCTGCCAATATAATTGTTGATGTCAATCAAGTGTATTGCATTACTATTATATGTCAAATTATGCAATGTGTTATTAATATTATATCTATATAAATTTTCTTCCTGTGGCAAACTGTTACTATAGGGAAAAGTAAACAACAAAATTTTTCTTAAATTTAAGTTTGACAAAGTTCTATAATACTGGAGCAATTCTCCTTTGTTCACCTTTCCTCTATTACCTATTAAAATTAATAATATGGTGTCCTGGTTAAACTTACATCTAATAATTTCTTTCATAATATGATTTAGAGAACATCCGGGCATACAGTTGTTTATTACTGAGTGTCCTGGATATTCATCTGTTAACAAATTACCTAGATCTTTTCCAATCTCATCACAAAATATAACTATGTCATTATTTACACTTTGTTTACATTGTTTCTGGGAACTATTCATAGGAGTATGCAAAACAACACATGGCTGCGATAAGGTGGTATTGTTTGTGAGTTCACCAAATCATTCATCGCCAACACATATTCCCTCATAACATGTTGAGAGGTATTATATTTGCTAGTCATTGAACTTAGCCTCTCCTGTAGGTGGTCAAGTTTTGATTGCAGGTGTTCTGTGTCAATTTTGTACCTCCTAGTGCTTTGCTCCAAATTAGAAGAATATATATCCAATTGTTTTATTACATTTAGTCTTTCTCTATTTAATTTAACATTTTTAATGAAATATTTTTGCCTTTTAACCATTTTTTGTGTTTTTTTAATGTATCTATTGATTTTAATATATTTTTTAATTTTATTTTTACTTGTGACTGCCCTCACTGAACTACATAGATAGGAATCATCCTCACCTGTCAAATCTATGGTGAAGGATGGTTTAGTGGCAGAAACCATTGACGGGGCAATAGGCACCAATTCACTGAACAGACTATGATTCAGCGAGGCAGTGATGTTATTGTTGGTAGTCTCAAGTTCTGTTATGTGACTTCTAGCCTCATGAAGCTGTTGTTCTAATATATACTTATGATTTAGAGTTTGTTCATACTCTACGCTACACTGGCTGAACCCGTCCACAATAACTTGGAGCCTATCCCGGTCTTCTATGGCGTCAGTGTATTGATTATATATCTGACCCATTTCCTTTTTTAACTTTCTATTTATTTCATGGGCTTCAAAGAGAACCCTTTCATTGTCATCCAGTTCCCTACTTAGTTGGTCACAGGACTCTTTAGACGCCTTTAATTCGCTCAGAGCCATTTTAAGTTCTTCCTGGCGAGCGTGGGCGGAACGTGTCAGAGTCATGATAAAAGTTTGGAAAAGGATAAGAAATGAAACTGGAAGAGAGAAGGTAACTGTGGCAGCAGGGTTAGGATGTTATAGTTAGTATAGAAGGGAAAATAAATTTAGCTTATCAGCGAGTTCTGTCACCAATCCAAGCAAGGTTATGTTTACGTTCCAAAGTTCATTGTTATCGTAAGTTAACGAAATAAAAGGTGAACTATTTAATTGCTGGTAAAGTTATAGCACGTAAACAATATAATAGCAAGTAGAATATTATAGTATTGTACCTGTTATCAAGATGACAATGCAAAAGTTCCTTGAGCCGGTAACTGTCACTGATTCACATGAATAATTTTGCACTTTTATAGACTTGTTTCGTGAATCTAACACAAAAAACACTTTAATTAGCTTTTTACTTGATGAGTAATTGGAAATATGCTATAAAAAACAAAGAAATTTAATATTTAAAGTTAAAAATAGAAGGACAATTTAAAATCAGCTGTTAGCTGTAGTGTTGCCACGGGAAAAAAAAAATAAGCTATAAAAAATACCTTTCTCTATCTTCTCCAGTACACCGTTCCAACAAACTTCCCATATTTAGCAGTAGTTATGATAGTTTACATTTCAAACCCATCATTAAATTTCACTGTACTAGAAAATCTGACCCCGTTTGTCATTTAAGTTTCAACAATTTTCTGGCCGAGCACTCGGAATATCATCACATTTTTACGGATGCTTCCAAGCGTTCTCCGACAGGTTGTGTGGGGATTGGCACTTTTCATTCGCAATATAACATTGTTCAAAAAATAAAACTTCCTCCGGAGACTTCTGTTTTTACAGGAGAATGTTTTGGCATTTTGAAAGCCATTGAATATAGTCGGGTTTTTAAGTTAAAAAAAGTTATCATTTTTTCGGATTGTCAAAGTGCGCTTCTAGCCATCAACCAATCTCCACTGACACATAAATTACAGTTGCCCATAATTTATTTAATAAGAGAATTTGCGTACAGAACCTTATCTGAGGGTAATACCTTGGAATTCGCGTGGGTTCCAGCCCATGCTGGAATCGAGGGCAATGAAGTGGCAAATTCTCTCGCCGGTGAAGCGGTGCAGTGTGGGGACATCGTCCCATACATAAATTTTAACTCAGATATTGTAAATTTACCTAAAACTTTTCTTTTGGATACCTGGAAGGTGGCCTGGGAAATCAGTAGTAGACAAAAGGGTCGTTATTTTTCTTTGATCCACCCCGACGTTTCGGAAAAACCGTGGTTTGCCAGGGCTAAGTTTGGCAAGATGGAGACCTCCGTTCTCATACGGATGAGACTCGGTCACGTTTGTTCTCCAGCTCATCTTGCCAAACTTAAAATTATTAACGATCCCAGTTGTTCGTGCGGCACAGATGTGGGCGACTTGAACCACATTCTTTTCTCCTGTCCTCTATATGACCGTTCTTCCTTTCTCAGTGATCTATTGTCCCTCCGTATTCCTTTTCCTACTTCAGTTCTTACTTTATTTTGTACAAATAGTTTACCTGTATATAAATGTATAGCTTCATTCATTACCATTAATAATATTAGATTGTAATTTAAAAATATATTTTCATCAATTTATTGTATCTCATCATTCATTAGTAATATCTAGTTAGTTATAATCCTATTGACCCTTTATCCCAAATTCCGTTGTAAATATTATTATTGATAAATTCCAGTTTCCCTAACTTTGTCTTCCTAATATAACTTGACACTGGCTAAATGCACAAACCGTGCGAAGCCAGAAAAAAAAAAAAAAAAAAAAAAAAAAAGTGGCGTTCCGTGGTTTCCCCGTGGGAAAAAGGCGTGAGTTTATGTATGCTTGTGTGTATATTAGTGTTGCAAACCTATCGAGAATATCAGAAATAAGCATTTGAACAAAAAAAATAGGAACATGAAGTGTTAAAAAGCGCGGGAAACCTCAAATTTGGCGGACGTGGTTTTTTCGACTGTTTTTTTTAATTAATTTAGTATTGGATTGGATTAAGATTTTGTATATATTTTATCTTATTATTTAGTACTATAGTTAGTTTTAGTGTTGTTTTTATATTTGGTAAGTGTTTTTATTTGTATTTATAGTTTTTAGCCATGGATCCTCCGGACGACCCCGGAGGAACACCATCTTCAGAAATAGGTCACTATGTCACAATATCTAATAACGATACCAGTGTTGATACTGATGGTTCGTTAAGTTTAGTTAGTAATTCTAAGCGTAAAAGGGTCTCTGCTCGGCCAACAATTTGCAAACATTGCAATAAAAAAAGACGAAAAAGTGGCGGGAAACGCCATAATAATTGTGATTGTGGCGAGATGGAAAATGTGGTAATGGAGACTGAAACCAAGGATCTTCCACTTACTTCTACATTGGGGGCTGGAGTTGATGGGGTGAACGGGTCACCGCATCAACCAGTTACTACTGTTACTAGAGATACATACAATTCCTCGGACGCGGCTCCGTTTTTAGTCCATATTCAAAGAGAGCAAACTGCTTCTAATGAAAATACGTATTTAAATCCGATTTCTTTTGGGCGATTTTTAAAAAGGAATTCTTTTACTAACATCGTGAATGGTAGTCTTAAAAAAATAGGACGTAACAGACTTGTTATATCTTTTTCCAATTGGACGTAGTTTAGCAGTAAGGACTCAACCCACAATACGTCTTTTTTGACTTATCGAGGTTTTTACTTTAGGTGTGTATTGCTGTAATGATGTTGTATTTGGAATATTTTGAAATATAATCATGTAAGGGCAAAATATACAAAAATTTTATGAGTCAAGTTGTAGTAACATAGACCAACTTATTTGAGAGTTATTGGGAAAAATGTAGGTTTGAGTCGTTTCTGCTAAATTGGTTTTAACATTAGGAAGTGTTTCTTTTAATTTCTCCAAAAAGATCCAAGTAACAAAAAATTGTGAACAAACTGATATTTAAATGAAAAATATTTATTATTTAGCAAGTTACGTATTTAATAAAAAATTACATAAAAATCTAATTTCTATTCTTCCTCATCATCACCCAGCTCCGGCTCCACCTCGAAATCTGGTTCCGCTCCGAACCCATCCACATCTTCCTCAGATTCTTTTCCTTTTAACGACTTGTAAAAGTCCAGACAGTCTTTAGGGATAAGGTGAAACATTGATGTTAAATCGTCCAATTTGGCCTGTGCAATTTCTTTGCCATCAGGCCAAAGAAAACTGAAATCATCCTCAGAAATATCTAAAACTTTTCCTCTAACTTTTTTTTCAATGCAGAGTTCTTTAACTACTCCATCTATTTTCATAAAAATGGAATGTTTAAAATTCTTTTTAATACAATTTTTTTTTGTCTTTAACCAATTCACTTTTTCTTTCGAAATAAATGTTTTTCTGTTCACTATTTTCTTTTCAATTTTAGACGTTGACACAAAATCTTTCATCTGCATTCTGTAAACTTTAAGTGGATTCTTCTTTCTGCAGCTTTTCATTACGTTAATGTAATCTTCGGCAGTATATATTCTTTCATGGAATTTTAGCTGGTATTCTATTTTGGAGAAATCGGTATCATTCGGTAAGAATGTGTGGCCGGACTCTAGGTATTTGAATGTGATGGTTTGGAGACTAGGGTGTGAGTTTAGTAAAGCCTTCAGCATTAAAACTATTTTAATGTTGCGATTTTGTCCCCCGCAACAGTCACTCCATAGTGCCAGCTCTTCAACTCTTGGGTCCACATTATGTTTTATGTATCGTACCAGACACGATCCGACCTCTTGTGCTCCTCGACCGGCTTCACCTTCCAACCATACGTTACAGTGGCCGGCGTCATTTGAGCCAGCATGTATGCCACTATTGTACAGCCATAGTTGGCGTTTATAAAAAACAATATTGGTAGGGATGCGCGGCAACGGAAGAGTTTTCTCAAGGTCGAATGTTAGACATTCAAAGGTTTTGTCTGTTTTGGCTCGTGCTAAATCCTCATTCATGTATTGTCGCAGGTCTTGTGCTCGTTTTAAATGATCTTCCTGATATTCGCTTTAGTAGATCGCAGCTCTAGGTAATAATTAGCCAATAATTCTACTAATTAGAAAACATCGTGAGGAAACCAGCATGCTTGAGAGATATTTCTCGACGGCATGTAAAGCTGAGTCAGATGCCTATAAAAACTGACACCACGTTAGGTACTAACCTCACAGTAAAGAGAGACCAACTTGCATCATAATCACTGATATTTAGGTCATTTTAGCTGAATACAAAGTCGGCTTGTTTCTTGGTAAATCAATTTATCAGAAATGACCCACACAGTATAAGTCGTTTTAGTTGAATAAAAAATATACTAGTTTCCATGAAGGTAATTTAACTGAAACGACTCATATAGTTTGGGTCATTTTAGCTGAATACAAAATCGGCTTGTTTCTTCGTAAATCAATATAACAGAAATGATCCACACAGTTTGAGTCCTTTTAGTTGAATAAAAAAATGTACTGGTTTCTATGGAGGTATTTTAACTGAAACGATTCAAGTGTTTTGGGACAATTCTGTTATATTAAATATAGACCTGCTTCTTTCAAGTTGGATTTATTAAAAACGACCCAAGCAGTTTGGGTTATTACAGTGGTTTGTAGAAAAATACCCGTCCCTATGTGGGTTGGTTCGCGTCATTAAAAAATCATCCTTATGTTAGTAGTATCACGGATCTTTTTTGCTGAGTGAAAGAACCAACCTTTAGGACCTCTTTGGCATATATAGCTCATTTTTTACCATAGTGTGGGTTGAGTCCTTTCAGCTAAACTGCGTCCAATTATCAAGATGCCAACTCCTTTATTAATAGTAAGTTTCTGGAAATAGAAAAATATAAGGCTTTTATTCCATCATTTTCCGTTACTCGCATGGGTGTCGTCAGAGGCGTACCCATGGAGTGGACAGATGATGAAATTTTAGAGAACATCTCCGTTCCAATTGGTTGTGGGAAAATATTGAAATTGAGGCGTATAAGAAGGAAAATTTTTGTAGAGGATAAGCCTCAGTTTAAAAATACCGAAACCGTAATTTTAACTTTTGATGGGCAAATTCTTCCCAAGCGCGTGTATATGTGCTATACAGCACTTTCTGTGGACCTATATATTTATCCAACAATTCAGTGTTACAATTGTTGCAGATATGGCCACATGAAAAACCAATGTAGATCTAAACCTAGATGTTTCAAGTGTGGACAAGGTCACTCTGGGGATGGTTGCACCGTCCCCGAGGACAATTTATCTTGTTGTCTGTGCAAAGGCTTTCATGAGGCTACAAGTAAAAAATGTTTAGAGTATGACAGGCAGAAGAATATTAAGGAATCAATGGCCAAATCTTGCATCTCTTATGCTGAAGCTTCAAAGCTTTATCCTACTATTTCAAAAATATCATATGCTGATGCCTTACTATCCTCACCCTCAATTTCAAGCCATATAAATGCTTCTGTTCCTCAAGATTATTCTCCTTCCAAACAAAATAAAACTTCCTCATATAAAAAAACAGTTTTTATTAAACCTCGCTCCCCACCTCACTTTTCTAAAGGTTATGATCAGCAATTCCATCGGGACCTTGTCAAGGGCATGCCTCAACCAAAAGATGGCTGTGCTCTCATCCCTAGAGATGACCTGTCGACTGTATCTGTAAATGAATTAATCATTGCCTTAATAAAATCACTAACTCAAAGTCAACATCTTTCACCGACCATCGCTGCCACTGTATTGAACGCAGTTAATGAATCAAATATTAATAATGGACAACAAAGCCAAGGTATTCCAATGGAATTGCCGAAGCGCAATTAGTAAAAAATCTGATATAATATATCTTGTAAATAAATATAAACCTTTTGTTTTTGCTCTTCAAGAGACATGGCTTAAACCAGGGTCTTTGTTTAAGATCCCTGGTTATGCTTGTCTTAGAGAAGACCGCTCTGATGGGTATGGCGGCGTCGCTTTACTCATTAAACATCATCATTCATTTTCACTTTTCACAATCCCACCTCATAATACTGATTTTTCTGTTATTGCAGCTGTTGTAGATAACATTTGTTTTGTTTCTGTATATATTCCCCGTCCATCTGCTGTAATTTTTAATGAAATTGTAAATATTTTTTCTATTCTTCCTAAGCCATTTATAGTTTTAGGAGATTTTAATTCCCAGCATGCAGTCTGGGGTAGTTCGTCAACAAATAACTATGGTAGCACTTTATTAGATATTGTAGATAACCTCAATCTTTGTATATTAAACACTGGGTCCCCAACTAGACGCACTTCTCCAAATGAAGGAGCTAGTGCTCCTGACCTGTCATTATGCACGGATAAATTAGCTTCGCGTTTGAGTTGGGAAGTTATGCTTTCCTCTTATGGTAGCGATCATTTCCCTATAGTCTTATCATTTCCTTTCTGTCAAAAACCTTACTCCAATCGCCCTCCGCGGTTGAAGTACAAACTGGCGGACGTTAACTGGCATACTTTTAGGGAACACTTAGATGAAATAGTTTCTGTTCTTCCTGAAATTAAGTATGGTAATGAACAGTCTTGTACCGAAGCTTTATCCAAAGCCATGATACAAACAGCCGATAAACTTTTTCCAATTAAATCGCTACAAAATAAAATTCCTTCTCCACCATGGTGGGACAAAGATTGCACAGATGCAATATTAAAAAGGAAGCAGTGTGAACTAGATTATCTTGAAAATTCTACCGAAGAAAATTTCAACATATTGAGCGTAGTTATTTCAGAAACTAAAAAACTATTAAAAAAAAAGAAATTTGAAGGTTGGAGGTCATTTTGCTTCTCTATTTCTCCAGATGTTCAACCATCTGTTGTTTGGTGCAATATCAGAAGGTTCAGATCAGCATTCACTGAACGATCGAGCGCATTTCTTCCATCTCAGTTAGTAAATAAATTTTTAAATAAATTGGCTCCTGCCTATGTCCCAGAAAATTTTACTACCTATTCCATTCCCCGTTCAATGGTAGATTCTCTTTGTGAATTAAATAATCCATTTACCCTCGAAGAGCTTAAAGGTGTTGTATGTCATATGAAGGACTCTGCACCAGGTTTGGATGGAATTCCTTATTCTTTTTTGTCAAACATGAGTGATCTATCTCTTTTGTACCTCTTGGAACTAATAAATAAAATTATGTTAACTGGAAATATTCCCAATGCCTGGAAATCCCAAGACATTTTACCGATACTCAAACCTAACAAAAATCCATCTAGCAGCACGTCCTACCGACCCATAGCTTTGTCTTCAGTAATGTTAAAAATCACAGAACATCTAGTTAAAAATAGGTTAGAATGGCATTTAGAAAACAAAAAACTACTTAGCGACAGTCAATTTGGTTTTAGGCGAGGTAAAAGTACTTTAGATAGTTTGAGTATCTTTGTTACTGATATAAGGTTAGCATTTTCTTCGAATAATTCCGTAGTTTCTGCTTTTCTAGATATAACTTCGGCTTATGATAATGTGGAAATATCTACATTAAAATATAAACTCCAGCAGCTAGATGTTCCTATTTTACTCATAAACTTCATTTTAAATATTTTATCTGAGAGGTGTATAAATCTTACACTCGAGGATTCTACATGTGAATCTAGACTCGTGTGGAAAGGCCTCCCTCAAGGATCACCTCTTAGTCCTTTATTATATGACATCTACACTTATGATCTTGAATCTTCTTTAAACAATCAAGTAAAAGTGCTTCAATACGCCGATGATCTTCTTTTATATTGCCCCCATAGCTCTATTGCAACGGCTTGCATTACAATGACATCGGCCCTTAGCCTTTTAAAACAATGGATGGATAGCAATGGTCTTGAGCTATCTACCTCCAAAAGTACAGTTGTGCTTTTTTCTAGAATGCGCTTTCCTCCTCCTGTTACTGTATATTATGATGATGCTCCCATTCCTGTAAAATCTTCGGTAAAATTTTTAGGTGTGATTTTGGATAGTAAACTATCTGGGATTCCACACTGTGAGTATATAGCGGCAAGGTGTGAACAGAGATTGAATATATTAAGATGTTTATCAGGGGTTTGGTGGGGTGCCCATCCCTCTTCATTAAAATTAATCTATAATGCAATAGTTAGAAGTGTGCTTGATTATGGAACATTTTTATTAGAACCTTGTAATTTGGCCGCATTAAAGAAACTGGATAGTATCCAGTCCAAAGCATTACGAATAGTGACGGGAGCTATGAAATCAAGCCCAATAAATGCCTTACAGGTTGAAACTGTAGATCCTCCTCTTTCTCTTCGACGTCAGTATCTTTCTGACAAATTTCTATTCCGTTCATTACAATTTTCCAACCACCCTTTACGTGCAAAACTTCAGTCTCTTTTAGATGAAACCGATTCTTCTAATTATTGGTCTCACAAATCTCTGCCCTGTCTTGTTGTAAGCTATAAAAAGTTTATAGCTTTGCAAGCCCCAATTTACCAGTCACTTACATATCCACTCTTTAATCATTCTTATGAATCATTGGTGCTCACTCCGGATGTTATCTTTAATTTAGGTATTAATAAACACGATGATTTTGTAAAAGAGTTGTTTAACTTTTCCAAAGACTTGCACTGGGAGAATTGGCATCATATTTATACAGACGCCTCCAAACACTCTTCTTTAGGAAATGTTGGAGTTGGAGTCTTTCACTCACAATACAATATAGTGCAAAAAATTAAACTTCCTCCTGAGTCATCAGTATTTACTGGCGAATGTTATGGTCTGTTCAAAGCCTTAGAATATATTTACATAATGAAATTGGGAAAAACAATAATATTTACCGACGCTTTAAGCGCATTGCAAGCCATTAAAAGAAATCCTTTTAAATGTAAGCCAATATTTCCTATAGTTCTGTTCATTAGAAGCCTTTTGTACAAATGCGTAAAATTGGGTCTTCAAATTTCTTTCGCTTGGATACCTGGCCATAGTAATATCACGGGAAATGTTAAAGCCGATCACCTGGCTAATGAGGCTGTAGACTGCGGTGATTTGTGTCCCTATATCAACTTTAGCCACGACTTGGCGAATCTGCCTACCATCTTTCTTTGGGAAGCTTGGAGCAAGTTGTGGGCGGATAGCAGCGTTACCAAAGGAAATTATTATTCACGTATTCAGACATATATTCCCAAAAAACCATGGTATTCGAAATTTAACTTCGGTAAGGCTGCTACCAGTTGCCTTATTCGCATGAGATTGGGTCATAACTGTTCCCGAGTCCACCTTGCACGATTGCAGATCGTTTCTAGCGACCTGTGCGAATGTGGTGAGGTGGGTGATTTAAACCACATTTTCTTTTCCTGTCCTCTTCTTAATCATGATCCTTTAATTACATGTCTACTTTGCTATAAAATTCCTTTTCCTACGTCTGTCTCTGTTTTACTTGCAACTAATGATTTTAAAATATACATGTATTTATCTTCATTTATCACTCTTAATAATATACGTATATAATAGTTATTTTATTTTTATCGTTCCTAATAATCCTGTCCAATATCCATCCAAATTCCGTATCCTAAATTAAATTATATTTTCTACCAAGTTTCCCCGTTTTTGTATGTGGCATTGCGCAAATAGCGACTTGCCAATTAAAAAAAAAAAAAAAAAAAAAAAAAAAAAAAAAAAAAAAAAAAAAAACATGAAGTGTCATTGATTGATTCAGTCAGCCTCAGCAGTCAGCTGTTAATTATTTTGGAATCGCATGTCAAAATGTAAAGCATGTGTTACTGTTTTTGTTGTTAAAAAATTGTTCTTTTTCGAAGAATATAAAATACATTTCATTAACCAACAACAATGGAAAGCAACAATTTGGACCGTGAAATAATTGGGATACAATTTCCAGGAATAGTAAAAAATGACGACAAAGCAATTGCATGTTTGGGTGGAATTAGAAACATTTCACATGTAACTATTTATTTCATTATTAACGTGGTTCTAATATAAGCATAGGTTTTCAGTTTAGTTTGTAATTATCTGCACAACGTACACGAGTTTCTGTATAATTTTTTATTTATTTCTCAGGTTTACAGTAATACGTCCAAAAGACGTCTAGGGTTATCATTCCATCCAGAGAACCCATTCATACGCAAAATATACGGCAATGCTAAAAGAGCCGCCGGCGTACTACTGAAAGTGAGGGTAAAGAAAGTAAAAGAAGGCAACCAAATAAAGAGAGAAGTTGTGTCAACGTCTGTGGTTGGATGTGTCAAAACTATGTTCAGGTTTGAATGTTAGTATGATTTGTAATTATTTCAAATATTGAGTTTTTATTCCTTACTCCAGGAACTATCCCAAACACGGATAGTTCTTGGGGTGAGGCTTTGGGTATGTCTAGCAGTGGATTACTCTCAGTTGAACTACTAACGATAATAATGAAGTAGAGCATTGCACACCAATGTAGTTGATAGAACACATTAGTTTAGATTTAAGTTTTTATAATGCTGTGTTCCCTTGTGGCATGTGCCAAATAGGTAAATATATTTTCATTCTTTCTATATTTTTACATTTTTGTAACAATCTCTTGTTTGTTCTAGCAATGTGTGACTTCCAGTACTTGGCTGTGCATAGAGAAGGACCTAGTGATGGCCCCATTAGTTGTGCTTTGGAAAAAGTTCTACCTTCAGGGGTAAATCCTATTGAGTTTATGTTGTAAGTTTTATAAACCTTCAAAACATTGTTTCAACTTAACATATTTTTTTTTAAGTTTCAGAGAATAAATCTTCTTCTTTTAAATAATTAACTTATATTTATAGACAGCCTGCACCACTACTGCTTGTTCCTTCAAGCTTCACAAGGTTCGAGAAGCCAATTTGCTATGCTTACACTGATAAAAGATATCCAGATCGCTCATCTCCAGACCGTGGTGAGAGTGTTCACAGCAAAACTAGAATGTTACGAGGTTCACAAGTGTCTCCATATATATTTAACCTGACTGATGACTTGCCCAGTGAACCACATGAAATTTATTTGAAGCAGAAGGAAATAAAGTTTGAATTGCACCCTCGGTTGGTTGAAGAGTATGAAGTTATTAGGAAGGTATGTTACTTTTGTTACAAATAATAATAAAACTCATCTATAAATAAAAAAAAAATATAAAATTGTTTTTTCTAGCTCCTTGAAAAGAGACCAATCTGGTCATTGAACTTGATAAGACATCACACAAAGATCAGGCTAGTTTCTCTAAAGGTCATCATGCCTTGTTTAGCTCTGTACATGAAAACTGGACCCTGGAGGTCAATGTGGGTGAGATATGGGTATGACCCCAGAAAGGACCCTGCTTCCAGAAAATACCAAACTTTGGATTTCAGGCTGAGGCATGCGGGTAAGTCCTAGTGGACATACATTTTTGCTGACATACTGTTCTTGCTAATTAAGGCATTGGCTGATACGACTATCGGCACAATAATCGCTGAGTCAACATCACGCTTTTCGACAACCTCGCGAGACAAGTCAAGATACTAGATTTTCTTATCTGAAAGTTTGTGAACATTTCTGTTGTTCATTTAAGTTGTCTTAGTCTGAAAGTATTGATTTAGACAACAGTCCATAATTCAAATCAGTATGTACAAAAGTAAAAATTCAAAGTGCGTACCACCTCCAGCTATAGCATATTGACATGTCAATAACAGGCAACAGTGCAACATCACATGTGTAATTTCTGCTTGTTTCCCCAGCGGGCGTGCGCTCCATGATAATGTCTCGCGAGGACATCACGTCGGACCGAGAGCGCAAGCCGAGGAGCGCGGCTGACGCATCCGCCGCCGCGGCCTCGGAGGACATTGCCGAAGGCATCGTGTACTTCCGACCCGGCATGACGCCTACACAGCGCCACATATTCTATCAGGTAAACAGCTAAATAGTCATCTGACTGACTTACCGACATTGTTTTCTCGTTTTGGCTTTGAGGAAAACTTATTTTCTGTGATTTAGTTTTCTTATCTTTATACGGCTGTAAAGGAAAATACAACTTCTAGGTAATTTGGATATGGAGTTAAGGAAAGATTTATTAGATTCAGGGCTTGTTATGGTAGCCATACACCCTAAGGTGTACTGACAGGTTTACCTGTACAGGTACACCCGTCAGTTAAGCTTGAGCTTATAAGTAAGGAAACCTGCACAGTTTTGCAACCTACACGCTCCGGCTTACCTGTACAGGTAAACGTGTCAGGTACACCCATATGTGTAGGTAATTTAGGTATGGAGTTAATTAGTTATAGTATAACGGAGTTTCTACACTTACCGACGCGGAATTGGTTGGGGCCGTTCACGTTTCACCAACTCGAAACAAGATTAATGACTTCTTATTCTCTTAGGGCGTATACTACTACTAGTACGATAAGCGCTGGTAGGTCGGCGCTGGTTATCTGCTTCCTTTATGTAGCGGTTACCTGCACGGGCTGCCTGTAGCAAGCAAAAATACGCGTTGTTGCCTTGCAAATACAGCAACAAATGACGGGCTACCAGCGCTGATCGGAGCAGTTCGAAACTTGTCGGCGACGTTTGGAGCTTGTCGGCGCTGGTTCGCCAAACAGTATAGAGACTACCTGCGCGGATCAGCACCGACAAGCGCTGGCAGATCGGCGCCGGCAACCCGCTTTGTACGTGTATACGCACTTATATTGTATATTACAAAAACTCAGTAGTAAGTTAAACTCTTACTGAGCAGCTCAAGTAGACCGCGTCGATAAATGTTGTAGCTCCTTTTGAAATAGAAACCAATATATTAAAATACCTACGAAAATGACTAGCCGTGATTTTTTACTATGTGTTTATGCCAGTTGGCACAGATTCACATTACCAAAAAAAACTCTTGGCAGTAACTGAAACTACACTCTTGTCCCCAGTATTGCGACATCAAAATACCAGAAGTGGACGAGATCCTAGACCCCGAGCCGCCTCCGGGTTATATGTGCCACCAGAAGCGCGGCTGGCTGCCCCCCAACACGGACGAAATCTGCCGCGACGCCATGTTCCGATACGTTAAAGATACTCTGTTCAATAGTAACAACACTGAGTTGAAGTTTGAGGTAAATATAGCAAAGTTGAGCTGTAATTTTAAGCCCTTTTTACTTGCGTTGATATCTCCTGCTAGGCGTGTCATCATGAAATGCGATTAATCGTGACCTTTAGATTTGCAATTAAGCCCTGGAAAAACAGCTGATCCATCACTTTACAGCACCAGACTGGTAACCGCACTGTTATTTCAATTAAGTTGCTGGAATTGCTGGATTGTCACCTTGTGGCTATTGTATCGCCTCCATCCTACACTTTGCTGCCTTTATCGATATATCATGAACCATACTACATAAATAAAGTAAACCCTGATTACATAATACCTATTGACATCCTGCTATGTTTCATCAAATCCAACCTACGCGGTCCTTATAACTTGCAGCAGTATTGTGTGATTTACTGTTTATACTTTTAGGTCTAGAACCGATCTATGCATTGCCACCACTTTACTGTGATACGTAAAATTCACGAGTTCAAACTTCAAGTTCTAATCTTCAGCAGAATCCTATCTGTACATTTCTGTAACCTTTGTATATCAAAATGTGGTCTTTATCTTAGCATAGCAATATTACCTAATAAGTAATTAATTCCTAGATTACACGATAAAATTAGCTACTTACCATTTAATCAATTATCTACATTGGCTCTCGCAATTGATTGATTGTAGTGTACTTAAATAGTCGCTAGTAACAGAACAATTGATAATTAAAACTGTTTTTTACATCACAGGGCAGTGGCAGCGACAGTGATTCCAACTCGGATGAGGATACGGCAAACAATGATTTGGATGATACCAGTACCAACGATGTGGGTGCTACCGCGACAAACGCTATGGGTGATGATACCACGGCCAACGCTATGGATGAAACGTAATACTAAATAAATATTTTGTTAGTTTATATACTTCTAGTTTTTCTTTTCCATCCCTATGCACCTTGGAAATATGTGGACAGTTAGCGAAGCAACAGATAGTATAGTTGAAATGTTCTCAAATGAAGAACAGCCGGTGACGATCTCTATTGGATGATAACTGTCGATGACGGTACTAAGACAGCAAAAACGCTATTTGATATTATAGGATTTTGCAAATGAACGGATTATTAGAATCTGGAAAGATTTTCGTAATAATAAGCTTGGACCCTGCTTCCGACACTGGCGCGACGCGGCGGTCCATTATTTTTATGATTCAAAATATATAAAAGATATGTAAAATAATGGAACATCAGAATTCGAAAGGAGGAAGTGAGACTGCTATTAGATGACGAGTAGGAAATAGAGAAGTATGGAAGTAGAAGACATGCTGCGCCGACTTTAAATAACTATTGGGATTAGGGCAAGACGAGATATGATGAAATAATATATGGAATTATCATCATCGTCTGCCTAGCCTTTTCCCAAACTATCTTGGGGTCGGCTTCCAGTCTAACCTGATGCAGCTGAGTACCAGTATTTTACATGAAGCGACTGCCTATCTGACCTCCACAACCCAGTAACTGGATAATACGATACCCCTTGGTAATACTGGATGGCAGACTTTTGGCTTCTGACTACTCGTAAGGACTTTCAAATATCTAAAAATGACAGCCGGGACCAACGGCTTCACGTGCTTTCCGAGGCACGGAGGAAACTCGGTATGTAATTATGGTCACCCATCCACGGACCAACCTCGGCACGGCTAAACCTTAAAGATCGGCCCGTGCGGCTGTTACTGACATTATATTAAAAGATTAGGTGCACTAGGTACCTAGCACCCAGCGTTTGTAATGTCTTACAAGGCCGACTCATTCATTACACGGGTGACCACTGAAAACCAGCGCTGTGATGTGGGCCCCCCATAGCACAGCATCATGCTGAGTGGTAACCTACTTGTCGCAGTCACGACGTGCAAGCTGTCAACTTGTTTACTTTTATTTATTTTTTTATTTTTTAATCATAATGTTGTATTTTTTATATTATTGTACTTTCAAATGTTTGTTATGCTTTGTATGTATATTGTGTTCATTGTTATTTTGTATGCACGTCATGTCCCTGCGACAAATAAATATTTTTTCTTTCTTTCTTTCTTACACATCAATCCTCGATAGCCGATAGGTAGGGTATTACTTATTACAATAATTTTTCCCAATAATTCGTCCGCCAGCACTAACGCCAATGGAAAGTTCCGGCATAGTAACTTTTATCAACTTCGAGTTGACCCGTTATCTGCGAGCAAGCAATGTGTTCCGATGAGCAACCGTTTAATTATAATTTATTTATTATTAATATCTAACGATGAGCTAATGTGTCTGACTGCAGAGGGCAGTAACTAGGCTTTTATAGGTATACATACTGTTTTTGAATCAAAGTTCAACTAGATTAGACTTTAGAGCGTTGTGGAAATCTAGACTCGTGATTTATCACTTCATTGTTAGTTGTGACATATCGATAGACTTAACGCTGTATTTTTAACATACTTATTAGTCTTTCTATTAGATACTGATGAGTCAGGCTCAGTCAGTAAGCAGGCGGCTCAGCAACAAACGAATACCACAACGAATTTCTGGTATGCCTATCGAGGATGCATTCATCATTATCAGCCTATAATCTTCCCACTGCTGGGACACAGGCCTCCTCTCTATGAGAGGGAGTGGGCTGTAATCCACTAGGGTCCCAGTGCGGGTTGGTATAGATGTCACATACTCACATGTCTTCGAATTTTTAGGTCTATGACAAGCCGTTTCCTCACGATGATGAATTTACAAACATAAATATGGCAAACAAACATACCATACAAATATTATTATTATTTGGGAGCGGGAATCGAACCGCGATACGCAGCGCATCCACTGTGCCAACTGCCAAACACTGCAACATACCCGCGCGGCTGTGTCGTCACCACGAGTAGCCAAAACGTTAATATAGATATCTCTACTTATCCTTCTCTACTTATCTTATCTTATGGTTGGAAATTCGGAAAGACCGATACGATGATGTGTGATCCAACCGCACCATAGGTCCCAACTGCATGACTGCTCATATAGTTCGCACATTTTTGTACTAAGTGCTCATGTCGCCATAGTGCAAAGTTATACCTACTGCCCATTCTTCTATGTCATAGGAAGTGGTTTCCGCACTTAGTTCATGAAGTGGACCATTGTACCGGGGCAATGGAGGCCGTTATTGGTCATTCCAGCGAGCTCACCTTCCTCCTGCAGAATCACGCCTGTAATACCCAAAGGGGTAGGCAGAGGTGTAGGTAACCAATAGTTCACCCACATTTCGCCAGTTATGTTTTTAAGTCCCTTCTAATAGGGGGCGACTCTATTGCCATCAACCGGGCATAAATACAGACTCCGAGGCTGCTATAGAGAAATTCCTACTGTAAAAACCCAATAACACTTTGCTCGACCCGGGTATCGAACCGAACGCTTGTAACCACTAAACCACGAGGCAGTCAGTTAGTGCCCATTCTTATGATACTAAATAATAATTCTTGTAGCTTGGTAGTTAGCTAAATATTATAAAGGAGGTTAAAGTAGACCTACATTATTGACCTTGCATTAACGCACACAAACGCTTTGGTATTTCAAATAAAAACATTGAATTTTAATTGGTGGCTTGTGATGTTACGTGATTCATATCTAAATATTTTAACAAGTAATCCTAATCCAAAGTGACCCCTATTGTTGCTACGTCAGTGATAAAGTGACCCTATGTCAATTTTGACTTGATAAGCTATCGTATTTACAATTTCCTATCTACCGGATAATGATATTTATGTCAATCCCCGAAACAATACATTTCTCTTGACGATAATTTTAACATTTATGATAAATTACAAAATAATCAATTTTTCAGTAGATAGCAAGGTGAAAAGTACTTTGGTATGAACGTAGGTAGGTACCTACCTACTTATATCTACTTTGTATTACATAAAGAAATCAAAATAATATTTTCATACATACACTCGCGCTCTTTGTGCATTAATATGACAAAGATGTTTCGGGCTAAGTCCACCAGAATACAGCTACGTATAGAATTTTTGAACAAAACAATTGTCTTTGAGTAGGTACTTATTTTAAAACAAAGAAATTTGAGATTCCCTTTACAAGCTGAATAATTTTTATTAAAATAATTTAACAACAATCCAGGTTTGAGATAGAGACAAAGACTTGGCTTATGTGCTGAACTACCTAAGCTTCGCAGATACAAAAGAACTAAAAAGTAAGTAGTCAACTTAAATATTAACTCTGATCCGATGAAAATGATACCGTAAGATGGCCAATCAAGAGAGGTTCTTGAAAATACAGGCATCAAGTCCGCCTTGGTACAGTTTTTATTTGTGCATTATAAACCAAGTACGTATAGTGCTTCTTACTTTAATTGAAGCGGTGTGTTTTTTGTTTTTGTGCTCACACCATAAATTTGTATTTTATGTCGTGAGGATTTGTAATTGGCTCTCTGGTGACTGTTGTTCGCTTTTTTGTTTGTTTTTATTGCTAGCTGTAAGTCCTCTATCTTCTAAATAAATACATAAAGTTTTAATAAATAAATTTAATAGGGGATAATCCAATTTTTTTTTCTTTGTCCGTCCGGTAGTTTATTAAAAAGTATTGGACACGTATTTTTTCTTTTTTCACGTGGTCATAAAATTACGGAGATATATTGAGTTGAAATGGCGCATGACGTCACATGTAGGTAAGTTTTATACCTACTTGTGACGTAGTAAGCCCCCACTCTCCAACTTTAATGAGTTTTAACTAAGTAATTTTTTTGATATTTTGATCAAACAAAAAATACGTGTCTAATACGTCTACATAAATATTAAAGTCATCATTTGTCGGTGCAATTTTTATTGTGCCTATTCATAAAAATCATAAACATAAATCAGCAGGTCACAGTGAAAAGTAGGAATTACCGAATTATTATCTTTTTAATCATCATGATCTAAATTTCTTAAAAAATGAATTTCATTCCATTGGCCTTGACCTTAATCTTTCGAAATGCGAATTATTTGTAGAGGACAGTATCGACAGACAACCAACTATTTCCAAATTTAACGCAATAGCCCCTGACATTAAAATTATTGAGAAAAGTTCTCTTCGTGTCCTCGGGTCTCCAATCCTTGAAAATTCTTTTCCCGATTTTATAGAGGAAAAGATTCAAAATTTTAATGATGTTTCGGAAAGATTGCTCCAAATTAACATGCATTCGGCTATCACCCTAATTCGTTACTGTTGTTTCGGCCCTAAATTAACATACTTCCTTCGTGCTTCCCCTTTATGGAAGCACACACATCTCTTGGACAACATGGATCAAATTATCAGACGTACTTTATCATCCATTTTAAATGTGGCTTTGGACGACCGAGCTTGGGCACAAGCAAGTCTTCCTATTCGCATGGGAGGACTCGGCGTCCGCAAAATTTCTAGTATTAGTTTACCTGCATTCATATCCTCGGTCTACGGCACTGAAAAATTAATCAGGAATATCCTGGCTTCCACACTGATTGATTTGGATGTGCCGTGTTTCTCCGAGGCTATCGATGCTTGGAAACTCGCTTGCCGTAATACTGAAAAACCCGACAATCCATTATCCCAGAGACGGTGGGACGAGCCGCTCTGCAGAATAGTTCAGGACAATTTACTCAACACGTCTGCTACTACTGCTGAGCGTGCGCGTCTGCTGGCTGTGGGTGAGTGGGAGTCGGGTCTTTGGCTTCTCGCACTGCCATCGTCGAGCATAGGCACTTTGTTCGACGACACGACCTTCCGCCTCGCTGCTTCTTTACGTCTTGGTGCCGCCTGCTGCTCTCCTCATCGCTGTCACTGTGGTGAAGCTGTCAACAGCCTCGGACACCACGGCCTGTCATGCAACCGAAGTGCGGGACGTTTTGCGCGGCACGCGAACATAAATGACATCATCCGTCGAGCTCTTGTTACCGTCGGCGTTCCAGCTATCTTAGAACCCAATGGCTTGGCACGCGACGATGGCAAAAGACCGGACGGCATGTCTTTGTTTCCTTGGAAGATGGGTAGGCCTTTAGTGTGGGACGCAACTTGCGTCGATACTCTTGCGCCATCACATCTTCCAAGCTCATCGTGCTGTACAGGCGCTGCCGCTGCGGCTGCGGAGAACCTCAAGCGGCGTAAATATAGTAACCTTTGTGGTAACTATATTTTTGAGCCGTTTGGGGTTGAAACTCTGAGGCCGTGGGGTCCGAGTGCTCACAGCCTTTTCAAGGAAATATCTAAACGCCTAGTTGACACTTCCCGTGACCCAAGGGCTGGGTTTTACTTTGGCCAGAGGCTAAGTATTGCCATACAACGTGGCAACGCCGCCAGTCTCTTGGGCACGTTACCAGTTGACAGCGTTGAGGAGGAGTTTTTTGACGCCCTTTTATAATTTGTTGTTATTTTAGTTAAGTATCTAGTTTTAAAAATAATATTAATTAATATATTTAAAAAAAAAAAAAAAACTATAAATTAATCATCGTAGATTCTCTAATTCTCCTATTAGTCACCTAGATATATAAGCGGCAACTATTGACACAATCCCATCACGGTCCAATCTTGGTGCTGTAGAGGAACATGATAGGGTTGCCACGGTAAGTAGCCAGTGCAACGACCGTTTGAGGAGCGCTCTGGAAGTTGCGCTTCACGAGTACCGATCCATTCCTGCCCAACTTAGGCCCCGATTACCACGGTTACCTATGCATAAGAAAAATAGGGCGCTTGTGTGTACCCGCAACTGTGTGGACTCGCAACTCAACAATATATTTGAGAGTAGCAAGGATCTCGTTAATCGTTGTCGTTTAGCTAACGTCAAATTGCCAAATTGTGACGTAGCTACTCGGCCAAAACCAGCCGTACCAGCCTGGCAACGCAGGATCGAGTGCCGTATCGACGGGGCCAGGGAACTCATTGGCAAACTATAATGCTTCAGAGAGCTTCGAGAGAGCTTCCATGCATAAACTTACTCCTGAAGCAGTAAGTTAATGCATTCGCGAACCGTATACGGCGGTATAAGAAGCGTGTTGATCCGTACTAGCAGAATCGCATATTCCAGAGTGATGAAACTCTTTGCCCCAACAAATTGCAAATGATGGAGCTACTGAAAGTAACTGAAACTTTTAGTAGCGCCATCAGGACGGTGAGGACAAATGTGCAGTCATGTGTAAAGCGAGGTGAGATTATGGAATCCGAGGGACTTCAGCTCTAGAATTCCATACACCTAAGATCCCTTTCCTCATCCGAAAGCTATAAGTATCTCTCCAGAAATACTTATAGCTTTCATAGCAAACCAGGGAAAATTTCGTTGGAAAGACAGATTCGAAGTATATGCGTTAAGGGCGGTACCAATACATGAAATTAAAGAGTTAAATGACATTAAAGAGTTTAAGGATCTTATAGCTTATATTATCCCATCCAACTGCACAGTCATCTTTAAGACCAGAAATTATTCGGGATATTTCGTTTTCGTCGGTATCCAGCATAGTAAATGATTTCAGGTTACAGTTGTTTTTTGTTTTTGGAAAAATGGTTGGGGGCAATGTTTCGCACTCTGTTCAGCCAAAGTTTTCACAACATTGACAATAAAGTTATTAACTTTGTTAGCGTCTATGAGAGGTGAAAGATTAGTAAGCAGTAAACTCGAATTTGATTCACTTTGTTTAGTCATGTAGGTGACGTTTTTTATGTGCTTCCAAATTTGTTTGCTATTATTACCTCTTTATTTAATTCATTTTTATCGTTATTATTTTTAAGTTTGTTTATGAGATTGTTGCAGAAATTCCTGTACCTTTTTTAGGTCTTTATAATTATAAAATTATCAGGGTATTCATTAGTTATCTGATGAAGCTTATCTCTGTGTCTTATACACCAATATATCTAGCTGATAAGATTAGTAGGCTGGGACTAGGAGGGGCATCCGCTCAAGATCAAGACTAAGGACAAGATAGACAATGATGTTCACAAAACGGTCAGTTCTATTGTTTAGCCCTTCCTTCAGCCATGCCTAGATGCATGATAAGGGCACGAAGACGATTGCAAGATTGATGATATTCATATGGTATGGTTCACTTTCAGGAGGAGCTCGTCCTGTAGTTGTCGTATTCCCGTGGCTTCCAGGTCATCTGGTAAAGATTTTTAATGGGTGTTTTTACACCTTAACAAAGCCGAAAGGTACTTCTTTTACCCATCTTTGCAGGTGTGCCTGGGAACCTTCAAGTATCGGAGATATTGGAGGATAAAGTTCCAATTTCACAAGCTTTTTTTTAATGTTTTAATTATAACTTTACTAGCTGCTGCTCGCAACCTTGTTCGCGTGGAAATGTTGATGAGTTTTAGGGGTATGAAAAATAGATGTTGGCCTATTCTCACACCTACACGATATGCACACAAAATGTCATACAAATCGGTTTAGCCGTTTCGGAGGAATTTGGTAACAAACACCGCGACATGAGTATTTTATATATTACTTTAAATACCTCCACACTCCGTACTATACAATGCACACATCAGCAAAATGTTTTGAGTGTGTTACATTGAGTCCTACCATAAAACGACATTTTCACCCCAAAAATAAAATAGTTTCCAAGCATTTTTTCGTAGGTTTTCGGCCTCGACTGTCTTTACGATCAATTAATTGGGGTAAGATAAGGGCAGGCGGCTCAGTTGAGACATTACGAGTATTTAGATATAATAAGATTTGAATATTGTTACCAAGAAGAATTTCTGTCACCGTCCAACTTGAACAAAGGCGCCCCAGGGCAACGCAATCCCTATCGCGACAGCAAAATGTGTGTCTTTGTGTAATGTACTCGTGAGTCACGTATATGGACATTGTTCTTTTCTCATACATGCAGTACTTCTTTGATCTGTGAACTATGGACTAGTCGTGTAAAAGATAAATAAAGAACCATTCAACATTTTTAATTATTTATAGGATTATGTAATTAATTAATTAATTAACTGTAATTGGCTCTATGTCTCATATTCAATTGTTATCCATCTGTTACAGCTGTTGGTTCTCCTATGATTAAATAAATTAAATTAAATAAATTAAAATATGTCCATTCGTTCTCAAGTGACTTAGACAGCCCCATGGCGTCGCAGTGGCAGTGAGAAGGCCTGAATTCTAGACCTGATACCAGGCATGCCTTTTAAGTTCTGTCGTTTACATATTTGCCGCCAATTTCAAATTTAGAATTTTTCAATATTCAAATTTGTGGGAATTTAGAATATCAAAACAACTGAAGGAATTAGGATGAATGCAATTGTTTAGTCACAGCGTTGTTTTGAATCTGTCAGGTCATGTACGAAAATGATTCTCACTAAGGAAAATGTCCGTGCAATAATTTTCTATAACTTCCGAAGAGGCCTAACACAGCATCAGTTTCGAAGAGCTACTTTGTTCTATGATGACGCCCCATGTCTGCGGACTGTCGAACGCTTGTATTTAGAATTCCAGCGTGGACATACCAGTATTAGTGACAAATCCCTTGAAGGACGTCCAGAATCCGCCTTCACTGAAGATAACATCGTTGCTGTAACACAAGTAGGTATCTAATCCTCGAAGATCGCCATGTGACATTACGGGGAGTTAGAGGAGTTATTAGGCATCTCAGGGTCTACCATTCAGAAGATTTTGCATGAAGAAGCACTCGACGCTTTCAAATCAGCCATATTGAACACTTTGGAGTGGAATAAATGTTTTAATGCTCGAACCAGTGTGCGAATCGGAAAGTGTATTATACAATAAAAAGTACTAGGTTCTAGTTGTTTTTTTTTGTCAAACGACAAAACATAAAAGGCATGCCACGTATTACTTACTAGCATGATCATTTAGCTAGGTACAATAAGAAATCAATTAAATTATAATTCGGTGGTGCGGTTGACCCTTGGCAGAGTAGGTAATTATTTTCTGCACTGCGCGTGTTCGATTCCCCCACGGACCTTTTTTTATACAGATTTCCCCTATTTCCTGTGTGTTTATGAATGTAAGAACTGTCTGTGAATGCACTCACGATATGTACATGCAAATTCATAGTTTAGAGCACCGTTTATTTTTAGAAGAGAGATATATGAAAGTTAAATAATATACTTATTACCAATCGAGAATGAAGTCCTGAAAGTCGACTAAGGACTTAGTTAATGAAGGAGGTTGATAAATTGTTGGATATCAAAAATGTAGGTCATCAATCCGTAATAAACTAATAAAGGGTTCCTGATGCAATTAGGTCCACACACACAATAGTCTTGTCTGTTGTTTATTAGCGAATTGGACTTTCTAATCTAAGACAGAAGTAGCTACCTACATGATAATCATAAAATCATTTTGCAAGGACTTGACGAATAGGTAGCAAAACTGTAGCTCTACAGTGTATAAGAAGATATAACTACCTACGTATCTTGTCTATAATATAGCTTTACACATGCTAGCAACACATTGCATGATGTTTTTCTAGCACAGATCCACCGCGTGGAAGTTAGGTATAACTTGTGAGTAATGGGTACCTGGGTACACATGACTGTGATAATTTCCTTTGTGATGGAATAGGTAAATCGGACTATCTAATCATTTTTATTTTACATTGTAACGAATGTCCGTCTGCATGTATCTAGCTATGCACATACGTCTCTACTTATGATTTGTCGCGTTGCATAAGAACGGGTCATTTCATACACTTTTACTTTGAAAATTGCTTGGTAATCCTTTTTTTAATGTTTCGTAACTTTGAGAGAGTAAGGTACTTGTATGTAGGTTTATAGTAATGGTCCATTGCTTATCTAATGCCTAAAATGCATTGGTAACAACGTTCTCCTGATGCACCTGAAACCTTCACATCTTACATGCAAACCAAGGGTAATGGATGGGAGTTCTGCTGGATTTAGAGTTACAGTAGCCTAGACCATATGACAGGTGACCATATGGTCTGTGTCATTCTGAGCTGCAGATATTGTTCCTGCAAATAGTATGCCTCGGGCTGCTGAAGCGATTGTAGTAGGATCCTTACAGGATAGAGGGTGTAACAAAGCACTGTGCGGAGTGTGTTCGTTGTCTAAGAACCGAGGAACGAGTACTGGTACAGTGCCCCGCACCATTACCTGACCCATCTCACAAAGCAAAAAAGAGGCAAATGGGTCAGGTAATGCTGCTCACTGACTGTACCTGAATGGTGGTAAGTGGCCTTGGGTTTTCCGTTCCTTCATCTAGGACTACTTTAATATAATGGGTGTATGTGGCAAGAACTGTTGCTGAGTGAGTATTGCTTGTTGCTTGTAAGTATTGCACCCCTTGGTAGTTAAAAGAGATTCTATCAGTAAAGAATGTTGGTGTGTAACGCTTGCTCAAAAACAACAGTGCAACTGTTTTAATTCAACAAGGAATTAGACCTGCAACTACATAATTATGGCGGCTTATTTTCCAAACTGTTACAATGCAGTGTAAGTAGGGGCGCTAGGCTGCGGCACAAAGTAAGCGTGTGCGCTTATCGTGTCTATATATTGGCCGTCGGCCTGCGCGCGCGCACACTCGCTTACGCCTCTCACTGCCGTACGATCGATTTTCCGCCCTTTATTGTGTTTTCCACCGGCGCGTGAACCTACGCGAGTGAGGTTAGTGCATTTTCACAATTTGGTTGTTTTACTTATTAGTGAAAAAAATAGAGCAAAGGTTTGCAAGAGTTTGTGTTTAAATTGTGTTGTGCCTGGTTTTGTGCATGTGGATATATAGGAATGGATTTTATTGTTAGGCCGAAAATATTATCTTTTGTCTTCACTAAGATTTAAAAATAAAATGAACTATGACAATTTTTTTTTTTGGACTATTTAAGTGTGTAATGCAAAACTAAGTTAAATGATAAAGAAGAATCTAAGTTAGTTGAAATTAAAATAAAATGGAAGAATAAAAAAAAATAAAGGGTAGGAGCCCTTTCCGAGAGTAAAACAAGCAATAATTTATTTAATCAATTAAGTAGCTAAGATCATAATTGAAAACGCACATAAAATCAACCCTTTTTTTTTTTGCGGATGGGAAATCATCAAATGACTTCTCCCGCTCTGGGCGGAGCGGGAGGTGTCAGACTTGATTGACTAAAACCCACCCATGTTCCTTCTTAGCCCTTTGTGTTCCAGGGCCGCGGTAACATAAAATCAAACCTTCGGATGCACTCATTACTTTTAAATTTATGAATCATTGTTTTGATTTATGCCATAAGCCACATTTCAAGCTAGACACCCGTTTACGATAAACTAGCACAATTAACAATCAATAAGATTAATAATGCTTCATTAGCTTATTTATTACTTAATAACTTCAATTAGCTTAGACAACGTAATATTAAAAAAGCACACGCTTCATCATTTTTGAGCACCACTAGACTAATAGACAGACAAATATATAATTTAATAGTAAATGTAAGCGATTTATGTAGAGCAATGATCTACTCGTGTAGAGTTGATTGAACTCAAGATAAATTACAAATATGAAACTATATAATAAATAGTATATAATCTATATTTATATTATATAATATCAATCAATACACAGTTTAAGAGCTCTTCACTTACTATCTATTTATTTTTAAAACGTCTTTGTAGTATGTACCTATAGTTTTATTGTGTACATATTTTCATTAGGTATTGTAAATAGGTGCGTAGTATATATTGTTGCTAAGGCTCTAAAGATCCTTAGCTCGTAATGACGGTTATTACCAAATCTAACTAACCATCCCCTAATGCGCAAATATACTTACTACTTTTGAATTTCAATATTTGCATTTTTTTTCTACCCACGTATTCTATAAGGTGTTGTTTTGCATCCTCGTCAAATTCAAGGAGGTAACTATGCTAATGATTCTCCACCCGAATCAATAATAAAAGGCGTAGGTAATTTTTTTTTTCTTGTTTACGGAACTCGGTAAGTGTTGAACCACCCGTGTTTTAAACGCGGCCCGTCTGATTCTCGCCCTATAACCGTGCTTTCACACATACAAACAATATCAAACGTTTATTCGATAATTTCTTATTCCCTAAACCACGTTGTGACTATCACGCGTGACAAACTTAGACAACCAAAAAATCAGCATCTAATAATTAAATAGGTACCATAATTTAAATTGATTATTGATGTCTTTTGCGACAACCTCCTGAATTTTGACGAGGATGCAAAACAACACCTTGTATCTCTCATTTGAATGTCAACTTGTTAGGTAGGTATTAAAAAGAGTGCGCCATATTTTAAAGATTTTCTTTAAAATTTTATGACTTCAAGAAAAGCGTTGTCGTTGGCTACAAAACTTAAATTTAAAGTGAAAGCTTTGATTAAAACAACTTACAGAAAGAGCTGGTTACAAAAATAACCAGACGATTATATAAAACAACCCGGTTGCTTAACACCATCAGAAATAATACTTATTAGCAGCTTCGAGAGCGGCGGCTCATTTTAGCAATGGCTAGTGGTCGATTGATTTGTGCAATCGATCTCCAACGCAATGATGTGTTTTTAAACGTGAAGTCGGTGACACGTGCGCCGGCGCAGCGTGGTCGGAATCCACAATAAGTCCTTGCCTTGCGGCCAGTGTCATGTCAACACACTCCACTGCCCGTAACTTAACGATGCTCTTTGACAATAATGAGTGTGAGCGGTTTATCTGATCGATTAAGCCAGCTGATATTATATATGTAGTACAAGTCTCTGCGTATTTCGTAATTTAACAGACAAAAATGTTGTATTTTAACAAGAAAAGATGCATGCTTCTTTTTAGAAATCTTTGTTTCAAAGGATACTTAAACAATTGAGTTCAGTTTAAACATGTAGGATACTAGAGTAATGAAAACCCTTTATTCATAACTAGGAAACTATCTAAAGAGCTTCGATCAATAATAGAATAATAGTACTGATCCACTTCTTTCCAGATAACAACATGAGTTCAAACGAGTTCAGACTGGAGCGCAACGTCGAGTTGTCACCAGAAACAAAAGCCGTCGCTGAGAAGGAGTTACGCGAGACCCCGGAGAGGGTCCGCGAGGCTCTCGAGAGGCTTCGGGAACTGTTGAAGGAGAACAAGGACTTGTACTTCGGCGATGATGATGAGGTGCTCACAATCTTCTTGCGGCCTTGCAAGTGGTATCCAGAGAGCGCTCTTGCATTGGTAAGTGTTTTTAAATTCTTTTTGGAGTTTTCTCTTCGTTTTAGGCTGTGGCATGCACTGGACTTAACTTGACTTTTAGAAGGTGCATTAGTTCCCATGATCCCCGGTACTAGTGCGGTAAGGGAATGCCGGGGTCGATTTTTGTTAGTTAGTTTGACAGACCCCTCCGCCTACGCCAGGGCGGAGGATATCCAGGAGGATTTTTCACCCCGGATCAAAAAAGAAAGCACTTGACTTGGTTATATATAAAATGAAAGGCTAAAATACAATTATTTCATGTTAAATTATTCACATATGATTAATGGACCATATCAACTAGGGCTCCTTTCGCGGACTATATTAAAAGTAGGCTAGTCTTAATAAATCTATTCCTTTAATTTTTTATAAGTCTGTAACAGTTTCCATTAATAACAAGGTTTAATCAAACCTCAATAATATCTTGAACAAACGCATGAGTGTAAGCTAAGCAGGTCATATTGTTACAGCCTACTAAACTTGCGCAACCTCCATAATGTAGTAAGGTTTGGCAACTTCAATTACAAACGGTTAACGACTGATTTCGTTGGACTTGTCCTAGACCTCGGTTATTATACAGTTTATACCAAGGATCGTAAACTATGATTATAATCTAATGTGATGGTGCCTCTTGATGAGGTTGAATCTCCTTGGAATAGTACCTTCACCGTACCTATGCATGGTTGGATTGTTTGTTTTACGGCTAAAACAAAAAGGTACTTTTACGACGCAATCATTAGGTTTGCGTTATTTGAACCTTTTTGTAGGAACTTAATTAATTAATGAATCTATCCATTTGGATAGATTCATTAATTAATTAAGAATCAAGTATTTGTGATACAGAGACTTCTCTGTTGGGTAGGATCATCATCATAAGCCTATATTGTTCCCACTGCTGGGACGCAGGCCTCCTCTCTATGAGAGGGAATGGGCTGTAATCCACCACGCGGGCCCAGTGCGGGTTGGTAGATGTCACATGTCTTCGAATTTTTAGTTCTAGGACATGCCGGTTTCCTCACGATGTTTTCCTTCACCGTTTTGAGAGCAGCGGTGATGAAATAAATTACACAAAGTAATGTGCCTGCCTGGGTTCGAACCTACGACTTACTGCTCGTAAGTCGGGGCTGCCCCCACTATAAAATAATTCACAACGTAAAATTCATAACACTTGACTCAGTGGTATTGTGGTGTCATGGTGGCGGAATAGCGGAGGAAGCTTGAGCTCTCTACTGCCGGCCTCGATACAATCGAGCCTATCCGGCCAGAACTCGACGACTGGCTCGGGAGGAAGCACGGCTCCCTGACGTTTCGGGCGACGCAGGTGCTCCTGGGGTACGGCTGCTTCGGGAAGTACCAATGTTGCATAGGCAGGGAGCCTGTCGCTGCCGACCGTAGTTCGCACGATGGTCGGCGTCACAAAGTCCTGGGACGCAGTGGTGTCCTTCTGCGAAACTGTCATATCGCAGAAGGAAGCTGCGGAAAGGGAGAGGATGATCACGAGCTCCTTTTCATCCCGCAGCAGACGCACCGGGTGTCGGCAGAGGGCGGATAACGCCCTCTTCCGGCCCCCCTTAACAGGTCCAGGGGCGACGGATTCGGGGACATCTGTCGCCCCCCCATCACACTGGACCCGAGACGTCGGCGCGTTGCATAGACGTAACAGCGGGATCACACCTCACTCCCCCCAGGAACGAGGCCCGCACAGCCTAAGCGGGCCAGCACTAGTCCGGTACAGTGGAAGTCGCTTTTGTTCCCGCTGCCCCCCGACGGACGCAAGTGTACGAGGGTACACCGGTGTGGTATTAGTCAGTACGAGTCTGACAGACTCCTCCGCTCTCCCCAGGGCGGAGGACATCCATTGAGTATTTCCACATCATCAAAAAAAAAAAGTGGTGTTGTCGTACAGTGGTAGGTAGGCTAACTTGGAATAAAAGTGACAACTTAAGTTATTTATTATAAAGCCTAATTTCAATTTAAAAAACATCGATATACTATAAGCCCTTTTTACCACTGAGCGCACATTATTGGGTCCATTAGTACTAGGCGTCGATATTATAATTTGTCAAAATCACAATTAGGGCTGGCATGGCGCTTATTAGAGTAATCAATACTTCATCTCATAAGTAGGCGTTATTTTGTACGGTTTAGGTAAACTTGAAAGAACTTAGTAAGGTGCCATAAGTGGGTTCTTTAACTTGTAGAGCCTCATAAACTTTCAAACGAGTAGGTAGGCAGTAGGCCTGCAGACAGGTTTTACATAACAATAATTCTGAATTTCTCAATTATTTATATGCCACTATTAGGCCCTCAATTTCTTATCTCTAATCTTAATGATTATATTATTCAAAAATATAGGCAATTCTGCAATAATGCGTTTTGTAATAATAATAGAACAATTCGTTTTACCTTGCCAGCACAAAAATAAAGAGGTACATAGAATGTTGCACCTTCACACTTGAAAACCTCGTTGATTCTATTAAGTGAATAAATTATCACAGTCATTAAATCAATTTATTAGCATGTAAGTAGGAATACACAGTTTATTCTTACATAACAATATCGTAATACAGCGACAATGTTATACAATAACAATTATAGGTGGATAACCAATATCTTAAGAAAGTTTACTTTTCATATCTCTTTATTCTTCATTATTGTGAAGCCATTGTTGTTAATGAGCAGTAGTAAATATGAAGTTTGTATGACTGTATTCACACATGACTGTTAAGAGTTCAACGATTTAGGAGTAACTAAAGTTATTTGTAAACTAATATCTCTCGATTTAGCCTCAAATACTCTTTTAAAGTGAAACTTTTATTACATCATCTCAAACTTTTTCGTCTGTGTGTAGCATGTCGCGTGACGCTCGGCCGCGGAGTTGGGATATAGTGAAAGGGACTCGTCAGAGCGCCTCTACTCCGCGTTTTATACGTTTTATACCCTTAATGGAATATTATTCCAAAAATATTTAGTTAAATGTCTATAGTGTGAAAAAAAGTTTCACTTTTACCGTGGTTTCATAAAACCACACAATCCTTTTTTTAGTTTAGATTCATAGATGACCAAATAGTACATCAATTAAAATTAATTTGTATCCAGCTAAATGTTTAGGTACTCAAATAATTTTCATTTATCAAAACATTATTAGACACACGGTCTGTCATAATAAGATAATGAGCCTGTTATAATCCCACTGGTGGGACATAAGCCTCTCTGTCAAAGGAAGTTGGCTATCTAAGGAAGCGGGCTGTAATACTAATACTATGCGGGTACTTTATGGTTTGGCAAATATCACATGCCTTGAAAGTTTCAGTGCTAAGAGTGCGAGTTTTGTTCGCTTCCTTCAACGTTTTGAGAACAATTAAATTACACAAAGTAATATGGTATCATAAACATAATTATATTAAATATCTATCGAATTCTGAAGAGCAATTTATGATGAGCGATGAGTCCAATTCCACAATTGTAAGTAATGTCATCGTGTTATCTGTCTAGTTAGCTGACAGAACAATTTCCTCTGTTTATAAACATAATATAGGAATCTGCCGGTTTGCCGTCGGGAAGGGCGAGATAAGCCACTTGACGGGACGCAATGTGTCAAAGTTCAATGTTTATCACAACAAGATAACTGTTATCAGTGTTATCACCCATCATTATTTGCTGCTGTATTTTTAAATTGTCGGGGTATCTTAAACAATACATTAGAAATGTTATTCGTCGAGCAGACGGGGTCACGAGAAAATTGAGGTTAGAATGATACGAATTTAACATTAGAATTAATTTGATTCCGATGTGGTAATTGGTTTTGTAACTCGTACTTGAACACTGCATATTAAATTGTATGGCTTTTTGTCATTTGATCTAGCCTAAGAAACAGGACATCACTCAGACTACGACATACCTACATAGGTCCTTATCACAGCCTGAAAAACACTGAAAATTTTACTTTGTTTACGTGACCTTAAATTGCATTATCGTATCATGCATAGTGTTCTTCCGATACATGTTATTGTTTTGATAGCTATCGCGCATTTGTTTTCGCGCAAATACTGTAGAGTGCAGATAAACACTGCCTCCGTTCAATGTCAGCCACTCTATAAATTAACACATATTTGCAACTAAACATATTGCACATGTTGTGGAGCCGGATAATCTGACAAATGCAGCTATTAATAAAGATGTTGATATCGTTTGAATTCTTCCGTGCAATAACGTTGCTGTAAGTAGAGATGTGCCGACTACGACATTGGTCGACTAGCCGACTAGCCGATTAGTCGGTTGTTAAGTGACCGACTAGTCGGTAGGCCGAGCTGATCATGGTTTCGGAGCTATTCGGAAATTTCCGTGACGCTTCGTTTACAGCTGTTTCGCGCGCAACTCGCAACCGCCGCCGCCTGCAAGCATGTCGGAACATGTTTTGTTTACTTCGCATTGTTTCTTGATTTTTGCTTTTGCACTGGTCATAGCGGTGTTTTTGTGTGAAAAAATAAAGACGATACTGTTATTAAACTGAAAGAGCTCAATAAAAATTTAATCATGTCAAAAAGAAAGTCTCGTGTATGGTTTTTTTTTACCAATTGGACAATGATTCTCGTAAGGTCAAGTGTAATGTGACCTGTGCCAATTGATAATTTATCATGGTGGGCAGGGTAAAACAAGACGCCGAATAGTCGCCGACTACGAAACTGGCCGGATAGTCGGCTTTACCGACTAGTCGTAACATCTCTAGTTGCTAGGATTTCTGACTTTTCACGTATTTTTACCATAGAGACTACCATATGTTTGAAATTAATAAGGGATACATATTTGTCGTTTTCATAATATCCAATAAGCAATGAATTATTAATTTATCCGTCATCAGGTCATTGACATTTTTAGTTGGAAATCACATTCAGACAGACATTTTTCTAGAGTTGACATTGAAATTGAACTTTAGCATTCTGTTTTAAGTTTCAGTTCTAATATTTCACTTTCGTCAGTAAATATAAAATCTGCCTTATCTCTATTTCAAAAATTTAGCAACTTCTAATATTGCTACAACTAATTACGAGTAGTTCCTACTTTACGAAACTAAAGTAGAGTTATTGAACGTATTTTCTATGATTACGTTATGAACTTATGTTACTTACAGTCAAAATGCAGTCTTAATATTCCTTATTCCACTGTACGCTAACACTCTGTCTTCACATTCTACTCGTATTTATTTAACAAACAACTTGCCGGCGTTGCATGTCTCACGCGGAAGATTTGCAATAGACCAGTTATGCAGTGCTGTAAACGCCGGGAAAACAGGCTGCAAGGTCTCGGTGCGAGCAGTCGAGCAAGTAGCGGGCATGGCACGTGCTTGGCTTTCCTTGTAATGAAAATTTCGTGCCTGTCACGTGTTTGCTCGCTTTTTGGACATAGGTCACATTTGTTTAGACTTTTTTTATTTTTTTATTGTGTTTAATGTAAAGTATATCACGTATTTTGAGGTTGTGCTCAACGTCTCTATATTAGTCAAGACAAGACAAGACAAGACATTTTTTTTGTGGAAACATGAGTTACATACATACAAGGCATGCAGGTTGTTCATAAAGAAAAAAGATCCATCATGTTCGGCCTTTGCGGCATTCAAATATAAAACATTAAAAAAATAAAAAGCAATTTAAGTAGGTAGGAAAAGTCTTAACAACAAACAAAGCTAAAAACGTTGAGTATTCAATTGTCACACAAACTAAAAATTAAATTTAAACAATAAATAATTATAAACTACAGTTTGTTATTTAAACATTCTAAAATACTTTAGTATGCTTTCACAAATCGATACAATTTTAGCCGCTTTTTTTAGAATGTGTGTGCTTATTGAATTCTCCTTGATCCCTTAAAACTCTTTAGCCAGGAAGAGGCACGAAAACCCAGTTTATTAAAGGCTGTAGTTGCATGCAATCATCATTAAACAAAGTGTAGGTTACCTCGTAAAATTAGATGACATTGAACTATTTCGATTAACAATTAATTATACACGAAGAATAATTAGAATTAGAACAAAGGTAATCAACAGAAATACAGTAGGTGAAGATTGACAAAGACTATAATTTCAAAACAAAGTTTACCATTTATGGTGATTACGTTACGATACGTTTATTGTCTTAAAGGGCGTGATCATGAATTGTGAAACATTTTGGGTTGAGACTTCATTGATCAATCGATCAGGGCACGGCCCGGATGTACTTATGTACATTATGTACTAGTCTGCATTAGCTGATAGTAGAATATCGCTAGTTTCAACATGTTTATTTCTATTCATAATGTTGAGTCTAATCAGTGCATGGTAACAATGTAGCGGACTGGACTTTGTACTAGCTACATGATTGAACTCTTAGGTCGAAAGTTTTTGGGTCTTTCAATGATATGATACTATTTTTTTTTGTATTGTTGCAAATTCAAGTTGATTCTGAATAGGGAGCGATAGACCTGTAACAGAGGGAGGAGCTCGTGGCTAAATAATAACAGCCGCACGGGTCGATCTTTAAGGTAAAGCCGTGCTTGCCGAAGTTGGTCCGTGGATGGGTGACCATAATTACATACCGAGTTTCCGTGCCTCGGAAAGCACGTTAAGCCGTTGGTCCCGGCTGTCATTTGTAGATCTTTGACAGTTGTTACGAGTAGTCAGACATCCAGTCTTACCAAGGGGTATCGTATTACCCGGTTACTGGGTTGTGGAGGTCAGATAAGCAGTCGCTTCATGTAAAATATTGGTACTCAGCTGCATGCGGTTAGACTGGAAGCCGACCCCAAGATAGTTTGGGAAAAGGCTAGGCAGATGATGATGAGACATGTAACAGAATTAACAGAAAGCGACAGAGTTCCTGTTATTTGTACAAGCAAGAATAACAAGAATTTATATTATCATCAAGCAAGGACGAATAACTAATTCATGAACCGATACATTTTATACCTACCTACCTATTGTGCGCTATAGGACTTCCATGAGTCATGGTTTTGAAAACTGTGTTTTCTTCTACAAAGTTAGCGAAACTCAAAAGGGGTTAGGGTAAAAGTAGCATGATTTTTTAAGTATGCGGTCCCTAATGAAAAATATTTCGTCGTAAGAACACAACAACACATTAATTTTCTTCTACAAATAATTATTTCTGAAATGCATCGGAGCCGAGATATTATACAGAATGAATTTTTCAAGTGGGTGGAAGCCAAATTCGAAACTATGAGAAATAGCGAAATACACTCAAAGGAGTCTTGAGCTCGATTTTGATAAAAACTAAAACTGCATCATTCGTTTTTTTTTAATCATTATTCGTAGCCAGAAATCGAACCAATTGATTTTAAAAAAAGATACCTACCTACTGTATTATTACAACATTCGATAGTGTCTCTTCTTAAAGAATCAAATTCTGGAACTAATGACATAATAATATGGCAAACAATAGGAAAGAGTTCATTTTTGATAAAATAAACAGTAGCAAACAGTTAGCAGTAATCAACGAACAACTCAACTTGGACATCAAATATTTAAGCTCCGATAAAATTTTCGGCAAAACTCTTTTAGGAGTCATTATTATTATATATTCCACTATGCGTTAGCAACAATTACATTTGTGGCCGCTGGAAAAAAAACACATGCCACTGTTCTATAAAATCTTACCCAAACCCCCTTCCGAATGACTAATAATGTTTTTGATGCAGCATAATAAAAGCATAAAATTGAATTTAATTCATGAATGCGTAGAATTATTTTAATAACCGTGATAAAGGTTTAAATATAAGGTTAATTAAGCAAATATTTTTGAAACACGATTCCATGATGCACTTTGACGTGGAACGAATGAATCTTACACAATGTATGAATGCGCAGATGCTTGGATTAAATGAGGATTGCATTTAAAATATAAATGTATATGTATTTAACGTAAATATATAGGATTGGACACTAGTATATCGTACTAGTGTTAGCTTTAATAAGTGTATTTATTTTTTATAGATGTAATCTTATTTGTTCACGACGCATTAGATATCATTAAATTACTATGTCTACATAATAACATCTCTGTTTGTATAGTTCTCTAGATATGTTTACGATCTAGAACAGGATCTGTCGGATGGTTAGTAGTTGCTTACCGAAAGTGCATCAGTCGTTAGTCAGATACAAGGTATTGTTTTGCATCCTCGTCAAATTCAAGAGGGTAACTATGCTAATGATTCTTGTCCCGTATCAATAATAAAATGGGTAGGTAATTTTTATTTTTTTTCTATTTTACGGAAATCGGTAAGTGTGAACCACCCGTGTTTAAATGCGGCCCGTCTGATTCTCGCCCTATAAGCGCGCTTTCACACATAAAAACAATCTCAAACGTTAATTCGATCATTTCTTATTCCCTAAACCACGTCTCGTCTAGGGGAATTTTCTTAAATACAAACAAACTAAAACAACCAAAAAACCTGTTTTTTTTTAAATAATGAACTAGGTATCGTAATTTTAATTGATTATTTATGTCTTTTGTGACAACCTGCTGAATTATGTCGAGGATGCAAAACAACACCTTGTATATCCGACAAGACTCCCATAATGGGAAGGACCATACATAATAAGATCACGCCCAGAAGGGTTTGGTAGAGGTGTACCTAATACTGCACCCACGTTTCGCCAGTTATGTTAAACTCCCATTTTATAGGGGGCGAGCCTATTGCCATCAATCGGGCACTAATCCAGACTCCGTGGCTGCACTGAGAAATTTCAACGAGAGACTTTACCCTAGTTTTTTTTTTTTAAATTCCTCAGTGGCTGCTTTAATATACTTTTGTAAATATAAAATAGGATTTAGAAAATCCGATCGAGATGTAGAGTTGCTGAAATAATCTCATCTATTCTAATTTAAGAGCTATTAATATTTTTAGATACGATACGTATCTTTTAAACGCAACGTTTTGACCTTGCATGCGAATAATAACACAAAGTGGTATGATAAAGCCTAATTACTAAACTTAGCATGCGAGCTATGTATTAGTGAATTGCTTAAAATATATGAGTTACCTTTTGCACATATGTAGTGGATATCGGCATCTGTTTTGATAACAGTTGACCGTTGGAATAGCATACAGAGGCGTCATTTCTTGATAATGATCGCCTTTCGGTTCACAGTTAGATACTCGGATCAATGGATGTTTTGTATAAAATAAGCTTGCGTTTCGAAATTCAAATGTTATGACAGTTTTTGTATAAATAGACCTGTAACGTTTCACAGAGCTTGATTGTTATTTAGATGGAATATTTTCAACTGAGTAGTGGTGGGTTGTCTTTCAACAATAGGGGTGAAGACTGGGTAAAGAAAACGACATTCTATTTTGTCCGTCAGACAGGTAATACAAAAATATTAGACACTTATTTTTTGTTTTTATCAAAATATCAAAGAAATACTTAGTTAAAGTTCATTAAAGTTGGAGAGTGGGGGGGGCTCACTACGTCACAAGTAGGTATAAAACTTACCTACATGTGACGTCATGCGCCACCATTCAGATCCAGCCTGTCCCCATGCACTCCTTCCCCAGCGACGCCCTAAGCCGAGGTTCGTACCCCACAGGGGGTGCCCTTAGCGTGCAGTCGCTTAGTTTGTAAGTTTTTATGCCCTGGCTGGAGGCCTTACTCTAAAGGCACCCACAGGATAGTCCGGTTAAGCAGATGACAACCTCATAGGTTGAACTGCGAGATGCCATTCAAAAAAAAAAAAAACGTCATGCGCCATTTCAACTCAATATATCTCCGTAATTTTAAGACCACGTAAAAAAAGAAAAACACTAATCTACCCGACAGACAAAGAAAAAAAATGTGATCATCCCCATTGAAAACAAGGAACAAGACGCAGATATACAAGGTGAAAGCGACACCGACGCTAAAACGGCTGCCATATTTTCAGTCAATACATCATTCTGAACGGCACAGAAACTTTGAATCGGTAATTTTAAACAAAATCTGCTGTTCCATACGTTTTGACCGTGTAGGCATTGCAGTTTTGTACAACAGCTGTTTTTTTGTGAATTGGTTCAAAATGATGAACTGAATATGTGGTACAGTGCCCCGCACAATTACCTGACCCATCTCACAAAGCAAAAAAGAGGCAAATGGGTCAGGTAATGCTGTTCACTGACTGTACCTAACCGTTTTAGCGTCGGTGTCCCTTCCAGCTTGTGTACTTGTGTCTATATCTTTAAATAACTATAAGCGTAATTGCATGAATGGAATCTTAAATCGTAGTGAATTGCATAAGGTGTGAAGACTAGTATACAAAGGCAGACACAATTTGACGTTATTAAATATAATAACAGTAGAGGGATTAGGTAATGATACACCACGATGGTATGGTGACCGTACTACGTGCCCACTATGAGCGTTGCAGCGTTGCAATCAGTTGTTGCCCGGTCGTTTCTTGGGCAATCAATCTTACCACAACGATTTTGGAGGCCATCCGTACTTATAAGTCAGAAATAAATATAAAGTAGCTTACTAAACGATACAGTCCTCTTTTCAAGAAATTGTTGACCGTGAAGTAGATAAACATACGGTTGCACCGCTCAAATTGCAGCAATTTGGGGTGCAAGAAATAATCGAAATAAAAAAAAAATGCTGAGACTTGCGTGACTGATACCTATTATCTTAATATCAGCAATTTTTCCTGAGAGAACAATGCAGCTACCTTCGGTTCGTATAAGTATTCTAATAGCACGTTTGACGCACATACCTGCATGTACCCACTTATTTCGCCGCCCAAAACGTGTGCGCGCAATGCCAAGTGGACATAGATTAATAGACTATTGATTACCTGTGGTTTGTATGAGCCGCGTGTGTAAGCTGTGCCATTCATCAACTTGTTACGTGATTTACATAAGATGCTACACTTGATACATAGGTATTCTGCCTACAAATGCTTTAGGCAACCTTCTGTGAATTTTTCTTCACAACAAGTAACTCACCGGTCGTTTTCATAATTGAATTGGTATTTTATCGAAACTAACAAAGGAAGAACCATTGTGTTTTTCACAGATAATGGAGACAACTTGATTATTATGATAACAAGTAGAGATTTGTGGCAGAGACTATAAGAATCGAGTTAAATTGACATTATTATTTTATCATGCTAATTTACTCGCTTAAATTTATTCACATCAATTTTGTAAGAAAGAAGGACGTGTCTGATGACATGACGAGTAATAGAGAAGTATAGAAGACATAGACATGCTGCGCTGACCTCAAATAAATTGGGATAAGGGCAGGAGATTGGTGATGATGATACTCACATAAATTAGTTATTTCGAAGAGGCTCTATCCTGCTGCTGTTATGGACATGAATAGGAAAATCAAATTAAAAATACCACATTTTAAAAGTAGGTCCTAACAACATAAAAAAATAGAGTCTAAAAACGTTACAGTTTTTGTTCTTCCTTGTACAAGTTTTTGCCAAAATTGTTCTAGGCAGTTAAAATAATTACAGTTTCGTAATAACTTGTATCAGTGGCACGAGACTGGTTCATCGATGAGCTAGATCCAGCAGGCAGCGGTCAGGTAGACCAGCAAATTATACGAACACGTCTAGCCCAGCTCTAACTATATCATTATATATTTTCTCTTTGAAGCTAAAGTTTCTCGCCAGAAAGCACTGCTAACTTATGCATAAATTAAATCGGTTAAATGTATGGAAAACTTGCTACGAACTTGATTTTACGGCAGCAAATTGTTTGCGTCCCTCTCGCACTTATGTACGTGTAGATCTAGATTTTAAAGTAAAAGTAACTATTCATGTATTCCTATTTTCACTTCTGTCTGTTCCAATTAGTTGTATTTTGCTACCGATACTAATACAATACCGATGTTCAATGTTTTAAAATGTCCTAAAGTTACAAAGCGATATTAAATCCAAAAAGTGGCCTACAACCAAAACTGCTCCCGCGTTTGTGTCTTTTCTATTGATTTTACAGAGATTTTTTAAGATGAAGGTTAGCATGTAGGTTACTTACCTAGTCAGTGAAAATTCTAAAACGGTGTTTATCATCGTTTCGCATGGATGGGAGTCTGTTGTTCTAATTATAGATGTTTTATCGACTATACAATTTTATATGTTATCATGCTAAAAACATGCCAACATGACACAACGACCTAGACTAAAGTGACATTATAATGTACAAAATATGTGTTATGTGTTTTCATCGTTTGATACCAAAGGCATTCAAATATTAACGGTTGTTAGACGAGACAAGACGAAGAAAATTGTAACAAATCCAATACTTGTTACTATTTAGTAACAAGTCGCTCTGTCTTAAGTATGACATAGGTACTCCCGTGTGTCAGATAGCATTCGTGTGTCAAAATGGCAAATGTTCGCGATTAACGTTTTTGTACGAAAATTCCCCTAATGTCCGTTCTATTAATCTTTTAAATGGGTACACTACATAAATACGAAAAACTTTATTCCGATAGTCACAAGGCCGAATTTCAAAATGCAGATTTTCATTCTACTATCACTTCGACTTATCATTTTACTATTTTCATAATTCCAAAATTTTTATATTCCTAACGTTTATAATTACTATCCTCAAAATACCAAGTTTCAATAGATCGAATAACAAAAAGTCCGACTTAATGATAACTCGAAACATCAAAAATACGAATTCCGATTATTAAAATACCGATTAATACAATTCCGAAATAAAAAGCCTTGTGAAACTGAATAGCAAGACAAATAAACACATAATTGATGTAAGCAGGCATGCAGCATGCAAACAGGCAGGCAACATGCAAGCAGGCATGCAACATGCAAGCAAGCATGCAAGCAGCAAGCAAGCAGGCATGCAACATGCAGCAAGCATCATTTTTGTCACGGCTCCGGCGCTGCGGGGTTTGGCGGGCCCACGCGAGCTTATCGTCGCAGATGGTTTTGACGCTCCGGGCCGGGCCGCTCCACCCCTCCGCGCCTACGCGGGCTTAAATTACACTCTTGGGTAGGGCAAACAAGACTGCGTGAAGTCGGTTTTGCAGCGATTCGTTTCTGTCACTAAATTGTAAAACAACATGTTGACTTCTAGTTTATTCGAAGTATTAAAAATCGGAATGTTGTGTTTCGGACCGAAAACCCTTCGAGCATTTGATTCTTCGAACGTATGAAAATCGGAAAACTAACAAATCGCATTTACGATTTTCGGTAAAATAAATTTCGTGATTTTTAATAATAGACATTATAATTCTTTATAGGTATTATGAAGTTCGGACTTTTGGCACTCGGATCATTGAAATTCAGAATAAAATGTTTCGGAGTATTTGGGTGTCCCCCTTTTAAATCTCATTGTTTAGGGTATGCGCGCACTACGAAAATAAATCGTTGCGACTTTTAAAGTGCGAAATAAAATCGCTTCATAGGGTACAAAATATACGTACGTTTTCGCATCTGCAAAAATAAATCGCAAACGATTTATTTTCCCAGTGCGCGGATTGTAGTACATTTATGTTTTTCACAGATTGTCGAATTTTCTTCGCAACGATTTATTTTCGTAGTGCGCGCATACCCTTATACGCATTTTCTTTTAGTAAATAAAATATGCAATTATTTTCAGATGCGTCGTACAGCGGAGTTCAAACGCGACAACGCATCATTGCTCGATAACTTATTGCCTGAGCATGAAAGTGTGGCCTTCCTCGAACACAAGGTCGTGAATGTACTGAAGGGCCGTGACCACAAGGGCAGGAGGGTTCTCATCGTTAACGTTGGAGGTAAGCGGTTTACTTAAATCTATACATATCAATAAAATTTAAGTGTCGGTTTGAAATTTCAAAATGACAGCTTTTTTTTACTAAATGCATATAAAAGTATTTATAACACATTTGCTCGTAAAGGGTCTCTTATTGCACCAAGTTCAGTATCGTAATGTATCTCATAACGCACTAGTGCGGAAATGTAATGTAAAACGCACGGCTTATCAAAATGCTCCGTATAAAACGAACGGTACTTTTTTAAATCTTAGCAAAGAGTTTTTATGTCAGAAAAGTGGTCAACATTTTATGAATAAAATTAACTTGGGAGATAAAATATAATAAATAAACATTTAATTCTTTAATTTAATCAATTTTGACCATAAATTACAACCATTTATCTGTAACAAAACACAAAAATATTAATTTACTTTATTAGTAATACTGGCTGTTTTTGTGCCTTTGCCTTAAAAAAAAGCGTAAAAAATATTCCGCGCGCTTTCTCTTTACGCTGTATTGTTTTTGTTTGAAAATGTCATCCGAATTTTATTTATTTCCTCGCAAATGTGTTATAAAACGTCGTATGACATACGTGCGCTTTGATAATTACAGCCTCTGCTTTCTTGTAGCCCTCGCCTACGGCTTGGGCTAGCAATATCGCCTCGGCTGCAATTTTCAACTTACCGCACTTATATCATAATGTACTATTACGATACTGATAACAAAAATAAATTTGAATCTGTCTGTTTGTTCCTGCTGATCTCAAAAACGGCTGGTCCGATTTTGACGGGGCTTTTACTGGCAGATAGCTGATGTTATAAGGCTGCTTTGATTTTTATTTTAGAAAAAGGATTTAGGTTCCGTTCAACAAAAAAAAACCCTTGAAATTGTTATCAAAATCCGATTCAAAAAGGAAAGTACTTAATATTTTTATAATAATTAGAACGGCAACACACACACACAGCAGCTAGTAAATTAAAGAAACTTTATTAAGGACTAGATTTTTCACATGGTAACCTGATCTTCAAAAACTGACCATGTAAAGCAAAACAGACGTGCTTTATCATCACGTATGTTTTGTTTTACATTGATTGTTGTTTAATCTTGGCAATTGTGAAGGGCAAAAGGGCTGGGGAACCGTTACCATTCATGCAATACTTTAATCAACCTTTGAACTCAATGTGTAATGTTTATACTTAGTTCGAGGTTACCACGTTTACCTATGTTATTAAAGTTCCATTTACTCACTTGAACACTACTTCACTTTTTCAATATTTGGATTTACCTAAAAAATATACCAAATGCGATTGCCTACTTAGAAATTGAATAATATTTGTTAAAAAAACAAGATAAAATATTGAGAATTCGAACTCTACGTAGTATCAGTCATTGGTGAATAAGTACGTAGATATCATCTGTCAAAATAATATCAAAAGCATCGTGATTGCTTTTCAGAGTATCATTGTGCCATAACAACAACAGTGATAAATCGTAATGATTAATCTCTTGACTGTACTTTGAGACAATGCATAGACAGAACACTTTCTATTTTTGTGCTCGATGATACGATATCTCAGAGATAATTATGTCGAGAATAAAAAGGGTAAAACACAACTTTTCAGAATGACGCCATCTTTTCTTGTTTTCCTTCAATAAATCATGACATCTTTTTAGTTGAATGTTGGCTATTTTAAATAGGAAATCATAACCTACGTATTATGGTGTTTACTCAAGTTGCTGGCTGGTTACTGTAGGCGCCAACTGTGTGACTAGTGGGATTGCTCTAAAGCGACGTCCAAGTAATTTCGTATTCGAAGCGAATGCGCAATAAGCATAAATAGTGACAGTCCGCTAGTGAGCCGCATACAAAACGTTACGAAAACCCATTCTCCAGCTGACATACAACACAAGAGGCAGCCATGAAATAATTATCTAATAGTCTTTTGTCCCGAATACACGGACATTTCTTCGGAAAATTAATATAATCTTTTAACAATGTAACAGTAGCCGTTTTTGTTTTGACTCGACGGATCTGTGTCATTGTTTTGCTTTTCCACAACCTGGTTTATAAACACATGAATTTTTCAACAACCCAAAGATCAGCCATTCTTCTCACGTGCGGTGTCCAAATCAAATACGTTGTATGATAGTATAGTATATTATTTAATTCAATTATGTATTAGAAACTCAGGAATTTTTCAGTAGCAGCTACTGAGTCTGGATTTGTGCAATAGGGTCGCCCCTTATTACATGTGCCTAGAACATAACTGGCAAACTGTGGGCAAGTTACATTTGTTAAGGTACCTCTGCCTAACCTTCCGGGGATTACAAGGCGTTATGTTATGTAAACTTAACTAATGAATTATTTTGATCTGTCAGGTTCATGGGACCCGAAGAAAGTGAATGCTGACCAGCTGTTCAGGCTGTTCTACCTGATCCACGAGGCAGCCATGTTGGAGCCCGAGTCACAAGTGAGAGGCACCGTCGTCATCATGGACTTCCACGACATGGGCTGGTCACAGGTCAGTACAAAAAATATGCTGAAATATATTCATCATCATCATCTGCCTAGCCTTTTCCCAAACTATCTTGGGGGCGGCTTCCAGTCTAACCGGATGCAGCTGAGCACTAGTATTTTACACGAAGCGACTGCCTATCTGACCTCCACAACCCAGTAACTGGGTAATACGATACCCCTTAGTAAGACTGGATGTCAGACTTTTGGCTTCTGACTCCTCGTAACGACTGTGAAAGAGTTACAAATGACAGCCGGGACCAACGGCTTAACGTGCTTTCCGAGGCACGGAGGAAACTCTGTATGTAATTATGGTCATTCATCCACGGACCAACCTCGGCAAGCACGGCTTAACCTTAAAGATCGACCCGTGCGGCTGGTATTATTTAGCCACAAGCTCCTCAAGCGCTGAAATATATTCATTGAAACAAATACTTAGTATGTAGTTATATTTTTATAAATTGAATGTAAATATTTACTGAATTTTAATTTATTTACAAGCAGTTGATTTACAATTATAATACGGGTTTATTTTATTTTTTTTGCAATGACAACACAGTTGCTAATTACGACTGGCCACGTAGAGTATCAGAGACTATTGCGTTCAACAAATTAAAAGTGTAACCCATTCATTAGCCATCTCATATCTTTCATCTTTCGCGTTTACGTCGAGCAAATGCGTGAAGTGCTGACTTCTTTATGACGAAATAACATGTCGCTATTTGTGCCAACTAACCTGTCATGTCGTCATAATCATCATCAAACGATTTATTTGGTAAAACTAGTTTGTGCCATAATATTACGCAGTTCCTGCAAATGTCGGTGACTCTTGTGGCTATTGTTTTAAAGTTCATTGCGGTTTACACATGTGTTTTGGCACAGACAGTCCCTTACTTTTCAGGAAATTACCAATACAAATAATTCTGTAATTCTAGGTCGTTGTATTAATTCTATATGGGTCTGCATACATAATGTGCATTGTTCTTTGTTATTGAAGTGGAAAATGGAAACTTTGACTGCTTCACAAGGAGATAAAAGGTGAAAATTAAATAGGCTTAAACAGAGTGCATTGTTTGAATTGTAAATGTGTGTTGGCAGACATCCAAAAAAATGTGCTGATTATCGTATTGATAACGTCATTGTTTATTTATAGGAGTATTAATGAATATAATATGTAACTTATGTGTATAGGTACTGGGGCATAGAGATAATGGCTTACTCGATATAAGTGTTGTATTTGTACTTTCACTGCGAGTGCGCCGATTTGAATATACATCGGTATCGTAACGAAGTGACTGCGACTGCGCTGCGACTGTGTCACACGGTCATGTTGTGATATACAGAACCATTTGTTTAGGATTTTCTGGATGATTGATTCAATATTTACTTTACTCGCTTGTACGCGAAGAATAATCTCAAATATTTTTTAATCCGCACGCGTACCTACTATTGTTGCATACCAACTTATGTATGTAGGCTACGTGTGAAAATTTTAAACAAGTAGCCATTAAGTTATTGATGTTTGGAGTCTCAGTTATATCTTTTTCCTGTCAAAACCGTGTAAAAAAAAACCTATTTAGATTGGACATGGACATTGAACTGAAATGAAAATGTAAATATTATTGTTTCTACTACCACGAGTCTCCACTCCAACTGGACGAGATGGTGAATCATGAAATCCCAAAAACAAAGTGTAGGTACCTAGCTCGAAGTATATTGTACATGTTTCTGTATGAAATGAACAAAGAAATGTGTAAAGTATGTCTTAGCGTGCCATCGCTCTTTGCATTGTTCACTTATCTTTGTTTAAATGCGTAGTTACGAAATAATATGTGCATTAATACTCCGCATATAAGGCATATTATTATTTACGTAGCTTAACAGAACCTTGGACTTATAAATATTTCATGCGGTTTTATTAACACCAGCTCAAAGTCGAGGACTCGGTCAAAGATTTGTTTTGATGTTATGCTGTAGTGCGAATTGCAAGATTAAATAAATCGCGGTTTAGCAATAATCTCTCAACTACGTATATTTGAGGTATACTTAATATCAATTAAATTAATAATATCTCGTATAGTATATCGTCAAGTACCAAAGAAAAACATTACGATTTTACTACTGCATGACAAATATTGCGTAGATATTAACAGTCATACATTTAAATAGGACTTAGTAAAACGACGCGAACCTATATAACGAAGTTAATGTGATGCATTTTATACTATTATATTTAATTACATTTGTACATAAACAAAACGTGTAGATTACGACACGTACTGCGAGCGTAACTCTAATTGTAAACATTGAACAGGATCTGCACTATCTGTGAATGTTTGTGTTATCAATATTGTACATAAAGTAATCTGTCATTTGTAAGCAGATTAGCTTTTATTAGTTTTAAAAGATTAAAATAACTTCTTCCGATATTATATTATCATCTTTGGGTTAACGTTATCATGTTAATTTTGCATTTTTGGAAAATTGACAAAGTCATGATTTTATGCGTGACCCGCGCAACTTCTTTTGCGTCACTCTCAAAAGGAATAAATTTTCTCAGATTTTACAAAAAAAAAAAATTGATGCTCCGCTTCCTCGAAACAATAGTTTCCTCTTGATTAACTCGTACAACCAAACAAACAAGGTAATATTATTAAGTATAGATCTATTGTAGATGTTTTACTGCACTTGAAAAACCCGAAAAACAAACGGTCTCTTCCTTCCGGTACTAACTATAAAGTCTATATTCCACGAGGCAAGGAAGTGTGTTTACTAATAAACACAAATAATGCCTTTACTAGTCAGTTCACGATCTATCGGAAAGGTCGACGCTGTTAGGTGTCCCGCCTGCTTTATATATTGGAATGATCTGCGAAATTAATGTACACACTTTGTTTACCAATCACGTAGTCGGCGTCAAGATTGTAAGAACATATTGGTATCATTAAAACTCGTGTGAATTGCCACTACCGCGTTCTTTAACACATTAATGCAATTGTTTAGGTCAGCTATGGCGAAATTAAATTGACAGTTAACGTTTACGTACGCGAGGAGCTTGTGGCTAAATAATAACAGCCGGATCAATCTTGCGTCAACGTGGTCGCTCAGAATGGACCTCATCAGAAGGCTTGAAGTCACCCAAAGGGCAATGGAGAGGGCTATGCTCGGAGTTTCTTTGCGTGATCAAATGAAAGAAATGAGATCAGAAATGAGGACATCCGCGGGCGATCCAAGGTTACCGACGTAGTCCGAAGAATTGCCAAGGTTAAGTAGCAGTGGGCAGGGCACATTGCTCGCAGAACCACTGGGTGGACAGATGACCAGGTGAAGGTTTTGGTGATCCGCTGGATGCGAGTCGCACGGGACCGGTCAATGTGGCGACACTTGGGAGAGGCCTATGTTCAGCAGTGGACGTCTTTCGGCTGAAATGATGTTGATGATGGATCAATCTTTTGGTTTAGCCGCGCTTGCCCAGGTTGGTTTGTGGATGGGTGACCACCCATTATATACCGAGTTTCCTCCGTGTCTCGGAAAACACGTTAACCCGTTGGATCCGGCTGTCACTTGTAGATTTTTGAAAGTCGTTACATGTAGTCCCCGAAAATCTGATAACCTGTCTTATCAAGGGGTATTTATTATATTACTCAGCACTATGTGGGTTGTGGATGTCAGATAGGCAGTCGCTCCATGTCAAATATTTATTCAGCTGAATCCGGTTAGACTGGAAGCCGACTTCAACATAGTGGGGAAAAGGCTAGGCAGATAATGATTTAACATTTACGCGAGTGTAGGTACATCTGTTATTAATTTTCTCAGTTCAACACACTGTTTGATAAATAGATCGAATAACAATGGCTGAAACTGAAACGTGATATTTTCGAATTCCATGTTATATTATGCGTAAAGTAACGTTTATGAATGTCACGTGTACTTGCAGCTGATTCTCTCCCAAACAATAGCGTAGTTCATTAAGATAATCAATTGGAGGAAACTAATGCAGATTAACGTGTCATTGAAAGAAAATCTAAAGAAATTGGAGGAAACGAATGCAGATTAACGTGTCATTGAATGAAAATCTAAAGAAATTGGAGGAAACTAATGCAGATTAACGTGTCATTGAAAGAAAATCTAAAGAAATTGGAGGAAACTAATGCAGATTAACGTGTCATTGAAAGAAAATCTAAAGAAATTGGAGGAAACTAATGCAGATTAACGTGTCATTGAAAGAAAATCTAAAGAAATTGGAGGAAACTAATGCAGATCAACGTGTCATTGAAAGAAAATCTAAAGAAATTGGAGGAAACTAATGCAGATTAACGTGTCATTGTAAGAAAATGTAAAGAAATTAGTCATTGTTGATTAATAGTGATCTTCCACAGGGAAAACGTATTTGCTCAGGGTTTCCTCTCAAGGGGCGTCACGTCCGAGGCTGTTGATCACTCCTTACATTGGAACACAGTACATAAACATCCTTCCATCTTTATCCTACTAATATTATAAATGCGAAAGTTTGTGAGAATGTATGTTTGTTACTCTTTCACGCGAAAACGATTGAACGGATTTGGATGAAATTTGGCACACAGGTAGTTTATAACCTAGATTAACACGTATTTTTTATCCGGGTTTACAGTCCAGTGGGGCAATTACCGAACTCCATGCGTGCGAAGCCGCGGGCATAGGTTAGTCTTGATATATTTGTGAGCCCTTAGAGACTTTGTTACTCTGATTTATTAAAACAGAACAACTAAGTTACAGTCATGTACTTATCGAAAATCAGAGCGGAAATTGGGCAAGCTCAGCGAATCGTTATTTATAATTAATTTAATAAACCTCTAGTACTGCGTCTTGATGGCGTTTAGGACAACATAAACATTTTAGCTTAACTGAAGATCAATATTTTAGTTAAACATCCTTTGTCCGTGGGAGGAAATGGGGTTTCCTTTACGTTTGTTAAGGACGAAGGTAAATACGAGACGGACGTTGGTAAACAGTTGATATCGTGGTTCCACTTGTTTGCTCCTCACTCCGGAGTATCGACCTTCGCGGTCAGCGCAGCCGCAATTGAGGCGTGATGTGTTGAGAGGTTGAAACTGTCTGTAAGGATGCAATCCTCTTACTTTATATAACTACGCTGCGCAACTCGCTTTTCATTGCGTACACTTACTTAGAAATACATCGTATCTGCATGTGTAAAAAGCGTGTATCCAATGACGTATGTTAAAGATTTATTAGTAAAATCCTTTTGATAAATTTTCATTAATACTAGCCAGATGTAGTAACTACATTATTTTATTACTCTAAATACTAATTCCTAAAGTATTAAAGATTATCTTTAGATCCCTAGGCTTTAAAAAGGAATGATAGCACTGTTACAAAATGGCGATAACGAGACCATATGTTCAGCACTGATGAATAATTTATTGTCTCTAGATTATGTCCTTGTACAATTTCGTAGGCCTTTTTTAATTTATTGCCGTTTATCACGAATATTTCTTACATATAAGTATTTCCGGACTTGGTCGACGTGCTATGGCTCATGTGCTATTAAGATTATGAATCAATTTCGATAAATAGTTTTTCCTCCTATTGTCATTGATGATTTGTTACATACGTAACTATATATTGAATTGAATTGTCAGAGTTTGAGTTTCTCCTTTTCATTTCTTTGGTCTTTCTGTTTTAAATGAGGCTTACGGATGAATATTGCACCTTGTTGCATTTCACGTTTACATTAGTCATAAATTACAATCATAGTTTACAAACATTGTGCAATTTTATGAAACTTAATCCACGACATGACCTCGACCAATGGCTCAATACTCATTAGGGATCATAAAAGGGAATATTATCTCTTTATTAATAAAGAACAAGAACATAAATCATTCAGTCAACGTTCAGCCAACTTGTAAGAGTCAATGAGGAATCAAGTTACTAACGAAGACATCTCTAGGATGCGTTGTAATTTATGCACTTGATACTGAGCCATACTTTTGCCTACGAATATGCTTGATCTCATAAATGGGAATACCGTGCGGCAGAGTAACGAAAGACGCATACAAAACGTATTTGCAATCGCGCGGATCACTGACCGACGTCACCCAACACGGAACCGCTGGTTGGTCGCACAGTCGTGCTTGCCAAGCCTCGGGCTATAGGGCATAGGTTATCGACTATATTCGGCCACTCACCCACCAACTTTACCAAATGACGTCTAAACGAGCTGATAAAAATTACTCATAACGATTTATTGTCTATAGAAGCTCGTCTTATTGTTTCCATGTTGACATAATAAGCTAAAAGTATAGAGTCGCTGCAATATAAAGAACCTCAAGTAAAATTGACTTCTATTCTTAGTAGCAGTAGAGTTACTTATCCAACAATATATTATTGGGTATGAAGAAGAGTTTCTTGCGGTTGTGTCGCGGTTATATAATCGATACCGATGCCTGTAGGTCGAATGTCAATCATTCTAAGAAACTTCACGCTGTCATGGAATAGGGAAACAGATGAGATGGGACCTTTTCTCCAAGTCTCCGGTGATCGACGTGAGATGACATTGAAATCTTTAGACCAGCAGAGTGGTTCGATACCACTCTTATTGCTGTTAGATCTAGTTTAACGTTAACAAGCACTTCTGCATCTTTGTGTCACATACTCATCTTGTATTCCTACTTGTCCACAGACAATGGGTCTAACGCCAGCGTTCTCCAAGCGCCTGCTGACCTTCATCCAGGATGCCATGCCTCTCCGACTGAAGGAGGTCCACTTCGTGAAGCAGCCGATGATCTTCAACGTTGTATGGAATATGTTCAAGCCCTTCATCAGGGAAAAGCTGAAGAACAGAGTAAGAAACAATCACTTGGCACAATTATACATGAACTTGTAAATTGAAGTAGCCTTACTGAAGATTGACATACAGTGAGGGTTTGCAGGAACATAGCCTGGCTTTTAACGATCTAATGTGTATTGACGCAAGACTTATTTTGGAAGTTTTTTATCCTTGCGTTTTATGAATATTTTTACACAAATATGCATACTTGATTAAAACATACGGAAATGAAAACAAAGAAATTTCGAGTTCGTATTAAGTTTAAGTCGTCATTTTATTATTTAGCTGCTTAATATTCACGATGGAATTATGTTGAGTGGTTCCTCAAACCTCAACGAACCCAAGTTTGGTAAAGTACTTGGTTGATTGTGCTAATTTGTGCTGTGAATCCTTGTAACATTGTACGGGAAAGTACGTTTATTGCTCCTATATTTTATTTAAATTGCAAATCAGTGTGTGTAATTAAAAATTAGCAAGAAATTCATCATTGGTGTTACCAGAAATAAAATTTGCATTCAAATTGTGTGCAGTTGCGTTGCCTTGCAATAGAAACTTGCAATATGGCACTTTTGACTAATTTTGCGTAAAGTTGTTTGTAACGTAACTTGCAAAATTTTCTTTTTTAATCGACTTGGTCGCTTAACGCCATCTAGTGTTATTAAGTGGAAAGTTCTGTTCAATCTACTCGTTTGTAGAGTCGGTTGGTAAAGACTATTCATGAACGGTTGCGGTTTGGAACCATTGTTTCTAGAATAAGTCCTTATCACGGAGACTGCCTTTTGGAGTCCAGTTAAAATATCAACGGTTTGATGCGGTTAGCAGCGGTTTGACGACTTCCGCGTTTGTCTTGTGGTCGCAATCACGACTGCTGAGCATGAGGTCCTCGGTTCGATTCTCGGGTTGGGTAAATTGTTATATGGTTTTCCCATCAGAGGAATTTCTCAGTAGACAGCCACGGAGTCTGGACTGGTGCCTGGCTGAAGACATAGGCTTGGTCTATATTACATGGGACTTAAACATGACTGGCGAAATGTGGGTGTATTATAGTACACATCTGCCTAATTCTACGGGAATAGGGGATCGGACTGGGTAAAGATAATGTTACGAGCTGGGTATAGGACAAATTAACACACTACCAAATAAACACTAAAAATCTTTAATTAACTTAAAACACTTCACAAACACTTAAACTTAATCACAATTACAGAATTTATCCCTAATCACTTAGATATCGCACTAGTCGTTCACTTCGATCGCTTCGTTTCGTAGCCAAAATCAGACTGACTCCTTCCGCTAACCCGTCGCCTATTTATACGGCCGACCCACCTTCTAGAAACTTCCACAACTTCCGTCAATGTCTAGGTAGTTCCTTAGGGGGAACCCATCCTTCGAGAAAGTTTTACAACCTTCCCGAACCTTCTAGATGGCTCTATAGTGGAACCAATCCTTCTAGAAGGTTCCAGAAAGGTCCAGAACTTTCTCGAACTTTCTAGACACTTCCATCGTGGAACATTCTAGACTCGACCGTAGTCCTAGAATGTTCTCGTAAAGCAGTCGGCGTAACAATAAGGACATTCAATTTTGTCCGTCAGACAGGTAATACAAAAATATTAGACACGTATTTTTTGTTTTATCAAAATATCAAAAAATTACTTAGTTAAATCTCATTAAAGTTGGAGAGTGGGGGTAACTACGTCACAAGTAGATATAAAAATTACCTACATGTGACGTCATGCGCCATTTCAACTCAATATATCTCCGTAATTTTATGACCATGTGAAAAAAGAAAAAATACGTGTCCAATACTTTTCAATAATCTACCCGACGGACAAAGAAAGAAAAAATATGCTTATCCCCTATTACAGGCACTTCAACCGGAGTTTCTATATCAAAGTTCTCAAACATCCTCTTCTCTCTTCCAGATTTTCTTCCACGGCTCCAAGATGTCGTCTCTCCACAAGCACATGGCGGCGACGCATTTACCGAAGGACTACGGCGGCGAGCTGCCCGCCATCGACTACTCTGGCGCCGAGTGGTACCCCGTCATCAACGATGTCTTGCCACACATCAACAACTGGAACAGCTACGGCTTCGCCAAGAAAGCGTAGACAGTGCATCTAGCAGTAGACTTGTGACTGCCATCCGTGGCCAGAAGATTTCAGATTTTTAGTACAACTTATTTATAGCCTAAGGGTTTGAGAAGGTCTTTTTTTCCTCTGCTAAAATTGTCGCAAAATAATTGTATATTATATTTTGTTCTCTAATGCATTTCTTCTTCTTAAAAGTATAAATCATTTTAGTAAATCATGTTTGGCAGAGCACACCTGTTTATACTATTCTCAATGTAATTTAGTTTTAGGATTTCTTTAAGACTTAAAACAAAGTGAAGTACGAGTTCGAATAGCCGTTCTTCTAAGTTCTGGCTGAGTGTGGTGGTTAGCGGTGAGCGGTGAGGGGTGAGGTAAGCGTTAGGTAATGCCATGTGTCCGAGCACCACTAGTATAATACTTGAGCTCTTCCATAATCAGGGTTCTTTGTTATGTAAGTATAGATATTACCAAATTTAGAATTAAAATTAAGAAATTCAAAGAAGACGCGATAGTGGTTAGTTAACATAGTTCCAAAAATAAAGAGTGTGAGTGAATGATTAACAAATATTATGTGATAAATATTGACAATAATGTAAGGCTGTAATATTAAGGCTATATGTTAACTGAACGACACACGCTAGATAGCTGCGGTTGAGGAATCAATCGCCAGTACGTTTCATCTATGCAGGTTTTTAGGTAATTTTTATATGAATGTGCAACTACTTGGTGCATGTTGTATTTAGAATAATTGTTTGTATGAGGTACATTTAAGGAATGTTAATTTCCATGGGGATGTGAGCGAATTTCATGACATGTTTGTAGGAAAACTTTGCATCGTTGGCAGAGTTTCTATTTATTTAGATGTAGGATGGAATATGTTCCCGTTGCTTGTGCACAACTCGCATGTCAATAAGGCTGTGACTGTGATGGTGATGACGTACGGCGCCAATTCTGACCATGTAATCACCAAATGTAGTGCAACTCAATGAAATAATAATAATATTTTAAGACATTTTATTGATGAATGATGTAAAAAAATACAGTACACTTTCATTTTTAATATATTTAATTCAATTTTCAAGTTACAATTCTCAGGAATTCTCTGAATAGCATTTCGTCGCATTTATCCATCTGATTGCGAATGATATTAACGTGTGATCCACTGATTACATATCCTTATTTCTTAGATGTTGTAGGGGTGCACATTCAGCCTCTAAGAAAGTGTTGCTTCTTTAAATTTTATACTTTTGAGCATTCAATGAGTTACTAGTAATTAATTATAAAGTAATGTTTGTTGCGATATTTCGTATTGTCTTCGAGAAGCATGTGACATTTGTGAGTATGTCAGTTCAATATTTTTCTTGTGATGCCTAATGTGCCTTTAGTAGACGCATTCCAAACATTATTTTTGTATTGTTTTTATAGGTTTGTAATACTTTTATTGTACGAAAGATGATAATACCTGATTTGCTCAATATACATAAATGTTTGATACGAAATGCATCCGATTCCTTATGCGTTTCATTTAGTTATGAATAAATAAATTTGTAAAATAAGTTCTTGCGTTTTTTTTTTCATGGCTTTTTTGTGTTTGGAAGTCTTTACCTTACACTTACCAACGCCTCATTCATTTAGAAGATGACACATTGCAATTCAGTTCCACTTCAGCTATTTCAAAATCGAAAAGAGACGTGTACGATGGAAAAATCGTCAAAAATAGGAAAAGCGAAATTTTACAGGAAACAAATGGCATTCTTTTTTTTATAAACATGCCTTAGGAGCACTCTCACTGCCTCTTAATTGAATATACAAACTGAAAATATGCAATTAAACCAATAAGGACACGGTTCTCCGTAAAACTTATCTCTGTGATAATAGTAGTATGGTTTTAACATAACTCAAAACGTGTGTGAAAAGATCTAATTGGGAGACAACCAGAAGTAGATAAAAAATAATTAATTTTGTTAACAACGAAATACTTGCCACAGTATTTTAGCAAACAATATTTTTAGTTTTTCCTTCAGGCGCTAGAATCACCAGGCTGCTCCGTGTGCTTACTCTGAAGCAGGCCACATGTGGTCATAACTGACCTATATGAAAAGCATTTCTCTCTTAAGTCTACCCCCTGCTAATTGAAGAGTTTCGCCTTGAAATTTATTTATGGCCATGGCAAAGCAGACTTTGAGGGGAAACTGCACTCTTTTGAACTCGAAGAAGAAGTTCGATGATAATAGGAATCTTCGGAATAAATACAGACTCCTTTCGGCAACAATATCAAAAAGTAATAGATGATTTTCTTCCCCTTCTATGGAAAAACGCCGATGATATGGAGAGTCGCCAATTTTCGAGTCAATCGATCCAGAGAATAAAAAGTTTCGCAAAAAATTCAAACCCCATTACACCCTCTTAGGGGTGGAATTTCGTAAAATCCGTTCTTAGTGGAATTCTTCACAAAGAACACACCTTATTAGTTTCATGTCATGCTCAGTGGTTTAGGCAGTGCGTTGATTTATCAGTCAGTCATTCAGAACTTTGACTGTTATACATATGTTTATAGATACAGTGGTTTGTTGAACCTACTCCATACTGGAGGATTCGAATTAACGTTTTTTTTATTTAATAGTACGCTACTTTCGCCACATAGTGAGGTCCCTTTGATTATCTGGAAATAGTTCTGGTCAGTGCAAAGATACCAGGGAAAATATCAAAAAAGGTGGATCAACTCCATGCTACATTTTTCGCGGTTTTCTTTCAGGCAGCTTCTGGAATGTCCCAGGACCGACATATTTTGTGCCAAACCAGGACAAGACATCAACAAGATATGTTGCATTGAGGGACCGAGTACAAAGCAACTATACTGGAATGTAACTTTTCAAAAGGACAGCCGATTATAGAAATAAGAGTTAAAAGTCGATTAAGGAGAAATGTGCTACCAAGTTATTGCCAGGCAGACATTATATTCTGTATTAGGTATAATCACTAAATTACACACTCTGAAGTTGATATAAAGCAACTCGTCAACGACGTCAACGGTTGTGTAATGCTTAGAGCTAGAAATAAAAAGGCTTGTTGTATACGTAGACAAGGAGTCTACCTGGTTAAGTGTAGGTGCAATGAAAGACGAGTTTGGCTTATGGCGGTCTCGCATGCAAAGGTCCAGCGTTGGTCTAGCTGCTGTTTGTGGCATAAATATTTAAAATAATTAATTTGAAATGAGATGTTAATCGTTTTTAAATATATCTAGTTTTTTTAGAAAAAAAAATAATTTTATATTATTTTATAAAAAAAAATATTTAATTAATCTATATATATAAAAGAAAGTCGTGTTAGTTACTTCACTTATAACTCAAGAACGGCTGAACCGATTTAGCTGAAAATTGGCAGGGAGGTAGTTTAGAGCCAGGAGAAGGACATAGGATACGGTAGGGTAGGGTAGGTAGGTAGGGTAGGTAGGTAGGGTAGGGTAGGGTAGGTAGGTAGGGTAGGTAGGTAGGGTAGGGTAGGTAGGTAGGGTAGGGTAGGGTAGGTAGGTAGGTAGGGTAGGGTAGGTAGGTAGGGTAGGGTAGGTAGGTAGGGTAGGGTAGGTAGGTAGGGTAAGGTAGGTAGGGTAGGGTAGGTAGGTAGGGTAGGTTAGGTAGGTAGGGTAGGGTAGGTAGGTAGGGTAGGGTAGGGTAGGGTAGGTAGGTAGGGTAGGGTAGGTAGGTAGGGTAGGGTAGGGTAGGTAGTAAGGGTAGGGTAGGGTAGGGTAGAGTAGGTAGGTAGGTAGCGTAGGGTAGGGTAGGTAGGATAGGGTAGGTAGGTCGGATAGGGTAGGTGGGTAGTAAAAAGTGCATTGCAACGCATGCTGGGTACAGCTAGTTTTTTTATAAAATAATATTATATTTTAAGGGATAAGCTTTAATTTAAATTAATATTAATTCAATTAAATATAATTTTTAATATAAATATTAAAATTATATTTAATTGAAGTTTATATGATTTATATTGTTAAAAAAATTTAATTTATTATAAATAACTTCATTTTAAATAAAATTTAATATAATTTTATTTTATTATAATTTTTTTTTTAATTATTTAAAAATTGATATAATGATAAAATTAGTATATAAAATTTATAAAACATTATTTAAAAAAAAAAAAATTAAAAGGAATTCAGCAAAATTTTATATTCACTTGTTTATCAAAAACATGTCTTTTTGTAAATAATATGAAGTCTAATCTGCCCACTGATTATATAGAGCTGCACAGGTCTAAACTATGTATTTAAACATTTTCTTTGCCATCGTGTGGTAAGATGTGAAATAAGGGTTGCAGCACCAGACAGTGTTCACCTGATCCTGATTTAAATTAAGCGGTTCAGCTCTTGAAACATATCTACATAATTTTCAGAGAGACTTGTGCAATGCAGGCACACTTGCACTAGTCTCTCTGAACCATAGTGCTTATGGCTTATCCATGTAGACTGTTTAAGGATGTTACCACACCGATCGATTGATCGTCGATTGATGCCATCGATCGTTGGTAGAATGGATTAGTCGACGTCGATCGATAGTTTCTACTACACCAATCGTTCGATCGTCGATCGAGGACATCGATCGATCGATGGTAGAATGAATTAGTCTTACACCATTCGATCGATCAACGTCCTCCGATGTCAATCGATCGATTGATGTGGTAACACCCTAAAAATAACCATGAAACTTGAAAATTTGAGAAAAGAAAACAAGTGAGTTTGCTTTTTCTGATATCCGAGAGCATTCGCAGTAGAGACTTTTTTAAATAAGCTGTAATGTGTATTGCTATTTGACAGCGTTTGTATTATTTTCAATGCTAAGTAAATTGTCTTTAAATCATAATGTTAAGGTACGCAAGCACCACAAAGGTATTTAGGAATACATCTACATCGGTAGGTACATATTTTCTACGTGGACTCCATTCCATTCTTGCAGTAATCGGCTGCGTGACTTGGGTGAATTTGTTATCATGTCATTGCGAACCATGATTAGTAACTTTGCGGAATTGGTTAAAAATTGCTTTCTCTTTTTAATTTTCTCTCGAAATCGTATTTTATTTAGTTTTTTATGCTGAATTAATTACATATCAAATAAGACTGTAAGGAGGAGGATACTTGAAGAAAACGTACTTGTGGCGCTTGAATGGCATTGTCAGGAGGGGTTGTTATTGCTCAGCATTTATGAAATATCGTCTTTGACACAGGATGGCCCGCGAAATTAAAATTCTTACGTTTTTTGCAATTTGCTGGTCAGTTTTTACGTTGAAGAAAATATGATACGCGGCCTTAAAAACAAGATTGCAGGGTTAGTTCTGACTGTAGTCACACGCATAAAGACCATGATGTGCTCTACATAATAACTTCATGTTTTATTCAAAGAGTATTTTTGTCTTACTACCAAGAATCGATTTGACATAATACTCTTCAAAATACTACTGTCACTATATTTCTGTTTTTATATTAGCTTACGTTTATAAATTAGCTTTTTACTTAAGATCACCATTTCAGTAACAATAGTTGGCCTTTCGTCCAACGGACGAGCACCTTTCTGCTTTGGTGCGCATTCGCCTACATCCCATAAATAAGGCTTCTTATTGTAAGGATTAATAGAAGTAGGTACCTGTTACTGCCAGCCTGCGTCATCTTTCTGCTGGGCAAAGGTCAATGTGGACCACTGTTTTGTCCAGCTCGTACCACTACCTACTACGAGGTCTGCCGCGTCGCCTACTAGCTGTGTCAGAGCTCCACAGTTGTAGTATTATTTTGTCTCACAGCTCATTGAGCATACGGCAGACGCAGCGAGGGCAGTATGTACTTAAAGTATATTTTTTGGTTATTATTTTTCACTTCTATTGTTATTATGTATATACGACGAGTATCAGCAATTATGCCAAAAGATGCGGTTTATTTTAGTCTAGGCGCTTAGTCTATTGCGGTGCAGGCAGCCCGTAGTACTTTCCAATAGTCTCTTCCAGGATGAGGCTCTGAGCTTGGCCTTGGCCACAGCATATCCTATGATAGACATTGGATTACTTTTGCACCTAAATTCGAGTATATGATAATCTCTTTAGATAGTCTCTACAATGAAACACCGAACACGTACGTTGCAGTCTTGCAGTACATACATGATTAAGAGTAACTGCAAAGGAATTCCAAATAAGTATAGGTACATACTCTGTTTTAGAATAAGACTGCCTTATATAGAAACGAACAGCAGGTAGTCTAGTCATCTAGGTATCTACTTAATTTATAGAGTATCAAGGGGAACCTCTTCTAATCTTATGATAATTTGTGTTTGAAATGCTTTTGTTTCGTTGTAAACAGCGGGACATATGTATAAGAGAACATCTGCAATAAATAGAAAATCTAGGAAATAGTGGAGCTCAAATATTCTGAGCACAAGCATTGAGAATAGGCATTTGGTTAGAGCACAAGTGAACGGCGCCGCCAGCATGGCGTGGTGGTGGGATACCGTTAAGATGGACTTACAATGGCCTCTCCAATAAGCACAATATCGCGGCAGCCGGAGCGCGCACGCTCGTGCTTACCTCTATAAAATATTTACAACTTTTAATCACCGATTCAAACGCTTCGGGAACTTAGACCGAGCGCTACATCCACAAAGTTCTTTTTGTGTTAGCACTTAGCAGTGATAACTAATTATTTTAATCTCTCGCGCGTATAGAAACTAAAAACTGTGTCGATTGTTCGGCTGACGACATTCTGCTGACTCGCATTAAAAGTCAGACGTGGATTATCTGCTAACATTAACAACAGTGCGAAGTCAGCGATTCAAGAAGATTATTCTTCTTTTATTTATAGTGGAAATAAAAACATAAAAATGGAAATACAGTTCGGATCTGATGGCGTCCCGTTTGTGACATGGGGTGGTAACAAGATAATGCTGGAGCTTAACCCGATTGACGACGAAATGAGTAAGGAAAAAGCTGAGAAAGAATTGAGAGAAACTCCGGAAGTGGTCGAGCAAGCTTTGATCGAGTTACGACAACTTTTAAAAAGTGAGTTTACAAACTTATTTAATCTTTATTTAGTTAGTATGCTGTATTTACCTACATTCAGAAAAGTAATTATTTATGTTAGGAAAGAATGCATTTGTATTCTGTATCAGTAGATATGATTACCATGTTGATAACTTATTATCAACATTATAGTCATATCTCGGGTAATTAGATATCTCTTTGGTAATTAATACAATTAAAAAGCGAATTGTTATCAAATTTTGGGAGCAAAAGGGGTTATTCATTATGTCAATTCGCTAGGTCGTATTTCTAATAATTGCCTACAAGTATTTGTAAATAAATGTAAAGGGTTCTTCAGACAGGCGCGATGCGGCGCTGCGCGGTTTCTAATTTTTTACTCGATCCTAACGTATTGAAAAGTGACCAAAAAGTAATAGATTAGGATATCTTAAAATTGGGTGGTCCTATGGACTATCTTTTTATATAATATTTTTATGCCTTGCTGTAACTTTAAAAATAATAATGAATCAAATATGTATAGAAATAAAAAAAGTCGATTTACAAGTTACGTAATACACGAAACAAATTTCAAAATTTTCGATTGCTTTTCGTTAAGATAGAGTAATCGATCAACGATTTGATGCCGCGGCGCGTTGCCTCGCGGCGCCACCGACAGGGCGCGCCAGGCTCGGCTGCATACAAAATGTTCTACGATTTTTTTGTTTCTTGTCGCGGAATGTGTTGCGGCATGCCGCGCTACACGCGCGACGGGTCGCGCTCTCGAGAAAACCCAGAAACCTGTCACGTCTCGTCATGTCGCGCCTGTCTGCGGGAGCCCTTACATAAGGCAAAGTAGGTTATAAGAACGTTGGTAAAAGTGACTATCGTCAATTTTGATCGTTTCACTATGTGAATCTACTGTTTAATGAAATTTAATCTAATGTTTAATGAATTTTTTTTCGTACCTCTGTTCTACGATTGGATTTTGATTGATGAAATTATCTAGAATTGTTGTTAAGAAAAGCAAGTTAAACGAACTTTCTTAGGTAGTCAAAACCGTATTTATTGCAAGAAAAGCGAGAGTTGGCATAATATCAAAGTGCACGCATGTATAAAACGAAAGTTAGTATTAAAATGAGTTTTTAATGCTTTCATTGCTTTCCCTTTCACATCTCGAACATAAATGTTATAAACACTAAACGAGAACGTACTATGGGACGTTATAATGCAGTGCAGATAAAAAGTAGGAAAATTTACTATGTCTATTAATGCATAATTTGGCTATTACATATTGATTTACCCTCTTAGTTTAAGTTTTGCAGACATATAATAAAATGAAATAACTTTGCAAAAAACAAATATATATTTGCGACAGAAGATTGTTTTTCGATTGCAGTACATAATATTTTTTTAACACTTACCTTAGAAATCCAAGTTTGTCGAAATGCATACAATTTAAAAAATAAATGCAATAATCGTAGAATGCAATCTTCGTTCTAATGGTGTAGTGGTTAAAAGAGCGACTACTGAGCATGAGGTCCTATTTTCGATTCCCAGGCCGGACAAAATGTTATTCGGTTTTTCCTTCAGGAATTTCTCAGTAGCAGCCAAGGAGTCTAGATTTGTGCCCGGTTGTTGGCAATAGGCTCGCCCCCTATTACACGTGACATAAATATAACTTTCAAAACGTGGGTGTACTATTAGGGTACATCGTTGCTTAACCGGCGTGGCCTGGATAAACGGCGTGAGGCTATGTGATAATGAAATTACATATTTCATTATCAAATAGCCTGTACTCCTGCATGTTGTAACTAATTATTAAATCCTTATGATATCTGAACCACTAAAGGCGGAAACACACTTACGTGTCGTGGCGTGTCGTGACGCGTCGGAAGCATTCGATTTCATATATCGTTGCGACACGACACGCCATGCAAATATGTCCCTAACCATATTAAATGTATGAAACCGATTTGATTCTGGCGCGTCACGACACGCCACGACACGTAAGTATGTTTCAGCCTTAACAATATTTATAATTATTACGGGTAACGCTCTTCCTGTAGGTACACCAGATATCGTCGTTTTCAAGAATTCGACGCTAGTTTACAAAACTTGAAAGAACTCTGAACACTATTTTAGAAACACTAGTTTATAATAAACACTGCAAAACAGTGTTCAGGGCAGTTTCAGTAAAATTAGCGAATCGTTTGTGTTGAAGGAGCAAGATTTCACTTTTTTGTTAATGGTCTCTCATATTTCACAATAGGCACTAAAGTAGTATATAATTTTAGAAAATTCTACCTACTTAAATAGTTGTTAGTTCGCAATTTGCAAGAATGTTTTGCAAAATAGGAAAAATAATAATTCATATATAGTCTCTTCGTATTAAGCGTTCGTCTGAGCCTTCTAGTTAGACGACACCGCAGTTTAGAAGCGCCGCCATAGAAGCTGCGTAGCATTACCTTAGATGCCGCGTAGCACGGGCGCCGGGCGTAGGAGCAGCGTAGTATGGCCGTATGAGCCGCGTAGCACCGTCGTCCAAACTGCGTAGCATAGCTGCGGAGGAAGCGTAGCACCACTGCATATTTATCGTAGCACTGCCGTAACAGGTGCGTAGCATCTCCTTAGACCTCGTACAGTGTAGAGGCGTAATTTCCGTGCAAATGCTGATGTAATAGTTTTGAAATGGCTGCATTTTGTTGACCCAAGCAATTGCGGAAGATGAAATAGCCAAGACTGAGGTAATTTGCAGCTTTGGCTAACATTATAAATTAACATGTCGGTTAACTTTGTTTAGATTTTGCAAAACATAATAAAGTTAACTATTACATTGGGTGTTGGGATCTTTCTAGGTACATAATTATCTAAATTACTGCTCAATTTAGAAAAAGGTATTAAAAAAGCTGAAAGCAAATTCATTTTTAAAAGAAAAGTTCGTAACCACTATTTAAATCAGACGAAGTAAGTCGCAATTAGAAGTCTAGTCATAGTAATTATTATTTATTAGGTTTCTCGTTTTTCATTTAATAAAATTAAAATATTTATTAGTCTATTTTAAGTGTATTAGTATCTATGTAATTATATACAATTTCGAAATTAATTTCATATTTTTAGATATTATTTTTTATCCTATCACAATGTTGTTCTTTTTAACCCAAAGGTTGACTGGTAGAGAATGCCTTGTGGCATTAAGTCCGCCTATCTACCACTATTGTACATGAACTTTAAATAAAGAAATAAATACTTTCTGACATTTAATAACTAGTTCGTGCTTGTATGCAATCCTACGGTAGATATTTATATTGATTACACTTATGCTGGACGCTACGTTCAGTATCTTATATGAAATATAATCAAAGGTTTACAACTGAATTATATCGCCTGATGGATAATTAATGTAGTTTTATGAACCTCTGTCAAATTCTATCTTAGTTTACTGAACTGCTTATTAAATTATATTTGATGAAGCATTTTCAAAGTGACGTAAATGTTGACGTCTATATTTAAATGAATACCTATATGATTTAGTCTATTTTTAGCATTTAACATTCAAAACTTGTTTTGCACATTAGGTAAAGTAGAACCAGTTCAACAAAATGAGCAGACTCATTCAGAGCCATGACTCCGTATGAACAGCATTGGTTACTTACTTTATTTGTTTTTGTCCGACTTGATCAGGTACTTCGGCAGATATTTTATTACGGACCAAACATTTCAGTTCAGTTTTATAGCCATTTAATAAAACCTCATTATCATCTTTCTGTCCTTGACTCATGGTACTTGGGGTCGGCGCAACACGTTTCTTCCTCCATTCTCCTCTGTCTGTCAACTGTCAGGCTATCATTTAATCCTTTTTCTTTCATATCATCCCTCACACATTCCATCCATCGTTTCCTTGGTCTTCCTCTCCCTCTCCATCCATCAACAATTAATAAAACCTAGAGCTGTTAAAAAAGCTGCTAAACTATAATGTGTTAATGTCAAGTTTCACGCTGTCCTAACAAATAAAAACATGTGCGAATTAATATTTCAGACATGTGAACTATCTAGGTGTTGTTGCTTACATGTAGGTACTGTAATCAATTGTAATGTTAATTGATATCTTAGTAGGCTGCAGCCGTTTCCTGCAGCCTTGGTCGTCAATTATTTTTATTGTTTCAGTTTCATAAAAGAACAAGGCTGATCAAATTTGGAATCTGCACACATATCAAGTTGAGATTTGAGAACAAAAGTAATCTTTAATGATCTATATTTTTACGCGTATAGGATTCGAATTCGAACGTTTCAATTATAACACTTGGGGCCTTGTAGCAGGTGTCTGGATGCGAAAGTTTAGCAATCGAATCAATTGAATGCTGGCCATTCACTTCGTTTGCAGAGCTGACACAACTCTGCTTGCTTAGCGATTCTGAGCTCTGTGAAATCGATGGAGCTAAGTAGGATGTTTGGGTTTGGTTAGGTTTAGGTCAAATGACACTGTCTCTGTACCCTTTAACTTTTTGGGTAGTCAACTCTTGTCTTTCGTCTTGTTTCATTGACTTAAATTATTACATAATTAATAGGGAAACCAATAACACAAAGATGTGACTAATTAGTTTGTTCTGTGTTGCAGTCTAAAACCTCGTATCCACTAGGCAACATTGGGCTCGCCACATGTTGCACAACATGAAAAACCACACTGGTGGGTTGGAAATTAATAATTTAATTGAATCAAGGAATAAACGTAGCTTAGTTCTAAGCGTGCCCCCACTATGCTCTACTGCATGTTGCACGTAAACAAACACCATGCCACGCGCCATGTTGCGCGCCAGCTGGTAACGTCACTCGCGCGCTGTTGTGCAACGCTGCCGAACATGTTGAGCGTAAATTGTTGACTAGTGGATACGAGGCTTTAAAAAGGCTCCTCCTTTTTGAAGCCTTTGAGGCGTGAAGCTAAAAAAGGCAATGATCTCATGTCCTAGAACGGGCGCGCGGTGTAAAATGTAACGTAAATACGTCGACCTTAAAATTTAAATGACTGGTTTCACAATTTTCAGTTTTATTTTTTTATAAATCGATGGTACTGATTGTTCGTGTTTGCAAATAATTTGACTAAAATCCTATATGATAATAGGAGCCCCTATTATCATTTAGGATTTTAGTCAAATTATTTCACATTGATCACATTTTTTTTTCTTTGTCCGTCGGGTATATTAATGAAAGTATTGGACATGTATTTTTTCTTTTTTCACGTGGTCATAAAATTACGGAGATATATTGAGTTGAAATGGCGCATGACGTCACATGTAGGTAATTTTTATGGTTCTCTGCCCTTTCTCCGAATATTGTTTGCCAGATTTTCACTTGCTAACTAACGTTTCGCAGAATTTTATTTCGCCGAATATACGTTTGCCAACTTATCATATAATTTTATTTTATTTCCCAACCTCACAGTTACCAACTGTACGTTTGGTCTGATTTTCATAATGACACTTTTTAAAATGCCAACTTTTTCCCCTGGCACCACTCCCATGAAACGGTAATGCACCGTTCTTGAGAAAAACCAATTATTGTAAACTAACCTCAAAGCATTTTACATTCGCCTAAAAAACGTAGTCGACGTAGCCCCGCTAAGCGGGGCTCCTATTTCTGTCTGCAGGGTTTACAGTAACCTAACACGAAGGGAATGTCGTGGTCTTAGTTCGCTCGCTCCGCTTGCTCACTAGACCCCGTCATCCCCTTCGAACCTAACTTGTCCGAGTCGGGGTGCCCCAAGTCCAGAGCTCGCTTCGCTCGCTCTTGCATCCAAAATCTCCTGGTAGCAAAAGTAACATTGCCTATTGTACACACATACAATCAGTGGGGCTACATTGGGGATTTTTAGGTTGTTTTAAAAGCGGTATGTTTGACAAATGATAAATGTTCCAAACGTTTTGTGTCATTATAATAATCAGCATAACAATAATTCTACCAAATGAAACGTTGTCATACAAAAATTTGCTAATCGTTAGTTGTCAAAGTGAAACATCGGCGTAACGTTGGTTAGCAAGTGATAATCTGCCAAACAATTTTCGGCGAAAAGGCAGGACACCAATTTTTATACCTACTTGTGACTTAGTGAGCCCCCACTCTCCAACTTTAATGAGTTTTAACTAAGTATTTTTTTTGATATTTTGATAAAACAAAATATACGTGTCTAATATTTTTGCATTACTTGTCTGATGGACAAAATAGAATGTCGTTTTCTTTATACCCAGTCTTCACCCCTATTGTATTTTCCATTAAAAAAATCAACGTATTTACATTACCTCTTGCCTCTTACCTTGTTCTGATATGTTTTCTGTTGGATAAACAAATTGAGTTTTGTGATACAAGTTATCACGCGATATATATACAACGTGAATCGTCTTTATCATTGAAAAGGAGTAGTTACGCGATTTCTAATTATCGCACGTTACTTCACAGTGGAGTAGGAAAGTTACTTGTAACTCTCAGTCATGCTTCAGTAACCAGAAATAAAATAACGTTAATGAATAGATGGCACTGTATTTATTAAATAAAGTAGCTCTTGATTTTGTTGTAATTAGTTAGATAAGAATAATTAGCGTTTAGGACGTTTAATATAGCCTTATCTTGTTGTTGATAAATGTCTATTAATAGCAGGTAGCATATACATATATTTACTATACGTTATCTCAAACTCCATGCCTTCTTTACCGAAATATTAAGAGTCCCCGCAGACTGCTGTATCCAACTCTAGCAGCCAGTGTACTTGCCCTTGAACCGGTTCCAGATTCAGTGGCTTTAAACATCAAACTGGGCAATCATTTAAAATTATAGTTCCTAGTTAAGCTCCTTCCAAAGATTATTTTGTAATGACGCTCTAAGTTCTAGTCGATTTTACAGAAGTTTCAGGACATTTTTAGGCTAACTATAATGACACGATAATCTCTTTTTTTCAGAGGAGCCATCCCTTTACGTCCCCATCGAGAAAGACGACTACCTTCTGAAGTTCCTCAGGCCTTGCAAGTTCTATCCTGAAAGTGCTTTTAAAAAGGTATGTAAATAAATATTTTCGTGGGCATTTTATACAAACTTTCAAGTCGTTATTTTCCGAAATGACTGAACAGATTTTAATGAAACTTCCTGCGCATCAGCAGTATACATAGGTTTAAAAAGTTACTAAAAAACATTTTTTTCTAAAGACTAAAAAAAATCGCGAAGCTACAGTCCCTATAGCTTCGCGATTTTTATAGTCTTTTTAAATTTCAAAACTGCCTGTTCTAATTGAAATAAATGCTTTGAGTTTGAGTTTCAGTTCATGCCAAAACATTTCTGTGATAATCACGCATAGAACCGCGAAGATGTACAGATAAACACGAAAAACGACTTTAATTTACTATGTATACAGATATCTTTTTTGTTCTGATTATAGATACAAGCATACTACAAGTTCAGGCTGTCACACGCGGACTACTGTCGTGATTTGCTACCGTCGGCCATTCGTGCGCCATTCGAGCATTCAATTGTTTCTATCTTGGCGCCTCGGGATCAGCACGGACGTCGTATTATTTTAGTTGAATCTGGAGGTTGGTATCAATTACATCTCTTATTTCATACAGAATGTAAGGGTCACAGACGCGAAAACGCTTACCACCTACTCAGTAGGTACATCATTCTGAACCCCACATAGAAATTTTTCATCGGTAATAAAAAAAATAATCAGCTGTTGCATACATTTTGACTGTTTTGTATTCTACTTATAAAACAGCAGATTTTTTTTAAATTTACCTTTTGGTTTTTTTACAACGTGGAAATTTAGAAGCCTGGGAAGCCGTCTTCCGTGCTACAGTCCAAAAATGTGAATTAGAAATCCTAAAGACTCTTACGACATAACAAGTTTGGTTGGATATTGTTGTGATCGCCGTAGATTCGAAATCGTTAAATTAACCCGTCCCAAACAGTCGGATCGAAAATAAACATGTTGACGAAATCGCGAGCAGAAGCTGATGCCATTTACCAGTTTATAAATATGAAGGGACCAGTTTTTAAAACACGATTATGGGTACTTATATCGGTACCTAAACTGACAAATGCTTGCACTGACTGGACAGGTCCACACAAATCTGTGTGGTTCTTTCTTCAAAAGACCATTTCAGAAACTAAACTGCATGGTCTTCATGTAAATTGAGCAATGTCTGGACTTTAAAAGAGTACGAGTTTACAGAGAACCTCTGAGTTTGTTTCGGCTGTTTCTTCTCAGAGTAGTCAGGTACGAAAAACCGGCCCCATATAGCTTAAAAAAAAATACGTGTAAAAGTGTTTGTAAAAACCTACTTGCAAAATAAACATCATTTATCATTTATCAAACGTAGAGTTGAATAAGCTAGGCTCATGTTTGCGGTGTACCACTCTTGATTGCGTCGTTTAGCAATTTTCATATTTTAGTGTGAGTAATCATAGCCTACCTTCTTGAAAACGTTTCAGGTAAAGATCCAACATAGCACAGTTTCGTTAGGTATTTTAATAAATAGGTAGATAGAGTTACTAACAAACAGTAAAAATAAAAATGATTCAACTTAATTTGAGTAAGTCTGCAAAAATCGAACGAGGTTCTGACAATTATAAGAATAATATGATGAATAAATACAATCTTGGTTGTATTACAAAACTGCATTAAGTTGTCGAGGAGTTGTAAGTGTCAATTATTATGGTAGGTGCGATGTATTCGCGCATCTTGGTATGGAATGTTATTCCATTCGACATCAGAATTTTAAATACGCCCTGAGTATATTTAATTGTCGTTTAGTTCCCATCATATCAATCACATGTCATTATTTGATATTGTTTTTGATAACGATTTTTTTAATTTTTTTATTCTTATATTTTATTGGAGGTTTTTATCCTCAAAGGTAAGTCAGCCTCATCATAACTTAACCTATTCTAAACTAAACTGCACATACAATATAAATGATAATTCGCTAAAAAAACTCAGCAAGGAGAATTGCTATCTCCGTTGAAGGTTGCGCTAAAACCTGAACATATCATATATATTTAATTTTGACGAACTGAACAGAGTTTCTCTTTTCTTCTTGTACTTAGTACACTCTACAAGTATATGGTGAACATCTTCAACCGTTTCACATGTTTCACAATTGGGAGAATTTACTTTCTTCATAAAAAAAAACCTAAAAGAAAAAAAATATATAAAATTGAAAGAACTATTTGTTACTATGTAATGTTGAGATTTGAATCGATATTTTATATACTTGCAGCGTTCGTGATCTGTAAGAATTTATCTAGGGCGCGAATGGTATGTGCGAATGAAATCGATTCTTTGTACCTCGATTCTAAGTATTGATGAAATAGTGCGTGAAGTAAGGCTAGAACTATTTATTCCTATTTACTAAGGTGTGTTAAATAGAAACTCGTTAAATCTATTTATATTGTAACTTTGTTAAGTGATATTTCCTTATTTGTCTAAGCTAGCTTATATTAGAGGAGTGGGTAGGTAAATTATTTGGTTCAATGTTAAGTTAATATAATAATAAACGGGTTCCTACTTTGTCGATTTATTATCTGCACAGCAAATCGTTTAAAATGCATTAATTTTATTCAACATTTGCTGCTATTTGTTCAAACTATATTACCTAACATCTTAAAAGTCTAGTGGTATTTTAATTAATTCCTAGCACAGATACATATACCAAAAAAATAATTAAATTTTAACTGTTGACCGATGGACGATGCTAACTTGCGCGTTGTACTAACATAAAAAAGGTTTTATGGTCAGTACGTCTTTAGGGGTATTTATTTCTTGCAATAATAAGAATCCGGTTGGGTTGTGGACGTTGTGGTAATGTTTGGTTTAAAAATATTTTTTTGAATAGTAGAATCTTCTTTTAATGTTATAATTGGTAGACACGTGTTAGCTTGTATATTGGAAATACTTAATTTTAAATTAAAGAAAAACTTAACTTTCTCTTTGCTTAATTTGGGGTTATTAGTTTTTACGTAACCTTATGATCAAAACAAGTTGACGAGTTTTAACGAATGTTGTAATGCACACGTGACTGCACATTTTATGTAATCTTGGTATTTTTTCAGAGAGATGGAATCCACAAGAGGTGTCCCTCAAGGATGTGTTCCGTGGCATCCAGGTGGGGCTTGAGGGGGCGATGGCAGAGCCCAGGACACAGATCTGCGGCGTCATCAGCGTGTTCGATATGAAGGGCCTCTCCTTCAAACATATCATGCAGTTCACGCCATCTTACGCTAAGATGGTGCTGGATTGGATACAAGTAAGTTGTATTTAAAATTTTAATAAGCCTTTTTGTCAATAAATGGGTACACGTGTAATAGATAAATTCGTTATAGCAATTCGATCTTGACCCCTGAAATAAAGGGCGTCACTTGTCGTTTCGTGAATTTAGAATATATTTTTGTGTCCGGGTTACTAAGTCCTGAAAAGGTTTTAGTAGACATCTTTTGCGCTGACCAAGAAAAACTTTATTTATTTCTCGAGCCCCTAATGAGTAATGGACACCTGCATATTTTATCAATAATCTATCTTAAGTAGTTCAATTGTTGGCTATCTACTTTTGATTCTAAAATTATTTCTTTTCAAGGAAATTCGGAGGGACAGCATCACAGTAAATACAATATTACAATAGTTTAATATTAGAAAGGAAATTAAAACGCTTAGAGTGTTTAAAAAATTGTTCAAATTTGTTAGTACGCATTAGTCTGCCAAGAAAAAGTAAAAAAATGAATAATTTAGACAATGAAAACGACATAGACGTTGATTTTTTCACACTCGTTAAACGGATCCGCTATTCTTTGTTATTCAGTTAAACTGAGTTACGAGTATGTAGAAGCGTTTCATGTGGGCCATAGAGTATATAGCCACTGTATATATAAAGTGGTTTTATAGTCTTTGATGTGGGCTAATCAAAAAGCATTTTATTATTATATTTGCCTAACTGGCCTGATATTCAGACGGAAACGCAATATGATCAATTATTTCTCGCTAGTTGTATGTTGGTCAAAACTTTATTAGGTAGGTATATTGCTGGTCGAACAGAGGCCATTCACCCGTAGTCCGAGACATTACGCAACGAAGGCAACACGTGAAGTGGCTAGCAGACAACTACCTGTTTGACCAGTTAACCGCATTTCTAGGTCATGTTGCTATAGATTTTATTTGAGAATTTGGAAAGTAGTTCTGTTGTTCGATTTGGATCAGTTATCTTTTCTCTTACTATTTTTTTACAAGTTTGCTGTTAGTACTAGAAACAGGTAGGTACTTATTTTATAAATTGCTTCATGAGTTTAGTCAGGTACTCTGGTACTGATATTCTAAAGTTTTGTTTGTGGTACCTAGCGTTCTATGACAGTAAAACTTTGAATTGCCTTTTTACCCGACTGCGGCGAAGGGAGGGTTATGACCTGTATGTATGTCGGTTTCTTTGTTCCCTCGTAACTCCTTAGTGGATGAACCGATATCGATAAATTATACTTCGGCTTCGTTAGAATCTCTTTTGCTTTTCAGTTTTTTTTTGTCGGTTATTTATAGTTACGTTTTTTACTATGCTAGTGGTACAGTACTTAATGTATGAATCTGGACGAGGCGAAAGAAGAATGTGAGCCTCGTAGCAGTTGGCCTATAGTTTCTGCCTACCCCCGGGAAAAAAAGCTTGAGTTTATGTTCATGCACACTGTACAGTACCTACTCAATGCAGAATTTTCACTTAACATGTATTAGTGATGTCTACTACGGGGCTAAAGCAGTGAAAGCCACTTCTCATACCACAAACAAATTCCAGTTAATAATCAATACCTTCTTACATTCTAGGAATCCGTACCGATTCGCGTGAAGGCGGTCCACATCATAAACCAGCCCTACATCTTCAACATGCTGTTCGCCATCTTCAAGCCGTTCATGCGAGAGAAGTTGCGCTCGCGCATCCACTTCCACGGCAGCAACATGGCGTCGCTGATGGAGCATGTGGACCCTAAGGCCCTGAGGAAGCGGCATGGCGGCCTGCTACCCGAACCAGAGATCACCGGAGATGTGCTGTGGCAGATGCTCAGGCATTACGAGGAAGACTATAAGTGTGAGTATCTTAACTGCCTTGTTGGAGGAGCTCGTGGCGTAATTAAAACAGCTGCTAGAGTCGATCTTTAGGTTAAGCTGCGCTGGCCTAGGTTGGTCCGTGGATGGGTGACCACTTAATACATACCGAGTTGCCTCCGTGCCTCGGAAAGCACGTTAAGCCGTTGGTACCGGCTGTAGTCATAGTCAGTAGCCCGAAAGTCCAACAACCATACCTACCAAGGGGCACCTATCGTAACGTATCGGGTATCCAGTACTAACTGGGTTGTGGAGGTCAGATAGGCAGTCACTCCATGTAAAATTCTAGTATTCAGCAGCATCCGGTCAGACTGGTAGCCGTCCTCAACTTAGTTGGGAAAAGGCTAGGCAGATGATGATGATCTTGACTGCCTAGTTGGTCTAAAAGTTCTAAGCGTGACTGTTGAGAGAGTGGCCCTAGGTTCGATTCTTTGGATGGGCAAAGTATTATTGACTTTTTCTCAAGCTCTTAGGTAATGCTAGGCCATTGCGATAAGAAACTTATAACAGTCAGTTACCAGTCTTCCTTCTATATGTTCGGGGGATATTGTCTGCGTGTTTGTTGGGTGCGATTTTCAACAGTGATGTTATTTACCTACTTGATGCGTTTGCATGTTTCTTGTGAGTACGATTGACGGTTTTGTGGGAAAACCGTGTGCTTAGTTTAAATATTGCACGTAGAATTCTGATTTCGTAGAAAATATCTATTACTCAAAATGTGTGTGTAAAGGTGCTCAAAATGTGCGTGTAAAAGTGCATGCGTAACGCTTCAACGCGCACCAAGATTATTCGGAAAAACAACCCACCGTTATTTATCAAACACAATACAAATAAAAGCCGTATCTAAAATATGGGTTGTTAAATTGGTTTTCAGATGGTCAAAGCTTCATGCAAATACGTCCGATAGTTTTTGCGTTATTATCGTTTTTTTGTCCGCGTTAGATATGAATTTACAAATTAATTACACTATGTTATAAAAATATAATTTCACATTTTCACATATCAATTCATAAAGAAAATTGTCTAGTATAACAATAATTTTTTTCAAAGAAATAAAACCAGCAGTTTAGACGTGATGTTGAATTTAAAATTATTAAAAGTCGTATATCTGCGCCTAAAACCAAGTTCTGTTTGGTGAATGCAGACGTGTCCTGTATTTTTAGTATTGTTTTATTTCCGATGACTATCATGTCTTAGAACGTGACTAACGTAATTTTGCATTTTGGTGATGACGTAATTCTTTTATTAATCAACGGATGAAAGGCGACTTAGGTCACTTAGCAACTAAAGATGATGAAATATAAAATATGTAAAATGTGTGTGTGAAATGTAGATGGGCAGAATTGATTGTTGTATCTTGCTTGAGCAAACTCAGCTTTACCGTGTATCTGACACGGCTTACTTAATGCAGTCAGTGGCTTGCGTTATCTGACCTCTTCTATAAAGAAGAACAGGGAAACTGGTGTAGGAAGAGGGGTACAGTGAGGGGTCAGGTAATATAAGACAGTGACCTAAAAGCAGATTGAATATTCTTATCCTTGTTTTTCAGTGGCAAACTCCTACGGCTACATCCAGAATGTGAACAATAATCGGTCGATGAAGGCGTAGAAGACAATTTGTCGATGCAGTACAAAATGAAACGCTCAAACATTTAAGTACTCGAGAATTTTCAATAATAATTAGGAATGTATTTTTTGCATTTTTAATAATAAGGCATAGTAAGATATTTAGGTAAGTAGTAGGTTTACTATATGATATTTAATGGATCTAAAATAATTGTATAGATCTTGACAAATAATGAATTAATTAAATCGATTATTTTGTACCTAAAGATAGCATAAAAGTACAACGTGGTTGGTGTTAATAAATAAGAAATCAGTTTTTTAAATATAAAATTGTTTTATTACTTACTCCATATATTGGTACCTTTAAACTAACTTAATAAATACAGGGATAATTTAAGTGGTAATATTTATTACCGTTTTTGACATAAAATAAATATAAGTTTACATAGGTTTATAAAAATACACATTTTTTTTTGTAACTTTGATTTTTACGTAGGTATATACTTAGGGTCACAGGTAATTAGTGATCGATACTTAAACACGTGATTGTACTCATGATAACAGCTGATAGGTCACAGGCGCACGCGCGCGCGAATTTCATATGGCTGTTGGGTTATTGTGATAAAAGTGTATAAAAACATTATTTCTTTGGGAAAGTTGTTTGCTATAATGAGTACAATCATGTGTTTAAATATCGGTCGCTAATTACCAGTCACCCTATATAGGCAGGTAGGTACATCTCAACATTTCAAATGTAACAAGCCAAACTTGTCTACATTTGAAATATCGTCGACATTAAAATCGCCTTATGTTATACATTAATAGTTCTTTACTTTTCTACTTACTGATATAATATCATTTATTTTTGTCATGGACTCATAATATGCAAGCGTTTTTTTAAATATACTACAAAATTTTATTTATAGCTTGGCAATATGTATTGCAAAAATGTTTGATTCTGTTGTCGTCCATTTTTTATTTAGATCAAAAACAAGATTTTTTGATTAATTTATAAGCTCATAATATTGTTCTGCTTTGAAGCATAATATCAACAATAATATCATACATTTTAGGAAATCACAGCCTGTTTCTTTTTACGAATTGTACGATTCAAAAAATATCTTTGTGTACTTTAATCTTTACATATCTTGCATCTTTCAGTTTAGCATGAAAAATGGTAGGTATTTACCAATTAGCTATAGGAATCATAGCTCAAATATTCAACTTTAATAAAATACAATATTGAGCTTATTGAACAAGTATTTTCCTTATAAAGACATTATAAATAAACTAAAATATTGGTCCAACGTAATACAAAATGCACTATAAACAACAGTCATATTTTCAAACATCTGTTTTAAATAGCAAATTGAGATTCTCGACAAATTTATTTCTACACCAAACCTAGACATACTCGAAAATGCCAACGCATAGGCCTTAAAACTATGGTTTGTACGTATTATAATAATCTAAATAAACCTACAGCGTGTATCAAAAATATGTGGTGATCATTAAGGGCATGGTGCAGACCATCACACTGAACAACTATCCATTTGGAGCAAAATAGTAATAGCGGAAAAATAATCACATACACGAGTTTAATATCTAATAAACCCGGATGTATGGGACAGCACCCTTGGATGTGACCACTCATTTTTGATACACGCTGTATGTATCATTATCACGATATGCATATTCATTATCACATTGCATAAAATCGTCCACGTCACTCAGTACAGCCCAGCAGTATTCACTTCTTCTTGTATCCATATGAGTTGATCGCTAAAACAAAATGCACAAATTAGGTACGTAAGATCAGAGCAGTGATTAGATACTATATTTATGAAAGAATATTAATATAATTTTCACGTTCCTGCACGTAACTATAAATGTATGACATGATTGACACGTGACACATCCATCTTTGGACCGCAGTTTCAGCTTACAATTACTTATTACGAAGAATCGCACGTTAGCCTACTAGAAATACAATTCTAATTATGTCGTTTTTTTGTACTTACCACTGAATTCCTCATCGCACATGAGGAGTAGTTCGAGCCACTGTCCTCCAGTGACACTTGGAATGTTCAGGGTGCCGCCGTACTTGTCAGGCAGGCACTTCGGACTGATGTACTCATGCAGCATCTTCCTGTCGCTACCCATGAACACGATGCGGGAGCGAAGTTTCTCCTTGAGGAAAGGCTTGAAGAGTTTGAACACCATCTCGAAGATGAATGGCTGGTTGATGATGTACAGTCCTTTGATGCGGAGGGGGATGGCTTCCTGTAACATTGAAATGCAGCTTAAGACATTTTGAATAACAGCAATCAACTTCGAGTGAATCAGTTTCTTCTAGGCAAGCGAGCTCCTCGGTAGGCCGCATCACATCACGTGACTTACGGCCAAACGCAAGAATATTTGCTACCTATAAAAAACCATGCGGAAATATTCCATAATGTAGCCTTAATATCTCTGTATGAATAGGTGTAGGATCTTTATTTAAGGTTCCATACTTTGCGTTCACCATATCAACAGTAATTTGTGTTGTCATCTACTGTAGATTTTTATTTTCACTGTGACTACAATATTAGCAATGGGCAATGGACTTGCATCCTTGGTGGGTACGGACGTTAAGGTTCACACTCTCTCACAGATAGGAAGCCAGAGTCCTGATTAGATTTACACACCTGTAGCCAATCAACGATTCTGTTGGCGAAGCTAGGCGTGAACTGCAAGACGTGCTGCATGGAGAGGCCGTCCATGTCGAAGATGACGACAGCTCCGCAGATCTGCGTCTCGGGCTCCAACATGGCTGCCTCCAGGAACAGCACGCAGCCCTTGAACACCTCGTCCAGGGAACACTTGCTTGGCTTCCATTTCTCTGTAAGAAAGATAGACAAAAATTACTAAGGAAACTAACTAAGCTTAGTATTTGAGGTAGTGGAGCGGTGCGAGCGGGGCATTGACATGACGCCTAATAGTTTAAATTGGTAGTTTGGGTCAAGAAAAAGAATCGATCGTCATGTAGAAATGAAGGTACTTATCGGCTTTCATCATCATCGGGAAGGGTCAGAGGGCCTTTTGAAATATTAACTCGTACTTAGTAAATATTTTATAATAATAAACCAATAAACTCAAACACCATTGCAATGTAGATGTACCTAAACGGGGCGTGTACAGTGGAAAATGTTGGCAATCAATTATTGCAAAAACTTAACTGCTCATAGAACCAGTGAATCAAACTTAATTTTCTTTGGGTTTTCCATTGATGCAAAACATCCGGATATTTTAACAACAACCTATAATTTTCATAGTTTTTGTTCTACGTGTCTGATCAATTGCTTCCGTGAATATTACACAAAATGATGATTATGACAGTAATACGTGACGTAGTCATGATGATGAGCTAGCAGGTATAGCCAAGTGTGGGTATTGTGTGTGCAACGTATTATTTGTTCATCATTATCTCGGGCACGCTTGCGTGACTATTTGAGTACCCAGAAATTCTAATGCGATTTATCTTACTTATTATTTACACGTATAAAAATTAGGCAAAGCTGATGATCGTGATCGCTGTGGATTATGCTGAGCCTACTGAGATCGAGGTGACCTAATTTCCGAGCAGATGACAAGGTATATATCTGTGTGGCAATTGTTTCTTCTCATAAACTGTAGGGATACTACGTCGACTATATCACTAGCACTCGCCGGCCATACTGGTCGCAAGTGGGCAGCACTGTCAGCACGTTCAGATTGAACGCCGTAGTCTCTGTTATACTACGGATCCGGGATCACTATAGTTCAGCAACTTACTTCCTAGCTCCAGCACTAGTACTCGCCGCCCATACAGGTCGTGAGTGGGCAGCACTGTCAGAACGTTCATATTGAACGCGTTGGCCTCTGTTGCACTACGGATCAATATAGTTCAACAACTTACTTCCTAGCTCCAGCACTAGTACTCGCCGGCCATACTGGTCGCGAGTGGGTAGCACTGTCAGCACGTTCAGATTGAACACTGTAGTCTCTGTTACACTAAGGATCACTATAGTTCAACAACTTACTTCCTAGCTCCAACAGTAGTACTCGCCGCCCATACTGGTCGCCAGTGGGCAGCACTGTCAGCACGTTCAGATTGAATGCCATAGTCTCTGTTATACTATGGATCACTATAGTTAAATTCAACAACTTACTTCCTAGCTCCAACACTAGTACTCGCCGCCCATACTGGTCGCGAGTGGGCAGCACTGTCAGCACGTTCTGGTTGAACACGTTGGTCTCCTTGCTGGGAATGAGACCATCGTAGTGCTTCGAGTGTTTGAGTTTGAACCCGTAGTAACGTTTAATCTGGAACAGTTGATAACAATAATTTAGAAGGTTTTCATATTATTCAGTCTTGAGCTTTACATAATTTAGTAACTTAGATCATTTCAAATATTCCGTCTACGCCTATATTCTAATGACTATTTATGTACGGAGCATGTCAAAGAATTGTCATTTTAAATAATTTACTTAGGGCGTACCGTACAGTATTTAGGCTCTTAGTTACTGTGTATTTCCATAGGTAAATAAAATTATGCAATTTACAAGGTCGTGGTTTATAAGCATCTTATTGCTTCGCAATATTACATCTGTATAATATATGAATCATACTAGAATGCAAAAGTAAGTGGTAGTGAAGTATCACTTCAGGAACAGTCGATATAAATACTTAAGCAGCTTCAAGTTTATTACTCATCAATTGTTGTGGTTCTAAGTTCACTAGATCAATAGCACCTGCTTTTTTTAGATTAAATTCTACACGCTGTTTGCATTAATAGAAGCCTTCAGATCTGTACTCAGTAGAGGATAGAATTTAAGTGTTTGCGTTCAGCAATTGCTGAGTAGTTTGACAGCTATCGTAATACCCAACACTTGACGAATAGAGAAGAATACAGTAATTGAATGTCAAGATGAAAACACGTAAAAGGTGCTTAGTTATTCAATATTTGCATGTTGTGGTACATTACATATTACTTAGTATTCATGTTTTTATCCCCCGACCAAAAAAGAGGGGTGTTATAAGTTCTTTTTACAATAAAGACAATAGGTACTCGTATAGTGCAGGTAGCTCATATATCCATACTAATATTATAAATGCGAATGTCACTCTGTTTGTTTGTTTGTTACCTTTTCACGGCTAAACGGCTGATCGGATCTTAATGAAATTTGGCAGGAAGATAGATTTCAACTTGGGGAAGGACATAGGCTATACACCGTGTAAATTACCTCATCACGAAGCCGTCTACAAAGCATTTTGTACATGAAACTGAGTAACTTAACGCAAAAATTATAGAACTCAATGTAACGCACTCAAAACATTGTGCTGATGGACGGATTGAATAGTACGGGGGTCGTGGAGGTGTTTAAAGTAAAAATTTAACATTAAAAACTTGTATTTAAAAAAATACTTGTGAAAAAGTTGGAACTTTGACCCCTAATATCTCCGTAACTAGAAGGTTCCCAGGTATGGTGTAGAACAAAAAAATGATCGCAATGAAAGGGAGAACCAGTGCCTTTAGGCTTTGTTAAGAGGTGTTTTACACCCTTTATATCATTACGCTACGACCAATAGGAGCGAAGCAGCAATGAAAAATGTTGCGAAAACGGGGAAAAAGTGACGCCGACGAAGTTGCGCGGGGCAGCTAGTTATTTTATAAGTAGTTCATGTGTTACATAACATCACGCCTGTAATACCCGATGGGTTAGGCAGAGATGTACGAGATAGTACACCCGCATTTATACTAAGAAATTCCTCATGGAAAAACCCAATAACACTTTGTCCAATCCGGGAATCGAACCCAGAACCTCATGCTCAGCAAGCGGGCTTGCGTCCACTCGACCAATGAGGCAGTCAGGTAGGTCATATTATCCTACTATCTATACTAATATTATAAATGCGAAAGTCACTCGGTTTGTTTGTTTAATTGTAGGTTTGTTTGTTTGTTACCTTTTCACTACTAAACGGCTGATCGGATCTTAATGAAATTTGGCAAGAAGATAGATTTCAACCTATGTAAGGACATAGGCTATATATCATCACGCTACGACCAATAGGAGCGGAGCAGCAATGAAAAATGTTGCAAAAACGGGGAAAATGTGACGCTGACGAAGTTGCGCGGGACAGCTAGTATATTATAAATGCGAAAGTTTGTGAGGATGGATGGATGGATGGATGGATGTTTGTTACTCTTTCACGCAAAAACTACTGAATGGATATGGATGAAATTTGGCACACGGTAAGTTTATAACCTGGATTAACACATAGGATACTTTTTATCCCGGTAGTACAATCCCATGGGCCAGTGACCGAACTCCACGCGTGCGAAGACGCGGGCATAGTCTAGTGTAATAATATAAATGAACATTGCTTACCAAATCGTGGGCGCTTTCAGGGTAGAACTTGCAGGGTCTCAGGAATCTTATCAGCCATGCTTCACTATCAGTCGGCACGTGCAAGTCTTTATCCTCTATAACAGAAAACACGTTGCATGTATTCATGAATATGCCTTTAAAATTAAGAACTAAGTTCACAACCTGTGTCATTGTGATATTAAACATTGATGTTTAAACAGACACAACAATGAAAAGGTACATAAACAAAAGTACAATATGACCCATGCTTAACATTTACATTCAAACATAATTTTAGTACCTAAATATAACTCATTATATTGTCGTAAGATCAAACACATGTCTCCATGTCACACTGTCACACACAACAATGCAAATTGAAAAACTAGCATTTGACACTTGATAGACAGTCCTTTAAAAATATGGTCAAATAAATAAAGGCTGAGCAGAGTAGAGGAAATTGCATATGTAGGAACATCAACAATCTGTCGTTAATAAAACAACCTTCATCATCATCTGCCTAGCCTTTTCCCAAACTATCTTGGGGTCGGCTTCTACAGCTGAGTCCTAGTTTTTTACATGAAGCGACTGCCTGACCTCCACAACCCAGTAACTGGGTAATACGACACCCCTTGGTAAGACTGGATGTTAGATGTTTTACTTCTGACTACTCGTAACGACTGTCAAAGATCTGCAAATAACAGCCGGGACCAACGACTTAACGTGCTTTCCGAGGCACGGAGGAAACTCGGTACGTAATTATGGTTACCCATCCACGGACAAACCTCGGAGATACATTTTCAACCTTATTGTTAAAGTATACGGTTCAAGGTTGATTGGGAAAATTTGACAGTTTCGGGTAGCTTGACCTGCTGCCATCTGTACAATGTACATCAATGTCATTTAAATATGTATGTGTAGCTATGTACATATATCAGGTCCATGACACCATTATTTACTTCTTATGTTTTTTATTCTATGTACGATATTATTTCCATAGGACACTGCGTATTGAAATGTTTATTCGAATATCACAAACAAACGTGGGTACCTACGTGGTATATTTGTTTGTTATTATTTAAAATACATATTTTCTGGTTTTTCCAGATTTGAAAGAAGTCGGTTAAAAAGAGCTTCTTTAAAAAAAAAAACATTTATGTGTAATGTATGAATAGTAGGACAGTTAGAGACCGAATTTCAATAAACCCTAAAACTATTTTCAGTAGTCATTACCTAGATATCCTACCTAAAGGGTGTAAATAGGTAGACCCGTAACGAAGTCGGAAGGCACTTGTTCTTCCCGTCATTGCGATATTTTTTTTGTTTTGGACCATACCTAGGAACCTTCTAGTTTTTGAGATATTGGACGTCAAAGTTCCAACATTTCCACAAGTTTTTTTTTTTAATTGCTATTTTTTTTTAAATTTTATAACTGTACTCTAAATACCTCCATGACCCGTTTACTATTCAATGCATCCATTAGCACAATGTTTTGAGTGCGTTACATTGAGTTTTAACGTAAAACGTGTTTTTTTCCTCCAAAAAAGAAATTCGTTTCCCAGAAAAAAAAAATTACGCAGGGTAACTTACGTAAACCATGTACAGAATGCTTGGTTGACGGCTTTGTGAAGGGTATGTTTACAGATTGTATGCAATATTTTACTATAATATTTCTCAAATATAAGTATAATTAATAGCATTGTGAGGAGGTTCCTGTCTCTGCAGCACTAACCACCGGTAAGCTTGGATCCCGCTGCCGAAGTCGGCGGACTACAATTTTTTTATATTTTATGAAATATTTAAAAATGTAAAAAAACATGTGTTTACATCATCATCATCATCAGCCTATAATGTTCCCACTGCTGGGACGTAGGCCTCCTCTCTATGAGAGGGAGTGGGCTATAATCTACCACGCGGGGCCAGTGCGGGTTGGTAGATGTCACATGTCTTTGAATTTTTTGTTCTAGGACATGCCGGTTTCCTCACGATGTTTTCCTTCACCGTTTTTGAGAGATGTGTTTACAACATAAGTAAAAATATTCTTACGACCGTTAAAATTACACAGTATGTGTAGACAATAAAACGTAATACCAACATGAGATCAATTATTATCCGTTAAGATTGCAGCCTTCAAGCACAGATTAGAAACGCAACTATTGATGTAGGTTGGCTAGTTGTTAACTTAGGTATACGCACGGTTTGTAAACTTGACCTTTGTTTTCTAATGAACGAAAACCCTTTTCCATTAAATACAAATAAACCTAAGCTTAACACGCAGTAACATCACGCCTGTAATACCTGAACGGGATGCAGAAGTGTCTTCTAACACAGTACGAGTATACCCACATTTTGTCTGTCATAATAATTACTACTTACCTGTTCCGCGCAACTTCGTCTGCGTCACATTTTCCCCGTTTTCGCAACATTTTTCATTGCTATCCGCTCCTATTGGTCTTAGCGCGATGATATATAACCTATAGCCTTCCTCGATAAAAGGACTATCTAACAATGAAAGATTTTTTCAAATCGGACCAGTAGTTAATGAGATAAGCGCGTTCAAGCAAACAAAAAACAAACTCTTCAGCTTTATAATATTAGTAAAGATGTATCATCTAATGTAAGCGGACGCGAGCATTTTAACATTGTAAGACCAAATTATTTTAAAATTGTAACCACAGTTTTTTTGCTAATTTTTCTCCATAGGAAACGACCAACCCGAACCGTGTACTTTTTCTAGACGTTAATAAGTGCCCATGTTTATGTCACCTTATATGTTGACACATTGCCTAACCTGGGAATCGAACCCAAGACCCCATGAACAACGAGCCAGTTAACGAACTAACAGTGAATTAATTAACTGCGGTTGTAAGTAAAACTAATTTTCGTTGATCTGCTATGTTTGTTTTGACACATACACTCAAACTGCTTTTTCGTGTGTCTAATGAGGTATGAATAGGCCAAGCGTTGTCATTCTGTGAGTGTCGTGACAAACTGATTATTTCTCAAATGTTTTTACTTAGATCGTGGGTCTAGAAAGGACTTTCTATGCGAGTTTATGATTGCTGTCTCGTGTGTCTAGTGGTCACGATCGTCACCCCTCGTAGGTCCTAGACGATTCCCGGGTCGAGCAAATTGTTATTTTGTTTTTGCAGCAGACATTTCTCAGTAGCAGCTACGGAGTCTGGATTTGTGCCCAGTTGATGGCAATAGGCTCGCCCCCTATTGGGACTTAAACATCACTGGTGAAATTTGGGTACATGTAGGTACTATTGGGTACATGTAGGTACTATTAGGTACACCTCTGCCTAACCCTGCGGGGATTACAGGCGTGATGTCATGTTATGTTTGTTAGGTAGGTAGGTATATGCTGTTTTCTGCGATGCAACAGAAGTTTTCCGAGATTAATTCATATTGTTAGTAACTGCTACTGCCTATTATAAAGGTAAGTTTCAATTACATTACTTTGCGTCAGATTCACCACTACATTGTCACTAAACTGATGTTTATTTACCTACTAGGTCTACATTGTATAATATGTCGTACTGACGCAGCAACATTTTCAGAAACTACGATAGTTATTTCTGTCGATTTGTAGATCCGAAAAACTCAGACTCAAAGCATTTATTTCAATTAAACTTTTACAGGCACTTTTGAAAGTCAAAAAACGCCAAGCTAACTGGGACTACCCAGTTACAAAAGAAAATAAATAGAGCTGTAAATCGACAGGCCAAAAATAACCAATGATCGCTGATTTGCTATAAACATTAAGTTTAACATGAAGTGAGCCATATCTTATCATATCTAAATGCCGATAATATGAGCTCGGATAATTCCTCCATATCCTTTTTAGTCACAAAGATGGGCCGTAACAAAATATTGTTATCACCAGTGGTTTACCATGCGTAATCCTGTGGCAATAATCATTCATTGTCATCATGTCTCGAAATCGCGATCTATCGGGATAGCTATGGTCACCGGTAAACGTCAATCGGTCAATGAACCCAACGGAATAAGTACAAGCGAATGACTCATAGCACAAGCAGATTTGGAGTCACGAATCACGATCATAGATTGCGTTTAGCGCAACTAGGTGGGACCCAAGTTGCCGCGGGAGCAAAGTACCTACTGCACCTAAGCGCAGTTGCACTGATAGAACAATAAATTGTGTAGTTTTTATCATGAACGTAATATTATTTAGAATCTTGAATTAAATAAACATATTCGTTGTGAATATAATATTATTTGGAATCTTGAATTAAATAAACATATTCGTTGTGAATATAATATTATTTGGAATCTTGAATTAAATAAATATATTCGTTCTTCTAGAAATATAGGGTGACTGGTAATTAGTGACTAATACTTAAACACATGATTGTAGTCATAATAGCCAAAAACTTTCCCAAAGAAACATTTTTTAATACTCATTCACTTTTATCACAATAACACAACAGCAATATGAAATTCATGCCTGTGACCTTTCAGCTGTTAGCCGCGTGACGCCGTTCGGACTCATTAGTATCGTATCGTGCCACAGTGGGTAGGTAGTCAGAGCACATGCACGGCCCGCAACTCCGAATTTCATATGGCTGTTGATAAAAGTGAATGAGTAAAAAAATGTTTTTGTGAAAGTTGTTTGTTATCATGAGTACAATCACGTGTTAAAGTATTTGTTAATTACCAGTCACCCTATATACTGTACGGATAAAATTGACTACATCCAGAAGAAGATTAGGTTTTCTATTGCCCTTCGATAATATGTGAAAGATGCAACAACGGTAAACGTGTCTGATAAAGGTCAGTTGCATTTCTTATCATTGATATGATTAACAAATTAATTTAAATCAAATCAGTCGGTAATTCGTCGGTACGGCTTTATCAATATCAACGAAGACGTCGATAAAACACGGCCATTGTGTAATGGTAATTTTATTGATTTTGTAATTAATATTTAACTCAGGTATTTTTATTAGTCTACAGGTAGTTTGTTAGACATGAACGTTAATGTGTGTTTTTTTTGACACTCACTGACGTTATTATTAAACATTATTGATTCTAGTCATCATCAGCCTATATTGTTCCCACTGCTGGGACGCAGGCCTCCTCTCTATGAGAGGGAATGGGCAGTAATCCACCACGCGGGCCCAGTGCGGGTTGGTAGGTGTCACATGTCTTCGAATTTTTAGTTCTAGGACATGCCGGTTTCCTCACGATGTTTTCCTTCACCGTTTTTGCATCATTGCATTGATTCTAGTGATTCTACACAATTATAAGTTGCCGGATATAGAAACAAATCATTAGTAGGTTTACATATATTACCTACGCAGATAGGTACTAAAACTGTAAGTAGGTATACGTATATGTCCTTGGAAAAAGTAGGTACCTACTTATACAGAAGTTCATTATTAACAACTCAGAAATGTTGATTAAAACAATACTTTTGCATTTGAAGGTTACTATTACTCAAGTTTATTGTTCTATAATTAACTAGGTAGGTAGGTAGGTACGGTCTGCAACGAAAGTCGCTATACATATCCATAATTATAAGACGTCTTAGTTTTAGAACGATCCTTATTAACAGACTGGAGTAAAAGATAAAACATAATTTTTTCATCAATAGTTAGTACAATTTCGCAAAACAATATTATATCAGACCACACTGATCAGCACAAAACTTGGTGTAATATTGATAAGTTAACCGACTTCTGATGCCGACTGTACATCGCTGGACAAACAAAGGCATCAATGCGCAAACGCAACATTATTTACATATTTTCGATATTACCAACGCAGGTCAGTTCTGGTGACTGTTTTCCTCTGAATTTAGTTAAGGTAACCTTCGATTTATAAGCAAATGTCGAATGTCGATCCATTTTATATTTGCGAATGTACCACTTTGTAATAAGTTATTTTGGGAAACTCCATTCGTCTTAGGTAGGTACCTACGCTGGTGATCGCGAGAGATGTGCCCTAACAGGCGCACGTTGCAAGATGGGGTTACGGACATGTATTTTAAGAGGTTACAATTGTGACCACCGAGATGGTTTAAGTTACGTAAAAATCTCACCACACTCCCCCGGTCTTATCCCCAAAGACCGGTCGCATAGGATTAAATACCACCGAATAAAAAGGTAAACTGATGATGAAGTTTAGATCTAGCTCAAAAAACACTGAATTACGAAAACACTTAAAATTTAAGTTAATTAAACCCCACTTAAATTTAATGTGTGTCATTACTTCATTACCGTGGCCATTACCAATCAATCAATTGCCTTATCCTGCCGTGGCCCACTGCTGAAAATTGTCGAATCCTAAGGAGATGTATTACTTATTCGTTCGGCGGGCGCTGACTCGTGAAATATTCATTCAATAATTTGCTGGGGCATGAAGCTGAAAGCTATAGAAGTTAAGCCTGTGTCAGGTAAATCAGATTTACTAAATCAGTGACAGTTACCTTCAAGTAGTCTTCTTAGCTCTTCGACAGCCGGTTTGACGATCTCAGGGGTCTCGCGGAGTTCTTTCCTGGCGATCTCCCTGACCGACTCCCGAGGCTCGTCGAGCTCGAACTGCAGCAGGAAGTCACCCAACTGCACGCCTGGGATCTTCTCCAGGTCTGTCAGCATGTGCTGTGATACTAGAAAAGAGGAAAAACATGTTAAAGACTTCTTGGATTGTTGATATATGAAGCTTAAAAGTTGTGGACTTCCCAGAACACGTAAGCAAAATATAACCTTTGCTTTAATGCTGCAAAGTCAATCGTGAATATGAATAATTATGGAAGAACTGTTATGTAAATTAAACATTTAACATGAATATATCCTGTTAAAATAAAAATGTGTAAAAGCAATTACTGCGAGTATTAGGAAAATTCCGTTATTATCGAAACATAATAAAAACGTAAAAATCCAAATCGATCTTCCGAAATAGCGCAAAAACTACTGCATAGATTCTGTTCAAATTTTGCACAAATATGCTTTACAGGCTTCTTCAAATGTTAGGCGATATGTTATTATAAATATATATCATGCGTCAGGTAGTTTAGTTAGTTCTAGATAAGTACTCATTGAATACGGTAAAGTAACACCGCAAGAAGGGCTGAAATTAAATAAGTAAAGGTTAACGAATTCAAAACGAAGGTCCGGTAAAACAAAGCTCCCTAAATCTTCTAATTGAATGAATAAACGAAAGCAAATGCACCCACTTAACATATTGTTTTATGAGCTAACCAATTTGTGAAGTGTGAAATGCGTCATTGGATCACACGTTGTTAGGTACAAAGTTAAATCTTAATCTCCTTTGAACCACAACTCAGCTTAATATCTTTATAATTACAGTGGAATATTTGTTAAAAGTAAAAACCTTCCTCAATGATCTAAGTATAAAGATAATAATATAATATAATATAAGAAGTTACAGAACAAATTATACATATCATCACGTAATTGATAAATAATTACCGTCAGATTTTCTACCTAGCAGTTTATCAAATTTTCGAATGTTTGCATTCCAAAATTTTATAAGCTCAAAATCGGGATTGTTATATTTATTTATTTTTTCCTAACACAAGGACACGTCAAATGGTGCAATTTGTGCGGATGTTCTAAGTATGAATTTTAATTATGTAACCGAATGTAGGGTAGGCTGGGTACATTACGCTATTTACGAATGGCTTATGTTTAACATAACACCAGATAAAGTAAATATAACCTTAAAAAACATTTTTATACTGCCTAAAATAGTAAATGATCACCAGAAATAGTAAATGATCACCAGAATTAAAAACCTGAAAATCACAGCTCCGAACTAAGGCGTAGTCGACGGAGCCCCGCTACGCGGGGCTCCTATTTCTCTCTGCAGGGTTTTTTTGGTGATCATTTACTATATTTGGTGATCATTTACTATATTTGGTCTTTGAATACAATTTTTTTGGTGTTTAGTATTTTTTTTTGGGTAACGTAGCTTAGGATCTCAAAGTATTTTATGGTGCTCATTATATTTAATCCCTTTACGAATCATATGTTACGTTTAATCGTATTATGGCCTCAATCTACAATAGAATAAAAAAAAAAAACCTTCAGGTATGTGGTTTGCTTCGTGGCATTCTAACAGTCGAAATAAAATTAAACTTATTTTACTGTGCAGATTTAAAGTTAAGAGTCTACTAAACGACTTAGCCAATTGGATTCGGTGGACAATCTAAAGTTACTATCGATCACGAGTAGAGGAACAATTTATTAACTTTACTTATTAAGCTTTTGTACCAATTACATTTTGATCACCGTCATCATCTGCCCAATTTTTCCTAATATTTAAGGAAGTTCGGTCGCTTAAGAGCTACTAGACGCAGATAATTACTACATAGTATCATACATGAACCCACTGCCTTTCAGACCTCTACAACCCAGTTACTGGGTCACAGAATTATTTATTAGCAACCAAACTATATCTGCTTGAAACGGCTCGCTAAGAAAATCATAATGGTTTTGATGTAATCATAACTTTTTTTACCGGTGAAGGTAAACATCGTGAGGAAACTGTGTCCTAGAACTAAAAATTCGAAGCCATGTGACATCTACCAACCCGCACTGGGCCCGCGTGGTGGATTACAGCCCACTCCCTCTCATAGAGAGGAGGCCTATGTCCCAGCAATGGGAACATAGTAAATATAATCCCTGTGTGCCCTCAAAATCGTCTAACTCACTCGCACACCAGTAACTAGCCTAGAGTCGAGGCTGATGATGATGATGAATATCAATGAAACCACAATAGGTAGCTATTGTTTATTTTACTAAAACTTGAAAATTAACACTCACTTTTGGGATGTTCGATTATTATTTGTTTAACCGTGCCAGAATGAGGGTAGCGGTTTCTTCAATTACTTATGGAATTTATTTATTAGCAACCAAACTATCTTTGTTTAAACCGGCTCGCTAAGAAAATCATAATGGTTTTGATGCAATCATAACTTTTTCACCGGTGAAGGTAAACATCGTGACGAAACCGGCATGTCCTAGAACTAAAAATTCGAAGACATGTGACATCTACCAACCCGCACTGGTCCCGCGGGGCTGATTACAGCCCACCCCCTCTCAAAGAGAGGAGGCCTGTGTCTCCGCAGTGGAAAAATTATAGACTGATGATGATGATAACTTTTTTTTATACCTATTTTTGTACCTAATGAGCTATATGTAAATATGAATATGGTTTCATGACATGCTTGAAAATATTAATCATAAAAGGGTTGCTGAGTCAATTCCAAACAAATTGTGGGTAATTCTAGAAGAATGATGGTATGATGATAACAATACGTAAAATAATAGTCAAGAAAAAAATAAAAATAAAGTAACAAGCCAGTATACAAACCAAGTTCATGATAAAGACTACCTTGAAGCCACAAAAATAGTGAATACCCTGAAGATTCATGCAGATTGCATTCGTGGCGCATTTGTGAGCATTGCATGTTTGGGTTATTCGTTTATTATACGTGAGCACCTAGTTTGTTATTACCTATGTGCAATTTGATCAGATGCAGCAATTCATTTTTCTTAAATACAATTCAGTTGCTTTCAAAGGAGTTTTATTGGCAGGTAAAGTATACCTGCAGAATACCAAGTGAGCCAAAAATTTTCCGCCTACAACTATAAAATTAAGGATTACCAGACAAACATGGATTGAAATAGAAGGAGACTATAGGTAACAAAAATATCACTTTTTTACTATGGGTACCTTGAGAAAACTTCAGTTATTTGGTGACATGATAGTTTTGTCTAATGTGTGTAGGTCAGAAACTTTTGGACCTAGATTAGGGTAAAAAATCTTGTATAAAAATTGTTAGATGACTAGAGTAGATTAATTTTTTGGAGCAGTTTTACAGACATTATAGTTGAATTAATTTTATTCATTATATTGCAGATCTATATCAGTAGGTACCTACATCACAATTTAAAATGATAGAAAAGAGAAAGATGTGCACATTATTGTCGGGTAAATTTGTATTTGTTTGTATAATGCAACCTTCAAAACTGCTGGTTCAAACATTGCAATCATATGAAACGGGCCTGGCATACTTCCATAATTTTCACGATTCCAAAACTTAATTCCAACATATTATATGAAAATTTTTATTTTTTTATATGGACTTTGTCTCTGTCATCTCTGACCTAGACTAGAGTCAAGAGCAACTCCATCGCAAAAAAAAAAGTTATTATAAAACAAAAAGAAATTTATGTTGTACTCACTTTTCCCCATTGTTACAAATTGATCGATGGTAATTCCACTTATTTCAAACGTAACACAATCCGACGTCGCAGAGAGCGCCTAAGCACGAGACTGACTTTCGGCCAACCAGTATTTGCTTATATGAGGCGTTGAGTTTGCCTGCGTACTGTCGGTATTGCTCCACGGGTGTTTGTCCGTAACTACGTTTTCGTTTGTTCTCATTAGCTTAACATTGACATTCACAATTGGGGGTAGATCTATTTATACGTCATTATCGTCATGCATGGTCGTGACGTCACAGTCGTGTGGTCGGTAGACCGTGGCGTATAGTTCGAAGTATTGGAGCGAGGCGATCACATCGGTTTGGTTTTTTGTTTTGATAACCGGGTTCGAGATCAAATGCACAACATTCAACTTTAACAACTTGAAATCTTGTGGTTTCGAATCCGTCATCCATCCATATTTAATTGTATGGTGAGCGAATTTTGGTATAAGTAACAACGCGTTAACTAAAAAATGTTAAAACTACCATCACATTTTTTAACTGCAAATACCGTGGGACATCAATTCGTTAAGAAAGTGAAGATATAACGCGAGTTGTATATTATGGTAAATAATGATCTTAATTTTAGCTCATCCTAAAAGTATTTCGACCTGGGATCTGGTATCCCAATCCGGCCTAATTTATACCATCCGGCCAGAAATTTGGCCGTAGTCTGGCTTTTCCCGTGTAGATGGCGTTAGGTTCGTCCCTTAAATACTTGGGACTTGAAACATAACTAAACATATGAAGGTACCTCTCTGCCTAATCCTTCGATGACTACAAGCGTGATATTATGTATGTATAAATAAGTTACATTATATAATTCATAAATAATAAAATACCAAATTAAAACTTCACAGTTAAAGAATCAAAACAGCGCCATCTATTATCGAGTAGAATAGTCACGCCTGACTCGACGAGTACTTTATGACGGTTTATTTTAGTAAATCTATTGGGCAACAGATGGCGCTAAAAACTTTCAGACAAGGTAAAAATTACAACGACAAAATTCAGATTTTGTCCGCCACTTAACTTAAACAATATAAGTACATATTAATATATCCAATAATCTGAAAGTTACAAACATGGACAAAAGGAACAAAAGTAAAATTCGGTTAACTAATGTGACCCATTACATTCGGATCATCGGACCGTGATCCTGATTATTTAGTTCATCGAACAATGTCAGACAAGCTTTTTGCACAAATGTTACCTACTTATATTGTTCAGATTATTAATGTTTACTGAATCTATATTTATATACTAGCTGATCCCCGCAATTTCGTCTGCGTCACATTTTTCATTTATGCTCCGCAATTATTGGTCGTAGCGTGATGATATAGATAGCCTATATTGTATCTAATAGCCTTCCTCGATGTGGGTCGGCTGTCATTTGCAGATCTTTGACAGTCGTTACGAGTAGTCAGAAGCCGAAAGTCTGACATCCCGTCTTACCAAGGGGTATCGTATTTCCCAGTTACTGGGTTGTGGAGGTCAGATAGGCAGTCGCTCCATGTAAAATACTGGTATTCAGCTGCATCCGGTAAGACTGGAAGCCGACCTCAAGATAGTTTGGGAAAAGGCTAGGCAGATGATGGATACATAATGGTACAAGTACTATGAATTAGGTACAATTTAACGAAATATTTATTTTGGCGAAAAGGCACGACTAAAATATTTAAATTGTTAGATATTTTCTTTTGTAACAAGAAGAAAGTGCATACAACGAATAATACACAACAACTTTTAATAAATACACGTGACACATTACATCTACGTTCTTCATCTACTATGTAACAGCTAGCAAGAGTAACATCGACATACTGGAAAGATTCCAAAGTAAAGCACTAAGAACCATGTTCAGTATACCCCAATGTATTAGCAACAAATACATGTATCTTGACCTAGGTATAAACACTGTTCGTGAGGAAATAGTCCAGGCAAGCCTGAAATACCAGGAAAAACTAGCAACTCATGCAAACGAACTTGCACAGGCCTTAAGTGGAGAAGGTGGACTACAGTACAATCGACTGAAGAGATAAGGCGTTCCCAGTCTCGCCCAAAGATTTGTAGACTGAGTAAAGAGGAGGGTTTGCTGGAAAGTTCAGCAATTGATTGGCTCTCGATGATAACAATAAAAATAATCAGGACATGTAGTTCCAGCCAAACAAGTGGCTTATTGTTTACAAACAGATTGCCATAGAGCAGAAAATACATAAAAAAAAAAAAAAAAAAAAAAACTATGTAACATAGCTTGGCAACTCCTTGATTAGCGCTAGGCCAAGTCTATTCCTATTACGGGTTCTTTAGCGTCATCAGCTTACGTGTTGAGGTAGTCAGTCACCGCAGTTACCGACCGTCCGTTTAGTGAAGCTATCTCCTAAACTATTTGGACTGTGATCATTTTATAAATATGATTTATACAATGTATTACATTGTTGCGATTAGGACGTCTTGTTAATTAGAAATATTTGGACATTGGACGAAAACTTTAGACAAACGTGTCAAATCAATATTTGACACATTTGTTTAAAGTTCTCGTCTTGATTAGTAGGATGTGGCAATCATTCAACTCTTACGTTTATAAATATTATAAATTCAAATGTCAATGTCTGTCTGTCAATTTCTGCAGTTGTTTGGGAATTATCCGTACCGAATTCAATTATAAAATTTCGAGGAATATTACGTCCTGGAAAATTGTTATTTAGCATGGGAAGAGGCGTGCACGCATCTGGGCTATTATGGAAATATCAACGGCTCAAGAGTCTATTATTCCTTTAGATGTGTTTTTTTTTTCTTTCTGAACAATATGGTCAAAATCTAGATGTTCTAGTTGTAGCATCATTCTGGGTCAACGAGTCTAGTCTGTGAAAGTGAGGCCTTGGCTTTGCTTTATGCAAATTTTGTGCGAATTAAATAATAATGATTGGGTTACCTCAGCGTGTTGGCAATGCCCCTAGAAGTTGCCGTATGTTAAATAACTTTATTAGAAGCGGTATGTCGGAATGGTTGAGGACATTGTTCCCTACTTCAAGGCACGTCATGGCAGAGGAGTTATTATGCTTTTTGTGAAGATTTGCAAAATCGTCAGAGGATAGAGACGATGCATAGTAAAATACTTAGTTGGTTCGGCAGGTTCCGCGGAATCATGGTCAGAACTTACAATTACATGCGTTAGATGCATGCTTTCTTCGAAACATTCATGGATGACAAACGGGATGATGACGCCACAACTTAAGGGATAGTTAAAGGCTTGTCACAGCGCATGTTTGGTCAGACGCCAAAGCTATAGGTTAATGCACGAACGCACGTGGTCGCAATACGTAAACAGATACCGTCTCTAATCAAATTAATGGGTCATTGTCTAGTCTAAAAATAATATTTATCACAGATCGTTCTGCTAGTTGCAGTTTAATAATAGGACAAGTAAAGGACAACGGGATGAAAATATTTAGATGACGTCAATTTTCACAGACGCAACGCACGTGTTATGAAATGCAAATGCATGTATTACCTATGCAAAATGGTGAGACATCAAGATAGGGTACTTAATAACGAGTTATTTTTTTTCTACTGAATAAATGAGTAAAATATTATGGATGTGATAAAAACTTGTACATAATTAATTTATGAATATGATTCATTACTCAGGCTGGTTGTTACACCAGTGTTACTGGTTCATACGATAGGAAGGGTATTCTGGCCAATCGTCGAAGAATAATAAAATAAGCGATCTAAGTTCACTGTTTACAATTTATAATGTGACAAACGAAGCAGGATGGCAGTTATCTATGTATTTGCGTAGGGTATGAATGGAAATATGAGCTGTATCCTTGTGGTAAAATGTGTCATTATCGTATGGTCTTTGACCGAGGCCTGGTATTGTTTAATTAGCCACTGGTTAGAATTCTATCATTGTCCCAAGTATTGCAACAGATGGCTTCATGAATAATTAAGGCCAGATACATTCCGTAACGAATAAATTACTTGATTGTGAAGGCATTTTCTAAATGCTCATCACATGCGTTGAGGAAAATTTTGAAGCCAACAGTCGCGTATCGTCATTGACCAGTAATCGAGGGGCATTAGGACTTCGCCTCCAAGTTTATTTATAGGACCTATATGATTGCTTAATTTCGATGTCTAACATTTTTGCTGACGTAGGTACTAGGACAATCAGTTGTTCTGCTTATACTGCAGTTCTGCATTTGATAAATTCTTTAGCCTTTTATCTTGGAAATTTCCATTGTAGTAGTTTTGCGTACCTTTGAACCAACCTATGGTTAAGGAAAAACTGGGCAGTAAAAAATAATGGGAATTTAATCATCATGCGACAATACGATGGTAAAGAAATGAAGGGCAAGTCTGAGCTGAGATAGTTATGCAAGGAGCATTTAATGTTGTTTTCTCGCAACCGATTACGGTAACCTATACTTTCAGATTTCTTATGCTGTAATTTGAAGGTCTTGGTCGTATACCCGTAATGATACACATTCCGATATTCGAAAGAGTTTTTGTTATGTGTTTGAAAATAGGAACTGGTATAATGCACTAAACAGAAAAACCTAAAAAACCAAAACATCTATTAAGCCAAAAATAACAAATGTGTGCGAATGTGGATTAAAGTATCATTAAAAATGAATAAATTTAATGGATTGCACGTAAAGAACCAAAAATTATTTTATTGGTTTCTAAATATGTAGATTAAATATGTGAATTTATGAATTTTGGTTCAATAAATTATTATTGTTGTGTAATACTTTATTGGATAACAACCTCCTGTTATAACATGTAAGTATAGTATAATAGATTAGTCAATATTTACCTGTACCTACTATTAGGTACATCTCTACCTTACCCTCCAGGGATTACAGGATTTAATGTTGAATTAAGTTATTACTTGTCATCTGAATTTCATCTTAATATTTTAATTAGATTTAGAACTGGTAGAATGCAAAAAATAATTTCTTTAAAAATATTGGTAGACATGTTATAGAATAGGATCAGCAGGATTTAAACCGAACATAATAATTTATAATAACCGCCATAAATCTTTGCTTTTATGAAAAAGTACACTTAAGTTCAGATGTAATTAATGCATACTTTTTACATGTATAAACGTATTACTATTGTATACATGTAAAAAGTATGAATAACAGGCATAATAATATCTGAATAACTTTTTTCTGCTTCATTCATCAAACTCAAGGTTGCAAAGTTTCTTATTTCCTTTATTTTTTTTTATCTCATCGCCTGGCCGTGATTTATTCACGGGACGTGACTATTGCTTCTTCCTCGACCTAATCTGTTACAAACAGCTGATTAATTGTAACTAAGTACATTGTTATTTTTTAGATAGAATGATAAGGGGACCCTACATCTTGTTAAAGTCACGGAGGCGCATGCGTTTTTTTTGTAAACTTTTGTAATATTGTTTTATCTTTGGGATTCAGGTATTTTGTTAGATTTTAAGAACAGATAAAGAATTAAAAGACTTGCTTTTATTACGAGTATCTTCGTTTATCGTTTTTCCTCTGAACTCTTTACAATTGCTACATAAGTGGTTTTGCAATATTGAATGTTTGTTTACAAACTTTACCGTGGTAGATTCCAAGTAATTTTAGAACTGAACAAAAACATTTATACTTAATATTATTGAGACTTTGGATCTGCCGGTTGTGAATCACTCTTATTAATTATATAAGCATTACAAGCAAAATGTAAATAAAATAAAGTAGCTAGTACAAAGATACTGCTAAAAATACTGTTTTGTCAATAAAACTTTCAGGCTTAAGTCTTGCTTACAAAATAAAGATGCAGAATGTTTTTTCACACATAAAACTACATGACGGGCAGGGACAGCAAATGTTCTGCTTTGCCATTAACCTCCATAAGTTCAGGTTCTTAAGCAATAGACAGCTGTTATGTATAACCGTATCGTGTTACATTATATACGGCGGGACCTTTTATGGGTCCATTGTCACACAACGGAGCTTATACTTCATTAATAAGTCATTTTAATGTCATAATTATTAATGATTTATGTAATTTCCTTAATGAAGCATTTATTTATTTATTTTTATTTATTTATTAAGTAAGGCACACCAACGACATATTTACAATAATTTTCATATAGAAATTACAAGTCTTTGATGCTGTGTAAATACATCACTTACAGGCATGCACAACATTCATATTAAAGGGTAAGCAATTATTCTAAAAACATTCATTAGACATATACAAAATAAAATTACATCTTATCATGATTAAAATTACACACAATTGAAATTAAAATTACATATATCATTACATTACAGAATAGATTATAAAGAAACAAAACAAAAACATTATTGAATTAATCGATCGTTCTATGTCAAAAATTTATTGAAGTGAAACTTCTTAGGTCACTTCGAACAAGGTTGCGTTAAACGTTTAACGCTACCATGGAGGGGGAATAGAAAGAGACAGAGCGAGAGTGAATGCGTGGCACTCGAAAGAATGCGTGTAGTATTACGAAGTTTCACTTCTTCCGCGCGGAGGGACTCCACGCGCACTATTTTTTTACTTCTGGCATTAATAAAGTGTTGGGAAGAAGTTACATATTATGTCATATTATCCTTTACGTGCAATCGTTCTTACAATCTATGGGTGAATTGGCTATTAGCCATAAGAAGGAACGTTAGTAGTTGGTTTTGAATCGAATATCTTTGCAACTATGCTTTAAAAATGCAGATATTATATTTAATTATATTTTGATTCTTATATTTAAAAAACCCACACCCTAGACACCCTTGAGCATACAGCAAGACTTTTGTGATGTAGGCAATTACAAAACTAAAGTTTCAAGTTACGAAGTCAAGTTAATTATGTAAAATTACTATTTTCATGGCATTCATTGGTCCAACAATTACGTTTTCTTTCTTTCTTTACATTTAAAATAATTTACTATTTCTGGTGTTACTGAGGGTATTTTCTGAAAAAATTGGACCTTACATGGCATGGCAACGCCCTAAAGAGGGTAAATTAAACATTCGTGGTTATGATTAGGTGCTGGTTTACGATACCACCCCAGTTTACAACGAGTTTGTACTTTCAGAGGCTTCTTTACAGAAAAGAGTTGTTTGTTTTCGGTCGTAAACTTATTTAAAAATGTTTTGAGTGTTTACGTAAAAAGTATTGCAAAATCATAGACTTCCTCGAAACCTAATTTCTTATCGAAGTAGGTTATTTTAAATTAGAGTAAAATAACTGCTTCTTGATAAGCAGTATAATTTTTCTTTATTTAGATTTATTTATATTCTTGTATAACAGGAATAACAAACTAATTATTAGGATAGAAGAGCCTAAATGACGTTTCAGTTTCAGGACTTTTGGTTAATAAAGGCTAAACAAAAAAAAAAAAAAAAAACTTCTGTAGATTACCAAGGTACAGACGTCAGCACATCAGCCGATCATCATCAACAAATCTATCAAAATTCTTTAATAGATTTTCAACTGTATAGTTAAAGAATTATGTTCAAGGTTGATTGGTAAATTTTGACAGATTCGGGTAGCTTGTCCTGCTGTATCAAGTCCGTTGACATAATCATCCGTAATTGTTTACATCTTGTTTTTTTCCTGTTGTCTAGACAATCAGCAACCACTTCCAAAAGATTGACATAAGTCTTCGGTAGCATATCAATCCAATACATTTGTCAGTTAAACAAATCCCATCATGGTTACTTTCGATATCTCACTCTACAAGCCCTTTTAGAACATGCAGAATTGTAAAGAAAGAAAGAAAGTTTTGTTTACTGGCATTTAAAAAAAAGAAACACTTTAAAATGAAACAAAATAAAATAAACTATAGTCCTAAAAGGGCCACAGCTCAGCATATAGCGATGCAGCTTCATATCAGCGTCAGGTGGTAGGCACCTGACGTTGATTTGAAGCTGCAGCCATACATAAGCAGAAGTATCCACTTAAATTTCATCAATAGGCTTGCTACGCTGTTCTTTCTCGATTAGGAGTATATGCCACTGTCTAACCTAGCTGGTTATGGCTAACAGCTAAACAATACGAACTGTAGTTTTTATAATTCAGCGAGTTCAAGGTATTCCAACTCAGTTCTGCAGACATCAGCAGTGTATCGATTGAGTTATTTTTGGTTTACACTCGTGCATGCTTTTTACGTCTGGCTTTAGACATTATTATTTACGTTATTTATAGGCATCCATTTTGTAAGCTTTACTACTTTGTTTACGTAACGGATTAACTCTAGTTTTATTGATTGGTTTTATTTTATATACATTTTTAGCGCGAGCATTTACATTACTTAGGAGGAGCTCGTGGCTAAATAATAACAGTTGGATGGGTCAATCTTTAAAGTTTAGCCGTACTTGCCGAGGTTTGTCCGTGGATGGGTGACCATAATTACATACCGAGTTTCGTCCGTGCCTCGGCAAGCACGTTAAGCCGTTGGTTCCGGCTTTCATTTGTAGATCTTTGACAGCCGTTACGAATAGTCAGAAGCAAAAAGTCTAACATCCAGTCTTACCAAGGGGTATCGCATTACCAAGTTACTGGATTGTGGAGGTCAGATATGCAGTCGCTTCATGTAAAATACTGGTACTCAGCTGCATCCAGTTAGACTGGAAGCCTACCCCGAGATAGTTTGGGAAAAGCTAGGCAGATGACTAGGCAATAATTTATATATATTTTTTTGGGGTTAAAGATGTGTTTTTTGCGCGAAAAAATTTTTTGGGGTTAAAGAAATGTGACCTTTTACTGAAGCTGTTTCATCCTTTGTCATAAAAACTAACTTTCATGTTCTAGAAACAAAGGGTTGTTGCCTCCACTATGCACTGGGCTCCAGTTGTGGATTATTGTCGACTGCCTCTGACTGAAATGAGGCCTGTGTTCCAGCAGTGGACATGTTATAAAAGCATGTAAAAGCAACTATTGAGTAGCTTTATTATTAGTTTAAGTATTACGCTCGTAAATATTTTAATGACTTAGTATTTCACATTTGTTGCCTGATCAGTTTGTCACACGAGTCACACAACTATCATCAGAACACGGCCAAATAGCCAATCATAATAGCGATTACAAAATGAGGTCGAATGTGGTCCGCTAGAAATGGCAAGTGATACGAATAGCGACCATAGATAACGACCATAACGTAACGATGATGTTCCCAATAAATTATGTTTTATCTGAAATGTAGGTCGATGGTCGCTGTGGTCACCCATTTAGTCAGCTTCGCTGTCCGTCCGTCCGTCTGTCACCAGGCTGTATCTCATGAACCGTGGCAGTAAGCAAATTGAAATTTCTACAGATTATAATGTATTTCTGTTGCCGCTATATACAAATACTAAAAACAGATTTAAATAATTATTTAAGGGGGCTCCCATACAAAAAAGTGATTATTTTGCTCGTTTTTAGGGTTCTGTAGCCGAATGGCGAAAAACGGAACCCTTATAGATTCGTCATGTCTGTCTGTCTGTCTGTCTGTCTGTCCGTCCGTATCACAGCCACTTTATTCCGAAACTATTAGGACTACACAGCTGAAACTTGGTAGGTAGGTAGATGTATTCTGTGAACCGCATTATGATTTTTGTACAAAATTTAAAAAAAAATATAGATAAGGATATCCCCCCATACAAGAAATTGAAACTAAAAAACAAAAAAACTATCAAACCTATACGTGTGGGGTGTCTATAGATAGGTCGTTAAAAATGACATTGAGGTTCCTGAAACCATTTTTTTTCAAAGTCAATTGTTTGAAAGATAGACACTTCCAAAGTGGTAAAACGAGTGTCCCCCCCTCTAATTTCTAAAGTAACAGGAGAAAAAATCTGAAAAAAAAATGGGGATGTAGACCGTAAAAAAAACTTTCAACGAAAATTGGTTTGAATAAGATTTGATATGTAGTTTTTGAGATATGGGACTTTTTCACCAAACTGCAGCAGTAACTTTGTTTTTCATTAACTTACTATGAAAAACAAATTTAGTTTTGCGGTTGAGTGAAGGTTTACTAATGAATGACCGTTCAAAACATTGTCATTATATTGTTTGGGGCTATGGAACCCTGTGTGCGAGTAAGACTCGCACTTGGCCCGTTTTTTTATAAATAATGGTACGGAACCCTTCGTGGGCAAGTCCGCCTCGCACTTGGTCGGTTTTATTAAATATCGATTCAATTGTCGCGCCACATTTGTTTTTGTCTAAAGTAAGCATACACGGAAGCTTCAAAGAGGTACACGACTTATTAAAGTTGGGTGTAATTTTGCATAGCGTCATCAATAATTAGTAAAATTTACTATTTTTCTAGCATAGAATGAAGGCGTTTCCTTATCTCTTTCATAATAAGTAGTGACGTGGGTTCGTAATGATTAAGAATTATTGTAAATAGATATAAATTTATTAATAATACTGTTTTTCTATCATATTCTATTAATAGGAAAATAAATCTATACTAATATTATAAATGCGAAAGCCACTCTGTTTGTTTGTTTGTTACCTTTTCACGACTAAACTGCTGATTGGATCGTTATGAAATTTGGCAAGGAGATAGATTATATCGTGGGAAAGGACATAGGCTACTTTTTATCCCTGAAAAACACAAAAAAAATCAAGCGGATGAAGTCGCGGGCAGCAGCTAGTATGTTATAAGTTAATAGATACTTTGTGTATTTATTTCACCACTAGCTGTCCCGCGCAACTTCGTCTGCGTCACATTTTCCCCGTTTTCGCAACATTTTTCATTACTGCTCCGCTCCTATTGGTTGTAGCGTGATGATATATAGCCTATGTCCTTCCCCAGATTGAAATCTATCTTCTTGCCAAATTTCATTAACATCCGATCAGCCGCTTTGTCATGAAAAGGTAACAAACAAACAAACAAACAGAGTGACTTTCGCATTTATAATATTAAATTAGTATTAGTATTAGTAAATTAGTATGGATGAATGAAGTAAGGTATATAGAAACATAGAACACACATTAATGTTTGTTTTTCAAATTGCCCATAACGATAAGTCTATTTTATCATGATTGCGTGTAATGGATTTCAGGGTAAACGTGCGTACGACTAGTTTGTTCACCCGACATTTTATAAGCCGGTTTGAAACTAGCTTCAATGGCTTAACCGTGTTGAAAGGGTTTGAGGTCTATGTTACGGATAGCATTGACGTTAAACTGGCTTTATACATACGGCTATGTTTTCCGGAACGAATAATTTAAATTATTATAGCTACGGGCTTTTATCAAAGTCATAGGATTTCCAATATACAAGGTGTTGTTTTGCATCCTCGTCAAACTTCAGGAGGTTGTCACAAAAGACATAAATAATCAATTTAAATTACGGTACTTACCGTGTTAATTATTAATAAATGCTGATTTGTTGGTTGTTTAAATTTGTCAGTTTATCAGAATAACCTTCTTAGCGTAATTTAGGGAATTAGAAATTCTCGAATAAACGTTTCGATGCCTTAGAGTGAAAACCTCGTAAGTGTAAAAGAAGTAACTTTTCAGGAGGAAGAAAAAACTGCGTGCTGTTAAATTTTTGTACAGCGACTTTTATGTTTTTTTATTAATTAATATGGAAATTTAACCCGCTTTTATATCCAGAACAGGATTGCTGCTTTATGCATTTCGGACAATCTTATAGTTTCGGTACTATAAGATTGTCCAAAATGCATTACACTTACGAGGTTTTCACACTAGGGCATCGGTTTGTAGATTGGTGGATTGGTGTTTGTAGACTGTTTGTATGTGTGAAAGCGCGGTTATAAGGCGAGGATCAGAAAGTTTAATTTAAATAAAATCTAAAACTCAATGCATCGTTTGGTTCTCGAACATGAAAGAATATCCAAAAAACCTTAAATTATTTCTTACCTAATTAAAAAGTTGCTTTATTTTAGCATAACAACCATATATATGGAAGAGGCTGTGGGTGAGATTTTTACGGACCGATGCTATTTTTGTTATACCGTATCGAGCAGATCCATATAAAATTACAAATAAATATAGTTCATGGCCCCTGCCTGTTGAGGCCAGCCACGAGTCGAAGGCGAAGCTACGGCCTATAAACTATGTAATCTAGTCTATTAAAGCCCTTTGATTAATAGGCAATATTTTGCACATTATTCTTTCTTTTATTTATTTCTTAATATGTAATTTCGACATTTTTAAATGCGTTGCAAAAGCCGTGTTGAAAGGATTTGAGGTCTATGTTACGGTCTATGGTAAACTGGCTTAATACGTACGGCTATGTTTGCAGGAACAAAACAATTTAATTATTATAGATAGGGGCCGCTACTGGCTTTCATTAAAGTCACATGATTTCCAACATGCAAGGTGTTGTTTTGCATATTCGTCAAAATTCTGGAGGTTGTCACAAAAGACATAAAAAATCAATTTAAATTACGGTACCTAGTAAATTATTAATAAACGCTGATTTTTAGGGTTCCGTACCCAAAGTCTCAAACGGGACTCTATTACTTCGCTGTCCGTCCGTCTGTCACCGTGATAGTTAGCCAGTTGAAATTTCTACAGATTATGTATTTCTGTTGCATTTGTAACAACAAATACTAAAAACAGAATAAAATAAATATTTAAGGGGGCTCCCATACAAAAAAGATGTTTTTTTGCTCGTTTTTATAAATAATGGTACGGAATCCTTCGAGCGCGAGTCCAATTCGAACATGGCCGGTTTTTTTTTGTTTGTGTGAATTTGTTAGTATATCAGACTAGCGCCCTTAACGTGATCACAATAATACAACAGCCGTATGAAATTCGGACCCGTGCCTCTGGCCTGTCGCCTTGAGATAAAAGCGAATGAGTATAAAAAAATGTTTCTTTGGGGAAATTGTTTGTTATCATGAGTATAATCACGTGTTTAAGTATTGGTCACTAATTACCAGTCACCCTATATAATTCTTTAGATTATTTTCATATGAAAGATTATTAATTTATGAACATAAAACAAAATCAAATAAACATCAACCGTCAAGTAGCAGTGGACTCTGAGGTCCTAGCATAAGAAATAGGTGTAAAAAAAATAAAAGCTCTTTCAACATTTAACATTTTATGTCCATGTATGGTACTGATTGCGCTTCATGCAAAAAAATAACTAAAATGCTAGGGCCTCGGATTGTATTAAAAGAAAAAAAGCCTGTAAAAAAGAGGAAGTCATGAGTAGTCATGTACGCGAGTTGATTTACAAGTTACCGGGCACGGTGTTCAATCCAAAGTTCGCAAGCAAATGACGCACGCATAACTACTTTAAATTAAATTTATTTAGTAAAATATGTTAAATCTCAATTCTAAGCAAATCGGAAGCACTTATTATTATCAAACTGATAACAATCGAGAGAGTCACCGGAACGTTGCGGTCGCTTTATCGGCTGAAAAATATTCTCCCATCACACATTAAGGTAATGCTTGTACAGTCCCTAATCTTCCCCATAATTGACTATGGTGATGTGTGCTACTACGACCTGAATGCAGATCTCCTCAATAAACTTGACCGACTTCTTAATAACTACATTCGATTCGTATTTAATCTTCGTAAGTATGACCATGTCTCCGCACATCGGTCACTATTAAAATGGTTGCCCATACGACAGCGCAGAGCGTTGAGAGCTTTGACTACCCTATTTTCTCTTCTTAATAAGCCTACTTCTCCTTCCTATGTGACTACTCATTTTCAATATTTATGCTCTACGCACAGTAAAAATCTTCGTTCTTCCAATAATCGCCTTCTGCGTTGTCCTTCTCACCGCTCTGGTTTTCTCAAGTCATCTTTCTTTGTCCAGGCTGTCTTCCTTTGGAATGCGCTCCCTCTGAACATCAGGTTGGCCAACAGTCGGTTCACATTTAAAGTTAAAGCTCGCGAACACTTACTTAAGAAGCTGGCAGATTCATCTCGTAATTAAATTGTTGTTAGTTTGTCTCACTCTTTACTTCTTGTTTATATATATATATGTATGTATATATGTATCGCTATATTTTATTTTTGTAAATGTTTTCTAACCATCTGTTATGCTGCACCTACTATGTTTTCTCTCTGCATCACCCTAAGGTAGACTGGTAGAAAATGCCTAAGGCATTAAGTCCGCCTTTGTACAGTGTTTTATACTTGTGCATAAAGTTTTAATAAATAAACAATCAGCCATCAAACGTGCTCATTGGCTTGTCCTTAGGACATGTCATAAAATAGGATAACCAAAGTGGTTGCATCGTGTTGTGATTGAAAAGCAATTATTGATTTACAAGCCACTTAGCATTTATTGATAGATATTTAAATCATAGTAGCCTTTAACCATTTGCTCTAAAGGAGTTGCTATGTAAGATGGTAATATATCAAATAAAGAATTAAGATTAAAAAAGACATATAGAAACCACAAACAATAAAGATTCACAATAACTGAGAAAGAAATAAGATTAACTTGCGCGTGACTGTGCCTATAAATCAAACAAAGTATTACAATTAGACGCATAGAAAAAGTTCAGAAATAAATCCAGTTCCTACTCTTGTGTCAGTGTCAAATGACACCAAGATTATTAGCAGTCTCTCATGGCCTGTGTTGCCAGTAGTATAATCGACAGAGATAAAATTTTCCAATGCAGTGACCATGCTAATTAAGGGCCTTTTCATTGCAGGCTCGCATGCGTGCTGCCCGCAACCTATCTTATCATACATGTTTTTATTGTCATGCGGGACACACGCGCGCCGGTGTAGGGAAAATAATTTACTCTGCGGGCGGCCCGCAACAAGCATAGCCGCCTGGCCCGCACGCGGGCGCAAACACGCATGACAATTACTGGTCATACAAATGTAATTTGCTTCGGACTCAAAGTGATTGACAAAACCATGTCAACCCCTTTTGGGTTAACTAAAGACGAAGGTAATCGATAGTCAATCATACTGGCGAGTGCACTAGATCTATCTAACACCTGCAGTGATTGCACGTTATTGACTGCATGGCCGTAATTACACCTCGATGGTGATGAAAATATTTTCCAAACGGTTTTTTATTACGGTAAATGTAGCCGGTTTGACGCAATGCGAAAATCTAAAAAACATTAGTGATACTGATAATGCACTGTAATGATGCAAGCTCTCTGTTTGTACCCTGACTTCAAAATTAAAAGATCCTGTGCAAATCTTGGTAATGTTTTTTGATTGCCGACCAGACTGAGTTTAACTTGTTGGTTTGTTGCAGAAGAAAACATGGATGGCAACATGTTGGCGTAACGCTCGCTCGAGTGAGTAGACAAATAAATACAAAATTGTTCAGACAAGCGATTTATTACTTCGCAAAATATTGTTATTGGAGAAGAACATCACGGTTAAGCTACCTTGTTATACTCAAGTTAGGAACTTCCGTTCGAAAAACCTCGTAAATTATTATTAGTCAGGTAGTAACTTAGGTTGAAATATATTCAAAAGTAAAACAATTTTTGTTTTACATTAGTCGTTCGCTTCGTTGCTTTTCAGCCCATTTAATATTTCGATGATGACTAATATTTGGGTATGATTAGTAGTCTACTACATCTTAACAGGAACGTTCTAATGCCAGATGCACATAAACTGTTACCAAGGCGATTGCCGTGTCATAGCTGATGCGAGACCTGCCCCCGTATTCACAAACGCTCCGATTCGATTTCGATTCGGAAAGTCGCATGTCTATCTCGTTCGCTTTCGTAATGCCAAAACAAGATAGACATACGTCATACGACTTATCGAATCGAAATCGAATCCGAGCGTTTGTGAATCGGAGGCCTTTAGTTCTGCATCGACTGAGGAAAGTAATGCGGCTTGATCATTATCTCTTTCAAAATTGTTGGAAATACAACGTGACGTTTCAGGTAAGAGACTGACTTCTTCGCTGTACCAATGATGAAAATTGCGACGGTACGTATTCCATATTATTCAAAACGATTTTTTTGTTAGCATTTTGAGTGTCCCCCTGCTGGGGAAAGGCCTCCCCTTTATCTTTTTAAACATAATATAACATAAAAACACACCACCTCAAACCAATTGGTCGGCAATCGGCATCGGGCACTATTAATTGTACCAACATCAGACTAAGTTCAGTCAGTGTTACCAGAGCCCCGTTTTGTAAACAAAGGCGCATTTAAATGAAGACGTTTATTTGGGACACTTAGAAACGACCTTGCCTTTTGTAGAAGGTTACAACTCAAATAAATGTTCGCGCCAATCGGAGTTCCCTTTCCGGTGTATTATGAAATTCAACATTTCGGTGCGTGTAATGTGGATTAAACTACTTTTTAGATGTGTTTGTTACGCTTTCTCCTCGTATGGGTTTATATTATGTACAACAAAGAAAGTGTGAGGTTTGATATCAACACACAGACATTAAAAACGAAGAAAAGAAATGTTGACATATAGGATGAGATTTTGATAATACTGTAATTAACATCTACATATTATATACATGTCATTCTCGTTACCAGCATCATTATGTAATTTGAACCATCATCTTGGTAGCTTTTTCTTATCGTATATCGTATGGTGAGGTAGGCTTCCAGTCTTGTGGAGCTGAATACCAGTATTTAACATGGATCGACTGCCGATCTGACCTCCACGACTCAGTTAGTACTGGGTACTAAAATACCGATTTTTTTTTATATGGATTGGAAATCATCAAATACCTCCCCCCCGCTCTGGGCGGAGCGGGAGGGAGTGTCAGATTTGTACTGACTAAAACCCATCCATGTTCCTTCATAGCCCTTTGTGTACCAGGGCCACAGTATCTCTTTCGAACACTCCCGCAGCCCTGGCAGGGGTAATACGATACGCCTTGTTAAAACTGACTGTCAGACATTCGGGTCACTGACTACTTGTAACGACTGTCAAAGATCTGCACAGCGGGGACCAACGGTTTCACATGCCACATCAGTTCGTGACGTGCTTCGTAAAAAACACGCCGGATCTGCGGATTGACCTTGGCAAGCACAGCTTAACCTTGAAGATAAACCAGTGCGGCTGTGATTATTAGCCACGAGCTCCTTCTATAAGTTATCTGAATGTCAAAAATGGACAGCCTTGTTGAAATACGTCGTTGTGGGATAGGAAAAAAAAGCAATTTGAAGTTGTTTGGCTTCTAAGGTAGCCGTGGTAGGCGTTTGAATATCGCGAACCTGGAAGTCTACTCTCTCTCTCCGAAACGTAACTTCGGCAACGAACGAAAATTAAACGTAGTTGCGTTTGTGACCCTACTCTATATAATTTGCGGACGTACACAAGAAGTTCGAATTCACAGACAAGCAGACAACGAATCTATTGAATGTTATTGTGTGCGTCCGCAAATTATATAGAGTACGGTCACAAACGTAACTACGTTTAATTTTCGTTCGTTGCCGAAGTTGCGTTTCGGAGAAAGAGAGTAGACCTCCTGGGCCGCAAGCACCAGATGAATCATATTCGACAGTACGGAATTATCATTGTAACGATCACACAGCAAGGCTAATAAATTCAAAACCTAACCATTTTTTTTTCTTATTATAATACAAAAATGATTGCCCTGTGTCTCCATATCAAATCAACCATAAGCACCGTTACGAATATGCATGCAGAGGGTGCAACAGTCATATACTTCCTCAATTTAATATGCATTAGTTTTTACGTCAGCGGGCGACTGAGTAAGCAGGTGAACATGCTGTCAATGGAATACATTTGTTTATATAGTGGTCAATTACGATCATTTGTACCTACCTAGTGCTTCAACATTATAATACTGCTGATAATGATTAACTTTTTAACTATGTCTACAATGGTCCACTCAAATCTGTGTGGCCATCTCAGACACTTATCTGCATAGTCTGCATGTAAGTTGGCCAAGATTATGTCTGGACCTTAAAAAACACTATGACCCCGAGTTTGTATCGACTGTTCTTTTCAGACTCTCTCAGCCTCATCTTGTTTTTTTAGACGCTTATGTGTTTGTAAAAACCAATTTGCAAAATAAACATAATTTATCAAAGACTGTTTATTACTTGCTAACTGAATGTATACGGAGAGGAATATTTAATAATTATAACGATTATTTCTGTTCTTTACAAAATGTCACAGTATCAAAAATAACCTGGATAATTTCAAAAAAACAAAAAGTTGTAAAGGCAAACTTAACTCGTTTGTCGGCAATTTCGTGTAGGAGGTATTTATGTATGTTTATTATTGGCACAATAAGTGCGTTTAAAGCCTCCATGAGACCGACTGCCAACTTCGATAGATAGACCTTTACGAATTCTATTTTAACTCAGTGTCTTTGTAACGCCAGGGAACAGAACAGTATAGACATAACCGGTTCTTACGTAGAGTCATGGGAGCCTCTTTTTATGCCGTAATGACGTCTACACGTAGACCTTAGAATGCCCTACGTCCTTCAGTTTATGAAACGTCTTTCGAAGCGTTTCTTCGATAATGTCATTAAGAACCGTAATCTCCTGATCGCAGCCGCCTCCCGTTACGAACCCTCGCGCATTAGTTCAGTACGCCGTCTGAGGCATACCCTCGTCGCTCCCAATGATGCTATCACCCTCCTCCAGGAGAAGACCAAAGAGACTAGCACTCTTAAAAAGTTCAGATGCAACCCGCCGTCTTTCCGATCTCGCCATTGAGGTTCGTTGCTACGTCCCGGTCCTTGCCCTCCCCGACCCTCGCTCGAACCAGCCCGCGACACTGTGCCGGTAGTTTTAAATCAGTCCCTAAATAATAATTTCATTCAGATCCAGCCTGTCCCTATGCTGTCCTCCCCAGCGACGCCCTAAGCCGAGACTCGTACTCCACAGGGGGTCCCTTAGCGTGTAGTCGCTTAGTTTCTTTATGGCCTGGCTGGACGCTTTACACTCAAGGCACCCACAGGACAGTCCGGTTAAGCAGACGACCACCTCTTAAGTTAAATTGCGAGATGCCATTAAAAAAAAACAGTATAGTAAAAGTAGGTATTGCATCTTATATGATTTAGCACATTCTTGAATTCACTCCAGGTTACTGAATGCAACTGGCGTGAAACTAAGTTATTTTTTGTCGGTAATGCACGGAAAACTTTATTCGATAAACTATGACTAAGCTAACTGGTAAAGTTTAACGATAATATTACGCGGATATTAAAATACTTGCCAATTATAATTGATGATGAACATAAGACATTATCTTGTTCAAAAACTTGTTTACATTTTCCATCTGCGACTGGGTCTAGATTAAAAATAACTAGCTGGACACCAGTATCACGTTTGACAAGACTCAGTTTAGCCAAAGTGAATATTAAGAAATGTAAATTTTGACAAAAGTGGGGAAACTTTGTTATTGCCGTTCTCAGCTCCGTAACACATGAACTCCGCATCGGCTGCAATAACAGATGTCCACGTGTATCAATCGACGTTTTTATATTTGGAACGAAGTTCCTTATCGCGCGTTGTGAAAGGGGGCTAGACGGAAAAAATTCTTACGAAAAGTTGTCACGACACTTTTTGCTATAGTAAGCTATTGTAAGCTTTATTTCTTTAAAATAAAGTTGAAATTTCCTTAAATTACGTACAATTGGGGTGTGTATGTGAGTAAGGATAGATATGATTATTATTTTGAGTGACCGAACTACAAAGTACAAATTCGGTTGTGCAGTTAAGTAAGACGTATTGCTTCGAATTAAGGATTAATCTTCCTTAAATTAAATATTTTATTTTTCGCAAACTAACTTAAATCTAAAATGTATTGATATTATGTACGTGAAAGGAACTTCGTTCCATCCGGGTGTCCCTTGACACCTCTCAAGTTTTTATATACTATTTCGAACAAATTGAATATATGGACGAATAGTATTTTTGTCATGAATCAAACTGTGATTTAATTTGGTTTTTTGTCGCGTTTTGATTTCGCTGTTAGTTGAAGTAGAAGCAAGGGTATGTTGGTGCTAAACAGTCTATTTTTGCATTTAATACACAGAAATGTTAAATAGTTCATAAAAGTAAATCGTTGTTTTAAAAAATCAAGTTTATTTTTCATATTCTATTTATGAAAAAAAATTAAATATTCATATAATATTTAAGCCGAAGAGGCATATTATGCGCCTCTTTCCTGAGATTAAAAAGAAATCAATCGACTATAGTGCTGACTTCGTATTTTTAGCAATTCCCCCTTCTTTGCTTAATCATTTGCTTTGATGTTTACAAATATTTAATACTCTGGTAATTTGGGTTAATTGTTTGAATAGCCAAATCTGTATTGCAAATCTTTTTGTAATTTTTACAGACTTGACCATGTCAAATTACAGTCGTTTCGTTCATGCAAGTAGTAAGAGTTTTTATTCAAAAGATGCGTTATGCAAGACTGACATGGCCGCGGCCGTGAAAACGGTTTTTTTTTGGCAATGTCTTTGAAACTGACTTGTAGATTTGTGGTTATAGATTCGTAACCATTTTAGGGCCGTATGATGCCCAGATGATAAGTCTTTTAACATTGGAAATATCGTAAAACATTTTTGAATTGTATCCGTAAGGTGCGCCATTTTCTCCCACGCCACGCTCACTTACGAAATTCGTGAAGGAAAGTTCAAGGAAAATTGATTCGGAGAACTTCGCTTTGTGGGCCGAAATTAATTTAATAAATAAATAATGTAATTGAAGATGAAAGTCACTAGGATTTTTTTTGTATTATAATATAAATTAAGGAGGCGGTTAAAATGAGAAATAACAAAGAATAAATTAATGTTTTGTGGTATTTTCTTCAAGCCTTACCTAATTAGTTTTCCCTGTGAAGTTGGATTAACATTAGCGATAACATGGGTGATTACTTATTACTGACACAAAAAAAAGACTTACCAAGGACGGTATTAAGTTATTCAGTACTCGATTAAACCCGGATTCATTTGCCTTGAGACAACAAACCCAAAACATTCGCGTCAACCACATTGTCAGCATTAAGACATATTTATAGGCCTGTTTGCATATGTTTATATTTTCGTAAGATGGTTACATATAAGATTAATCAGTTTCTTGAAACGCTCCGGTTAATGGCGCAAGTCTCAATCGTACGATGACTCTGTTTTGGTAAAGTTGCTACATTGACGTTCACACTATTATATTTTTGTCTGTTTCGTAACTCAGAATTTCGTTGGGGAAACGAATTGTGATTCGTGAATGAACTTTTTGTGGAGACCTTATACTTTGGCTGGTTTGGTGGAAGCGAGGCCTCTATCAATCCAAACAAAAGTTTATACGGACGTTACTGTCAGTAACACGCTTCCTGAACCCGACAGATTAAATTGTTTCCGACTCCTTCCTCAATAATATTATGAATGCTGTCAAGTAACAATGAATTGAATTGAACTGCGTGATTCACTGCCGCCGACAGTGGAGTCACTGCCATTGGCCCCTCCGAATGTTGTGTTTGTATACTTACTCAATAATTAATATGACATAAATCAGCTGGAGATGTTTCCCTTTACATTGTTTTGATGAGGATCGGACACGTGACAATCACTGTCAGCTGTTGTTGTGATGCCAGGCGAAATGCTTTATGATGGAAGCAAAACAATTTTTTCACAAGTTCAGTTGAAATGTTTTATGCTTTCGCACAAAAGCCTGCCCTTTATGTGATTAAATGACAAACATGAGTTTGACCCAGTTTGTGTCACTTGAGATCATTTGTCATTGTCCTCAATGAATGCTTACACATAAAGGTTTTTAAATAACATCGGTAACACAAGATACATAATAATTAAGCTTAACGAAAAACAAAGTACTCACTCTCCGGCGTAACATCCCGAAGTACGATCCTGGCCACTACTTCAGCCGGCATGGTTACCACAACTTTGAAAGCTTCGCGATCGATTTGTACGTTGACCCTAAAGTTAACACAGGGTCCTTGACACGTTTAAAGAGCTGGTGTTTATATCGCGTGACTAGAACTGACTTAGGAATGGGTTTTATGTCATGTTTTTATTATGGAGTGTGACTGAGTGTGCGGGCGTGGTGAATGCGAGCGTCGTCGCACAAAGCTCGGCGAGGACTGACCGTAGATAGCGGCGCGCGCCTCTATTTTCTCCGCGGTCCTATATCATCGCAGGGCTCCTCCACTCGCTACACGTTGCCTCCGTATTGTTGTCACATTAGTTGAGCTTGGCGCGCTTGTTATGTTTTGCATCATGAAGGAAAGTGTTTGTGCTGAAACTATCTAAGGCAATCCTCGGCTCTTTCAAGTGCCCGGCATCGTTAACTGTTTTGTCATATGTTTCACCTTTTTTGCTTTAATAGCTTGAGATTGAAGTTATGATGATCGGAGATGATTCTATCTGTGCTTACCGAAACTTCGTTCAACCAGATTTTTTTTTTCATTGTTTTTATTTAGGTACTTTGTTCTACGTTCTGGTTTGATTTGAGTCATATGTAGTATGTAGTACTGGAGGCAGAGGAGGCTGCGACTCGAGGCGATTGCTTCCGAGTTTCAAGGACTCAAGGAGTATTGCATTGCGACGGGCAAACTCCAACAAGTGGAATAACAACAACGTAAGGAAGTTAAGTCAGGGGCTCCCAAAAAATAGGGAAAAGAGATGATAATACTTTTTAAGAGTAACAACATTATTTTATCAGGATTTGTCCTTGACCTTTCCTTCGATTTACTTTCTTCCAATCGTCATATTGTCGTTGTTATTCTTCCCAAGTGTAAGTGCAATTAGCGTCGCAATGCCAGTTAAAGTTGAAGGTGTCAATTAATGAGCTAACCAGAAGTAGTAACTGCATGTAAGGTTAATAGGTAATTAAGTAATTAAACCATTTCCTGTAGGCACCTCTCGATGAAGTTTCGTGCGCTTCAAAGAAATGGATATAAATAATGATTAGTGCAGTTCTGTGATTGTGGCTAAATAATAACAGCCGCACGGGGTAAGCCGCGCTTGCAAAGGTTGGTCAATGGATGGGTGACCATCAGCATATTGAGTTTCCTACGTGTATTTTAGCACTTTAAAACCGTTGGACCCGATTGTCATTTGAAGATCTTTCACAGTCGTTACAGGCAGTCAGTGGGCTTAAAGTCTGACAACCAGTCTTACCAAGGGTGTATCGTATTACCCAGTACTAACTGAATTGTAGAGGTCAGAAAGCCAGTCGGACTATGTAAAATACTGGTTTTCAGTTGCATCCGTTCAGACTGGATACCGACCTCAACGTTGGGAAAAGGCTACCTAGGGACTGATGATGATCTGATTGAGGGTCGAAGATACAATACGTTTATGTAAGAGGACAAGTGCTCATTGTATTCCCAGTAAACTAAATACGTAAATTCTTTTAGTGTACCTACTGGAGCAATAAAGTAGTCGTTGCCAGTTTTTAAGTTATCTGCACCATCATCATCATCATCAGTCTACCGCAGTCCACTGCTGGACATAGGCCTCTTCAATCGCTCGCCACTTAACTCGATTCTTGGCAACTCTCATCCAGTTGCTACCAGCTACCCTGCGAAGATCGTCGCTCCACCGAGCCTGAGGGCGTCCCAACTTACGCTTGCCGATTCGCGGTCTCCACTCAAGAACACGTCTACCCCAACGGTCATCGGTTCTACGGCTAATATGGCCGGCCCATTGCCACTTCAGCTTACCTATTCTGTGGGCTACGTCGACTACTCTGGTTCTCTCCACCATGGGCTTATCTGCACCATATGCAATTTATTTTTGGGTATCATTTAAGCTATCACCAATTTAATTAGTTTTGTGTTTCTTAAATAATAGGGTTTGTCCTCAAAATAGTAGATCTGTCACCTAAATGGAATCATCAAATAATATCAAAACGCTTACCTAAATATTAATTAAGAATTACTTGGAAATAATATCAATCATCAAGTAATTCTATTAGGTTTCAAAATAATAGAAGTGTCACGAAAATTGAATCATCAAACAATGTAAAAATGTTTACATAAAACTCCAAACCACAGGTCCAAACTAAGGCGTAGTCGACGGAGCCCCGCTACGCGGGGCTCCTATTTCTCTCTGCAGGGTTTAAAGTAACCTAACATTTTAATTTATTTGGTGACAGATCTACCATTCTGAGCACAGAGCTATTATTTAAGTAACAAAACTGTTATTATAAGAACGAAGTTTATATTCATGTAATGCAATATAATTTTATTGGTTATCGATCTCTTATTTTACACATATATTAACATTAATTTGATAATTCATACCTGGGAACAATTTTTGTTTATCTGAGAACGAAAATATTTCGTGGCGATAGATCTATTTATTAGGTGATACAACTTGATGACAAATATAAATTTTGGTGATAGAAAATATAGTTCCCTTTATTTTTCTTACATAAAATGAACATCAATATTAATCTAGGACTATCTGTGAAAATGTAACACTTTCTATGTTTGCAGCTTCAACAAAGTATAAAGTATTCCTTCGTTGTTGAATCCTTGTTCGTTGAATCCTGAAACTATTCATCCCACCTCATAGCCATTAGCTACGCATTTTGAACATAAAACGAAGTAAAAAATTTAGACAAATATCTTTCATGTAAATCACAGGAAACATTGTATGTATGGGTGCTGCGGCAGGCATGCGGTGCTGTTCATTATGTGTGTTTAATAAATAAATAAATGCAACGCTACAGGCGTTGAAGAATTAAAAACTAGTTTTCAAGAATAAATAAAAGAAGAAGAAGGAGTATGTAGTCTGGCCTGGTTAAAAAAAAAAACATCATGACAAAGAGAATAAGTGAATCTCGGCCTCGTTAAGCGTCTTTTTGCTCCTGCTAAAAGTAGATATGCAATAAAGATAATCCTACTTAAACCTGTAGATTGTAGATGGTACCAAGGCAACTTTGAATCCATGTCAGGTATATGTTAACTGGGCTGCGGGTTGTTCGAAAGAGATACCCCTGGAACACAAAGAGCTAAGAAGGAACATAGGTGGGTTTTAGTCAGTCAAGTCTGACACTCCCTCCCGCTCCGCCCAGAGCGGGAGAAGTCATTTGATGATTTCACATCCGCAAAAAAAAAAAAAAAAATGGTATATGTTAACTGACCATTATTTTTGTTACCCAAAACGGGACAACAGTTTAAATATGGTTAGCAGGACCTAATGACGACAATAAACACAACTTTTGTTGTTGATGTTTTTTATTTAGAGAAAGTGTAAATTAATACAACTAGTATTCACTATAATTATAGTCAGATTAATTATTTTCATTTCAATTAACATATTGTGAAAAATTAAATCAATCACGAATTCACCAGCTTTAATATGTAAGTAAAGTTCTTCTAACATTTTTTTTTCATAATGTTCATATTTGTCAGAGGATTTGCTTTAATAAACCTGGTGATGATTTTATATAAGAATGAAATTCTAGCTGTCTTTGTAACGGCTTTGAAAACGAGACTATTTTGAGTCCCAGAGCTTTGTCTGGGGATAACGAGACTGGTGCCCGAGAAAACTGACAATCCCGTTCAAAACGGGACGTATGGTCACTTTAGGTATACGTATGTAGGCGTACGGTCAAGTTCAAGTCCTTCATGTGTACCTATGCTAAGTACAAAAACCTTGCAAGTCTCAGAAAAAATACAAAAAAATGTTTTAGCATCAACATTAACTGGACAAGTTTCTTGTAACGCGCCTTCTTGGATTCTTAAGTCAGGGGTGACAAACTCGATTTTCGGAACCAATTAATTTGGTCTTTTTTATACTCAATATTCCAAAAAAAAAAATTAAAAGTAACAAGTAGATTGCTAGATTGCTGAGCGCAGTGGCGTAGCTAGTCAAGATAAGACTGCGTATTAAGTAAAAATGGCCCATTTGAAGCCCAAAAAGTGGATTATGAAATAACAATTTGAGCTTTCTGGATAGTTTTTAAAGCAAAGCGCGCGTAGCTAGCTCCCAAAATTGGAATTTTCTGGTTCGTGATGATAATTGAAGACTTTATCGAGTGTCGAGCTTTTTTTGGCAACGATAAGTTAATTTTCATTAATTAAATTACTCATTATGAGCCTCATAAAATCATAGCAATAAGATTTTGAGGTTATAGGAACATTTTATGGTTATTTTCCTTATTTTTAGGAGGCCTCGTATCTGTGCTACAGCTGATACGACGTTAGCTACTCCCCTGGCTGTGCGTCAAACGGAGCAGTAGAAAAAAAAAATACACAAAGTTTTTATTAGAAAAAAACGCACTGAGATACTATCTGTTTTGTTTTGAAGCTTCGTGACTCGACCTTCAGTTTTTGCTGCCACTACTTGCGCAATTGGACAATTAAAAATTTAATAGAATCCTTTTGGTTTATCATAGTAAAGGCAAAGTAATAACAGCGGCTATAGGTTAAGCCTTGCTTGCCTAGGTTGGTCCGTGGATGGGTGACCATTACATTCCGAGTTTCTTCCGTTTCACCAAACGTTGGTCCCGGCTGTCATTTGTAGATCTCTGACAGTCGTAACATGTACTCAGTTGCCCGAAAGTCTGACAACCAGCCCAAGGGATATCGTAACCGTACCCAGTACTAACTGGGTTGTGGAGGTCAAATAGGCAGTTGCTCCGTGTTAAAAACTGGTATTCAGCTGCAATCTGCATGCAGTTTGACTGTAAGCCGACACCAAAAAAGTTGGGAAAAGGCTCTATGATATCCATGCTCCCATAAAAAAAGTCAAACTGAAACGTCCTCCTGCTCCATGGATGACTAGAGGGATACGGATGGCAATGCGACGTAGGGACCGAGCTTTTCGTAAATTTAAGAGAGATCGTACTGACGAGAACTGGTCACTATACAAGGTTGCAAGGAATAGGTGTAATCTGATGATACGCAACGGTAAACGCCGCCACATTTTGGATAATATTACTTCTTCCTCTTCTGCCGATATTTGGAAATTTCTTGCAACTCTAGGTATCGGCAAACCGCGACATTTAGACCTTCCTAACTCTTTTGACCTAGACGAGCTTAACCGTCATTTTTCTACTGCCACCACCATGGATCGCTTGACCAAGCAACATACTCTGTCCTTAATTTTTGGTCTAACGCGTCCTCATATTGACCACTTCAGCTTCGTCCCAGTTGAACCGGAAGAGATCAAAAAGATCATTCTCTCCATCAAATCGAAAGCAGTGGGTTGTGATAATATCACTCGTGGTATGATCATTACTCTCCTGGATGATCTTCTACCTGCGATTACCCACATTGTAAATTTTTCCCTGTTTTCCGGAGTATTTCCTTCCCTGTGGCGCAAAGCCTATGTTTGTCCACTACCCAAGGTCCCTAATCCCTCTCTTCCTATCCATTTCCGTCCCATTTCGATCCTTCCCTTTCTATCCAAAGTGCTTGAGGCCTGTGTGCACAAACAGTTCTCTAATTTTGTCCATCGGAACTCGCTGATCAGTCCTCTTCAATCTGGGTTCAGGCCAGGGCACAGCACTGTTTCCGCCCTTCTTAAAGTGACTGGCGATATAAGAGCAGGGCTGGAAGACACCAAGGTAACTGTCCTAGTCCTTGTCGATTTCTCGAATGCCTTTAATACCGTTAGCCATGATATCCTCTTAGCCATTTTATCCCATATTATGGTCTCTCCCGGTGCACTGGAATGGTTCTCCTCTTACCTTCAGGAACGTCAGCAATCAGTTCATGTTGGGGATTCCTCATCACGTTGGTGTGATTTGAAAACTGGTGTTCCTCAAGGCGGTAGTCTTTCTCCTCTTCTGTTTTCTATTTTTATTAATCTCTTAACTTCTGAGCTTCTGTGTGCGTATCATCTGTATGCCGATGACTTGCAGTTGTACTGTCAGGGGAGGGTTGATGAAATACCAGATTTGATCGATAGTTTAAATAGGGACCTGATGGCAATAAAAGCGTGGTCCGATAAATTTGGTGTGGCAGTTAACCCTAATAAATGTCAGGCGATCATCATTGGGAGTTCTCGCAATCTTAGTAAGTTGGATGGTACAAGCTTGCCGCCAGTTCTTTTTGACGACACGGTGGTTCCTTTCTGCACAGATGTAAAGGATTTAGGCTTGCATATTGATAGCTCTATGAAATGGCATACTCAAGTCGCTCGTGTCAGCCAGAAAGTTACTGGTACGTTGCGGGCTCTGTACCGATTGAAAAACTTTTTACCATCGTCTACGAAAACAATGCTTGTACAGTCCCTAATTTTTCCTATCATCGATTATGGTGATGTGTGCTACTTTGACCTGAATGCAGATCTCCTCGATAAACTTGACCGTCTTCTAAATAACTGCATTCGATTCGTTTTCAACTTGCGTAAATACGATCATGTCTCTGAGCAGCGGTCACTTCTCAAGTGGTTGCCCATACGTCAGCGTAGGGAGCAAAGGGCGCTAACTACCTTGTTTTCTTTTCTTTTTAATCCCACTTCCCCTAGTTACCTTGCTCCCCACTTTCAATACTTGTGTTCCAACCACAACAGGAGTCTGCGCTCTTCGCAAAACCGTGTTCTTCAATGTCCCTCTCACCGCACAGACTTCATTCACCGATCATTCTTCGTCCAGTCTATTTCTCTGTGGAACGCGCTCCCTCAGGAAATCAGGATGGTAACAAATCGTCTATCTTTTAAAATAAAAGTTCGCGAGCACATTCGGAAGAAGCTAGCATTATCGTCACAACGTTGATATTTTCCTCATTGTTGGTCCTTTTATTTTATAATTTATATATTGATATATATTTATAGTATTTTGTTATAAATTTATAGTATTTTATATATCTTTTTGGTATTTTATATATCTTTTTAGTATGCCTTATTAATTTCTAATTTTTTTACAGTTAGACACTTACCACTGTTTGTCTCTGCATTACCCAAAGGTTGACTGGTAGAAAATGCCCATGGCATTAAGTCCGCCTCTGTACATTGTACTTGAAGTGTTAAATAAATAAATAAATAAAAGGCTAGGTAGATGACGTAAAGACGGCACGGTGGCGCAGTGGTTGAGCGATCCACTGCTGCGCTGCATGTCGCGGGTTCGATCCCCGCGCGGAACAAATATTTGTATGGCATACAGATAGCTGTTCCGGGTCTGGCTGTGCGTGTATGTGAGTTTAAATGTTTGTAAACGCGCCCACGATGCAGGAGAAATTCCTAGAGTGCGGCAAACTTAAAAAAGATTTATATTTTTTTAAATATTATTTTCATGGCCATGATTCAAAAACCTTTCTTCTTATGACTTCCCACAAGATGACCTTTCCTTACAGTTCTGAGTAATCGTATGTATTTGTATTTATGCTTTTCCCGTTAACTTTAACCTTTAATTTAACTTTTATTACAACACGTATGTCCGCAAAGAAAGAGCGGTACCTATGGACGGATTGTGGACTGACTACGGACAACGGACACTGACATTCATAACATTGGCTGTCACAGTCGGTTGAGACGTCTGCAGTTTGTCCTTACCGGTATAATGACCGAACATGTACTTAAATAGTTTTATTGTTTTATAAATCTGTATTACTCGTAACTGCTCGTATATGTGGCCACCCAAACGGTGGCAGAAGAGGCACGATCGCGCGGTGTAAATGGAACGTATATATACGTCGAGTTTTGAATCGACATCGACAATACAATTAAGACTGGGACTAAGTATTAGGATTTCATTTTTATTTAAATTGTTTGCAACAAACACATTCATTATAATCCACAGATATGAATTTATTCTTAAAATTATGAAATATTACATATGAAAGAAGTATTTTTATTTATTTTAAAATCGAATTACGTCCCGTTACACCGTGCGCTCTTGTTATGGCCACCGTTCTAAGATGCTTGCTAGAAATAGGCCTCATGTTTGTGTTATACCAGAGTGAGTGGTCTGGTTTTGACATCTATGTTGAGCCTTAATTATTTCCTTTATCTACGCTCGCGACCACAAGGAACAGAGTCACGAACTGCTGCAATAAGAGCAAAAAGAAAGTTGGGAAATGAAATGATCTACAAATTCTAAATCAATTTTATTTACTAAGCATATGTAGGAACATTATTAACAAACTATGAATAGACATACATATAATAATAATAAAACTATGTAGGTACCTACATACAGTTATTAAAAGACAAAAAAAAAGAAACTTACAGGGCGTCAAAAAAGTCATCCGCACCACTGTCAACGGGGCAAGTGCCCGCAAGGCTGGCAACAATGTCGGGTGCAAGTATGTTACAACCGTTTCAAGAAGTTTCCTTATCCACTATAATTGAATTTAAAAAAATAAGTAGTTATAATTACACAAGGAACTTATACTTACTGGAATATTAACTGGAATAAGTAACGAGCAACTGAAAAGCGTTCTGAACGAGACAAACTTCAAGAGTAGATGCCATCTCTTTCTAATAGGGTATCTATTATTTTGAACCAACATTTGGGACAGTTATCAACACGTGTTAATACTTGGCACCTTGGCACCCGGTAGTAGTTTATTCAAAATTACGGGGTGTAAAAAAACTTGATGGAGCGGACACCTACTTATTAGGGTGATAAGGGAATACTGTAGGACCACCTACGTTGTAGTAAATCGTATTCTTTACAATATTTGATGTTGATTATGATATAATCCTTGTTTATAAAATCTAGAGGATTGTCACAATCCTCTAGATTTTATACACAAGTCGTAATTTGTAAACAAAGTTAATATAACTTACCTGAAAAAATAAATTGCATATCAAGCAAACCCCTCACTATTACATCCTTTCACACAAATCGGTCAGTTGGTCGTCTTTTCAAAGTCAAAGTCAAAGCATTTATTTCAATTAGACCATTACAGGCACTTTTGAAAGTCAACAAAAACAAAATAAAACGCGAAGCTACAGTCCCAGTCACAAGGCATAATAACTTGTGAAAGTACTGTAGTTGCCCATTCCGTAGCGTAGATCTCTATGGAGAAGAACGGGCAAGAAACTCCATGGACACTCTTTTAAATCAAAATATGTTACAAAATCTTGGTTACATCATTCATGTCAAGAATTACAAATATGTGAGAACAATGTAGAAATACGGGCAAGTTAAGAGCGTCCAGAGTAAAAGATTAAATCAGTAATAAAAAAATAAAGTAATTAAAATAAACCGTGGCAGCTAAGAGATGACCAGTCACAACTGACAGCGCCCGTTCACGAACATGACGCATGTATCAGCCATCATTCAACTCAACCATTTTGAAGGGAACTAAACGGAAAGGCGGGAAACGTTGAACGGGATAGGCGCGCTTTTTTGTAAATTTTCGAAAAAAATAATTTTATAGTGTACAGGAAAGTAGTTTTTATGTAATATATCTATAATTAGTTTAGTTAGTGATTATCTGTATATATATTGGTAAGTTTCTTTTAGTTTTATTTATTAATTAGATGTAAGATGAATCGCCCTCCGGATCCGGGCGGTACAAATTTTGAACCTGGACCCGATCCAGAATCATTAAAATGTCCTCCTCCAGCTTATTTCGTCACTGTATCAACAAACGAATCTAATATGGATACTGACGCTTCTGGCACCACAGAAAATAGGCCAACAAAACGCGTCCGAAGGCGGACATGTAAAGACTGTAATAAACGGAAAAAGAAATATAATAACAATAAAGATCCCAACGCAACTGTTAATTGTTGTGACTGTTCAGAAAACGACATTATACAAGAAAATTCGGCAAAAAAAATTAAATCTACATTATCTAACACTTCACCAGTTCTTTCCACTACCGTAGACAAACCGACTCAAGCATTTAATTGTAGTGATAATAATATTACTATTTCTTCGCAACCCTCTCCTATTGGACGTACAACATACGAATCTACAGACAATAGCCCCTATATTGTACACGTACAGAAACAGACATCAAGTCCTAATGACGATTATACTCTTCACCCCATCACATTCGGAAAGTTTTTAAAACAAAATAACTTCGCTAGTATTATTAATGGTAGCCTAAAACGCATCGGGCGCAACAGAATGACCTTGTCTTTTGCTAAGCATTCAGATGCAAATAATTTCTTAACACACCAGAGCTTGATTGCACATAACTTCAAAGCATACATTCCAACTTTCAATATAACACGGATGGGCCTTGTTAGAGGTATCCCTGTCGAATGGTCTCCAGAGGAAATTATCGAAAACATTAATCTTCCGATAGGATGTGGCAAAATACTTAAAATTAGAAGACTTAACTTTAGGGTAGTGGTTGATGGAGCTCCTTCTTGGAGACCATCCCAATCAGTAGTGGTTACGTTTGACGGACAAATTCTGCCAAAACGAATATTTATGTGTTACAATGCACTTCCAGTTGAACAATATGTGTACCCAACAATACAATGTTTTAATTGCTGCAAATTCGGACATACGAAAACACAATGCAGATCAAAACCACGTTGCTATAAATGTGGGGATGCCCATGTTGGTAGTACATGTACTGTAGAGGAGGAAAGTACAACATGCTTTCTTTGTTCAGGGCAACATTTTGCAACAAACAGATCCTGTCCGGAACATTCTAGGCAGGTGGCTATTAAACAATCAATGGCTGATTGTTGCATTTCTTTTATTGAGGCTGTTAAATTACATCCACCAGTATCCAAATCATATGCAGATGTTTTAAATACAAAACCCATAGTTAATACTGACAACAATATACTGAGACCTACAACTGTAAATAACAATTTAAATAAATCATATAAGAAGACAGTATTCCTGAAACCTCGGTCACCTAAAAACACATATAAATCATCTGAATATGACCGAGTTGCCCATAGGCAGCTCATAAAAGAATATGCAATGCCTTCACCAGCTAATGGTTGTGCATTGAGGTCACCAGATGTAGAAAATACTGATAACTCTTCAAATGTACTAAACTTTATTTCTAGTATTATTAAATCTCTTTCTCAGTCTCAACTTATCAAACCAGAACACGCTGCCATAATTCTTGATGCCCTTGTTAAATCTAACATCCAAAATAATGGATCAAACTCCAATCCACAAAATAATTCAGTGGAATTGTCGGAGTATACGCAGTAAAAAATCAGAACTTGTATACTTACTCAATAAATTCCATCCTAGTTTAATTGCTTTAGGAGAGACCTGGCTCAAGCCAGACTCCACCTTCAAAGTTACCGGATTCACCTGTCTCCGCGATGACAGGCCAGATGGTTATGGTGGCTCTGCCCTTCTTATAAGTAATACATTATTATATACTCCTATTTCATTTTCATCTAATGCTAATTTTTCTGCAGTGGCCGCCATTGTAAATAATATTTGCTTTGTATCTATATATATTCCTCATCCTTCTTCTGATATTTATGATAGTATTTGTAATTTATTGAAAGGCCTTCCTAAGCCTCTTCTAGTGTTAGGTGACTTCAATGCACAGCATTCTTCATGGGGAAGTTCTTATTCTAACTGCCATGGTAATAAACTAGTAGACATCTTATATGAACTCAATCTTTGTGTCATAAACACCTCTATGCCTACTCGACGTACAAACCCTTCTGAAGGTTTAAGTGCTCCTGATCTAAGTATCTGTACACCAAGTCTAGCTAGTACAATGCACTGGACAACATTAACATCCACACATGACAGTGATCACTTCCCCATATTAATAACCTTCCTAAACACTTCTAAAGTCAGAAAAAGCTTCCATAGCCATTCTACTAGGAAACATAAGGTTTCTAAACAAAGTGATTGGCATAAGTTTAGTGAACATATAGAGAACAACTTAGATACACTCCCAAATTTGTTAATTGCAGACGAAAGCAGTTCTTGTAGTGCATTTATAAGATTATTATTAGAATCAGCTAACTCCGTTTTTCCTATAAAAAATGTTTGTCAAAACATACCTTCGCCACCCTGGTGGGACAGTGAGTGTACTAGGGCCGTTAAAGCAAGGAAACAAGCGGAAATAAAATACAATGAGGAAATGACAGACGATAATTTCAAATCTTTAATGGATATTATAAAATCCACCAAAAAACTTTTAAAACAAAAACGATTCACAGGCTGGAGAAATGTTTGCACTACAATTTCACCTTCCACTCCTCCAACGAAAGTTTGGGCTTTCATTAAAAGATTTAAGAACGCTATGTCGCCTATTAACTTCACAACACTTCCACCAGTTCTCATTTCAGAATATCTTGACCAAATTGCTCCTCCTTATGTACCCGAACAAGAATTATTCTGTTCACGTCCAATCACCGATAATAATTCAAGCTTAACCGACTGCTTTTCCTTAAAAGAATTAAAGGGGGTACTGTCTTCACTTCCCGATTCAGCTCCAGGCGAAGACGGCATATTGTATAGTTTTTTAAGCAATTTAGGAGATAATGCTTTACAATATTATTTACATTTAATTAATAAAATCTTCTTATCAGGTAACATTCCTCAGCACTGGAAAGTGCAGTCAGTGTTACCAATTTTAAAACCGTGTAAGTCCCCATCCGAAGTAAATTCGTTCCGTCCTATCGCTCTATCAAATGTTACTGCGAAAGTGGCTGAACATTTAATAAAAAATAGATTAGAATATTATATAGAAAATAAAAACCTGCTGTGTGAATCTCAATGTGGATTTAGAAAAGGAAAGAGCACATTAGATAATATTAGTATTTTTATAACTGATATAAGACTAGCATTTTTACATAATGAGTCCGTAGTCGCTTCTTTTCTAGACATTAAATCTGCTTATGATAATGTTCTTTTACCAGTTTTAAAAGACAAATTGATTAAGTTAAACGTTCCATCTGTTCTAATTAATTTTGTTATTAATATGTTGACGGGAAGACAATTAAAACTAAACTCAAGTTATCGAACCCTATACAAGGGTCTGCCACAGGGTTCCCCCCTCAGTCCATTATTATATAATATATACACACACGATATGGAAAAATCTTTACCCAAAACAGTCTCTATATTACAATATGCGGATGATTTGGTCATATATAGTTGCGATAAATCAATACAAACTGCTTGCCTTAAAGTAACAGATGCGCTTACACATTTAAAAAACTGGATGGATAAGAATGGTCTTGACTTGTCTATTAATAAAAGTGCGACAGTTCTATTTACTAAAAAGAGATTACCACCGCCAGTTCATGTCAGATACAACAATGAGACCTTACCTACTAAAACTAATATAAAATTTCTAGGAGTCATACTGGACTCTAAACTTAGCGGATCTCCACACATCGACTACATAAGTGCGAAATGTGAACGTACTCTCAACATTTTACGATGCCTTTCAGGTGTTTGGTGGGGTGCACATCCATATTCCATGAAATTAATATATAATGCTTTAATCAGAAGTGTCCTTGATTATGGTTTGTTCTTGTTGGAACCTTGTAACATAACAGCAGTCAGCAAATTAGATATCATCCAATCAAAAGCCTTAAGAATTGTGTCAGGCGCTATGAAATCAAGTCCCGTTAACGCTCTTCAAGTGGAATGTAGCGAACCCCCGTTGATATTAAGACGGCAGTATTTAGCAGACAGATTTTTTTATAGAATTTTGCAGTTTTCCAACCATCCTTTAGTGCCTAAAATGTATAAACTCCATGAACTTTTACCTGAAAACCAAAATAATGTACCATGTTTAGAGATAAGTTTACAGCGGTTTCTCAGGATCAATGCTCCAACTTACCGGTCTCCAAAGCTACCTATTTATTGTTGTGAATATGACGCATTGGTTACACCTTTCCAAATATATGATAACATTGGCATATCTAAAGATACCATAGATGCTCAAAAAGAACTTAATTTCCTTATTCACGAAAAATGGTCAAATTGGCATCAAGTATACTGCGATGCATCTAAGCTGTCAAGTGACGGATGTGTTGGCGTAGGAGTATATCATAGTCAGTACAAGATTGTCCAGAAAATTAAACTGCCACCTGAGTCATCTGTTTTTACAGGAGAATGCCTCGGTATTTTAAAATCTATAGAATACGTGATGCTTATGAAGTTAACAAAAACAGTAATATTTACAGATTCCAAAAGTGCTTTACAAACTCTTCAAAGATTTCCATTTAAGTCACAAACATATTTTCCATTAATATTTGATATCAAGACTAAACTGCGTCAATGTTTGATGAAAGGTTATTCTGTTGATCTCGTTTGGGTACCAGGTCACTCCAATATAAAAGGTAATCTTAAGGCTGACGAACTAGCCAAGGATGCGGTAGGGTGTGGTGATGTCGTTCCTTACATTAATTTCACACAGGATTTAGCTACTTTGCCGGCAGCTTATCTCCAAGTCTCTTGGGATAAATTGTGGGCAGAAACTGCTCGATATAAAGGAAAACATTACTTTAATATTCAGCCCAAAATATCAAAAAAACCTTGGTTTAGATTAATATCTTTCGATAAAAAGAACACCTCTATTTTAATTCGCTTAAGGTTAGGTCATGTGTGTAGTCCCGTTCACCTTGCAAGACTAGGCATTGAGACGAGTCCTGCCTGTGGATGCGGATTTGAAATTGGGGATATTAATCACATATTTCTGAGCTGTCCTCTTTATGATAATACAGATTTGTATAATACATTGCAGTCTTTACAGATCCCTTTCCCCACTAACATGTCGTGCATACTGTCATCGTTACATAAAGGAATATATAAAGCTTTATTTAGTTTTTTAACTGTAAATAATATTAAATTGTAAATATTTGGTTTTAAAAATTATTTAATTTTAGTATTAGTATTAGTTTTTCTTAGTTTCATATTTAAAATATTTTATTGTTGTCTTTCTGTTATCCTTTAGATTCCTATTTTCCGTATACCTACTTTCCTGATCCTATTATTTTTTCCCAAATTCCACTTCCGACTAACCTTCTATAATATAATATTCGTTTTTAAATATTTCCCGTTTCCCGTTTTACCTTATTCCTTGGCAACACTAAAATGCCAAACCATCAAATGTCAAACTCCGAAAAACTGAAGACTAAACTATAGAACATGAGCAATGGCAAAATACGCTGACGCGTGATGCCACACTGAAGAAAAAAAAAAAAAAAAAAGGGAACTAAACGACTTTACCATATTTTAAGTGGAATTATGTACTTAAATACAATAAAATGCACTCTAGGAACCAAAAATACGAATTCCGCGCGAAAGTGTATCGGCACTATTAAAAAAAATAGTGTCATATAAATTGCCATTTTAAAAGTAACTTAATTCATAAATAATTCACAAATATTTAATTTAATACGATGTGGCAAGAAATGATTATTTTTTAATTTAGAATTTGAATTTAAAATTAATCCCGTTACGATTTATGTGCTAGTTTAGCTATCGTAATTTCAGATTTCCATATACTTTTTCTTTTACTGGCAATTGCAAGACAAGGACATCATCTATCCTCGTAGCTGTCTCGCTCTGAAGGTATTTTCCCTTTGGCATAGAGATCGTATTAATTAAAGTAATACTAACTCTACGTTTAAACGGTTTTTTGATATTGACATATTGTTCTTACTCATTCCAGTTAGTATATAAGTTCCTTGAAACTGCCTTCTAAACTTTATCTTGAGCACCGCTATGACATCTGGCGTAAAGTAGCTAAAAGCATATAATGTTATATGAATCTTACCAAAGCGGCATCTAGTGCCGAATAGCAACACTATCAAGCCGTCCAAGTAAGTAAATACAGCCTTCATAATATAGCCGGTGCTCACAGCGTCACAGTTCGGCTGACTGCGCAGTTTTGGCTGTTCTTAAATTGTCCGCTAGGGGCGCTGCTGGACGAACTTGTCATTAATTATGGTCATTGAACTCAGGTGCTTATCGTTGTGAATTAATATTCATTACCTACGACTATAACTTATTCATATTAACTAGGTGCATTTTATTTAACATAATCGTCCTGATCATGTTAAATAAAATGCACCTAGTAAATATGAATAAGTTAGTACTTTTTTCTATTTCACGCAGGTAACCAGGTTTTTTGTATACAGGGTGGAAAGGACTCAAAGGTTTAATCGGTAATTAAAAACAAAATCAGCTATTTGACACATTCTGACCGTGTGTAGGTATTGCACTTTTGTAGAAAAAAAGCTGTTGGGTTTTTAAAATCACCGTTCTTATTTCTATACCCGCATTGCCTACCCGGTTTCTTCGTAGCGTTTACGTGGTTACTTCGTAGCGCCTACGTGGTTGCTTTGTAGCCCCTACATAGCGTCAACGTAGCTCCACGCAACGGTTATGCTGTTCATAGATCTGATTTATGCCACGCCATCGTAGCACTGGCAATGCTACTGGCTCCGTGTAGTGTACGACATAGATAACTATGGAAGTTGTAACCGGTCAAAAGTATTAACTTTTGACCGGTTACAACTTTTTTAACAGTAACTAGCATTTACTTAAAAACTCATTAGATTTGAATAACATCGTGTTGTAGTGATTAGGCTATTATAACTAAGGCGTTCTCAAACAATATATTTTTAATACAGAAAACGCATTTTAAATTTTTTTTTAGTTTTGTCGGATTAAAGTACCTTTGTACTCTAATATTTTATGTTTTTTTTTTCCTATGTTGTCTAGTGTGTGTACATAAATAGTAAAATAAATAAATAAAGTTTTGACCGTAACATACTCACGGCGACAGATCATACTATACATTGTCCACGCTTTGTTGGTGGTTTGTGGTTTTCCGTACAATCGAGATCTGCATAAACTGGTTTTGTAAAGCTTGATTGGTCGTGATGCCTTACACTTATTCGTTTTTTTGGAGGCAATCTTTTTTATCATATATCATCATATTAGTGCAAACTTACTATCGATATTGAAGTCTTCAATATTTATGACGTGTTTTTCAACAAGCGATAAGTATTTATTCAAAATCATTCTAAGAAATCCTATAAGAATGATTTTGAATAAGTTCTGTGTACTTGCATACCTTTGTTTCAAGGAAGAGTTCTTTCCCTTTCATATTAATTTCTCATTCACATGCCGTGTATAATATACATTTAACTTTACACGACACAGGTAGCCAACATTCATTCAACACTCATTTTTCTCATGTAAACAAATTGTAAAGATTTTATCTGTAATTTCATGTAATTTTGGAGTTACGAGTATTGTTTGTAAGAAGATTATTACTCAATTATAAATATGGGTCTTTCAATAACCGCTGTTAGTATCTACTTGTTCAACATTTAAAACACAAATATAAACATTGTGAGGTTTATGGTTTGAGTTTTATAATGTATGCACAAAACGTTTGTATAGTTAAATATTATATGTTTATCCTAACCAAATTAAAATGGACGTTCATTTTCCTTAACAAGTGGAATCAAGTTTAAAAGTCAAATGCTTTGAGAAGTAGACAGGTATGTTTATTTAGGTACAGACGCAAGCAGGTCAAGATACCCGATACTGTCAAATTTTCCCAACCAATCTTGAACCTTATACTTTTACTTTAAGGTTAAAATTGTATTAAAGAAATTTGACAGATTGTGGAAGCTTGATGTGCTGGCGACTGTACCTACGAGTACCTATTAGATACTCGTATCTTAGAAGTAATTGAATACAAAGTGCACACGCATAGCTGTATTACATAGATCTAAGGTATTTAATACCAGTAATGAATACCTAGAAACAGCACAATGAAGCGAACGCAACATTCGTTTGAACTCATTGTTATTATAATTTATAATGAAGTACCTGCAATTAAAACATATTGTTAGGAAAATAATGAATAGAATAATTGTACCTTAACAAGTAAACATAAAATATTACTCTGCTGGTATCTTACCTATAGGGTGATTGGTAATTAGTGACCGATACTTCAACACGTGATTGTACTCATGATAACATACAACTTTCATTAACTTTGATCACAATGACACAACTGTCATATGAAATTCGGGGTTGCGAGCCGTGCGGGTGCTCTGCCTACCCACTGTGGCACGGAACGTTAGTAATGAGACAACAGCGTAACGCGGCTAACAGCTGATAGGTCAAAGGCGCACGCGCGCGCAAACTTCATACGGCTGTTGTGTTATTGTGATATAAGTGAATGAGTGAAAAACATTTTTCTTTGGGAAAGTTGCTTGTTTTCATGAGTACAATCACGTGTTTAAGTATCGGTCACTAATTACCAGTCATCCTATATAAACGTCTCATAGATGTATCTTAACATTTTATAGGAACGCTCCATGTGGTAATTTACTTCCTCTCTTCTATATTATGTATATATAAAAATGAATCCCTATTTCCCTTGGTCACGCCATAACTTAACCGATTTAATTCGTCTTCTTTTATACGTTTTTTAATACTTTGTAGAAGGTTTTTAGGTAGGTAGGTATTATGTAGGGTACGTAGGTAGTAGGTAAGTAGTGGGTAGGAACAAGTGCATTGCAACGCATGCTGAGATCAGCTAGTATATATAATATAAAACCAGAATACAGTTTTATAAAAATAAAAAAACTAAAATACGGAGGATCATTTTCCGCAATTTAATAAAGTGTAATACCTACACGGTCAAAATGTATGGAACAGCAGGTTTTTTTTTTTAATTATTATTTAGTGCGGGGGTTCGAAAAGATGTCCTGAATAACGTCGTAACCGTTTGTGAGTCGATGTCCCTTGTATACAGAAACTGAATAATGCGTTATGTAATGTTATGTACGTAATGAGTTGTGCAATGTTTCCCTACGTAGGTACTTACTTTTAAGAAAACGGTACACAACCTTTCACCTTTTCCAACGAATTTCTAGAAGAAAATAAAACTTCAACTTCGGTAAATGTATAAGGAAATATTATGAAGATTTTTTTTCTCCTTTGAAATCTTGAGCGCGTGTTAGCAAAGGAACGACATTTTACGAGTACAATACTTTGTAATATTCCGCCAGGTGATGTTGGGTTCATCCTGGCACCTGGGGTAAAGTTTATTCAATGCATGTTCCAACTTGCACATGCTACGGCCACATTATCGGAGGAATATTTATCTCGGGTTGTCTTGTCGCGATAAAAACTTCCTATTCGGTCATCGGCGAAATGATAAGCGGATGCGTTGTTCAAACGACATTAAGGTAGACACTTCTAGTATAACATGGCCCCGATAGTTTTCCGTATAATGAGCGATCCGCATAAACTATTTTGTATAGCTTGATTGGTCGTTGTGCTTATCTACATATTATATTTCGGTAATTGTGACGTTTTTATGATAGTCTCGCGAATTCCATAAAATTAGCTAGGTTTAATAATTTTGAAAAACTCCAAAAGTTTTTCACTGTTCTACTCCAGGATTTTGTATTGTCGATCAATCCCATCCACGTCCAAAAATATGCGCACGTCCGTCACACCCAAAGTCTACGCTGCAACTAAAAAACTGAAGATTAGCTGCTAATGTGGCCCTAGCCTAGTTGTTCCTTATACTAATGTGTAAGGAATACCTTAATTGAGTAGGCTAAAGAACAAGAGACTGTTTAGAACAGTAACCTTAGGGTCAGTTCACACCGAGACGCGACGCGACGCGACGATACTTGAAGAGGCCAGTGATTTCGCGCTGCGTCACTCCACGCCGCGGCGCAGCGCTGCATGGCGCAACGTATTCTGAATTCTACTGAAATCTACCTCACGAGGCCGCTCGACGCAGCGCTGCATGGCGCAACGTATTCTGAATTCTCACAACGAAATGTGTATCTTTTCGTGTAGAAAATATAGTTATATTTTGAATCTCTTCTATCGCTCTTTAAAAGTGTGCGCGCAGCGTCGCGTTGCGTCGCGTTCCGGTGTGAACTGATCCTTACTGAAGTAAACCATGATAGGTTAAGCCTAAGTAAGTTCAAGGTGAAATACAATTTCCTTTATTTGTTCATTGAACTTACCTTTAACATTTATCTTTAGACGCACTTTTAGAGCGTGGGCATGGGCATGGGCATTGACACAAAAATACTAAAACACAACAATGCTTTGCTGTCTTTTATTTCTATAGGAGATTAAAATAATTCTATTGTCAGGGTCAGCTTTGTCTAGACCCAGTTTACATTCATTCATGATTTATTGAGTTTCAGCTGAATAACGGGAGTTAGACTTTTAAACAAGATTTTATTTTTATTGCGGGAGGAAGAACGGTAAAATTAGCACGCACAGCTGGGTGGCAAATAAGAATTTAGCGTCCGACAAGTTCAGGAAAAAGCCACTCAGTTTAGTTAGAATCGTGCCGAGCCGTCCCGAACCGAATATGCTGTACCGATAGTAGTTTACGAACGAGGTATACGGATCAGCATGACCCGAATAAAAGCCGTATTTATGGGGTAATTAGTTTTACCTGGGTATTGTCGTTCAATATAAACAGACGTATCAAAATTTGATGGCTCGAGCAAGTGCGGGGCACCACTTCTTAGACTGACCCCTGATATACGACATCTTGAAATGACTAAATAGTTTATTCGGTACCGCACAGCGCAGATTGAATAATAGTCACTTGAACTGCCATAACCGTAAGTGAGTAAACATTACCATCATCGCCATTTCTTATATGTCCATTTCTATGGACTATAACGTATGGTAACTTATTGCTGTTATTATCGCATCCATTTCAAAACAGATGGGTAAAGATGAACTTACCTAAAAAGCATATGTCACTATGGCCAAAGGTACCAATAAAATTCATTTCATTATTTATTTCATTCATTCGCGATCATCACAACTAAACTGAGTTCAAGACCTGTTCAGCGTCAGGTGGTATACCTGGTGTTGCCATCTGTTATTACGCTGAGCTGAGGCCTTTTTGGCATTAATAGTTTTGTTTATTTTGTTTCATGTATGCCTATAAATACAATATTCTTTCTTTCTGTTTGTGTCAAATCATTATGGAATAACAATGACATAGCCTTCGATCAATAATATGACATAGCTTATGAACGCCATTAGATTACCTGACCACGTTCAGCGAAATCCGCTCTAACTTAAATTAAAAATAATAATTTGCAGCATATAATTCGGTATACCTTTTATATACTTTTCGTCGCTGGCTAGGTTGTTGACTTTGACAAACCGGTTTCTGAATGAGCATAGGGTTCACAGATTGAGCTCCGGAGCGATGAACGATGTGCAAAGGACTACTCGGCAATGCCCTATACATTAAGTTAGGGTATATTTTTTGTAAATCCTATCGCTCAAGGTTAAAGCACCAAGATCGGCCACGTAATTCATTTTTTTTTTGTTTTTTTTTTTTTCATTTTTTTTTGCAATTGGTAAGTCAGTGTCCGCAACAAGTGGTTTTACAGAGTTATAATCATTAAAATCATCAATGCATGACTTTTTCATGAAATTGTAAAAATTTGAATGTCGCGAGGTATCCTGTCGTTTCACCCTTAACAACAACAAGATATAATATAGATTTAAGGAAACCTTTGATTTAAATTTACCTGTTTAGGTAAACACTAGGAAGGTACACTTCTTGCCTTTTAGAAGATATAGGCAGATCACTGTATTTGTTGCTTAGTAATAAAACGTCTAGGAGGAAAAGCCAATGATTTTACTGAGTACTGGTAACAACATAATAGCAGTATGGATCCAGTTGGTACCAGGTGACCAGGTTCGTTCTCTACTTGACCTTCAGACATTTATTGGAGAGTGAAAAATAAGTAGTCCGAAAAGGATTTATTGATAAAAGTTACTTCGAAAAGAATTATTGTGCCGCTAGTCTTAACTTCGGGGAAAATATTTAATCTATGATTGGATAAACTGGATCAAATGACAGTGAAATAGGTCGGTTGTTTTTTTGTGTCTGAACCCAGATGTCTGCTGTAGTACCTGACACAGAGTCTGTCCTCTTTAATCAACTTCTAAAAAAGGAGGTGGTTATCTCTTTTTTGTTTACATGTAGTCCATGCTCCGTGATTACCTGCTAGTCCGATTTAAGTGTTTTAGTTTTTTTTTATTTGGTAGAGGAAGCTTGTGCGGTTGTTTTATATTTATTTCATTAACTTTGTTCTCTTACTTTATGAGTTATCCTCTAAAATATACATTTTGTCTTCTTGGTATAGACGAAGAAGATTTTTTTATTTTAAGCATATCATCCACCGATGTGGACGATGTGCTTAGCTTACACACCATCATCATGAAAATGGGTAAAATAAAAAAGTCAATGAAACAAAAACAAGTCATCGACTTTTAACATTTATTTAGGTAGTTCATTGATAATATTTGAAATCATTTATATCGGTGTATTTGTTAAATACTTGTTTTTGTTTAACTACAGTCATATACTTTCAGGCTTTGCAGAGAATATAATCGATTTAACCTTTACGTTCCTAATCATACGAGTATGTTTGTTTTGTCTTGGCGAGCAATCATTTTAAGCTGTGATCTATTTAATTTATTATTAAATCGATTAAGTGTCGTTGCACTCTTGTTATGAACGAAAGCTAATTGCTTTAATAGAGTCTTAGGGATCAAGGTTACTGTAGATTGCACTTGTTTATAAACAAGGTATTTTGGTTGTCTTAATTTACTTTGTAGTTTGTTTTACTAAAAGGTATTTAGTTGCGGTTTGCACACTGGCACTTGATAGATACGATATTTAAATAATAATAATAATATAATGATAACGATTTGTTTTCTCCCACAAAGTACAAATACAATATACAGATGTTACAAATATTGGAGGTACACAGGTTTGTGGGAGTCAGGAATCCAAACTAGGAAACCCTGTGCTATGGACCCCTTGGCCCCCCTCGCCGAGATTGGAATTATCACAATTTTACGATAGATTGTAGTTGCAGGTATTGTACGAAAAGAATAAAAGAAAGAGTACTAATCTAAATAAAATAAAATCAAATATAAAATTGCGAGTGTTTCTATGATACTTGATGATCTTCCTTTGTATTACAGCTATGCTTTTCTTAATGGTTTCTTGACCAGTTTGGTGAGCTGATATTATACCATATTTGTTGCAGAAATAAACAACGAATTTTCAAGAGAAATTTGGGCAAAAAATATCACATTTACGGAAGTCAATACAAGATCCAGGTAAGCTCATCTAGACACCAAATAAACATAAGGTTAATGAAAATAATTAGGCACTAAAAGTATAACTGGACATTTTAATTAATGAAAAGGCAATTAAACAAGAAGACGGTTAATAAAGTGATGAATCGTTTTGAAAGTCGGCAGATGAAATTTTGGTGCACGTTTTTATGAAATTGGGTAACCGCGAAATCTTTTGTGCGCTCATGAATGGTCCTAATTGAAACTGCAATCGAGAGTGCACTTAAATATGTTATGATAAAATGTAAGATTACCTCCCAGTGTTTGAATATCTGATATTTAAATCTCATGTTAGTCATTGTTTGTCAGAAAACGATCATAAAACTTGACATAACTGATTAAATATCGGATAGTATTTTCGAAATTTGGTGTGCACTAAAATAAAAATGATGTTGCAGTAACCACACTGATTGCTTCACTAGCACTTACGATGTCAGTTGGTTTCACCTTTTCATTTTTGCATGTGAATCCAATTCTTATGCATGCAGCCATTTCTTTAAAGTTTACAGTTGCTATGGTATTCATGTTTAATTAAATTGCTCGGTTGCAAAATGACTGACTTTAAGTTTTGCAAATTACTTACTGAGTTTAGTTTTGCCATCAAAATTACTATTGCAATATTTGTCCCGTGTACGGAAGTTTGGAAAACTTTGTGCATCGTCAGAGGCTAAGAGCATTTTCTCTACATACGGAAACACATACAACTTTTAACACCTTGTCTAGTTAAACAAGCCAGTTCATTTTCCCGATTCCTTAAACTTACGGAACAAACACTCTCAAAAAAACTGCAAAATAGCTGGCTTAGTTTAATATAGGTACGGAAACTTCAGAAAATAAAACTTTAATGTCATTCATTTTTAATTAACCCCCGACCAAAAAAGAGGGGTGTTATAAGTTTGACGTGTGTATCTGTGTGTCTGTGTATCTGTGTGTCTGTCTGTGGTAGCGTAGCTCCTAAACGGATGAACCGATTTTGATAAAATTGGTATCGTTTGAAAGGTATTTTAATCGAGAGTGTTTTTAGCTATGTTTCGAGAAAATCTGCTCAGTCGTTTGAAGCTCATCACCTCTTTTCTAGTTGATGAAGGGACATAAACAACTTCTACGGGTCTGATCGATTCTAAATTTGGATTCTTGTAACCATAGGCATAACCAGGGGGGAAGGCTGCACCCCCCACACCCCTTAAAGCTAGAGATTTTTTAAAAATTTATGACTTTCTTTGTTTTCGTTAATTAGCGAGAAGAGACGCAACACCGAGAAAAGTGAAAGGAATGGAAGGAGACCTATGCCCAGGAGTGGGACAGTCAAGGCTTAAAAATAATAATTTAAGTTTAAAAAGCATGAAATAAAAATTAAATTAAAAATTTAAAAAACCCCCGACTGAAAAAAACCTCTAAAAAACCTAAAATAAAATTAATCTAAGCGTCGTAGCGTCGGGGGACCGCTAAGTAAACCGCTCAGCACAAACACTAAACAAAGCGGACCCCCGACGCTACGACGCTTAGATTAATTTTATTTTTGGTTTTTTAGAGGTTGTTTTCAGGGGGTTTTTTAAATTTAATTTTCATTTTATGCTTTTTTTTATCTTGTAATTAAATCAAAAAAATAAATTATCCTATATTCTTACAAACTGTATGAGTACCAGCACGGGTAGCATGACCGCCGTAGAAACGGGCTATGTCGACGGAAGAATCAAGAAACTGACACATTGTCATTGTCTACCTATCTGTCATTATATCGTTTCTTCTGTAGACAAACCTCTTTTCTAGTGGTCATGCTACGGCACAAGTAGAATAGGACGACAGTCTAAATAATCGAGGAGAAAAATCCAGGAATTTTCCAAACTACGAAAACGAGCACTAATCTCTAGCGATTCACGCGTGTTAGTTTTCGTCAAACAAGATAGTTAGAATATTTTTTATTTTACAAAATATCTTAATTTACTTTTTTTTACAAGATACGTCTCTGAGTCGCTCATTATAGTCAGTGTGAAGACATTCGGACATCATACGTGTTCTTTTATCCACCTTCGAGGTCACCTCCTTCTTAACGCGTTGTCAGTGCAATTTCTTTCATTGTTCTTCAACAGGTAACTTTCCTCACTTACTGATGTTATTGTTGTTGACCTTTACTTAGCATTAATGGAAATCTTTTAGTTTGGAACCTTTTATTATGTTTCCCGTTGCGAAATCCAATAAACATGGCCTTAATGACACACTTCGCGAAAGAAATCCATTTGCGTATTTACCAAATTATCATTAGACAGAACGATATAAATTTCAATTAGCTATGTAAAATATCCATGAATTTTAAAATTTTATGGGTTTTGTGTACTTACTTTTAATGTCTCAACTCAAACATTGTTACAAGCAAACATAACTCCTAAATTGCTTCTTTCGAATTGGTTTTGGGTGATCCCAAAACTTCAACTGAAGATTTCAAAATGAAAAAAGAAATCTAAGCTTTTTTCTAATTCTAAATGTTGCATTTTTTGCAGTGACCTCAGCATGTTTTCAAAGAACCTGTAACATTTATTAACTTGAAGGATAACAACAGCTGTACATTAATATATATCACCATGTATTAGCCTTAGATTAGCAAAAAATATACCCATTTGTATTTTTAAAACCGGTTTCATTCGTTTTCGAAATCGGTGAGGCACGTTTTTATAATCAAAATTAATGAAGTAGTTTTATTTGACATTCAGTTATTGGTCAAGGTTAGCTTGATATACAACATTCCTAATTTTCTAATAAAATTTATAATACATAATATAAAATCAGCTGTTAGCGAACACTGCGGGTATTTGCCTCGGCATTTATTTGAAGTTATTCATCTATGTGTGTGTGCGTGTGCTGTGTCGAAGTGTTTCATTCATAAAAAGGGGGAGGGAGTAAACACTAGGAATTTTTCCTGTATCGGGGAGCCTTTGCAAACATTTAAATTCATACATACACAAACAGCCAGACTCGGTACAATACAACCTGTAGGCCATACAAATATTTGTACCGTGCGGGGATCGAACTGGCGACACGCAGCGCAAACAATCGCTCAGCCACTGCGCCAACCGTGCCGTCAACGCGATCAAATAAATACGTTTGTCATGATACTCAAAAGCATAAACATATGATTTTCCCAAAGCTGATACACAGGCCTCCTCTCTATGAGAAGGAATTTGGTACCACACTACCACGCTAGCCCAGTGCAGATTGGTGGATGTCAAATGTGGTCGAATTTTTGCGAAAATGGCCTGGTTGATAAGTATTTCTTATACAAAAATTTTCTGACGATACTTTTCCTACCTAGGTTAGGCAAAATGATGATAACAACGAAAATTATCTGTCGATTGATAAATCGGCCTTTGGTGATTCCTCTGTCCAAGAAATCCTTTATCTAACTAATAAGGAATATATACAAGGTGGCGACGACAGTAAATGAAAAATTGGTAATAAGTACTCACTAGTTCATTTAATAAATCGAAAATCAATAAAAAAAAAACAATACACCGCCGTACATGGGCACTTATAAAAAGTCGACAAAAAGGTGCTCGGTTCGGGTTAGTCGTTTCCTATGGAGAAGAACCGGCAAGAAACTCCATGGTTACTCTTTTAAAATCATCGTTTCACAATATTTTTATGTTACAGCGTTAGTACCTACTTCAGTGTGGGAGGACACCGTAGGCCCGACAATAAGAAGTCGTTGCTTACTACAAAATGTAGAAAAAAGTAAAAATTTACCAAGGATCTAGGAATCTATAAGGCTTACAATGTCTACACATTCACAAACAATCGGTAAATAATAAAAAAGAATCTGTACAACAACAAAAATAAAAGAAGAAAATTTTACAAAAAGACTAGATTAAACAAGTGACACAAATGTTGTCATCAGTGCTGTACTAATATTTTAAAACTATCAAATAAATCCTAATATAGAAATTTATTTATAAACCTGATAACGAAATATAACACCATTTATAAATATTGGTTCACTAACCTCAGGTAGGTTAGTAGGGGAGACCGGGGCAAAATCGTACAGCTAGGGGTTTAGGGTTGTAGTTCTTTCATCTTAAAACACTAATTAAGTTTACTCAACAATTATAATTACTCAGTCTCATAAGGAACATAATTACTTGCACATTTTTGGAATAATTAAAATATTAAACAATAAAAACCAAAAATTAAAAAACTTCTTCTAATTACGGTTTTGCCCCGACACATGGGCAAAACCGTACATAAGATACGAAACCGCCCCAGAAATTATCTAGACGCAACGTGGGATGCGTTGCTTCTAGATGAAGATACATACAAAATTATCTAAATCCTCTGGGTCCATAACCTGTACAGCCTTCATGAGCCCAACCTTTACACTCCCTACATTGCGCCCAACCTTCATCCACGCGGCTTGAACCGTATTCTTCGAGGCAGTACAAGCTAATGTTATCATTTATTATCGTTATTTTGGTTTTTTGGTCTATGGCGGTTGATTGAAATTAAGCATTTTAACTGCACCTAAAATAAAAAAAATAAGTAAGTTTATATTCATTCATGCGGGTCAAAATCCGTGGCCGGTTTTGCCCTGTACGGTTTTGACCCAAGGCTCAATGTATAAATATATCACTCTCTACTACACACGCAAACCAATTTTGCTATATATAACTCAAATATTTGTTAATTACGTGTAAATACACACACTTTCACATAGTTGATTGGACACTTACCTTTTAAATACGTAAATTTCATTAATATTGATTGCATTTGCACAAAAATAAGATCAAGTACGCCGAAAAACAATAAAATCGATTATTTAGATAACGATCGTGCCTGCAGCGATAAGGTTTTGTTAACAAATAGCTACCAATGGTCGACGCCGCTGAGCAGTTAGCGGGCGGAAACTTTGAATTATTGACAAGAATAGTCATGCTGTACTGTTTTATCCCGGTATACGGTTTTGTACAGGTCTCCCCTACCTATAATGCGCACTAATTCGCATCTGGAAATAAAATTTAAATTTGGAACGGATTTGCCAATGGTTTTTGAAGTAGCGAATTGGCAACATGTGTTTAGTGTTTATTCCGATGCGTTGGGGGTTCTTAACCGGTCGTGCTAGGCTATTAATCTATATCGTGTAAAAATGCTGAAAATAAAAAACGATGACAATTTGTGTAACTGCTGGATATTTTCCATTGAATTTTTGTATGCACGCTGGGAACATCATGCGCCGGCACCACCCTGTATGCCAAAAAATCAACGCACGTCACAGTTTTTCAGCGTATTTGATTCGCCTAATGCAGTTGTTTCGAAGATCCTTCAATCGATTAATATTTATTACCGCAGTGAATCGTTCCAAAGGTTAATGATTGCAATTGTGGCATAGATAAAGGTCAAAACAACAGCAGCAGATAAGTAGCAGTATTATAGCCAAAAAAATACACAATTACTTAGTTTCATAAACGTGAAAATCACTTTCGTTTTGGTTGTAATACATTGTAATATTGACGTGGTAATTATTTTCGGCGTCGTCAATCGCCCCACGTGTATGCATAGTTCTGCCGGTGCCAAACTTATGCGGTATAAAGCACACACGGGGATTTGCGTGAACGCTTAGTGCGAGCAAAGGACTCTGTCGGAGAGCGCGTTTTGTTTTGTAGACTAGTGTGTCCGTGGTGTGCGTCTGCGCAGTTCTCGTCGCGCCGCCCGCCCCACTGTGCGCGCGCCTCATTTTGTGCTTTGTTTATTTTAAGGGTGAGTTATTTTTAAATTTTCTTTTAGGATTGTCAAATAACATTTTGTGTGGTAACTTTCATTTTTATTCATTTCGTTTTGTTAATATTTTAAGCTTAGGCTTTGTTTTTGGTCATTGTTTGGCATGATAGACCTCTTAAATAGATCAATGGTGGTCATTTCGTTGGTTTCAAGTATTGGTAAGTAGTTCAAAATTGTATGAAGCTAACCCAAATGTCTCTAGATTTTGTTAAATATTTTAACATGAGTTCAGTTCATTATGATGTGAGTTTTTTTGTTTGAAAGATTATGAAAGCTTGTATTCACAATATTTTAATGGGAGCACACTTAGGCCTTGTAATCGTACAAGTCTTAATATTCTTAGGTAAATAGGCTTACTATGAATCAGTGTAATACCTAGATCATACTTTGTACCTCCTGGCACGATAAATAGATCATTTGTATAATCATTCCTAAGATTCGAATGATTTCCATAGAGCTAGGCAGGTGCTTTATTATTCTCACATTATTCGATGAAAAACATGAATGTGGATGTAAAAAAACGCATCAGATTAGCCTTATCTATTACTTAATTAATCCCTTTCTAGATATCATACATACACGGTGTAAATCACCTCATCACGAAGCCGTCAACCAAGCATTCTGTATATGAGACTAAGTAACTTTACGCAAAAATTATTGCTGGGAAACGACTTTTTTTTGGGGGGTGTAAAATCATGTTTTGTGGTAGAACTCAATGTAACGCACTCAAAACATTGTGCTGTTGGACGGATTGAATAGTACGGGGGTCGTGGAGGTGTTTAAAGTAAAAATCTTACATTAAAAACTTGTATTTAAAAAAATACTTGTCAAAAAGTTGGAACTTTGACCCCTAATATCTCCATAACTAGAAGGTTCCCAGGTATGGTGTAGAACAAAAAAATGATCGTAATGACAGGGAGAACCAGTGCCTTTCGGCTTCGTTAAGAGGTGTTTTACACCCTTTATTTGTACGCTAATTAAATAAAATATGAAATACATTATTATTCTTCGTTGTAGATAATTCGGATAATCGACTTTTGATAAAGATAATGCGAGTTCTTAAATAGAGTTAATTAAAATAAATTTCACTAGTTGTGCGACAGAATGTCAGAAACAAACAGTGTAACGAAGGTATGTAATATAAATTATTTTTCATTGTTTAAATATTTATTATATTATTTATTATATTTTTTCTTTTTGTAAAATTTAGAAGTTCAGTCTTATGCCCTCGAATCTTGGACACAAACCGTTTTCTAGTGAATATGGAATGAATTCGCTCAAAAAATGTTCGCGTTGGGCAAGAAAAAAAAGACGTACCTACCTATGTCTTATTATTATGTCATATCGATTGATAATAAGAATAACACTTACTTAACAACTTCAATCTCATCATAATTTCAATGCCACGTGAGTCATTTAACGAATGGTCTTTGGTATTATGAATATTTAATAGCCATTATATTTTATGTTAGGGTTATTTCATATTATCGATACAAATGAAAATTTGATCTATCTCATTGCATACATGATTATGATAATTTAAAATGATTCAAGGTCACGCGTGCGTAGGGTAATGCACTTTGACCTTGTTTTATTAGATCATGGTGAAGAAATAGCCAAAAAGCACGTTCTCTTTCTTTCGAAACATTTTCAAAATCATCGGTTGTATCGTTTCACGTTCGATGCGTTCGAGTCGGAGGCGTTGCGCGCGCGCCGACCTTGGCGACGCGACGGCACAGCGGCTATTCATTCGCACACGTGGGGCTATAGCCTCCCATCCACTGCACTGCCAATGCTGTGGCCGTGGATTTCATTTGTTTCTTTTACCATTGTGTTGTGTGTGGAACGTGGATAGCTCGGGTAATATATTTATGGGAGATCTGTAGTCAGACTAAATACCTCTACATACACCTGTCGTATTTTGTTCTTTGCACATTTAAGACTATATATAATATCATCTAAAGGTTGCGTTAAATTGGATTTTAGGAGTTCTACCGAGAAATATAAGGGCAAATATGTTGATCTCATACGTGGTACTTTCTGGAACATGAAAGAAAGTAAAAATAAGGTTTCCGTGAGGAAAATACGGAAATATTAATGACCCTTGAACTCGTGGTTGTTGCCCGTTCGTTCAAAGACTTTAGAATTTGTGTCACTACTTAATTTGGTAATTTCCTTTACCCTTCTATTGTTTAAGATTTTCATTGGCCACAAAAATAAAACGTAACTTTGTTTCAAAACCAGTTATTTAGGGATTAAGGGCTGAAGAGAGTTGAGTGACTGTGTGACTGGATGAAAAGTTCTGTCAATTCATTGCTTCCGAAAAATATTCTTACATTTTTCAGTTTTTTATTGCAAACTTCTACATTATTGCTCGTTTGTCTAGTGGTCGTGTTCGGGGTTATACTCGTATTCTGTAATGTTTGAGTTTGAGTGACCAGTGAAGTATTTGTTGCTTTGTGTGGGCGACTAAGATGACTCAGAAATAGCACGGCCGGCGTTGTTTAGTAAATAAACAGTCGCGGCACACAACGCATTATTATGTATTACATAAACGCCGCTCGCATTCACATTTCTTTTTCATGGATTCATGGCTAATGAACTAGTGTTCTGCTTGTTATGCCTACCTATTGAGGTGTTTTACATACTTACTCTGTTGGCCTAATACTGTTTTGTTTTAAAGTTAAGTTTTTAAAGATGTTGGTTGCCAAAATACCACATTGAGTATCTAGATTATGGTTGCATTTGTAGAATAGCAAAGCATTAAAATAATTCCAATTATTTTTTCGAGGTTCAGATAACGATAATAATAATTAACCTTGTTGGAGTACCTAATCCATCTACTTACGATACTTCTTGTTTTGATGATTTGATTGGCCTTCATGGTAACTGACATATAATACTAATAAAGTGATATAAAATCTTCCTAGCGAAGTTAAGCTTTATTAAGAATATTCAGATCTTATAAACGAGGTACATAAGCACAGCACTTCTACATATTATGTTCGTTCATGAAATAAAAGATTTCAGGACAATATTTGACTTTTGTTTTTATTCAGAATTTAAAGTGTATTTTAAGTGCAGTGTATGCCTAAATATTTTTAATTTAGTTATGAGTTATTTCAATGAGTAATTAATTACATTACGCATTCGTATTATTCTCTAATCGGGTGGCTAGCTGACAACTCAGTGATTCACAAAGTCAGTGCAAACGGTGAACTCATAGTACTAAGTAGTCATTAATTGACATATTTGTAAACGTCTACTCATTGCCTCATGTGGATACTTGGCTAAGTTTTTTGGCGATTTCTGTCTCATTATTATCATTAGGAGATGCTGCTAATGACTGTTTAACTGCATTCAACGGAAACATACTGAATTTAAGATAAGATAAGATAATTTATTTATTAAAAAGTACTTATTACAAAAAGTTTACATTTAGGCACAGTAGTATTCTTCTCATACAATGGTTTAAATAGTACTTATAAGTAAACTATAACTAAAACATATTCAAAAGTCGCTAGTGATGTTAATTCAATTCAGATGTTTGGTAGCGACCTGCCCGATCTAGGTTTATTTAAATCTGTGTTTCGGGCCATCACTTCAATCATCAATTTGTTCCGAAATAGTAATAATTTTTCCTGTTTACAGGCTGAGGGTATTAAAATGGTAGAGACACAATTTAATATCAAGCAGTTATTTAAACAAATTATAAGTTGCTCAGAATTTTTTGTATTTTTTTGTATAATCTAAAATATTATCATAAACAACTGCCTATCTGAGGATTTACCTGTAAGTACAGGAAAATTAAACATACCGTAAGGTAGGATCAAGTAAGTCAACTTTTTCAATTACCTAAGTTAGCAGTAATAAACCTGATTTATAGTTTATACTCGAGCAATATAATTACTTTATCGTGCTTACTATGCCAACCATTTTTCTAATGTAATAAACATTTAAAATTTTATGTTTTTATTACGAGTATGCTATTGCGAATGCCCAAAAAACATACGCAAACTTGAAAATGCAGGGTGTTGCACTTATGTATAAGTCGCACAATACCGCCAAACCGGTCTCATTTGAATGTCAACCTTGACCACCAACTTGGTCGCCGAAAATCAATCAAGCTTTCATCGTTAAGCACTAACACCAAGTAAAGCTAAAATATTCGTTTGCGGTTCTCGGCAATTTTTGTTTTCGGTCGTAAAAACCTTCCAGTTTCGAGGTACTATAATTATGTATTATCTACAGTGTCCTCCCCCAATAACGAAGATTAAACTGCTCTTTACTCGCAACTTAAACGTGACACCCCAGCCCATATTTCAACTTAACCTTGGTTAACGAATTTTCGTCAGTCAAGGTTGAGAGGTTGGGTGAAGATATCTCCTATCGATTAAGATCTCAGTTCAGACGAGCAATCACCCCGTAAAAGTTTATTTTAGATTAAAAAATCTTAACTCTACAAATTACATAGAGATGAGTGCACAAGCAACATAACTTAGTGATTGACATTCGATTAAGTAAATACCAGTATATTTTACATGGATTGTGAACAAGGAAATATTTATAATTACACGTCAGTATATAGTAAAAGCTTCTCGAGGGAAAAGCTCGAAGCCAATTGAGTAGAAACTTGTTATCATATGCACAGATAATATTACAATCTATACATACAAATAAATAAAATTAAAGTGTCTGTTTGTAATATTAAAATAACCGCTTTTCACTACATGCATATGAACATATATACAGGGTGTAACGGAAAGGGTATATACATCCTTAAGGGTGTGCTACAGACCATCAAACTGAACATGTGTCACATCATCAAAAAAAATTTGCTGCAAAAAAAAATATCAGCTGCCTATACATTTGGGTCGAATAGGTATTGTAATTTTCTATGGGGCAGCGGATATTTTTTTTGCTGCAAAATTTTTTTTATGGTGCGAAACATGTTCAGTTTGATGGTCTGTAGCACACCCTTAAGGATGTATATACCCTTTCCGTTACTCCCTGTATACGGTACAGATTCCAAAATAACATTTTTTACAATTTTTGTCTGTCTGTCCGTTTGTTCCAGCTAATCTCTGGAACGGCTAGACCGTTTTCGACGGGACTTTGACTGGCAGGTAGTTGATGTATTAAGGAGGAACTTAGGCTACTACTATATTAGAAAAGTCCTAATTCCACGCGAAGTCGCGGGCAACAGCTAGTTCATAATATGGATATTTTATTAAAATCTTGTACCCTGTTGAGTAATGGCTACCAACGTATGATATTCTAGCTAACTCTAAACAATTTTCTCTATGAAACATGTTTGAAATAAACTTAGTTTGTGAGCCTTGTTTCCTCTGAATTCCACTGAACATAAAACGACAAAAATATTTTTAAAAAGCTCTCTAGGAGACCCGAGTCAGTCGGGAACGTTAAAGTTATAAAGCTGCACAATAGGATAGTTGTTTCGTTCTTTTTCTACCAAACCGGTCGCAAAATCCACTACACACCAAGCATTTCGTCGAAGTAGTTTAGCTGGTGCTAAAAATGACAGGAGTACATGACTGGTAATGTGTAATTTTTTGTTGATAATCAGCATATTTTAAAGGAATGTAAATATTTATTTGGCTCTTATTTGAGATACTCTTTATGGATGTTTTGCACGCGAATGGACGCACAGATGTTTCCCGTATGGTCATATTTATGGTTATTTTCCATAGCGTCAAGAATTTCGTAGACTGAACACATTTTTCCCAAAAACTTTCATAATGCGCACTGCAAAGGAGTGGAAATTTTTGCCTGCGTCTGTGTTTCCGAACGCTTGCAACCCTTACCTATTCAAAGTAAGAGTGAACAGGGTTCTTCTGGGTAAGCTCGTACCATCGTCGACTTTATCTCTATTATCTCTGACCTAGGCCAGACTCTGGCCTAGGTCAGAGATAATAGAGATAGAGATAGAGATATAGTCTATATCTGAGAGAGATATAGCCACCAGAGTCAAGGGCAAACCCACCTCAAATAAAAAAAGCTTATGTATTAATAAATAAAAATCTATTCATTCTCATGGAATTCAAACTAGAAACAAGCCAAGGGTAATAATAAAAATATAAAATAAATTATCACGCAATTAATTAAGTAATTTAAATTAGTTGAAGAAAAATAAGATAAAAGATAACCAACAGAATTTAGAATATAACTATGATTAAAATAAGAATATAAATAAGTCTCATTAGCATAACGTGTAGGTAATAATAAAACAAAAAGTTACATTATTTTGGCGCAAAAAGTAAACATGTGAAATAGATTTTATAAGCCGAAAAAAAAACTTAGGTGAATATGAAATAAGATATGCGTATATCTTATTTACTGTCTGAAGCTGTCTTATTTAATCAAACTATGGAAGTATCTTACTTTGCTATCATAACCTTGTATGTAGTGTGGGCTACCTAAATCTTATAACTATACTTTAAAGATTCTTGTATTGTAAATCAAATCAAGTCAAAAAAGGTTTATTTGCAATAGGTGTTACAATATGGGTTCCAGCATATATACAAGGTGTTGATTTGCAACCTCGTCAAATTTCAGGAGGTGGTCACAAAATACATAAATAATCAATTAAAATTAGGGTACCTAGTTAATTATTAAAAAACGCTGTTTTTTTTGGTTGTTTAAGTTTGACAATATTTCAGAATAATCCCTTTAACGTGGTTTAGGGAATGAGAAATTATCGAATAAACGTTTGAAATTGTTTGTATGTTTGTAGGCGAGGTTATAGGGCAAGAACTAGACGGGCCGCGTTTAAAACAAGGGTGGTGCACACTTACCGATTACCGTATAAAGAAAAAAAAGAAAAATTACCTACCTATTTTATTATTGATTCGGGACAAGAATCATTAGCATATTTACCTCCTTGAATTTGACGAGGATGCAAAACAACACCTTGTATATTGCCATTATATGTATAGCGTACCAACATTTCTATAATATCTATAAATCGAGACTTATAATATTAATAACACCAATACATTTTTATTAGTTAGTTTATTTATGAATGAATTAATTAAATATAATTTTATTGTAAAGAATATTGCATTTTTTGTGTAATTATAATAATGATCAATAAATATGTACTTATAATTGTTTCATATTATGGCGGGATTTAGGCTATCTTTATTTTTTTTATATAATAACAAAATTATGCATAATATCCGACGGTTGACGTTAATCAGTATAACAAAGCGATGCAGAGTCGGAAACCTTGACGATCGTTCTAGATCACGAATTCTAAATCAACGAATGCGGAATAATTTGCCATTTTCAGTTTTATTTTTAGTAGACAACTGTTTTCAATCAGGAAATATGTTATAATATACTTTTGCATAAAATATATGGATAATTTAAAATTTAAATCTTTTTATTACTTACAATTAGCAGGAAGTAAAAAAAAAACAATTTGTTTACAACGTCAATACCGTGATATTTCTGTCTATATTTATTTATTAACTGCACAAGAGCAGTTGGATCACGATACGTTATTTTAATATCAAAATCAAGTATTTGTTATTTCGCAAATAACCTTAATCGATGACCTCGGCTGAAGAAGGTCCACAGATGGAGAATATCGACTCCTGATATATAAATATATATCATTATATAATTTATTATAAGATGTTGGAAGGAATCAAATTTTATTTAAACAATAATATTTTTATGCTCTCAAAACGGTGAAGGAAAACATCGTGAGGAAACCGGCATGTCCTAGAACTAAAAATTCGAAGACATGTGACATCTACCAACCCGCACTGGGCCCGCGTGGTGGATTACAGCCCATTCCCTCTCATAGAGAGGAGGCCTGCGTCCCAGCAGTGGGAACAATATAGGCTGATGATGATGATGAATAAATTTAAATCTAAAATAACGATCTATACAAATTTACGAAGCAGAAAGGGAAAAGGTGCTTTGACTAGGTGCTGTTTTTAACAACAAGCGTTTATTACTTTAAAATGCATTGTAATTATGAAAGTTCATTATTTATCTTTCCCTTTATAGTTTTATCTTTATTGTGAACACATGGCGATGGCAGGTTTGGCATGAAATGGTAGCCTATATAATTCATATTTACGTTTTATGTGTGACATATAACATCATGCACTGCCTTCGACAAAGCTATGTTTATGTTATCAGGACCTTGTACGACTAGGGACTGGATCAACATGGCTACTTTGAGCAACAATCACTTATTAATTTAACGACTGCGTAGTATTACATCACGCCTGTAATCCTTGCCGGGTTAAGCAGAGGCGTACCTAGGTACCTAATCTAATAATCCACCCACTTTACGCCAATTATTTAATAACTGGGCACAAATCCACACACTGTGGGTCCGTGGCTGCTACTGAAAAATATCTGATGGAAGCCCAATAACACATTGCCTGACCTAGGAATCCAACCCAGGACCTCATGCTCAGCAATTGTGCTAGCGACCACTTGGCCCGTTGGTCAAATGACTGCCTTGTTAGCAGTCATTTAAAGTCTAATTTAAATAAAAAACTTCGGCATTTTGTCTGTCAAAGTTGTAAAATCAATGCAAAGTAATAAAATCTATTTACACAGCAACTTATCAACTGCTAATAAAGGAAATACATAACCAGTATCAATAACCAGCTGTTCTGTGCCGAGCCTATGAGAATAAATAAGTAGTTTCAAGGTTACTTTTTGTGATTCATAAAATTATAATGCGAAATAGATTTTGTTTGTAACTTACTTTAAAAAAACTTGTTTTGTGAATGACGTAACGAAGCGTGCCTCGGTTTGATTCCTTTCTTAGCCTTTGTGCAGGAGTATGGAATGTATCTCATTTACTTTTTCGCTTAAGTAGAACATAATTATGTGAACAAATTGCTTAATTATTTATGTAACAGAAACCACAGTAGTTAAAGTCTCTTAGTTGCCACGGCTTATTTCGAAGTAATTATTTTATTTTGGAATTGTTTTTATTTTTTTTACTATTGACACTTTTAACGTGCACGTCTTGCTACATCGTTCTCACATAATGTACCATCTTTACATGAGTGATGTAACCACGATTTTTGTAACAATATTCTGATTTAAAAGGGTGTCCATGGAGTTTCTTGCCCATTCTTCTCCATAGAAATCTACGCTTTGGAATGGGCACAGGACTGACTACAGGACTTTACTACGGACACAGTTATTATGTCTTGTGACTGGGACTGTTCATTTTTATTTGTTGTTCGACTATTCGAAAGAGCCTGTGACTGGGTTCCCTATTGTGTCACCTAACTTTTTTATCCATAACTTAAAGTGCCATAACTTTTTTTATCCTAATCATCATTTGTCCGAATGATAATTCACCCGAACTTAACATCACATAATATCACATGCCATAAAATTGAAATCCCTAAATATAATATGTCCTAAATCCGTTTGTCATAAATATTACAATCAATAATATACAAAAGACATAAAAATGTTTTCTATAAAAGTTATAAGTCCTAAATTCAAATTACATAATGTTTATTTAAAATGATAATATTCTTTTCAGTTGATTGTGAACATGTGGTTTTTGTAAAGCAAGCAAGCATGCAAGCAAGCATGCAGCATGCAAGCAAGCATGCAGCACGCAAGCAAGCATGCAGCATGCAAGCAAGCATGCAGCATGTAAGCAGGCACGCAGCATGCAGCATGCAAGCAATCATTCAAGCATGGTTTCTGTCGCGGCTGCGGCGCTGCGGCGCTCCGGCGATCCCTCGCGAGTTTATCGTCGCAGATGGGTTTAACGCTCACCACGCGCGAGTGTGACAACCACCTGCTCCTCAACTCGCGGGCCGCCTCGCCCCTCCGCGCCTACGCGATTTTAAATTACACTCTAGGGGTAGGGCAGACAAGACTGCGTGGAGTCAGATTTACAGCGATTCGTTACTGTCACTAATTTTTAGCATATGTTTTAGGAATTAAAAATTTATTATAAATGAACATTCGGAATAATACACATTATTTAACACAATACTTAGGACATATGACTTTAGGTCTTGTAAAATTAGGAGATTCAATAATTATAGTATTTGATATTATGACAGAATACTTTTAGAACTAAAGATAATTATGTTAAACAAAATTTCGGGATTTTGAACATATGGTTACGGAAGTTTATAGCAAACGTGTTATCGATAATGATTTTCGGACAAACAATTTTAGGAGAAGAAAGGGAGTACCCTGTAACTGGCCTACTTGAAATAAATGATTTCGATTTTGATTTTGAAGTCAATTTCATTCAAAATTTTGACGGAAGTTTATTGATTTCATCTCACACATTCATGCTAATTTTAGATACTAATTATTCTTGTGGGTATATTCGTTTACTCAAACGAAACTAATCAGAGGCCTTGAAATGAAAATCGCCGATTGTGTGTTGGTCATGGTACCACGGAACGCTTGGCTACATCTACTTATACAAGGTGTTGTTTTGCATCCTCGACAAAATTCAGGAGGTTATCAAAAAATACATAAAAAAATAATTTAAATTACGGTACTTACCCAGTTAATTATTAATAAAGGCTGTTTTTTTGGGTTGTTTAAGTTTGTCAGTATATCAGAATAACCCCCTTATCGTGGTTTAGGGAATAAGAAATTATCGAATAAACGTATTGCTTGTATGTGTGAAAGCGCAGTTATAGGGGGAGGACCGGACGGACCGCGTTTATAACACGGGTGGTGTACACTTACAGATTTCCATAAATAAGCAAAAAAATAAAAATTACCTACCCATTTTATTGATTCGGGTCGAGAATCATTAGCATAGTTACCTCCTTGAATTTGACGACGATGCAAAACAACACCTTGTATTTGGCGAAGTATCTACATAATGTTAAGGTATACAATTATTGTGTGAACAGCCTTCACAGAGGCACGTGTGTTTTTTAATCACGCGATTTGTTTCAAACCAACTTTTGTAACTCCTTCAACTTTTAGAATCGCGATATCTTATGAATGGTGATTCTTAGGAAAAAAGTATAAGACTATTTTTGTATATCATTTTACGATCTACAATTTTGTCAGTGCTATATTTTTGATAAAACTTAAGAAAAATCCAAAAAGCCCGAAAATTTTGACCTTTGACTTCAATTAACGTTTTTAGCACACATGGGATCGATGGGGACTTTTTCTACTGGTGTAATCAAGCTCTCTACCAAAATTCATCTCGATCCGAGTTTTTGTTATTTAATCACTATTTTATGTCTGACCCGGCTTTTTAATGACCCATATTTTGTTTTTTAGAGAATCTTGTGGGTAATACAAAATCTACTTTAACCTATATTGATAAGAGGAAAGATAGAGTCGTATAAGTAATTCTACATTTTAATATTTATTATAATCTCGTGAATTTCACAATATGATACCAAACGTAATACGAAGCATTGACCTAGATAATCTACGGTAGAAATAATAACAACATATGTACCTATACCTACATGTTAGGAAAATGCATTCTAGTTTTTGTGTTACTACATCATAAATTAGACAAATTATGTGCCTAGTCTAAAATAAATGAATAAGGTACTGTTACCTTTTTAGTGTTAGTTTCTTCTTCTTTATTCATATCTTTGCTATAAAGTGTTCTTTATTGTATTAGCCTTTAGCAACTCTTGACAAGTTGACTACGTCGGGATATTATTCTTGATCACAGAAATTATTTTATTTCACCACTGGGCACCATACTTACAACAAATTGTTAACTTTAATAAGCTGTGGCGCAAAAAGTGCTGGTTTCAAAATATTTTAATACAATGGTCTGGTAACGAAAACCAAAAGTAAAGTAGATTTGTCGAACTCAAAAACGAGTTTTAAATGTAAACAGCTGTATGATCTTGTTATGTAAGAATTAAATAATTATGAAAATGGTAACAGACACATGACTGTGCAACGATAAAATTGAATGAAGGGCAAAAATCGATGACCCAGATGTTGCATAACGAACTAGTGCGTTCTTTTATGAAGTTTTATCATTTACCATACGTACTGTGTATGTCCTTTGTTGTGCACAAGAGTGGAACTGTGAATGTGTTGAAGAATTGTACTTTTCCAATTTTTCGCAAAGAAATGGTCAGTACTTTTTTTTATAATATTTTGGTAATAAATAAGCGTTATTTAATTTCTCTCGGCAACATTACCTGCTGACAGCGTTGAGGAGTACTAGCTATATCTTTAAATAGAAGATTAATATGTCTAAGTAAATTATCATTTCTGTTTGTTTCTTTTTAAATTAAGTAGATGGTCCATAAACATGTGGCTTTTATTGCAAAATAATAAATCTAAAGCGCATGGTCCATGCAATAATGTGATTTAATTGTTACAAACAAAGAACACAAATCAGATTAAGTAACGAAAATGTATTCTTTTTGTTTCAATTCGTTTCTCAATTAAGATATGAATGTCTGTGTACACACCACTTGCAAGTTAAATACAAGTACAACATAAAAATATAGGTACCAATCGTTCTGTTATTTTATGTGAACATTTTGAACAATAAGAATAACCGTAGTATTGTAATGGAAATTTGAATATCAATAGCATTTGAATGATTCAGCGTTGATTGATGTCACAAGCACTCACACTTTGTAAAACTTTCGTATGCATCTGAAAACGTGTTCTTTAATATAACGAATTATGTAAAACAATTGAGCCTCGATTTTCTCGGTGAACGCGCCAGTACCTATTATTGGACATATGAAAGTAATTCTCACGTAGAAACAGCCATATCGTGACTAGTTTGTCTACTGGGAGCCTGTTCCTGGCTAGCTAGTACGACCAGTACAGGTAAATTTCTCTGCACTTTCTCTGTAAATACTACCCTCGCGTACCCTAAACAGATTAAATGCATCGACGCGTCGTTGTGGCCGCCACTTTTCTTATTAACAACTCTCTTGTAAAACGATCGCTTAATCGTTAGAACGTTTACGTCGATCGTAAAGTAAGTCTTTGTAAGTAATCCTTTCGCTTGTTTATTTAATATGTTAATAAATACAATTGCGTTAAGGAAGTCCCAAGTTAAGTAACAGTGCATTATCGTTACATCATATTTTATCTTTTTCCGTTAAATCTTTATTTATTTCGTAAATGTTAAAGTTTTATTAAAACTGGAAACTGGTTTTAGACTTGAGTGCTGTACTTAACTACATTTAAAATTTATAGGTGTTGTTACACAGTCTTAAAACAATAATTGCGTCTAATGACGCTTGTTTGTAGGTAATTTTTAAACGATTAACTTATAAATGTTTTATTAAATGGAATTTAATTTGTAGTTGTAAAATCTACCAGAAGTTAGGAATAAAGAGTTTAGTTTCACTTTCTTTTCCAGCTTTATTTATTCTGTTGGACAAATAATTGTGCATCTGCAAAGTATACAGTTTCTTAGGTAATAGGAAGGCGGTTGCATTATTTGATGCAATGCACTAAGTAAAGCTTTGTAATTCCTTAATATTTCGTAATAGTCGACTATTACGTACCGTCGCTGCTTTTTCTTAGTAATTTCCTTTTGAATTATTGCGTTTGCATCATTGCAGCAGAAATTTAGAAATCGTAGATAATGATGTTTATTTATCATTTACGATCTTAAGAGAAAAATATATTTTTTATTCGAATAAAGGAAAGTATTAATAGGTTTATTTACAAATCTTTTGTGTTAATAGAGTTATTTATAAATTCTTGAATCTTTATGTTAGGTAAACTTAGACTTCTTTATCGGTATAAATGAATACATTATATCATTGTAATGGCATATAAAATAGCTTACATTAACAAAGCATGTAAGTACTTCTTGTTCAAAGAATATCCGTTTTATAGTTTTCTTTGATATGACATCAAAAAGTGTGTTTGCTTTTCATTACAATCGTTTTCATAAGAACATGTACTTTATGAACTCTTGAACTTTGACCCATTACTGGAAATCGTACTTCCACGTAAAAATAAGAACATTAGCTAACCTACATCACTAGGTAGGTCCAACATAAGTACATGAATATGTATGCTTATGCTCTATCATTTTACATCGTCGATCGAGATAGATTAAAATATACAATTTATCAAAGTCGTATTTTAAAAACGATATTGGTAAGACTAGTTTTCATAGGTAACCCATCCACAGATTAACCTAGGAGATCGAGATAGATTAAAAGATCATACTTATCAAAGTTGTATTTTAAAAACGATAGAATCATTATTTACTTGTAATTTACTTAAGCGTGCCTACGATTATCATCATCTGCCTAGCCTTTGCTTTTTTTATTGGGGTCGGTTTCCAGTCTTACCGGATGCAGCTGACTACCAGTACCAGTAGTTTACATGGAAAGACTGGCCATCTGGGGGCCTACTCTCTAAGTCCGTCAACGAAAGTACGGGTCCGTCCGTAACTAGCTTTATACTTTGAAATGAACCGTACTCTCTTAATATTTTCAGATTCATGAGTTTTGAAAACACATCGGGAGTAAAGACAACTGTCCAATCGTATTGTCATTCATTGTTAGTTCGGGCCACTAACGAATCTTATGTCCGTAAGTGATAAAGAGTAGGAAACGACTGTAACTTCGGCCGAAAGTACGGATTTCGTGCTTAGAGAGTAGACCTCCTGACCTCCAATACTATCCACAGCTTAGTTAGTACTGGGTAATACGATACCCCTTGATAAGACTGGTTTTCAGACTATCGGGCCACTGAGTACCTGTAACACGATTATGTACTTAATCAAAGCGAATATACTACTTTAAGACTTAGTTTTATTTTACTATGAACTCACTATACATGTTTGCTGTAATAATCAGAAAAAGTATCTCTACAACATCCTTTTTTTGGAATTTGAGATTATCAAAATAAATAATGGCTATTAATCTTGTATTATAAATATGATTTAATATAGTCATAACAAATAATTAACATTTCAATGAGCTCAAGGTTGTTCTTGCTTAGCTTAGAGGCTTATCTAACCATTGATAAATCATTTAACACGTGTATGGTAATTTTATTTTGTAACAGAAACCATGAATGGCGTAGATTATATTTAGATATACAAGGTTTAACGTTTACTTATTTGAAAAGACATTTACAATATAACATAAAATACAAACAATTTTACAGTGAAAAGAAACATATTTACAACTAACTGTGCCCGCGACTTCGTCTGCGTGGAATTTAACAAAAAAATGATTTAATATATTGAGTTTTTTTTGCATTTTATTTTTATTACTTTAGTTTTTTTTTTTAAATAGTTGTAGCCTAAATTATTCCTTATTACATCAGTTATCTGCCAGTGAAAGTCCCGTCAAAATCGGCCCAGCCTTTCCAGAGATTAACAAACAGACAGATAGACAGACCGACAGACAGACAAAAAGTGTAAAAATATGTCATATGCATGTAGTAAAAAGCGGTTACTTTAATATTACAAACAGACACTTCAATTTTATTTATGTGTATGTATGTGTGTATAGATAAAGTATGATAAAAATATTAAATAAAGTACTTAAAATTACAAAAAAAAGTCATCTTCCATGCATCATCCCACAAAACAAGCACAAGAAAATTCATCTTTCGTTCATCTTCTCACAGAAACTCAAACATCCACGACGTACGTCTACCCATCTCGAGACAAATAAATCACACTCCGGTGTTGAATGAACGCTAGACCTCTCGCGTGGTGTGGTGTCTCAGACCGATATCGACCAACTATTGTTCTAAGAGTTTGGACTTTCTACAGAAATTGACGTTGGTGACCATACTTAAGCCACCCCTTATAATCTTGATGGCTGGTCAAACTTTTAACAAGACATCTTTTTGTGCCGTGATGAAGAAGAATAGGTCTAGGGGAACAGGGGCAAGTACAATATAAAACTAAACTGACTGTTTTTCCTTCAGGCCGAGATGCCGACTCCAGACTACAGCGTGGACTTGGACCTGGGCGAGCCCCCGCCGGAGCTGATAGAGTACGCTCATCAGCACCTAGGAGAGGACCCCAACACCCGCCTCCAAGCTATCTACGAGCTCCGAGAAATGATTTATGGTGAGTTCCTACCGTACCTGAATCATTGACGTGTGATCAATATATTCTCGAGAATAGAGATATAGATAAACAGTGCCAGATGGGTAGAAAAACAGCAGAATTAATCGAGACGAAGACCTGAATGAGACTCGCACGAACCAGGGAAGCATGACACAGAAAGAGCAAATCTATACTCTGCTGTAGGTCAAACAAAGCTGACAATTGATGAAAAAGGTGCAGAATACCCAGGCGTAAGGGCCGGACTCCACCGATGCGGAGACGAGACTAGAGGAAAGGAGATGTAAAGGAGATGGTGACGAGACACGCTTAAGTTTATTGGAAACGGTTGAGCGGAGAGGAGAGGACATGTCTCGTAATAAACAATTACGAGACATGCTTCTCGTCTTTGCTCAGGCCAGCCTCCGCGCAGCTTTGGTGGATACACCCTAGCTCTTACGCACCTTCTCTGCTCTCCGATTCGCAGATCTCAGCTTGTCTCCGCTTTGATGGAGTCCGGGCCTAGAGATGCCACAGCGAGCCTTAGAAAGAAACTAGGTCATAGGCCAATTTACGCCCAAGCGCAGAAATATATTATGTTAATTATTTTCTTAAAACAGTAAGAACTGTGGCAAAAACTTATAATTGATTCAGAAATCCGCTCACAGGACGCCTTGGCTGGTGTTTTTTTTAATTTATTTTCATTTCGCACTTCGCATTCGTTTCCATTTTTTATTTACATAAAACGCAGTACAAACAGCGATATGAAATGCGCCGGCTATTTGTGGAGCATCCGATAACCAAGTGCAAATGAACGTCTATGAATAGATAGAATATACACGATGTAACCACCTACATTCCCGGTTCCTTTGTTGCGGTCTGTGTTTATCAGTGTCACGCACGTGCGGTGGTGGTTACAATGTTATGATAGTTACAATTTAATAAAGGTATGTGCATTGAAATAAAGTTTACATGTTGGTGACGCGTCAAATGCTGACGCGTTGACGCGATTTGGCTGGGCTGCGCCGCATTGCGAAGATCTTTCTATATTAATTATAGGTTTACCAGAAGCTTCTATGTACAACATAATTATAAAAAGGGTGGCCTACCATGATGTCTTAACATTAACATTATCGTTTTACTGATTTTCCAGTGTAAGAAAGAGATGGCGCTAGATATCCTGTTAGCTCCGTCTCTTTCCCACACTGGAATAAGAGTAAAAGAATACTGCTAATATTATATTGATTTATCTAACAGTCTAGCTCTTTCTATAATTTTTATTCGATATTGTGAAATGAATTATGTTATTGATGACATTAATATTTGTACGCCTAATGGCAAAACATAGAGAACTTACAAAAACGTAACATCTCACACACCTGTGTATCTGTAACCTATGTTTACAAATAAATATTCTGATTCTGATTCTCTGACGTCATGGAAGGCCAGCTGGACTTCTATAGTCGCCAATTACTGGTCAACCAGCTATTGAACATCAAACATCATATATTATCATGATCGTACATTTCGTATGAACCATTACACATACAAGGTGAGGCGTAATTAATGGAAAATCCTGCATTTGGTGCATTCTTTTTACCTGCATTTGGTGGACATCATGACTGATCAGAAAATGGAAAATTTGTGTTCGGTAAAAGTGTAATAGTTTAGCTAAAATTATGATTTGGAACTCATTAAATAAAAGTAGTAGAAACTTATTTGGTAGTATAATATTAAAGAATAATAATCAAAAAGAGCCCGAGAATATTACATAATTTGTGATGATAGCATCGAAAACAGCGCGCAGAAGTGTTTTCGTCAGCGCTGGGCACTAGTTGCCCGGCAATTTTAACCGAATTCTTAAAAATAAATTCTTAAATATATAATTTATGTATTCGAGCAGCATCATTTTTTTGTTCATGTATATATATACCTAATTTTCCGTGATCTCTGGTCCGATTTAGATGTTTTTTTTTTCATTTGGTGTCAAATGATTTTTGATGTCGCTTGCTGATGAAAAGAAAAATAAAGACACCAGTCATGAAAACGCTTATGTTTGACCAAACTAGTCTGTTTCTCTCATTATTACTAACTCTGATATTTGACTCTATTAGCCTTCTAGCTGGGAAAAGGCCTCTCCCCATAACTTCTAGTTTTTTCGATCCAGATTTATTCTGTACCACTAGTTTTGTCCAGCTCGATCCGCCATCATTTTACTATCCATATTGAATACCTAGGATGAATGGACTGACTGTATGAAGGAAGAAATGGCAAGCAAGGATCTCATGAGATGACGTGTAAAAGAGAAGTATGAAAGAAGAAGACATACTGCGCCGACCCCAAATGAATTTGGAGAAGGACAAGAGATTGATAGGCAAATTAGGCTATTAGAAAAAAACTGCATTCCACATGTGTCATGATAACTTATATATCACAGGTTTTATTGAACACGTCGTAATTCATTATTATAATGTTTCGGTCTTGCAGAATAGACTTAGATAGTGGAACAATAGGACGTAGGCGAGATGCGAGTGACCATGACATGAATAAGACGACCAATGAGCTTTGTATGTAGCTTGATAGATGCATATCGTGTGCAGGGTTACCAATCATAAGGTCAAAAAACATGTGACTGAATTTCGTTTCACCTAAAACTTTTCAACTATTACCGTTTCGTTTTTTTACTTCATCGAAGTTACGTCTGCCACTGTATCATTTGACATATTATTATCGTTGTCAATTCTCGTCGATATTTTTCGTTACTCCGACGTTTCGTTTTGTCGAAAAACTTATTACCGAAGTTACACTTAGCCGAAACAACACTTGTTCGAAGTATATGCAAGCAGGCATGCAACATGCAGCAAGCATTGTTTCTATCACGGCTCCAGCACTGCGGGGTTTGGGCGGCCTCACGCAAGCTTATCGTCGCAAACGCTCATCAGCTCGCGGGCCGCCCCTCCTCACCGTGCCTACGCGGGCTTAACTAACACTCTAGGGTCTCTAGGGGTAGGGCAGACAAGACTTCGTGAAGTCGGTCTTGCAGCGATTCGTTTCTGTCACTAAATTACACATATTGACTTTTTATGACAGTATTTTAATTTAATATTGAAAATGTGACCACGTAACCGGCTATAAAGGGTGTAAATAGACGTGGTGTGAAGGGTGTAACTGACGAAACCGAAAGGCACTTATTCTCCCCGTCATTGAGATTTTTATTTTTAACCGACTTCTAAAAAAGGAGGAGGTTCTCAATTCGGATGTTTGTATTTTTTTTTTTTTTTTTTTTTTATGTTTGTTCGCGCATTACTCCGTCGCTTGCTAACCGATTTGGAAAATTATTTTTTTGTTGGAAAGGGTATACTTCCCAAATGGTCCCATAGTCACCAAGTCGGGATCTGATGATGGAATCTTGGCGAAATCGAGGGAACTCTTCAAATTTTATAGGAAAACGTACAGTGATTTTGGTATTTTCTACAACAAGTGAAGCATTTGCGTCCAATAAGAACCATTCTACCATCAGATCTGATGATGAATCCAAGAGACAGGCTTCGGAACTCCATAACAAGGCAATGAATCTTAGCTGTGTTTGGGCTTGTTGGAATTGTAACGGTATGCACTTTCCAGGTGTATACACCGATTACGCTGAGATTTATGATCCGATTTGCGTGATTCTTCTTTAGTTTGATGTGGAATACCTGCCATTTGGTCCCATAAAAAATTAATATAGTTTGGCCATATAGTTTTCATTTTATTAAAAATTTTGTTATATGTAAATTTTTCACGTATGTACACCGATTTCTCCGTGATTACTGGACCGATTTAGATGATTTTTCATTCATTTGGTAGAGAAGCTTGCCCGGTGGAGCCATATGAATTTTATTATCTTTGCTTAGGTACTTTTTGAGTCATCCTCTTTATTATGCATTTTGTCCTTTGTCGTATGTATGGACGATGTGCTGGTGTCTAGTTACAATGTAAAAATTATACTTGACTAGGATTAAAGTGAGATACTACAACTGAAAAGGCTAAAATAAAAACTTTTTTACAAAAAAATAATAACCGACTTCCATAAAACAGTTTTTATGTTCTGGACCATACCTGGGAAACTTCTGGTTACAGAGATATTTGAGGTCAAAGTTCCAACTTTTTGACAACTTTGGTTTTGAGGGTTGCAAATTTACTTGAAATACCTCCATGACCCATTTACTGTTTAATGCGTCCATCAGCACAATGATTTGAGTGAGTTACATTGAGTTTTACGGTAAAACACAAAAAAAAGAGTCGTTTCCCATCAATGATTTTTTCGTAGAGATACTAAGTTTGATGCATAGAATGCTTAGTGACGGCTTCGTGAAGGGTCTGTTTACACCTGTATATTTGTGACCAAATAATATCCCGTAAAGTGTTTTTTCGGTGTGGTAATAATTTGGCAATGGAAAAAGTTCCAAAGAGGCCAATAGCAAAATTTTTTTTTCGAAAATTCTAATGATGAAAAATCGGCGAAAGATAGTTTGGTAAAATAATACTTATGACACATAATGCACACTGCAATTCTTGTAAGCCAGAATCAACAGTGGCGACCACCAGAATAGCGCCGAGAAAATGAAGCCTTCCAATCCGCAACGAAACTAATCATAAAAGAATAGCGGCGGAGTAAGAAAAACATCATTTCCACTTCCCTCCATATCATCAGCAGGAGACAACAAAACAAGGCCAATGGGCACAAAGGGACGTTTGAAACTGGGATAAGCTTAGTTAATTGATGTATTCCGAATCATCATAAGAAGATAAACCCAATAGGTATTTATGATGCACACAAATGTATGCATTTTAAAGTTTGAATGGAACCTGAATAATCAATATAAAATGGGCACATATGAGTCTAAATGAGGTGATTAAGGGACAATACAAATTAAATACCAACAGTTGGTCACCAAGACAAGAACCGAGTTCACTGTTTTTCCAGGACACAACGGCTTCATTTATATTTCTGCGAGCCAAAAATAACGAGGACCTACCCCATCTAGTTGGCGGTTGTTTCGCTAAATTATTCAAAGGATAAACGTCCTATGTGGACAAAAAGCCGGGGCTTGTATGTAAGTGCGTCCGAGGTCGCGTCTAAAATGATAAAGGCGAATTATTTAGATACATGCGCATAGTAACATCGGACAGGGCGTTGAACTATGTATATATATATACTTATTAGGATACATTAGACTTAGTAGGCAAAAGCGAGACAGACTAGATAAAGTATCAATACTAATATGTAGATAACTCTACGTCTGTTTTGCATAAATATGAAATGGCTCTCAGGTACATTTTTTCCTGGGTTGGGACATAAGATATTTTCTATCCCGATAGTACGTCAGCCATGTTAGGTAGTAGTCAATATAGCGTGGCAACAAAGACGATTCAACATTTTAGATAGGGTTATTGCCATCTACGGAGCAAATTTCAGCCTTATTGACATGGCGACGCGATATAAAATGTTTTCTATTCAAGTCTGGGATAACATTAACATCTTAACAAAGAGTGAAAGAATCCATATACAGAACTCCAATAAGTGAAATGAACAGGGATCAATTCAATATACAACGTTGTATTCGGCAAAATCAAGGCGCTCTTGTAACTTACTTAGGAACAATTTCAAATCAGGAATACCCTAGCAAACGTCATAATCTAATCTAATACTAATAATAAAGCTGAACAGTTTGTTTGTTTGTTTGCTGGAACGCGCTAATCTCAGGAACTACTGTTCCGATTTGAAAAAATATTTCAGTGTTAGATAGCCCCTTTATCGGAGGAAGGCTATAGGCTATATATCATCACGCTACGACCAATAGGAAAAAAAAAATATTGCTACTCCACTGTAGCAATATATATATATTTTTTTTAAACGGGGAAAATGTGAAGCAGGCGAAGTTGCACGGGACAGCTAGTAATATTTACAAAAGAATTTCTCAGTAGCAGCCACAGTGCGTGGAGTCCCTCCGCGCGGAAGAAGTGAAACTTCGTAATACTACACGCATGCGTTCGAGTGCCACGCATTCACTGTTTCTAAATAATATTTTGTTGTTTTCTTGTTGTATTATTTTTATTACATAATTATTACATAAGTTTATCGAGGTTTTTCTACTCATGGAAATTGAGCGAAGGCTGTTCACACGGAACAGTCGAATGCATAACTGTTTGCACGCCATCTAGCGTACCTAGTAGAACTACGTAGTCACAAATCTTGTAATACTGCCATCTGTTAGTGAGTTTTAGAAAATATTCCCCCTTCATGGTAGCGTTAAACTTGTTGGAAGTCGCATAAGAAATTTCACTTCAATAATTTCTTAGAACGATATTGCCAGCATACATTGCTCAAGATTGAGCAAATATCACGGTCAAACTATCACAGTGATCTTTATTCAAGAAACAATAAAGTTGACGCTGGATTGCAGCTGTCGGTGGTAAAATAACTTTATAAGTACTGTAGCACTTTACACATTTATGCAACAAAATTATAGTACCTATTAGATTTGATCAATAACTTACGTACTTAGGATTTTACGCTACTTTGAGACATTTGCATAGTAATTCGATAAACGGTTGCGGGAAAACTCGGTTTTGCAGAAACAGCAATCAGATTTAATGTTGAAAATCCCCAAGAGAAGTTTATTTTTTAAAGGAAGCGAAATTGTATTATATTTTTAGTGGAAATATAATATTACTTATCGTTATTTCGTAGCGTATTATTTTGACATAATTTTTTAGTTATTTTTTTTACTTATGAGTTTAATGTTATCTTTTGTTTGTATTTCAGAACGCGGTGAATGCACACCCCATCGCATGGATGACGAATTCTTGATCAAATTCCTGCGCGCACGCAAATTCATTCCAAAACGAGCACACAGATTGGTAAGCTAATCTTTGTACATAACATTCTGGTATACCTAACACAAAGTTCGTAATTCTTCTTCTTCTTTTAAAACGACTTCAACGAATTTTACAAACAAAAGCTTTAAAATTCGGTTCGGTCTGAAAGGATCTTCTGGACGACCGACATTCAGAATGTATTGGGAAAGGACAGCGTCTGTCGGATCAACTAGTTTAAATATAATTTTAATAATCGTTCATTTATTCATCATCATCAGACTATAATGTTCCCACTGCTGGGACACAGGCCTCATCTTTAAGAGAGAGAGTGGGGTGTAATCCAACACGCGGGTCCAGTGCGGGTTGGTAGATGTCGGTTTCCTCGCGATGTTTTTCTTCACCGTTTTTGAAGGCAGCGGTGATGAAATAAATTACACAAAGTAATGCGACTGCATGGGTTCGATCCCACGGCTTGCTGCTCGTAAGTTGGGGCTGCCACCACTGCTGCCCTCGTTCATATATTACTCTTCATTAATTCAATTAAATTTCTCGATGACATTGCTAATTATTTCTAGGTGAAAGTAAGTTTACGATGTGTATTATATTGATCATGTCCACTTTCCATACCTACTATAAATCTAATTTATGACAGTGCTCCGGGGTCAACCTAACCAACACATGCTGCACTTCATGTAATATTTCAACTTTCATATTCATATTCATTTATTTGCGTTCTACAAGGTAAATACATGGTGTTAACAAATGGCTTATAGCTAAGAACCATTGTAGACCCTGTCAGGGCACAGCAAAATTTAGGGTAACATAATTAAAATAAAATAATAAATGAAATATAATTCGAACATGCCAAAAATTAAGATAAAAATCAAATGAGAAATAACATTAGCAAAAAAAAAAAATATAGAAAAGAGAAATGTCAATATGCTTAAAGTTAAAATGTCAGTCTTAAAGAGCTAAAAATTAAAACTTAATTATACATGAGAAACTAAATAATTACATACAATTTACAAAACATAATAATAAGTGTAAGTAATAAGTGTAAGTGTAAGTACTTTCTCTTACTTATTTAATTAGTTTATACTTGTATACACCGTGTAAATCACCTCATCACGAAGCTGTCAACCAAGCATTCTGTACATGAAACTAAGTAACTTTACGCAAAAAATATTGTTGGGAAACGACTTTTTTTGGGAAGTGTAAAATCGGTAGAACTCAATGTAACGCACTCAAAACATTGTGCTGATGAACGGATTGAATAGTACGGGGGTCGTGGCGGTGTTTAAAGTAAAAATCTTACATTAAAAACTTGTATTTAAAAAAATACTTGTCAAAAAGTTGTAACTTTGACCCCTTATATCTCCGTAACTGGAAGGTTCCCAGGTATGGTGTAGAACAAAAAAAATATCATAATGACAGGGAGAACCAGTGCCTTTCGGCTTCGTTAAGAGGTGTTTTACCCCCTTTAGTTATAAGGTATTTATTGAAACACATTATTATGTAGGAAATCTAATATTAGAAGTCCAACATAAATTTCCAAATGCTGGGGTGTAACTTACATTATTACCCTTTCGGAAAATACTGGCATGATGTTTTGCTATTATTTTTATTACAAACATTGTGAAAGTGTTTACTATTTGACTTAAACAGAGGAACAAAAGCAAAAACAGCTTCTGAAAATTAAATGGCCAAGTTGCGTAACTGAAATGTCCTCCAATCCCAAAAAACAAACTGTGGATTTTAAATATTGGTCTCTTATATAAATATTTCATAAGTCTTAAAATAAGTTCAATTCATTATTGTTTGATTGAATCAATTAACTGGCACTATAAAAGTTATAATACAGATATTAATTGCTTTACATTTTATTTCCAGACGAGTTTTTTATAACAGTACTTAGAATCTGGTGTCACCTTGTTATATAAGAAGTAGGAACGTGTATGTTACGAAATTAAATATCATACTAATTAGGTCCTCGCATATCCATATATGTAGAGTGATTGTGTGTCAGAACGAAATAAACCAATGGAAATTAGACTATTAGGTTAGTAGGCACTAAAGTGAAACACATGTGACTAAAAGAGTGATTAAAAAGGATGGAGAAGACCAAAGAGAAGATGGATGGATCACGCAGAAATGATGACTTATAACTTACAGAGGGTGCCTCAATTTTGTGGTGTAGCACAATTGTATGAGAAACAATAAAAACTTATTATTTTATACAAAGAGAAAGGAGTGAATGTTGCCATGGGGGGGGGTACTATAACGCTTAAAACATTATTGTTCCATTCCTATTCCAGAGTGGGAAAGAGATGGAGCTAGACGACATGTATAGCTCCGTCTCTTTTTCACTCTGGAATGAGAATGGAACAATAATGTTTTAAGATGTCATGGTACGCCACATGATGTCTGACAGGAGGAAAGGAAGAAGAAAACATGATGCACCGACCCCAAGTAAACAGTAGTGCAGTGCGTATGATTTGTATATAATCATTCTATGCTGTGTGCATTGAAGGGACTTAAAAAATATCGATGTTAGATAGTAATCAGACGTAAATAGATGTCCAAAGTTCTAGCACCCGTAGAGTGCTATACGTCTTATCTTCTTCTTAATGTGTCGATGGCAATCTAAATTCTGTCGGCCCAGAACTGAGCCACTAGTTTGGTGCCCTCTGTAGCGTCCATAAAATTATCTGTATTAAAATTATCATTGAGGCAGCTAATAATTTATTTATAATGACAATGACAGTTGCTAAGCATTGTAATGAAGGCTAAAACGTATATTATTAGAATATTATAATTATTATTTACATGAAATAATCGTAAAACTCTAATTATAATAATTTTTTAATGTTTCTCTTTATTTTTGTTTTAATTTATTATTATTAAAAGGCATCGTCCAATAATTGAATAGGAAATAAATTAAGAGTCATATACTAAAACCAAAAAAAATATTGATGATAATGATGTTTTTTTTTTTTATTATTGAAAATATTTTCTTATCTGGTCGCGAGGAAAGAGTTCATTGATTATGAATATGGATGGCTATAAGAGTAGACAAGACCAAAAAAACGTTACATGGACTGTGTGAAGGATGATATGACAAGAAAGGAAGTATCCGATGATATGACGAGTAATACAGAAGTATGGAAGAAGAAGACATGCTGTGCCGACCCCAAATTAATTGGGATAAGGGCAGGACAATAATAAAGATTTACTGAACTCTTTATTTTCTATTTCAGATAGTAAACTACTACCAATTCAAGGAAGACAATCCAGGACTGTTCGAAAATGTTTTCCCGCTGGATCTGAGAAAAATAGGAGACGCTAACGTGATTGCCGTGCCCCCCTACAGGGACCAAGATGGACGTAGACTATTGTTTTATAGAATTGGTAAGTTTATGTCTATGCTTATGCCTCCCTAAAATCTTGAAGGTATTGCACAGATTCTAAGCAACGCATAGGACATTACCTATACAATATAGTATCTGCTTACTACAGATACTTTATACTCACACTTAATCATCCATATTCATATTTTTATTTCATTTTTATAAATATTTTCTTAGTTTTCTTTGTTGTGACATGTTTACTTCAAGCATATTTGTCAGATGTCATTTACTTTTATTTTTGAATGTTACCAGCCAAACTCTCTATGAAGGTTTCATTAAGATTATATATTACTAAAAATTATTATCAATTCGTGAGTTCAATTATTGTATTTTATATTAAATAGCGAATATTTGCTGTGTAAAGATATTCTGAGTTATATTTCTAAAAATATTATGTGCAGGGTTTTTGACCATTGTTACTGGCTGTTTTTAATACTGGCAGGTTGCGTCTTACTAGAACGCAGCAGTTTTGAATCTGAAAAAGAAAATTGGAAGAAAAGAAACGGAAGATCAGGGTATAAAAGGGATTTCTGACGGATGCCCTGGTTCTAGTCTGGAGTTAAGAGTCGGTTCAGTCTGGACACGAGAAATCAGTATAGTCTAAAAATCAAGAAAACAGCTAAGTCTAGTTTGGAGTCAAGATCTGTCATATCTTGAGTTTTGAGCACAGCCTGGTGGAGTCAAAGAGCGGCCTTCGTTTAGTGCTGCCGTGGCTGTTGCTAACTGTCTGCTGGAAGCTGCTTTGCGAACTGACGAGCCTGGCACTGGGGCTCATTACCTGTCTGCTGGAAGCTGCTCTTCGAGCTGACGAACCTGACATTGGGCGGTACGTGTCTGCTGGTGGGTCCTACAAAAATCGCCCTGCATCAAGTTCGTCGTGGTCAAGCTCATCTTAATCAAGCCAGCTTTCTACGACTGCAAGTTTGTCTTCAGTTACTATCACGCTCAGAGATTTGCGGAGATATTTAAAACGTTCTCGGTTAACCTGCCCTTCACTTTTGTACTAATTTATTGTATTTTTCATTTCATCATTTATTAAATTCATTTTCCCCTAATTACTTTTTTAATGTATAAATCTGTTTACTCCTTTCATCAAGGAATAAGCAAGTTCGTTACATTTTGGCGCCTAACGCAAAATCAAGTCTTGATCTTAAACATATTCCCTAAATTCTAAAACAACTTCCACAAGAGATTATATTTGGTAACTATTTTCATCATATTTTCATCATATTACATCACTAAATCTCTACTTATACTCTTAAACACTTAATTCATATATTTATCTATATCTTCTATGAATCTCATCAAAAAAAGGTTTAGTGTCGTGGGCTCGAACTATTATTGGCGCTGTTTGCGTCCTTCTTAATAATAACTCAGACTCTCTTGACTCTCTCTCTCCCTTTTAATTTTATCTACTTTATTTTTAACTTTTTTATCTTATACTTACTCATGACTCATCTTCCTCTTCCCTTCTTCTAACTGTAGAGTTTTATTCGGTCTATTTAAACTCTTAAGTTTTTATTTTCTTTGTTCATTCATTGGTTCTTAAACCATTAAAAGATTATTTTTAATCTTCTTCTATATCTGTTCTTATCAGATAACTCTTTGAAGTGCTTTTAGGTACAAGTTATCTAACCTTCTATTATACTAACTGTACTATAAGTTGGTATAACTATTTTCTTATCAACTCTAAAAGTTGACTCTGAAGCGGGTTGCGACTTCCTTAAAATAAGCCTTCGCTAATCTTCAACTCTAAAAGTTGATTGAAGCGGGTTGCGACTTCCTTAAAATAAGCCTTCGCTAATCTTCAACTCTAAAAGTTGACTGAAGCGGGTTGCGACTTCCTTAAAATAAGCCTTCGCTAATCTTCAACTCTAAAAGTTGATTGGGGTGGATCCCTTATTATTATTTTTCATCTTATTATGGGTTTTAGACGCGAGCGGATTACAACTCCAAAAATAAGCCTACTGTTATTGATTTATCAGGTGGAGTAGTGATCATTGAATGTGAATCCTACCTGGCCTAACTTCGTAAGATGTCGGTATGTTTGAATGAGTTATGAAAGTTTTGTGAATGCTGTAATACTTTAACCTTACCAAAATTTTTGTTCTAGGCCAAAAATTTTCTCGGGGTCGTTGGGGAAATATAGTATCTGCTTACTACAGATACTTTATACTCACACTTAATCATCCATATTCATATTTTTATTTCATTTTTATAAATATTTTCTTAGTTTTCTTTGTTGTGACATGTTTACTTCAAGCATATTTGTCAGATGTCATTTACTTTTATTTTTGATTGTTACCAGCCAAACTCTCTATGAAGGTTTCATTAAGATTATATATTACTAAAAATTATTATCAATTCGTGAGTTCAATTATTGTATTTTATATTAAATAGCGAATATTTGCTGTGTAAAGATATTCTGAGTTATATTTCTAAAAATATTATGTGCAGGGTTTTTGACCATTGTTACTGGCTGTTTTTAATACTGGCAGGTTGCGTCTTACTAGAACGCAGCAGTTTTGAATCTGAAAAAGAAAATTGGAAGAAAAGAAACGGAAGATCAGGGTATAAAAGGGATTTCTGACGGATGCCCTGGTTCTAGTCTGGAGTTAAGAGTCGGTTCAGTCTGGACACGAGAAATCAGTATAGTCTAAAAATCAAGAAAACAGCTAAGTCTAGTTTGGAGTCAAGATCTGTCATATCTTGAGTTTTGAGCACAGCCTGGTGGAGTCAAAGAGCGGCCTTCGTTTAGTGCTGCCGTGGCTGTTGCTAACTGTCTGCTGGAAGCTGCTTTGCGAACTGACGAGCCTGGCACTGGGGCTCATTACCTGTCTGCTGGAAGCTGCTCTTCGAGCTGACGAACCTGACATTGGGCGGTACGTGTCTGCTGGTGGGTCCTACAAAAATCGCCCTGCATCAAGTTCGTCGTGGTCAAGCTCATCTTAATCAAGCCAGCTTTCTACGACTGCAAGTTTGTCTTCAGTTACTATCACGCTCAGAGATTTGCGGAGATATTTAAAACGTTCTCGGTTAACCTGCCCTTCACTTTTGTACTAATTTATTGTATTTTTCATTTCATCATTTATTAAATTCATTTTCCCCTAATTACTTTTTTAATGTATAAATCTGTTTACTCCTTTCATCAAGGAATAAGCAAGTTCGTTACAACAACACTATACTATTTTCCTTATATATTTAGAACTAGCTGTCCCGCGCAACATCGTCTGCGTCACATTTTCCCCGGTTTTGCAACATTTTTCATTGCTGCTCCGCTCCTATTGGTCGTAGCGTGATGATATATAGCCTATGTCCTTCCCCAGGTTGTAATCTATCTTCTTGCCAAATTTCATTAAGATCCGATCAGCTGTTTAGTCGTGAAAAGGTAACATACAAACAGAGTGACATTCGCATTTATAATATTAGTATGGAGTATGGATTCATTCAGCTATATTTTTACAGAGAAGGCATGGCAGAATGTTTTGTATGATTATTTTGGCAGTAGGTATGTTACCGTGGGTTACTTATAATATTTTATGAAGTGATGGGACAACAATGTTTGAGAATAATTGTAATAGACAAACCACCTATTATGTGATTTTTTGTAACCGTTATTTTTTTTTTATCACTTTTTAAAAGATCCGGTTCACGTGACGAAACTTTAGGCCCGAATTTGTAATTATAGCAAACCAAAAAACAATGGTAGAGTTTTTTTATTCAACTGTTAGTTGTTTTATGTACAAATATATAAGCATACCAAAAGAAAAATACCTACAAAGATATTATCTAAAGATATCATTAATTTTCCGCTCAATGATTTGATTATCATTTTCAGGTTGTTGGAACCCAAAAGCAATTCCCGTGGAAGACTTGTTCAAAGCAACCATCATGGCGCTGGAGCTCGGTCTACTTGAGCAGAGATCGCAAATATTAGGAGGCGTGGCAGTGTTCGACCTGGAAAACATTGGCACCCAGCATGCGTGGCAAATCACACCCTCCGTAGCCTCCAAAATGGTTAAACTTATGGTGGTAAGTGGTCATACTTGTCATGACTATTGTATGTATATGAGCTGCATGTAACCCTCTCAGCCTTATTTCCTTTGACTTTTTGTGGCCTGAAAACCAGTCTGAACGGATTTACAGCATTTAACCATCTTTATCCCAATATTTTGTTTATTTGACCCATTCAAATAAGACGATGACATTTTATTTTTTTCAAATAAAGATATGAATACTTAATCCATTCTTCCCAGATTGGAAAGCTTCTCTTCATAATAATGTCAATTTTAAATCACTTCCCATTTCTATTCCAGTCATGTTTCCCGGTGACGACATACGCCATACACATCATCAACCATTCCTGGTTGTTCGACAAGATCTACAACATCTTCAAGCCTCTACTGAACTCCAACATGAGGTCCAGGATCTACTTCCACGGCCACGACAACACCTCCCTACACAAGCACATAAAACCCGATCACTTGCCAGAACGCTACGGGGGTATCTGGCCAGACTACTCCTACACCATCTGGCTAAACTCGTTAAAGAAGAACTATGAAGTGGCTAAAGAAGTCATCGGTTATGGGTATAATTTCCGCGAGGAAGAAGTGGACCCAGAAGTCGCCAGGCAGTTGAAGGAAAATGGCCTTAAGTTGTATTGAAAATTATGTTAGCAAGAAAAAACTTCACAGTTCATTTTTTTTTCTTGATAATGCTTTTAAGATAGTGATAAATAAATCGTAGTCAGATAGTTCGATCTAAGATTTAGGTGGCCTACCATGACGTCATAAAACATTATCGTTTTACTCCTTTTCGAGTGGGGGAAAGAGATGGCGCTAGAGATCCTGTTTAGCTCCGTCTCTTTCCCACACTGGGATAAGAGTAAAACAATATTGCTTTAAGATGTCTTGATAGGCCAGCAGGTCATTCATTAGGACTCATTTCGCCTACCTAGTCTGTGTTGGTTCTGCTACTTCGTATTTAACGAATGTAGAACAAATAAGAAGTTTTCTACATCACTATTGGTTTTCTACAATCAAGTAGGTACTTTTACTAAACTTCTAGAACTGGATTTGTTTGTTTCAAAAGAAATGCTATTGCCATGCTAATAATTATCGTAAGCTTGATATTGTGTCAAGTTTTACTAGCTATTACGATTTCGCTTCGAAGCTTTGGAGCTTTATCTTCTTTCATTCCTAAGTTAGACGAGTTTTGCTATGTATTATTTAGAACAAGAATATGTCTTGTCGACTTTGAGATTTTGTATTCATTTAAGTTAATAGTGCCGTTGTTGATTCATAGAACAATACGATTAAAAATATTGAATTTATTTAATTGTCTTTGCGCATTTGTTTAAAAACTACTACAAGAATATCACTTGTTAATATAGACATTAAAATTCAGTTTAAGCTTACAAAAGATTATCAATGGAACATTATAAAATTATATAGATAATTATGTTATAGTCATTAGGTGTATATATTTAAACTTACTGTAAGATTTAATTAAGACAGCTAAAATAAGGCATATCGACAGAATTCGTCAAAAAAACTGTGATAGAACAAAACGCATATTAATGCACCCTTATAAGTTTAGATTCTATTTTTTTAATATTATGTATGATTAATAATACAAGTTTAAAACGAATTGAGTTGTTTTTTGATTCTCCTTCACTTTAAAATAAATTGTTTCTATTGATGGGAGTGGGAGTTTGATAGTAATTATTATGAATAAAAATTCAATGGTGAACATTGAGGAACCCTGATTTTTTATTCCTATTCGCGTTTTATAAATAAACCATTAAAAACTAAGTGCGTTTAATCGTAAAACTGTAGGTGAAGATAACTATGACTCAGTGTTAGTGCGTATGAAAAAGATAAAATATACCCGGAAACTAAATAGACACTGTTAAACCAATATACGTGATCGTTTACATTATATCTTGAAAAACTCAATGACGTCGGCAAAACAAATTATTAATTCTTATATAAGCAAAGGCACATCTTGTTTAAATAATAAACAAGAATGTTTTCCAGACATGTCCTCACGCCTGTTTATTTATAATTCATGCAGTTTCAAATAATAGGCAAGGTCAATGGTCTGGTACAATTTAAGGCTCAACTACTGCCTCACAATTTATATGTCAACAAGGCAAGACAAGACAAGGCGCGGAACAGAGGACCCTGACGCTTGCAGTAAACACGTTGTCAGTAAATTATTCTGAACCTTTGAAAAAATTATATGTCCCTCACATGGATATAATTCATCGTTTTTTTTTTTGTCAAAATCAGCTGTTTTCCATCCATTTTGACCGTGTAAGTAACGAAACTTTTAAACAGGTTGTTGTTTTGCATCCTCGTCAAATTCAAGAAGGTAACTATGTCACCGGTAGTGCCCCCGCCAAGACGAGCCAAGCGAAGCGCAAGGGCACCAGCTACCTTTTCTCGAAGTGTTTCGTCGTTTTTTTGAACCCTCATAGAGTTGGTTTCCGATGTAAGAGATAGTTCATATTCTCAGGATGTGATGTCAATAATAGACTAATTAAACATACAAAGTCTCAATTGAATAGGTCTAATACTTTAGATTTTATTGATATCTAAAATAGACCGATTTCGTCACTGACACACTGATGATTATCTAAATGTTTGGCTACTTTCTGAAGTGCTAGAAAGCTGAAATTTGGTATGTAATCTAAGTTTAGTATACAACCTACAAAAAAATTCAAAAACTTATAACTTTCGCCCCCCATCCCCTAAAATGGGGGGTTGGAAGTTTGTATGAGACTTCAAAATGTTAGGGTACTTCCTGAAGTGCTAGACAAGAAACCCGAAATTTGGTATATAAAATATACACTAAAAATACTGCCTAGCAACTTACAAAAAGAACTGAAATCCCACCAAAAACATTTCATGTAAAATGTTGCCAAGACGACCACATAAGGTTTGCCCTGTGAAAAAGATATCAGATCTCATGTAGAGCCAAGCTTCTGAATCTCCACGGCCTAACTCTACCGACCCTAACTTCACAAATTCTACATATCAGTAAAAATGTATGGCTTGGCTGTTGCAAGACCTTTGCAAACCCACGCTTTAACGCCTCGTAATAAATTTTCTAGAAGATGCGAATGTCAATCTGTTCAATTTGCAATCTTGTGGAGGCGGTAGTAAGTACCTACTTATAATGAAGTATAAACAACATGACTTTGATGATACTTGCGCTGGCAGCTAATTCTATTTTTAAAATCTACTTAAATTGTACAATAAAATCTCAGAAGTTATAAAATAAAACTTGAACTATCTATTATTTGAGGAGGCGTCAGACTGCGCCTTAACCAAGTGTAATTAAAACTTGGGTAACTCTTTTGTTCTATGAAGAGTCCGCATTTTCACATTGTCGTAACAATGTAAAACAGCGAAGCGGATATTTGGTGAAAAAAAAACACATAAAACATATCCTCATTTCATCCCTGTTATTTGTCTATGACGTATGAATGTTATTATAATGCCAAATTACTTAGATTGACGCATTTTTTTATGAATGTAGCACCGTCAATCATGTTTGCTGTCTAGTTTGAATGATCAGGGGCATTGACCGGGTCCCATGTGACGTCACAAGACGCGCCCCCAGGCGACAAGTGGCGTGTGATCTGATGAAGGGCGCGCTGTATGGCTTCCGATTGTTTACTATTAGTACTGAAAGTCGGCCAGTCGAGAGCATTCGAGAAGCTGCCCACGTCTGAAGCTGTCATAGCATGATGACACAAGCATCATTCTTTAGACATACTTTGAGGTTTCAAACTAATTAAAGTTTGTCATATTGAATTGAGATCGTGTGCGTGCGAAAAGCCTTCGAATTCAAATCAGCAAATTATGTTGACTTGTCAATTTGTTACATGATATATTTTACGCATGCTGCAGAATGTAGTTGTAGAGGTAATTGAGCTAGAGGTGTTAAGATTAAAGAAACATCACAATCATACAGTTTGAGAGCCCATCGATGTGGAACTAAAGTTCATCAAGAATTAAGTCATCAACTGAATTTTGGCCAAAGGTTAGTCATCCTACATCAAGAAGAAGTAATTATTTTTACACCCACATTTTTCCACTTACATAAGAAAATCCATGAAATTTGGCTGCAATTAATGGCTACGAATTCTTTCAGATGATATGGCTGGACAGGAATCGAGAGGTATGGAAGAAGACTTTCTGCGCCGACCACAAGTAAGTTATGAATGAATGATGATATTGAGGTAAAAAGTAAAATGTCCATTTCTTGCCAAATAAAATACGATTTATTATGATGTACAAAACAATACAAACAAAGCTACCTTCTAGAATGATCTCGAGTCACATTTCTTTTTTCTTCTAAAAGATCACCATTACTATTTCTTGAATGCCTTACATTGGGAGTTCTTATGTTTTCATTAGAAGTTTCCTCCGATATCTGTAGTAAGCATGACGAGTGAGGATGCCGTAGACGTGAACATCTGGGAAATTTAAAGTTCGATATGTTTTTAGTTCCAGACTCCTCTATGTTCTGCACAGTTACGTCGGCAGGGCGTCTGGTTTTCCGGAAAGTGTTCCTCAGCCGTGCGAAGAAACCGTCTTTATTGGATTTCGGAAACGGTAGAACTTGACTCATTGATAGTGACGGTATTTCTCTTGCAGGACAGTTATTTAATTCTATTTTTGAAATCTTATGCACATTAGTGTTACGATGGGTAATGTCTGGTCTGGTCAAGTTGCAGCAACTTTGCGTGGCGTCTTGCGGTTTGGAGGGTCTGTTGCTCTTCTCCTCCAAACGTTTTCGGAGGAAGTGTACGCTCGCCGTGTAGAACAATTGTTCGTCGTCAGGCTTCGAGAGTGCATCGAGCGCATCCGAGGACGCACTGTCAGGAGCCCTGGGTGTTAAAGAGTGTCGCCGTTGCATCCCTTGTCAGTGTAAGTGATCAGTTTTATAGTTGGATACATTTTTATCGATTCATTGGTGAATACTACAACAATATTAATGGGTTATTTTATTTCAAAAATACAAAACAATATCAATTTCCTTTATTTGTGTATTGAACTGACGGTTTGTCAATGTCATCGAAATAATTGCCTTTGGATGTTTTTTTAAATAAAATTATAAGTACGCAAGGAGGTCCGTTTTCGAAATTAGAGGTAGGGTAAAACTATTATACAGGGTGAAATCCTTTCGAAACGCTATAACGGTTCTCACGTATTCAGTACCTACATCATTCTGAACCACAAACCATAGAAACAGAAATTTTCAGAATTTCGGTTATTTTTAGTTTTCGCATCAAAGTGCCTTCCACGTATGTATACTGGTATATCTTGTAGACTTAAACCACGAAGTAAATATTTACTCCATTTGGTAAAACCACGTTGTATGCATATATATCCGTTGTAGTATCTAACTCCTGTCCGAAATACCACGATGTATGATTTAAATAAATATATATTTATATCTGAAATAACAGAAACAAAATTGCAAGAGAAGTTAAAGACGTTACAAGTTTATAAAAGAAAGAATAATCAGTTCCTGTTTCGAAATGCAGAGCTACGGGTTTCCTGATTTTTAACATAACCATTTCTTTGATGTAACAGCATTGATTGCCGAAATAACCTTAGCCTTGCTAACTCCAATATTTCTCTCATCCAGTCTTAGTGAGCGTAAAGTAAACTTAGTATTAATATAAAACGCCAGACGGACATGCGATTACGACATTATTACGACTGTATGCAAAATGAGTATCATCGTAAACACATTTCTAATTCAGTCTAGACTGCTTCGATGGACTATTAGTGCGGAACTGCTAAGAATAAGGCCCTGGGTTCCCTGGGTTCGATTCGCAGGTTGGACAGTGTTATTGGGTTCTTCTATCAGGAATTTGTAAGTAGCAACCACAGAGACTGGATTTGTGCACGATTGATGGCAATAGGCTCGCCCCCTATTACATGGGACTTAAGCTTAACTGGGGAAATGTGGGTGTAGTATTAGGTAGACCGCTGTCTTTTCCTACGAGATTACAGGCGTGATGTTATGTTTTGTCTAGACTGAATTAAAGGTCAGGCTCGTACCTTATCATAACTTTACGACGGGTATGGGACCGTCCATTAATCACGTGAGGCTTGAAAGAAGGGGGGGGTGGGTTAGCGAAAAAGGGGGGTGTAGTAAGATATCACGTGTATTTATTTTTTCGTCAAACGCTATTCTAAACCGAAAAGCGGCTTGTAGTGTGACCTTGACTCGCCGTTGCCAGGCAACGAACGGAGTACCTGTATTTAAAAATAATATTCTAAAAAAATTAAGATTTTGTGTAGGTACTAAAAATACACGTGATTTTGGGTGGGGGCGGGAGGTTAGTCTTAAACCTCACCACGAATCACCTAGGGGGAGGGGGGGTTTTAAAAGGCAAAAAAAACCTCACGTGATTAATGGACGGCCCCTATTCTCTGAAGTGGTAAGGGTCTCTGAAGGGTGTCTAGTTCTCGGTCCACCCACATTTCGCCATTTATGTTATAACTTCCATGTAGTAGGCGGACCTGTTGCTATTAAACTGTCTTATAAGAAATATTACTGTTTCAAAGGTTTTTAGCATGTAGGTTTAATAAAGAGAATTACTAATATGGTAAAATTACTTTCCTGACTTATTATATTCACATACAAATAATTCCTTCAATGCGTGACTGGCTTATGATTAAGTTCACAATGAAATGTGCGAGCTCCTTGTTAGTCGACTATGCTCATGCTCATAAAATGAATGACCATACGTCTCAGTTTCCAATACTTCATTCGTGTATAGGAAAATAGAGTACCTACGAGTTCATCAGTTTTCCATGTCTCAATATGTATTGTCTTTAGACAGCTGCAGTATGGGGAAACTTATGGCCCAGACTGGCAAAAGACAGAGTCAGCTGGATCAGTTTAGAGGAGGCTTTCACCGCAGAAGGCTAACACATAACAATACTAATCTTATTTTAAGTACAAAAATTAAAATTACAAACAAATAAATTATAAGTACATAAAACATTAAATATTAGATACAAACTAACGCCAAAGGGATAAAATACAGCTAAATAAGTTCATACTTATTAAGCTTTATTTTCAAGTATCAAGTAGAATTACTTTCGAATTGCAGAAGATCTGCAAGCTATGAGAAAACATGTTGTGAATCAATTCAAAACGTGTTCTTGGCCCCGACTACACCTAACAAAGTATATCGAATAATACAAGATTAAAAAAAAAAAACAAAGTTATCTTAGTGTATGATGATATCTCAAAGAGAGTAATAAAATTTGTTTCCTATGTAATATCTGGCCCCATTGGCCACATCATTAATGTTAGTATCTGCTCTGGAATTTATCCTGGTAAACTAAAACCGACTACAATTTAGCCCTTACTTAAAAAACATGACAAACTTGACATTAACAACTACAGACACTAATACCAGTCATATAAACAATATTTGAGAAGGTTATTTATCACCGTATGTGTTCATTTTTCACGGTGCTATGATTTCCTTAATATTATAATGACAAATATCGATGAAAGAATTCCCATTAGCGCTATATTTATGGACATGACGAAAGCTTTCGATCTAGTTGATCATAATATACTACTGCAGAAACGTAGTGCGAACAGAATAAGGGGCAATGCACTTTCTCTTATAAAATCCTATTTAGACAATAGAACGTAGTGTACGGAAATTAGACGGATTTCTAAAAAGCATAAACAAGAACTTAAGTATATTCAGGGAAACGTAAAAAAAAAACCACAGGGCAGCGTACTGGGTCCGCCGTTGTTTTAAGCTTACATAAATGAGTTTCCAAAAAACGTCGCTTTTCCTATTATTCTTTTTGCTAATGATAGCACGGTAATTGAGAGACATAATGAAAATAGAACCTATGAATGTGACATCAAAGATGCATTACAACAATCAATTAACTGGCTTGAAAATAATAATTTAAAATGAACTTCAAATAAAACTAATATTATGCATTGTAGACAAAGGGTGACCACCCCTGACATAAATATAACTTTTGACGAACACAGAATTGAATAAACAGAGCATATAAAATTTCTAGGCTTAACAATTGACTCTAAACTGACTTGGAAAGAACATGCATCAACTCTTGTAACAAAATTAAATTAAATTCGCCTTTCGTTTTGCCTTTCGCCTTTGCTCTATATAAACTTAGTAAAATTGTTTATCAGGCAGCTGTTATATGTGTTATCTTAACCCAACAACTCTCAACAGAGAGATATAAACCGCATTTTAAATCTCTGAAAATATTAACTTTACTTTGTCTTTGCTTAAACAAGACCGCATTGTTTGTCAAGAAAAATAGAGCTAGGAGATATGGATTTTAAATTCTTATTTTGTAAAATAGTGTATGCTAATGGGTAGTTTTTTGAGTTACCATAACCTAACTATAAGACATATTGTATCATCAAAAATCACACTAATAAATACTTTGACTTTGACTTCTACGCCTTTGTCGTGGGTTGACAGGGCGCCTGTTGACTGCAGCTGATTGTCCCCAGGTCCCAACAGTTGAAGAACCTCACACTGAACTCTCACAATATTCAAGCCTCTTATTGAACTTTCTTTTTTAAAATATTAGTTCATCGATCAAAATATCACAAATACTTCACCACATTTTTAATACTGTCATCTCAAAAACGCTTCAAATAAATTTAAAAAAAGAAATGATAAATCACCGTTTAGAGATAAACAACCAAACGAGTTATTTAGTGGTTGTGTTACATTTAGTACTTACAGTGCGGTGACGCTAGCTTTTCAAAATAGCGAAACAACTGGCTATCTACACAATGGAATTGTTCTGAAGCGGAGGCTGTGGCAATAAATTCACTTAGCCGCGAAAGTACTGTAATGAAGTCGGAACTTTCCCGAGATTTAAATAAACACCTTCATTAATACTTTTTACCACTAAATCACTGCAGGAGATAAGTAAACCTTTGTGTTCCACTTAAGTATGCAGACTATTTTTAAATACTCGAAACCTTTCTTCACTATCATATTATCTACGAATTTCGAGAACTTGATTTAATCATTGATACATAAAAGAAAATACTCAAGCCTTATAATAATTTCTTGAGTGTTTTGAACTCTAGGAGCGGCCGTTGACCCATTGATTTTGAATGAAAATTCATGTCGAATAAACGCTTCGGAGCAAGATTTACAAAATGTATTAGTCAAACGATTCACAAAGTTTATTATTCGAATCAAATCTGCTTGAATGATTGAAAAACACGAGCGCACAATTAAGATACTTTAGTACCAGTTAATGTCCGATTGCTGGTATGGTAGAATGGCTAAATTTAAAGGATCAATGTTCTTGTATCTTAATATTTCCTGCCTAGTACGTACTTATTTAACGAAATGTAAGTATTGAAACTGCATTTCGTAGCCTTGACTATTTCCTACTACCAGTGGTGGTTAGGAAGGAGGAAGGGGAAGCCCTTACCCTTCTGTTGTTCCTTTTGTCTAAGATGCTATCTTATGTACTACTATGTTTTTTTTTTATTTTGCGACATGCCCCTTAACTTCAGCCCCGACCAACTCAATCTCGTTTAGTATCCCCCTTTCTCCTTCTAAATCAATACTGGTAGTGGGAAACAGTAAAGGCTACGAATGCATTTTTTTTAAGGCTTCTGATTTCTTCTTCCAAAACTCTTTGCGTTGTACAATTTCTGGCTACGTTTTCTTCGTGAAGATGCTCAGATCGTCACACCACCTTCGTCGCTGTCCACCCTCAGGCATCGAGTGAGTGACCACTGACCTTTGCCTACCTTTTCAGGTGCATCCGTTCGACGTGGCGAAACCACTCTCACTTCAGCTTGGCTGTAGTTAAAATGTATGAAAAGCTGTTTTTCGTTTTTTATCTGCTGCAAGATATATTCGGAAATTGAAACGGTATCTATATTAATAACCACAACAGAGTATCGAGCATAGGATGGTCAAACTGCGTCATGCAAAAATAATATATACCTACAGAGACATCTAGTCAATCCTTTTTTAGAATATCGGTAATTTGAACTAAAACGATTTCACCACATTGGTAAGGTCACAATAAATTTATGTCAACTCGTGGCCTTTTCATGTTACGCAAATGATCAGTTTGCAGGTAATTTACTGAAGAGTCGTCTGATTATGTCCCATAATAGATTCGTACTACTATTATAAATGCGAGAGTTGATGGATGTTTATTGCTCTTTCACGTAAAAACTACTGAACATATTTTAAGAAGCCTAACAATTATTGTATATCTTAATAGGTACTGTTATAAATGCGAAAGTTTGTGAAGATCGATGGATGTTTGTAACTTTTTAAAGCTACTGAACAGGTTTTTAATGAACCTTTGCAGTAGTATAGCTTAGACATCTAAATAACCTAATTATTATTAATAAAGATAGTGTGTAAAAATTATAACTTACGCGGGCAAAGTCGCGGGCGGAAGTAGATCAATTTATAGCTTGCTTACACGTGCCTTATTATAATTATGATCGGTTGAGTTTACGTTAATATGCTTATTTACGTAAACTCAACCAATAACAATTGGTATAAAATATGAAAATTAAGTTATAATTATGATTTTCCACGTGGTCTTCTTTCTTGTTAATTTTTGGTTGATTTGATGTATTCATTTTTGGTTACAATAAAAATAAGTATTGTGGTTCTAGTGATCTTTGTTTCTTCATTTTATCTCATCTTCTTTAGACTGGGAACGTCAAGAGGTAAACGAAGTTTAATTTATTGTATTATTGTCGTCTCCATCCTGTAGGTAGATGTTATAAAATATCAACTGTTTGTATTTACAGTAGCATAGATGATTAGTAACTTAGAGGGGCTCGTGGAGAGGAGTTCGTGGCTAAATAATAACAGCGGCACGGGTCGATCTTTAAGTTTAAGCCGTGCTTGCCGAGGTTGGTTCGTGGATGGGTGATCAGAATTACATACCGAGTTTCCTCAGTGCCTCGGAAAGCACGTTAAGCCGTTGGTCCCGGATGTCATTTGTAGATCTTTTACAGTCGTTACGAGTAGTCAGAAGGCAAAAGTCTGACATCCAGTCTTACCAAGGGGTATCATATTACCCAGTTACTGGGTTGTCGGCTGGCTTTATGTAAAATACTGTGGTACTCAGCTGCAGCCAGTTAGACTGGAAGCCGACCCCAAGATAGTTTGGGAAAAGGAAAAGGCAGATGATGAGATGATTATTAACATAGATGATTATAGTACTTTTTAGACGCACATTGATGGTGGCTGACCTAGTAATTCATAAGACTAGGTAGTTTTGTGAAGGGGAAAAATGCTAATAAATAGAAGTCGTTTTAATTAATACCCAAAAATACTTATATGTAAATCATGTTAACGCTTTGTTTCAAAATTATATTTATATAAAGACTATTTAACGTTAAGTGCGATTTAAACAGTAAACCTGAAAGAGAAGTTGCATTTTAACTGAATCATCATTAGCCTATTATGTTCCCACTGCTGGGACACAGGCCTCCTCTTTATGCGAGGGAGTGGGCTGTAATCCACCACGCGGGCCCAGTGCGGGTTGGTAGATGTCACATGTCTTCGAATTTTTAGTTCTAGGACATGCCGGTTTCCTCACGATGTTTTCCTTCACCGTTTTTGAGGGCAGCGGTGATGAAATAAAGTACACAAAGTAATGCGCTTGCCTGGGTTCGAACCCACGGCTTTCTGCTCGTAAGTCGGGGCTGCCTGCAGTTCTCGGTCCACCCACATTTCGCCATTTATGTTATAACTTACATGTAGTAGGCGGGCCTTTAACTGAATAAAATGTGTTAAATATTTTATTCAGTTAAAATGCATCATCGTCTTCATAAATCAGTTTGTTTGTTTAACCCTATTTTCATAAGCCAAAAGTTAATACAGCCCAATTTCACTTGAGGATACGTAAACAAAGATATCAGTTAATACAAAGAAAACTCAGGAACATCTTGAATTCCCCACATGAAGGCAGTAAGTCTGTGTTTAGCTGTATTAGAAGATACAATGCCCCATGCTCGCGGAAACTGTGTCAAGCAGGGAATTAGGACGTTGACTCCTAAAGCGAGATGATCATTACAGACCCAGCAGTTAAACCAGGAATTTATTTAAGCACGTACTTTGTTGTAATTAAAACGATCTAGACTGAGTTAATGACCTCAGGGTTCTGGAGATAGCGTGTCTGTTGAACATAAATTATGAATACCTGAAAGTGAAGGATGGAGACGCTACATTAGGAACCAAGATGATTTATATTTCTTCGTTTAAAGGCATCTTCTGTACCCTGACATACTTTTCAGTCATACATTTTTTTTTCGCTGTGCCTGGCTAGAGACTAGACCCGAACTATACAATAATTTTTGCGTAAAGTTACTTAGTTTCATGTGCAGAATGCTTGGTTGACGGCTTCGTGATGAGGTGATTTACACCGTGTATAGGGTGACTGGTAATTACTGACCGATACTTAAACACATGATTATACCCATGATAACAAACAGTTTTCCCAAAGAAACATTTTTTTATACACATTCTATTTTATCACAATAATACAACAGTCGTATGAAATTCGCGGGCGCGCGCCTCTGGCCTATCAGCTTGAGATAAAAGTTATGAGTATAGAAAAAAAAACACGTTTGTATCGGTCACTAATTACCAGTATATGTATAATCTAGGGGTAAGTAGCTATTCCTCTTTTGAAGTGAAACTTCTTATGCGACTTCCAACAAGTTTAACGTTCTAATGGAGGGGGAATATTTTCAATTTAATTTATTAAACTATAATGATACTGAAGACATGCTTAAAAAGACCTAAACACACAATCAAACTCACACTCACCCACACTCACACACCCACAGATTCACCCTTACTACACATCTACTAACATTCGTCTCGGTTACTTAACCTAGATATTAATCAAAATAAATAAAACTGTAAATGTCGTATGATACCTTACTACGTACATTCTGTCAACGCGCTTAGTACATAATTATGAATTGAATATGTAAAGGGGTGGGATCCTGGTGTCCTGAAACACAGGCCTCAAATCTAGCTTAGGCACCAGTCTCCCACAATATATACTTACCTGAATTATGTTTCTTATGAATTATGTATCAACTTATGTATATTGTGGTGAGAAAATAAAGTTTATTATTATTATTAATTACCCACAAAGAGATGGCGCTATTACAAGATTCGTGACTACGTAGTTCTACTAGGTACGCAAGATGGCGTGCAAACAGTCATGCATTCGACTGTTCGGTGTGACCAGCCTTCGCTCAATTTTCATGAGTAGAATAACCTCGATAAACTAATGTAATAATTATGTAATAAAAATAATAAGACAAGAAAACAACAAAAAATAATTTAGAAGTTAAATAAAATAACGAGAGTGAATGCGTGGCACTCGAACGCATGCGTGTAGTATTACGAAGTTTCACTTCTTCCGCGCGGAGGGACTCCACGCACTATTTTTTTCGTTTCGAAAGACTTCAAAAAACTCATTTTTATAGGATACAAATAAGTTACTATAAAGGGTGTAAAACACCTCTTAACGAAGCCGAAAGGCACTGGTTCTCCCTGTCATTGCGATCATTTTTTTGTTCTACACCATACCTGGGAACCTTCTAGTTACGGAGATATTAGGGGTCAAAATTCCAACTTTTTGACAAGTATTTTTTTAAATACAAGTTTTTAATGTAAGATTTTTGCTTTAAACACCTCCACGACCCCTGTACTATTAGATCCGTCCATCAGCACAATGTTTTGAGTGCGTTACATTGAGTTCTACCACAAAACATGATTTTACACCCCCCAAAAAAAAGTCGTTTCCCAGCAATAATTTTTGCATAAAGTTACTTAGTTTCATGTACAGAATGCTTGGTTGACGGCTTCGTAATGAGGTGATTTACACCGTGTATTTTTGTTTACTTTTTGAATAACTTCGTGCCATTGACCTTATTAAGAAACATTCCTTAATATAATTATTACAGGTTTAATTTACCTTGGTTTTATAACTTTTTTATTCTCATCATTTTATTAAGTGAATAAAGTTAATGTTTGTTTATTTATGTGCACACGCTCGGGGTGGCGCTAAATCTGACAATGTGGATGGAAGAGCCCGACAACGGCTGTCAGTACAGAATCGCATGAAAATACATCATCGAATCCTCATATTGTGGGGCTTAACATTTTAACATACTCTTTGTGTTATGCCTGGGCGAAATATACTCTTTGTATCCAGCAGAGTAACGAACCTTCGTCACGCGCGTAATTGAAGTGCGAAACAAAAATATGCGCAGTCGAGCACAAAAGGCTACTTCATAATAGAATAATGTTCGAAAAGTTAAGGGTAAATTATACGGAGGTGTCAGAAGTAATGAGATTGAACAGGCTCTTCAGCGAGCAGTGGGTTCGTCGTCCCGTGGCGCTACGGACTTTGACCCCAAGAGCCTGCATCCTGTTTGTTGTTGAACGGGAACTGACGCTCTCTTGTGGAAAATTAACTTTCCTTCTCGCGCTTTTCAGCCTTTTATATTAATACGTGGAATTTTTGTAGAGGTAAATTGTGGTACGGTTCAACACCTTGGAAGATAAATTATTGGAAATGTCAAACCCATGTTTTGTATTTATTAAGTATTTCTTTGCGGTTCGACAGCATTGTTTCTGTTGAATATTTGGTAACGGTTCAAAACCTTATTTTTGTATAAAATAAAAATAACATACAAAAAAAAATACATAGACCTACATGGGCACTAATATAACGTCGACAAAAGTTGCACGAACAATCGGTAAATAAAAAAGAATGTGTGCAAGAATAAAAATAACATATTAAAAAAAGACTAAATTAAACAAAACAGTTGACACAAATGTTGTCATCAGTGCTGTAACTATTCTGAACAAAGACACACAGCATCACGCCTGTTATCCGCAACGTGTTAGGCAGTGGTGTACGGATAATACACCCGCATTTCACCAGTAATGTTTAAGCCCTATAGAACGGGGGGCGAGTCTATTGCCATCAACCGGGCATAAATCCAGGCTGCGTGGCTGCTACTGAGATTTCCTGAAAAAATCCAATACTTTGCATGTCTCGGGAACCGAACGCAGGTCTTCATGCCAACGAGGCAGTACAAAATATAGAATCTCAAGAATTCAATTCAAATCTGCAAGTGAACAAATCAATTGAAAGAGAAAATACCGGAACGAAACGTTAGTATATAAATTATAAGCATGTTATGATAACATTTATAAATTATTGTGATTGAAATATGAGAATAAAGTCAGGAATTCTCAATATAGAAACGGCAGAAGGAGGAATGTTTTCCTCCTTCCGGGTTAATATACGATGTCCCTACATCTAACGAAACGGCACATATTTCAAAGAGTAAAGCCTCTTTCATTGCGATACCGTACTTTTCACAGAGAAAGCCACTTCTCAATGTAATCAAGTTTTTCATTGAGAAATATGTAAGCATCTTAGAAATACACTTTTATTTAAATATAAAATGATTGAATTAAATGTATGTTCAAGCTAAGGGTATTGGCCGAGCCAATATAACAATTTATTAGGATTATTAGGTGCTATCTCAGAATTTGAACTTGGTTCAAAGAAATTTAATATTGTACTATTCCAAGATGCGTTGCTATGGTGCTAAGTTGAGTTAATCTCTAAAGCTAAACAAGAGGCACTCAAGAAGAGATAAGTCAATGAACTCATAACTCAAAAGCGAAATAAACTAAGAACACCTATTAAAATTTATGTTCTTAACTTGTTAACCCGCGATCCTGAATAATATTGATGAGTCAAAATAAGCACGTGTACTTACATTGTTATAGTTTTATCCATAAAATATTACGACCTTCTGTATTAGCTCGTCTTATCTCAAAACACACTTTGGAGCGAGGTGTGTTTTGATTTCTCAGTGGCGGCCCCGGAGTCTGGAATAGGGGATTATCCAATATTTTTTTTCTTTGTCCGTCGGGTAGTTTATTGAAAAGTATTGGACACGTATTTTTTCTTTTTTCACGTGGTCATAAAATTACGGAGATATATTGAGTTGAAATGGCGCATGACGTCACATGTAGGTAAGTTTTATACCTACTTGTGACGTAGTAAGCCCCCACTCTCCAACTTTAATGAGTTTTAACTAAGTAATTTTTTGATATATTGATAAAACAAAAAATACGTGTCTAATATTTTTGTATTACCTGTCTGACGGACAAAATAGAATGTCGTTTTCTTTACCCAGTCCGCACCCCTATTGTTCGCGGTTGATGACAATAGTCTCGCTCCCTATTACATGGGACTTAAACATAACTGGCGAAATGTCGGTTTACTATTAAATACATCTCTAACTAATCCTTCGGGATTACAGCCTTGATGTTATGTGTTTTGACTCGTTCACGAGAGGTTAAGGTACTCTAAGTAAATACAAACACAATAGAAGGTGAAAATGACCTGATTATTTTTCACGCGCATTTACTGTACCGGGTTGTTTACCTCCATATTTATTTGCTGCGTAAATACTATAATAATACTCCTACGCGTTACGGTGACATTTCTCTAAGAAAGGTTTGCCCGCTACGCCGTAGAGTGCTACAGCGTAGCGTTAATGGGTCAAGTGACATAGAAAGGCTTAGGTGCTTCTTTTTAAGGTTGACCTTATTTTTGGCAGGTATCTTATCTTAAACATATACTTTATGTTAGGGTCACTGGTGTAAATACAACTTCTGTATACACCGTGTTTTTTCCTTCGAAATTAAGGTTGAAAGTTAGTTGTTAATTAAAGTTGAGATCTCAGACAGATCTACAAAAATCGTGCAAAAGAAGATTTTTAGCTTAAAACGAATTCAAATTCCGATCACTGCCAGAGGGCTCCGAAGTATTACGGTAGGTGAAACGCAAGAACGCTTTGGGCATTCATATTTTCATATTTACTTGTAACAAACAGAATAACAAACAATTTCTCGTGTAGGTAATCAATAAATATTATTAATTTGTCAAAAGGTGAACAACCCCGCATATCTTCCTGGAGGAAGCTTTCGACAGTTCCATCCATAATAATTACATAAGTGATCACGCATGGAGTCCCTTACGAGCTAGCTAATCAACAGTTCCGTAACAAACACCAAGTTTTATCATTATATATCGGTACGTAATGAAATATTGGGCGAAGGAAGTCGTTGACCTAATCGTGAATGGCAACATTCAATATTTAGAATAATAATAAATATCTTTATTTCCCAAAAACACAGATAATTGTACTTTAAGTTTACAATTTTGAATTAATGCACTTACATTAAACATTTTGATGCTTCAGAAATCTGTACAAAATAGATTAAACTAGGTGATCCTGTATCTTAAGAGCCCTCTTACATTTCGGCTTTACGGTAATTTAGGTATTTTACGCACCGAGCGGGCCGCGACTTACGCGAGCAACACTTTCTTTCATTCTATTCTCTCGCTCGCACCATTTTACTGCAAGTATTCCGACTAAACGATCTTGATCTTCCGTTGTACAAGTTTTCAAAAGATGGAATAAATTTATTTTGATATATTTTAAATTATTTAAGATTCTTAGTGTTGACGTATGTATACATAATATTTTATTTGTTACGCAGTAATCGATTGTTAAACTTTATCAAGTAGCACAGAAATGGAATTTATATGGTACTATAGACAATAATATGAAAGTACTTTTGTGAGATATTTTAAAAGAGAGAGAATATTATAATCAGCGCTGTTCGTATTAATTAAAAAATTCGTTCAAGTCATCTTGGATATCACTTTCCTAACGCGGTCAAAAACGAACGCACTTTTTTACACCCAGGTCCAGGAATCACTACTACCTGCAAACCATAAAGGTTTTTAATTAGCGCTAATTGTTCACTCTAGTATTTATGATTTCAGGTGTCTGTCTCAAGTGTAAAACAATGTATACCAGCGCATTTACTAATGATGATTACTAGAAAGTAAAAGCCGACCACATGAAACAAGCATTCAGGTGTGCTTGATCAAATTTCTTTGAAAAATAAACAATACCTTTATACCATCGCATTCTATAACGATATTTGACAAACAAATATGTCTGTCTTATACATTTTGTGTGTGTAAATAAATAAATAGTACGGTTGCAACCTGTTTTAATGAATTAATCATACAAATGTTAAACAAATTTTTTTATTCGGTACAGTCAATTACCATATTTTTAGATTAGAAAAATATTTGCCGCAACGGCATTGATCGAGCATTTCATAAAAAGCTTGTAACTTGGGTAACATATTCAAAATCCAAAATTGGTCGTCAAAATTTAAAACGTTTTAGTTTTTTTGTTCTATTACAATATTTTCTTGTTTGCTCAATTGGGCTAGTGCTACAGGTTCGTTGTCTCTACCATGTTTGTCTCTACCATGTTTGTTGGATGAGACATTATCTAGATTATAACTATATAAAATAGTTTTAACAATAGGAGCAGAATTTTGGTTAGGCCGTCTTTTACATATTTTTGAAAATGTTGATGCCGTAACAATGCATCGACGTAACTCCAGCCACAAAGCGCTTTCAGCTTGTAAAATAGTAGCTCGTTCTATTTCGTGACGATTTGCACATTGATCTTGACGATTTTTCAGAAATAGAGTTTTTCCATTCTCATAATCTTCTGCGCTCATATCTGGGCGCTGATATTGGCTACCATAATCTTTTTGACCAAAATTAATGCACTTGCGGCTGCGTTTGGTTCGCTTCATCAAACTACGGGCATTTTTGGCTTCTCTTTTCTTCGCTTCTCAAACTGGTGTTCCAGATTCTAAAAAATAAAATAAGCAAGCATGGTAAAACAGGCACGGCTAATAAAGAGTAATGCACTAAGAAAAAAATTAAAGCGTTTTTCTCGTGAAACTACGTCTTCGTCTCGTCTCTGTCGTCTCTACTTTGAGATAAGATGTTATTTAATTATGTAAGTGAAAGCACAAAAAAACACTTTCAAAAGCATGTGTATATTTCATTGCTCGCAACTGTACATAGATAATTCATGAAGTTTCGTCCTAGAAGTGATATTTTCTTGGATTAAAAACTAAACTTTAAGTATTTTCACTTTGAAAAGCTCGGCTCCAGTGTGATAAAGACTTAAAAAAACTATCGAACTTATTCTCTCCACATCTATAGATAAAATGGTAAAAATTGTCTCTCACCATATCCATCGTTTCGACGAGATTACTTGAGGTTGAAGCAACAGTATTCTCCGGAGTACCTCGTTTTTTCATTCTATAAGAATTATAAAGCATGAATACCTACTCATTTTTCTGTACACATAGATCTGTTCCTATCGTGGTTCTCTATTATGTATAAGGTCAATTAAATTAATTAATGGTAACAAAATGCTTTATGAATGTTTAGATTACGCCCGGGGGCAATGAACTTTCTACGAATAGGTACAATGATAGCGGGCTACCGAACATGTGATTAGAATATTATATAAACTTATACCTTACCTTGCTTCTCTTGCCTTCTCCAGAAAAAGGATATTTCTTTTTTTACGTTTAGTGACGCATTGATACTTGTATTTATTTTTCCCCATTTCGACAGGTAAGAAACCTCAGCTAAAATCAAAATAACTATGATGAGTTACCTATCTGGTATAAATAATAACGTACAAAATTTATACTAATTGAAATATTATACTATACGAAAGTTAATACTTACAACGATCAAGAGCTGCGGTCGTAGTACTCGTAGTTGACGATACGCTAGCACGCACACACAAGCAACATTTATACGGCACTCAACGCACACCACGATAGTATCGACACGAGCAGCGCGCGAAATGAACTGACATGGATCCTACCTCGACAAGCGCTCGCGCAATACTGACTGATCGCTGATGGCCGGCGCAGTGAAATATATGGTAGCTTTATTTAATTAATTAAAAAAATATAGTAGCGATTTAAAAAGTAAAAAAAAATAGTGTAATTTAAGCAAATGTTGATGATTATTTTGATGTAAATTTTACTTCAAAATGATGTAGATTTTCGGAGATATTGAGGCTTGTTTCGCAGCCTTTTTGGTCGATAATTGAATTGTGTACATTTTTTTTTTCCTTACATGAAAGGCATATAACGAAAATTTATTCTGTGATTATTAAAGTATAGGATATTAGGGACATAAATAAAAATTTTTTGATGTTCAATATTCAATAGAATCTACAAATTAGAGCTCCCAAATCATGTCTCCGTGAGTTTTTGCCTAAACATGCATCGGGAGAATGATTATTATTCAATAAGTAAATAAGTTATCTAAAATTCACTCTGAGCTTATTGTAGAAAAGAAAACAAACTATTTGTAACATGTAATTGTTATTTCATGCAACTAACGGAAGATATCCAATTTCATCGAGGAAACCATGCAATCTCGCGTTTTTTTGTAATACTCCTCTTAACAGACAGTGTTTCGCAATGAAATTCCAATTGATCAATTCATTTTCAGAAGGGAAAAAATTTATAGGTTACTTTAGTTTTTAAATTATTTTATTTACAAATAATAAAAAAATATTGGGGAAAAAACTACAGTTTTGCTTAAATACGTTATATAACCTCAATACGCTTTTATTAAATACATACCACCGTATTTTTTCAATGAATGTTGTATGTATACTCCCTACATTTACATGCCTCTTTGAGTTCTAATGTGGCTCAAAAGAATTATTTAAGAAATTGCTGTTATTTTATTTGTGAATATTATTTTTGACCTTAAATTGGTCAGACTTAGATACTGGGGGTTAACGACATTTCTTCAAAGTTCGAGTGGATCGGTTTCTTCTAGGCAAGCGCGCTCCACCCTAGGCCGCATCATCGCTTCACATCAGGCGAATCACGGCCAAACGCAAGTATTATGAAATTGCTGTGAATTATTTAATTTGACAACAAATCAGGTTAATAATAAAATCAGATTTTCAGAGACTAGGGGTTAATGGCATTTATTTGGTGAAAAAAAAGTTATCTCAAGTTAGCTGGTAAATAGAAAATACGATTCTCATTAATAACAAAACAGTGAATGAAAATTGTCTTGGAGTCAATAACACCAATAATTAAAGTGTTTCTCTTGAGGATTGGTGTTATGATCAGTTGCTTAGCTAGTTTGTTTGTACCAATGCATCATAACATCCAACTCAGCTAAATACAACTACATTTATTTTGTTTCAATGAATATAATTATGTATTCTCCTATTCCATACAATTACATGCAATATTTTTGAGTCCTGAAATATAGCTTAAAAGAATAAAAAACTGGCCAAGTGTGAGTCGGACTCGCGCACGAAGGGTTCCGTACCATCTAATCTATCTAATATCTAATCTAATACTAATAATAAAGCTGAAGAATTTGTTTGTTTGTATGTTTGTTTGTTTGCTTGAACGCGCTAATCTCAGGAACTACTGATCCGATTTGAAAAATACTTTCAGTGTTAAATAGCTCATTTATTGAGGAAGGCTATAGGCTATATATCATCACGCTAAAACCAATAGGAGCGGAGCAGCAATGAAAAATGTTGCGAAAACGGGGAAAATGTGACGCAGATGAAGGTGCGTGGGACAGCTAGTTATTTATAAAAACGAGCAAAAAAATCACTTTTTTGTATTGGAGTCCCCTTAAATATGTATTTAATTCTGTTTTTCGTATTTGTTGTTATAGCGGCAACAGAAATACACAATCTGTAGAAATTTTAACTGGCTAACATCACGGTTCATGAGATACAGCCTGGTGACAGGGACGGACAGCAAAGTCTTAGTAATAGGGTCCCGTTTGACCCTTTGTGTACGGAACCCTAATAAAAAATATTATTTTTTAGTATTTGTTAGCCCAGCAGTGGGATGTTGTAGGGCCTGTAGGGCAGGGCTTGTTAACGTTACCAACTAACAAAATAATATCCGTTACATAACGTTAATTCCAATGTGATACCTTATTAACTTTACAAAAATATAACGTTAATTGATAACATTACCAGTAATTTAACGTTAAATACGATTAACCTAATATACGATAATAACGTTTCTGTAACGTTAATTTAGCTAAAACCCGGTCACATTCAAGGTTGTGTGTGGTATGTGAGATGCTAAGTTGCTAACCATATACTGACTCCCTCAACCATGACCTAGCGACCCACGAAATGCGGCGTTCGCAAGGTTTGGCGCAATTAACGGTTATATAAATTAACGATAAAAATGTGCAAAAATAACGTTAATTCTATTAACGTTATTTTAATATTAACGGTAACACTGACAAATGAAGGTAACGTTACGAAAATTTTACCGTTATTTAAAGCCCTGCTGTAGGGTAACAGTACGGTATCGGTAAATAATAGCGTTCTCCTGTGTTGGTGGTATGATCAGTTAGGGACCTTGCGCACTACGCGGCCACGTCCACGTTCGTCCGGCGTCCGACCAGTTATAATATAACATCATTTATTTTTGGGTACCCTAGCCCATAGACCCCTTAGGAACTAATAAATATATATATAAATTATATACAAGGCGTTGTTTTGCATCCTCGACAACATTCAAGAGGATGTCACAAAAGACATAAAGTAAAAATTAAATTAAACTACCTAGTTAATTATTAATAAGCGCAGAGTTTTTGGTTGTTTAAATTTGTCAGTATTCCAGAATAACCCACTTAACGTGGTTTAGGGCATAACAAATTATCGAACAAACGTTTGAGATTGTCTGTATGTATGAAAGCGCGGTTATAGGGCGTGGGTCAGACGAGCCGCATTTAAAACACGGTAGGTACACACCAATTTTCGTAAACAAGAAAAGAAAATACCGGCCCTAATTATTTAATCGGGACGAGAATCATTAGTATAGTTACCTCCTTGAATTTGACGAGGATGCAAAACAACACCTTGTAGGTATATGTACAAAATTAAATACAAAACTCGTTGTTGTAGTTTTGTTTTGACATAGCGGCCGCCGGTGATGCGACAAATCGTGGTCATGGCCGCATAGTGCACGAGTACAAAGAACAAAATAATAGAGGGATTTGTTTGTAGGTACCGTTGCATAATAAAATACCTACAACTGGCCGCCATTAGCAGTTCTACTAATTATCAAATCGGATTATGGTGAGCTTTGTTTTATTCATTATGTAAGATATTACTTGTTTGATAACTGTAAAGCATAATTCAAGGGTGTTTGCGACTTTGAGTGCGTTCTCCGTAAACAGGTCATCAGATTTTTCCACTCTTTCTGATGACACTTCTCTCTTTTTCTATATTTTTGTGGAATCCTAGGTTATTCTGAGTAAGATTTTTTTTTATAATTTTGCTAATAAAAAGGTAAACAAAAACAGGATGTCAGAATGAATCAGCACCTGTCCTAAAATTTGTCACATGGGAAAGTCCGAAGTGTTACCAAAACAAAATAAATAGACGACAGAAAAAGATTAAGATATTTTGACTGTATAATTTCAAAACTATTTTAGATGGCCACAACGTTAGCGATACGCAGATGTGCCGCCATAAAACAAGTAACGAGAAATATTCCGATACTATCATTAGAAAGCTTTAATTATATCGGGCTAATAATAACCGAAACAAAAATTTTCCTAACGGCCTCTTCATCAATATCTGCCTAGCCTTTTCCCAACGATCTTGGGGTCGGCTTTCAGTCTAATCGGATGCAGCTGAGTACCAGTATTTTACTTGAAGCGACTGCCTATCTGACCTCCACAACCCAGTAACTGGGTAATACGATACCCCTTGATAAGACTGGATGTCAGACTTTTGGGTTCTGACTACTCGTAACGACTGTCAAAGATCTACAAATGACAGCCGGGACGTGCTTTCCGAGGCACGGAGGAAACTCTGTATGTAATTATGGTTACCCATCAACGGAACAACCTCAGCAAGCACGGCTTAACCTTACCCGTTGCTGGCTGTTAATATTTAGCCACGAGCTCCTCACGGCTGTTTGTTTGCAGTATAAATTTTCCGACGTCAGTGTTCCACGTTACCGTCATCGCCTCGTCAAAATATTTTCAGTACCTTGAAATTTAATAGTGTCGCGGTATAATAAACAAGTCTTGTTATCCGACTGTTGAAAGGCAATAAACAATACTCGCTGGACGTTGACTGGTATCGGTAATAATGTGTATTAAGTATAATAATTATAAGCCGGTTGAAAGGAATACAAAGCGTCATTCTCGCAATTCGCTTGTTTCTCTATTGTTTTAGGTGATTGTTCTGTTTTGTATTTACGCCCCACTGTTTATTTTGTTTACTTTAAAAAGCAATTGATAAGTTTGCTATATTTTGGGTGTGATTTGGTTCATTAAACGATACAAATATAAATTCCATTCTTTCAAAAATTCTGACACTGACATCATTGCAGAGAAAGCTAATAAAATAATACCTATAATAATTACTGATACTTATTGAATTTGTTATGACCGAGTTTCACGTCGATAAGGCGTGTCCAAAGTCTATAATCGGTCACGCTCAAGCAGAACTCCTGGCAGACATTGCAGCTGCTTGATATCAAAATTCTGACTAAATCCTAATATAGCTGAATTGGCATTGAAATTTGGAAACTGTCGAGAAATAATATTTGCACACCTAACTAGTATTTGTTTTATGCATTTGATATTACTTTGATTATATAATTTATCTCGCCTTAGGCAATTAATTCTGGCAATAAAATATAGTTATCATTGATGTCAAGAAAAAATAAACTTTGCGGGAGTAATTGCACGAAAATATTATTAGCTTTGAGTTTTCAGACATCGTAAACTGCTTAGATGGCGCCAGACATATCATTTGACGTGTTCATGATCAGCAAGTGGCTGAAACTCTTCAGACATGTCACGTCCGGCTGTAAGAGTACCTCAACACCTCGGCTTTAAGCTGCATTAAAAAACTTAGCAGTATTCGTATAAAAATAATAACAAAATGCAGCATATTCGTAACCATATTTGTTTTTATTGCAAACTAAAGTGTGTGTTATGATTTCTCCTCAATCGATACCTTGGATCATAATACGAACCAGATACAGAATTAAAAGAAGTATTTGAAATTTGTAGCCAAAACAAGTTTTCATCAAACGATCAGAGAGTCTTTAACAAGAAAATCATCGATGGTAATAACATGAAAATATTATTGTTTACACTTTTAAACGCTATCTAAAATGTGAAAGGCAAATAAATTGATTGAAAAATTGGTGGCCTCTTCTATTTTTGACCAAATTCCATAGACAAAGTTACCTATTTTAATTTAACCTTTAGCTTGAACCTTACCGTAGTTCGAAGAGACCTATCGAATTATTACCACCACAAAAGGTTGACCACAAACAATGATTCAATAGCAAAAGTACATAATATCGCCCATTATGTAGCCCTATTATTACATCTTTAAAAGGTATTATTGTATTACTATAATACCCAAGTTTTAAGTTTCAACGGCTTTAAATTACCTGCGTAAGAAAATTTCTAGGAAAATTAACCTCTTAGAAACTAGGTGTCTGTTACGAAATAAAAAATCTTAAGAGCTCTTATCATAGAAGTAACCCGAAAAAAAAACCAATTCTATTTGCATAATATTGAGATAGTCTGACTTTGAACTATCAATTTTGACATTGTTACCTGAGCCTATGGAATATACTACCATCTCTCCAAAATTATTATTTCAACGTGTATGAATATACATTTCAAGTGGCTTCTCCATAAATGCTCATCGTAATTCTATTCTCTGCTCGGGTATAACATTACCTGTGTCAAATTCGACTTAATCGATCAGATTATTCCAGTAGGTACGCGACCATAAACTAACGACACTAATTAAAATTCGATCAGAGTCAGCGAGATAAACAGATCGACACGAGGACGTTGACCTTTCGAACTTTACGTCTGTAAATCTTTCACCCGAGTCCCAGCACTTTACACTGTGTGTCGAGTCGGTGGACGGTCAAGGGGCTTTTGCGGGAAAACACGAGTACCTACAACCCACGGATTTCAGATTGCTCTACAATCGCTTTTTTCAGGACATCGGCCTACAAAAATCGCGCGAAACGTGAGCAGAAAAACAATTAAAACAAATTGTCTTCACCTTTGATTTTTATCTCAAAATAAATTGCCACCAAGTATTTTTCCAAGCCTTGTGTGTTTATGAAGCGAGTTTCGTCTCATAATTTCAAAGGCAATATAAAATTTATCGTGTTTACTTAACAAATAAATGCACTTTTATCATCTGCTGGACTGAAATAAAAGTTTAAAATAATCAAGGTAAGTCTTGTGCCATCCAGCCTTCTGTGCTGACCTAGAGATGTCGAAGTACGTGTGATTAGTTTGGAACTGATATAATACACATTAGAGATTATTTAAAGAGGTAACCAGATCGTATGGCCTTAAAATGGTAATCATAAACACTTCCTGGCGCCGACCCTGGATCGTGATCGGAATGATGACTCGAGTACTAATGATGAGGTCAATGATACATTACTCGGTTTAGATACGATCAATAGTAGAGCGACGATGTTTAAATGGTTATTTTAGTCTGACCCAAACCTATTGGTAGGATATTAATATTGTTTTCTGCTAATTGGTTACTGTAAAAATTTCAGGCAAATGGGGTAGGGTACAGTTGGATAACTACAATATTTTTCAGTCAGATAAAGACAAGGACTGCCTGGTTGGTCTAGTGGCCACGATCGCGACTGCTGAACTTGAAGTTCTGGGTTCGAATCCACGGTTGGGCAAATTGTTATTGGGTTTTTCCATCAGAAATTCCTCAGTAGCAGCCACGGAGTCAGTGGCCGGATTGATGGCAATAGGCTCGCCCCTTATTACATGTGACTTAAACATAAAAGGCGAAATGTGAGTGTACTTTAAGGTACACCTCTGCCTAACTCTTCAAAGATTACAAGCGTGATGTTGTTATAAAGACATTATTGGAATACATTTCCACAGCGGTAAGCACCCTTGTAACAAGCCTCGTGCCGCAGTACGTGCTCGTGGCGGCCGAGGGCGTATGACAGGGCAGGCGGGCGGCCCTTTCTTTTTACAAAAATCTTTTTTACCTTTTCTGGCTCTGTTGCAATCATAATAAAACAAACAAAATTTTCTTACTATACAAAGGGTTCGTTCATAAGCTTACTAGAGTGCTTCGCAAATTGTGTCTGCATCTGAAATTGAGCTTGGAAAATTGCGAATGAGCACTTAAGTATTTTTTTTTTTACATATATTATGTAGGATTTTATCGAATTGAAAAGTCTGTTGTTTACGTTAAACGTGCTGAGGGTTAGCAAATAGGTAGCTTGTACATAAATGCTTGCTACTCTCTTTTTTATGTGCATCAGTTTGCATTATCTACTTCACTTTCTTTTGTAATATTCAAGATGGAGCTATGATGATGGGGAGGAGCTCGTGGCTAAACAACAACAGCCGCGTGGGTCGATCTTTAAGGTTCAGCCGTGCTTGCCTAGGTTAGTCCGTGGATGGGTGACCATAATTACATACCGAGTTTCCGCCGTGTCTCGGAAAGCACGTTTAGCCGTTGGTCCCGGCTGTCATTTGTAGATCTTTGACGGTCGTTACGAGTAGTCAGAAGCCAAAAGTCTGACATCCAGTCTTACCAAGGGTTTTCGTATTACCCAGTTACTGGGTTGTGGAGGTCAGATAGGCAGTCGCTTCATGTAAATAATGTTGCATCTGCTGCATCTGGGTAGACTGGAAGCTGACTCCAAGATAGTTTGGGAAAAGGCTAGGCAGATGATGATGACAAGATGGAAGGGTAACGTCGGTTTTTAAAAAAAAAACAGCGGTTTCCTACAAAATCCAATACCTACACGGTCAAAATGTATGGAACAGCTGTTTCTTTTTTTAATTATTGATGAAATATTTCTCGTTTTTGCGTCGGTGTCGGGATTCCACCTGTATATGACTCGTGTAACCATATTTATTTGGTCTCAGCAAAATATAAAATAGTGAAGTCTGCTCCATGAAAAAAGGAGTTTCCTAATTGCTGTAATGCACAACAGACAAGTAAATACAAACAAAACGTAGTGCTCAGTGTTAGCAGAATTCTTGTCGGTAACAATTTACGTAATCAGCTGTTATCGGCCTGTTACTCCTGTTACCCAACGTAGCGAAGGATCTCGGTAGACTGTCGCTTTCCTAATGAAATCCGGCGAAGTCACATGATTTCATGTTCACGTAATACTGGAAGGGAGCTACAGTTACACTGTGTTATTATGATTGTTCTCTTTGCAAATTATACAAAAGTACCTTTTTTTTTCACTGGTCGTCTAAGTACTGCACGTTCCTAGTGTTAGTTGAACTTCTAAAATATTCTCATTCGAATTGGGTTTAAAATAACTCAAAACTCTACTATAACTAGGTATAAATGGTATTATCTTCTGTTACCTAACCCTAGCCAACTTTAAAGTTCTATTTATTTATTTTACTATTTATGTAGGTACACACAGTAGAGAACACAGGAAAAAACATAAAATATTTGAGTACAAAGGTACTGCTTATTTCATACGAAATTTCTGCCAGCAATTTTTAGTTAGTAATCACTCTGAAAATCCAATACCGAGCACCAAGATACAGACTGTCTAGTTTGGGGCTCACTACCAAAAAACTAACTAGTAACTAACTAACTAAACAACCAGCATGTTAACTAGTTTTAAGTAATATTTTAAGCTACCTCCTCGTAACTTCCCTTGTGTATAATTGTATCTGCTTATGTATTACCTGGATAATAAACAATTTTCTATTTCTTTTTTTTCTAAGTATTATATTTTTGAAAATAGAATAACGTCTTCATGTATTAAGATTTTAACAAAAGTATGAATGCACCGAAGGCCCTGAACTAATGCACACTATGCTGAGCAATCCTATATTTATTTCACAGAGTTTAAATAAACAAAGGATTTTAAATTCAAACCCAAACACTACATGGCTATGCCAAATATTTTGAAAATAAATGGACGTACAGATTTTGAGCGGATGTTAGTAGACATAAGTAAACAATACGGAATGTTGACCGATTTTCCGCGAAGTGCACATTTAAGTGAACATTCATCATTCTGACAAAGCATTCATTCGGTACTACGGCCATTCATGACCGAAAATAACGTAGATCCAGGAACGCACCATATAAGGCTATAGAAGATGTAAACAGACCTTTGTCGAAGTCGTCAACCAAGCATTCTGTACATCTAACTAAGTAACCCTACGTAAATATTATTGCTGGGAAACGACTTTTTTTTTTGGGGTGAAAAATCACTTTTGACGGAAAAACTTAATGTACGCACTCAAAACAACATTGTGTTGATGGATGCAATAACTAGTAGATAGGTCATAAAGGCATTTTAAGTAAAGTTTTAACCTTAAAAACTAGTATTTTTCTAAAAACGTGTGAAAAAGTTAAACTTTAACCTGCAATATCTCCGTAACTAAAAGGTTCCCAGGTTATGGTTCAGAACAAAAAATTATCACAATGACAGGAAGAACAAGTGCCCTTCGACTTCGTTAAGTTTTGATTTACACCCTTTGCAACCTTTGTCTTTGTTTACCCTAAACTCCGAAGGTTTAGGGTAAACAACGAATGCTGAAATCACGAATAAAAAAATCAGCAGTTCCCTACATACCGACGATTTATATAAACACAAATGTATGAGACTACTGTTTTTTTTTCAATTTCGGAGTTTTATATCCAGCAGTAATTGTTGTTTATAATGATGAGCATAATGACGCGTTAAGAGGTTTAGGATAAGCAAAAACAAAGCTTGCAAATGCAGGTCGCATATAACAATATGGTACATAATGGTTAAAGGCTAGAGTGCAGATTGATCTTGAAGATTTCAATGTTGATTGTTGACATCAAGTTTCTACTGTTTCTTGGTAAACACGTCGTTAAGCGCAACTCTAGCTGTCAAGGAAATATAAAAACAATGTCAGGTCTTGGAAAATGTCTGGTTAGATAAATAAACTGTGGTATTGTCTAGCAAAATAGGAACTTTCATTTTTAATTGAAATGATTGCGAGGATTCTACTATAAATAGAAATAATACTACAACCTGGAAGAAATACCTCTTGAAGCTTTGTACACAGTTATGGTATTATGAATGAATAAATGAATTATACTTTGGAAATAAATAGATTCATAAAGAGTACTAAATATAACTTATTATCAAACGTTAGTACCAATTACCCTCTGCACTAAATGTAGCCAGCCAAATAAATCAAAATCAAAAATCAAAATATTTTATTTTACATAGGCCTACATGGGCACTTATAAAACGTCAACAAAAGGTGCACGGTTCGGGTTGGTCGTTTCCTATGGAGAAGAACCGGCAAGAAACTCCATGGTTACTATTTTAAAATCATTTGGTTTTACAATATTTGAAGTTTTTTTTTTTTTTTTTTTTTGATATGGCCACTCGCAGATCAACCTTCTGAAGGTTTTAACTGCTTAACCCGGACTATCCTGTGGTGACCTCAAATGAATTTAAGGCCCCCAGCCAGGGCTTACAAACTAAGTAGAACTTAAACTAAATGACCGCTCGCTAAGGGCACCCCCTGTGGGGTTCGGACCTCGGCTTAGGGCGTCATTGATTGGTGGACAGCAAGGGACAGGCTGGGTCGTATTATTATTAAGGGAATTTAAAGCTACTTGCTCAGCGGCGCGGGCTGGCTCGTCGTGCAAGGGTCGGGGAGTAACATTACTGGGACGTCGCGACGGGCCTCGTCGGCGAGGCCGGTAAACGGATCGGATTCTGTTTTTGTGTTTTCTAAGGGTGCTGGTTTCCCTACTGCTCTCTTGAAGGAGGGTAGTGGGATTGTCGGGTTCCGTGAGGATATGCCTAGGACGGCGAATCTTCCCTATCTTGGTGGGGACGTATCGGGCGGCCGACACCACTAGTGGGTTGGGGTGCTTCTCAGCAGAGTCAAGAAAGCGCTTTGAAAGGCGTTTAATGACCTGCTTGATGGTGGGGATCTTGAGATCGACATGGAGTCGCTCATCCTAACGAACCACGGGGCTCCCGTGGCCTTTCGGAGAAACCGGTTCTGGAGGGTCTGCATCCTATGGATTTGGTAACCCTTAGCTTGCCCGAATACAGGGCAAGCGTAGGTCAGGATGGGACGAATGCACGCGGTGTAAATACGCAATTTGCACTTAAGTGACAATTTGCTGCGTGAGTTGAGTAGGGAGTGGAGCCTTCCGAGAGCGAAAGCGGCGCGCGCACGCACCGACTTTATGTGCTTTCCAAAGGTGAGGCGTTGGTCGAGGATTACCCCCAAGTATTTGGCTTGCTTCTCCCAAGGGATCGGCTTGTCAAACATGGTGATCGGGATGGGGTCGGGTGGGAGGGTGTAGTGGGGCCTACAGAAGAGGACCGCCTGGCTCTTATCGGGGTTGACTTCTATTTTCCATTTCCGGAACCAATCGCCTAGGGCGTTTGCGGAGGTTTGGAGTTTACGAGCGATACTGTCTGGGCTCAGGCCAGAACAGTAGATGGCTGTGTCGTCGGCAAAAAGCGCTAACTCCGCTTTTGCCTCCTTGGGAATGTCGCTGGTGAACAGCGTGAAAATGAGTGGGGACAGAACGGCGCCCTGAGGGACTCCGGCGCGAATAGGATGGGGGGAGGAAAGCGCACCTTCGATGCGATACCGAAAGGTGCGGTTCGACAAAAAGTCCCGCAAGATGAGCACGAGCCGATCAGGCACACCGAGCTGGTACAGCTTGTATATCAGCCCGTTGTGCCAGACCTTGTCGAAGGCTTTCGCTATGTCGAAGAACAGGGCACCAGTCATCAGTCCACGCTGGTAGCGGGCGCTGACGTGTTCGACTATGCGATGCACCTGTTGGACACAAGAGTGTTGGGGTCTAAATCCGAACTGCTCTTGGGGAATGAGACTCTTCGCTTCGACGTAATCTTTGAGACGCTTATAAATAAGCCTCTCGTAGATTTTGCCGAGAACGTTGAGGAGACTAATGGGGCGATAACTGCTGGGGTTGGACTTGGGCTTGCCCGGTTTGGGAATACCGATGACAGTGGCCTCCTTCCACGACTGTGGAAACATGTTGTGCGTCATGGCGCCATTGAAGATGGCGGTCATGAGCACGATGAGGGCTGATGGAAACAACTTGAAAACCCTATTGTTGATTCCATCAGAGCCAGGGGCTTTCCGCTGCTTGAGGTTCCTAATTACCCCCTCGACCTCGTCAAGAGTGACGGGGGCAAGGGGGAAATCAGGGTCCTTGACTGGTGGGTGGGAGGTCCTACGTTCGACTTCAGCATCCACCTTAGTAAGGTGAGCTATGTCTACTGGTTGGGAACTGGGCGAGCATTGAGACTCGAGGCTGTCGGCCAGGCATTCGGCTTTATTTTCGTCGTCGAAAGCGACGCTGTTGTCAGGGCGGGTGAGAGGAGGCATACCGGAGATTTCAGAGGTGCGTAGTTTCCTCTGTAATTCCCAGAACGCCAGATGGGTCGGTTCGAGTTCGCTGAGCATCTTGTCCCATTGATTATCACGCAGCTCTTTGACACGTTTGCTTACCTTACGCTGTAAGCTACGCATAAAAGCTTTGTTACTTTCGCAGGGAAAGGCTCTGAAGGCACGGATGGCCGCGTTCTTCTCGGTCAACAGTTCACGCACATCGTCCGGAAGTTTCCAACGACGATCATTCGTCGCTGGAGCCTCCTTTGAACACTCGTTCAGGACCGATTGCACGTGTTCCGTGAGCAAGTTGATCGCGGCCTCCGTGTCAGCGACGGACTCGATATTGTCGGGGATTTGGTCCAAGTGCGGAGAATTGGTGGATTTCAGCAATTCGCTTACTTTCCCCCAGTCCGTGATCACTTTGGTGGGAGGGGGTTGAGAGGGGTCGAAGGGACCGAGTCTGGGAGCTAGCTCCCAGATCACCGGACGGTGGTCGGAGTTGAGCTCGTCGATCGTCTCCACAGAATGTAGCCGTAGGCTGACATTCTTGAGGAGGACGATGTCGAGCACATCGGGAAGTTGGTTGGGTGCGAGAGGGTAGTGTGTGGGATGCATCGGAGCGATGACATCGAAGTTGAGTGGACTGCTGAGGTCGAACAGGATTTTGCCTCTGGAGTTTGTCACGCGACAATTCCAGGCAGGGTGTTTGGCGTTCAGATCGCCCGCCAGGATGACGGAGTCACTGAGGCCAAGAAGCGAGCCGAGATCATCTCTTAGGGAGGCGTTAATCGCCGGGGAGCCGGAGGGAGGAAGGTAAGCAGAGATGATCGTAATGGGCTGATGGCCCGTCATGCCGAGCCGACAGACAGAGACCTCAAGTTGGGACAAGGGGGGGGGATCCATTGGGATGCAGTATAGGGACGCTTTGTAGTAAATTAGAGTACCTCCCTTATGGCAACGAGTCCTATCGTTGCGAACTATGCGATAGTTGGCAATTTTAGGATCTCGATTCGAAGGCTTCAGGAAGGTCGCGGAGGAAGTTGGCGATCTCATCACGTTGCCCATTCAGGCTATTGGCGTTGAAGGACCCTACCCTAAGGGACTTCGGTTTGAACCTACAGGGGGGGGCTTTATCCATTACGGATTATTATGAGGGAGGTTTTGCATGGCGTGCGTAACGTCCCCGTACGCTGCGAAGACGGTCGCGAGTTTGAAGAAATCGCCACCGCAAGCGACGATCTCTTGCGACATCTGGATGGCTCTGGGCGAGTAGAACACGCTGAACGTGCTCGAAAGAACCCTAGCGGGGTCAAACCGGTTGTCTACCGGGTTGAGGGGGGGCCTGAATGGGGGGGGAGGGGGCTGTGCGGTTGGTGCGCGAGGCACTGATGCTACAGTTGGAGGGGTGGGCGCTGAAGGCGCGGCCGACTTGACGACGGCTCTGGGGGCTGATGGGGGTAGGGGGGGAGCGATGGGGTTAGCCATCAGTGCCGGGATTTCCGGTTGTTGAGTGGGCCTCAACGCCGGGAAATGGGTCTGGTGGTTCAGCGCGTTCCACGGACTGGGGCGCTGGGGGCTAAGGTTGGCGGGGAGCTTGTCAGAGAGAGTTGGACACTCTCTATTCTGACGGGCGCTAGCGCGCTTGGCCAGCTTAGGGGCCGAGGATTTCGGTGCCTTAGGGCACCCCCGGTAGTTGGCCGGGTGGCCGGATTGGCCGCACAGCACACAGCTGGGAGGCTCTGTGCAAAGGGTTCGGTCCTTTGGACGCGAACAGTCAGAGGTGCCATGGTCACCCAGGCACTTGACACAACGGGCCTTCCCAAAGCAATTTCTTTTGGAGTGACCATAAAGTTGGCATTTATGGCATTGGCCAACAATGCCACTCTGACGAGGCTTCTCTATTTTGATGCCAGAGAGGCCGCAGATCTTGCTGATCTTGAAAATGGGGTGATGACCTTCAGTGGGGTCACAGACCACCAAGATCATGTTATAGGGGTTTCCCCCTTTGCCGCGGTGCATGCGGAGTTACAGCGTTAATACTTAAGTATGGGAGGACAGCGTAGGCCCGACAATAAGTCGATTGCTTACTACAGAAGGTAGTAAAAGAAGGAAAAAAAAATATCAAGCGTACGTCCAACACCTTTGCTATTGAAGTCGCAGGAGAAATGGGACGATATCCTTATCCGAAATAACACCTGTCTTTTTCTTCACAATGGGAGTCACGTTGGTCTGGTGGACACCTGTAAATTGTACTTGGCTTCGCGGTGATCGTCCCTTACATGGTTATTCCAGCCACAAACACTCTTGCCCCGTCTCGGACCCCGTCGTGTTTCACATTAGACTGCTCAGCTGCCCCATAAAGTACATGTTTTTTAAAAAAAAATATAATTTCCAACACTCGGCTTAGCGTTTTTTGAAAATCCAACATCGCTCTTATCTAAGGCATTCACTTAAATTCCGTCAAGTGTTAATAAGAAGTTGCCCAATGAATACGTCCAGCAAAAAATAAATTAAACTTTATGATTAAACTTGCAGTTACCTAACTGCTTGAACTGCATTGTAAACTCAAGCTCGTTTAATTTTAGAGTCCTGCGAAATAATTGGCCGAGCTGTCTTAAGGCTTCGATAAACGATAACCCATAGTAATAGTGTTCTCGCTTGCAGAGCTAACTTCGAGGTGCTTAGGTACATTTTCTTGTGCCACGTTCTTTTAGTTCTTTGAAGAAAGAAGCCATAGTACAGGCTGATGAAAGAATGTACCAAGTTTCAATTACGTAATTTTTTTTACGTTTGTTTCGCAATCATTTCGGTTGCTTGAAATTGCGAAATCGTTTATTTCAATTATAGACTTTTGTAAGTAAGTAGACTCTATTCATTTAATTTTATCACAGCCCAGCGTGTTAAAATAAAATAAACAAAAAACAGTTTTATGGTCAGATATAATAATTGGATATTTGAATACGATGGTTTAGTAACCTTTCAATAATATTGATACCGTATTTTTGAAACACGTCTTGGTAAACTTTGCTGGAGGTATTTGAACGCGGCGTAGTTCTATAGTTCAATCAAATCACACATTTTTGAGGTTTACAAAGTTCAACGACTCATCGTCACCCTAAAATCTTAGAAAGGCGTAGAACAATAATAATACCTCAAATCAACTGTGTATTGTTATTCTATATTGTATTGTAACAAAACAATGTATTAAATAAAATACAAACCTTAAAAGTTACAACACTATTTCATAGTGGTAATTGACCTGGTTCATAGTTATTAGGTACCATATTTTATTCCTATATAACGGATTTTTACCAAATAAATAAATAGTTGTAGCGCGTGTAACTTTAATATGACTGTACCATATTGATATAATAGCATAATAAATTAACAACAACACAAACACGTGGAAAGATTAAAGTAATTTATTTACCTTTCATGAATAAGGAGAAATTAGGGCAACATGGGATTGAGGATAATAAGGAAAATTACCCAGCTAATAGAGCATTACATTTTTAAGAAAACATTCATTCAGAATGTTATGAAACTCGTGTATATCAAGATAGATATCAATAATATTTTCTTGAATTCCTCTGTACACGTGTTTTGCTACGAATCGTAACGAATGTTGAGTATTAAAAGTTATACCTATTTTACATCATACACTCATTTATTTACGCAAACGGGTGCAGACGTAGTAAAGCAGAAAAGTGTTCTCATTTCACTCCGCAATAATTTGTCCCTAATGTAAAGCACATTTAAATACGCACATCCTCTAGTTATTAACCTAATGTATCCCAGTCTACGTACGTAGAACGTAGTCGCCTAGACGTCTGTGTTTAAGATTTTTACAACATAAATCTTTGTGTTGTCAATGCTACGTCAAAGCTATTTTCAAACGAAGGTGATCTCTCCCTCAAACCTGCTTTCCGCTAGTTTTAATGGCGACATTCATACATTACTAAATACTCGAGCCAAGGTCGATTTTCGCGTAACATAATCAATTTTACAGTTACACAAGGCCCAAGGGTAATATTGTTTATTCTACGATTCTTCCGCTTGCCGGAAGAAAGCTGCCGCGCATGCCGGTGGAACTTGTAGGATAACCTCTATTGCAATATTTCTGTTTCAGAACATGTTGTGACCGCCACTGTGTGCTTTGTAAATCCCCTTCAATAAAAGTCATTAACATCGAGACAGTAAACAAAACATGTTTTTTAACCAAATATGCTTTTAACGAATGCTTTTGAACTTCAAAAGCATTTGTCGATTCCAAACAATCACTTTTAATTTGCGGGTACATTACAGGTAGATTTCTATAACCGAATTGTGTTTTCTATTTTCATATGGAAATGTAATCAAAACAAAGGACACAAAAAGCTCGTCTCTCTACTTACGAGAAACCTCACAGACCCAGACAACCCAAAAGTTAAACAGAGCGGAAATCAGGAATGGAATAAAGCACGAATATGTAGACACAGCGAAGGCTGCGTAAAATACAATTATGTGCTTCAGGTAGCATTGTTTCATTATACATAGAACAATATCCTTCATGTGTAATCAGCTGAGCTTCCTCATTACCAGTATCGTCGCGGAAGCTCTCAAGTATACCATCAAAGTACTTAATGACGTGCATCCGACGGAAATTATGACGGAATAATTGACTCCAACATCAATCTAATCAAAACATAAATCTTTCTGCAGCTTTGTGATTTCACCTGCCACAGTAAGTTCTGTTTGTTTGTCTTTAGTGCCGGTGACGTGAGAATTTTTAGTTTTATTAGGTTCAAAATATAATTAGCCTCCTCTGTACTATGCTTTAACATTTTATCAGTTGATAATGCTGTTAAAAATACTCCACGTGGACAGCTTGTGATAAGGGTGTGAGACACTCAGACATAGGATAACACTGATAGTGCTCCAGTGTAAGCCGGGATTTAGCCACGACACTTATCTATCATTGTTTTGTTAATAAATGAACAGCACAAACAACTATCTGCAATATGATGCACTCAACAACAAAACAATAACATACTCAAACTGCTCATTGAGTTTTAATCAAATTATTTTTTATATATTTTATTTAATTATAATGCTATCTAATCACTGAACGGTTCGTCGATCAAAACAGCTTGAATATAAAACAAACAATACTCCAGTTAATGAAAACAATTAAGAAGATTTTTATTACAGATTGAACAGAAAATCTGCTGCAATACGAGCAACAGGGTTAGTGCATAATAATCCAGCAATCATGATGAAGTAATTGCAAGGTATAAACAATTAGTTTTACTGTAAGTCACAGTCAAAGCTGCGTCTAAGGCTTTTCGACTGAAACCCCTGCAAACGAACTGAAAGGGATGCCAGACACTCGTAATGTATCACGTGCCGAGATTGTGGCAGCTCACGGAAAACCCGCTCGGTAAAGCCTCTTACCAACTGAATTCTCTGCCAATATTTCCAAACTGGAAACGATCCAGTTCTCAAAATTTTTAATTCATTGTAAACGCTATTGAAGTTTATTGCCAAAATATGATTGTAGTTATGATAAACAAACAGCATTTTCTCTTAATTGTAAATGATTTAAATGAATATCTTGTTTATTCGGCACAGCTGATATTCGAGAATCGAACTTTGAAGTCATGAATTCTGCAAATAAATAATGCGATGTTCCGCGTTGTTCTGTATTTACGTTTCACTTTAAACATAAAATTGGTACCGAAAACAATAGACATTCATATTCCAACGAAATGTTTGGTGTAGGAGGAGTTATAACTTCCAGTGGTATATGAATGTTTGGACGTCCTTGCAACTTCGCATAAAGACATATTCACATGACTTCTGAAAGCTAAGCTTTTTGTGGAACTGGGAAATAACTGTTTTGCTCGTTATTTGTAAACTGGATGCAGCTGTCGCATGTTGACAGTATCAAATAGCCTGCCAGATAGTGGTTGTAAAAGTTTCCATGCCCGTGAAGAGACGGCCTAACAATACATTTCCCTGTGCTGATGTGTTCCGGCAGCTGAATAGGAACGCCGCATTCCTCCACAAGGCCGGCAGCGACTACATACAGGTGCAGCATACATGCATACCGTAAACTATGCCTGAAATACCGTAATTAATCAGTTTGAAATATCCGTATAATATAAGATTATTAATGAGCGTATTAAACAGTTTCTTAATTTAATGAGAATCTTTAAATATTTGGCATCTTTCAGCATCACTTGCTGCTAAAATTACTAAATATCTAGCTCTGCTAATGGTTCTCATTAATAGTTCAAGATTGAGATTACTTATAACTTTGACTATGATTTTCATGCGCTCTGATTCGTATTGTGATTCACGCTTATTTAGGTATGGATTTTCCCATATATAGCGACTCCCATAACTATGTTCTGACTTTCTTTTGTAGTCTCTGCGGAAAAAGAATTTTCTCGTGCCCTTTGTGGTAACTATTCACAACGCACTACGTCGATATTTTCAAGTAAGTTATATACCAACATATATTACGTAAAAAATGTTTTTGTGAAATTCCAAACCAGCCAATAATTTCTTCTCGATACCTGGAGTCCATTGCGATTCAAATAAATTGTATAGGTACCTAATTTAAAGAAATAATTTTGTGATGATACACGTTTTGTTTATCTTATTCCATTTTGTTTGTGTTTATTTCTATAGTAAAACAGTAAAATGTTTCTTTTATGTTTACCTTTACTATAATACAAAAAAATATTGTTTGTTTATTTTTCATTCTAATTCTGTTACAGCTTACTTTATTGTTAACTTCTTTCATTTTTTTTTTCTAATTCTGTCTAAATGTATGTAGTTTAACTTGACTTTATTTAACCAATAACTTGTATGTGTGGTGTAAACTACTAATATAAGTAGGTTTAATAAAAAATAATAATAAATTCACATTTGAAACAAATATGCAGACGACAGTCTCGTCGTAAACAAAAGCTTAGTTTAATTAGTCACGAGGACCATTTTGTTCATTAAACTGTTGTCTTATCATTATCTTCTCTCACGTTTCCTCTTATAGAGATTGCAATCGGTCCCACGTGCTCAACTAACAGACATTCGGTCTCCATTGTGTAGCTTAAGCAGAATTAAATTGGAGTCACCGTACAACTGACACCACGTGACGAGTTACAGAACGGCGCATGAAATCAATTAACGTGCGGTGGAAAAACATTCTTATTTTGTCAAGAAAAGTTTGTGCTGGCTTGCTGGTTAATAAAAAAATGTAGGGCTGCTATACCAATAATTAATATTACTATATTAATACGTTCATCAATCAACGTATTTTTTTTTATCTTTAGTAATTTTTCATGACTACAAACATTGATAATGAAATTATAGACTGGAAAAACCAAACTGCCTAAAATTACATGCAGTTTGGTTTTTCCAGTCTGATATTTCATTATCCTCGTCTCGACTGCCCCGTCTGGGATTACAGGGGTGATTTTTATGTTATGTAATTTCACCATCAAAATGTTTTCTCAAATTCATCAACTCACGTTTTATAGAATAGAATAGAATGGAATGCATTTATTTGTCAGAATAATGTACAAAGCTGTTATGTTAGTATGTATTACGATCATAATATTCTGCCGTTTCCGGCGCACAAATATGGTTTGTAGAATTGGATATTTAGCATACATTGATTGATTGCGTAACCCTATCCAATTTTTAAATCTTGTCCTCCCATATCTAATTCAGGTTTTTCAGAAGTGTTAGAAAGTTTAA